>LR994572.1:16396728-17871979 GCA_905187475.1 Syritta pipiens | reverse complement strand
CAGATTACTTAAATTGAAGTTAAAACAATCGCATTCTTATTTTGAATCTGATTTATCCGACAACAATTGTATTAAACTCATTTTTAGAAGTCAAATGAATTCAAATTATCGTTGTTTGACTTTCTTCGATTAAAGTGAATGAAATTTTTTTCACTAACAACTTTTATCACTAACAAAATTTATCGATTTCATTGAAGTTTTTGTAATCGTACTTTTCACTTTTATTGGGAGTACAACTTGAAGGACGCGCATTGTTACTAACTTTCAAGTTTTACTAGCCAAAGCTAGGCGCATCGTGCTGACAACCATCTTTTGGGTTCTTTTATTGTAATCGTTCTGATGTATTTAGTAATTGCAAGGAAATAAATAGAAAAACTTTAAAAGAATGCTGGACTGAATTTTCTTCAAAAAGAAGTCTTTTTCATTTAAAAAAAATTGTTTCACAGTTTCACAGTGAGAGCTTAAATTCTCTTTTTGGTTTAAGCTTCCGTTCAAATTTTTTTCGGTTTTATGATACCCGTTTAAGTGAAAAGTGCAGTTCATCTCATCGTTTAAGTTAACTGAATTCTGCCTTTTAAACTTCGATTTAAGTAAAAATATAACAAACGAACGCACTGCGATCAAGAAGGATTTCAGTTAAAGAGCCATTTTACCGAACAAAAATATAGCTACAGCAATGATTTCTGGAAGAAACTACCCGGTACTACGAAATAAACGAGACAACAAGGATTCTGTTTTTTATTTAAAACAATATAGACTCTTAGTTTTTGCAAACACAATTAAATGATTTCATCTACTCTAATCAGGCTTTAATTTGAGTAGTAACTTTTTGGAATATGTTGATAGGCAGTTCCAAAAATAGAAGACTAAAAAAAAAAATTCTTTGAAGTCGATTTTAATGGAAGAATGGCATAAAGATTTAGGAATTCAGTCGGAAAAATGTTGAGGCATCGCAAGCCACAATCTCATTTTTCCTATACAAGTTAGAGTCGGCGGCGGGGGATCGAGTTACGTGTATTACCCCCGCGACCCCGTTAGTGAATCAGGCGACTAAGAAGATGATGATGATGAAGTTGTATCAGATATTTTGTATCTACCCAGGTAGATACTATGCATTTACGTTTATAAAATTCTTCATGACTGCGAAAGTTAATTTTTGTGATGAGTCGGTTTTTACTTCTTAATGAATTTCGTTTCTCTGCATCATTTTCTTTTTTTGGTGCTGTCCTCAAAATTTATTTTCCAAAACATAAATCCATTCGAAATACTAGAACCAAAGGATGTCACCAACTTCAATTTTGTTCAGACTCAACTTCCAAAACTGCGTTCAGTTCTGGTTTGCTAACTTCTGGGGTGTTTTTGACTGTGAAACCGAACGAGCTTCCAAAACTCTCGTTTAGATTAAGCTAAACTTCAGTTTAAGAACTCTCTGTAAAACTAGGTGTTAATCGTTTTGAATTCAATCAATTTTCAAAAAAATAACGATTTTTTAATTTACTCAAATTGCTTTAAATTTGTTCGGATCTAGAGTAAAAAGGCTTAAAACAGCCTTAAGACATTCGTAAAAAAAAACTTTTTGCTTAATTGAGTACAGAATTGGTCACAGTTGACCTTGCAGAAAAGCAGATCAATCACAAAATAGAGCAAAGAAACTTGAAATTATGGAATTTCTCATTATCAATCATATTTAGTTTTAATCAAATTAAAAACATGTGGCGATGTGGAGGCACCCTCAAACCAAACCGTTCACCTAGCAGCCGTTTTAGCCGCAAGCAGAAGTTTTTCCGTTACCTTCCTTTACGGGTTTCTGGCTCGCTAAAATTCTTTCCTTTCTTTTTCGTTTCATCATCATCGTCGGCCGCTGACTGAAGTATCTCGAACGACGTAAAGAATATCTTTTTCATAATTACTGTCATTAAACAAAACGTTTAAATTGTTTATGTTGTTTAATTGACTAAAAAGACATAGTTGGTTCCTAGTCTCGTTGTACTCGCTTTGCTCAAAAAATTGCTACCAAATTATAACCATTCGTTCTTCAAAATGTTAGTTTATTGTAAGCTCTGAGACAATTGGTTTAATTGCTGGACCAATAGTTTCGAATATCTCAGTAAGACAAGGATTTTTTTTTTAAATTGAGGAAAATATATTAGTTTAAGATTACGAATTTACTGTATTAATATGTACGGCGTCCAGCAAAGCCATGCTGGATGGTGTAGTTGTTTACACTATGCTAAAAAAAACAAACAGAACTGAAACAAAATCTAAACTAATCTAATTGGATGGATGTAAAATTCAGAAACAAATATTTATCAAAATCATTGTATGGATAATTGTCAACTTACTGAAAACCTGACAAATGGGTTCACTTTCCACCAAAACTTTTCAGTGTCGTTTTCATGTATCCGGACTAAGGAAAATACCACAGAATAGTGACAGAAATTACCAAAGAAGTTCTTGATCAATAAACTAGCTCAGCTTACAAAGCTACAACTAAACACACGAAATTTCAAAAAGTCAACTTTCTGCTCTGAATTTTACAAAAATAAATCAAAAATTTTGATTTAAACCGACCAACATCATTGCAGTCACTTCCACTCCTTCTTTCATTAATTAAGTGCGAAAGTTTTGTTCCTAAAACCTTTTAGTTTATGACCAGATCAGAGATAGAGAATTTAGGATCCCACTTTGTTGTAAAGATTTAAGACATTCAATTTTTCTATACTAAAAAACAGAGAAAGCCTTGAAGCATAGAGGAAGAACGTCCCTAAACTCATGTAGAAACTGAAAAAAAAAAACTCTTCTAAATTTCCTGTTTCTGCTTAAAGTCCTGTATCACATGTCCCAAGGACTACAACACTTTGAGAGTAATTGTTGCCAAAACTCATTTCACATTTCCTCAGCGGCAAACATCACTTTTGGTGTCCTCCTCGTATGTGTGTCCCCAGCGGACCAGTGGGTCAAAGCTTTCATCAGCTCCGACAAGGACCAAGTTGTTGACCCCTAAACATTCGACTCCGATCCACTTAAAAGTTAAAGAAACTTTCTCGTAGTGCACTTCCTTGCAAAACTCAGCCCCATCGCCCACCCTTCCAACCAAAGGAAAGCAAAATGAAAAATCGTGGTAAAAACTCTCGAAACTTGGTATCTACCGGCAACCGATGAACCCAACCCCACCCAGCAGGTAAAGATGGCCGATGATGCTGATGCAATTGCATTTCTTTGCCGCCCTTTTTAAAGGATAAAATGCAACTCTCACCGAAGTGGAGTGACGCTGTGAGTAATAAAAGGAAACGAGGCAAACATATGGCGACGTTGGCGGGTACAGGCTTTGGATCCTGTAAAATCGAGGTACGGAAACTCACAAAAAACCAAAGTGAACAAAAGAAAAATTCTTACCTGTCATCCATCCTGCATTTATTGTCTCTCACTTTGCAGTGCACCTTAAAGTCCTCGAAGAGCTTCAAGCATTTCCTCTCCTGTTGGCACACGGACAATGCGTGGTTGCACGTTGGCAGTGCATCTATTGGATATGGATCTTTTTCTGTTTTTTGTAGTTGTTGTTATTGTTGTTGTTGTCGATTGTTTCGCACGGTTTACGTTCGATTGAAAGTGGAAAAGAAAGGACCAAGTGCCGCCGGGGGGAATTTATTACATTGTGTGAGTGTAGCATTATCGGATCATCATCGCGAATCGTTTGTTGTTGCATGCCAGGGTGGACGAAGCCGAGTTTAAAGGATTCCACATGAAAAGAGAAGAAGGAAAAAAAACAATTTTTCAAAAAGGATTATGAAATAAAATGTTCTGTTATTTGTTTTTTAAATTTTATTCGTAATCGGAGAGCCTTAAAGAGGAGTTAAGTACTGTTTAAAGGGTAAGCGGTGATTACACGGCCGCCTTTGACGTGCTTAAAGTGGATCACGATGAGATTTATGTTAATGCGTCGACGGTGGTGGTTGGGTGGGTGCTCAGATGGGACATTATGAGTGGCACAAAATCCGTAAATCTTCCGACTGTGTGGGTTTTATGTCTTATCCTTTTTCGTTCTGCTCTGTTTAGGGGTTTCCCTGGAGTCAATCAAAAATAAAAATAGTTTTGTCTTTTCAATTCAAAGAATATTCACTTTTCGGAATTCCTTTCGGTTTTTCTCAAAAACAAGAATAGATGAGGCCATTCGCATCGACCACAAAAAGTCAATTTAGGACTATATTTCAAAGTTTTGAAGAAAAAAAAATTGGTTTATATTTTTACGCATTTCAACAAACGGTTGTTGAAGAAAAAAAAATTAAACTTGCATCAAATTATAGAAGTAAACAAGCCATCGTTTTCGAATCATGCTGTTTTGCACAACAATAGATTCGAATTAAAGAGGGCACCAAATTGCATAGATTGCTTCGATTTACAGAGGTTTATTTAAGGGGACCGTGAGAATGCTTCTATTTATGTATTTTAGAGGTTAACGAATGGGCCACGGCTTAATCGTTAGTGCATCGGACTGTTAAGCGATAATACCCGGCGAGCCACAAGCTATGCTCTGGCCCTGTATGGGCTGTTACGCAGATTATTTATTTTAACGAATTTTAGAGCTTCGAATTATCGAGAGTTTACTGTAATTAATGAATAAATAAACAAATAACTTTAAACCCAATTATTATGAAAATTTTGCTTAAACTATACTTTCCTTGATTCAGAGAATCTTCAAATTTACAACAGTCTGAAGTTAGAAACGGAATATAGTTTTATACCAATGGAAGCTTTAGCTTTGTCGTAATGTTTAAACTTTTTTGTCACATCGTTTCTAATTAGTTGGTTGATTTTTCTTGAAAGGTGGTTAAAGACGTACATTTTCAGTATCAAGACAATTTATAGCAGCGCTCTTTAATCTGCAAGGCCCCCATGTATGCACGTATAGTAAAGTAAAGTTTTTACAGAGTTCCTTGTTTAGGAGCATTCTATTGGAGGAGGGACTTAAACTTGACCTAAAACAATAATATATTATGTTTCTAAAATTACTTAGAGAAAAGAATGTAATACTGGCATATTGTATCTTTTTGAAAAATCTCAGTACCACCTCCAAAATCAAATCTACAGTAACACAGAAATCAAATCGTAATCAAATTATGTAAATTAAAATATCACAAAGAACCTTTTCAGGTATCTGACTAACACAAAATGGATGAATCGTACCGCAATGGGATAGATCACCACAAAGTAAGAGAAGCAACCACAATCCCCCCACTTTGGGTAACATAAGGAGTTGGAGGGAGGAGTGCCTATGTAAGTCTCTGTAAGCCTACGTATATAATAAACCTTTGCTTACAACCTAAATTTGCTATCCGAGCTCAATCCGAGTTATTTAAGACAAACAACTCTTGACCGCTTGGTTGACGCAGCACTTCAACATAAATGAACAATTTGAACTTTAAACTAATTTCATTTAATTGTCAGTCGTTCGCTGGAGGTGGGGCCGTGAAAATTGTTCGTGGTCTTTTTTCCCCGAGCTGTATTCGAACCCGGGTACTCTCGCTTAACAGCACTAACGATTAAGCCATGGCGCTCACGTTTTAGTCGGTCGTGATTAAATTCGGATCAAGAAATAAGAAGAAATGAAGGTTAGGTTAGGTAGGTGGGCTGGCAGAATAGTAGAAATGAAACTTATATTACAAAAACCTTTTAAAAAAGAACGAGGAAGACATTTCGTAGGAAGACATTTTCATTTGTGAATTTTCCATTTCTCGGTTTATGGTTAGCATTTGTCCATGATGAACACAAAACTGCTTTGTTTTTTCTATGTCCTGAAAGTTTACTGAAATATCGAATTCTATTTCAATGGTGATATTTTCTGAGAGCATCATAAAATGCAATCTGCTTATGTTCTGTTAAAAGATATTGAATAGTAATCTTAAATATTCTTTATTTCTGGATAAAGTACTTTCTCTGTGGGGTTTTCTTTTGTTTCTGAAATTTATAAGAGAAGAAAAAGGGGTAAGGAAAGCTAATCCTATGACTTTTTTCCTTATTTGAGTTCAAACAGACAGCTCAGGAGACGCCAAAAGACTCTAGTGAAGTTTTCAATAAATAAAATGGAACATTATCAACTAAGAGTGTACAATAAGTGTAAAGTTTATTTGTGCAGATATTGATTTAGATTTTGAAATAATAGAAAACAAAGTAACTATTGTATGGAATTATAGGGTATTCCAAATCCACTTTCGACTAAAATTACAGTTCAAATAGATTTGATTAACTTTTTTCGTGAAATGAATTGATCCTCACAAAGAATCTTTATAAAATGTTTAAGGATACTTTTTATAAACTATTAAAATGTTCACTAGCTCTCGTTGGTTGAACTCTGACCCGACATGCAATCAAAACATTTTTATCACAATAAGCTCAATCTGGCCTGAATGTGACTGTAGGTTTCCGTTGCCACAACCAACCATTCCCGCCTAGCAAACGTGTTCTCCAATAAAAAACACAAGCTAATTCGACAGAAAACCTCAAAAGTTCTACTGCTAAATTCGCGGAAGTCCCCGTCATGTAGTCAAACTTAATCCGCTCAATACGCCTTCCAAAAACTCCACACACTACATACCTTTTAAGAAAAAAACAACTTTAACAAAACGAAAAACGTCCGAAATTCTTTCACAGAATTTTTAAAGTTCACGCTTAAAATAGCTGTGTGTCCTCTGACGACTTCCTTTAACCACAAATTGGACAAATTGACTGGATTAATTAAATTTTTCAAAAGTGACTCCAAGTTTTTTTTTTTGTTTTTTTCGCTTCCACCAACAAAAGTTGACTCACAAACTACAACATCAAGTCATAGAGTTTCATCGTACCGGTGGTTTTTCTTTTTCTTTTTGAAAGGGGATTGCCCGTTCCTAAGTTTGTAACCAATGTTCGTCCTTGATCCTGTTTTTTTTTTTGCTTCTTCGTTTTTGCAGAAGGTAAATTCTATTATTACATCATGTGCAGCCACTTTTTCTGAGAAATAAATCTTCAAACTTTTACCGAGTTCCTCTCTTTCCGAGGATGTTTTTATACACCGCTTCAGCAGAGCAGCGAAGAACAAAAGGACCCACCAACGTCACCTACAAAAATTTATAAGGGTGAAGGATAGAGGGAAAAATATTTCACACACACACACTCGAGTTTCAACAATTTAACAAATGGAATTGATAACGTCCACGTGTATTCTGTGCGGAGTAGAATCCTTGATACAGGACGTGGTGACTACTATTCGAGTTAAATGGGATTACAGCAGTCCTGGGGTCCATATGCATAAGCCATTAGATAACGTTACCTTTCTTGAGGACAAAGCCGCACGGATGATCAAACAGAAAATCTCGGAAATGATTACAGTCGGGATCAACTCCTGGCTCCTTGCAGAGGCATGTTGGACGAAAGAACTGAAACGCCTGAAGGGTCCTTAATGCAGCTTGGCATTTCGTAACGGTGACCGTGCTACATGAAACTGAAAAGATACAAGAAAAATGATAAAGTGAGAGATGAATTTTTGTTTTTGTTTTTTAAGGTCATTTTAATAATTTCTAATTAAATTATGTAAATTTGTCATGTGTGGATGTGTGGATCGGAAGAAACGAGGATTTCAAAGGACTTTGGTTTGGGATCATAAAAAAACGAAAGCAAACAGGATTCGGAATATGAGCTGAACTCGAAATATGTGAGAATTCAAGTGGAGATGGGTTTTATGAGTCGGGGGATTGTTTGTGAGGGGAAAAGGATTGGGAAATGCAAATGCTTGGGTGTGTGTTTCTTTAGTCAAATGAATGGCTGCGTTGTTGTGCGAAATGTGGCAACTTCACTAACTCGATGACTTAAAGAACTTTGAAGCTGAAAGGAATAAGGTCGTTGGCTAGGTCGCATAAGTGTAACTTTGGAAGGGCTTTAAGTTCATGAACTCTTTCCAGGAACTGGTTTTGAATAGGTGTTAGTGTTGTAGTGAGCTGGTAAAGTATTCAGTAAGATTTACTAATTTTTCAATCAACTTTAAATATATTAGATACCCATATTCTCATATCTGGCTGTTGGAATCGCATATCGAAAACTTCGCACTCCCCAATCCTGATTGGAGAAAAGGGGTGATTATAAAAATTCCTCCTCCTTTGTATACACGCAACTTAAATTAATATATAAAATTTTATTGTTGAGTCTTTATCATGATAGCACTGAGCAAGCACCTTGAAAAAAGTCGAACCTAAATTCATTCTTTTATCAATTAAACCACAAAACAGACCTAACAGACTTAACAGAACAAAAATGTGGATATGGCCCAGGCGACCATAAATAACAAATTCATAGTCGCAAACGCTTCAACTGAATTTCACTCTTCAGATTCAGAAGACGATCTAAACCGAACCTCTGGCATAAAGACCAAGTCATCCGGGATTTGAAATACCTTTCTGATGTTGAAAACCAACTCTAGCTCAGTAAATAAAAGTATTGTCTCCATATGGATACTCTGTTGTTTGAATAATAGCTTTGTGTCTTAATTCGTTTGTCTGAATATAATTTTATAAAAAAATCTAATATTTTAAGTCAAGTTTTTTTATGTTCATTGATAAGCACGTTCTCCTCGTGATTAATACAGTCAAAGTCAAAAGAAAGTGTACACCCATGTTTAAGCAATCAGGTGATCCGTATTTGTAACTTTATAGTGAGGGTTGTATAGCTGAATTTGGTGATAAGTACTTGGTCTTAGTAAAAACTAAGATTAATAAAAAAGATTCTTCGTCCATCTTAAGAAACCGCAACGCAAATCGGTTGACCTTCAAAGTGACGACGAATACTGATCGAATCAAGGAAAACATCGAGTTAGACCGGCATGTGGCATCTCGTGACATCGCCCAGGAGATGGGAGTTAGTCACCAAACCATTTTAAACCATCTGCAGAAGGCTGGATACAAAAAAAAAAGCTTGATGTTTGGGTGCCGCATGATTTGACGCAAAAAAACCTTTTGGACCGAATCAACGCCTGCGATATGCTGCTGAAACGGAACGAACTCGACCCATTTTTGAAGCGGATGGTGACTGGCGACGAAAAATGGATCACATACGACAATATCAAGCGAAAACGGTCGTGGTCGAAGGCCGGTGAATCGTCCCAAACAGTGGCCAACCCGGGATTGACGGCCAGGAAGGTTTTGCTGTGTGTTTGGTGGGACTGGAAGGGAATCATCCACTATGAGCTGCTCCCATATGGCCAGACGCTTAATTCTACCATCTACTGCGAACGACTGGACCGCTTGAAGCAGGCGATCGACCAGAAGCGTCCAGAATTGGCCAACAGGAAGGGTGTAGTGTTCCACCAGGACAACGCCAGACCACACACTTCGTTGATAACTCGTCAGAAGCTACGGGAGCTCGGATGGGAGGTTTTATCGCATCCACCATATAGCCCGGACATTCCTGTCCATTTCGAACGCCCTTAGTGGTGTGAAGTTGAACTCAAAAGAGGCTTGTGAAAAGTGACTGTCCGAGTTCTTCGCAAATAAGCGAAGCATATTTGAACTAAATCCGATCACTGTAACACTTTTTATGAAGCATTGAATGAAGAGCAAAAAAGAGGAAGGGAGATATTTGACAACCTTATATTTCGGACTAAAAAAAATAGCTTAAGGAAAAATTTACTATCTATACTATACATGGGTCATCTAGTAGGACAACAATCTGAAGAATACAGCAGACATAATTAAGAAATAGTTACTTTTTTTAGTCATCTTCGCAAATGAATGATCATCTACCAGGACTAGTAATTTATGGTAATATTTTGTTAGACAGATCCATGAATGGTTCATTAAAACAAAAATATCGTCGACGTTAGTATTAGTGGATGAAATTCTTGTCCAATTGATTTAAAAAGTTAGTAGAATCAACCTTAAGCCATTTCAAAGCCATTTTAGACACATAGCCTTAGGTTATTATATTAGCCTTTGGTCTTTTTATTTAGGTGTACACTTCCTTTAGATTTCAGAAATATGGACGGGTTTTAGTTGGCTTGCTGTTAAATTTTTGCTATTGGATCTATTGCTATAATTCTAAATAAATATAAACCTTTTTAAAACTCTTTTAAAACTAACTTTTGAGTGCTTGAATGCTCGCTTTGAATACTTGCTTTCTTTTGACTCTGACAGCGTGTATCCACCGCACGAAAAACCTTCCAGACCTATCTCCCTCTTTTTAGGCTCGAAGCAAACTTAAAGAGCCATTAATTTTAATTAACAAACCATTATTGCCATTTTAGAAACGTTTCAGTAGTTTTGAATCGTAGGTTTCCTTATTTTAAATGCTGATAAGAATCCTTTGGAAGGTTCTTAACTCACACAAGGCACCCAAAGAATGTCAGTCCATTGATGTTTCTTTATATATGCTACGCCTTAAGTAGAACTTTAATTTTTTTTCTATTTCTATTTTCTATCTCCGAATCCGAATAATTACCAAAATTTACCAAAAAATCTGTTCTGTACTTAATGGCTTTTCAAAGACAACAGTATTTTATTTTATTTTAATATCCGAAGAATCTTGGACTCCGAACCTATGAGACAACGCAGCAGAGGACGCCCGCATCTAAGGTGGCGTACACAGGCAGAGAAGGACCTGAACCCATTCGGTGTGCGTCACTGGAAGCAGCTGGCACGGGATCGTGCTGGATGGAGGAGGCTGCTAAAGGAGGAGCAGGTCCACCCCGGACTGTAGCGCCGCACAAGGAAGAAGAAGAAGAATAAAAAAGATAAAAAAAAACGAAAGAAGTAAAGTTCATCGAGTTATAGCTAACCAGCTGACTCAATCCTGGGGTGTTACGGCACCGAAATAAGAAACCGTCTCACTGCAATCATAAGTTAAAGTCCACAAAGATTTTCATCTGCCTAAATTGACAAAGAGCTTTGTTACTCCTTCCTCCCCACTCATTGACCTGCCTCGATAATTCGCAGCTCGTTAAGCAATCCTTTGCCACTCTTCCGATAAACTCCATAGGATTATTTCCCTGCGACTCATCTCCGACTGTCGATCGTAAAACTACTTCCGGAGGCGTGGATAAAGTAGTTTCTTTATTATTTAAAACCTTTCGACCGAGTCCTTTGTTCAAGGGGCAAAACCCAGCTACCCTGGGGTGGCATTCACCACCATCACAAACTAATTACCCTGCCAGCATTTAGTTATGTAATGAGTCCTCAACTGTCAAGTGTTACGTTGAATGTCTTAATTGTCCCTTCTACGTATCTGTTAAGAGGTTCTAAAGGTTCAAAGGACACATGTTAGAAACCTTCCCTCCGCCCATTCGAGGACATACAAATGTCAGGTGAAATGTCGAGGTGTTCCATGTTCCACACAAATGCCTACCGGCTATGAAATCAAAAAAAAAAAAAAAATGAAGACAAAAAAAGCAGAAGACGAAATAAATAAACTTCTTGTGACCTAGGACAAGCAAGGATAAGCACACACACTAACTAAGGCAAATCCGAGACAGAGAAAAATCCTCGCAGCACAAGTCAGTCAGTAGAATGTGAATTCACACACAGCAAGGACAACAAGTTAATTTATTTCGGTTTTATTTTTAGGCACAACGACACAAGTGGCAGCCAGGACTTTTATGCGTATTAACTGCATCGGGAAAGCGGTGGTGATATTTTAGAGCTTCTCCGACATATTCTTGGAAGTACAACTTCTCAAGATAGTTGCCAGTCAACTAAAGAAAAAGAGAATTGCATGTCCTGACTGCGCAAAGCATAAAAATAAAAAATTCAATATAAGCTCGGCATTAACTATTCACCCATCCCACCCCACAGGCACACACACACAGGAACTGGTACGTCACTTTAATATCCACTTATGTGTGTTATCCTGCTGCCACGGCAAGACATTCGCTCAAGGACCTTCGGTGAATCACTTCGGCTGGTGGCTGGCGTGAGTCTAACGACGACGGCGGCGGCAGTAGCGTCGCCCTTTTGAACCATGTCGACGGAGAACGCCCCACCCCGTGAGTCCAATACACTGACAAAACAATCCTTGGATAAATTATTCAAAGTTTTTTATTGATCCGATTCCACTACACGGCGGGGGGTGGTCGTACCTTTTCCCTCCTGTAGCCACCCGCTGACCCAGCGGCGGAGTGGGTTCATTTTTATTTAATTATTTACAAGTGGAATAAAGGTTCATTGTAATGTACCCACTCTTGAGAGAGTGAATGAGTGAATGGATGGCATTGGTTAGTGTGTGGGGGTGTGTGGTGGTGTACTGTGGTGTGGGTGTGGGGGACGAAGCAAGCGTATTCCAGCAACTAATGCATGTACACACGCCTGCCGCACTTTCATGGTGCTGTAATGTGTGTATCAAAATTTAGTGGATGGTGTTGTACTGGTTGAGTTTCCTGTACGTTTTCTTTTTTGTTGGACGGTTGTTATAATGGCGTTTCTCTGTTCGAATGTGTGTACGAGTATGGGTAAATTTTTGGGGCTTTTAAAAGGGGAGGAGAACGAATAAATTTCGTAGAGGGTCAACCCGACGGCCGATTTGGGGGGGGTTCACGGAGATGGAACTAATTGAGAGTTTCATAAAGTCCCTAAATCATGGTGCTCATTTTTGGTTTAAGATTTGTCGGGTATTTTGGAAATTTCACACGTCTAATATTAATTTTGTAGAATGATGAAGATATTTTTCAAAAAGAGCATTAATTTTTTAAGGGGTAGTACATTTAAAAAGAGTCTTCAAAGAGTTCTTTAAGTAAAAGTTTTCTGTTGACTGGCAGTTCACTCTTTTGGATTTTAATAAACAAAAGCAGAACACTGCTGCTCATTCACATGTTAAAAGCAAAAACCGTTGCGTATGACAGAATAATTAAAAAAAAAACTGAGCAATTTAGTTCAAGCCTTTGTTAGATCATCTAAAAATGACACCCTTTTGGCAAGAACTTGTTAACGATGTTCAGTTCAATTTACAGCCGCGTTGAAGTGAAGAACACATGAGATTGTTTCTTTGATCTAAGCTCTTAGTCTGCCGTCGAATTAAATATGACTCTAACCGAGGATTGTTACTTGTCCTAATATCTTCGCCCACGCCTTAGTTTGTCTAATTTTTTTCCCTAATTATAAATTAAATCCGTTTGGTTGAAGCATGTTAGGTTGTGTTTGCAGAGGAAAGTGGGGATACAATTAATTTTGAGCCCACTGCATTACAAAATCACGATAAACATTAGGAACATTAAGGGTTGACTGACATTACTTTTTTCAAAGTGAAAAGGTAGAAAAGGCGGAGTACTGAATCTGTTGGCTGCAGAAAAAGTATTAAAAAATGTAAGCTCTTCGAATAAAATAGCAAATCAGCTGTTTCAATCCTGTGTTGTTACGGCACCCAAAGAAGAAGCCATCTCACTACAATCATTAATAAAACTTCAGAGAGGTATTTATCTGTCTCAATAGACAAGCAAGCAATTTGATACTTTTTTCTTTTAATCTCATAGACCTTGCCTCGTTAATTTGCAGCTTATTAAGTAATATTTTGCCACTCTTCGGGATGAACTCCATACGATTATTGCCCTGCAATTCATCTCCGATTATCGATCGAAAAACTACATCCGGAGGCGTAGATAAAGTGGTTTGTTAATTATTTAAAACCACACAAACTTGGTATCACTTTTATTAAAGTGATAAAAAAAATGTGACTTCGAATGTTCAAATTTGATTCCAAGTCATTAAACTCTCGATTTCCGATTGGCTAAGCTAACACAAAGTTCTGCAGTTGTGTGTCCGGAAAATGGTTACAATTTTGTACAAAACTTATAGTTACAACTCCAATAACTCGAAATTGAAATTTATTGATATACGACAGCTCTTTTTGTTCACAAAGTTTTATCATTTTCACGTGCTGTTGAATAGCGTAATTTATAATAGACATTGCATTGGGCGGCGTAACAACCCGTTGAGAGCCAGTGCCTAGCTTTTTTTCGCGACTGTACTGTGCGTGTTATAATTTTGACACATGTGTAGGGGACTTACAGTTTATTGCCGGTTCCGAACGGCGAATTGCGAAAGCTTTCCGTGACATAAGTACTCCAGAAGGGTTGTCAATTGTTCGCTGGAGATTTTTTTGTATGCATTCTGATAATTCGGTCTGAATGTTCCCAAAAAAGTCCAATGACATTTAAATAGGTTTGATTTCAATTGACTAAGATATTTTTGAGTTTTAGTGGAGTTTTGAATTGGCTTCGTGCATTATGAAGTAACCATACTTTCACTAAAAGCGTAGTTTTGTTAGAATCGTTATCCTGTTGATGAATGAGTAACCCTTCCAAGCCGAGCTTGCTAACTTTTTTGTGCAGATTAGTCTTGAGGATCTGCAAATTGCCAAACGAATCCATTTTCTCATCAATGGAGACAACATTTCCAACCCTAGATGCTACTGCTGTACTTACTTCCTTTTGTGACTGGCTGTCGTTTTTGGTATGAACTTAAGACACTTTCAATGTAATTGTGGAAATATTTTTTTTTTTGAATTGTGAGTAAATAAAATTTACGTTGTAACGTGTACAGCGGACAAAAGAATGTTTATGATGAACAAAAAAGTATTGACCATATTTTCAACTTGTTCATTGACCCAAATTTTGGTCAGATTTCTTTTATTGTTCCCACATTGATCAAAGAAACATAAGAAGAAAACAAATCTGGAAATGACTGATAATCAAATTTGAGTTAATCTAATTTTGTCTACAGCAAGTCTTAGTTTCCAAAACTTCTTGTAAAATTGTTAAACCTAAATTGGTTGTGACCAGAATTTTCACAATCACAGATTTCATCTGATTATTTTGAGGGAAACAAAATATGTCTCGTCTAGTTGGATCCATCTCACAGTTGGTCACTATCAGAAACTTCACCAGCAACTTGGAAAACTTTAGCTCGATGTACGGCACAGTTGACAACAACAGACGAAGCTACGCATGAAAACTATCCTAAAACTTCCTCCATTAACAAAGATATTATCAAATTGTTCACACTTTTACTGAAAAAAAAAATATTTTTTCTTCTTTACAGTCCTTAAAAAAAGGTCATAAAACGATCTTGAATTGATGGGCCTATCATAAGTCCACTTCAGTGAGTCCTGTCGAACTAACAATGAAAGTTTTCAAACCAAATTGAGAAGCCGATATTTGGGCTTCGCTGAAGACAAACAAAAGGCAATTTCACCTCATCGAAGAATGAGAAAACCTTTTTTATGAAACCTCAAACTTGTGTTAAGATGCCATTTCCAGTCACTTAAAAAAAACGCGCATTCTCCCTGTAAAGCACCTAAAAAAAAAAAACAATTCGACCCCGTCTATGAAAAAGCATTCGCTAAAACTTTCTCGTCGCCAACCAAATCCAATCAACCAAACATCTTCCAAAAGTCTAACCTTGAATTGCTTTTCAATTAACAGAAAAAAGAATTTCCACTCAAAAACTCCAAATAAAAACATCCGTCCCACACCTAGAGAGACATTCAGCATCCGACGAATAGAAATAAATTCAATCGTCGAAATTTATAACGCCCATCACTTAACCCTCCTCTCGACATTCCATCAAATACCACGGAGCACGGTCCTAACCCAACTTAATATGCCACATTCACTCCGCCAAATCACTTTTCTAAACCATATTACACACATTATCCCATTCACGGTAATAATCTTATTTGCATTCAAAAAGTTGCCTGTTAACGAAATTACCTTCGCCCTTGCAATGACGACGTGGGTCCCGACGAGTCCCGAGTCCCATTCGACATTCATCCTTTTTAAAGGATACATTAAGAGGATGAGCCGTCAACGTCGTTCGTCCTATACACACATGGAAAGGCAGAAAAAAAAAATCCATACTCGTAGATCCGAAAAAAAAAAGGAAAATCCGTCCCGAAAAAAGGATATCTGCGAGGTGAATGTATCTCAAAAGATTTCCAACGAATATTTCAATATTTCTTTTTTTTTCCGAACTTCTTATTACCAATATCACTCTCATTCATCTTTTCCCCTCCTTCGTCATGTCGTGCAAAGGAGCAAAGGACATGGCAAAGGTGGCAGAAAGGTTATGCTGAGGTTGAGAGCGACCGCCCCAAAACTTGGCCACCTGGTTGAAATGGCAAGCGGACGTAATAAATTTCCGCGCACCCGTAAATCCTTGGCTCCTTAAAACAAACAAAACACTCACAGGACTCGCACCCACAACTTTAGAGCCACCCCAACGGCACGGCACGCACACAAATTGGCTCAAGTGTCCTAATTCTTATTTTTAGTGAAAAGTGTTGCCTTCCTTCGGACCGTGAGCGTGGGGTCTGTGGTGAAATTAATACAACCGTTGCTCCTTTGCAATAAAATCACATCCGGTCGGGGCCATGTTAACCCCAAAAGATAGGCGCGCACACAGAAGAAGGCGGCGGTAAAAGAAAAAAAAAAAAGGTTTGTGGGCAAAAGGATAAAAGAGAAAAAGAAAAAGAACAAACAACAAACAAGCGCCAGGACAACGAATGCTCCTGGTACTTTATTTGAAAGGCAAATACCAATGAATAACAAAATGTTGGTTAACATTAAAAAACAGAACCAACAACAACAGCAGCGGGGGGAAAAAACACTGAGGAAAACTGAAAAGTTTGAAAAGTTTCCCGTTTGCTTTTGCCGGCCAAAATTAGTTTGTGTGCACATGGCTTAGTGTCCTGCGGTTGGTTGTGTTTGCCCGAGAGTTCCTTGTTGGTCTTCGGACTTTTTCCACCCCCCTTTCCCTCTTTTTTATGAACAAGATTTTTATTTTCACAATCTGTTTGTAATTCAATTTCGTCGTGGAAAAGGAGCGAGAAAAAAAAGTACACGCGAAAGGACTAAGCACACACATTGTACTCTCCTCTTACCTGCGGTTGTTTATTACTTTTTTTCTGCAAAAACGAAAAGGATTTCGAAGGACTCGGAGTTGATTTAATTTTTTTCAATTTTTACATCTTATTTACACCCTCCTCAGAGGACGACGGTTCGTTCCCCAACAAAGACTGTCCCCTCACTTGAAAGGACATCAATTTGCTTAAAATTTTCTTCCACTCTTCGGTTTCTTTTTCAGCCGCCCTCGTCGCCCTCTGACTGAGTAGACATTTATGAGCTACCACCATGCGATGCTCACAGTTTTACAAGGACATAAAAATGATATATGCCTGCGAAAAGTGTCACTTGTTGCGGACAGATTGCCAGTTTGTGTCCTGGGGGTTGCGAGAGAGAGAGCTTTTTTTCTGGGTCTATGTGGATGATCCAGTTACTGTGTCAATGTCACACGGGGATATGTGGCTATTTACGGGGAGGCTTTGCTGTTGCTTACGCATTGATTGGGGCACATATTGCCAGGATTACTTCTGTCTTTTGCCTTCTACCGTCTGATGTCTGCCTACGTCCTTTTTCTCAGCACGCGCTTGTGTGTGCGTGAGTCTCTCACCATGGGACCGAAGCTGGGGCAGCTGGGAAATCGATCTAACAAAATTTATTATTAAGGATTGTTAAGGAATTGCTGTTTTGTTTGACATTTATTTGCGGTGGGGGGATTTCGGCGTGTGACAGTTGATGGGCGGCAACAAAAAAAAGAAAAAGACTCGTGGTGAGATCATTAAAATTTTCATCGCCACCAAGCGGCCGAGGACGAGGGAGTGGGGTGTTGGTGGCTTTTTGGTATAATTAGTGTGCGTTTGTTGGGAAAATTAGAAGTTTGTTCGGAATTCAGAGAAATTTTCTTTCGGGAGGGTGCGAGTGGAACGACTCAATTACACGCTTTAAGTTATCCTGTGGAGTTTAAGGAAGTGGTTGCTTTTGCAATGGATAACAGAGTGTTTGATTTTTCGGTTTTTGTTGACGTAGTCGGAGAGTAGTTTTAGTGAGTTTTGCCACCAGATTAAGGACTGTGCTGTTGGGTTGTTTTGCAAGAACTCGGACTTAGGGTTGTCTGAATGTTCGTCGGTGGGACTTTAAAATAAGAAGAGACCAACATTTTATTTCTCTCTATTTTGGAGGTTTTATGTGGACCATAAACACAAAGTTGTTTAAATTAAATTTTAGTAAAAGGATTTAGTTATTGCTACTTGAACTTGTATTCGTTTTTTTTTTTACACAACTAAATCAAGCTAATTTCATTTGACAGGGTAGTTACTTAAGGTTAGTGGAAGACAATATGATATTTTAAAGTGTGAAGAATTTACTTCCTACTCAACAACAAAAAATTAAAAAAAAAGGAATAAAAACAAACATAAGACGTAGCCGAATACAGAAGGCTTATAAAAAGAAGTAAGCAAAAAAGTGGCGGAGCTAAAAATGGCTTCGGCAAAAAGTAAAAAAAAAATTGGAACAATGGGTAGAAATAGCGCTGCTTCTAAGGCTTCTCAACTATGATGCTCTGTTAAACTTTCACAAACTCTTGAGTCACTGAAAAGGGTGAGAATCACATCAAAACTCTCAAAAGTTAGGAAGTTCTGAGGTACATATTAGCCGTTCAGAGCATACATCGATTAACTCCGTAAAGCAAAAAATTGCGAAACGCTAGGAAATATATTAAATATTTTAGTTTACCTTCGCCTTTGAAATACACTACACTTTATTCAAATAGTTATAGTTTAATGTTAGTAATCTTTATTATTAAAGAAAGATATTGTAAACATGACTATGCCAAGTACTTTCACACTTAAATCTAAGATTTTTTAAAAATTGGAGTTAATCAATCTGTGCAGTGAGCGGCTCATATAATGAGTAGTAATTTAAAAATCAGAATCAGTTATATTGGACTACAAGTTTCGTTGAATATTTCCTGCGCCATTAATACAGATCACATCCGATCAGGTTGTATTTAACGAGTAGAGGACCTAACATGAACATTTACTCTGCTGTGGACTAAAAACCCTTGGCCTCAATAGATAGAAGTCAAAATTACAACGCGCGCAACACAGTGGAGGCGCGAAAAAGCTAGACTCTGGCCCTTCGTAGGCTGTTACGCCACTAATGATGGATAGAAGTAAGTTAGGTTATGGTTGCGACATCACTATAATGATTTTGGTACACAGTGGTGGAAAACAAGCATAATAATGAAGAAACTGCGTTTTCTTATCTGCTTTACACACATTATACGCATGGCAAACCTAGCGGCAATTAAAATTCTTGGAAGATGACATTGCCCTTTGTTTTACGTATTGATTTGATAACTGAAACGGATCTACTTTGCGCAGAGGCAAAGCGATAATCGTATACCGAAAATTCGAGCAAAACACACAATAACAAAAAACATTAGCTGGTTTAAAAATTGGTAGGATATACTAAGTTGGTCACCAATACATTCTCTACATATTTTAGATTACCATTTGCGATAAAAACTGTTTTAGATCCTTAGTGCAATGGATCTTTGGGTGAAGTTAGATTTGATTGAGGAAGCCAGAGGTTCTTCGCGGCGAACATTGTATCTCAAACTAAATTACAATTTAAATGACAAGAATTATTTTACTGATACTTTGAACTTGTTTGAAATCTCAGACATTTTCCGTATGAGAGGAGAACTTCTTGACTTAAACTATAGACCTTACTTTACTGAACGAAGAACGTTTTGCTTTCTGTGTAACCTACAAGAACCTCACTTCCTATCTGTTTGCCCTATTTTAAAAGAACTAAGTTTCGTATACTTTCGAAAGAGAGTTCTGACCGAACATGAATCGGTCAACATCTTAAGTGGAGACAATTGGAAACTTCTTGCCCAATATTGCATTGAAACTATGAAGTATTTTAAAGACTTTTTTTAACTTTTAACAGAGCTTGTGCCACTTGAAATCTCCTTCTTCCTTCACTTCACTTTTCCGTTTTTAAGTATTTGTAAATTGAATGAATATAAAACTCCATACTTGTTTGATGTTAATCGACGAGTATAAGACGTATTTTTTTTAATTCAATAAGAAAGGATAAAAATTTCAGTCGAGTTCTTTTTCTACCCAAATTGAACATCCTTCACCAACTTGTGGTTGTAATTTTTTGGAAATTTTCACATTTTAGTACACCACTGGAAAATAGAGTACACCAATGGTAAATAGAGTCTAGAGGCAAAAGCTAATTGGTAGCTAATTTTTCACTTAATGTAAGAGAAAATTAAAATATCGTTGTGATAGAAGGCTAACGCTTCTTTAGCACTCCTTTTTTCAAATTCTGAATTTTTTCATCACATTAGAATATTATTGCATAAAAAAAAACTAAGTCGACACGACCCCAATACGATCTTTCGCCCAAATGTCGAAGGACGAAGAAGATTAAAAAGGACACGACCCACAGATCTACGAAGTAAAAAATTTCATCAACCATTCGCCAACTCACACTAACTTTAAACCTTATTCCGACTCTAATAAAATAACTTCCTGACTTTGGTCGAGAAGTCAAAAAACATTTTATTAGAATCACTAAGTGTCCCACGAATGGACAGACGTAAAGCACATCGAGAAAAAAAATCCTGACTTTTTTAGTTTTCTAATAAAAGAAGGATTACTTATAAAGGGTGATTTTTTAAAAGCTATAGGAAAGTTTTTCAAAAAAAAAAAACACATAAAATTCAGAAAAATGCATGAAATCTTTATATGGATTAGTACGATCCATATAATTTAATGTTTGAAGATTATTTCATGCAAATCTTGACCTTGACTGCGCCTCAAATTGTCCATCCGCTTAGTCCAAATTTGGCATACTCTTTCCAACATTTCGGCCGGTATCTCACGAATAAATGCTTCAATGTTGTCTTCCAATGCGTCAATTGAAGCGGACTTGTTTGTATAGACATCAGCTTTAACATAGCCTCACAAAAAATAGTCTAAAGGCGCTAAATCGCACGATCCAGGCGGCCAATTGACCGGTCCCGAACGTGAAATAAAATGTTCACCGAACTCGCCTCTCAATAAGTCTATTGTTGCGCGTGCTGTGTGGCATGTGGCACCGTCTTGTTGAAACCACATGTCATGCAAGTCAAGCTCTTGCATTTTGGACAAAAAGTTGGATATCATCTCACGGTAGCGCTCACCATTCACAGTTACGTTACGATTCGCATCATCTTTGAAGAAGTACGGTCCAATGATGCCATTAGCCCATAAACCGCACCAAACTGTGACTTTTTCTGGATGCATTGGTAGCTCTTGCAATGCTTCTGGTTGATGTTCACTCCAAAATCGACAAATCTGCTTATTTACGTAACCATTGAGCCAAAAATGAGCTTCGTCGCTGAACACTTTCTTTACTTTCTGAACTTTCTTAACAGTGCACGCATTTTGATAATAAAATTCAATAATTTGCAAGCGTTGTTCGTTTGTAAGACGATTCATGGTTAAATTATAGACCAAACTGAAGATGTTTGACAGTGAAACAAAACACGAAACGTGCGTCAACTGTTTAAACCAATTTTGCCAAAAAGATAATAGCTAAAAAATCACCCTTTATAAAAAATAACGGCAACACATTTAATGACGTACTATATAAAAAAAAAAGTTTAAACCAATTACTTTTTTTAAATTTTGAAATATACTGGTAAACTGACTTTTTGTGGTTGATGATATTTCGAAATATAATTTACTACAGCGTCTGAGGGGGAAAGACCAAAAGGTCTCAAGTTTCCCGAGGACTCTTCATCGTCACCAGAGTGTTGTGGAGTATGTGTGTTCTCTCCACGCCTTTCCACTATAACAAAATACTATGGAGTTTTGTTTAAGCTATAAAATCAAGTGATTTCCGTCTTCCGTCAGGCCACAGGAAGATGCGCTGGTATCGTAAAATCGCATGTTTTGTGTATTTAAAATAATTGGTAGCAACGATTCACGATCTAATGTGTAAAAAAAAAATTTTAAAAATTTAAAATACATCTCATCGTGATTTGCCAGATGCAACTACATTCCGCGATGACGGAAATCCGCTTAAAAAGTCCTCAAAAAAACCAAACAATTCGTTTTAAAGTCGTCCATATTTGCCGTCACACACTGATGATTAGTGACTACGTATTCGACCGTTTTTTATGACTCTTGGTAAACGTAAATGTCCTTTCTAGTGGACATCCCACACATCCCATCTGCCAATGGTTTGGCCCTATTTGCAATTTATCTACTAACGTCCACTAAATTAAAACGAAAACCTATGACACTCCTGATTAAGTGCAACCCTAAAAGCGAACAATTCACACTACCACCCCCCTCAGCATGCGGATTATAATCCGCAACTTTTCCGCTATCAGTCGGAATACACATTCGCGAAAAACCGTAAAACTTATTGCCAACATAATTCCTGCCGTCATGAATTTTACACTTCCCTTTTTATTATCCGTTATTTGTAGTATGGTATCATTTATCCTCGCATAGAGTCTGTGAAAAGCGAATAAAAAAAAACGAGAAAAACCGAAAGCATCCTTCCATCGGAATGATTTAAGCACCACAAAAGGACTCGCTCAGACCAATCTCCACCCCTATGGGTTGTGAATACTTCGCGCGCACAGGCAGACAAGTGATAACACTGGGGGACGGCTTAATTAAACAAAACCGGTCGCTGGTTGCATCAGCGAGCTGAGGTCTGACGATAGGCTAACCACCCACTCCCAGACTTACTTTACGGCTGACTTGGTTTCGGATTGCTGCGCAAATCAGGAGAAAAATATGAAAATGATTTCCTCCCCAATCCGAGGGGTGGTGTTGTTTTTTTTTTTTTTTTGGTGCCAATTTGAACATCATCACAGCGCACGGTGGGTGAAGGTTTCTGTGACCATAAATTTAACGCGCACGCTTCCCTCCACGCCTTTCCGCTCCAACCCGCTCCGTAATATTATGGAGTGACGCTTAATGGTTTCGTACCGTTCCTATGATTTATGTTTATGTGTCATGGCGCTGTGTAATTGTTGTCTGCGCTCATTCTTCTTTTTTTTTTTGTTTTTTTGTTTTTAAATTATGACTCGAGCAGCGAACGCCACGGTTTTTTATTGCCGCGTGTTGTCGGTTCGTTCAGAGTTTTGAATTCCTTTCAGTTTTTTTTTTTGTGGTACCTACGCGAGAACGAGAGAAGAATGAAACAAAAGAACTCTCCTTGCGGTTTAATTGCAAATTTATCAGGACACACACTACTGCTTCACCCAGAAATACACGCCCTCCACCCTTCCAACCCGAGAAAACGCTGCCACATACGTATCTCTGTGGCGCGCTTTGATGATGGCACTTATGCAATTCACGAAGCCGGGCAGGCTACTTCAGATACTTCAGCTTCAGGAGGATGTGTGGTGGTGAATGTCCTGGGACATATGACGACTCTACGCAGTCGGTTTATTACCAACGGTTTTCTTGGATGCAATTTTCCAAATGACTGCGTCATAAAAATTAAGGTAAAGAGCGTCAGTCAGCGCGGCACGACGCTTTACACAGGTTTGTATATGTATTCATATGCCATATGTGCCTCGCATGCATAATGAGCGTGCTCGCCAAATACACTTGAAGTCAACACTACGACAGCAACGTTCACGATGATGATGATGACGACGACGACGAAGGGAAAAACAGGTCAGGTGGCAGTCTTTAAGTGCAAAACAAAAAAAAAAAAAAAGAAAAACCGAATAGACGAGAAGCTCCTTGCAGTCAAACTGTTGCAGCAGGGGTTACTTCGCTGATGAGGTCCTTAAGCGACAGAAAAAAAAAATGAAAAAACCGGCAAAAATTGAACGAAAATATCCGTCTCATACCCGTGTGTGTGTGTTAGGATGGTGTGTATGCATACCTAAAACCTCCGAGGGTGTATAATGAGAAAATTTAATTTTGTATGAAATTTGTGTGAGGACGAAGGAAAAGGACTCACCTGGAATTGGTCCACAAACTCTGGGTATAATCTCTAAAATTGCGGAACAGGATGGATCCTCAAAACATAATTGACGTGCTAGTATGCAATTTAGTATTGCAATCGCTGCTTTAATGTTGGAACCTGAAATGAGATGGAAATGAACAAAATGTTGCATTAGATTGTTGAATCATTTTCTCTTTTTTCGGTGTGTGAAAATGTTTATATATTTTTAGGGCACTTTTCTATTTCTATTTTGAGAAGGAAAATGGAAATGTTATTTCTTATTTGCACGAAAATGTCATGGGCGAAAATTCAAATGGAAATTTGAGTAGCTTAAAATTTCATCAAAGAGACAGACAGGCAGAGAGCAGCAATGCGTTGATGGGAAAGGATGGGAGGACATTTGTTATTTGGCATCAGCAAGGTGATGAAACGCATTTAATTAACTCTGACAAAGGAGTGGTGGTGATGGGTGAAGCTTTTCTATGAATTACTACTGATTTTGTTGAATTTACTCTCGAAAAGTTTTATTTTCAAGGTACAATGGAGAGACAAAATCTTCATTATAACTGTCGTCATACCAAAAAGCGGCAATATTTAATTATTCGGTTCTCAACTTCGACTACAATTGAATCGATGACTGTTAAAGCGAGAGACATTTTTATTTTTTCACAGGAGAGATAAGACCACAATATATAAGGTTGTCAAAAATCTCCCTTCCGCCTTTTTGTCTTTTGAATTTTCCGGCTATGTACAAAGCGCTACAGAGCTCCTATCTGGCAATACTATACATCATTTGAAAGGTCTTGACATAACCTACATACATTGGCATTGCAGAATGGAATATACCTACTGTTGTTGCTGATTTCGCATTCAAAATTAAATACACTTTAAATAATCAAATAATATCGTATTTCGCTCAGCGCAAAGCTCTACCCATAAGCATTATAAAAACGTAATAGAATTGATCTCGAATGTGTTACTTACGGTGTTTTAACAAACGTTATTATTAGCTATATTTCCGTTTCTCTTAAATACATTTAATTTGCCGACTAAAACAAAGTTCCAGTTTGTAAATAAATTTACATCCTTCAGCACAATTTGTGTAAGCCGCCGGAGGCGAGATCTTTGTCTACAGCGTTGTGACTCAGGGTTGGGCTCGAACATGACCTAGCTACCTTAGTAGGACACTCGAGTTCATTTGTCTAGATTGATGTTAATATACAGCTCGTAGATTTCGTCGTTTAGTCTTCTCCTCCGAATCTTGGTCGAAGGTCAAGGGCTTTAGCGACCTTGATAACTGATGAGTCTGGCAGGGATGCCAAGACTAAACCATGAGCTAGTATATAGCTCGTCTAAATATTGTCAATCGCGGCCTTAGGTGATAAGTATCGATCTGAAACTCTTCGGTCTTCTCCAAAATCTGCCGCAGTGTAAAAATCTAGTCAATGGTGGATTTTGCTAGCCTAAGCCCGCAATGATATTGACCACTCAAGATTTTAACGAAAGATTTGAGATGTTTACACAGAGCGGCATAGAAAATTTTGTAAGCTATGTTTATAAACTTATACCGCTGTAGTTGGCGTAGTTGAAAGGACCTCCTTTCATTTCAGCCCACGAAGGTCCAGAGCCCAGCTTTTCGCGTCTGCACTGTGTTATGTGAGTTATAATTTTTGAGAAATATGGAAGGAGATTTTGACGCAGATGGACATTGAAAGAAGTACTTCAGGAGGATTGTCAGTCGTTCGCTGGAGATGGGGCCCTGCAAATTTTGTGTGTGTGTGTTTTTTTTTTCCCGAGCTGTATTCGAACCCGGGTACTCTCGCTTAACAGTCTGACGCACTAACGACTAAGCGACGGCTCCCACTTTAATTGCTTTAGAAACAGTAAATATTGTGTTTCAAGTGGTCTAAGATGAAATATCCATGATTACTCGTCTAAGTGTCGTGGAAAAGCTACAGAGTTTCCGTTGAAATGGTTTAGCAACTGTAAATACGTTACAATACAAGAATTTATGATCGGTAACATTGAAACATTGAGATTGGTTATGGTCTACTCAAGTGAGTGTGTTATTTCATTTAAATGTTTGTAACTTTTAGTCACACCAATACGAGATGAGCAGAAACAAGTGCAAAAGTAGAAATAAATTAATTCAATCCTTTTCTTTTTATTTGTAAAACCCCCAAAAATGTCATCACAACCCTCTACAAAAGACGTGTCTACCAATGAATCAAATTTCAAGTCATGAATTTCTTAAAGAGTTATGCATTTCCAGTGAAAAGTTTACCTACACAATTACAAATAATCATCAGAAATTATCGGTTACAAACGATTTGTTAGCATCTATGGGCACTGAAAGAGAAGACAACTTAGGTGTTGATTGCAGTGCTCGATTAAACGAGCAACCCTCCCTCCCAGTTAAAGTGCTTCGTCGTTTTCAAAATTCGATTTCAATCCATTAGAACTCACACCCACACACTAACCACACCAAAAAGGAATACTTTTTGAGATTCTCCCAGAATAGGGTTGTGCAAAATCATGCACCATACGACCATACGACGAGGCAATTTAATTCTTCCAATTTAAATCTTCAATTTCTTGCTTCCTCGAAAAACCTTTTGAACCGAGAACATTTCAAGATCGATTTAAAATATATCACAACACGAGCACATATGTGACTGTGTGTGTGTGTGTGTGTGTGCACATGCCCGACATTTAAGGGTTCGAGAAGTGACTATCACAAGAAATGGGATCCAGCTCCATTTCGAAAATTAATCATGACCCTCTCAAAAACATCGACATATGTGCAGAGAAGTTTATGTGTGCTGCCCACCTCAAATGCCACAACACACCGCAAGAGTCCGGGCTCAATTTATGAAATGACTAAGCAAATTAAAGGACGACTCGAGCAATTTCAGCAGGCAGTGAAGGAGGTGGCTATGAGAGTCACTACAATGCAGTGGGAAATTATGATTGAACAACAATAAATTATTGTTGCACAATCGATGCAATCGGAGTGCTGCCCACAACTGCCTCCTGCCTCCTCCTTAATGCAGTTGGTTGTCATAATTGAAGTCCTTATGCAGGGACAAAGAAAACACAACCACCAAGAAGACGAACAAGGACAAGAATATATTCGACTGGTTGAAGAGGAACAGGAACAGGAACAGGAATAAAGTGGACACCTCTCAGTCGTTTTTCTGCTCCTTTCACGTATTATAGTTGTGTGGCAGTGTTCCTTTGCCATCTCCTTGACACAACAATGCAGAAATTTTTGAAATGATTATCGTTATGCACATGCGAATGGAACGGAACCGTATGTGCTCGGTGTTCCTCTGTACAAAAGGATATCTGATGGTTGTATATGTCCCCCCTTCGATGGCCCTCCAATTGAGTTTGAGATTCCTTCGATTGCACACACCCGCAATGAAATTTTATGGACAACGGATGCACTGCCAAGTGAAGCCAACTGCAATAAGGACTCCTCTGCTCTGCACCATGCACTGACAATTATTTCGAATGGCATAAATCGGTTATGGGACTTTTGGTCCTCTTGAATTGTATTCGAGCGGAGACGGTCCTCCGTCGTCCGCTTCGGAAAAAGAGGACGGGGTAATTGAATTGAACTTTGAATTTCAGCAAAAAAAAAAAAAAAGGATTCTTGGGATGGATAGCTAATGTAATCGCTTGGACGAAGTGATTTTATCTCGAGTGTTATAGTTATTTCTTTTTTTCTTTTTTTTTTGCTGCCAGTTTAAAAAGAACGTTTAAGGTTGCAGGACTAAGGACATGGATTCGATGAAATTCGGAGAAGGGGCGGCATCTATGCGGCATTGGACTTAAGTGGTGCACAGTATGACGAGAATTCAAGGGGAAAGGCAAGCCACTTCGTGTGTAAAAGGACATGGGTCAGCTGTAAGATGCAGGTCATAGATAACAAGGCTTCGTTCTGCCGCAGCTTATCAGGAAAGATTTGCAAATGTGGATTTGTTTCATTCCCTAACGAGAGGAGAGATACAGCCTGTCGATAAACTAGGTCACGTCTGTTGAAAGCTGCTGGCAAGAAAGTTGTAGGACTTAAGTTTAGGGGTAGTTGGAGCTACAGTTTCATGGGGATAGATAGATCAAGAACCGAAGGCTTCATGTTGAACAGGAAATTTGGGTGGTTAAAACATATTTCGTCAACATTGAGGGTCAAGTATCTTTTGATATCGTCGAAAAAAAGCACATAAGACTGTTAGGAAAAATACAACAAAATAAATATTCGGGTAACTGTGAAAATATATTTTTATTGCATAGTTGATTCATGGTTTTGTGTTAATTTGAATTTGAAAATTTATGAATCCAATCTAATCTAGTTAATTTATGGATTGCATTTGAACATTGTAGGAGATTTTGTGTAGGTACGTTCTTGAAGCATTTTTCAATGGCAATTATAATTGTAGACTAATCAATTTCTGTATCAAAGAAGTCGGAGAATTTGAGGCTAATGATGTCTCACAACTAGATGCGAGTGGCAGCACCAAACCAAAAGGCGGTTGCTGTATGTGCTACCGAAGTTCTAAAAGGAAAACAATTACGCGGCAAATGCAGGAAGCCTGGATGCACACAACATAGATTCACAGCTTTCGTAGATGAATCTAAAATACTTTTCGTCCTTTTGCGTATACACATTCATATAATTCATTGAGTGCGAAGGTTAACAAGATCCATACAGCTCGGAAAGGAAAGGAGTACGTGAAATGCAATAATCTCTCTGTTCAACATTGGACTGCAATGTCGCCAAACTTAAATATTGTTGTAAATACATCGGGTCATCTTTGTAGTGCAGTCACAAATAAGTGTTTTAGTTTTACATATTGGGAGAGTTTAAAAATGTCATAACGAAACACACTATCCCAAAAGATGATACAAAAAATTATTAAATTTTTTAAATGGGTCATTCCGTGACAAATCGCCCAGCCTACCTTATGATCAAAAAAGAACCGAAATTTTCATTTTAAAATTCCCGCGCTTGTCCAATCGGTACAATTTTATTCTCTCAATGTTGGCAACACTTTTATACATATTCTGTCAAATTTTGACGGATATCGTTTTGATTAGTTTTTGTTTGACATCTATACAAATAAGTTGAAAAATTTTCGTGTGGCGATTTTTACATTGGATGAAAATTTAGAACAATGTGCGTGCATCACATTTTGTGTTGCAAATGGATTTAAGTGTTCCGAAACGTTGAAAATGTTAGAAAAGGCCTTTGGTGAATCGTGTCTAGGAAAAACACAGGCATATGAGTGGTATAAACGGTTCAAAGGTGGTCGTACAAGCTTGGATCATGATGAGATCCCTGGCCGCCCAACAACATCTGTTACTGAAGAAAACATTGAATCGGTGAAGCAAATTGTGTTGCAAAATCGTTCTGCACCGATAAGAGAGATTGCTGTGTTGTTGGGCATCTCTTATGGATCAACCGAACACATTTTAACTGATGTTTTGGGTTTAAAACGCGTCGCTGCTCGGCTGGTGCCAAAAAACCTGAATTTCATTCAAAAATAGCGTCGTTGTGTCTCAGTTTTTGGCCAAAAACTCAACCAATATCATCAACCAAGCACCGTACTCTCCAGATATGGCCCCGTGTGACTTTTTCCTCTTCCCCAGACTCAAATTGCCATTGCGGGGAACGCGTTTTCAGACCATAGAGGCCATAAAAGAGAATTCGCTGCGTGAACTAAAGGCCATACCTTCGGCGGCCTATAAAACTTGTATGGAAAATTGGATCAAGCGTTGGCATGCATGTATTGCCGCAGGAGGAGAATACTTTGAAGGTGATAATAAAGAAAATTATTAAAAATTGAAATTTTGCGTTTTTTAATAAAATTCCGGTTCTTTCTTGATCATGGTATATGGGGAACGACCCCTCTTCGATTTGGCTCAAAATTTGTAGAGTTACTTATTGAAGTGGTTCAAGTAATGGGATAAACAATTTTTGCTCAACTCGATATAGTTTGCTAGTAACGAAGGTTTAAAAGTTGGTAAAAAGTCAAAATTGAAGATTTCTTTTAAATTTCAAAAAATCATAACTTTGGTTCTGCTTATCAGAATTTTGTAAATTATATCTTATTGAATTCAGAAAAACTTGAACTTTTAAGTAACCCACACAATTTTTTATTTGCAAGGACGAAGGATAGTTCAAAATGTCCTTTTTGACACGTATCCTTGAATATCTCAAAAAATTGTATTTTAATTTTCCTAATTTTTTTATATGTCCGAAAACAATATTTCACCCATCTTCACTCCAAATTTCAATTTGGGATGAGTTCGACCAAAAAATATTTTTTAAAGAAAATCTAAATATTTTGATACAAAAAAGTCGGGAACAGTTCGATAACTTTGACGTCAAAAACTGGTGATGAGCTTTTGTAGAGGTGTCGAAAACAAGCATTTTTGACTATGGGAGGGGGATCTACTTCGCCCCGTTTACGAGGCAGGGGCAATTTAAGAAAAAGAATTAATTGACAATTTAAAAAAAAATATTAAAATACAACGACAATACTTACAATAAAGTATCATACCAGTTTTGAAAGCCATAAACCTGTTCTGTACACTTAAGATAAATTACTCATGACCATAATTTTTGAAAAATTCGCATAAAACAAAATTGGTGTTAGGTTGTTGCTTAAAACTATTTTAATCTATTTAATACTGCTGCAGATATTTGTTGTGCAATAAGAATATTATATTCGGGATCCATTAATTTGGTTTTCGTAAACTGCAATCTCAATAAAAAGTTATATTTCAACAGATTTCATAACTTGTTTTAATATCAAAAAAGCATTCTGAAATTAATTCGATTGTATGTATGTATTTTAAAAATTAAAAAATTACTCTTTCAATTGAAATGTATGGTTTGCAATTTTAGCGAACATAGACGACCAGTGTTGCATAGGAACAACATTCTATAACCGTTGTCCTTTTGTCCTTGAGTACATATTTTTTTTAAATTTGCCTTAGTTGAGACCTCATAAGCTAGATTTTAGTAAAAAATATTTTTCTTTAGTTTGGAGTAAAATGTGGTCATGAAAGGATTAAGAGACCGAAGAATCGAGGGGATGTCTCAATTAGTTTTCCAGGAGTGTATATAATTTTAAGCCCATTAAATGACACTAATCCTTTTATATTACAAAATTAAAACTTCGGTAGGAAAATAGGAATTGTTCAAGGTGATTATCCTTTAGTCAGTCATCTAGGCGATATTGATCAAACTCGTTCGAATAAATACAAATAAACCCAGAAGAATCTAACCCTACACTGCGCAGTGTAGTAGATCTGCGTACCAGTACCATTAATTTAATCGAAATTTCTTAAATTAATCTTTCAAAATTGATCAACATTTCTTCAAACCTCGACACGTAGCATAGCAAATAAAACGCAAAATCATTTCCTTTTAAGCAGTTGCAGCTGCGTATTTTTTTTTTACACAAAACAGAAAAGACGACAGACATTCGCTTAACCTACTCCGCGTTGGAATGTTCTTAAAATTAAATCTTAAACCTACGAGTGGCACATTAAACATTCTGGGCCCCGTCCTCGGGGTTCGTCTCGAACACAATCACCTCCCGGTTCTCGTACGCCCAGAACTTGTGGAACTCGATCAGAATGGAAACCACCGTCTCCGCTTGTCCACTGAAATGAAAACAGAATCATTACCATCACATCCTCTCTTGAACCACTCCCATCTTTACCAGTTGATTAGGTCCTGCAGTGTTATTTTGTAGGGATCCTTGGACTTGACCATGTCAAATATTTCGTCCTTTAAGTCCTCGAAGCTCACGGGCTGCGCGTTCTCGGCGCGGATCTGCTCCTGGATTCCCTTGAAGAAGTAGTGCAGCGTCGACGCTGTCAGATAGCCCTTGTGCTGGACGTCCAGTATCCGGAACAAGTAGTGCAGGCTCTGGGGCTCGTGTCGGTTGTCGAGCGCGAGGACAAAGTCCAGGAAAGTCTTGTAGTCCATCTCGCCGTCATACGTGCGGCACTCATCGAACACACGATCCAGAAACACGGACGTGAACGTCCCCGTCCCGTAGGCAGCCAGCTCACTCCTGCTCAGCATTCCGTTGTGGTCCTTGTCCAGGTTCAAGTAGTTTCCGTACACGGTCAACGCCGACGGCGCCGAAAACCAATTCATCTCCTGGCTCTCCTTTGGTGCGTCCTCGTCCCGCAGCTCCAGCAGCTCCGCCAGCAGACCCGACGCGAGAATGTCGCGAATCCGAATCTTCCCCGTGTGCAGCGGGTCCAGGAAGAAAAAGAACTTCTTCACCACCGTGCACACGTAGAAGCTGTGAAACGACTGTTCGACGACGTTCAGCTGCGACAGCGTCGGGATGATGTCGATTATATAGTTCTCCATGTCGATCTCCCGCAGATACCCCTGTCCGTTGTAGTCGTACACCGACAGACCGATGCGTCCCTGCTGGAGCCAAACTTTTCGCATCGTGTAATTGAATACGGATGTTATCTCGACTTTGCCCGGATAGCCGGAGGAGCATTGTAACTTTGCGAAGAGAATTGCCGTGAGATATTTACGGCATTTGGCACTCACTGAATCGCGAACTTTGAGATAGTCATCGTAGCCAATTAATTGCTGGCCCATCGGAGTCACTTGGGAGCTGCACTTCTCGAGAATCTCCCAGAGGGAATTCAATTCCTCGTTGTCGAGTAGTTCCTGGGTACGTTTTTGTAGGAAGAGTGAGTGGGCTTCCTTGCGGAGATTCTGACGAAGATTATTGCTGCATGGATCGGGTGCTTTGTAAAAGAATTTCGGAATTGTGCTGTAGGTTGGATGGGGCTGCTGGATTTGTTGTGGAGTGGCGAGTTCTTCGACACTTGGCTTATCTGTGGGAATGAGGAGATTCTCAAATTCTTTTACGATATCTGGATCGAGTTCCATTTTGTGTTGATTTTTTTCGTTTTGTTTTTTTCTGTTTTTTCACCGGCGAGAGAGGAATTTGGGAGAATATTTTTAAAAATGATCACAACTTTTTTTTTTTTTTTTGATGTCGGTGAGAAGTGTCAAATGTCTGAGATTTGACAGAGATCTCTGCGCGGGCAGTGATGCCAGGTTTGGGATTTGACGATCGGTGGCAGATGTGTTGCATACCTGTAGGCGAGTGTCACTCGGTGGTTAAATGTGCTCGAAATTTTTAGTTTCTCAAGTAAAATTAAAATAATTTGTTGAAAATTAGTACAAATAGTTATCAAAAATCCCTTTTCTCGCGTATATCTAGCTGTATTATAATCTTAAACAGGTATTTCAATGAAATATATGGCTTTGGACGCCATTTATTCAATTTTAAGCGAAACAGATTGAACAGACTGATGGAAAATCATTTAGGAACATTATTTCAGCCATTTCAGACAATTACAAATAGAAATCGAACATTGTTTTCAATTCCACTAGCAAGTTTCGACCCCTCCCCACTCCCTAAGTGCCCTTGAAAGGTATTCCATTCGCCGCAATGCACCGAAAAACTCCAAGCCACTCCTTCCAGACATGCAAGCGCTTGCCCTAAATTGATATATCTGCACCTTTTGTTGGAATCCCGGCGCAGTACTCCACCGAACGTGTCCTCATTGAAAACAGGACGAGGCCTATTAAACTCAAATTGAATTCACTTATTCACCTAAAGGACTAACAACTCACTTTCGCTTTCCCGGTCGGAGTCCCAAAGACAATGTGCGATGTGTTTTTGTGTTGGTCTGATCTCAAAATAAAGCGACTCAGATTTTTTTCTTTATTTCTCAAAACTTTCTTAGCTCACAAATAGTTCGTTTCTCCCGGTGCCCGCCGGCCACACCGCTCCATCGTCCTTTTGTCCTCTTACGTTTGTAGTCTTTTCTGTTTTTTTGCTAACGCGCTTTGGCATTCAAAGCGTGGAAACAATTTATTATTCATATCACAACAACTTAGAAAATGTTTTAAGTGAATAGTGCTCACTCACACACACACGGAAACACGGACACGGAGAAAGGGCACGACACTGAGAAAAACACACAGTGGAGGAGGAGTGTATAAAAAAAAAAAGCAAGAAAGATGAAGAAAAGAAATAAATTTTGTTTCAAGAAGAAGCAGGAGCAGAACCAACGTAAACAAGGATCCTCGCTCATTCTCTTGCGCGATATCCTTCCAACGCCCCCATTTCACTCTCTTTCTCGCAGGTACACGACAAGTGTATCTCGTCCTCCTTTGAACAATTTTTCGCGTGCTCATGACAATTTCAAGAAGTAAGACACAAAAAAAAAATAAGAAGAAAGCGAAAGAAATAGGTTGAGTGGATGTGAGTTGATGGAGGACCCGCTGCTGGCAAAGGACGAAAAATACAAAAAAAAAAACACGAAGCGAATAAGTTTTAGTGAGGCGCAGGACGAAACAAACGCGAACGGGAACACTAAAAACAACAACAAGAAGCATAAAACAATTTCATTTAGGTAAAAGATACAAAGAAACGAATTCTCTGCACCTTCCGCTTGTCCGTGTGTTCGTGTGTGTGGAGAACGACGAAGGACGACGAGGACGATGATGACGTGGAAGTGTGTTCATCGGTAATCTGTATCCTCAAACAGCAGCATCCTCCGTGGAATTACCTGCGATTTGATCCCGACTTCTGCGTGTATCCCGGCGTTCGTTCGCAATCCTTTTTCCGCGTTCCACGTTTGATTCGCTATGAAAATTGTTTTACCCCCGTCCTCCGTGTGTGTGTGTGAGTGTGTGGAAAATGGGAGCAGAGCTGATATGGTTCCTTACCTCCGAAGATGAAGATTGCCCCAGCAGGATACTCGCCGAAGAAAGGATACAAAGCGCTTTTGGCTTCTCTGTCTTCAATCCGCTTTAGCTTTTTTGCTTTTCTGTTCTGCTCCTGCGAGAGGGCCACTCATATGTGCGGCTTCGTGCTCGTCCTATTTTCTTGGGAAGGACATTCAAAAAAAGAAGCACATAACTTTCAGCAAATATGGAAATTTATGAGCGTAAGTTACTGTGTTTTTGGTTGCCTTGTAATTCATGGAACATTTCCGTTTCTCTGTTGTGTTGGACCCGGAAGTGTCCCACATAAAAATGGTTCCCTTCCAAACGACTTCCGTCGTTTAGTCCTAAGCGCGGATCAGATCCATCCTTTCGATTATCGATTTTGAAGGATTGCAGTCGGACGGAAGGAATGAGAGACGATGATGAATTGGTGAATAGGCGAAAGTGCCTGCAGCCACTCGTTCTGATTTTTTTTTTCTATTTTTTTGCACCAGCGCTACTGCTGTTGGCATCCTGAAGGACTGACTTCCTGCACTTGTGTTAGTTAACCAGACCGCAATAAGTGGGCACTTGAACCATTCCCGGCGGGCATGGTGGGTCGGGCGGTGTAGAAAGGGGGCAGAGAACAATCCGCACTTTGTCTGAGAAGTGATTTTAAAATTTTTTTTTTGTTTTTTTTTTCGTTGAAGAGGTCGACGGAAAGGGAAAGTGAATTTGTGAAGAACGAACGACGGTGATGGATGGTTACGTGCTACGTTTGTTGGTGGGGGTTGACGAGATTTTAGTTGGTTACACTTGTGGAGCGAAGCTGAGTTATTATTTTAAGGGTGGGTGGTGGTGTCAGCTTTGAACTCGCGTGAAGTGGAGCTTGACGATCAATGAAGCAGAAGTTGAAGGAAATCAATGATTTCCGGTGACGTGTTGTTGAGGAAAGGGATCATTTACAGTGTGCTCAGGGAGATGATTCGGATTGGGAATTTCGGGATCGGAAAGATGTTTTCAAATCAACGCCAACCGAGCCGTGGTACGCGGTCGTCGCAGTAAATCTACTCGTTTTCTCGTAACTGATCAACGCAGATGAATCGTTTGTATATTATTTCTTGAAAAAAAAAAAGCAAGAATCAAGTGGTTTATAACATGATTATTTTCTTCGACTTGAACTTGTTCTTTGGTTTGACGAATTTCGATATGAAATTAGCTTGTTACGATCGTTTGAAAGAACTTTTAAAACACCAATCCCAGAGATTACACTTTCTGTCGGCGTACTCTATAATTTACTCACCTACAAACATAAAAATTTGAGCCTTAAAATTGTACTAATTTGTCACCGATTCACGCCTGAATCAAACCAAACTTTTACACATCTTTGGAATTGGTCTGTATATAGTTTTTCTTAAATTTGTTCGAAATCAGAAATCGAATATTCGAATTCAATTCAGTATATTTTGTTTGTTTTGATCTTTTCCATCAAAAAGAATGTTTTTTTTTGCTTTTAGATGCGAGAGCAATAAAACAACTCATTGGTTGACAAATTTCCCAGCAACTACTGTCGATAGGGAATGGGCAAATTCCTACTGATGCTGCTACTGCTTTACCAATCACTTTAGCAAACAATTTTTGTAATTTCATACAAACAATCAACAACTGGTTTGTAACTAAATATTTTTTAAGAAAAATGGAAATTCACCTTATTTTTTGAACAGACGTCGTACATCCAAATGCAAGTGAAATAAAATGAAATAAGTTTTAAAACTAATGTTCTTTTCATCTGGTTTTAACTTATGTACCAAAATATTGAAACAAATAGTCCGTATAATTCAACTTAGATGAGTCGGCTCTTTCCTTCGAGTAATTAATTAATTAATTTTTGTGTTGCAGTTTAAAATTAATATTTTTCTTCCAAAAACGAAAGAAAAATGAACTTAAAACAATTGCTAAGTACTTTTGTTCAGCTCTTTGCTGTGAATGTTGAAATGAAAAGACTGTTTCGCTTGGCTGGTGTAATAATAATTATATTACAGGTTAATAAATTCTTTATTTATATCCGTTGACAATTAATTTTCATTTGTTTCCTTTTCTGCATTCACAATTAAAATTATAATTGACATAATATTATATGTGCAGCAAAAACTTTTTTTTGTAATTCTTTGTCATTAGCACCTTATTTCGTAAGCTAGTAAAATCACTTCGTCTGTTAATTTCAGGTTGTGTTTTTGTTACATTGGTTCCAGCATACATTACGGCTATTTTAACATAATAAAATTGTTATCCAAACATTTCACTTACTGGCCTACAACAAATTTTCAAATTCCAAGAAAAAATAAATACCAAGTGAGCAAGCCTTCCAATCAAGCAAAACTTGAACAATTGCAGAGGATGACGGGAAGCATTCGATGTGCAATTACATAAATTGGGATGAAAAGTGGCATTGATTTTTTAACAGTAATATTTGTAGCAGAATTATTAAGAAAACTTGGAGTGTATGGAATGTACCAGATAGATAGCTTGATCGGCTTATGGAGCTCCCGAACAAGCTATGTAGAAGCAGGGTAATGTCCATATTTTAAATCATTTTAAGATGTTTGTGCTTTTAATTAACTCGCGTAAACTCTCAAGTTTACTAACTGAAAGGAGCTGTCGTCTAAATTCACAACTACAAAAGTATTTTGTTTGCCATCAATCCCGAATTTTGCAAACGTGAGCTCGCCCCGCTTTCGCCGGTAATAACATGCCTGCAAATTGTTTTATATAATTATGTGTTACTGGCGCATCGCAACACGAACTTGGCTTATCAAATTGTTTAGTTAAAACTTTTACGTCGCAGTATTTTTAGTGTCATAACACCACCCAGATTATTCATTGAAATTTGAAGATCCACTTTTCTGGCTTTTTTAACATCGTCGTCAAACTGATGGCAGCCCAACTACAACAGGAAATTTATTTGTTGATTATTTTTTTTTTTTGTAGCTCCATTGACCTTATCAATTCGACCTACATAGTTGACCGATTTCATAAAGTAAATTTAAAATTTCCTCGTTTCTATTCGTTCACTCTCATAATCAGACCAGAATTTTTTCTATTTTTTGATGGAAAAAAAACTTGTGTCCGAGTATCATCCTTAATATGAACATTTTTTTATTTTTTTTTAATAAAAAATTCTATCCTTTCGTTAAATTTTTATTCACACAGACACTTAAGATTATCCCACAAAAACTAATAATTTGCAGATTGAAAACAGAAAACCCGCGGTTTGAAACAACAAAAAAAACACTAATAAAGTAAATTAAACAAAGCTCCAGTCTTAATTACATCCAAACTGCAGAACTGTGCAAACTTTCAAATGATCCATAAAATGCCATCCCCTCACACAAACTCGTTCCATTCCGATGAGAATGAGTAATTAACCAAATACAAAACCATTTATTCTCAGAGCTAATTACAAATATTTATGCGATGTTTTTACAATTCCCCGTTGCCTTGTTATTTTAATCCGTAAACCGAACCGTAAACAATTCAACCCACCCACACACAAGCAACCCCTTCCGCCTCCACTGTGACACACATATTAAAATCGTTGCAGTGAATTTTGAAATAAATTTTGACAAAATGTATCCGCATCTGCAGAATTATCTCCTCCCAGTTCTTAATCGTTTTACCATCCTAATTACGGTTTGATATCGAAATTGACATGACCCACTGCAAAAAGGACATTATTAGTGGCATCAAATTTCCCGTGTTAATACCGTCGCGGCTCACAGAATCACACCCGAAAAACTGAACCATAAGCTTTGCTAAAATATAAATTTTCAATTTCTAAAAAAAAAAAAGAGAACAACCCTGAATTGTGTGACAAGCGGCACGTTAATTACGAACCACATATGGACGGGGTAGTCTCTTTGATGAGTTCGTGGGGGTGGGCACTCATCCTGAACGGAGGACGACTTCCTGCCGCATGCGGGTCATCGGTGGCCGAACCGAACTGGGGGCCGATTCGATGCGGTCCAGCGCAACAGAGGGTAATTCGATCATCATAAATATTTCTTTGATTGGAGGTCATTATAAACCGATTTCGAGTTATGAGTCGAAAGTCCACCACGTCCATGCGGGCTCAGGGTAAACATCAACCGTAAATTGATCGTCCTTTTTCGCATTCGAAACCCGAAAATCAAACGCCACCGGGTTGGCTGGTGTTGTTTATGGGGGTGGACTCTATTAAACGGTGGGTGGATGGCGGTTTTATCAAACATTCAAAGTTCGGTCCTGCAGAGGCAGGTGTGTACCGCTATGGCTGTGTGTGTGTGCGTAATTAAAATTTAATGTTTGAATAGAGATGATACACACACGCTGTTCGCGCTCTCAAACAATCGGGGGGTAGTAGGTTCCGACTTTTGAGCCCGCTCCGCTTTGGAGCCACACCGCATCCGGTTGTGTTGTGCTTCTCTCTAAACAGGATTTTCATGTCAAATTTCCGCATGATAGAAATGACGAGCTTCGCCGCGAGGTTAGGTCTTAAACCCCCCGCCCTGCGCTCTCGACCACAACGCACTCACACAAACAGATTCGTTTAAACTTTAATGAGGTTATGAAAAGTTTACATCCGTTTAATCAATGCACGGTACACTTGGGGAATGGGGGGGAATGGGTTAAAAGTCCTGCTTTGTATTTTCGTATTCAGGATCTCGTGGCAGCCTAAATCGTCCATTGATAGGTAAAGTTTTTGAACACTTCGCTCATTTGTCTGGGTGGGGTGGGTCCAAAGGGTGTGTGGTTTTGGTTAAGCTTTTGTGTGGAGACTCTTCTGCAGGTAGACGGGGTCCTTGGACGTACCGAATTTATAAATTATTTCCACAAATGTTATTGTAAAGTTTGTGTTTATGTTTCTCTTCGGTCAGTGGATAGGGGCAAATGGGATGGGTATGAGAATGACCTGAAAGTACGTGCCTCTATGGGCAGCAGTTAAATGATTTATATCCTTAGATCTTTTCGTTGTACTCAAATCGATTTTTGGGTTAAGTCTGATATGAATCGGAAAAGGTTTCGGAACTTCGCAGATCAGGGTTGGGAATAGGAAAAATATAAGATTTCGTAGTTTAATCTGAAATAGAGATTAGATTGACAAAAATTTGCCTGCAGTAGCTGCGAATTGACATCTTTTTTATAATAAAATTTAATTTTTATGCGAACAGATAAAGACAAAATTTTCAATTGAATTCTCTTCATCTTAAGACCTTCGTGAATGTATTTTGATTTCAAATAATTTCTCTGAGCTTACAAAAAAAATAATTTGTATGGTTTATCTTACTAAGGAAAAAGCCACTAGCAGTGTTTTTCAAACGTTAGCGTTGTTGGCCATCGCTCAACTTTCTGCCAGCTCAGAATTTTAGTGATCACTTTTGTCTTATTAATTGTGAATATCTTGGAGCTTCCCATGATGTTCACTTTAATTTTTGTAGTTTGTTATCCACATTATTTGTTACTGTTGCCTTGTAAAGCTCTGATCAGATATTTTCAGAGACTCTGAGTTCATTAATGATACAACCCGAAGATCTAAATGATCAAAATTTATGTTATTCGTGAACCGTGAACGCAATCACTAAAATTATTTTTATATTTTCTGGCGAAGCATGAATTGTTAAGTACTAATTACAAACAACGAATGGAAACGACTTTTTCAAACAGAACTGGTCCTAAAAAATTATCTGCAGTGCGTTTTATACGAGGTCTGTTAAAAAAGGTGAATTTTCAAATTTCGCTAGCTTTTTCGATTATCAATTTTTTTATTTTGTTATGTTGGTACACTCGTCTCGAACATACAGCTGCGGTGAAAACGATAGCAGTGCATAGCAGTAATAGTGTGAGAGAATATTTTTTTCTTTGAGACTTTGGGAGTGTTCTTCTACTTTAGAACAATAACTGAAAGGAGTAAACGATTTTTCAATTACTCCAATCATAAACATGATATTATTCAAGTTGCATATCCTTCAGAAAGCAGCACTGCTATAATTTTGACCGAAACAGTATGTTTACAGTTTCAGCTATATAGCATATTTATTTTGTTTGTGAGAGGCATAAAAGTTAGACGTGTTTTGCGTGTTCGCGATTTCCTGCTGTCGAAAAAAATGGATCAAAGATTTTGCATTAAATTTTGTGTAAAAAATGGAATTAAGTGCTCAAAGTGAAATGTTCACAATGACAAACGGTGGACTCTGAGTCAAAAAATGTTTTCAAGTGGTACAAGCTTTTTAAAGAACGACGACAAAATGTGAATGATGATGCTCGCCCTGGACGACACAGCACATCAATAACCGATGAAAATGTTGAGAAAGTGAAGAACATTTATGGAGAATCGTCGAACCACTATTAGAGAAGTTGCTGAAGATGTCGACATATTGGTTGGCTCATGCCATTAAATTTTTTTGGAAATTTTGGGCATGAAGCTTGTGGCAGCGAAATTCGTTCCAAAATTGCTGAGCATTGCTCAAGAATTGTTGAATGACGTCAACGGCGATCCAGATTTGCTTAAAAGGGATATAACTGGTGACGAATCATGGGTATATGGTTATGACATCGAAACCAAAGTCAAGTCGTCCCAATGGAAGAGCCGAGGAGAGCCAAGGCCAAAAAAAGCACGCCAAGTTCGATCAAATGTGAAGTTCTTGCTGACTGTTTTTTTCGACTACCGTGGCATCAGGAATTCTTTCCACATGGTCGTTATCTTGAAGTTATACGCCGTTTGCGAGAAGTAATACGAAGAAAATGTCCGGAATTGTGGAAAAACAATTCATAACTTTTGTATCACGATAATGCACCTGATTACTCGACATTGCTTGTTCGTAATTTTTTGGCCGAAAGCAACACCGTAATCATGCCTCAGCCACCGTATTAACCAGATTTTGTCCCCTGCGACTTGTTCCTATTCCCAAGGTTGAAGAGACCCATGAAATGACGGCGTTTTGCAGCGATTGAGGAGATACAAAACGAATCGCGGAGAGAGCTCAAGGGCATACTAAAAAGTGCATCTCAAAACTGCTGATATTGAAAAAAAACGCTGACACAAGTATATTATATCTGTGTGGGACTACTTTGAGGGGAACAAAATAGAAATTGATGAATAAATAAATATTTTTTGAACAGACCTCGATTGGGAATATTTTTCATCTACATAAAAATTCAACAACAAAGTAATGGGAAAATATACATCTGCTCAAGAAAGCTTCTTAAAGCAACATATTTTCTTACAACCTAATAAGACAAATGTTATACAGTAATAAAGAATAAATTCTTTCGTTTCTTATTTATAGCCCACTTGCGAATTAGCTCTCGTAACTGGTGTAGCGACTTAAAGAAAGGCTCATGGCTTGATTAATTTGTGATTTACTTCAACACAACAGCGTTCAGCCAACCCCAGTGAGTTTACTTCTTTTGTGTTAAGTTTCGATTGTGATTTTAGCTTGAAAAAATGATTGTGGAACGACAATAAGGTTTAATATTAACTGGAGAATAGTAAAACATGTTTATTACCGAGACTAATTGTCCAGGCTTAACGTGCTGCAAAAAGAGAAATCTATTTACTGGACTGATATTGCGTTGCATTCAACACTTAATGATTGCCGTCATCAAGTAGGCAGAATCGCCACAATGGATGATGAATGCCAAATGAATTTCGACTTTATTAGTCAAGTTGTACGCCTTTTTATTACCTATGCTAGTTAACTATTTTTATATTCTAGTGATTATTGAAGTGCAGACTTTTTGAAGTGAAATTTGCACAAAAGTTTGCGTACGATAGAAAAATCTGCCGAAAAAGGGCGTTTATTCCCAAAACATATGGGACAACTTGTTTTAATTGGCATATTTGAGAACCTTAATTAGCCACTATTATTTAAATGGTCCTTATTGAGAAAATCCACACACCGTACGCAAACATTTGTGGATTGAGTTTTGCAATAATAGTTGTTGTTTTTATTATAACTTTAAACAAAACTAATTTTATAAATTATGAAGCTTTGCGCTTTGGTCTTTTCAAATATACCATTCAAAATAAACGCCCTTTTTTGCCAGATTTCTCTGTCGTACGCAAACTTTTGTGGAGCACTGTAGTTGTTTTACTAAAACTTGTACTGCACAAGCAGCCATATATGGCCATATATGGTACTCAAAATTTCGCAATAACCATTCGAAAATATTTTGTTAAGCAAAAAATACTTATATGTCAAAAGTTAATAAAAATTAGAAAAAATGTATTTTTTTGTTCTATTTCCCTAAATGTTATAAAATGAAAAGCAAAATTGCAATGCGTGCGTGGAGTGTTAATTCAACATCGAAAACATTGTAAGGGACTAGTTATCAATACTCAATCACAATTGACAACCAACTGTGCCCGGACACTCATGGTCCTTGCCCCTGAAGCATGCAACCAAAATTCCTAAAAATCCTCATTACGTTCACTCTGCCACCAGGCGTTGCATTATTTCCACTTCACTCATCCCACGATGACCTATTTATTCCCGATTCTCCCTCTTAAAATGTTATTTTTATTCCCGGATAATTAAAGACCTAAAAATAGTTTCCCACACTGAGTGACTGTGATCAATAATTAAATCAAAACCAATGCTACTCACGAATTCATAAATATTCCAATCAATTAACCCAAATTTATCTCTCCTCCTAATTGACATATAATGGCTCCAGAAATTGAACATCGAGCTCAGATAAGCTTCATAATTTTTTTTTTGTATTTATTTTTTCTGTTTTTGGTAGACATGAGTTGAAAATGAACTCGGGGCTAAGTGCTATCGGGGGCCAGACGAACGGCAAATACGCCCTTAGATGATATCAGAGCACAGTTACATCACCCACACCGGGACGGTGGAAAGGGAGAAAAAGCTAATCCAGATTATGACCGCAAAAACATCGCATAACAACATGGAACAACAGACACCAGCTGAGAATAATTTATTTTAACCAATTAGGTGTAGGCCAGACCTTGGCTGGATGGGAAATTTTCGGTCGGGTAGTTGGTGCCACACATGGAACATTTTGCTAGATCTTCGTGAGAGTTTGTGTGGAAGTAGGGTAATTTGCTAAAGGATTTGTTTGCTGAGGTTTTGGTTTTCTTTTTTTTGGTTTTTAGATAGTCGAAATGAAGGTCTTCGGGTTGAGGTTCTTTCAGCGAGGAGTTGATTGACGTAATGGATGCCGACATTTTCTGGAATCAGTTACATTTTTCAATGATTTTGGTTTAAGATGTGGTTGTGTTTAGCTGGGGAATCTCTTTGTTATTGCAACCCTAAAATTCGTTGGCTTAGAGAAAGGTAAGCAATTGATTTTGTCTCCAGTTTGCTCTTCTGGCGAAAGTCTGTCGTCTTAAATCGACTCCAAGAATTTCAATTAAAAAAATGATCGCAGGGTTTGAATTTCAACTGACAAAAACCTTCCAGATGAACAATTTTGCAAAAAAAATCCTTCTTCGCTGTTAGACAGGGATGTGCGTCAGCATTTATTCGACTTTAAGTTAGTCGTCGTCAAGATGACTCTTCAAAAGCACCCTCAACCAGCAGCACATTCGCAAATGCTTAAGAATCCTGCGTTCTACGAACACAGACGACCAGTGTATGTCTTCAAACGTGATCATGTCCCATTTGTAATTTTTTATCGGGTCTTAAAAACCACTTCAACTTCAATTTACCAAAACGCACACAAGGAATTCGTTTGGAACTTTTCAGGCGTTCCCTCTCCTCCCCAACACGACGACACACATGCGGCAAAGTTTTTTTTTTTTTTCATCGCAAAAACTTCTTCCCCATGAAAAACATAAAAAGAGGATTTTTTTTTTCTTGTCACACTCCTAGACAATTTTTCCCCAAACAAAACTATTCTTCAACCCCCAGGGATAGCACTTTAAAGAAAATCTACGAAGAAATAGATTTGTAATAATTATTCAAGCCAACCCAACAATAGTCCTAAAGGATACACACAAATAAATTCCATTCATCTGTTACCTTGCGAAACGACGACGAACCACACACACACCTTAGTGGAACGAGGTTCCAAAACTGCACTCAGTTTGAATCCAGGTGAGGATCAACTGAATTTCCTGCACAAATCTCCGCCAGAATGAAAAGAACTTAAATAATGGTAACGAAACTTCGCCTAAGCGAGTGTCCTCCAGAGCACTTCACTCAACCTCACACAAGAAAAAAATAAAAATAAATAACCCGCTGTGTATATCGCACAAATTACAGGACGAAAATGTACTTAGGACTTAGAACGGGTGGTGGGCCAACTCTGTGTGTTGCCGGAAGGACGAAGTCAAATCAGGAAGTGACAGTAGAATCGCACTACACGTCTCAGGACACCCGCCCATTGTTGTGACGAGAGAGAGAGAAAATCGCCCACCCTTTTGGAAGCCCTGTATCAACAATGCAAGGAGGTCGTGGTAAGGACGGCAATGGCAACGAGCTGCAACGATTCGAAAATGCACGAAAGTTTTCAAGAAGGATTCGTCTTTTGTTTGACACTGTGTACAAAATTCGTACTCGTATCTCGGCTCCCTGCCCCACTCCTCACCTGAAGTGGGTACGGATGCGCGCTGTTCCATTTTTAACGAAGTTTCGAAGAACCTCATCGCCGGATGTAACGTCTTCAAAGTGCAAGCACAATCTCGCTTTCTGTGTAAGCATCCCCCTGGTGGTGCGCACACAAAGCTCGTAATGAGGTTTCATTGGGATTGGTGAAAATAATTGAATTCCTTGCTCTTCGACACCGTTACATCGTTAGTCCATCGCTGAGGAGGGAAGGGATGGTGGTGCCCATGGGGAATTGGGTCGCAGTGGCGCTGCGGAAGGCGAGGGAAAAGAAAGTGAAAACGGATACAATGTCAATTAAGCGGATTTATCCAAAGACAATTATCTGGAAGGATACTTAGCGCTTATTGCATTTATGAAGCCATTACTGGTTCGAGTTTCGAATTGAGATATCCTTGCAAAGAGAGAGGGAGAGTCCAGGTGCAGACAAAGTCTAATTATTTAAATCTTTCTGTGAGCAGGAGACCTGAGGTGGTTTGAGTTACGAGAAAAACACTTTTGTGGGGATGGTCAGCAAAGTCAGATGAGTGGCGAGGTTGTTTGCATTTCAATAGGGTGGTTCTTCTTTTTTCAAATTGAGAAGTTAGAAAGTCCACTTGGAAATTGACAGGCATTTTTCCTTATCTCAATTTCTTTTCTGTAATAATTCATTTGACCTATAAATTCTGCGCCAAAGTACACGTGAACCATTGAATACGCTCAAACGGAAAAATTTATTTTGTGAATTCGTTAAAAACTCTTTTTCCTCTACTACATTTTGTTGGAAATAGGAATCAGTTATACTGAGTGTACTGCATAATAATGATTTGTTGCTGCACTTCCAGCTCTACAGTGGAACTCGTTTTGTCCACTGTGGAGTTGCAATTTCATTTTAAAGTACACAAGACTCAAACTTTGGTGAAAATTTAAGTTTTGTCATACAAAACGATTTTCATTTCATCAGAGAAATCTGAAAAGTCAAAGCAAACTTTGAAAAGAAAAGAGAGAATTTGATAAAAAATTTAATTGGGTTTCGGTCGATGTTGACAATTATACATACAACTCATAGCCATTAACTAAGAAAATTTATACCAATGAATTTTTAATCACGGATGTCTTTTATTGATTTTAGCGTTTGCATTTGCGGGACAATGTACGCAGAAAAAATCTCCATGAGATCTGGATCATCCGCCGCCAAAAATTTAGGGCTTTTAATTAACTATGCCGACGTAAGATTTCGACTTTCAAAAAAAAGAAATTTGAACATAATTAAGTGGAACCAAAACCACAAAATCATTTTACTTAACCCGAAATCAATTACTTGTAAATCAGAACTATCAGCCTGTGAAGGTGATTCCTTAAACTCTTTATTCAAATTCTAACCACATATCGATTCCATGTCAATCAAAATCGATAGATCGTTTACCTTCTTGAATTTGATTGCAACTACGCATATCAAAAGCTTTTGTCCCTACGTCAGTGTACTGCAATTACAGCAATTACTTTGTGATTTCTGTAACTTGTCCAGCCTGTCATAAGTAAATCCTTTCTCAGAATGAGGTAAATCTTAGGTATGGAGTGTTTAGAACACGAGCAACTGCTTCCATAAAACTCTGAACATTTACAACGTCACTCAGTGCGTCACTAGAATTGAACGACAATAAAATTCCCACACGCTCGTCATTAAAACGCGACAATTTACCGCTGACTATGAGTTGAGCATGTGTTGTGATCGATATTCTGACGAATGTTTTTTTTTTCAAAATTACATTAATAGACGAGAATCAAGGTAGATTCCTCACGTGCGGTTTAATAAAAAATTTAATAGCTTTTAATCGACAGTGATTGCAAGCTTAAACACATTTTTGGATTCTAATTTGAAGAAGTTCTCCGAAAGTTCTTGTCGCTCAGGCACAGTTAGGGACTTCATTTGTAAGATTGTTACTGCACCAAAATTAACAATCAAAAAATAAGAAACAAGGCAAAGAGACCGTCAACTTTATTTCAAAATTCAATCTACATCCAGGTTCTTAGGAAGAAAAAAATGACTCATCTTCCGACTCCAAACTTGCATTACCATCCAAATCAAAATGCATTCCCTACGCAAGGACCCGCAGGCAAACGAGTGCGTACGTCACGAGACCGACGGCGAGGTACAGCCACAATTGTTGAACAAAGTCATCGAAAATTGGACCTCCAGGATTAGACTCATTATGCACTGGAAACCTCTACCTTCAAATGGTCAAACGAAAGGTAAGGACTGATTTAGCTGGCACACAAATTTACTGCCACTTTGACTCCAAATTTTGACTTGTTAATTAAAAACAGAAAATAAAAAAAAAAAAAAAAAAGATTAAAATTGAAAAAAAAAAAAAAATAAAAAAAAAACGACATAAATAAAGCAAAAAATATTTTTTCATCGAAGAGGAAAAATAGAAATGGTAGACCCAATGCAGAAATATGGGATTTGAGCCGCACATCAATTTTTATTTAATTATCAATTATTGATTTTAATTTACCGCAGTTGATGGCTGCAAAAGTTACCGGAAATCGTTAAAAGTAAAATGCAAAGACAATAAAAAACTTTTAATGAACGTGAATATTTATAACTCCCAGTTAATATTATAAATGAATAAAATCAAAATAAGTAATCTGCATATCAGCCCATAAGGGGACAGAGCATAGCTTTTTCGTTCCTCCACTTTGTCGTACGCGATATAATTTGACACAAATGAAGGTGACCTACAGTTTTTTGCCAGTTCCGAACGGCGAGTTGCAAAAGTCTTCCATGACAGAAGTACTCTAGGAGGATTGGCAGTCGTTCGCTGGAGGTGGGGCTGTGAAAAATGTTTGTAATATTTTTTCCCTGAGCTCGATTCGAACCCGAGTACTCTCGCTAAACAGTCCGACGCACTAATTATTCTAGCCACGGGAATTGAAATAAAGAAATATTGAATTTTTAATTTATTTTTTGACATTCGACATTTATATTGGCTTTTAATCGGCTTTTTGTACCTCTTAGCTAACGCGTATTTTGAAGTGAATAAAGTAGTCGTTTAAGTCCGTACTTCTAGTAGACGGACATAGATCAAAATCAAACCGTATTTACAAAAAAAAAAGTCAGACTATACCGCAAAACAAAAATTTGTTTATGGTAGTTTAGTTTAGTTTAGTTTATTTAATTTATACATTCAGTAGTGTCTGCTTTTTTATAATTAGTCAAGAAAACTTTATCCTTTCATTCGTTCCAACTGTTAAGTTTACGGCAACGCCATTGCAAAATGTGAATGCAAGCAAAACGAGCTCATCGTTTGGAATCGACAATAAGTGTGACTAGATCTTGATTAAGAGAAAAATGCGCGAATCCCAATGTAGCGGTAACACCTTCGCATAGCTTTAATGAAAAGGCGTACTGAAAAAGAAAACACTTGCTGTATTGGTGTTATATTTATTTCCACAAGTATGCCTGGAGCATTACCTCCGAATTACTGGGACAGCATTTACAGCCATAAAACAAGGCATCCTATGAAATACAGAACAAGGAAATTATGTAGAATAAGTAGAAATTTAGGGGATAAGTTGGGAATATTCGGATTCCGGTGGAAGAAACTGCTGAAGCGCCAGGTTTCTTAGCCGCAATTAAATTTTTCTATTGAAAATATGGAGAGTAGTAATGAAGAGGATGCTAAGAGGTTTAATTTCAGGGCAAATGCGTTGTCAATATCATGTACGACTATGCTAGATGTCCGATAAGAGAAAAATTTGAAGAGCATACAAGAAACCAAGAAATTTTATTTCCTTATAAAGGTTACAGTCGTTGTCTCACAATTTGCATAAAAAAGTACAGAAAAGTGATTTGTAATTTCAATCTTTCTACTAAAGAACAATTTTTTTGGTTATTTAAAAAAAAAAAAAAATAGAACTACAAAAAGTTTATTGAGAAAAACGAAAGGAAAACCTCATATATAAACAAGAGCAATTAGAAACAAAGAAACTCTCTTCACTTTTCAATGTTTAAGAGGTCACCATTACAAGTAAGTAAGTAACATTTTGGACGATGTTTATATATTTTTTTTTAATTTACAGAAGTGCATAAATGTGCGAAAACACGAACTTTGTAATCGAATTCCGAAGCAAAGGCTAACACTTAAGTGGAACTTTTAGCATTTTCGAAATCAGCTGACATACACCAATCGTAAACAAAATAAAAATCCAGATAAACAAACATTCTTTTAAAATTTTGCTACACGGTGTAATATACGTTTTTTCTTATTATAATTACATTTTTTATCTAAGTTATTTGATCACGGAAAAAGTTCGTTCCAAGTAATTTGAATAAAGTAGAAATATATCTTACGTAAAAACAGTCACAAGAAATGTGAATGTAAATGTCATCTGCCATAAGGATTTCTTTCTCTTAAATGCTACTATCTTTTTGCCCGGACCTGTGACTGTCACATGTCGCAACTCATTTCGGCCGATTCCCCCGTTGGCTTTTAATTTTTGCTGTAACATGACCACAGTGCATTGTACAATTTTCTGTGTCTTTTCTTTCTTGTGCAACGTCAAGGGATTATATTACATTTGATTTAGATTTGCCAAGTACGAATACGTTAGCTCACGAATAAATACAATAAATTACAGAACGCTGATGCATAGGAAAGTTAATTAGGAGAATAATAATTGTAAGGAAAGAGTCATATGGTGTCTTTGTTAAGGCAAATGAAATTTGAATTCACGCAGTTTCCAGAACAGTAAAATGCTTTCCAAATTGATATATTTTGAATATTGTTTTTTATGTGTAACTAATCGCATGATTTTCGATTTTAACGAAAAAACAATCCCTTTAAAAATCACTTCGAAATCTGTCTGAATGCAACAGACTTTATAAAACTGACGATTTAAAGTCAAGAAAAGCAGTTAATTAGACAAGGGAAAAATAAATTGCTATTTTTTAAAAATTGTTTTAAGAAAAAGGAAAAGGAAAGTAAGTACTAATACGCTTGAAAAAAGGATTTACTATTTAACCTAATCGTTTAAACACATGTTATCTTAAATGCTGTGATTCCTAAATTCTAGATTCTGGAAATACAGTGTCCGTCTATATTTATTCTTACTAATTGGTAAATAGTGAAGAAAAATCAAAGGAAATATTATTAAAATAGTATATTGGCATGCATTTTAATATGTATACTAAAGTCGAAAAAAAAAGAAATTATTTTCGTTCCTTATAAAATGAAAAATAAACAAAAAATTCGTGTTTCATTCTTTATACTCGAAAAAAGTGCTTCAACAAAAAAAAATTTCTTATTTTCCGCAGGAATTGAGCAAGCTGAATAAGTTCTGTAAAAAAATTAAAAATAATAAAACTTCAATTCAAACTTTCTGTTTAACATTCCCGTTTTCAAGATATTCCCCCTCAAAGTAGAAACGTTTACGTTCCCTATTTTCTGCACCAAAGCAATAGTTCTAAAAAACCTTTATTTTTTTTTCCATTTTTCCGCAGGAATCGAGCATAGGAAAGTGGAAAAAACAACGTTCCCGCTTCGTATTTTTTACAACAAGATAATAATTCTTAGAAAAATCTAAGTTGTAGATCTTGGTGAAGTCTTTCCTGTCTGAACTAAGTATTGTTATAGAATTAAAAATCTAAAACTTTAAATAATTAACTTATATGAGTTTTCTGCCAAAAAATCGGAAGTAACGGTCGTTTCAATTGATTTGCTAACAAACATTTTAGCCCTTAAGTGCACTAAACAGTTTTCAAAATAAAAGAAAAATTGTAGTAGATCTATTTCCCATTGTTGTTCAATTATTAGGTGTACAACTTTGCTTCCGCCGTTTTGCAACAGACGGCTGTAGCGGTAAGTGGTAGTCGAAATAAATAGATCGTATATGTCATACGCTTAGATATTTGTAAACATAATGCTATCAAAATATTAGTCGATTTGTGTCTGCATCATAAAGTTGTTCTCGATTAAAAATCTCAGCTTACGAACCAAATTCTCGTCATTTGCAGGAGGTTTTAATTTTCTACTTCAATATGAAGAAATCTGCGGCTGAGGGTCATCGAATACTCGCAAATACGTGAGGTAGTAAAAGAACATTCCGAGAGTGGTTTCAACGCAACGCAAGAACGGTGATTTTGACGTCGAAGACCTGCATAGCGGTGGAAGAGAGAAGGTTTTCGAAGATGCAGAACTGGAGGCATTACTTGATCACGACTCGTGTCGAACGCAATCGAATCAAACGCAAAACGAATCATAAATGCATAACCAGGTTTTTCCTCAAATTTCGGAAAAAAAACGGCGGAAGCAAAGTTGTACACCTAATAATTCAACAACAATGGGAAATAGATCTAGTATAATTTTTCTTTTATTTTCGAATAAAATTTAACAAATGAGAACTCTTTCCTGTTGACTGGCCATACACCTAACATTTTTTTTACACTTGCTGCCATATCTAATCCAATGCGCTAACTCGCACTTAACTGGTTCTTGTGACTTAATTTAAGCAAGGATCAAATGTTAAATTTTACGAATTTTTGAATTATTCAATAAAGGTTAATCACCGCAAGCTTTTTAGGTTTTTCTTAGTGGGGATCATTTCTTGAGTTTTGTGAGTCTTAAAAGAAAAATCAAAAAATTTAATCTTTGTAATCTAAGTCCATAAAGATCTTCCAAAAAAATGTGTCGCTGCTTGAATTTTTTTGTCTTAACAGGAAGGAATAATTCGTATGCTATCACCCAAAAAAAGAACTGATCCAAATAAATCAATCGAAATCTAATTAAAAAAAAAATTGCAAGCAGAAAATGATTTTTTTTTTGAAATTTCTTCTGCGTGCACTGGCCCCGCGATCCCGTTAGTGGAGTATGCGGTCACAGAAAATGTAATGTTATGTTACATTTAAAATAACTTCGTTGCTAGTAAATTCAAGAACTAAAAGACAATCCTTGGCATGACAGCTTTTGCTGACAATGTTTTTTTAAAGATTACATATTCCGTACTTTTGAGGACTTCTTTATCTTCTTTTCCCAACAAAATATAATTCACAGAATATTTAATTATCTATCTTTCGGCCCTAGACCTAGGCTAGGCTATGGCTCTTTACGGGCTGTTACGCCACCCTATGTTATGTATATGTAATCGGCCCTAGAGCTCCATTTTTTCCCTTAAATTCCTTCTCAATTCAGAATAATTCTTTATTTAAATCAATAAATTCTGACTCTGTGGAGTATCCAGTTCTGGAAAGTCTTTTAATCAGCATACAAAAATGTTTTCCCATTTCTAAAAAACAGTCTTTGATCCACTAAAGCCACAATCCAATGACTTGACACCGAATCCCATTCTCAATTTGCCCCCATGCAACACTTCGTCACCTCACAGGATGTCCACATGCAGAGTAGCCCTCCCTTTTATCCAGAACTCGATTCGAGAAGCTCTCTCATCAATGCAAATACCTCGACACTATCGCTGTCGGTGGATAACGAATATTTGGCTGCGCCCCTCCCTCGGCTCTGTCAAAATGATTTCCACTCGAATGAATAAAAGAAATCGACCGAACAAAATTGCCTCCTTATCCATTGTCCATAAACAAAATGCCAAAGCGAGCGATATCCGATTTCACTTCAATTGTTATCCAATTTGGAGAATTATTCTACGCACCCACCCCCGGGGAGCTGTTTACACTTCGACTGTGTGTGTGTGTGTGTGAGGGGGTGGCTCCATTGTTGACGAGAGTCCTTCAGAAATTCTGTGTGTTTTTTTTTTTTTTTTTTACCGAAAATCCACTGAGGGTGAGCGAAAATCTCTTCACATTCCCTTATCAGCACAGTGTTATCTGTAACGACGTGGCGCTGACGGCAGGGGGTTGATGATGACGGTGGGGTGGGTTCGAGTGTGTGTGTACTCAGCGTGTCATGAACCATCTTGTTCATGTCACAATAAATGTAATACGCTTTGTTTGCCACTAATATTCATTCGTTCGTTTCTGACAGAAGTGACTGGGTGTTGGGGCATCTCCTTCACGCAGAGATGTGTCCTGTCAGTCGGTGTATCAATATCAAATCTGTCTCATTTGATCCTCGTGTCGTAACGTATGATCGGAAGGAAGAGGGTTTTTGTTCGGTTTGTTTTCTTTGCTCTGTGACGACACACACGCAAAGGTGGGAGTGTGTATCCTTGTGTGGGTTTTTTGTTGTTGATTTTTTAAATATTATCCCAAGGATACTGTGCACACAACCACCACCACCACCACCTCCACCACTCGAGCCACAGTGCACATGTTTGCTCTGGGAAAACTTTCACTTACCCATTGTGCCGGTTTAGTTGACTGACATTAATTAGAGCGGCAAGAAAGTGCCGCTGAAAGGGTGACACTGGAGGGTGGGCGGGCATAAGTGGCCCATTGTGGCGTCGTGGTAGTCGTGGTGGTTGAGGTTGAGCGGGAGAGATATGATTAAACCACCCACCACCCATATGTGAATTAACTTTTTTTTCCGGCTTTTGGTTTTTCACTTTTTATGGACTCTTGCTGTTCATATTTCAACCGCGTGCGGTAGGGCGTCCTTGAAATCCTTATTATTTATCAATATTGAAGAGGAGAGCCTTTGTGGGTTGAGGGGTTTCATCATCATCATGCGATGACTTTGAGTTTTGTTTATTATGCCGACTTGTGTTTCTTTGTTTTGTTTGTAGTCGTTGTCCCGTTTGCGTGTGCTCTGCCTGTGACACGTGAGATTTTGTGATTTCACATGATTCCCTGAATGTCCTTGTTGATGTGCTGCTGTGGAGGAAGTGGTAATTTATTAGGCTTAGCTTTCGTTTTCGCTTATTTGTTTTTTCTTTTTTTTTTGTTGTTGTTGTCGCTTCGTCGTTGCACGTAGGTTTGTGTACATTGTGACGGTTTTTAGGTCATTGCTATGAAAATAGTGAATGACGTCAAGGATACAATTTGCCATGCTCGCCAGTCAGTGGGGGTGGATTGTGGGCAAATATACGCAACAGGCTGTAGGGAATGTGTGTTAAGGAGAATTCTGGCGTGGAAAGTGTTTACTGTAATGAGATGGGAGTGCATCGACAAAGATTAGTTTTTGCGATAAGTTTTTTTTCGCAAGTGGGGGGTGGATAGGCGCCGACAAAGTGGGGCACTTAACGTCTGCTAATCAACAACCTCTTGGCGGTTTGAAAGTTTGATATTCGTTACAGAGCCTGATTAATCATCGTGGCATCGCAGACTTTCGCGGTTGTAAATTGACGCCACAAAGAAAGGGTTCAGAATTGCACTTAACTTGGATAATGAGTTAATTATTCAAAGGGAGTTTTGAACTTTTTTTTGTCGAGGTGCTTTGATGATTGCTTATCTTATTTAATTGTTTTTTCATTATGAGGTACCAATCAATTCTTTTTCTTCAATAAGCCGACGTGTTAGGAGAATTAGTTTTACAACCTACGTTCAGGGCTACGGGGCTTCTTAAAATGTTCTTCAATAATAATAAGAGTATTTTATTTTTACTTACAATAACCTCTAATTAATTTCTTTACTGCAGAATAAACAAGTTTCAGGCTGAGGCTGCTTTTTCTGAGATCCATTTAAAGGTGATTGAAAATTCGACGGCAGGTACCGGACTTAGAAGAACTGAATTCCTTTGCTCAAAGACAAAGACTTAACTTGAAATATGACGAATCAAACAGAGCACTTGCTTGGCTGTAACTTAGTTGTTCAATTCAAGACTGTACCACTTTCGTTTTAGATCTTAGAATAATATTGGTGGTCTGGATAACTCGATTAAAGTTTTAATGATATAGACTTATGTCACTCCTTATTTACGACCAAGTGAACTATGCTGGTTAAATAACACTTTTGGTGCTAAAGAAACTGACAGAAAAATAAATTGGGAAGATAAGCTTGTACGTTAAGTACACCTTTAAGGTTTTTTCAAACTTCATTTGTTAAATTTTAAGTTACAAAAACTTACAAAACTCCTGTCGCTTGAATTTAATGAAAATCCTTAAATGTTGCTTTAGTATGCAAACAATTAAAGAATCTGTTTTGCAGCAGAAGAATCGAATTTGGTCACGTTTGTAACTTTTTCAACTATTTGAAGACCATGTGGTCGTTAATGGAATTTAAAGAACTGATGGAATTTAAAGAACTGATTGATTTTGATTGTTGGCATTCTGATCGATTGATGGTAATTTAAATATTTTGTTGATTCTGCGAAACGTTTTGCAGCAAAAAAAAAAAAAAAGGATTTTCAGATTTTTTGGTTTGTACGAGTATAGGGTGTTATAATTTTAGAGATATAGAACTTTAAGTTGGCAGCACTATTCTAACTATTCAGATAGTAGTGAGATTTGAAAGTATGCAGTCAATGATTTTGATGTTACTGGTAATTGGGTACACAAGTTCACCAAACTGAAATTTATAAAAAAGTGATGTGCTCACAGTTTGTACACCTCTTTGTCAAACCTTGCCTGTTGTCTAAGGTGGCTAGATGGCGATGTCGTAGCAGCACTATAAATCCTCATTGCAAACTAATAGCCAAATCAGTTTTTTGTTCGAAATTTTCACGAGCGAATTTTGTTTAACGATGTAGCTCGTACTTCTTTAAAAACGATGCTGTCCAGAACGTTGCAGTCAATAGTGACCGCCATAGAGCCATGATTACTGACTTTTTCGTTCATCAATTGAACAATCATGATGTGCAGGAGCTATGGTTTCAACAAGATGGCGGGGCATGTAACACAGCTCGTGCCACAATTGATTTATTGAAGGAAACGTTTGGTAACTACATAGTTTCACGTTACAGACCCGAATGAATGAATTGGCCTTCGAGAGCGTGTGTCTTAACCCCGCTTGATTATTTATTGCCGATATAGGGCCACAAATGTTGGAAAAAGTCATCGAAAATTTGATCTCCAGATTAGACTACGTCCGAGACTGCCGTGGTGGTCATATGCCAGAAATCATATTTTAATTATAATGCCAAAAGATTATCTTTCGAATGAAGTAAATTTTATATTAATTTAAAAAAATCGTCTTTGTTTTATTAAATTTCAAAGTTCTATATTTCTAAATATTAGTTTCACGTTTACGACGTTTTTTGTTTCCAAATCCACTTCCAAAGTAACCCGCGTTTTGCTTAAACGTTTTCTAATCTGTTCCCAAATAAAAAAAAAACTGACTTATTTTTCTTTTTAAAGGCAGTGACGTTCAATGTAGTTTAATGCGTCGCAGACGTGGAGAATTTATTTCGCAAGCCGAAGAAACTTTACAACAAAAAAAATTTATCAGCAAGATAGCCAATATCAATCCATTTTTCTGGCGTCAAGAGGAAGTGTACACGTTAATAAATAGACCAAAAACTAAAAACTAGCGCTAAGACTGTTATGTTTTTTGTGTCTAAAATCGCTTTGAAATATATCAGCGTTGATTCTAAAAACTTTTTCAATCAATTCGACAAGAATTTTACGTCACTTCGTCCACTAAAATCCACGTCGACGGTATTTTTCTTGTAATTTACCATTTACGGACCTGATTATCAAAATATTGTCACAAATTACCAATCAGATTAAAGACTGATAGGAGCAGATGACCATTCATTTGCCGAGATGTTCAAAAACCAACCATTCCTTAATAATTTCTGCTGTATTCTTCAGGTTGTTGTCCTACTAGAGGACCCATGGTCACCCAGTCCCAATTTTTGAATAGCTGATGGCAAATTTTTCCTTAACCCTACACTGCACAGTGTAGTAGATCTGATACAACTCAATTCATACTTCTTTCATAAACTATGAATCACAATTTTACTCTGTTTAGCTTTGTAGATGATCTGCTTTATATAATTTAAAGGAAATAATCATGCCAATTTACGTAAAATAATGTTTTTTTATTGTTATTATTCTGGAAGTATTTTGCCGTCATAAATTATATAAGAACATATTTTTTTTTAGTAGAAAAAAAGTAGTGTGCGTGCAGTGTAGGGTTAAGATTGTCAAAAAATCTATTTTATTAATTTTTTATTTTTTATTATTTTTTCAATTATAATATTCTATTTTATTAAGTGTGTGTGACTGACTTTACACTCCAAAGAAGCGATTTCGGTTAAAGCAAACGACGTGGCATGATGGAAATTTAAAAAAAAAACTAAGCACAATATGAAATGAATCTAAAATTTAATAAATCCAATTACATATGGAATATAAATATTCTTTAATCCTGTGGTGCATGACTTTACTTGATGTTTTAGGTTAGCACCGACGGTTTCATCAGCATCGAGAAAGCGCTCAAGTATGCATAAAAGTTTCAATTTCACTATTTCTACATGGAGTTGGCATTGGTTTTCATAAGCAAAGTTTGATTTTTTTTTTTTTTTTTCAGACAGTTTTTCTTGGATCTGGTTCAGATTTTAATAAATTTATTTCTATGGTTTAAAATCTATTTTCCACTTTTCAAACCTTTCAAGGTCGCACCTTACTTCAAGTGTAGCAACAATATTTGTTTTCACTTCATTAAAAACGAAGTAAAAGATACCGAATATTCTTATTGCACTAATATACGTATGATGCAGAATGAAATGGATTGAAATTGCGTTGTACACGAACAACACCGGGCATGAAAGGGCAGAACTACTGGCGCAATTTGAAGAGCGAAATTTGAATACTGACGTCAATTTGGTAATTGATTAATTTATTTTTAATAAAATACTGCAAATGGTTATAATTTCAATCAAATTATTTGATTTCAAGCAAATCTTCATTTAATTTAAACAATAACATTCATGTCTTTGTTGTGATTCAAGATCTGCAAACTGAGTTCGACGCAGGGATTTTGATTCTTAACCTTTTCGGTCACATGCTTACTCGTTTACAAAATCTCTTCTGAAATTCTCTCCAACATTGAAAACTTTTTATTTATTTAATTTCACTATGAAGATCTTCAGCAATTACAGGAAGGTTAGCCACCGATACAACTAAATTTATTTGTTTGCCCGCCGTTTTGAATAATGGTTGTATTCATTATGTACCATGCCGAATTTGAATCGTTATTTAACCAACCACGCGAGTGTTAACTAATTACTCGTCCGTGTTTGAACACCTCCCCCTAACCCATAAAACCAATTTTCTCACACGACCCACTTTGCAAATCTACTCAAACCCCAACCCCTCTACCAAACACGAAAATCATGAAAACTCAAACATACTGTCCACGTCCCATTGTCAAACGGAAAATGGCTTATTCGGTTTTAAAGTTCAAATCCCAATTCATATACGTTAAGGCCACTTAAAGTGGATTAACATTTGAAAAAATGTATATCAGCTTTTCACATGTCATTGCAACATCCGTCTATCTCTGAGTTGTCATTAAAAAAAAAAAAAAAATTCACAAAAACCTCCGAAACACACCCATTGACAGCGCCAATCCAATCCAATGCTGTCTCCCCTCTACAGGGTGTTCAACAATCCTTCCGACAAAAAACATTTCTGCAGGCAGTAGTGTCCATAATTTATTTAAACAAATAGCAAACGGAAAAAAAATGGGAATAAAAAAAACAAAAAAAAAAACACCACACAAAGAGAAAGGGTAAAAAGTTGCAAACACACCCTCCCCTTGTTGGTGTACACGAAATTTTCTGGAATAATTTACAACCTCTGGATGTGACAAGTGAAATGTGTGTTAGTTCGTTTAACGGTGGTGTTCATTGCAAATTCATTTGGAGCCCAGAACGAGAGAGAGAGAATAGGTTCCACAAAAAAATAAAACCGACGAAAGCAGAAAAAAAAAAGAGATTTTGTTTTTTGAATATCCTCGTGTACACGTAGATTTATATCCTCCTCACTTTTCTCTCAGTTTTCTGGTGTTTGTAGGTCCTGTTATGACCACCACCATACCAGACCGGAAGTGTATGAATTTACCGTTTTATCCTCTTTTCCGTGGATACCAAATAAGTTTCGTTGGTGGGTGGTTGGGGCGATGGTTTTAACCGTTTCATGTTTGATTATGACGGCGGGCGGCGGTCAGTGGGACTTTTAACCTAACATCGTCGTGCCCCCTAATTTGTGTTGAGTACCGTTCACTTTTGAATAGTAGAGTAGAGCAGCACAAGGGCGTAAGGGCGCTGGGACACTGTGGAGTGGAATGCAATGGGGTTACAACTTACTGGCGGTTAATTCACGTACTAATTAGAGAGAAAGTGGAGCGTTTTAATGTAACAATAGCGGTGAGGTGTGCGAGTAGTTTATGCTCTGCGTAGTGCCACAAGCGTTGGGCCAAAGTAAAAATTTACTGCAGCGAGAAGGGTGGGTGGTACTTTTAGAAAGTCGTGTTGTTGATTCTTGAAAGTGGAGAATGATGATGGTTTTTGGAGCAAGTTTGCGTAATGAGTGACGGACAAGATTTGTAAAGAGATACGACACGAGAGTTTCAAAAATGAACACGGGTGGTGCGTTGCAGGGGTGATCATGAACTAGTTTTTTTTGGAACAAAAATGAAAACAGGGTTTTTTATGGTGGTGTGGTGTGTTTCCACCCGTGTGATCTTGATTCGGTCAGAGTGAAAAGTTTTGGGACTCTTGTATGCATGGGTGCGTTTTTGAAAAAAAAAAGAAATAGTTTTTTTTGGATTGTATACGACCTTTGACGCATGACGAGTGAAAACTCAGCATCCTGACAAAAGAAATGCTCTGAACTGCTGTAATTATGGGGCATATGTGGTCATGATGTGCCCTTTAGCTTTTCGTAAACGAGATGTTCGCGGTCAGAATATTTGTGTTAGGAGGTGGTTGTCAAGCGGTCATTGCAAGAAACTGCGTACAAAATTAGAAAGAATGTTCTATTTCGACGCATGAAATGATTGTTTTTGAAAGTAAAAGTGGTAGTTTTGTCAACAGTAAGCGAGGGTTTCAACATTACATTTGAATTCAATAAATTATTCTTTTCTCTACTCATTATTTCAAACGATCATTCACTTCAAATTAATTCACGTAATTAAAAAAAAAGTGTCATTTCTGTATGTTTTTAGTACGGGAAAGAATAAATTAGTATTTAGAAAGAGATAACAACAGAAAACTTTCGGTCATTTTGGTTAATTATTCAATAATAAACGTTTGTAATCGTAACAGAAAAACAATTTTAGCACCCCCTCAAATTTTCACAGTTCGTGTTTGGTGGGTTGTGGAGTGTAGCAGAGTTGTGTGTACGCTACGAGCTCTGTAGCGCTTTATACATGGCCGGAAAATTCAAAAGACAATAAGGCGGAAGGGAGATATTTGACAATCTAATAGTTTGTTGCTTAATTCACCATGAGAAATTAAAACTATAATATTTACAAAAGACTCAGGATAAAGGAAAAGTTTCTAGCCCTAAAGACTGGTTTTCATTTGACTACTAATCAGCGTTTGTTAAAATATTGAAAAAGCTTAAAAAACAGAAGTTTAAAATTTTCGTAAGCAATAAGGAGGGAGTGAGCTATGTTGGGACAAACATGTGTTCACGTCGAGACTAAAAAATAAAAAAGTTGACAGGGGGGATCCCATAATTCGGTTGTCTATTTGAACATAATTTTAGAGTTACTGGGTCTTTGAGTAGAAAATTATCTACGGAAATAAGGAGCGACATTTTTGTGATGTTTCGAAATGTTGCGTGACTGCTCTTGAAAGCACAATGATAAATGTCGGATGTTTTTGGGAAAAGAAGTCACTCTACTTTGCTTAAGAGTGAAGATAGAACTTCATTATGCTGCCAAAAAAACGTAAGAGTTTGAGAGAAAATGTTAATATTTCTCTAGGAATCTAACTTTTTAAAACTACTTTCGCAACCAGCCTTTACCCTGTTTCATTCTTGTTCACTTCCTTCACTAAAACTAACCTTTAGTTTGTTAATGTTCTCTAGCTTATAGAAAGCTAAATAACTAATGATATTGAACCTTCTAAATTAGTTTAGAATCAGTTAGATTTAGTTTAAATAAAACTCATTTTTTACTTAAAATCTTGAATCTAGGGAATGTTCGTGCTACAAAAAAAGAACTTTACCAATCTTTTCTTATTACAGACTTGACATCAAGAGGCACGTAGAAGATACGTTGCACATCAAAGTGGTTAGTAAAATTTAATGATTTTCAAGAAATGCCTACAATTTTTTTTTTTTTTTTGAAGACAAAATAATTTTGCTTTTTAGATCTATTAGTTTGTTATGGCAGGCTATGGATTATGGAGCACTATGATTACAAATTGTGGGCACCGTGGCTTAGACGTTAGTGCGTCGAACTGTTAAGCGGGAGTACCCGGGTTCGAATACAGGCTCTGGCCCTTCGTGGGCTGTTACGCCACTAATGATGATGATGATGGTTACAAATAAAGTCTTTTTGTCACTCTCTTTGTCTTACACCTTTCTGACTCTTGTTAACTATAAGAACCGGTCAAAAGTGAATTATATTCATACGTCATGGGTTTCATTTTGCCGCCAACAAATTAGTATTTAGGATTTGATACAAGTTGGAGAGATTAACAAATCAAAATACAGTCGAATCCCTCAAGTCGAATTTTCACGGGACATTTTCATAGCTATTTGTATGGATTATTGGGAAGGGGAATATCAAAATATACCAGGGAAATGTAACTTAAAGGGAGCTCGACTTAGAGGAAGTTCTACTTGGAGGAAGCTCATTATAATCCTTTTTTGCATTTCCCATAGTTCTAAGTGAAGAACATATCTTTCCATCTCCTTCTCCTGCACACTGATCGTATTAGTCGTGTCAAAATTATTTAAGTGTACTTAGAATAGAGAATTGTCACAAAAGAATACGCTGAAATAATCGGCAAACAATTGAAAATTAGAGTGAACTATTTTTCATACTTCCTTTGGGCAAATGAAGTACAACATCCATTGAAATTTTGTTTCTTAACTATTAGTGGTACACCAGATATTAAATTTCAACTCTAATTACAGACAAACGATTTTCTTTAAAAATTGTTAGTATTAGTAATAACTTTTTCTTTGTTTTTGACTAGTTAAAAAAATGCATTTCATTTTTGGGTTAGATGCATCTAAAGTCCAAATTTCATCGTCAAACACTGAACAAATTTTCCTAAAAATTGAGAACATAATGATAAAACTTAGCAAATAGCTCAGAAATGTTTGTCTTTCTTCATTCCAACCTTCTGTAACAAAATATCTTTTTACTCATTGGATAATAAAGTTAATCGCAACCGCAAAACACCCATATTAACGCACCCCAGTAGTAGATAACCTTTTACGATTTGTAATCCTGTTAAATTTCGATTGATTTTTGACAGCTGTCAATTAATCTCCACCAGTCCCTTCAAATAGATAACAAACCCCACTCTGGCACATCATAAAAATCCCAACAAATTAAATTTTGTCATTTTGCTTCCATCACAAAAAAAATACGCCCTTAATCAACCTGACATCCCTGAAAAGAGGACCACATTTCAAAGACGACCCAATAAAACATCCAGCTTCCCATAAAAATAAAATACACCCCACTTCCTCACTCATGCATTCATCTGACTGTGTGTATAAGTGCCTACCTGCGGAGCACATTACGATGTGTTAAGTGCACCCTTAGCACCCCAAACCGACGTATTTCAATAAGGCTCACATATTTAAGCACCAGTATTCGACTGTAATTCGGTTTTGGTTACTCTTTCATGAGCATGTACCCACCCACCGGGTCTGGGCTGAGCTCTTTCTTGTCAAAATGTCATTTAGATCGTAATGATTTGATACTTTGGCACCCGTAAACACCACGTGCACATTAAACAAATTTCGTTAGCCATTTTGCTGCTCCTGGTGATGGTGACACAACACGAAGAAAAAAAAAAAAACAGAATCCACCACGACGTGTGACTCGTTGAAGTGCTTGAAGCCATCAAAGACCAGGTTAGGATATCATTGTGCCAACCGAAAGATAGAGAGAGAGAGAAAGAGAGAAGAAGAGCAAATGGAATCATTATCAACCCCCAAGGCCGTGGGCGGGTGATGCGCGCACGTGGAATGAGAAGAGTCCTCACCACTCGAGGCATGTGATGATGACATTAAATGTCTCGTTTTAAAATAAAATTTCGCACGAACAATCTGGAAATGTTGGCACTTCTTATCTATCGCCAAGCGTGCTTGGAGGCGTCAATTAGGGGTGTTAAGGTGCAGGCACAATCACATTAATAATTAGATGTCAGGTGGTGGCATGTAATCGCCTATCTATCGAGGATCTAAATTATGCGGGAGAATTCATCGACGGAAGATCTCTTCCCAGCAATTGGGGGGTGTAGAAAGTGGTGAAGATTGCGGCTTTTTGTAGGCTTTAGGGCAATCATCTTTAAATTAAACCTTGAATATTCACTACGAAACGAAGATCACTCGCTCTATTGAGCGAAGGAGACGCACTCAAGAAAGTTGAGTAACACAATTCTTGGGTGCAAACAAAAAAACGCGACAGTGAAGTTTATAACCAACCGAATTTTAGTCTTCAATCCCAATCTGTTTTTTATTTATGTGGGATTGAGCCAAACAACACAACAAACACCCTAGACAATCAACGCATAACAGACAAACGGGACTAGTAACAGCAAACGATCACACCACAGACGACGAAACGAAACAACCAACACACACACGAACACACAGCCCGAACCGTTTCCCTATACCCTTCGTGAAATGCAAAACCATTATCTGCATCACAGTCGCAACTAAGCACTGATCAAGTAAAGTCGTTTGTATGAAAAGCAAAGTAGAGCCAAAACTTTGTATTTTTAATATCAATTTGGAATAAAGAACCCACATTTATGTATAATATAATTTCCTAAAAAAATCGTGTCCATTTGCCGCAAAAAAAAAAGCACCACTCCATCAAAAGATTGACCGCCATAACAGCTCAATAACAAATTTCTTGCTTCACCATTTCAACGATCCAAAAGATGAAAAAAAACAAAAAAAAACGAAAAATGTTCCCACTCGAGGCAATTTCTCAACGATGAAATTCATTGTCCAACTTCATGACAACAATTTCTTTTTATTTGAATCGAAGAGAGTGAGGGAGAAAAATCGTTAAATTGTAGCAATTAATCGCATTCACTGGATGACAAACACCACGGGAAAGCAGAGCAAAGCCAACGAAACGAATTTATAGCGTCTAGACAAGTTTGTCGACGAACTTGAAGATACTTCACCCATCGCCAGCGGAAAGGCCAATTGACAAATATCGATTTTTATCTTGATGCCGCGAATTTATTTTTATTGAAAAAAATGAAAAGAAAAAGAAAACATTCGAACATCACTTGAACCGAAACCGAAATGAAGACAGAGAAGGGAAAATCGTTCAACGGGAGAATTTTCGCGATGAGATAAATTGCTGTCGGTTGGGGAATAATGTCATTAAGATAGTTTTGGTGGAACGGAGGGAGGATGGGAATTTTAGAGTCATTGGTGAGATTTATTTGTGGAGTGGTCCCCGATTGTAATTGACATTGGTGGAGGGTTGGGGTGTTGACATGAAGTCGCTGATAAATCAGACTGATGGCAGTTGTTGATTAAAGAATGGAGAAAACGATGAAAAGTGAAATGGAACTTACGGGCTATTTGAGATGTCAGATCCGTACCCTTTCCTTTTAGCGACGTATTTTTCATGATCTGGTGGCGAAACGAGGCTCTGTGTTTTTTGAAGTGACAAAAGATTAGAATGGGTACATTATGAAAGAATTTCTGAAGGGAGTTAGAGGAGTATTACCGGTGGTTGTAGAACGTCATCTATAAATACGTTATCATCATCATTAGTGGCGTAACAGCCCACGAAGGGCCAGAGCCTTATCGCACCTCCACTGTGTTAGGAGGACAAAAATACTCCAGGAGGATTGTCAGTCGTTTGCTGGAGGTGGAGCCGTGAAAATTGTTTGTTGTTTTTTTCCCCGAGCTGTTTTCGAACCCGGGCACTCTCGCTTAGCAGATCGACGCCCTAACAATTAGTTACCATTACATTGTGTGGCGAAACAGCCCGTTGACTGCCAGATCCTAGCTTTTTTGCGCCTCCACTGTGTTGTGCGCGTCATTATTTTGACACATTTGGAGGGGACCTACTGCATAATGTCGGTTCCGAACGGCGAATTGAGAAACCTTTTCATGATAGAAGTACTCCAGGAGGATTGTCAGTCGTTCGCTGGAGGTGGGGCCGTGAAAAATATTTGTGGTATTTTTTTTACCCGAGCTGGGGTACTCTCGCTCAACAGTCCGATGCACTATCCGATCAGCGCTGACTTAAGTTACGAGGAATCTCAATTTTCTTTGGACTTGAGTAAAAGGTCCAGCCCAACCAAAAGGTAATTACAGAAATTACATTTAAAAAAGAAACGAAATCAAAGAAAATCAATAATCGATCAGATCAATGTGTTTGGTAAAATTTGAAAATTTAACAAAGTTAAAATGAGCTGAAAGTTAAAGTGGTTACTGAAATAGAAATTTATTATTCATGCCGATTATGAAATCTGGCGGATTGACTGCGGCGGTAATATTTTCACATTTATTTGTTTTCCTATTATTGAAAACGCGATTGCGAAAGTAAGCGGATGTCGGTAGAGTAGTGTAAAAAAGGCTTTTATTGAAAATACAACTCATTCACACTCCATACAATTTGTGATGTTTTCAATCCAAAATGTAAAGGAATATTAACAATAGGGACTTAGCAACTTTGAATTTAATTTCTGGATACACCCTTTCACTATTCATCGAACTGTCATTGTCAATTTATTTAGTTAACTCAACATTTTCACCATGGTACACGAACGAGCAAAGTCTGCAAATTATAAAAATTTTCGGCCGCAACCTTAAGAGCGTTAACTCCAATTATCGGTTGTAATTCTCGCCCTAGTAGATAGGCAATAACAAGTTTAGCGCAAAAATTTGAGTCTACAAGTTCGTTGTGTGATGATGCCGTGTCAGTCAGACGTTTTGTCTGATGTTAATGTATTTTTGGACGCCACTGTATGAAATGAAATGCTAACAATGAGCTTACTTTTTTCTTTAATTTTTTATGCCACATTTATGAAAATTTGTTCTAAACACACACTCACCTACCATTTTGTTGCTTTAATCTGAAATTAAACTCGATGACGGCTACTTGATCCTGGCCCATCTTCGTAAGTAATCAGCAAGCTTGTGAACACAAGCGCTCCTCAACCATAAGCCGAATGTGAGCAGATAAGTCCACTGTGCGCCTAAGAGCCCCACTTCCATGATGAATAAATTATTCGTTAGTCATTAGCTGAATGCTACTTAATTTGTTGCTTTTGTGTTGTCCTGACATTGCGGTGGCCACCAAAATGTCACCGACTGACACATGTTAATTTGAAATTCCCCTCCCATTCATGGTCACCACAATTTTGATGCCACTGCACCCACGATAAATCACCTTAGTGCAAAATAATCTACCAAAAAATTTCAATTATGCCACATATGCCACCGCCAAAAAATAAGGACTTTTCCCTCCCCCGGGATGCGATGTTGAGCAATCAAAGGAACATTCGCTTGCTCGTTTTTATTTATTACACCTCTGAACCCATCACTCGCCCGCCATAACTCGCAACGCACACAATGCAAGTGAACACCGCGCGTGAATGGCCAGGACGATATCCTCCTCTCACAATTTGTTTGCCGATTTGAAATAATCATGAAGAAAGAACTCCACGAGCGGGTGGAAGGTATTCGAAAAAATATATATATATATGTATAACAACAAATAAAGGCACTTAGAAGCGAGCGAACACCTTGCATTGAAGTGGAAGGACCAACTGACCCAGTTACACTTTTCTGTTCATTATTTATTCACTAGCAGAGACACCCGGGTGCACCTTTCTGGCGTTATTATCCTGTCTCTGTTGTATGGCATTTGCCCTCTATCTGTTTACTTCTTCTAAATATGGGTTGCATAAATAATACAAAAGGATACAACAAAAAAAAAAAAAAAAAAAGACACACACACTTGCCCATGGAGTCCTGCTGTCTGTTAAAAATATAATTTGTTTGCTTTGTCCGTCATTAGGTGAATAACTATATTCACCTCGGTCGGTCGGTTGTTGCATGTCCCGACAGATCACCCGACAGTAAACACACTCCGCACACACACACACTTTCAGTGTTTGGGACTGGTGTATCCTTGGATCGTATTTGATTTTTTAATATTTTTCGTTTTTTCTTTTTTTTCGACTGGACGCGGCGGGTTAGAAGGCGAGTATTTCGCCTTGATGAGGGCAAAACCATTAGGTTGTAATTAATTCTTAAGCGCCAGCGGAAGGAAGTGTCGGTCGGGTAGCTTAACGTTTTTTTTTTTCATCGTCGAGCTTTCGATCCGACAGGTTTTTTTTTAATTGCATACCAAAGTACTACGATTTATGGTGCGGTTTCGCGGTGTCATGTTTTGAATGCTGAAACGAGGTTCTGTTTTGCGGGGGTCGCGAAAAACTGTTATAATAATTTATGCATCTCTGACCCGGACGCAACGGTGAGGAGAGGTGAGGGAGCGATGGATGTCTCCTGGGTCAATAATTCAGGAGTTTGCTTGGGGTTTATTTTTCGAGGGCGATTAGAAAAAGATCCCAGTCGGTTGTTTCATTAATTTGGATGTTATTGTGGGTAGTGGGGTGAATAATTGAGCACATTTAACTCGAAGGAGTCGTGTGACCTTAAGAAGAAGAATGTAAAATGGGACGGATAGCGGAAGTCACTTTAATGTGGGGTTCCCTACGATATTCGGGTCAACGAGTCTTTTTTTTTTCTTAATTTTTGCTCTTAGATTTAGTGTTTAGTTCTTTTCACAAAATTTTTAGTGTACAAAACATTGGTGTACACTTTGTTTTGACTCTGACTGTACATACCGAGGTTAGACTTATAGTTTACACGTTCAAAAAATAAATTAACTTCTTCAAAACTATAAAAGTTCTACAATCGAACTACCAGAACCCATTTTATACGACTTTGATAATTCCAAATATTGATGTACACTTTGTTTTAACTCTAACTGTACATAATGACGTTCGATTTATTGTTACAACATTTTTTTTCCACTTTTAGAAAATAAAATGACCTTTTCAAAACTAAAAAAGTTCTATAATTGGATGAGAACCTATTTTATAAGTCTTTAAATGCTCAAAACATGGGTGCAAATTTTTTTTGGAATTCGACTGTAATGATGAGCCAATAGGATGAGAGAAGGAATAGAGGTTTATCAAATTTGGAAACGTTTTTTTTAATTTCAAAAAGAATTTCTGAAAATTGAATTTTTTTAAATTGTAGTATGGTCTAAATGTTACGTCGTAGACAGAAACGAAGTGCGTATCAAATTGATCTAGACTAAATAAAAAACGAACACCCTTAGTTTAAGGCTTAAAACACGTGCCTATTCGCAGCCCCTCTCAATTACAAGATGTTCCATAACTCAGCGTTAATTTAAAAGGCACTCACCTCTCACCCTCATTGCCCATCAGTAGCAAGAAACCGGTCGATAATTTGTCTCCGAGACTGTGGAACGTATTGGTATCTTTCGCATCCCTCCATCAACATCCAACACACGGCTACATGTATGAAACTAAAATCAATTAGGCCTACCTAACATTTCACACACGCCGACTTCATGCCCGGACCCGGTCCCAGGCCTCGGCCCAAGCCCAGGCAGGTAATGTACATCCTTTTACACCCGATGGCACTCATTCAATGCCTTTCATCCAACTCTCGCTCTACAAATGAGGTACTTCCATACGCTCCCCACCCATTCATCTTCTCTCTTTCAGCAGAAATTGACCTTCACGTGTAAGAGGCAAGCGCGCAAAGGATTCTTTCTAATTTGCTCCCTTTTCGTCTTCGTAGGCCCGCCCCGGCTCATACCCAGGGTTGTAGCATTTAATTGCTTTGATTTTATGTCAATGGCTCCGGCATCATCGTCGTCATCGTCGTCGTCAAGACCAGCTCACAGTTTGTTGTTCATCATTACGCTGTGGAACATATCCGCAGGATATCCTGCCACCCCATCCCCAGCGGCATGTGAGGAGCTTTCCCCCTCTCTCTCTCTTGGTATACACTCGTCATTTACTAAGGAACGCGCCTTGAAGGATATTTTTTACCATCGACGGTAAAAAAAAAAAAAAAGAAGAACGAAACTGTTTTTTTATGCCAAAAAGGATGATGAATAAATTATGTGTGAACTTGTGCTGTGGTGCCTTACTTTGGAAACATGTATCCTGCGACTTCGACGCTTTTAGTGTGCCACCGCCTCTTGCAGTGGCTCTCACCCCATCCCACCTTCTGTATAGATGTCAATTGAGTTACTTTACCAAGGAGTGTTGTGTTTATGAACGGATATTGCGCGCGTCCTTATCAAGTTATGTTTGCTCCTTGGCGTCACTTTAAAATATGCACATCTTTAAGTAACCAGCGCGTTGCAAATGTGAAGTTTCCCTTTTTTTTTTCCAGGACGACGACGACGACGACGATGATGAGAAGACAACACCCGGTGTGTGTGGAACGAGACCGAGTTGAGAGATATCAATGACGGCGTAGTAGGCGTGGTGTCAAAAAGGATCTCCGTCGTCGACCTCATTTCACTCGACGGTAGGTGGGGCTGGGCTGGCATATGTCCGCGTTCTGAAATTTCATGTGCGAATGTGCGAACATTAACATTTAGCGATATGCGATAAAAAAAAAAAAAAATTCCTTAAAATTTATTGAGATACTTTCATCTGTTGGTGAGCGATGGGTGGGTGACTCTTGGGAGTAATTACACATTAAACTGATGGTTTGAGGGGTTTATTTACCACGCACGACATCACCAGAAGTGAGAGTCAACGAATTTTCAAAAAGGATGTCTGAAGCCACCGGAGTTCGATCCGAACGACGCGTCGTGGAAGGAAAAGTTTTGTCCGCCAAGTGTTATCCTTGTTGTCGAGGGTGGGAGAGAGAAAATTGATTTCTGCTCAGCGTGTAGTCGTGGCAAAACAACGCTGGGCTAGTTTCTAAAGTTTGAGTAGCTATTAAGAAGTTTTTATGATCACAAGCTGGCGTCTTGGTGTCTAGACAGCAATTAATAAGTCATTTTAGGTGTTGCCTGTAATTGCAAGTCTCGGGAAAGACAACAAAATGAATTCAAAGAATTAACAAACAGAAAGAACGTGGCGTGTTTTGTTGCGATAGTGGATTTTGTATTGACTTCGTGTGTGTGTGTTTGATTTTTTTTTTAGTATATAACTGATTGAGTATGGATTTGATCGATTTCTATCTTAAATGACTACCGGAAGCTCGTGGAAAGTCAATAACGTCGAACATTTGAAGCAGAAAGATGACCTACTAAGCTTCGAAGAGTTTACAAGGCAAAATTAAGATGAATTATCAGAGCAACAAAAAATCAATAATTCGGATTAAGCAGATATTCAAAAAAAAAAAAAAAATCATTGACCTTCTGCAGCAAAAAATCTCAAAACATTCATAACTTTTCCGACTGCAATTCACAGCAGACTTATTTATTTACCAAACAATGCAAACATCAAATTCAATTTATTTTATTTTCTCTCATTGTCGCTTTAACTGAAAAGCAGCTAAAAAAAGAAATTCAAAAATTCCCATTCGTTCGATATCACTCGCCGTAGGATACCATTCAATGCCATTACGATTAATTAAATTATATACCCGTCCATCACTTCGACATCTGTCATTAATTTAACCTCCCGTCGAGTAGATCCTTCACTTTCCATTAAGTTGACCGAATCATGATCACATACGTACATTAAAGACACCCTATACTTTCGAAGGTCTCTGTCATTGTTTTCCGAGGTGAGTCCTTGACAAAATGACACATATTCTCGCCTCCTCATTCCCATCCTGTCACCGCCCACCACATATGGGTCAGAATAATAATTATGACCCCACCATGTGACGAAATCATTTCAAAAACAATGAGCAGAATAATGACGCACCTTGATTCCGACGCCATGCTTGTTTTTTTTTTTTGTTAAGTCCTTTTTTTTTTTATTGTTCTTACGTAGCGTGGATTTTAATGCGACAAAACACAGAGAAGGGGAGTGATGTGTTACTGTGTCGCGTTAAAGTCCTTTTTGAGTCTCGTAACGAAGTTCATTTTGGTGCTTTTACGTTTTCGCGGGCGATAGTGGAGGACAAACATTTCCAAGGATAATCGTAACCCATATTGCGGGTGACATGAGATTTTTTTTTGTTTTGTGGTTACTTTTAATGACCACCACAAATAACCGTTGTGGCGGCGGTACTGGTGGTGGCCGTGAATATTTTTCGGCGGTAATTTGTTTTATTTTGGCACGAAATATATGGCGACAGTCTGGTTTTTTTTTTTTGTCGGTCTCGTTTGAACTGCGACAGAAAGGTTTAAGACTGTTTAATAATTAAAATTTGTTCGTTATTATGGATGTATTTTAGATTGACTCTTTTGGAATAGAGTGTGACGAAGAAAGGAAAGTTGACAAAAAAAATGTTTAAAGGCTGCGAAGCTTTAAGGATGTCAGCCAATTTTTGTATGTCCAAAAAAATAGAAACAGTTTTAAGTTTTCTAAACAATAGCTCCTACTCTAATCGGACTTTTGAAATTTATTTGGCCTCAATCGATTGATAAATATGTCTACAAATAATTCCAACAAAATTTCACTGCATAGTGGAAATTATATTTTGTCAGTTGTAACAATATGTTAGAAACATCCTAAGTGTGCTGAACAAAAAAATAGAAACATTAGGTATTAAGAGAAAATGCACGAGTACGATAACTTTGACGCCAAAATTTGATGTTGATTTTGTAGAGTATCCAAAAAAACAAGCACTTTTTTATGGTAGGGGGCTCTACCTCGCTTCGTTCAGGAGGTAGATGCAATTAAAAATAATAATAACGCAAAGCAATGGAAACACTTGCATAAGGGTACCGTACCGGTTTTGAAAGCCAGAAACATGTTCATTTATCTTACATTTAAATTAGACTATTCAAGTTAATTGTTTTTGAAAAATTCGAATGCCAATTCAAAATGTTGATCAAAAAATGTAGTCAGAAAAGTTTAGACTATTTCTTTTTTTTTTAAATTTTGAAATGGAGTGCTGCATTGATTTTTTGTGGTCAATGCTTGTGTCCACTCTGAATCAATCAAAAAACCGAATGGCTTTATGTCTTCTATTTTGAGAGAAAATTTAAAATTACTATTTTTGTTTTGTCATTTACCCGGTAAAAAAACGGAGGCAGACCCTTGGAACCTTCCTCCTTATGCTCCTAGGCACCTGCCTGGATGTTGTAGACTTGTCCTTATCATTGTGACGAAGTGTGAGCTTTTCAGCTAGACAGAGAGCGAGTTGAAACCCCTGGAACATGCCAAGCGACCCACCTACTGGCTGTAATAGTAACTTTCAAAAAAGAAAAAAAGAAGCTTTTAGCCAACGACCTTCCGGAAATTCTAAGTACCTACCGTGTTTTCCATCTTATTTTTTAAACTAAAAAAATCGAACAATTTTGGAGTTTTAGGAGGTTGGGTTGGGTGACGTTCCAATAAAATTTTAAGTGGTTGAATTTTTTTTTATTTACCTTAAAATAAATTTAAAAGTAAATCTTGTGATGCATTCTTTTATTGGGTTTGGTTACCGTTTTTGAGATATTCACCTTCTAATTAAGAGCAAAAAATATAAGAAGAATTATATTTGTGGAAGGTTAATTTTTCGTAAGAATCCAGGTAAGCAGCTGGACAAGTCTATAGCTGAGAGTACTAAATACAATTCTGTTGTCTTTATTTTAATTGGTTTTGCTGCATAAAAAAAAAGGCTGCTGTTAAAATCCTAGAGTTAAGGAACGGTGGCGACTGTTTTGAAAGAATAATAAAAAATGGATGGAACTTTTAGCAAGGAATAGAATGAATCCGGAATGCCCGCCACGAGATCATTTTTGAAAATGAGAGAGAGACGGTGTGTCAGAAACAAAGCCTTGCGGAATCTTAGCGTTTAAGTACTGGCTCAGACTATTGCTGCGAGAGATCTACTCTGGAATAGGTGGAAGATCAATGGAAACAGAATTGACTCACAGAATTATTACTTTGCTTCCACCGTTTTGCAATAGATGACTGTAGCGGTACACGGTACTCGAAATAAATAGATCGTAAATGTCATACAATAAGCTTAGGCATTTGTAAACATAAATGCCATCGAAATATCAGTCCATTTGTGTCTGCATCATAAAGTTATTCTCGATTAAACATGTCAGCTTACGAGCCAAATTCTCGTCATTTGCGGGAGGTTCTAATTTTCTGCTTTTTTATGAAGAAATCTGCGGCTGAGGTTCATCGAATGTTCTCAAATACTTATAGTGAGGCCGCTATTAGTGAAAGAACGTCCCGAGAGTAGTTCAACGCTTTAGGAATAGTGATTTTGACGTCGAAGACCGACATGGCGGTGGAAGAAAGAAGGTTTTCGAAGAAGTTACAGAATTGGAGGCATTACTTGATCAAGACTCGTGTCAAATGCAACAAGAATTGGCAGAATCATTGTGTGTAACGCAACAAGCCATTTCAAAACGCCTGAAAGTAATGGGAATGATTCAGAAACAAGGAAATTGAGTGTCGTACAAGTTGAAGCCGAGAGATGTTGAACGGTGTTTGTTTGTTTGGGAACAGTTGCTTGCAAGGCAAAGACGAAAGGGATTTCTGCATCGCATTGTGACTGAGGACGAAAAATGGGTTCATTGCGATAATTCCAAGCACAAAAAATTATGGGTAATTCCCGGCTATGCTTCCACGTCGACGGCCAAACCGAATATTCACGATTCCAAGTCATGCTCTGTATTTGATGGGACCAGCTCGGCGTAGTATATTATCAGTTGTTAAAATCGACTAAAACAAAACAGGCGATCGTTATCGAACGCAATTAGTGCGTTTGAGCCGAGCATTGAAAGACAAATGACCACAATACAACGAGAAACAAGATAAAGTGATTTTACACCATGACAATGCTCGAGCCCATGTTGCGAAACTGGTCAAGACATACTTGGAAACGTTGACGTGGGAAGTCCTACCCTACCCGCCGTATTCTCCAGACGTTGCTCCCTCGGACTATCACTTGTTTCGATCAATGGCACACGGCCTGGCTGACCAGCACTTCCGGTCTTATGAAGAAGTAAAAAATTGGATCGATTCATGGATCGCTTCAAAAGATGACCAGTTTTTTCAACCCGGAATTTGTACGCTGCTTGATGAGATGGGAGAACATAGTGGCCAGCGATGGACAATACTTTGAATCATAAAAGTACAACCAGTTTATTACAACAAAACCTCGAATTTCGGAAAAAAAAACAGCGGAAGCAAAGTTATACACCTAATAGATAGATGGGTTATTTTTTCACGAACGTTGCATCAAGCTAATCAAAAATAGTGAGAATGGTAAGTTCAGATGAATTTTTTTGGTAGTTTTAAGTAATAGAAGAACGTAGTGATATGGTCGGGATATGTGATATACTGCCGCAAGACTGGGACTAGTTTAGGACTGTTGCAGTAGTTTAAGTTCCATCCCATTCGTTACATTTAATTTACTTTTAGTGTGCTATAATTTATTTAAAAATAAACAACAACAATTGGAAAGCTTTCAAAACTGAAAATTGTTGAGTGTTGGGAAAGTGAAAGAGTGTCAAGAGTGTTGAGTGTTGTCGTTGTGGACTAGTTTTGTAGCCCAGGTGAGGATTCGCTGCCTCGATTTTGTTCACACATTTTAATTTTGAAGTGATGGAAATACTGCTAACAAATTTTACTTTACAGTAAAAATTTATAGCTGAAGTAAATTCGAGTGCTTGCAACACCTTCTTGTTTATCTTGGGCACTAATTATTGAACTTCTAATCAACTGCAGTTATAAAATATAAAAAAATACTGAACTCATGCAAATAGCTTTAGAGAACATCTATTTCAGAAGCCTCGTTTTTGTTAAGTTCAATTTGCACTAATCGACTGGATTAGGCTTTGGTGAATCGTTAGAGATTTTTCAGATTATCACCATCGTCGGCGTTAAAGCCCGAGAAGGACCCATTTGAAACAACTCTCAACCCCTATTGAATCGATTATTAAGCACGGTAGACAAAATCTGATTCTCCTACATTTCGACTTCACTTCATTTCACCCCAAAAACTGAATCTGCAAAAACCGCATGAAAAACCAAAAATATTCTCCACCAGCCGCACCAATTAGTCCTCGACGGCGGTCTCCAACAACAAACAAACAAAAAATCTGTGAGAGCTTTAAGAGACCTTGCATCCGTTTATTTTCTGCACCCGTCATGGATGGCTATCCTTCAATGTCCAGTCATCGGTCGCTGCGGTGCAGTGGAGCAAAAAAAAAAAAAAAAAACAGAAAAACAGAAGCAAAAGCAGAAAACCGATACATGACCATTTCATCCACCAGCCGGATGAGCAAATTAAATGAATATAAGTCCAGACTTATTGGCTATAAAACTTAATTATAGAATAAATCGATAGCCTGGTCGAGGGCGCTTCAGGAGAACTTCCTCCTCCCAACCGACTGCCTGCCTCTTACAGTTCAGCGGATCGTTGAATCGTTATTTATGTACTCTCTGGTAGTCCTGCAGAAAGGTTATTTAACGGATTTAAATAAGGAGCAAAAGGAAATTATAAACTCGCCGCCTACCGTGTGTCCCTATTGAGAGGAAAACAAAAGACGAAAGGCCACAGCACTACACGTCAACTATGCACCACACTAGCGTGTGTGTGTGTGTAAATTTTGCAGGCTCTACAAGTCTACACACACATACGGAGAGTGGGAAAAGTATTCTCCAAGAGGCGGCATGGTGTGGTTTCACTCCAATTATAAGCCGCGAGGGGTGTGTGAGGCGAGTGAGTTTTGAACGCGGCTAAAGGACACCATGGGAATGAGGTCGATGCCTTTCGTTTGCCCGCCTGCGGCACACTGAAAGGGCACATGGGCTAAAGCTCGTGCAGTTTTGCTCCTTTTAATTGAACGTGTGTGCTTTTTTTCTTTTTTTCTTTTCGTCCTTTTACGTTGGCTGTTCTCTTGAAAGGAGCAAAATTTAATACACAGTAACGACTAAAGGAATTCATGGCGTTTCAGGTGTTCGTGTGTGGCTTCGGTGGGTGGCTGGTATATTATGCAAAAAAAAAAAAAACTAAATGTAGGTTATCCTCGACAATCCGAGGGCACTTTCTGTCATGGAATTTTGATTTGATTTGGGTTTCTAGTTTGACAAATTAAAAAGGTCACAGATGAAAAAAAAGCAGAAAAGAGAAAGCATGGCGCGAAGAAAAGGCGGGAAGCATGAAAAATGAAACACGATGGCCTAAAGCAACAACAAAGCGTTGCAACATAATTATGCAGAGGTTGGTGTGGAACGAAAAAAAAAAAAGAAAAAAAAAATAGGTTAAGTCAATTAGAGGGATGAATTGTTGTATTCGACGCCTGTGAGTGGTTGACACACGGTTCGTTGAGTCTGAAAGGGATGTGACATGTGAACAATTTGGTTAGTTGATGCAACGGTAATCACCGTAATTGAAACGGGTAACAATTTTTGTGTTTTTTTTTTTCGTGGTCTCGACTGTGCCTTGTTAATTTTTATTTCACAAAAAAAGGGTAACACACACATAGATTCCGGTGTGAGTGGGGGTGGTTCTGAAATTTTCGGAAAGAGTAACAAAATCACGGTGATGTTAAAAGAAAACAAAGGTTTTTTGGGGGGCACTGATTCGAATTTAACTCTTAATGACATTTAATTGGACAGTTTTCGGACAGCCAGGTCGTCTTGGACGAGGGACACGTGTGTTGGGACAATTTGTTTATAAGTACTGGCGGTTCTAAAAGGAAAACGAGGCAGTCCCATTAAAAATGTATGGTTCATTTAAGTAATTATGGTAAAGTTTGAGTTAAAAGAGACCTACAGTGATCAGACAAAATGACGTTTTTAAGTGCTTTACTGATTGACGATGAGGCTAAAACTTGTACGAGTTTGGCCGTGAAGCTTCCTCATGTTTAGGAAAAAAATAATTCATAAAAATGGAAAAGCAAGATGGGAGAGATATAGAGATATTGCGGACACTGGATGCACACACAATTATTGAAACTATTAAAACCTCATTTTTCGAATTTATGGGAATTAGAATGAATTTAAACTTTTTCGTACCAACAATATCAAGCTTAGTGCTCTTAATTCAATTGATTTCGTTTTCATATATTAGAAGTACAATACTTGTGTATACTTGACAGATGGAATTAACTAGATTTTTCGACGCTCTTTAACATACAATAGCTGTCACTGTCAAAAAAATAGCGCGTGTGAATATATATGAAGTTAATAACAATGCGCGTCTTTCAAGTTGTACACCTAATAATAATAAAGTTGCTATCGCGCTTAATCTGCGAGGAATATTGGTGATTTTTCTCAACTTTTGAGAAGAATACTTTCTTAAACACATTTTTTGAAGAATCTTGGATGCAATAATTTTGAAACCAAAAAAAAAAAACGGTCAAGTTTGAGTCTTACTTACCCGCCGAGGGTTTCGTTCGAAAACAGATTAGAGTTAGTTGCCTTAACATAAGTTAAAGAAATTAACAAATAGAAATAGCTTCAGTAAAATTCTTCTATTCATTTCGAACAAAACTGAAAAATAGAAAATCTGTTCCCATTCGCCAGCCATCGCCAGCCATGGGGACACCTTTTTTTCGAATTTGAAGCTTAATATCTCGAAAACTTAACTTCCAAATGAAAAGTTTAAAATGAAAACTCTACTTCATTTTACAAGACCTATCCGATAGTACCTCACTCACAGTTTTTTTTCAAAAAAAGTTAGTAATTAATTTATTTTAGTATGAATAAAAAATCATACACGATTTTCGGATAATTTTGGGGTATTGCGATGAGTTGCCCCATAACTCCATTTTTTTAAGATTTTTTGCTCAAATATTCTAGAAAATAAGGTGGGGGACACGGTACACAAGTCAGTTTTCAGCAGTTTGTTGGCTAATAACTTCTTACCAATAAGAGTGAGATGATTACCATAGTACAACTTTTTGATCTAACTATCATCCTTTTTCCAACGATACCCATATCAAGGCACTAGTAAAAGAAATTTATTTTTAAAATTTAGTATTGGTACTAATATTTTTGCTAATATGAAATTTTCTTAAAATTTTTTATCTGAACTTCTGAAATTGGCCGAATAAAATACATCTTTTGGCGAAGTTTTATTTCTTAATTCTTAGTGGTTCGCCAATTACCACTCACATCGACCATTAAAGTTATTAAAAGTTTTTTCGGGCGTTAGTATTTGTACTAAAAAAAATTAAATATACAGCGTAACAGCCCATACAGGGCCAGAGCCTAACTTCTTCGCGCCTCCACTGTGTTGTGCACGTTATAATTTTTGTCACATGTGGAGGGGACCTACTGTTTAATGTCGGTTCCGAACGGCGAATTGCGGAAGCTTTCCATGGCAGAGGTACTCTAGGAGGGTTGTCAGTCGTGGGGCCGTGAAAAATGTTTGTGGTGTTATTTCCCCGAGCCGAATTCGAACCCAGGTACTCTCACTCAGAGTTGTAAAAGATTGCAATCTTTTGATTTTAAAAATCAATTGAATTCATACCTCTGATTTTTCAATTCATAAGTTAAATCTGCAACTAGACTGCAACATTGAAATCTCGCAATCTTTTTGAAGTCTTGATTGGAGCAATCCTTATGACCAAACTATTGATTGCAAATCAATTGAATGCAAATCTTTAGACTAAAATATTTGGGACTTCAAAAATTTTCGTTGCAATCTTTGGGACTTCAAAAATTTTTCATTGAAGTCTTTGGGATTGCAAGATTTTTCGATGAAGTCTTTGGGATTGCAAGATTTTTCGATGAAGTCTTTTGGAATGCAAAATTTTTTGTTGAAGTCTTTGGGACTTGTCATCAGTTTTGAAGTAGTCTATAAGAGTGAGGATGATGGAGAACGGGGCGGGGATGGGGATGGAGTCGTACCAATACAAATAAAACAATTAATGAAAAAATTGAATGAATTTATGTTTTTGAGTTTGAGGCTAAAATACCGAAAAAAATTTTTGGTGCAAAATTGAGTACATGCGGATTGTTTTTTGTTTTGCTCGTTATTTCTAAAGCCTTTTGGTTTTCCATCCTGTATTATATACCGTTCTTTTCGTCTTTAAACGTAGTAATAATAGCTGATCACAAGTCCCAAAGACTTCAACAAAAAATTTTGCAATCCCAAAGACTTCAACGAAAAATTTTGCAATCCCAAAGATTGCAACGAAAATTTTTGAAGTCCCAAAGATTGCCACGAAAATTTTTGAAGTCCCAGAGATTGCAACGAAAATTTTTGAAGTCCAAAGACTTCAAAGTGATTGCAATGAATGCAATGCCAATCTAAAGATTTGCATTCAATTGATTTGCAATCAATAGATTGGTCGTAAAGATTGCTCCAATCAAGACTTCAAAAAGAATGTGAGATTTCAATGTCGAAGTCTTAGTCATCAAATGAAGTCAATTAAATGAATCCCAAATCATAAAAATCTTTCCATGAATTCAGGGATTGCATTACAAAAGATTGCAGTCTTTTACAACTCTGCTCTCACTCAACAGTCCGACGCATTAACGACTAAGCCACGGCGCCCACGCCCGTTAGTACTAACGTTTCCTTTAATTTACGACTAATTCCAAAAAAAATTCATGATTTGTATTTGGGTTGCCTAGATACATCTTCAGACTAATTTTCATCCCTTAACTACAAAGGTCTTATAAGTTATAGCCAAATATGTAAAAGGCGGCAGACAGACAGACACCGAAGTGATTCCATAAGGGTTTTGTTATTCCTTTGGAACGAAACCCTAAAAACCTGTCAAGCAGCCTGCCTATTCAAATATTTTTCCAAACTACAAGTTGGACAATTTTGCACATAAGGCTAGCTAAATTTAAGGCCGCTAAGACGTACCTGATCAGTAGCAGCCTGTATGCCAGCCAGCATTTTCAGGTTGAGCAAATGACTTTTTTTTTTATTTGAAAATTTAACAATTTTCTTTCAAATATTCGTTTCATAAACATAAGTTGCGTTTTTTTAAAATTTAATTAATTTAAAATTTTACCGAATTGAAACTGCGTCTGAAATTTTTTTACAAACCTAAGGATATTGATGATAGAATTGTATATTTTTATTCTTGATTTTTTTTTTTGGTTAACGCCGCTTGATAATTTAATAAATCCAATTTCGTTGATTTTTTGTTTATTATTATTCTATAATAAATCTTTGTAACCGTATAATAAATATAAAAATATATATAAATATAAATTTAAGTTACGAAGAAAAAAAAAGGTTTCGTGGAGAAATTTATTTGACACAAAATTTTGGATCCCAACTGAAGTAGGATTTTCAATTCACCTTCTTTCTTATATTTGTATTATTCATAGAATATAGTTTTCTCGCTGCTACAGGGTAACTGGAACCACTACCGATTCCAAATGGCGAGCCACGAAACGTTTGAATTAAAATACTCGTAAAATATTGTATGTCGCTCGTGAGCTGCTGCCCCGTGAAAATTATTTAGTGTTTGCACGGATAAAATTAGAATTATCGGTTATTAACGATCTTTATATGTTGCCTATCTGCCGCTTATCACTTGAAAACTCTAAGAGAACTACCACGAAATCCCCATAGACAATTGCACTAAACACTGCTCAGTTGAACGACCATTGTCGTGACCTATATAACACTTGTCCTGCAAGTTCTTTTAAACGATTTTCTTTCTTGGTTTTTCATTTTTTCAATTGCAACTCTAAATAAGCTTTTTACCTCTTTTTGTATACAATATTGATTGGCAAGTCAACATTCAAAGACCTTCACCAGAACAGTCTATACAAATTGTTGAATTTTATTTTCAAAATCAACGTTCCGTAAAAAAATGTTTACAGAGCACTTCGAGAGTGAGCATGCAAGCACATTTCAGCTTAAATGATTTTGTCAATAAACAAAATTGCTGAACTTGGAGTACTGAATATACAATAGTATCTACTCTAACAGCTACTGATGCATTCTGAAAAATGAAATTCTTTGTGTGATTCGTTGACCGGCGGCTTTATTGAGTTGTAAAAATTCTGAATACAGTCGACTTCGCTTAACTGAACTACGTTTTACTAAAAAGAAATCGGTTAACTGAAACATAAAGGCCGTCAGGAAGCTTTCTTTCAAAATTGGTATATTGGTATAGAACTCCATCGTCGCAACCAATTTTAGGCGATTGTGTGGCACTCCATGCCGCGTCAAAAGAGAAATCTAGCCAAAGCTAGATTCTGGACGCTCACTCAGTCTCCTGAGATTCAATTAAATCCAGTTTAGAAACCTTATCAGTGTCATAACTGGGTACTCTACTTTTGGCAGACACGCCCGACTGAACCTCCCGGCGACATATTTAGAAGCTGTAGAGGCGAAGAAGAGGAAGAAACCTCGCTCCACCTTTTCCGAACCTGTGGCGCTCTCGCAAACCGTAGAAAAGTGCGACATTATGCCATTAACTTAAGTAAATTTGGTCTTTTTATAAAAATCACTTGTTTTAAACCAGAACAATTTGCCACTTGAATTTCATAAAAAAATGTACGGAATTTTTGGGTTCTGAATGATATGAAAAAATAGTTAAGCCTTCAACCAGTGCCAAAATTTATAAACTCTGATATTCTGCACCCTAACTCAAAATCGAATTCAAGGATACCTCCATTAAGCAACAGACAAAAGGCTCTCCTCGTCATCAGATTTATTAATAAGCCACATGACCAGAAAATTATATCAAAGTCCTCAATAAAAAAAAACGATGTATCTGCACCTTGCATGCACCAGTTTGATAAAAAAAAAAAAAAAGAAAAACAAAGAAGAAATAAATTCAATGAAACTCCCGTGCCTCGGCAGCCATGCTTCCATATTCATGCAGCTTTGACCCATTTAGCTCAAGAAACCAATAAAAATGCCTATGCCTTCCATCAAAGAAGAGAAAGTTTAATTTTTTTTTGTTTTCTCGTACCCCAATTTTTTTTTATCCTTTGTATGACGGGGTAGAAAACACAATAAAAAATTAATTAAGTAAATTTTTATTTTAATTCCTTCTCTCTCTCTTGCAGAGCAGGTTGAAAGTCATGTGGTGTACCTTAGCACGGATCACGTACATTCTCAGTTTTTTTGTAATTACTTTTAAATTGCCCTCGAAAAGTTTTTTTTTTAAGTACACGTGGTTTAAAAAAAATTCCTCTCCTTCCAGAAGTCGGTTCTTCATCAGCCACATCTACGACTTCCGTGCGCGAAGAAAAGAACAAAGACAAGAAATCTTATGGCGAGGCAATCATTCAGCCATCAATAACCGTGAATGTGCTCTCTTTGATCGTCCTTTATGATTAAATTTTAACAAATATAACGATTTCTAAATTTAGACAATTTATTCAAACCCTAAGACGCTGAGGACGAAAGGTATTGATAAACTATTATCCTTAAAGGAAGGGGGAAGATATTGACATCTAGAAAGTGCCACGCCACGGTACAACAACGCGATGTCAACGACAGAGGAGAAACATCACTCCTAATGTTCTATATATGAATGTGTGTGTTGTTGGCATCGATTTTATAGTCAAACCCTTAGCCCATCGCAACCCCCAACCCCGAGGCATCGACATCAACCACACACCAGCGAGTGAGTGTACACACACGGTGGCGTGCATTTCAAATTCACTCTCGGGGACGTCGGATGGAGCCTTTTAGAAAACCGTTACAACTATTACATATTCTGGTTATGCCGTTGTGTCCTGTAACACTGAGTTATCCCTTATAACCCCCCACCTCCATACCGTTGTGTGTGTCGAGCTGATTAAAAAATCATACATATTGATTGATATCCTTTCGTTTGGCATTCACACACATACACATATACGGATGGCAGGATATGAGCTCTGGTAATGCATTTCCTGCTCCCCAGCTGGCCATACACGAGAACAACAAATGATGCCGTGAGTACGCGCTTCTCTCTGTATGTGTGAATGCTTTGAAAATAGCGATTGGGGATGAATTTCATGGGAAATTATGCTAAGTACACAACACAACACGAGCTAAACTCCTTGCAAGGAGCATAAGGACGATCGTTAAGCGGGAAAGGACTCAAACACAAATGAGTGAATAGGTGTGTGTGTGTGTGGAAGGGTGGGGGACCCACGCTCAAGTAGCGAATGGCAATTTGGAATTCACAAGTAAGTAATGTTGCGCAATTATTGTTTGCGCGCCACCATTACACCCGCCCACCCTCTGTTGGTCGTCGCAGAGAAAAAAAAAAAACAAAAAAAAAAAAAACAGTGAGAATATCTCAGAACTTCTGGTTGGGGAAACTCAACTCAACTTCCAGGCCAAGGATAATAAATTCGCAGAAACAGAAAAACGAAGAAACTTTGGGAAATATGCAATTTTTGCCTTAAGTAGCAAATACTTCACATTCACGGAGCAATTTCATATCATTGCGCCATTTTTTTTTTTCTTTTTTTTTTGCTGTGGAAGGTGCGGCAAAGTGGTCAGAATAAGAAACAATTTACAAAATTGGAAACCTCCTGTGCCTTCATCCTTCAAAAAAAACAAGGGCGCACACGAGTAGTAAACAGGGTAGAGAGGGTATCCCCCCTTCCGACGATATGCCACAACAACCATAAGGAGGCAATTCTTGAACTTTGATATTAGGCGAAGAGGAAATGCGCCACTGCAATTTGTTTTGTTGATAATGATCTTGCTGCAAATGGATTGTAGTGCAGGTGATTGTTGGCGGAGGTGATTGCGCAAGTGGGATTCGAGATTTTATTTTTTATTTGTGTTTGAAGGACCGTACATGAGGGTAGTTGGTGTTAAAGGTCACCACTTGCGTAGGCTTTTCTTTTTTTTTTTTTTTGAGTATGCGAATCAATTGAAGGATTTAATGAGGTCGGAAGTTTTGGTGGTGTGAGCGAGGTGTACTGGGTATAATTGCGCTTGAAGTACTACTACTTATGATATTCAGGAAAAGTGATTTCCGTCTCCTTCTTAAGATGGTGGGGGAAGTTATTCCGATCGGATTGTTTCAAGGATCGTGAACTGCTTATATTTTCTTCTAGGCACTAGAACTTACTGTTCACTTACATAGACAAATTTCACAAATAAAGGGTGATTTTTTAGCTATTATCTTTTTGGCAACACTGGTTTAAACAGCTGACGCACGTTTCGTGTTTTGTTTCACTGTCAAACATCTTCAGTTTGGTCTATAATTTAACCATGAATCGTCTTACAAACGAACAACGCTTGCAAATTATTGAATTTTATTATCAAAATGCGTGCTCTGTTAAGAAAGTTCAGAAAGTTAAGAAAGTGGTTAGCGACGAAGCTCATTTTTGGCTCAATGGGTACGTAAATAAGCAGAATTGTCGATTTTGGAGTGAATATCAGCCAGAAGCATTGCAAGAGCTACGAATGCATCCAGAAAAAGTCACAGTTTGGTGCGGTTTATGGGCTGGTGGCATCATTGGACCGTACTTCTTCAAAGATGATGCGAATCGTAACGTAACTATGAATGGTGAGCGCTACCGTGAGACGATATCCAACTTTTTTTTGTCCAAAATACAAGAGCTTGACTTGCATGACATGTGGTTTCAACAAGACCACATGCCACACAGCACGCGCAACAATGGACTTATTGATGGATGATTTAAAGCCTTTAGACAATTTTTTGTGGGGCTGTTAAAGCTTATGTCTATACAGACAAGCCCGCTTCAATTGACGCATTGGAAGACAACATTGAAGCATTTATTCGTGAGATACCGGCCGAAATGTTGGAAAGAGAATGCAAAAATTTTACTAAGCAGATGGACCATTTGAGGAGCAGTCAAGGTCAACATTTGCATGAAATAATCTTCAAACATTAGTGGGCGCCGTTGGCTTGATCGGTTAGTACGTCGGACAGTTGAGCGAGAGTACACGGGTTCGAATCCAGCTCGGGGAAAAAAAACACCACAAAAATTCTTCACGGCCACACCTCCAGCGAACGACTGACAACCTTCCTGGGGTACTTCTGTCATGAAAAGCTTTTGCAATCCGCCGTTCGGAACCGGCAATAAACAGTAGGTCCCCTCCTCATGTGTCAAAATTATAACGCGCACAACACAGTGGAGGCGCGAAAAAGCTAGGCTCTGGCTCTCAACGGGCTGTTACGCCGCCAAATACAATCTTCAAACATTAAATTATATGGACCGTACTATCGATTCAAATAAAGATTTCATGCATTTTTCTGAATTTTATGTGTTCTTTTTTTGAAAAACTTTCATGTAGCTTTTAAAAAATCACCCTTTATTACATAAAGGACTGGTGCGCCTTTTTCTCGGCGCAAATTGAAGTCGAATTGAATAAAATTTAACAATTATATAACAATTAAAACAACTTTAACCTTCATCCGTTCCTCGGGTAATTTGTTACCCTGGCGACTGTACTTTGATTTCTTTTACTGCAACGAACCTATTGATCGATTTAAAAAAAAAAACAATTTACTACAACTGCTAATTACATACATAAACTAGTAGTTTAATTTTGAAGCTTTGTGTCTCACATTTTAAAAGATATCCGAGAAAAAGGATTATTTCTGATTCAAAAAGTAACGGCCGAGGGACTGATGAAGGTTAATAAAATCAAACTAAACTTGAATTGAAAGAAGTAAAAAATTTAAACCGGAAACGCGTAAGTCCCAACAAATTTGGGCAAATTATTCAGACAATGTGATTGTAAAATTTCCATGAATTCACAAAAATTCAAACTAAAACCACTAAAGACCTCAAGTCCAATCAATTGCAAACTTCTGTTTCACAACAACAGCACGAATAAAAATTCACAACTAACATTCTTGTGGTCGGTTAGTGTGGGTTCCTTTTGTGTGTGAGTTGAAGTGAATTCAAAGGAATTTAAGGATTCAGAAAATTTTCTACAAATTGAGATCGATTTAAATAACTTTACCACTAAAAAGGATGTTAAGGTTGTCGTGTTAATTGGTTTTTAGGAAATGAGACTGTATACCGATTTTGTAGAAAAGTTAGGAACTAAACTGTTTTAATTACAATTTCTATCACTTGTCTTTGACTTCTTAAAGGAATCATCTTGGACAAACATTGGAATAGAGGTAGAGGACAAGTGTCTTTTTTTTTTTTTAAATCATTGACCCTTTGTAGCATTTGTGTCGTAAGCCGATTTTTTGGCTATCAAAATTAAAATATTTCTTGAAGTCAATTTTGAGTCTACGTAGCTTATTTACAACAAACTGATGTATCAACAACGGAGAAGCTAGGCTCTGGCCCTGTATGGGCTGTTACGACGACTATTTATTTATGTGTTTTTTTTTCTGTTGTATCAACTTAGCTTAATACAAAGCTTAACTTAGATGGTCTTAGAGCCGTGTAACCGCCATTGTTCGCCAATTGACCGAGCTAACATTATTCACTATTTGCTTTTTATTTTTTTAAACTTCACACCAGGTGTAGACGTATGAAATGCGGGTTTGAAACAATAGAGCGAGTAACATTTAATGTACATCAGATTGTGCATTGCAGTTTTTACACCGCATTATTTTATTGTGTCGTTTCAGACGCGTACGAGTCATAATTGGAAAAACGCATGTAATGTTGTAGATGTACAACATTGTTTCCATAGTTTTGCAATAGATGGATGTAGCGGTAAGTGGTAGTCGAAATAAATAGATCGTAGATGTCATACAATATGCTTAGGCAGAAACAACATAAATGCCATCGAAATATCAGTCCATTTGTGTCTGCATCATAAAGTTATTCTCGATTAAACATGTCAGCTTATAGGCCAAATTCTCCTCTTTTGGGGGAGGTTTTAATTTTCTGCTTTATTAAGAAGAAGTCTGCAGCTGAGGCTCATCGAATGCTTTCAAATATCTATGGTGAGGCCGCTAATAATGAAAGAACGTGCCGAGAGTGGTTCCAACGCTTCAAGAACGGTGATTTTGACGTCCAAGACTGGCATGGCGGAGAGGACAAGGTTTTCGAAGATGCAGAATTGGAGGTATTACTTGAGCAAGATTCGTGTCAAACGCAATCGAATCATAAATGTATAACCAGTTTTTTCTTCGAATTTCGTAAAAAAAAACGGTGGAAGCAAAGTTGTACAACTAATATTACGAACAAAGATATTCACAGAGACCACTGATTTCGTTGTTTTTGTTACGAGAAAGCTGCTGAATTGTTTTCGAAGAATAGAACCTTAAGTTGGCAGCACTATTTCAACTGGCGGCCATTTTATCAGCTGCCAAGTAATTTAATTTTAATTTGGTTTGGCATGACAACATGAATAGACTGACGCTTGAACAGCGATTCCAAATTGTGCAAATCGATTTTGAAAATCATGGCTCTCTTCCCAATTTCAATAAGCGAATTTTGTTCAGCGAAGAAACTCACTTTTGGTTGAATGGATACGTTAATTAACAAAACTGCCATATTTGGAGTGATGATAATCCTCAAGTGTGTGTTGAGACACTGTGACTCCACAAAAACTGACTGTTTGGTGTGCTTTATGGGTTGGTGGAACAATTGGGTCGCCCTTCTTTAAAAACGATGCAGAGCAGAATTATACAGTCAATGGTGACCGCTTTAGAGCAATGATTACTGACTTTTTCGTTCATTAACTGAACAACGATATTGTGCAGGAGCTGTGGTTTCAGCAAGACGGCCCAACATGTATCACAGCTCGTGTCACAATTGATTTATTGAATGAAATGTTTGGTAACTGCATAGGTTCATGATACGGACCCGTGAATTAGTCTCTAAGATCGTGCAATTTAGCGCCGCTTGACTATTTTCTGTGAGAATATGTGAAGTCGCTAGTCTACGCCAATACGCCCGAAACGATTGACCACTTGGAGAACAACATTCGCGGCGCTATTGCCGATATACGGCCACGAATGTTGAAAAAAGTTACCGAAAATTGGACCTCCAGATTAGACTACGCCCGAGCCAGACATCGCGGTCATATGCGGTCAAAATTCACGTTTGTGTGATATCAACAGCCGGCGACAATCAATTTGTTCCTCTTTGTCTCTTGTGAAATACTGACAACCCTTCTGGAGTAGCCTCTATCATGGAAAGCTGTCGCAATTCGCCGTTCGGAACCGGCATTTGGTAGGTCCCCTCCACATGTGTCAAATTATAACGCGCACAACACAGTGGAGGCGCGCAAATGCTATTGAAATAAAAGTGCTAACTGTAGAAACAATTTCAAAAATGTTTTGCATTGGACTACGAATTACAACTTGAAATGAATCGACTCAAAAGATTTGTCACCGTCATTAATTAAGAGTGGAGGCACGAAAAGCTAGGCCCCTCAACGGGCCATTACCACACCCCATGTAACCTAATATCGTTCATTAATTCTATCTCTCTGTTTAAAAAAAAGTCAAAAATAACAGCAATCAATGGATTGACAGAATGAAGAACATTCAGCAGACGTGATCGTTTAACAAATTGGCAACTGGACGGTTTATATGGAGGAAAAAAGAATGTTGACTATCTTCAGTAGCTTTAGTATGAAGGCCTCAATAGTAGCTTTGGTATAAAGGCCTCAATATCTTAAAATAAAATATTTTCAAGTCTCACCAAAAAAAAAAAAATTATATGGGAATCAGAATTCCAAAAAAAAATATTTCGCAATAACCTGAATGAAAAATCAGATTTAAGTCCTCGTTGAAATTTTTCCAACCTCAACTAGCTTTCGATTTTTTTTTTCTGAAGTCACGGTAAATGAAGCGTGACTCCGACAAATTTAAAGAACCTCAAAAAAATTACGTGAGTTAATCCTTTATTCACGGCCACGTCTTAAAGGTGTCTATATGCAAAATTCCATCTTCGCAGAGTCGTCATAAAATAAAATTTTTCAAACGCCCAGTTCTCCTCTGTACAACAAAAAGAACCAAATTCTGATTATTTCTAAAAATCTGAAGACTCGAACCAAGAGATTGCACTTCAAAAGACCGAGGATCTACAGACTGTGGAACACATGAAAGTGCTTTGTGCACTGCACTCAAAACACTCATGCATAATTGATTCGTTTTTCTGTCAGGAAATCAAAAAAAGAAAAAAAGAAATCTCTCTGTCTTCAGCGTTTTAGTGACATGTTCTCGTGGGACTAGAAGATTTTTAGAAGACAAAGGAGCTGAGGAGTTGTCACCCAATATGAGGAGGGAAGCATTAAAGCGACCGAAATGATGTGGCATGCTAAATTTTGATTGAGGTAGGTGTCAATTGTTGTCTAAGACATTGGCTTCAAGTATTTCAGGTAAAACCAAATTTTCTCTAAAAACAAAAAAAGCAAAACTCTTCACTTACCAGATCGTCCAACAGATATTGTCTGCACAGATGATGTTGCCACTGATTTTTCGGTTGGCATCGCCGGCGGCAGTGGCAGTGGCCCCACTGTTGATGTCGTCGTTAGGTCACAACATTCACGTTCAGGAAATTCACTACACCGTATCAAATGTGCGCCAAACAATGCCACCCAAATAAGGCAACATGTTAATATTTTTTGATTTTTTATTTTAAACCTGGTCATTGTTGTGTTACCATTAAATTAATTTATTTTTATTTTTTTCACTTTTTTTGATTTTTTCTACAATTTATGACATTCTTAAAGAATTCATCACCTGAAATTGCATTCAACAAAGAGAGAGACGGAAATTATTTCCACAAATCTCGGAGTATTTTTTTCATAAAAAGGACGCGTCGGTTGTTCCCCACCGTCTGACATTTGACCCTCCCACGTGAATTCCTTCTGAGTTTTCTATTTCGTAAAAAAAAAAGAAACTCCAACCCCTCCGAACAAAGTTTTAATTGAATTTATTCCTTTCAACTAAACTCGTCCATTCATGGATTGCATTCTACCAGAGTGTTTTATTTTTCCGTTTGTGTTGCGTATTTTTATTTTGTTGATTGAAAAATACATTCCACTCTCACAATCGTGGAATATGAATAAATTTAAGAGATACACGAGTGGGAAAACAAATACGTTGTCTGCATCCGGATCCGGTGTGATATCTAAATTATGCAGCTTTGCTTAGACTCCGTCTGTGTCGGTGGATGTACCTGTACCTGGCATGAGTGTTTTTATCGAGTCCGAAGCTTAGAGAGCAAATAAAAGGATCTTAAAATGAGTTTTTTGGAATAAAGCAACTCTGAGAGATTTCAACATTAAAATCTAGTTATTAACGTTAACGATGCAGTGGATATTGGAGATGGGTTTTGATTAGAAATTCGAGAATAAAATTTGCATATTTACTTGAGCTGGACCAGGGGAATCGAAATCGAGTTTAAAATCGAATATTTGTCGGTTATAGTGTGGAGAGTTTCTTGAACTTTACCACTTCAGTTGACAGTTGTCAAAAAAAAAGCAGCAATTTGACAGGTGTTACAGAAAAATGTTAGAAATTTGACAAAATGTATGCTCTTCTAAAAGGAGGGAAATCATTTCGCCGAAGGATATAAGCTATTTAATTACCGTGGGAACTTATTTTGCCAAAGGGAAAATCTGTTTTTAGCAAAAGTGTTTTCCAAAAGTTTTTTTTTGTTTTAACAAAAAGTGCATGTCCAGTTCGGAAATGCACGTCTTGCACATATGCACACAATATTGAAAAATAAAAGTTTTCCGGTTAGTTTCTCTATGGATACGATGAAAATAAATTCTAGGAAATTTAGAATCCTTTCGGTTGGTGATTTATTATTTTTAACTGTAGGGACTATTAATGCCAGTTGTCAAGTTTAATTGAAAAATACTGAACACTGTTTTTCTGGAATTTAAAAATAACTTTTGAACTTCCCATTGAAAAATGGTGTTGTTCAGTATAAATTAAGTACTTTTAAGTTTACAAGAAATTTAAATGTATGTCCTTTTTAAACGGTTGTCCTTTTTAGAAAATAAATTGTTGATTTTGAATTTCGTAGAATTTGTGTTTGTGGACTTCAGAGAAAAAACTGACAACTGATATTTATCATTTTTTTGTCGAAATTTGATAAATTCATTGAAACTAAATTAATTTGGTCATTTTCACATGTGTCTAACTAACACGACACGATGGAGGCCTGAAAAAGCTATGCTCTGGGCTGTTACACACATTATTTTAAATTAATTTGAGCTGAAAAAAAAGTTTTTTTTATTCGCAGAATGAAGAGGAGGAAGATTAGATGCTAATTTTTTTTTTTATTTTTTATTGGAAAAGGGTTGGAATAAAATATTCCAATTTCCAATATTCTAATAAAAAATAAAGTGTCTTAGGGGGCTAAAAATGAAACGTTTGTCGGTGAAATAAAACATTTCTCGTGGTCAGAAAATAGAAAAAGTAATCTAATTCCTTTCTAGACTTTTTCTTCTAATCTAACGACTATATTTTTTGAAATTTTTAATTTTAGTTTATTTTATTTAACATAATAAAAAAAAATATATAAAAATAAATTTACTCTTCGATTGAGACCAACAACTCTTCGTCTTTTTTCGTTCCTCTGTGTACCTTTAGTGCTACGATTTTTTTTACAAATTAAATAAAGGTCAGTTTTGAACTGAATCCAAGCTGCGTAATTTCCTGTCCCGAATTTGAACTCTCAAAGAGTCGGTGTCTGTCATCAAACAAAAATGAGTTCATTTGTCTTTCACTGCTCCCACATTACTGACTTTAAACATGAATCCCTCAGACAAAGAACGAGTCAAATGAAAACGTACTGTGACTGTTTAATTAGTGAAATGCACAACCAGACATCATTTGCGATGACATTGGCAGAAACAAGAGGACGTTTGACTTGCTTTACTTAAAGCGGATGTATAATGAACGTGAGTTCAGTTTATTTAAATTAAAGTTTTTTCCTTTTATGAGGAAAAGGATTCACCTTTAAGTATTCACCCTGAATTCGCATGCAACAGTCGAATGGAGCATTCGAAGAAAATTTTGTTTTTTTTCTGCTGCATCATTAGAAATGGGTAAACAACCACAATCAGACACATTTTTAACTAATGTATGTCAGATGAAGAATTATTTTCATATTCGAGGTTGAAAAGTCGGTGAATAATTATGAAACCATTAAGGTGAAATCTTTTTTTTCAGACGGTGTCTAGGAAGCTTGAATGGACATTTCATCGTTTTAGACATCATTCGGAAAACATCTAATAAATCGAGGTCTTTCCAAACACGTTAAAGAAAGTTTTTCACTTTCCAAATTCTTTCAAAAATAAATAAATAAAAAAATCTGTTTAACAAGCCCATATAGGTCCAGAGCATCGCTATTTGGCTCGCTAAAAAAAAGATTTTTGAAGTTTTTCACTCTCAAAAGTCTTTCAAAAATCAAAAAAAATTAAACAATCTTTTGAAGTATCTACCTTGTGATAAGTAGAGTCCGAGCAAATCGGTGGATGCTAAAAACATTTCGATGGACACCAAGCCATACCATTCTCTTATTTTTGACATTTCACTTTTATAAATATCATGATATGATAATGATAGCTTTCCCCTTTTGAATTGTGATACATAAACTCCTCCGGACAGACTTTTATAAGAAATCAACTACCCACGAAAAATCTTGTTAAGTGAGTTTTACCCCGTTCTTTCCCACTTAAGACGAGACAACAGAATTTAAAGACTTCCGTAGTCGTGGTCGCGATAAAATGAAAGTCAAAGTATCATGACCTTTTTGACAATTTACTCTTAACAAGAAGTTGTTCAAAATTGATGAGAACTTGTGAGCGTATCACAAAGGCAAACACGTCAATTTAATGAATCAACCAAATGCCAGTTGAAATGAAACCTGATTCTTGGAAATTAAAGAGGACACATTTTATTTTTACCCCTTCAATGTCAATGAGTGGTTGAGGAAAATGTGAAATTTGTTTGGCTCCTGAGCGTACTGCTTTTAATTACATCTATGCCTTTGTGGGTACATGTTATTTAAAGCTTGGATTGAATAACAATCTATGGGCTGGTACGCAGATTATTTGTATGCTTTCATGAATGTGGGATCGAGCCAAACAACATAGCAAATACCCTAGAAAATCATAACATAACAGACGAACGGGTCTAACAACAGCAGACGATCACACCAATGGCAGCCGACAGAACGAAACAGCCAGCCCAAACAATTTCCCTATACCTTTCATAGAAGGTAAATTAAATATTAAAAGGGAGTAGCAATCAAGCACTCGTGGCGATCGGCCGTCAAGCCATAGTACTTAGTATTTGAATTCATAAGTAAATTAACGTAAAGTGAAGTAATTTAATAAAATTCATTGAAATAAATAAAATTCCTGCATGAATAAGCCAAGAAGATAAATCCAAAGACCTCAAAGGTCTAGTTTAAATAAGTCAAGCTAAAATCCTTTAATATTTGCACACATTTTTTGTAAACTTTTTTCAAAATTACAGACCAAAAATTGTGTATAAAACGGACATAACGCAGTCGTTATTTTCTTAGAACTTAGCTACTAATTGAAAAAAAAAATGTATTTCAGTGTGCAATAATTTTTCCACTTAAATTAAACTTTTGTCAATTTGTAAACTAGAGGATATACATGCATATCCTTCTGGTAAAGCTGTAAAGGAATGCAATCATTTGTGAACAACACATCTTTACCGCGTGTTTCACTAAGCGGGTCGTGGAGGCAATGCACACAGAAGAGATCTCCATGCAACTAGATCTTCTGTGCCAACTCTAACTCATCAGAAGGTATGCCCAACCAAAACCAGGCGAGATTTTGGACTTAGATCAGCCATCTCATCCTAACGGAATCGAATTCAAGGCGCACCAAGTCGTGATAGTGGTTTGACATTCGTGCCATGTGAATAACCCTCACTTGCCTAAATTGAAAGATTGCATTCATTGATTTAACTTAAGGATTGTGGTTGAAAAATGTACAGTAAAACCTTTTGACAGCCAGAAGATTGATTTTTTTCCACAATCATCTTAAAGCATTTAATAATAAAAATAATAATAATTAAAAATAAATAAGTGGCATTACAATGCGTTGAAGGCTAGATCCTATCTTTTTCGTAGTAATTAAAATTTATTGCCATGAAGTCTCAAAGACTTTCTGTTTTCTGCCATCAATCCGTCGAAAGTATACACTGAACTAAACATTTTTTTTTTAGGAACCACATAGAAAAGAAAGTTAAGAAAAAACGCTAAATCTGGTAAAAGTCTTCAATTACAAATAAGAAATCCAAAGTGTTAACCTAGAAATTAGTAATAAATTTATATTCTTTGAGTCATTCCTTGACAAATCGCTCAGCCTACAGCTGCGGTCAAAATAATAGTGGGAGAGAACATGTTTTTCTTGAAGACTTTTAGAGTTTACTTCCAGTTTAGAACAGTAAATGAAAAAAAAAAAAGATTTTTTAGTTACTCCAATCATTAAGCAATATATTATTCAAGTTGCAAAAAAGGTATTCTTCAGAAAATAGCACTGTTATTATTTTTACGGCAACTGTATATGATATATCCCCCTCCGATTTGGCTCAAAATTGGTGGTGATACTTATTGTGGGCGTTTCAAGTCATGGAACAAAGTATTTTTTCCCAGCTCAGTATAGTTTGAAAGTAACAAAAGTTCAAAACATGGTAAAAAGTTAAAATTCCAGATTTCTTTTAAATTTCGAAAAATCATAACTTTGGTTCTGCTTAGAATTATGTAAATCACGTCTTATTGAATTCGAAAAAACAACTTTTCATTTAATTTAACAATTTAAGGAAATTTAAGGCAATTAACACTGTTTTTCTTTGCAAGGACGGAAGGTAGTTCAAAATGTGTTTTTGACACGTATCCATCAATATTTCCAGAAAAGGTATTTTAATTTCCTTAAATTTTGTTTTATTTGACGAACTATTTTTGACCTATCCTCACCTCAAATTTCAAGCTGGGATTTCAATGGGTTTGACAAAAAAATATTTTTCTTTTTTAAGAAAATCTAAATATTTTAAAATACAGTCTCGTAGGAATAATAAGGCTTTTTCAATAACATTGACGCCAAAAATAGTAGAGGGGTCGAAATAAGCATTTTTCATTACGGGAGGGAGGGTCTATTTCACCCCGTTTAGGAGGAAGGGGCGGTCTAAGAAAAATCAATTACTATAAAAAAAAGAACTTATTAAAAAAAAAAAAAACAACGACAACACTTACAATCAAGTAGTGTATCAGTTTTGAAATCCAAAAACCTGTTTTTAATTCGTACATTCAAGTTTAATTATTCATGTACATAGTTTTTGAAAAATTCGCTTGAAGACACAACATTTTTAGAAACAAAAAAAAAGTTTAGACGCCGGGTTTTTGACACGGCGTCACCGCTTAGGCGTCATACACTCCTTGCAAATAAATTGAGCGTCATCGCCCACTTGTGAGCACTGCTCAATTCATTTCTGAGCATCGAATGACACTTAAGCGGTCGAGGGCCCGGTGCACGAAAGCGGTTTTTTAACGCATCGTTTTAAAACAATTGGGATTTTTGAAGAAGTCTGCAAAAATTTGTTTTCGAGAATGAACGAGAAGGAACGAAGTTTCAAAAAAATCATGAATACTCTGTAACGCTTCACATCCTTTCGAATATTCGAACACTTAAATTATATTTATTCCACCTTTTCGAATCGCTGTGCTATAATCTTTTAAACAAAGAAACAAGTTGCCTAGTTTATCGCTTTGTGTAGATCGTTGCAGACTATCAATCTACAAAAACTCACAGGACATAAAAACATAGCTCTCAAATGACCCGAAATGAAAAAAAAAAAAACAAAAAAAAAATCAGCAAACTGCATTTCATGCCTTTCACATCCGCCTTAGACTGCCGGTAGCTGGTCGGGGGAGATGTCAACGCTCCTTTGACTTTTCAACTTAACACCCTTGGTGTATCCTTTGACACTCCCGCAGCAACAAAACGACGAAAATGAGGACGTTGAATTTAAGGAAAATACACACAAAGTCGACTCTTTATCGCTTTCTTCGTTACTATGATTTAATTTTTTTTGTACCAATTTCGAATGTATTTTTTTTCTTTTCTATTTTTTCGCTGTTCCTTATCCTTTCTCAGTGTTGACAGTCAACAGAGGAAAAGGAAAATATTTTCTTATTCCACTTTCTTTACTTATATTTGCAATTCGTTCGTCATTTTTGTTAGTGCGCGTGAAAGGCAAACATTTCGTTATCCTTTCCCTCGGCGAAAGTCGTTTTTTTTTTTTGCTTCGTTCACATGCATTTCGTCTCTTATCAGTGTGTTGGTGAATTTGTGCATATTTGCATCCTTTCAGTTCAATTCGTTTCGCATATTCTTACGCCCGCCGGGAACGAGGCGCCTTTTTGAATTCAGCTAACGTACCAAGGAGCCCCCGGAGAAAGTGTCGCCAGGACATTTAGGCGATGTGAGGCGACGGATACAAGGCGAGTAAAAAGGGATTGTGCACATGTTTAGCTGCGTGTGAGTGGATTTGTGTAAAGATAATCACGTTTGCTTTGGAAAATTAAGAAGTTTAACTTTGCCAGTGGAGAGCGGATGAATGTAGACATTTTGCATGGTTCGTTAGGAGATTTTTTTCTGTTTTCTCGTCTCTTCTCTGTGCTTCTGCAAACTTATTTATTTGACACTTTTTCTTGAGAAGGAGGAAGAGGATTTGAGAGAGAGAGAGAGTCACTTTGATTCGATGGGAGGATGGAAATTGGGTGGGGTTCTGTGTGTTTGAGACAATAAAGGACATTCTGTGTATGACGTGGATCGTTAAATTGATGCAAAGGAGTTGCTGAGGCGAGCAGTTTGAACATCAGAGTAAAGAGAATTTTATGACATCGTGTTCCTGTCTGCTGGGCTTTAAAGTCAAATGCAGCGTGAAAAGTTGAAATAAAAAACTCGCCACAAGTATTTTCCTATCAAATTTATATGGGCGATTCTCGTTTCATAGGTTTTCAGGTCTTCAAGAACACTCTGAACGTTAAATTAGACTTCTTAAGGTCGCTCACAGAAGGCGTTACTTGGGGAGGGCGTGTGCATTTTGTTTCCCAAGATTTATACGGACAGATAATCACTTAAATCGAAGGAACCATGAAAAATTGAATGCGCCTTGAAATTCTCAACACCTGGGAGGTGTAAAGCTATCTTGCTATTTACATTGGTCAATAAATAGGCACCGTATCACTATGGCGCCAAACGTCAGTCTCATATTACTTCTGCAGGATCGGTTTTTATAGAACTCGGGACATTCTTCTAAGCCAATATTGTGGTGAAAAGTATGTGAGGCCTCAACAATAAGATAATTAATGTCAGTTGCTGTCATTTTTGTGGGAAAGCCAGCCTCCTACATTCAAATCGACAATTTTTTGACTTTGACTTAAACTTGGGCTTCTCATAATATAGAAAAATGAAATGAAATTGGAATTGAGAATAGAACATTCAGCAAGAGGGAAAGATAAAAAGAATGCTCCTAACTTCGATTTTTATCAAAAGCCTTAGACCCGGCCAACTCAATGTTTTTCCGGGATACAACACAACTCAAATTCCTTTATTTCCAACCGAAAAATCGAAGTTAAGCAATGAATTCAAATTTGTATGCAAATTTTTGAATGGCGCCCAACGTTTTCTACTGCCTGTTGCCATCGCAAACCCACAGAACCGTGAAAAGTCCTCGCGCATTCCATAAACTCCGACAAGTACACCGGATCAGGCACTTACGAGATGTAAATAGGTACTCAAAAAAAAAAAAAAAACACTTCACCGCTAACCTAACACACGCAATAAATTCATGAAACACTTTCAAAGTCAATTCAAGCTGCCATAACATTTTAAAATTAATTTCCAACCGACAATTACCCCCTCTTCCACCCACAAAAAGAAACTCCCAACATTCCTTCGCTCCCTCCCCCCGTCATGTCAAATAAAACCGACAAAATTTACTGTTTATTCCATGAAATAAAAAATAAGTACACGTAAGTACTCACTTGAGATACAATAAAAATGATATTACACATGTAACCGTCGCTCGTCGAATGGAACAGGACGAGCACACACATCTCCGCGCTCTCGCGCTGTCTGTTATTGGCTCAGAGACAAAAAATAATAAAAAGAAGACAGAAAGAAAAAAAAAAGTAAATTACTTCAGTAGATACATTTTGGAAGCACAACCAGCACACATCGTTGTTGCAGGAAGGAAGCACCATCGTCGTCATCGTCGTCGTTGGGCGACACGAGGACACGTCCCCGCCACGAATTCATCTCGAACGTCAAGACCGACAGCGAGACAGAAGAAAACCTCAAAATGCAATTTAAAGATTGCTCTCTCGCCCGCTCTTTCTCTCTCTCTCTCCCTCTCTCTGAACATGACAAATTCAATTTAACCATCTTTTCCGTATGCTCCTCGCAAGGACGTGTACGACGCCGCCACCCATCCACTCACATGCACCCACATCGCTATCAATCAAACAGATTGCCGTGTATCTATAGATACGCCCGCCCCTCCCCGCCACCAACAACAGCAACAAAAAAACCAAAAGTTCATCTTCACATTAATGGAGTTTCATATCAGGTCGGGCGGGTGGGGGGTGGAGCGCAGGCGAGCGAATTTGTGGCAGGATCCATTTGACAGGATGCAATTGACCCATAAATTGAATAAACTTTTACAAGTGCTCTTGCGGGCTCTAATTTTCATTTCTCAACTCAGCAGAGCGAGTGCACGTGTAGAACTGTCACGGAACACAAGGACCACAGCGATGACCAGACCTTGAACAAACACTCACACACTCTCTCCATCGATTGGGCAAACAGATATCCTTTCTACCTTTTTCCTTTTTTCCTTCTTTTTTTGTTGTCCTTCCTCGGCCCCACTGTTCTTCGGCCACCTTTGGCCATATGAAAGGCAAACATTGAGTTAATATGAAAATTGAGAGATTGGATTGATGAAACTGGGTGCGGTGTGTGGATTCTTCGACATAACCTACAATTGCATGTGATTTGTGCCAGGACACGACAACTATCGGATCGATGTGTGTGTGTGCGGGTGAAGACATTTTAATTGGTTCACTGGAACGACGTCCTACTGCTCTGATGGACGCACACGTCTAATCTTTCGTTTAAACCGCATGCAGATGCAGATGCACGGATACTGATGATGAGGGGCACTGATGATTGCGCCCGGATGGGAGCTCGATTGGAGCAATTTTTGGTTTGCTTACAGTTTCAGAGGGTCCACCCTCTGGACTATTTGCCGACCGGATGGATGCTCAATTGATTTCTGGCATTGATTTCAACCGGAAGTCTAGACTTTTGTTTGTTTGAATGTATCTTGCAGAGGGAGCGGGTTTCTTATGGCGCATTTAAGGACTGCATTTCTACAGACTGCAAGGGTTTTTAATTAGGTGAGAGAGTGGGGAAATATTTCTTTCACTGCGGGTGATTAAGTAAAACAAGATGGCTGTAAATGGGGCTAACGTTTGGGAGTAACTTGAAGCTTGAAATTAATGTGAACTGTATAAAGCAGCAATTTGCTAAGCTTACAAGCCTAAAAGCTGAGACTATTGTTTTTAATATCAATTACAGTTACGTTTGCACTGTTAAAAGACTTAGGACTATGACAATAATTTGTATAGACAAAAAAATACTTTTCAATTTCGTTTTCGAAGTTTAGTATTTTTTGTGGATGTAGTGAACGCTTTTCAAGCACGAAAACACCTTGCCACTTCTTCGTTTGGGCCTACGTGCCTTGCCACTTCTTCGTTTGGACTTACGTGAAAGATAAGGTCTACACCAATAGCCCTGCGTCGATTTAGTGGACAATTTCATGAAAAGGAAATGGTTCTGTAAACGTAGCCGAGACGACCATTTGTTTTCCATTATTAATGGCATTCCTTTTTGTACTGAAATAAACATCCGATCATTTGTTTCAAAAAATGACATTTTTCTTTGAATATCAAAATAACACCTCTTATTGAAAAGCCCTATACTTTTATCAACCATCATCATTAATGACGTAACAGCCCACGAAGGCCGGAGCCTACCTTTTTGCACCTCAACTGTGTTTTGCGCGTTATAGTTTGAGTTGCGAAACTTTTCATGACAGAAGTACTCCAGGAGGATTGTCTTATTTCCCCGAGCTTTATTCGAACCCTGTCACTCGCGCTCAACAGTCCGATGCACTAACGATTAAGCCCACACTTTTATTAATAACTTTTTTCTAAACTATACTAAACACATTTTGAGAATTTGGTACACTTAGGCCAAAGCTAGGCTAATTTTGCTGCCAACCATCTTTTGAGTTCCAAGTATTTTACTGCAAAATAAGCCCTTATTCTTGTCCTTGTTTCAGTTTTCAAAAACAACAGAAATCTTTGAAAAACCGAATAACATCTAAACGCGTTCATTTTAGAAAGTTTTCCGTAAAATTAAGACAACTGTCCACTTTATACAGAAACGAATCGAAGTGGTAAGCAGCCGCATTTAAATCCCCCCACCGTCATCGTAATCTTCCACCTCACTACACCGCCGTACAACTAGACTCGATAACTATAATTTTCCGCAATTTTCTCACCCTCCCACCCCATTACGAGCTCATTAATTTGAACCCACTCCATACCAACCCCACCCACCTACCGGCAGATGTTCGAACCCATTCAAAAACACAACTCCAAAAACAAGGTGCTCACTCATCGCCCCCCGGGGGCCACTCATAGACGACTAATAACAAACCGTTTCAGTTCACATGAGTTAAAACCCCTTTTTTACCTTTCCCCCTCCACCCCCACTCCACAGATGTCATCCGAACCCACCCAGTTAAAATTCCATTAGATACGCCTCAACGACATCCGCAAAAACGTGTAACGTATCCTTGAACAGGATTAAATATCACCGGCAAAATCGCACTCAATCACACTCAGACATATCATCGCCATACCATCCCTCCCCGCCTCGAAAAACAAATACAATTAGTTAGCATGCGGAAGCTCAGTTAAATGCGCGACGGCCTCTTTTTTTTTTAATTACACACACACGCCGAAGGACGACAGACACACCGAGAACGCCGAAAACGTCAAAACCTTCCTTTAATTAGAATATGAGTTCGATGAAGGACGACGGAGGAGATGTGCGTATACCGCACATTGTAATGAAGCGGCACGGCGCAAATACCGCAAGATCTAAAGGATACAGCCTTTCTACGACAGCAAACAATATCCTGCCGTGTCTCAGGCTCAGTGATTTTGCAGTGAATTGACTGGAAAAGTGCTCATTTTCAGGAATACGATTTGCACATCCTGGCCGGGTGAGTACACCACCACCACGAGCCAGCTGAAGGATAAACATTATCATTTGTACGAGTTTGCGTCTACACAAGTGCCTCATCGTTGTAGCTCGTGTCGCGACCGACTTGCGAGGCAAATGTGCTTGCGAAATTGTATCTCCAGTGCTGATACACGGCGGCGCGTATCCAGGGCGCCGTCGGCACAACACCCCCATGTTTCCCTGGCTGATAATTGGAAAAGACAGATTTTGATATTAAAAGAAGAACCCAACACACCGGCAACAAGCCGTGCCGACGAAGACGAGGATGACGACGGAGAGAACAAAAAGAAAAAAAAAAAGGATTTCATTCGGATGATGAAACAATCCGCTTGGAAGCTTTCTCTGCCTCACAAGACGAAGTGGAGGCACATTGAGGTCGTGTCTGTGAATATAACCTACGATATTTACTCGGCAAAAGCACTTGCAGCAACAAACTCAACAACTTTCTCTCGTTCTCGCTCTCGTTTTCGTTCTCGTTCTCTCTTGCGTAGCCACCCCTTTCACCACCACCCCCCAAGCGATCCTAATTACATCAACAAACAGAAATGAATTTTTAATCAACTACAACAGGGGAAGACAACACTTACTGGCTTTTTGAAGGTTACCAACGCTTAAAGCCCCGAGATATCCATTTCACTCCAAAAACGGGTGAAACAGTGACGGAGCGAAAGAAGCGCGTGTGAGGGTGCTTTTCAATTTCAAAAGGGGGGCGGGGGGGATATAGGCACACACAGAAAACACATCCTGTTCTCGCTCTCAGGCATCCAAGATAATTATTTTGTTTTACACCTAAAGTTATTTCAAAACTCCCGTCTGAAATGTTTACAGGGGTTGGTCTTGGTGTAGATTGGTGTGTCCTTGCTGTGGGAAAACTGAGAGTGGTTGGTGCTTGTATCCTTTTTCCCCTCCCTGTGAGCAGATTGACAATTTTGCAGTGAGAAAATAATTAAGGATATCGCCTTGTGGAGTTTTCGTCGGTTGGGGTGGGAGTTGAATTTCGTTGGTTGTCAACAGCAATGAACTTGACGTTGTCATAGATGTGCAGTTGATTGATATTGAAATGAGAAAGGAACGTGCGCGAAATGATTAAAAGGATAAAATTTTGTGTATTTCAAAGAGAGTGAATTTATTGAAAACCTTTGAAGTGTCCAAACTTTTCTGACACCGGGTATTTCGAAATGTCCTTTGCGTCTGGTTCTTAGAATTTTAGTTTAATTTTTATTTTCTTTTTGTTCTTTTTTAACTGAGTGGAGGGAAAATGACACCTCGTTGATCTTTTATGAAGTACGTTTGATTTAGTGAGACTTTCAGAATTTTACAGCGAGCTCGTAAAAAATTGTTTTTTTCTGAGTTGAATGAAGAGAATTCGAGGAACTTCAAAACAAAGTTTTTATGACTTAGAAATGACTGTAAAAAATTGTGGACCATCAATTGCAGACGCTGGTTATAAAATCAGCACCTTTAAAACCACATTTTTTTAAGAAATTGGCAATAAGCTGCTTCACCAGAAGGTTTGGTAATTTATAGACAGTCAAAAAATATGCAGAGAAAAACTGTTTTCTGAACAGTCCCAAAACTTTATTGGCAATAAGCCAGAATGTTGGATTTGAAAGGTCGACCTATTTTTTAGTCGTCTGTCTTAGATTTTTTTTTTTTTGAAAGAGTAACTTTTGTAATTTTCAAAATACATACATACAATCGAATTAATTTCAGAATACTTTTGTGATTTTAGAAAAAGGTAAGAGATCTGTTAAAATTTAACTTTTTATTGAGATTGCTCTTCACCAAAACCAAAGTAATGGATCACGAATATAATATTCATACTGCACAATAAATGTCTGAGGCAGTGTTAAATGGATTTAAATATTTTTAAGCAGCAATCTAACACAAATTTTGTTTTCGACTTCTGAGTAAATGAAGTTCATGTTGTACACAAACAACACTGGTCATGAAAGAGAATTTTATAAAAACCACGCCTGTTAGGTTTACTCTCACTGTCAGTACTCTCAGATAGAAAGCAGCTTCGAAAATTAGACGCTGCTTCGAAAATTCAATGTTCTAGTTTGATATATGAAGCGCCTGGCAAAACTCTGGGTGCATTTTTTTTTGAAAAAGCGGGAGTATTACGATCTCTTACTTTGGAAAATGAATATATTAAAGGGGAGCCATCACTATGCCAAATTTCATACAAATTGGTGACCCCAAGCACGTGCACGCTCCTTGTTAGAGATTGAGCTTTAAAAAATTGTGGGTGGGTTATGATTACTAATTTGTCAGTATCTCCCATTTTGCTTCGAATTAAATTTATATTGAAAGTCTTCATCAGCAGCAAAAGGGAACAAGTTGACATTGACACTAAAAAATAAATTCCATTAAACAATTCGAAATTTAATTGAAATTTACTGAATAAATAATTTACAAGCCATACGAGGTCTGTTCAAAAAATAAGGTGAATTTTCGAATTCCGCGGGCTTTTTCCATTATCATTTTTTTTATTTTGTTATGTTGGTACACTCGTCTCGAACATACAGCTGTGTTGAAAATAATATTTTTTATGAATATTTTTTTCTTGGAGACTTTGGGAGTGTTCTTCTACTTTAGAACAATAACTGAAAGGAGTAAAAGATTTTTTAATCATGTACTCCAATCATTAGCATGATATTATTCAAGTTGCAAGAAGGTATCCTTCAGAAAGCAGCACTGCTATAATTTTGACCGCAACAGTATGTTTACAGTTTCAGCTATATAGGATATTTATTTTGTTCGTGAGAGACATAAAAGCTAGACGTGTTTTGCGTGTTCGGCAATTTCCTGGTGTCGAACAAATGGATCAAAGATTTTGCATTCAATTTTGTGTAAAAAATGGAATTAAGTGCTTAAAAAGACTTGAAATGTGTACAGTGATAAACGGTGAGTGTACTCAAAAAATGTTTACAAGTGGTACAAGTTTTTCAAAGAAGGTCGAAAAGATGTGAATGACGACGCTCGCCCTGAACGCCCCAACATATCAACAACCGATGAAAATGTTGAGAAAGAGAGAAAAATTGTTATTGAGAATCGTCGAATCACTATTAGAGAAGTTGCCGAAGATGTCGACATATTGGTTGGCTCATGCCATTAAATTTTTTCGGAAATTTTGGGCATGAAGCTTGTGGCAGCGAAATTCGTTCCAAAATTGCTGAGCATTGCTCAGGAATTGTTGAATGAGGTCAACGGCGATCCAGATTTGCTTAAAAAGGATATAACTGGTAACGAATCATGGGTATATGGTTATGACATCGAAACCAAAGTCTAGTCGTCCCAATGGAAGAGCCCAGGAGAACCAAGGCCAAAAAAAGCACGCCAAGTTCGATCAAATGTGAAGGTTTTACTGACTGTTTTTTTCGACTACCGTGGCATCAGGAGTTCTTTCCACATGGTCGTTATCTTGAAGTTATAGGCCGCTTGCGAGAAGCAATACGAAGAAAACGTCCGGAATTGTGGAAAAACAATTCATAACTTTTGCATCACGATAATGCACCTGATCGCTCGTCATTGCTTGTTCGTAGTTTTTTGGCCAAAAACAACACCGTAATCATGCCTCAGCCACCGTATTAACCAGATTTTGCCCCCTGCTACTTTTTCCTGTTGCCAAGATTGGCGAGACCCATAAAAGGACGGCGTCTTGCGACGATTGAATAGACATAAACCGATACGCTGAGAGAGCTCAAGGGCATACCAAAAAGTGCATATCAGAACTATTATATGGGGGGACTACTTTGAATGGGACAAAATAGAAATTGATGAATAAATAAATATTTTTTGAGAAAAATGAAAATTCACCTTATTTTTTGAACAGACCTCGTATTCGATTTAGTAATATATTTTAGTAAGATCTATTATCAGATGCTTACGCCGAAAAGAAACATTGCTGCAACTACAGAAAAGGTTGAGTTTTCAATTGATTTTAGGCCAAATTAATTCGCAGCTTACAATAACATAGTTATGTAAGATGTGCAAAATTATAGTCAGCTTTTCCTAAAACTAAAAACATTCCTAGACTTGGACACTTGTAAGCGATATAAAAAGTTTTCCGTCAACCTTAACTGCTCATTCTTAACTCATTAAACTTTTGTCTATTGGACTCTTATTAAAGTGTCTTAAACTTCTTTCCATATTCCAAAAGACTAACTTTATGGTTTAAACTTCTCCATCAAATTCTTGATATTTTTTTCAAATGTCAGCAAATTTTATTTAAATCACCATTACTCATCATGAAATTTCATTTCGTTTTAAAAATCGCGTTAAGCCCGTAAATAAATTTCTGAATTTCAAAAAAGTTGCGTGGGAATGAATGTCTTTGACAGCAGCAATAAACAGCCACCCCAGAGTTGGAGGAGTTTATTATGTTTCCATTTTTCTGGTAGAATATAGAATTGTAGTCAGAGCCATGCAAAGAGGTGTTCTGTTTCATGACTGAGTAATGTCGGTCCCAAAAAAAACAAATAAATGTCGTTGTTGGAAAATAAATTCAGTTCTTTTCTCAGTGAAAGTTTCGGGTAGGTTCACTTTCTGCGAGAGATTTAGAACTACACATCTAAAAATAATACAAAACTTTTGAACCGTTCTTTTAAGTGAGATAAGAACGTATTTGAATTGAGAATTGACCCTGAATATGACTCAGATTTAATGGTTCTTGGCAAAAACCTACATTTGAAAAATTTTTAAATTCCAAATGCAAGCGATGTATTGGCAGACATAAAATTCATACTGAAAAAAGACAAGGTTATCAATACCAAAGACAAAAAAACATATAGCTTTATCAGGACATTCCACGCAAGACCAAAATTTAAGAAAAATGGGTTTAAAAAATAGTTAAATACGTCATTTTCTTTTTGAATACCAGTGTCTTGATTTTTCCAGTTACCGTGCTCTACACTTTGTTCTTGTTTTATGCCCTTATTAAAAGAATTCAAAATGGTGAAAATTTAACAAAAATATGTGCTTCCTAATTCAAATTAGGAAATTTAATGAGTACCATTTTTTTAGAGGAAGGATTTGGATCGTTGATAAAAAGAGAACTCAGCCCAAAAGCATTTGATAGATCTTCTTCAAATCAAGAATCAAATCTTCAAAATGAACTATTTTGGTAACAACTGAATCTTCCTTTGATCGTTAACACCTTCATAAACCTTTTTAAACTCAAGACGATAATCCCCGACATTTAGAAAACCTGAGTTATAGTCATTGGGAAAAAAAAAAATGACTGAGAAATGCACCTTTCAGTTAACTGCCCATTTCGTCTTCTATTATTCCAACGTTTCCTTCTGCTGCGCGAATAAACCAAAACTATCATCACGCAAACGTAACTCGGAATCGATGAGTCTCTTATGGCTCGTTACGTGCACCGCAAAATTTGAGCAGATTTTCACAATGCTGATGCTTAAACTCGGTTATAAAATGCACTTTAGTTTAATTTTTATGTCACCGTAAACGTGGTTGAAATACACATAAAAACTCAACCCCAAAAATGATGACTCAACTTTTTAAGCCACCACTAAATAGCAGATGAAGTTCAAAGTGACCTCATAAAATTGATTTTACTCCACTCTTGTTCAAAGGCGCAGAATCAAAATAATCGCAAAAGATTGTCATTTATTATTTCCACAAGAACTTCGACTAAACAAATCTAAAAAAAAAGAAAACGTACACAGCACTTTAATTCCACGCAAAAGGATCTACTCCGCCTTCGAATTTTAAATTTTCCAAGTCTCTTTATGGGTTCATAAAATTTTCAAAACTGTTGTCTTGTTCCATTTCAACAATTTCAACCCTCGAATCTAGGTCACCACTCCTCCTCGGCGGAAATAGACTTAAGCTTATCTGACTTGACAATACCTTGCCACCGTGTACGAGTCCTGAGCGCTTATGAAAAATGAATGATTCGTTCAAATAAATTCTCGATTTGCCCTCACTCAACATCAATTACTCGTCGGTAAAACGTGAGCAATGTTCTCAATCACAATTAAAGAGGTTCGATTTTAAAAATCTAAACATGTGTACGTGTTCTTTTTTTTTTTATCCATCGCTGTGGTGAAAGTGTCTGCCTTAGTCACAATAATAAAATAGCCGCGAGGAGTAACGCTTTGAAATAAAATACAATTTAAAAAGGGACATGTGCTAGAAGCCTGTGAAGTCCTTTCACCGACTGAAAATGGCGACTGTTTTCATTTCATTAACAAAAAAAGAAAATGTATTCGTGTGAAGGCGTGTTTGTCTGGCTGTGCATTTGTGGAGTTGAACGATTGTGAATATTTCATTAGTCGAATCGAGTTTGTTAAAAGGTTGCAGTGGAGAATTAGCTTTTTTTGTGGCTTTAAAAATTTGTTTTCTCTTTTTTGAAGTGGAAAAAAGGGGATGACATACGTTTATTTATGTCAGCGAAATACTTTCGTCACTTTAATTGGATTGATTGGGTTTATATTCTGGGGAAAATGCTTAATTAGAGGTCTGCTTGCAGATGACCCTTCGACAGGATAATTTGGTGAAATAATTGTTTCGAAATGAACACTAATTAGGTGTTGTTATAGCATTTACAAATTTCGTACACATAGACGAGGACGGGATGTTTGGTCTGGAATTTGACGTGAAAAGGACCTAGCTCCGTAAACGTGGTTGCCTGTATGGACCCGACATCTGAGTGACCTTAATTAAAAAAGGTGACAGACGAGTTTGTGATGGTGACATAAATTAGTTAATTGCATCAGTGTTGTGAGTGCGTTTTGGAAAAGTTAAAAAAGACTTTAGAAAAAGGAAACAATGGGGTCGAGCTCGACTTTGGTAAGACGTGAGAACAATAAATTATGCAAAATTTAGTATTTACAATCATTTAAGTTTCAATGATTATCGAAAAAAACAAATTTAAACTGTGAAATAGCCAGAATTTAAGTGGAATCCGCTAAAAAAAACTGTGCGAGCAAGCAAAGGGCAAAAAAAAAGTTTCTGTTATTTATTTTTGTGGTGCAGTTAAAAATCCATTTACATTATTTAAATCCCCTCTATGGCATATCACTTAGCTATCGTTCAACTGTCAGCATCTGTTCCGAACATTTTTGAAACAGAGATGTTTCGTTTTTTTGTCTCGCGGCTAACCCACTGACATTCTAACTAATCCCACTGAAATTTTGATTACATACATACATTGGGTGGCGTAACAACTCGTTGAGGGCAAGAGTAAAAATTGCGAAAGTTTTTCATGACGGAAGTACTCCAGGAGGATTATCAGTTGTAAAATGGTTGTGGTGTTATTTCCCCGGGCTGGATTCAAACTCGGGCAACAGTCCGACGCACTAACTGATCAAGCTACCCAATCTTGATTAAATTTCTATTTATTTTTTTGCAATATTTACGTCCTAGTCAGAACTGCTGTTTCTTTTTAATTCGCTGAAACTTTAAAATGAAGTGTTGTGCTGTGAGTTGTTGTAAAATTAAGAGTGAAATTAAGAAATTCATGTAAATCTTCATCTCTCATCTTTTTTTCAGTGGTCTCAAACTCAGCCTTAATTTCTTCATAAATGACTTGAATTTTGTTACACTCTACTCAAAACTGAATGTGGTAAATAATTAAATTTAATTCTTTATAAATACACAAAGTTTTCTGTCGAAAATCGTCCGAGAAAGAGAAATATTCCACGCAAAGAAAATGCTAAAAATACATAAAAACTGTGGACATATTAAAATCGATGGCAAACAGCAACCACCAAAGAATTTGCATAACAGCTGCAAATGTTGCAATCAAATATTAACATGATTTCTTTTAACGTTTTCAGTTTAGACTGAGGAGAAAAAATACATATATGTCACTCGTTTTTAAATTTTTAGTTTCAGGTGCATAAACTTTCAACTGTCGTTTGACACGTTTTCGACAAAGTTTTTGCATTGTTTTTTATTTTTATAGGATAATTAGAGGTGGAGGTGCATCATGATACCCGCACTTAACCTAAATGAAGGAACGTACTGATGATACACTATGCTGAGTTTATAGACTTTCTCAGAAGTCCTTTAAAGAGTTCTCCTCACAGTTTCTCTGTTCCTAGTTTTTAAAACAAATAAATCTTTCAGTTGATTTATTTGTTTTAAAATGAAAAAAATATAAAAGAATTTACTTGAAAATAGAGGAACAAATGGATAGATCACCATTGAAGAAAAGTGGAAAAGGAAATTGGATTTTTTTTTTCAAAACATGGATCTACAGCATAATAAAAACTGTCTTACCATTTTCTAAGCTTGTAGAAAACTCTACAAGCTCTTATTCGAACAAAAAGAAGACAAATATTTTTTTTATTTTCTAAAGGATTTAAGGATATCAATCTTTTGGTTGACAAGGTCAGTACCCATATAGGCAGTCAGTCAGGAAAATTTTTGCAATTTTAAGATTTCTTGTTGTGCTAAACAATTGCAAGGATCGATTTAATCATTATCATCATTAGTGGCGTAACAGCCTACGAAGGGCCAGCGCCTAGTTTTTCGCTCCTCCCCTTTTCGCATAGTTTCACGTTACGGACCCGTAATGTGGCTCCTAAGATCGTGGGGTTTAACGCCGCTTGAATATTTTCTGTGAGGATATGGGAAGTTGCTAGTTTGCGCCGATAAGCCAGAAACGATTGACCACTTGGAGGACAACTTACGCTGCGTTAAACAAATGTTTTAAAAAGTCATCGAAAATTGGATCTCCAGATTGTACGTTCGAGCCAGTCGTGGCGGACATGTGCCAGAAATCATATTTAAATTATAATGCCAGATGATTATCTTTCGAATAAAGTAAATTTCATGTCAATTTAAAAAAAAATCACCTTAGTTTTATTCCATTTCAAAGCTCTATACCTTTTAAAAAAAAACACTACATAATTTTTTCTTGTTTCTCTTTTAGTCAATTCAACAATAAAATTGCTCAGTTAAAAGGTATAGAATTGTTATAACATACCAAATTGTAACTTTTTTTTAACGAAAAAAACTTTTTCTTTTACGTTTTTACTAAGCAACAATGACATCCTATCCTTTTTATTTCTGAACACAAAATAGGGCCAATTTCTGTATTAACGATGGCGGAGACTAACTTCAAAACATTATTAAGTAGAAATCTAAACTACAACTGATAATACTATGACCATGAAATTACTTTTTTCATAAAAGTTGCAAAACTACTTTTGCTTGGTTTCTTCTAAAAGGCAAAAACATTTTTTTGTCACAAACAAAATTAACACAAAACTAAATCCAGAATATTTTTCTAATTTGTGTGGAAGAGTTTTAAAGTGGGAACGGTGGGAATATTCCAGCATATTTAATTGATTTGTTTTAATTAATTTTTTTTGTAAGAAATTAATTGCAATAGTTATTTGTTTCTGTGTAGCTTTATAAAGGCTTTTCTGCAGAAGAGTATGTTTGAAATTCTGTTATTTACTTTGAAGTAAGTTCTAGTTAATTACATTCCTTTAATTCACTGATTAAAGAATAGTTAACTTATGTTTGCAATTTGAAATTAATAGTGAATAATGTTCAGAAAAGAGTTCTTAACGATTTTTGGGAAGTCTTTGGTTTGAAGACGATTCACGACAATCTTGGGTATGTGTTGTTTGTATGGAGGTAAATACTTTTTACAGCTTTGCTCTGAATTGATTTGCTTAGTTGGCGAGCCCAAATATTAAACTTTAGAATAAGGTTTTGAGTTCAAAACAGAGCAAAAGTGTGTAAGCAAATCCAAAATCAGAGATCAACATAAAATGTGAGATGAGATAATTAAATCTTTCTGATAGTAAGAATTTAGTCAAAAAATCACAAGTAGTACAAGTGGATGATGAATCACAAGTGGCCAATATTAGGTTGTAAAATCATTTTCAATTCCATTTTATTTTTGTTTATTTATTTGACTAGTTGTCATGTTAATAGACGGACTCTTAATACACTGACTCGATAAAACTGTTCAAATTGTCTCACAAAACATTTAGAACAGATCTGTCTGAAACATTGTATTGGAAGACAGTGTTCTGCAGTCCTGCCTGATCATCGGCAGACATGCCATCAGACTTGGAGTCATTGCCAATGTCTTTTGCAGAAGTTGCCAGGATGAAGAGGAGGAGGAAACCATCTTCCATCTTTTATGTTCATGCGAGGCCTTGGCGCTTCGTAGAAGAACTCAACTTGACAGTCTGAGCGATGTGAGTAAAATCAGCATCAATCAGATCCGTAACTTTGTAAGAAGCTCCAACTGGTTTCATTAGGGTGCGGAATGGATTTCCGCATTGTGGTATTACAATGGGCTTAGTCTGGCCTAAGTGTGGCTGGGCTTCTGTTGCCCCAGCAAACCACTCTAACCTAACCTAACCTGCGCTGCCTGAACTTGAATATGTTTTATTTCAAAATAATTACATATTCTGCAAGATGCATATCGTTGTTTTGTATTTAAAAAAAAAAAACAGTTTTTTATCAGCAGCTCGCAAATTAGGTGGACTTCACATCGGCAACAAAAATTTGCAAAGAAACTAAAATGTGCCCTTAGTATTACATCCTCATTTGCAATTTTTTAGTTTTGAAATTTATTATTGAACGGTAAATGCACTGTAAAATCGAGCATCAGAAAATTATAAAAATATTGTCTCTAGAAGGGAACAGCCTTGAAGCACAGCACATTTGGGTAGAACATGACTAAATGACAGAAAACTGATTAAATTATTCAAACAATTTATTCAGGATTGCGATCTGGTCTTGAATTATTTTTAATCACACACATATTTCACAATTAGCCATAACTAGCCATCAATCAAAGACGCCACTGACAGTGCATTAATAATTGTAGTCGCTACAAAACTAAAAAAAAAGGTCTGACATGAAATATTATAGCATTTTTATGAAATCTAATTTAGGTCTTAATTTTGTTTTTGAAAAGGATTGATTAAGGATTAATTGACTAAGGAGATTAATTTTTGATTAAGGATTTTTTTTCAGTCAATGACATGATTTATTAATATATTAGGTGTTGTTCACTTGCGTCCAGGACTAAAGACTAATTTAGTTATCAGTCAACCAAAAATGTGTCCAACTCTGGTCCACAGTCACTCAAATGAAGATAAAAGAACTGCCAAATTTATATGTCGATGTTTTTGTTTGGTTTTCAAAAAACCTTCAACCCTTCATACCCCAATTAATTGGGGCATGGTTTTTTTTTTTTACGAAAAAGAGTTGTTAGTTTCGGCTTTAGTATGAACGGATATGAATTTCGAAGTTTTATGTATTCTGGCTTAGCCGTAATGAAATATTGCCTATAGGCAACATTTGGCAGTTGTGGAAAAATTTGAAAACACAGAAATGGAACATTACTTAGATCTTCACTTCGAGAACATCGTCCGTCTTTTAAGTAGCTCAGTCACCCTGATAGGCTAACCCGTTTTAGTAATTTCGTTTTTGAAAAAATCTTCAAAAATCTGTCAGCTTATATGGCAGCTTAATTACGACCTTGAAGACACGACAAATGAAGGCGCATGATTTCTGTTTCTCTCTATCCACCTTCAGTAAAAGCCAAGCATGAGAAAGGAAGCGTTCGTTTTGCTAATTGGGCGAAAAAGAATTTACATACATAATGCCAGCCTCATAAGTCATTAAAACCCATTAGGACTTTATTTTCAAAACCGAGCCACTCTTAAGCGAAAAAATAATGCCAACCTTGAAAGTTTACGTTAAGGTTAAAAAAAAAAAGGAAAATTGCTTCGACCTCAAAGGATTCAAATAAAGTTCCTCAACAACTAGCTAGAGGCAAACCAGTCTCCCCCGTTCTATGCCCCGGAATTAGTCCTTGTCAACCGGTTTGTGCGTGTCTCCTTCTCTCGAAAGAGTTTTTCCCATAACCAAATTATACAACTTTTAAATAACAGACAAATTGACAGAGTTTTCCTTTCTCATGTGTCCTCTGATGTGAGAGTGGATATCCTTTCCCAACGTAAAAAATTGCATCCTCCCATTTTGACTTTCGATCACAATTCATAAGCACTCAGGTAAAACACAACCACTTACACAAAAATCACTGTTAAAGGATATGCCATGCAGTCGAGAGACACGGCTCATTAAAATTTATTAACTTATCGACCCGCGGAACATCAACATCGTGGTCAAGGATCACAAAAAAAAAAACCGACAACTTTATGAACATCATCAACAACACATCGATTAACGCACGTTTAATGTGTTAACACAACCGGGGAAAGAGAATTATCCTTGCGTGGTGGTCTCGATTCGGCTGGTAGCAATTATCCTTTTTTATTCGAACAGATTTTCGCCCGCTAATTTGTTGAGTGCAGCAGTTTCACTTAATCAATAAAAACGACAGAAAAAAAAAATCACACACGCGAAAGGGTCTGGTGGGGGGTTAGGCTCATAATTCGTCCAGACAGCAGACGCTTAGATTCTTATCTGAAGTGAAAGTATCCATGAAGCATTCAATTAGCTCAGGCACACGACCACGACCACGAGAGAGGGTCACCTGCTCGCTGGTGGATGAAAAGGACATTCACCAGGTGCTGAGGGAGATCAAAAAGCGTGAAGGACACGAGTCGATTGTTCATGCTCAGATTTACGTGGTAGATAGCAGAGTGTGTTTGTGTGTGTCCTTTCCAGGATAACTCAATTTGCTCAATCGGTCAATCTGGCCCAGGGCATACACGAAAAAAAGGGGTTAAGCGTGTGCGATCGAAAAGAAGTGCCTGTCAAAAGGTTAAAGGACATCAATCGAAGTCAAAGAGTTTTCCTTTCCGTGTTTTTTTTTTTATTTTCCGTGTGATTTTTTCCACCAAAAAGAAAACTCCTTTCACTTTGTTTTTGTTGTTTGATAACGACGAGCGTGAGACGCTGATGAATTAAAAACGCAAAATAACCCCAACCCGCAATTATCACGTGTACAGAAGAGGCTCGTCATCGCAACACGAAGCAAAGGCATTTTTCATAAAGACACACACAAACACAGATAAAAAGCCACAGCAAGGACTTAGGCACTCACGGTCTAGTGAAGAAATAAATTAAAACAAATTTCTCCGACGTTCACAATAAATAAAAGACAAAAAACACAAAAAAAAGGATAAACTCCACACGTCTCACAACACACGTACACGTCGTAGTGGCACACAATCCACGGCGGAACGGAAAAAGCAGAATAAAACCTGTGCTAGGATCCTTTCACTCACAGGACTCGCAAGCGACGAACTCGAAAAAGGAACAAACCCGAGCGTGATTTCGTATCGGTGCCACTGTTACGAGAATCCGTTTACAACTGACAGGACGAAAATCAGAACGTTGGAATATAAAATCATTTCGCCCATTTCGAAATGAAAACACACAACACACGGCGCGGAACGGCGAAGGATCTGCTGTGCTCAGCTCTGCTCCCAATCTCAACCTGAAGTGGCCCCAAATACACACCACACTGTTTGTGTGTGTGAATGGAGCATGTCCTTTGCAACACCCGCCAAAACTACACACAGCCACACACATTCAATCCGGCCAGAGAGAGTGTGCTTCTCAAACTGTTCCGAGAGCGACAGTGCACCCGAAAGAAAACACCGGCGAATTGGCTCGAAGCTTTTCTCTCCACTTCGAGAGAGCGAAGAATCCTGTGAAAGCTTTTCCCATCGGACAGGTGAAGTCCTATCCTCAGCTGGGATTTGTAATTGACTTTCATATGGAAGTCCCGCTCTCTCTCTCTCTCTCTCTCTCTGTTTCTCTCTGTGAGTGAGAGTGTGTTTGGGAAAAAAGGCGGGAAAAAGGTTGAGTCCAAATCGAAAAGGACACACAAAAAACAAAAAAAAAGAAACTTTGATACTTCCCATTCCCGTTTTTTCATCGTGTTTTTGTACTTCTGTGTGACTCTTCGTCCTCGTCCTCCTCCTCCCTCCTTGATATTATGCAATAATCATTGATTTTCTATCCTTAACCGTTTGTTGGTTTATTTCACTCCTGCGGCATGTGGAGCAGTGTTTATTGGCGGTTCGAATGAAATTGTAATTTTTCTGTCAACTCTCATATGCGATTGGGTAATTACTGGCATTACATATGAATTAAGGACGAACTGCGGGGTTTGGGTAAACACTTCCAAGTTGATTGTCTCAGATTTATTTAATGATCTGACGGTTATTTTGTTGAAGTGGGTGCGAACAGAGAGGAAACGGATGCGTGTATGTGTGTGGGATTAATTATTGACCGTAGTTTATTAACAGGCGGAAGTTGGGTATTCAAAATGCCGGCAGGGATTCACATGTCAGAGAGACAGGGGGCAAGTGTTGAAGGGTTATGGCCGGTCGACTGAACTCTGTGACTAGGTCTGTTGTTTAGGGGGTGTCCTGGAAACTATTTCTAAGAATTTGAAATGAACTATTTTGTGTTGGAAGTCCTTTGGTTGAACAAGTAAAGACAGAAAATTGCACATTTGATTTGATGAACTCAGCCATTCAATTGATTCGAAATTCGAAAGCAATTCTGGCAGATAAAATGCGAAATACGTACTTTTTGTGGACGATATCAGGCAAGACAAAGACTTTAAAGGATTCTGAGAGGGATCAATGGGCTTTAAAAATAAGTTTCATTATTTCTTCTCAGTTTTTGCTGAAGAACTTCTCAAAGTCGTTGGTAGAATTGAAAATTAGTATTGTTTGAGTTATAATAATTTGCTAAAAAATATTGAATCATGGTGACGAATTTTAAAAAATCCTATTTTAATTTAATTTTGCTTCCGCCGTTTTGCAATAGATGGCTGTAGCGGGACGTAAATGTCATACAATAAGCTTAGGTACATATTTGTAAACATAATGCCATCGAAATATCAGTCCATTTGTGTCTGCATCATAAAGTTATTCTCGATTAAACATGTCAGCTTACGAGCCAAATTCTCGCCAATTGCGGGAGGTTTTAATTTTCTGCTTTAATATGAAGAAATCTGCGGCTGAGGTTCATCGAATGCTCTCAAATACTTATGGTAAGGCCGCTATTAGTGAAAGAACGTCCCGAGAGTAGTTCAACGCTTTAGGAATAGTGATTTTGACGTCGATGACCGGCATGGCAGTGGAAGAGAGAAGATTTTCGAAGATGCAGAATTGGAGGCAATACTTGATCAAGACTAGTGTCAAACGCAACAAGAATTGGCAGGATCATTGTGAGTGACACAACAAGCCATTTCAAAACGCCTGAAAGTAATGGGAATGATTCAGAATGTTTGGTAGTGAACAGCTTGCAAGGCAAAGACGGAAGGGATTTCTGCATCGCATTGTGACTAGGGATGAAAAATGGGTTCATTACGATAATCCCAAGCACAAAAAATCATGGGGATATCCCGGCCATTCTTCCACGTCGACGGCCAAACCGAATATTCATGGTTTCAAGATCATGCTCTGTATTTGATGGGACCACCTCGGCGTAGTATATTTATGAGTTGTTAAAACCGACTGAAACAATCACAGGCGATTGTTATCGAACGCAATTAATGCGTTTGAGCCGAGCATTGAATGACAAATGGCCGCAATAAAACGAGAAACAAGATAAAGTGATTTTACACCATGAGAATGCTTGGTCAAGATATACTTGGAAACGTTGAAGTGGGAAGTCCTATCCTACCCGACGTATTCTCCAAACGTTGGTCCTTCGGACTATCACTTGTTTCGATCAATGGCACACGGCCTGGCTGACCAGCACTTCCGATCTTATGAAGAAGTAAAAAATAGGATCGATTCGTGGATCGCTTCAAAAGATGACCAGCTTTTTCAACCCGGGATTCGTACGCTGCCTGAAAGATGGGAGAACGTAGTGGCCAGCGATGGAAAATACTTTGAATCACAAATGGATAACCAGTTTATTACAATAAAGCTTCGAATTTTGGAAGAAAAAAAAAACGGCGAAAGCAAAGTTGTTGCTTGTAGAAAACAATTAGTAATAAAAAATTAAATTTTACATAAATTTACACAACAAAATTCATTTGGATCATTTTTAATGATTTTTGGAAAAGCACACGTCCAACTGTAGAAATTATTTCTTTGCCAAAGAAATTACTCAGTTTGAAGTATTAACACATTGAATGCCAAGTAATTTACGAACACACTTAGTGCCGGTCACCGGTAACCCCCATGGCATTCAACGTGTTAAGTTATCGTGTCAGTGAGACAACGGGTTAATCGAAGTGTGGAAAATATCTCTGTCGTTCAGGCGTTCGTAGCAAACGATCCAAATCAGTAAATTCCACGGCGTTTTCAAGAATTGGGCATACTGACATACTGACGTATTCTGCGTAATGATCATGGTTTGCACCCACACAAGATCAAACTGACACAAGAATTGAAGCCGATGGACGATTTGGAGCGATGTACGTTCTCCGATTGGGCTCTGGAGAAAAAACGCCAAGATGATGAATTTAATCACAAAATCATCTTCTGTGACGAAGGTCGTTTTTGACTCAATGTGTTCATCAATAAAAAATATGCAAAATATGCGTTGTTGTTCGACAAGAAATAATTATTTGGTGCGGTTTGCATGCCGGCGCCATTATTGGACCATAATTTTCAATCGACGATAACGATCATCACGCTGCTGTGAATAGCCATGATTACCGATTATTTTTGGCCCGAATTGTACGATATTGACTTAGACGACAAGTGGTTTGAACAAGATGCTGCCACAAACCACACCGCACGCGTTACAATCGATGTTTTGGAGTGTAAGTTTGAGCGTGTTATCTCACGAAATGGGCCAGTCGATTAGCCGCCTCGTTCGTGCGATTTAGTCAGTCTAGATTATTTTCTTTGGTGCTACGTTCAGTCATTGGCTTACGCCAGCAAGCCGACGATGTTGAAACAGCTCAGAGCCAACATTGAACGCGAAATAGCTGCCGTTTCGGCCGAAATGTGTGGCCGAGTCATCGAAAATTGAGTACAAAAAATCGACCGCCACAAACATGGGAGCGGTAGTCATATGAACTAAGTCGAGTTCTATTCATAAATGTTTTGCTTGTGCTTCAAGTCGATAGTAAAGTTTTTGAAATATCTCAAATGGTTTGCGTTTTATTTAAAAAAAGAAAAGTTGTCAAGTCCTTACTGGAAAAACCTTTATTTGTATTCAAATTTAGCTTGAAACTTTTCCAAACGTCCTTTTCCCAAAAACTATTTGTAATTGCTTTTAATTCTCTTATTCCTTCTTTTTTCAATTCAAGTTACTTCCTTTTAGCTCTCTTCTCTTTATTTTGATATGCTTTTTCCAATGAAACTTAACATCTAGAAAATGTATTTCTGGATGATTTTCAAAAAAAAAACTGTTGAAATAAAACTATCTCTAAAAATTCAGTACTAGGGGGCTTTTGTTAGATTAATATTATTGTCATAGAATTAATCAATCATTTTTATTTTTTTTCTCTTTATTTTATATATTCTTTGTTTAAAATATTTAAATTTTTTCCAAGCAAGATCAACAATTGTGCCAGGCATGCCACCCACAAATTGTAAAGAATAAGAGTAGAAGCCAACTTATTTTCATTTGTCTGCGAGGAGTCTCAAGTGACCAGAAGACCTTTCCTCCTGAATTCTGGAAGCCCTAACACAGAACCTCCGTCGACAGAACTAACTGCGTCAGAGCAAGGGTATAAGCACCGCCGACGAAGTCTTTTTCTGTCCGAAAATGTTGGAAAACAAGAAATATTTTTTCAATTCAAACCCTGTTCTTTTTCTGGCTCAACCAGTTGCAGCACTACGTGGATTTATTCTTATTTCATGTGAAAGCACTCACTTCCTGAAAGATGAACTTTATTTTCTGACCCACTGACTTATGAACTTTAAAAATGCCACTGAAGGATATTTCTTCTCTCACTTTTTTGTGACTCGAAGGTCAGAATCTGAAGCCTACTTTCTCAAATTTTCAAAATGAAAATGGTAGAGATCTACAAGTGCTCTCTTGCACAATTTATTATTTAGAATCAAAAATCAAATAAACCTCGTCTCTTTCGGAATTCCCAAAAAGAAAATGAGTAAACAAATGAATTTATGGCAAATCAAATAAAGTCATGTGCCATCAAAATTCTTCACAAAGTCCTCGTCCTCCTCCTTGGCAACCACACACATCACAACGCACCTACTGGCCCTCTGTCTTTTCTCTTTGACAAATCAACTCTTAATTTAATGACTTCTAAAGTCCTGCTAACAACCACGTTTGGTGTGTAAATTACTCAGGACCCCGGACAGAAGACAGTCAGAAAGAGAAAAGGGAGTAAACTGCTTTGCTACTTTAACCTACTTTCCAATATTCATGACGTACGCATACATACAGAGAGTCAAAAACAGAATTTCCTCTCAGCATCCTAGATCCTTTCATACACACACACACACATACACACAAAGCAGAGTGCTGAAACTATTTCCGTCTGCACCGAGTACTTAAAGTAGCAAGACTCAGTTTCAAATGCCCCCCGGTATCATGTGGGCGCATATGTGGCACACATCCTGCCAGCACCTGGGTGTTTGTGTGTGTGTGTTGGTCATTTTAAAGGATATCATCGAGAGCACATTCTGGAAGGTGCAAAGTCGTTTGTCTCCTACAACCAATAACACGTATTAAAATGCCGAGTCCTTGAGGCAGTCAGCAGTTGCCCCCTTCCATGTGGGGAGGTCCTTCAACAAGTTCGCCTTAATCCGGTGGCTTAGTTCCAAATTTAAGTTTTAAATTATTTTTGAAAGTTGTTGTGTGGAGGATGCATTTAGAATTGATGAGAGTTTTCAAAGATTTTACCCGGATTAAGGTCCTCTTAAAAGGCTACATGGGGGATGATTTCAAAAGTCAACAACATTGTGTGTTTGTGTGTGTGGTGTGGTATCCTTTCGTACATGAGATGCATCCCACGCACCTCCTGGCAGTCGTGTTTCTGCTACGATCTAAATGTCGTCTCCCTTTCGCTCTTGAAGGACGACACCGACGACGAGGACGATGGCAAAGGAAAACTCAACCATCGTAACGAATTCAATCTGAAAATAACAATTCCCCCAAGGAGTAGGCACTTAATGCCTGTTGGGTGAGTTGACAGGCGGGCCCCCGCAATAATACCTCAAGGAGACACATACACTCTTGTGTGTGGCAAGACGAAGAAGTTGCCTCTTAAGGGATCCTTACCCCCGCCGGCGAGAGAGAGAGAAAGAGAGCAGCATGGTAATAATAACTTCATTCAGGAGGGGCGAAAGTGTGAAACTCCAAAGTGAGACCCTGGAAATTATGATTCGGTCTTAGTTTGACTGATGTGTGTCGTACGGCGGTCGAAGCCCGAAGCCCTTCCTCCCGCCTAATGATAGACTACAACTTGTGAGTGTGCAGGACCCGGATGTGAGGGGTGGTCCTGCCGCAATTAGGCGATGATAAATGGCTTTTAAAATATCTGACACGTGGATGACAAAATGTGTCAGCCAAGGGATGTTATTTAGTGGTTGAGGGGTGGTAACATTTATTTTATTTTTTTTTTTTCGAGTATGGGCTGCCCTCTGGTGGACGTGTAGTTAACGCTGCAATTAAGGGTGTTTACTTACGCTGATTTATCGGGCTTGGAGGACTCATTAAAGGCGGCAAAGTGGACATTTGAAATTGTATTGTCACCGGACGTTTGGAATTTAACGCAACCACAAATCGTTTCGTAATTGCGACAGAAGTTTTTTTTTTTTCCTTTTGTGGAGAGGGGCGGCAATTAAGGAATTGAAAGAGGTTCCAGATGATAAGACAACAATGAGGCTGACAAATGACGAACGGGGCACGTGTTGCGAGAATGATTGTGGGAATTCAGGGTAATCAACTTGGTAATAATGATTTTTGTTTTTTTTGAAGACGTTGCAACTCCAATGCGTAGATGAGTTTTCGAGTGAGCAAAGTCGAGAATTTCTACTAGTTAAGGATCAAGAACAAGAGAATAAAAGCTATACAACAAGGTCAGTTTTATTTGTTAGGAAAATAGTTCTCCTTCTTGGTGGAATGTACGATTCAACGCAAAATAGGCAAACCTTTGCGAACTTGATTAAGTTTTTACTATTTTTAAACTGAGGACATTACAATGCATAGAGTTATAGATGGCGATGTGTTTGAAAGTAAATATTGCCCTGAACTTGTACCTCAATGTTCGGAAAATTATTCCCAGATTTGTTGAATTTTGTGTTGATTAAAGAATACTCCCTTAGAATTTAAAGAAATGTACAACTACAGCACACAAATTTCCATTTAGATTTTTAGAGATAAGAAGTTTCGTGTAAGCCGAAATTGTGCAAAACGATTTATGAGCGTATTTTGAAAAGAAAACCTTAGGGCCATGATTCTTTGTAGAAAAAACGTTTGCGCAAAGCAAAGTCGAATTTGGATAGAAGTTTAACAATCGCGCAAAGGTGAAACCGATAAGTGTATTATTTATTAGTTTTATTTGACACAATAAGGATGCTTAATTTTTGCAAACATTTTTGTCTACAATAATATCATTAAAACATATTTTTGAAAAATAAAAGTAACTCATTGCATAGCATTTTAGGTGAACAAACGTATTGGCACACTCTAGTGGTCAGACTTCAAACCATGAAAATGTCAGACTGAAAAAATTCTGTTATGAGGTACATAGTTTCAGTTAAATTTTTAGTTGATTTCACTGGAATTTTAAGCCATTCATGCACTTTTTGTTTGCTGTGTTCTTCGAATCGTTATCTTACACCAACACTCAGGGCCCATTTAATACGAGCTTCGTAAGCTTTGGTAACAAATTTTTACTCAACATGTTTCGCCAATGTTTGGTAGGCGAACCACTATCATGTGACATAGTTGTCTTCTTATAGTTTTTGTCGAATTCTTGTTTTCTGCTTTTACATGCTCCTTATGGTTAACTCGATGCTAAAAGTATCAAAATTAAGATTTTACATGCTGGAAAAACTTGCTTTTTAGTAAACATGAGAAAAATAAGTTAGTAAAAAACAGTACTTGAAACACCAGGAACATGTAGGACCAAAAATCAAGAATATATACGTAGACAGACAAAAAAAAAAATATATACGTAGGTTGCCTTTTATATTTCGGGATTGAGCAACCCTAGTGCTGCAGTCTGGCAACTGCCAGCTCTATCGTAAAGTTTGACATTTTTGAGATTATATGTACTCAGAACGTTTTGACATACGAGCGCTATTTGTGTTGTTTACAGTAACTTTTATCTCTCCCAAAAAATGGAATTAAATCGTGAAAATTTTCGTGCGATTATTTTTTACAACTTTCGACGTGGATTAATTCAACAACAGTGCATCGATGAACTTAATTCAATTTTTGGCGATGAAGCTCCATCAAGGACCAGTGTTTATCGATGGTATGGTGAATTCAACCGAGGTCGTAGCTCACTCCAAGATGAATTTCGTGAAGATCGTCCAAAATCAGTTGTTGTTCCGGAAACCATTGATGCTGTGCGCCAACTGATATTGCAAGATCGTCATGTGACCTATCGTGAGATTGAGACATTAGTGGGATCAGCTTACATTTAATATTGCATGACCGTCAAAAAAATTTGTTCGCGTTGGATCGTACACAATTTGTCAATCGCTCAAAAAAAGGCTCGTGTCGATTGGTCGAAAGAAATGCTCAAAAAATACGATCGCGGTGCTTCGAAACACGTCTATGACATCGTGACAGGTGATGAATCGTGGATTTAAAAAAATTTTTAAAAAAAAATGAGAGGTCAACGTTTTTCGACACCTGAAGAAGCGGTTGATGCGTTCAGTATGCATGTTTTGGAGAAACCTCAATCAGAGTGGCAAAAGTGCTTCAACAATTATTTCAAACGCATGCAAAGGTGTATAGATCTTAATGGGGAATATTTTGAAAAACAATAAAGCTATTTTCTATGATTTATATTTTTTTTTGTTCTCTTATCCCGAAATATAAAAGGCAACCCTCGTATATATAGCATACTAGCTGTACCCGGCGCGCCTTGCTACGCATAAAATAAATCGACTTATAACTCCAAATTTACTTAACATATAATTCTATCTTGAATTGCAGGTAATTCATAAAGACGGATTTTACATGATTTCTTCTTTATCTTAATTATCAATAAAATGAATAAAACACTTTGCCTGAACATTTAAATCGAAAATCGATTATCAAGGGGCACTAAATGGGTCAGGAGTGTTCCAATACAACAATTATTCGATGAACACAGCAAAAATAGTTGAGGAATGGCCTGTTTTCGTAAACCTATACAAATGAAAGATCATCTACTCTAATCAGGTAGGTTTGAAGTGTTACACTTCATTAAGTGTGCCAATACTTTTGTTCATGTAAAATGCGGTGCAATAAGTTACTTCCATTTTTCAAAAATGCGTTTTAAAAAAGTTTTGCAAAATTTAAAAGTCTGTATTGTGTTAAAGAAAACTGTAAAACTGAGGTTCTTTATTGCCTAATTTTTTTTTTCCTGATACCGTGGCGTTTCTTTCCGAAATCATAGCTGTGCCAATATTTTTGTTCGGCACTGTATGTCCTTTAAAATAAATATAAGCTTTTTCTTGTGGATTCACCGTATGAATAAAGATATTTAGCGTTAAAATTGCTTCTGATTTTTAAAATCTCAACTTTGAACATTATAATACAATCGAACGAAATTTCTAAATTTATCAAAATTGTGGCCACCCTGATTTTCCTATTGTATATGTTAAATTTAAAAATCGTTTTATATTTTTAAGGAAAAACAAAAAATTTCGATTTTTTTCCACTAGTGAACCACGACTCGGCGAAATGGTTTTGGTGTCTGGCCTTTGACTCGCTCACTCTCAGTACTCTTCAATACCGTAGGTGATATTTTTACTGGTAGAATATACCAGTTCTGGTGATTCGACTTTCTTAGTCCATCATAAAGGGTTCGGGTCTCTTTTAAAAACTATTGAACTAAACCATTATTTGAGGTGGTGAATTCATGTTCAGCGTATATCCCAGTGCACTAATTTTCATTTTGAATTATTTCATTATGTTTTCCTAGTTTTAGGAAGTCATTTCTTCACCGAAAGTTTATAGCGAGATAAACTCAGCTTTCAAACAATTCTCCCCTGTAAAAAACCCTAATTTAGCGTATTGCTCATTGTAATCGACGTAACTGTCAACATTCCATTTTAACTTGAAATTTAAAAAATTTAAACACATTTTTATCTAAAAATAAGACATTTTTATAACATGCACACGACCTCGGAATTTATAGTTTAAGAAGCCAAACACCGAACTTCAAAGTTAAAAATAAGTAATAAATAAATAATAAAGACAAGTGATAAACATGGTGGTGGCCATTTTACAATCTAGATGATGATGGAAGGCTGGATCTCATGGATAGAATGTTGACTCAAACACAATTTTGCTTCTTGATATTAGCGCTACAATATTTATAGCCCGAAAGGCCGTCAAATTGAAAACACAGAGGTCACAACCTTTTACGATTCCGACGTTCTCAGATTAATTTAAAAACAAATCCAACAAATTCTATCTGTCTACAACTTCCTGTCGCTAGTGACGTAAACTGAATTTGTCACACAAAAAAGTTTCAGCAACTTTTTCCATCACTAATTGCGTTAAACACTAAAACGATGACCAGGTTCATGAACTCGACTCACCGAAACTTCTCAAATATGACACTCAAACACATTTTTTTTTCCACTTTCCTCTCAATTACTAACTTTTAGACGATGCGGACGAAACTGCGAACTCCCGCAGAGAAAGAGAGAGATTAAAACACAATCCAACATCCAAACTACCAAACAGCACTCTTAAATTTTTCACCCGAACACTTCGGAGTGTTTACCCCTTCAGAAGATAACACGTCAGACGAACACCTCTCAAAATTCATTTTCAGATATTTTCAACTTTAAAAATGTAAAACCCTATCATTAATAATTCATTCGAAAGAGAAGAACTTTTTTTTTTCTACGGACGCCTGCCGGACATGGGGAGAAGGACAGAAAAAGGAATCTCCACAGACAGCCGACATCGGAAATCGGCCTTTGGTCTTTCGGATCATCATAGAAGTTTTCGCATTAATCCAGACATCATAAGTCGTCGAAACAATGCGAGCATTTTCCTCCGTCCACAATCAATACACGACATCATGACCTTCTTTTGCATTTTTGTAATTTTGCATTCGCTACTTCTTGATTCTCAATTTACCCAGTCGCAACCTTTCCATAATTCATATCAAAGTGTATCTGTGTATCTGACGGATATCTAATCAGATATTCCTCCTCAAAAAGTGGAGGGACAAATTCAAATCAAAAAAATGTCCCTTTCTCCGACCACGCCACCACTGCCGCCTCCGCAAACATATCATAATTCCATAAAGGATACATTCCCGAAAGGATGTGGAAGGATGGCGGCTGAAATAATCTTCTAATGTCAGACATGACAAAAAGGTCCTGGAACTTGGAGTTGGGGTCTCCTTAAAAATTTCTTCTGCGAATTTTCTTATTCGGTTTTTTTTTTTTTTTTTATCATCTTCTGTTTTTTTTGTGGACGAAGACGATGTCTTCTTGGCAAAAGTCCTCTCGAAATCGTCGATAAAGGCAGGTGAAGCTGACGCTCGAGGACGAGAATTCATCTTCTCTCTCTGCCTGCGTCTTCAGTCCATGTCAAAAGGAAGTTCATCAGGGAGCTCAAGCGTAGGAGGGCACACACATCAAAAGGTCTCCTGACTCCTTTGTCTGCTACATCCTTTCTGGGGCCACAAAAGAAAAAAACAAAAAAAACGACGTCGAATTGGAAAAAAGAAATGAGCAGAAGAGGAGTCAACAACCACGAACACGTGTGCCACACGATTATTGTTTTTGAAAGCATAGAGTCGAGGAGTCGAGACGAGGAGATTAAAACAAACAGGACACACGCTGGCACACATGCCGACCTGGAGAGGGACACAGACAAAGTCAGAAAGGCGTGATGTAATGATGCTGTTCACAGGTCCTACTGCACCCCACTCCGTTGTAGTTGACTGCCGTTACTCTGGGCAGGATACAGGACTTCGTGCACGTTTGGAAGGCGCTCGGTGTTCGGTGTTCGGTGCTCGGTTGGTGTCCTGGTTTTGCTAGTGGTTAGTTATTTTGGTTGCTGCGGTGGGAGTCCTGTTACGCCGTGTCAGTGTCAGAGATGGGAAAGTTGACTTATTACTGCAGTCGGAGTGGGGGTGAGAATCCCAAATGCAAAGTTTATTTATATCAGGCGGCCGAAGGAATGGGTTGTGAATCTGTTGGGGGGTTTTTGTGCGAAGGTTAAAGCGAGACGATTGATCGTCTCATTTTGGGAATGCCTTAATGTTTCATAGTGTAAGTTCATGTTTTAATATTCTGACACAGAATGGTTGCATATAAGGAGAGATAATCTGCATTTTTCAAAATAAATTTCTGTGAGTTGTGGGATTAGTGTTTGCAATTTTTGGGGGGTAAGAAAATGACAATGTCATTTATTTTAATTTTTTCCAATGCAATGACCAATGTTCTACTAACGAAATTTTTAATTTCGGTGCCAAACTATCTTGTTGTTATTATCAAAACAAGAAAGTGAGCATCTCTTAAGTAATTGAAAACAGTTTTCCGAGTCCCAGATCCGAAAACTCCAAATATTATTGTTGAGGACATTTATGGTCGTACCAATGTTCTGCTACTTGGCTAGTTTTTCAGACTTTGTAAACACTATTTAAAATACGGCGCGATGAAATATAGTAAAGTTTTAACTTCCCCATCTTTTGCGTTCAATTGTTTTTCTGCAATAAAAAAAACTTTCAATAATTCGCTGTTTGAAATCGGCAGTAGTCATCTTCTCGGTTGTTGTAAGAAAATTGAGATCTGCAGATGTAGAAGATTTTTAATCCGAAATTATGGTCCTTACCCAAATGTCCCAAAGCACACTTTTTTAAGTCCTGTTCTTTGTCATGATAATTTGGCATTAATAACTAAAAAGATTTGACAGATGCCCTCATAGCAACATGGCTGCCACAGTTTGTCAACATCGGTTGATTTCGATTGAAAAACACAGCATTAGTTTTGGCGATAAATAAAGGGACATTCATTTTTCATTTTCGAAAGTAAATCTAAATAAGGCACTCACGGTAACATTTTTGATGAAAATTTTAGTTCATTATGAACTGTACGTGGACAGCGTAAAAAAATAATATCGTTCAAATGACCACTTGCAGCGGATCTTTTGACAAAATTTTTAAAAAAATTACGGACACTTCGAGCGGTATCTCGGCCACAACTTGATAATGTTGGTTTTTAATGCGTTTTAGAGTTCGGGAAATTATTCACGTTAACATTGTCTCTTTTGTGTAGTCCCATATTAAATGGCCTGCTGAATATGGATAGCTGAATATGACAGGTGTCAAATGCTGGGCTTTAAGCCATGAAATGAATGATCATGTATTAAGATTTTATGGATTTATGTTACATAAAACATTTTTAGTAAACAGTTAATTTGATGGCATTAATAAGTAAAATAAATACCACCACTTTTTCAACCAGTCGCGGACGACGTTGATTTTTTTTTATTGGTTTTTCTGCGCGGCCTTGTAACTTCAAAGCCCATAAGGAATAATCCGGCGGTATAATGTCGCAATATCTTAGAAACCAAGCATAGGCCCATTTCTTGAGATGATGGTCTTACCCGCAGTGGGCCTTTTATTACCAGCCTGTTGGAACCAACAATTTTTAAGTCTAAGCTGGCTTTCCCGGAAGCAAACAATTTTTCAACATGGCTGACGACATTTACGTTGTTTTGGATAATTTTCCTGATGAAATTGTCATCGGAGAGGCATGTTTGCATCGGTAAATGGAACCGCACAGGTCGTTAAAAAATGCACAGTATTATGCATCAGACTTAAAGTCTGTAAGCTGAACAGAGATGCGCTCTGTAGTTTAGAAATTGGACATTGGGGGCTTGGCTTTAGCCTTGATTTCCTCTTTGTTTATTCACATGGGCCAGACAGCAAAACAAGAACTGAATTTTAACAAGGGAAAAGTTAAACGCAAAAAAATAATATAGGGCAATAGGTGTAAGAGGTGTTATTTTGCCCGCTATTTCGGTAGATGTCTCTTCTGAAGCTGCAATTTTTTGACACTTGACAAATAGAAACTAAGCCATTAATAAAAATGGAACGATACACGCTTCAACCACGCATTGAAATTATAAAAACTCACTATAAACATGGTGAAAATTTGGCAGAGACGGTTTGTAAAACTAAAACATTTTTGGGTCGTCGTAAAGCACCTTGTTGGACCGTAATACAGAAATTGGTGGAAATTCGAGCTGTTGGAACAAGTTAGTGATGTGAAGAATACGACCCGTGCACGTCGCTCGAACAACTGCGATTATTGCTGCTGTAGCCCAAAGTGTTGAAGAAAACTCAGGTTTGTCCATTCCTCGTCGTTCTTTGGAATTGGGCATTCCACAAATGTCATTACATCGTATTTTTCATAAAGACCTGGTTATTAAGGCTTATAAAGTTTGGGTAACACAATAATTCAAACCGGTGGATCATCAACAACGCCGTGTCTTTGCTGATTCGGTCCTTGAAATGCATGAAAATGATTCGGAATTTCTTCGAAAAATAATTTTGACTGATGAGGCCCATTTCCACCTCGGTGGCTACATCAAAAAGCAAAGAAATTGTAGCATCTGGGGCTCGGAAAACCCAAGATTTATTGTTGAAAAGCCTCTACATCATCAGCGCGTAACTTTTTGGTGCGTTTATGGTCCGTCGAGGTCATTGGACCTTATTTTTTCGAAAATGGGGCTGCAGCAGCAGTTACGGTGAATAGATTGAGCTATCGAGAGTTGATTAATGATTGTTTATTGCCAGAATTGGAGGTATTGATCTAGGCAACGTTTACTTTTAACAAGACAGCGCTATGTGCCACACAAGCAACGAACCATATTATCGCTCGAAGGGGTGATCACAATTGGCCACCGAGATCTTGTGATTTAATACCTTGCGACTTCTTCCTTTGTGGCTACGTGAAAGATAAGGTCTACGCCAACAGCCCAGCGTCGATTCAAGACCTCAAAGATGGAGTTCGTGAAGCTATGGAGGCCATAGGGCAGTCACTTTGGTGATGGAAAATTTTATGAAAAAGATACGGTTCTGTAAGTGTAGCTGAGGCAGCTACATTGACAGATTTGACAGATTTTGCTTTGACAGATTTTGCTTTTTATTATTAATGGCATACCTTCCTCTTTACACTGAAATAAACATCCGATCATTTGTCTCAGAAAATGCTATTGTTATTTGAATATTAAAATAACACCTCTTATTGGAAAACGCTGTACTTAGGAAACTCTATATCTCTGAATGACGCTTTGTTGGTATCACTCACAGTTTTTCATAATCCAACAAAACTAAGTGGCTAATACTGATTTCCTCAATTCAAGAAGCCTCCCATCAAACAGAGTTATTCACACACTCCTTAGCCTTTGCTTTCAATGCAAACAACACTCATATTTCTTGGTCAAGTTCAATTGCAGTTGCAGTCTTAGAATATTAACCCTCTCCTTTCACACACGTGGCTAGAAAATAAATTCCATATAAATGCTAATCCGCATCCCCCCCGAGCCGATTGCAGCACAAATTTCAATTCAACGATTAGTCTCTCAAAAGCAAAGCAAAGTACTTCCCCGACTACCGCTCAGATTGTCGGCGCAGCACAAAACGTCAAAGTCTATTTCATATCTGTCATTCCTGTCAACTCTGACGGTATTTTTTCGTTCCCCCTCCCTTATCCGTTTGCAACAATCTCATGCATAAATGCAAAATTGAGAGGAAGAGAAAAACTAGTTTCATTTGTTATTACGATTGGTTTGAGGTAGGCACGTAGGAGGTCCTCCCACTCTCAAAACCTGAGTGAGAAGGATCTTCCAAAGGATATTAGTCTCTTTTGAGACAGGAGCGGCACAGGCAGCAGCAGCAGCAGCAGCAATATGCCAAATAATGGCAAATGACGATGATGATGATGATGCTTATGTCGAAAGCAGCAGCTTCTTAACTTCTTAACAATGTCAGTGTCCACAGACACACACACAGGCACACGTGAACCCTGTTAGTTCGGCTTAGCGCACATGCAGATTGGAAAATAACAATAAGCCGCATGTTGTCATAAATAAAGGATAAGAAAAATCGCATGTAACTCCGACAACCGAGAAGGGGTCCTTTGTCATGTGACGACGCGGCCCCGGATGCGAAAGCGGATTGCAGCAGGATCCGCTTGCAAAATTGAGTTCCTAAAATAATACACGGGGGCACGCCGAATGAATGCAAGGATATAATGACATTCTTAAGGAGGTCGCAGTTTTGCGGTCGTGTCGTAGGGGTAAACGGATCATTTGGAATGAACTTTCGTCGTGTTGTGGCCCTCGAGGGGGGTAGAAGAAAAAACGTCATCGCCATCGTTGTGGCTGTCGTGGTTTCCTTTTTTTTTTTTTTTTCAGTGCCGCTCACAAAGGATGTACAATTCGGAAGCTGTTTTACTGTTTTCTACACGGCGGCAGAGTGCCACAGACACACCACGGGGTGGGTGGTCGTTAGTTTTTTGGGTAAAACGTTTATGTGTGTGGAGGAGAATCGGAGCCCTCCTGCCGGTCGCATGCATAATGCAACATCACTGGCAGGCATTTTCCTTTAGTTTTTAGTTTTGTGTGTGGTGGCAGTGGGTGGTTTTTGGGTGGCTGTTTTATCATCTGGCTTCACGGAGGTCTAGCTCGTTTGCAAAAAAAAAAAAAAAAACACCGACGGACGACGAGCACAAAATCATGGAGAGGAAGAGCCGGCGAATGAATAAACCGACGAAAAGTTCGTTTAACATGCATAAAATGTCCTTTTTGCAAGACGAAAATTTATATACTCTCTCTCACTCTCTTTTTGGGGTGAGGGTGGGTTTTTGTGTGCCCAATCTGGGGCGATATAAAATGGCTTTGTGATGTGATATGATGTTCATGTCGGCCATGACGACGAAATGTTAAATAAATGTGAGAGCAAGAGGCACGAAAACTCCTCGAAGTAAGGATCAACATTTTTTTTTTTTGTGTTTTTCGTTCTCGCTCTGTGTTTCAGTTCCTGTGCTTATCACCAACAGAAGCTTGTGATGAACCACCCTTGAGGGTTCTGTGGCGGTTTGCATGTGTCAGCGAAAGGTTTGCGTTGTATATTTGAACTTACATGAGTGGCGGTGTATGGGTGTGTGGAACGTATGTGGGCCGCGGATGCACGAGAGAAAGGATTCGGGTTTTGGATGCGCTTGTTGGTGTTCTCAATTTTAATTCTGTTTTGAGAACAAGGATCCTATTTCGGAGTTTTGTTCTTTTAGGGGGTGAAGCTCATTTGGAAGTGACGGTTTCACGGTGGCATAGAGTAAACAGTCGAGGTGGTTGGCATCCAACTTTTCAGGAGATTAATGTGGTACAGGAGTCGGTTAACGAATCCGTGTTTTTGAATGGATGCGTGAAAAATTTTGGATCTGAAATAGATGCTCGAAAAAAGTAGAAAAACTAGAAAACATAGTGCTGGACATAAATTAACGAAACACAAAGTACATGATAGATCTGCAAGAAAAGTATAATGGAGAACCGGAACAGTCAAGGAAGAAGAACACCAGTTTAAAACTGTGCCATCCTTTGACTAACTTAGCTCAGTTGAAAAAAAAAATGGTCTGCATAACAGAAAGAAAACCTACCTTTTTCGCGCCTCCAGTGTGTTGTGCGCATTATAATGTGACACATGTGAAAGGGACCTACGGTTTATTGCCGGCTCCGAACGGCGAATTGCTAAAGCTTCCCATGACAGAAGTACTCCAGGAAGATTGTCAGTCGTTCGCTGATGATGGGGCCGTAAAAATTGTTTGTGGTGTTTTTTGCCCGGACTGGATTCGAGCCCGGGTTCTCTGACTTAATAGTCCGACGCACAAACCTTTAGCCGATAATAATATGGAAAAAGAAATAAGAGGGCGGCTACTACAAAACCTAATTCAGTCGTGCAAGGGTATTCAAATCCAGAACCTTTACGATGGATTCGAAATTCCTGCTGTACAAAATACAGAGTTCGTATCTGGCAATACATCATTTGAAAAGTCTTGACATAACCTACAAAACGACAATATGCATGATTAGTTTGGATACGAGCTCTGTAGCGCTTTGTACATAGTCGGAGAATTCAAAAGACAAAAAGGCGGAAGTTAGATATTTGACAACCTAATATTTCTTGTGGATTGATTTTTATTTTGGTTTGGTAAAATTTAGAATAACTGTCCCAGTTTGTTTTATTTTGAAACGCTAAAAAACAGCTGAGAGATAACGAATTGAACTCGGTTGTGATGGATGTCCCATTTTTTTTATCTGGTTCGAAAATGAACCAGCGTTATGATGTCGCAGAAGAGGTCATAAAACTACTCGAGATGCCGTTGACCTCACTCATTAGCAGCTGCATTAATTCACCCAGACTCCTGGCCTGTCACATCATTTATTTAGATAAAAATAATCCTAGGAAACACTTCTTATTTATCTGCTTACAATCACATTTCTTAAATTTAACTTCCACGTTTATATTATTTTTCATCGTCAAATCTTTAGCTTATAGAACATCGTTCTAAGTTTTTATGATCATAAAAAGTGTCTGATTCGCTGATTTTTGATTTTTTTTTTAGACTTTAGCTATCAACTAAAACAGAAGAGAGTTCAAGGAGTTAATTTTTGTTCTTGCAGCACAAGTTGTTCTTAAACAAGGGATAATCATTTTTAAAAGCTAGTTACACCTTCATTGTTTTTTTTTTTTAATTTAGTTGATTGGGTGTTTTTAATTTTGTTGGTAAATGTTTTGGTTTCAATTTAAATCATTCGTACAAAATTAAGATATTGACGATTCTTGCAAACAACCTGTCAAAAAAAAAAATAAAAAACACCCTTAAATCCGACAAACGTAAGCACTTTGTACTAATGTTATGAAGTACAGCACAGCATGGATGGATTAGCGATATCAGCATTTTAAAAATAATCCAATTTTATTAATATCTTTTTTTTTTGCAAAAAACTAGCAGATAAATGCTTCGCGAAAATAAATTCTCACTTTTAAGCTAATATAGTTTTACCATTTATTAAAAAAAAAAAATAGCATTTTTTTTTATTTGGTTTATTTTTTTTGTTGTTTTATTGCCTTGAAATTACAGCATCTGGTGGTCTATACCTCAATCTAATAGCTCCGACTTTTCTTTTAGCAACAACTTATATTGAGCGAGTATTCGCAATGAAGTAATGCAGTTGTTAAAGATGTGACGATGGCGAAAAGAAAAAAACAGTCCAAGTCATTGAAATATCTTTAGCTACACGACATCTGACTTCCACTATGCCTCCATTTTCTTCGCAAAAATAAACAAACAATAAGCGTTCCACAAAATCATTTCTATTGCGTTACAAACTGTATCAAATAAGTCCTTTGTTTTAGTGATTGCTCACAATTGCGACCCAAACATGCCACCTCGTTAACAAGAATGTCAATCTCCTTCACACCCACTACCACTTCTACAATTTACACTCCCACAACAAATTTTCTTTCGCAACAATGTTCTTGCCGCAGTCATCAAGAGCTCAATAACCTCAAAATATCCCATCTAAGCTCTTTGCTCAGATCACACCGAAGGTGATTTCCAGCGCTGCCCACAACCCGGTCCTATGTCCATATTTACTTTTTTCCCTCCTCCACCATTCACACGGTGCAACTAAAGCCGAACGAAGCAGAAGAAAAAAAAAAGTTATTAATTGCTTACACAAACACAAAACAAAGGTGCACGCCCTCGGAGCCAAATTTAGCGTGCCTGCAACTGAAGCACAATAACCCCGACACCAAAATGAAAAATTTCCACATACAAAAGGAAATTCCCAACCACCGCCACACCCCCAAAGAGTGGGGCCATCATAACTCCTCAATCTGGTCGCACTTCTTTTGCACTTGGTCTCAAGTCTCAGGATCAGGAAGGCACACTCTCTCTCTCTCGCTCGCCTAACTAACGACAGTCCATCGAAAGCGTGCACAATGCCCACTCATAACACACGCCAGCGGTGTACGACGATCCCGGCCAGTCCTGGAGTCATTTTAACGTCCATCGCGCGGCGCTAGCCTCTGTAATAAGTGTAAACCACCCTCCTTTCCTTGTGTATCCTGGGAAAACAAACTGCAAAGCGGAATGCAACTACGCTACCAGCCAAGAGCCTTAAAGTTGTCCGAACTGTCGCCAAATTATCGGGGAGTCGGACGCGAGCCACCGTTGGCGTTCGTGTTTTTATTCTCCTTGGTGGTGTGGGAAAAAACAGACAGAAAAATAAAAAGAAAAAAGAAAAGCGAACAGAAAACAGATAATTAAATTTAATTAATCCTGTCAGCCATAACTTAAGTTTTTCACATCACTACCCCAAAGCCGGAGGAGGTGGAGGACCCAGAGAAGCACCGCCGCGCCGCCTCTCGCGTTTCACTGAGGAATTATTTAATTTGTATCTATTCCAAGCAGGAGTTTTTCTATCCGTTCCACTGGCGTGTGCTAAGGAGTAAAAGGATACGCTTCCTTTATGTTTGTGTCTTGCTGGTGAATTCACAATTCGTGCTCTGGTGGGTGGAGAATGCAGCGATTACCACCTTCAAGTCGGGAGCTTTTTGGCGACAAAAAGAAACTTCACTCACACACATTTGTTGGCACGTTATCCTGCATCCAGGACATTACTTGCCATCGAACGGGAGTGGAAGGAGGCATACCGACAGTTTGTTGTTACACTAACGTTGCATTTGCACTGCACGAAGGTGTACACACCACCGAGGGGGTGACTTTATGCGAAGTGCATGTGGAGGAAGGTCCTTCGTCCTTAGGACCCATAATTCTTACGATTCTCCATCTCGCTCGCTCGTTCGTTGGTTTTTCCTGCTTGGATAAAACGTTCCTTACAATTAAAGTGCGGTGGCCGCATTATTCCCGTTCACACAGAGGTTCTTTTCTCCCGCTGCGTGGTGTGAGTTGAAATTAACGTTAAACTCCTTATGCTAGTTGAAGGCGGTGTTCGCAAAGCGAGCATATGCGGGGTGTGTTGGTGGCACGATTTATGCAATTGACTTTTCCCTTGCTGCGCCCCAAGGGGGTGGGCATGTGCTTAAGAATATTCCCGGTAAGAGGGCGCTGCATTTATTTTGGATTAGACACGGCATATTATACGGCACTTATGTCTGTTGTTAGGGTGTATTCTGTCGGATTTAAGTCTTCTTGGGTTCACTTTGTCATTGTTTGCTGGTGGGGGGAGAGATGTGGCTTTGTTGGTGATGGGTTTAGGATTTGTTAAGAGGCCCACTTACCTAACGCAGGAGTTTGTGTTTCTGTTTTCTTGGTGATTGTGGTCAATCTGAGGAGTGTCGGGAATCTTTTGATGTGGTAAAAGGATGGGAATAGAGTTTTGATCTTTACGATTTCACTGGCTAATCAATACATTGGAAACTAACCTCTAATCTATTTAAATTATCAATGAATTTAAATGGCTAATACGAAATTCGGCATGTATTTGTTGGTCATCAAAACAATTAGAAAGAAATCGGTTAATGTTTAAGACAAACAGAAGAAAATATTAAGAGAATGTTTGAGAACATTAAAACTGATTTTCTTTGATTTACTTATAAAGTAAAGTACGCGTGTGGTTTCATTTTAGTAAATTCAAACACATTTTTATTCGACTTTTAGTCGATATGTAAAACATTTGAGTTAGCGGCTTTTAAACACTTGTAATTTTTTTCAGTTTTACTTTATTCGAACATTTCTCGAGCAGGTTACCAAAAAACCTCTCAACTCAAAAATCTGTGATGTGCTCAGCAATGGAAAATAGACAAATTTGAAAAGAAAAACATTTTAAAAAATAATTTTGGCATCACATGGAAGGAATTATGGTTTTTGTGATCTGACCACATTTCCGAAACAAACCCTGAACGCAATTATCACTTTAAATTTTGATTTGCTGGCCGTTGTCGAAGTTGGGGGGCACCGTGGCTTACATTAAACTGGTGACGCTACAATCTGAGATAGACCAGGACCTTAGCAAACCTTCTTGGATATTAGACAATTTCACAACTCGTATAATTATATTTTTATGCTTTAGTTCTCGTTATGCTTAAGGCTATCAAGACTTAATTTTTTTTTCAGTTTTATTAACACATTTCTTAAAATTCGTACATTTGACTTATTACTTCTTTACAAGGAAACAAATATAATGTAAGCGATTATTCTGTAACCAGAGGTAAGTGGTGAATGACACACAACTGCAAGACTAGGTCGAACCGTTGAAGACAAATATAGAAAGGAATTTGCTAGAGAACTAGATAGTTCATGTGTAGTCACAAACCCAATTGTGTGCGACAAAACAATGACCATTTTATTTGTTTCAACCAAATTTATCTTCAGAATGATCGCGCTTACTTTTGGTTGTTCTTTGATTTTGTAACAAAAAAAAAATGTTACACACTGCAAAATTACTCATTAACTATTAACTGCATAAGCAGCAATATGGGGCTTTTGATCTTCAGAGGACAACTACTAGAAATTCGTAACTGCCATTGGAAAAGTATGATTTGGGCTATTTAGGTTAAATGTTTGTTAACGTATTTTTATTCATTTTTTGGATTTTTCCATTTACGTTATGGGAAAAACCACAGTCTAATTGGCGAGAATTAAGAATTGGCAGGATTATTGGGAGTGACGCAACAAGCCATTTCCAAACGGCTGAAAATCATTGGAATGAAACAAAAATATGGAAATTGAGTGCCGTACGAGTTGAAGCCGAGAGATGTTGGCAAGGCAAAGACGAAAGGGATTTCTGATAAATTCATCTAAAGTCATTTGATAAAGAATTGATGTCCAATTGAATTAGGGCTTTGGAAAATAACTGTTTCGGTTTTTTTTGGTTGAATGAGTAGTGAATGTGGAGTACTTTTAAGTCAATTTTTTTTTTCTGTAAACACACAGACAGTTGGCGTATTAAATTCGAGGTCTGTTCAAAAAATAAGGTAAATTTTCAAATTTCACGGGCTACGTACATTCGATTATCGATTTTTTTATTTTGTTATGTTAGTATACTCGTCTCAAACATATGTTTATAGTTTCAGCTATTTAGCATATTTATTTTGTTTGTGAGAGGAGTAAAAGTTAGACGTATTTTGCGTGTTCGATTTTCTGCTATCGAAAAAAATGGATCAAAGAGTTTGCATTAAATTTTGTGTGAAAAATGGAATTAAGTGCTCAAAAACACTTGAAATGTTGACAGTGGCATACGGTGAGCGTACTCTGAGTCAAAAAAATGTTTACAAGTGGTACAAACTTATCAAAGAAGGTCGAGAAGATGTGAATGACGACGCTAGCCCCGGATGCCCCAGCATATCAACAACCGATAAAAATGTTGAGAAAGTGAAGAAAATTGTTATGGAGAATCGTCGAACCACTATTAGAGAATTTGCTGAAGATGTCGATACATCGATTGGCTCATGCCATTAAATTTTTTCGGAAATTTTGGGCATGAAGCTTGTGGCAGCGAAATTCGTTCCAAAATTACTGAATTTTGTACAAAAAACTGTCGAATGACCATCGCTCAGGAATTGTTGAATGACGTCAACAGCGATCCAGATTTGCTTAAAAGGGATATAACTGGAGACGAATCATGGGTATATGGTTATGACATCGAAACCAAAGTCAAGTCGTCCCAATAGAAGAGCCCAGGAGAGCCAAGGCCAAAAAAAGCATGCCAAGTTCGATCAAATGTGAAGTTCTTGCTGACTGTTTTTTTCGACTACCGTGGCATCAGGAATTCTTTCCACATGGTCGTTATCTTGAAGTTATTGCGCCCTTTGCGAGAAGCAACACGAAGAAAACGTCCGGAATTGTAAAAAAACAATTCATAACTTTTGCATCACGATAATGCACCTGATTACTTGTCATTGCTTGTTCGTAATTTGTTGGCCAAAAACAACACCGTAATCATGCCTCAGCCACCGTATTAACCAGATTTTGCCCCCTGCTACTTTTTCCTGTTCCCAAGGTTGAAGAGACCCATGAAAGGACGGCGTTTTGCGACGATTGAGGAGATACAAACTGAATCACTGAGAGAGCTCAAGGGCATTCCAAGAAGTGCTTCGAACAAACGGTGGCACAAGGGCAATATATCTGAGGCGGACTACTTTGAGGGGGACAAAATCGAAACTCATGAATAAACATTTTTGAGAAAAATGAAAATTCACTTTATTTTTAAAACAGACCTCGTATATATTTTTTTTTTATTAGGTTGTTAAATATTTCCCTTCCGCCTTTTTGTCTTTTGAATTTTTCGGCTATGTACAAAGCGCTACAGAGCTCGTATCCAAACTAATCATGCATAGCGTCATTTTGTAGGTTATGTCAAGATCTTTCAAATGATGTATTGCCAGATACGAGCTTTGTAGCGCTTTGGCGAAAGGCGGAAGGGAGATTTTTGACAACCTAGTATAAAATCAGAAAAAATCGTAAACTTATTTACAATTTATCTCGTCGTGATGTGTTGAAAAATAGCTGAAACTCCAAAGCAAATAAGCACCTCTGTCTTTTTAAAGAATACATATGGCCGCTGGTGCAATAATATTTGCACAAAAAGGATCATGAAAGTCGAATATCAAACCTTAATCAACTTAGCCAATCGTTCAAATTATACAGCTTTGAAGAGCTGCCCCATTTGTACTTCTAGAATTGTAATCATATCATATCATCGCATCAATCGGATAAGAACAAGTTAACAAGCAAATTGTTGACAGACGCACAAGAACCTGCTTATCGTAGGATACAAAGCGCTTATTACAAGCTTATTGTTTCCTTTCTCCCAACGGGGAAACTACTCAGCTCACCATGCATAATTCGCTATCACCCTCCCTTCTCCAAAAAGGGGGAGACGAAAAAAAACCAACAACAAAATACAAAAAAAAATGTATACACAACAACATTTCCGGCTCATCTCAGTTGTAGCTGCTAAAGCCATTTCCGTAGAAGCCGAGCGAACGTCGCTGTAGTGGAGAAGTGGATGCTGTTCAGTTGATTTATTCAACGAATTTCATTACATTCTCAGCGTGACAATTACTTTGCATAATAGTCCTTTATCTTTCCTTTCATCAGCTCAACCGCCCTGCTGGGCGCTCTGCTTGTTAACGGAAATGTTCATACAGTTACACATGTCATAATGTAATCCAACTTCTGAACTTCACAAATGTCGTCTTGAATGCATGCAAAATACAATAAATATAGAAACAATTGGAGATTCGGTGTGGGGTACCCTATCGTGGTGGACGGTTTTGAGTGTTTTTCAAAGGTTAAAAACGGGTGTTTTTGAAAAAAAAAATTGTCTAGAGTTGAGTTCTTGCAAAGGAAGCAAATGAGCGTTTTTGAATGAAATATATTGGTGATTGTTGTTTACCACAATACAGAGGTCAGAAAAGCTCTTTTTGAAAAAAAAAAAAAAAAAAAGAGTTTTTGTTTGTGTATTTGTATGTGTTTTTGTTTCACGAAGATGTGTTTCTGAAACAAATGCATGAGAGGTTAATGTTAATTTTTGAAGTGTTGAAGTGAAATATTCTCTTGTACTCATATTTTTGAACTGGTCCTTCAAAAAGTCAATTGAGTCGAGTATTTTTAAACTTTTGAAGACATCCAAAGCCAAAAAAAGTCTTGTGAAGCAAAGAATTTCAAACAATTGATTTTTGTTCCACGCACCAGTCGATGAGTCCTTCCCATCAAAGCCAACTCACCCTACGCCTGTGGAATAACCAAACGAGGAACAACAAAAAAAAGCGAACACTGCTCAAGCTTCTGCGTATTGTCACATAATAATAACCATAAGCACACCGCATATAAATTAAGTAGATCCTTCAATCAGGCCTACAAAAGGATATGTCGTCGTCGTCGTCATCGCTGTCGTTGTCGTCGTCGACACATCAGCAGGAGGGTTGGTCGAGAACAGCAGCAGCAAATAAAAAAAAACAAAAAAAAAGAAGAAATTGTATGCTTTTCGCATTCAGAAAGAGCCTCACACTCGTGCACACAATGAATGCATTAATTCAATCGCCTTATAATTAAATTCAAATCGAATTCATGTGATTTTTATTTTCATTGCATATTTTGTTCCGAGTGCGGCTACGTGACATGTCGTCCTTAAAGCTCCACATTATCTCCCTCTGTTTTTTTTTTTCGTTGTTTTGTTTTCCTCTTTTTTTTTGCGAGTTTGGTTCGGTTTTTTTTTCGCAGAAAAGGATATTATTTGAATAGTGCTTTTTGGGGTGCATACAAAGGACATTTTCATTAGTACCGTGCGGGTTGGGTCGAGCTGCTGAGGGGAGAGCTGACGGGAATTTACTTAACTTTTTTCCAAAAATCTGGGAATTGATTCTTTAGAATTTTGTTTTTTTGTTTTTTTAGTTGTGTACTCCACGTGGGAGGCAGGGCATGTACCTTCTATTGAAAGAGGCACTTTGCCTTATCCTGATTATGTGACATGTGTGCTCAAGGTCTGAGAAAGTTTTTGAATTTTTGTTTTTCTCACAAATGCAGTCTCTTTGTGGACATTTTTCAGAGAAATAAAGGTGGGAGTTTGAGGCACTCGTCGTCTGTTTCGCTTTAAATGGAGTGAATCTACAAATGGAGTGTGTGCACTGAATCTTATGGAGGACAAAGACACAACGCCCAATATAAATACATCCAAATTTGAATGCGAAATGGTTTGGAAAACCAAACGAAGCAATGACAAATGACTTTTTGAATACTCCTTAAAGTTGTAGTTGCTTGTAAGGGTTTTTTTTTTAGGGGTACAGATCCTAAAGTTGGCAACACAATCTTAACTGGCTGACATTTTGTCACCTGTCAAGTGATTTATTTTTATTTTTGGTTCGGCATTTCAACATGAATTGACTGACGCTTGAACAACGCTTCTAAATTCTCCAAATTTATTTTGCAAATCATCATTCTATTCCCAATTTTCATAAGCGAATTTTGTTTAGCGATGAAACTCACTTTTGGTTTAATGGATACGTCAATAAACAAAACTGCCGTATTTGGAGTGATGATAATCCTCAAGTGGGCGCCATTGGCTCGATCGGTTAATGCGTCGGACTGTTGATCGAGAGTACCCATCAAAACATTTTAAACCAGCACAAACATTTGAAAACAAAAAAAACGATTGACAATCCTCCTGGAGTACATGTGTTATGAAAATCTTTCGCAATTCGCCGTTCGGAACCGGTATTCAACTGTGTAGGTCCTCTGCACATATGTGAAATTATAACGCGTACAACTCAGTGGGGGCGCGAAAAAGCTAGGCTCTGGCTCTCAACGGGCCTGACAAGCGTATGTTGACACAATGTTACATCCACAACTGAGTGTTTTGTGTGCTCAATGAGTTGGTGGAATAATTGGTCCGTACTTCTTAAAAAACGATCCTGGCCAGAATGTTACAGTCAATGGTGATCGCTATAGAGCCATGATTACTGAGTTCTTCGTTCATCAATTGAACGGCTAGGCTGTGGTTTCAACAAGTCGGCGGAGCATGTCACACAGCTCGTGTCACAATTGATTTATTGAAGGAAACGCTTGGTAATTACATAGTTTCAATTCATGAATTGATCTCCAAGATCGTGCGATTTAACACCGCTTGACTATTTTCTCTTATCCGAAGATGTTAAGTCGATAGTCTAAGCCGACAATCCCGAAAGGATTGACCATTTAGAGGACAACATTCGTCGCGTTATAGCCGATATACGGCCACAAATGTTGGAAAAAGTCATCGAAAATTTGATCTCTAGATTAGACTACGCCCGAGACTCCCGTGGCAGTCATATGCCAGAAATCATATTTAAATTATAATGCCAGATAATTATCATTCGAATAAAGCAAGTCTTATGTCATTTAAAAAAAATCATCTTTGTTTTATTCCATTCTAAAGTTCTATTCCTCTAAGAAAAACACCCGATACTTCTCACAGTGCTTCAGGTAAAGATATCAAAAAAGAGTTAAATCCCGAAATTGTTGCTTCAGTAGTAAAAGTAATAATTTCACGGAATAATTCAAAGGCTTCCAATCCAAAAAAAAAAAGTCTCTTTGCAAAATATGGAATGTATGAATAAGACTTGAGTTTACTAAAACTCTTAATCGCTGACCAATTGAAAAATGGTGAAATAACCTGTGGAAGGTGAATGCAATGAATTTTCTTGCTCTGAGTTCCATGAATAAACAGACACACAAACAATAAGTACAGTACGAGAAAAACTTTCAAATGTTGAGGGTTTAATATTATGGCTTGGACTTAATCCTTTTTACGGTCAACACTAAATTAGGTTGGAGCTCGTATCTGGCAATACATCATTTGAAAGGTCTTGACATAACCTGCAAAACGAGGCTATGCATGATTAGTTTGGATACGAGCTCTCTTTGTACATAGCCGGAAAATTCAAAAGACAAAAAGGCGGAAGGGAGATATTTGACAACCTAATATTTGGCACTAAATTATCAATGGATCAAGATTGTTACGTTGGTATTTTGAAAAGCATTACAACTCATTATTCTGAGTTTGAAACGACCTTTAACGACCATTTCGATTGTACAAGTTTACGACCTAGGACACCCCAGTGAAAAGCAACAGATTTGCTCAGGCAAACACAGCTGCGGCCATATATTGGCGTGGTCAATGTATTGACCTAAACCTAATGTTAACTTTTGAGCAGAAGCAAAAAATAGATCCATATATATTAAGTTTGGGCAGTACGACTGGAGACGTATCAGTCATTGAGGAACTTGATGAAGTAGTGATCTTGGGCAATGTCAAATTAAATATTCGTCTTTTCCGATTTTGTGTCTTTGTTTTCCAATGCAATTTTCATGATAACATTTTTGTATTATGCTATTGTTTCGATCGTTTAGTTTGTGTCGCGAGCTTACGAACGATTTTCTAGTAAAAAATATCTCCCAGTTCCAACTGTTGATCTCAATTACCACTGCCATTTTACCATTCTCCTACACCAAATATTGACTTTTCTTTCGAAAATAAACACAATACCCAGCCAAATACCTTCCCAACTACCAAATCCGACACCATCATTCATCATAATCGCATCAAATTCCGAAAGAGACCTTAATTGGCTTCGAATCCACCCGGAGGCGGTGGCTCGACGAAAACGTTTAGCTACTTACAATTCTCGTAATCTCATCTCATTACAAAGACTTACCTGTAAAGATAAAGAAAAAAGAAACCATTAGATAAAAAATCAACAAACATCCCGAAAAAAAACAAGAAAGCAAATTAAAAACAATTTCATAAAACATCAACAAAAACTTAAGCAGTAAATTTTTTTTCTTCAGACGGATTACCAGACCATCGCCCCTACGCAAACACCCGTCAAATATCCTTTTGCCATAAATAGAAAAAAAAAAAAAAAACAAGGAAGCCACCCACACAACCCTTCTCGCTCAACAATTTTGTGGCACATTTGCAGTAAATTGCTCCTAACGGCATAAATAACACCAAAGGAGTGGGATGCCGTCTGGACGGGGGTGAGGAGGTGAAAAAAAAAAAGAATTTCTGTTCTTATTTTTTTTTTCTTCGCACAAATCCCAGCCAATTTGAAATTTCCGGTTGACTTTTCGGCTTTTCGCGAAAGTGATGAAAATGAACCGCACTTCACCGACAGGGCTTCACAGCTCAGAGGAGGGGCTGGTAGGTGGTGGATGGGTGTAGGGCTTTTGGAAATGCCACAAATACCAGAATAAGATCACATGGCCATGAACCCTTTTTGTTTTTTTTGTTTGTTTTGTTGTTGTTGGCGTTGGCGTTGAAATGTACAACCGACGCGCGACTTTTTGTTCTTTTAGGATGAATAAGCGAAGTTGGATGTTGTTGGGTGCGGAGGCGGGCGAAGGATGTTGAAAGTTTGTGAGTGGAATTAACTGTCAGCGAAAGGGATGGGGCAGCGATGGGATTTTTTTTTCAGGGTGGTGTACTGTGGTGTAATTGTAATTGTTTTTTGGGTTCTGTGGAAAAACTCAAAAGTACATTTCGGGGAAAGTTGAACCAACTTCGCTGAACGGTGGTTCTTTAATTGATCTGGACTTTAAATAAGCGATGAAGAGGGGAAAATGGTTGATCACGGTTTGAGTTTTTTTTTTTTTTGTATTTGTATTTGTATTTTTATTTGATTTTACATTAATACTACAAGATTGAATATCTTTTAGAAGCATAGCTTTCCAGACGTTACATAAGAAAATTAACATTTACATTACAATTATTATTATTAAGAATAATCAAAACAGTGCATATATTATACATTAAATAAGAGAGAAAGAAGAAAAAAATAAAAATAAAAAAAAAATATATATAAGTAAATAAATAAATAAAAAAAAGAAAAAACGGAAATTCATGTCTAAGTTAGGATGCAGTTGTCGGAAAGGTAAAGAGAAAGCTTTTTCTGAAAGTCGGTATATGAGTTGATTACCTGCAATTCATGTGGGAGATAGTTCCAAGCGCGAATTGCAGATACAAAAAAGGATCGCTCCCCAATGCAATGTGTGAAAGAAGGTATAATTAGTTTTTTGTTGTTGAGTTGACAATAAGTTCATTGAAAAAAAAAATTACGAAATAGCTCACGCTGGTGAGGAGCTGATCTTCAGCGTCTTTTACGTTTTACGTTTTAAATAAATAAATATATTAAATATAAATTTATTCTCGATTAAACATGTCAGCTTATGAGCCAAATTCTTGTTATTTACGGAAGGCTTTAATTTTCTGCTTTAATGAATAAATCTGAGGCTGAGGCTCATCGAATGGTCTCAAATACTTATAGTGAGGCTGCTATTAGTTAAAGAACGTACCGAGAGTGGTTTCAACGCTTCAAGAGCGGTAATTATGACGTCGAAGACCGGCATGGCGGTGGAAGAGAGAAGGTTTTCGAAGATGCACAATTGGAGACATTGCTTTATCAAGACTCGTGTCAAATACAATCGAATCAAACGCAAAACGAATCATAAATGAATTTCGGAAAAAAAAAAAACAGCGGAAGTAAAGTTATACACCTAATAGTTATATATACATAAGTTATTTAGTGGAGAGTTAACAAACAAAAAAATTGACGAAAGCTATTATATTCATCAGTTTTTCTTAATGATTTTGAGGTTCTAGCGTAGTTTCATCATAGCCGCATAGGAATTTAAAGAAATATTTTCTAAACCTTCCCAACAAATTCCCCCATGGTAACACAGAGTCCACAGGGATAGAAAAACTTCTGTCAACCCGCTTACCTAACCTTCTCTGCCTGGTTCCAACGTCGGGCAATGTTAAGTAATGTAATGTAGGGATGACGGCGAAGCACCGATTACATATACTTTCCTCCTCTGAGAATGTGGACCAACACTCCTTTTGTAGAAAAAGCGTTTTTAACCCTTCTCACAGTATGGACCAATCATGTGATCGGCGTTTCGCCGCCATCCCCAACCCTTCTCACTTTAAATCATATCAAATTTAGTTTCAAACCTCCTCCTCTCTTAATACCGCAAACAAATAACCCTACCACCCTCACATCCGCTCCATCGCCCATCGAGAGACCCTTTATGCATGAATGCAGCGTTTTGTGTTTTTCGGCATGATTGAAATTCGTTCGAAAACAGGAGAGAAATAAAGAAATTTACAAATTTATACCATTATCCCGATAGATATTCTCCGAACTTTGAATCAATTGTGGATGTGTGGGTGAGTGTGTTCGCCCCCAGAATTATCCACAATGGAACACTATCTCTTCCCCGCCCCCACGCCTAAGTTATGCAGAAAAATTTAACTCGAAAGCATAAAAAACGAGGGCTGCCGCGTAAAACGGTTCCCAGGCATTCGAATAAAATTTCAATTCATTTGAGATTCACCGTGCAACCAAAAAAAAAAAGGTTTCGTCTCTCTCTCTTGTTATCCTTTATCCCTTATTCGCGCGCTTCAACCGTCATCGGCGGGTAAATGTATCAAAAGATATCCTTCCCTTTGCCGAGATGTGTGCGACGGATCCTTTTGTGTGAGCCTGTGTGTGTGTGTTAAAAACTCTCTGCCAAATAGTGCGCCACTAAGACAACACACACCCACACCCCTACAAAAAAATAGATGGGCAAAGAAGCAGCGACGAATGTCAGACAAATCGAAAGGAAGAAATAAAACAAACGAAAGTAGCACATTGCAAAATAAATTCCCCAAATGTCCTTGCTGTTGTACCGTGCCACCATCCGCCAGCCACCAGCCACACGCCCAGCCCCACCCCCGCTTTGTAAAGCATTTTAAAAGACATAAAAAAAAACGAAACAGAAAACAGAACGCAGATACCCTGCGGATAAGAAACGGAAAATTCCTTTCGACCCCAAAAAGAAAAACACAAAAAAGTCGTAACCAATTCAAAGGCGGCACATATTATGCGTGTGCTTGACGGCGAGCGGCGCGGCGTGACGACAACGATGGAGGGTGGATGGGGAGTTGGTATCCTGGAGCGGATCGGCGCTCACACATCCGCATGTGAGGCTCGTCGTCGTGTGGCTAAATTGTTTCATTTACGGCTTTAAATAACACATCCCTTTCAATGATGTTGCCATTCAATTTGGGGTGTATCTTCTGTGGTGCGACGGATCCTAGTTCGAGTGTGTGTGTGTGTGGCAGGACGATCAAAAAAAAAAAAAAAGCAACCGAAGAGGATTTCTTGAAATTCTTTTTTTTTTTTCAGTCCCGTTTCAGCTATTACTACTATCTTAGGAGAAATTCCCCTTTTGGCATTCAAATGACATGCAAAACGATTGTAACTCGAGGGACAAAAGAGGGTGGTGGTTGGAGGGATTGACAGCGGATATGTGTGTGTAACCCTCACACCCCCTGAACGTACGAGAGATGCCATTTTCAGAATGAACGGCGATGGATTGAGGCAATCAGCCGGTGTGAAATGGCGGATCACGCACACATCTGTCTCCTTTTTGGTATACACCTGTCTTAGCAGTGGAATTACAACGGAATAAAGGGATAAAAGGATGTTTAAAAGGGACGGCTGGGAGAAGGGAAACATCTAGGGTTTTTCGTATTCAACACAGTTGAGAGGAGGTTCACTTATTTTCTTTTCGCTTTTGATGATTTAATTTTTTTTATTATCCGCTTAGATGGAGTGAAAGGACTGGAAATGGGGAGGAATGGTATAACAAAGTGTTAGAAGAAGGAATTAGGTAAAGTATCCTGTGAGGATTGGATAGACGGAAAGTAGCTGGTATATAAAGTTCAACGAACGGAGCTCACATGATCCAGAAAGAGTGGAATTAAAACAATGAAATCCCATTGAGAGGAAATTTTGAATGGATTCCTCTATTTTTTTTTTTTTTTTGTGAAATTGGAAACGTTTTAAGTTTTGAATTAGGCACGCTCTGTCACGACTTAATTAGTAATGGAAATGGTGGTAAGTCAGTATTCTGTCCTTTTTTGTTGAGTGTCATTTAGAAAACGTGGAGTAAAATTTTCGGTTGCTTATTATAGAGCAACACTGTAATAGAGTTATAGGGTTTCCCAAAAACCATGCAGAATAGAGGGGATTAGAAAGTTCATTTTACTACTGTAAAAAATAATGCAGAAATCAAAATTTTTGGAGACGAGCACGTTTTACTAAAATTCTTTATCATTATTATTTTTTTTTTGTCTCGAAGCAATCGCTGCCAGGCCAAAGACGCTGTCGGATATTCACTGAAGGCGTCATCGGGTCTGTAAAAGTCATAACCACTTTTGTTTGAACGGTTATACAAACCAATATGATAAAAAACTAATTTTCTTACAATCACTTTTTTCGACATAAGCTAGTCTGTCTTATTGTCACAGGTATACAAAAGACAACTATGAGCTACTAACCTAGTTTTTCAACTAATCAAGTTACAAACTCCAAGAACTAAGGAAGCGTAATAAGTACTTTTCCGAGTGGGTCACCTGCACCACGTTTGTTTTCCACTCGTCGCATAAATTCGTAAATTCTAAATCATTGAATCCTGAGCTAAGATATGGGTTTTCGAAAAAATTTCACACACTCATCGGCGCATACTTAATACCATAATACTCTAATAACTGCAATTACTCATTAACGATACTTAAATAGAGTATAATCTGCAATGCAATAGCAAACGCACCTTAGTACAGCACCGTACTCACACGAATAATCAAATCTATAACACCGTGTAACAAAAAATGTTTATGTTAATTTTTTTGTAATTTCTGCCTTCTTATTACTAGCTGCTCCCGCGACTTCGTCCGCGTTAATATCAGTTATTGCGCAGCACATGCTAAATTTCGTCATAATCGTAATCGGTAGTTTAGCGTTAGAGATAGACAGACAGGCAAAGGTTCTTCAAAAACTGTTATAACATAGCTGCGCACTGCGGTTTCACCACGTTTTATGGAAAAAATCTACTTAAAATGGAATGGTACGGAACAAAACACAAATAATAAAGGAACACTGGAAGTTTCGTTAAAATTAGATCGTTAATTTCGTCAACATTACTATTGCAACTGCCAATATAATTTTTTGAAAATTTTTTTTTCTCCACTTCGACTGTATCTAGGTAGTCTTTCGATATTAAATCATCAATGCTGGTTACTTTTTCACCTAATCCGCGACTAATTTCAATTCTGTTTTCAAAATGAGGTACATTCCCGTCTCCTATTGAAAGTAACCTTAAAGGAAAATGTTTACTGCTTCCACCGAAATGCGCTCTCTAAAGAATTGTATGTAAGATCACAGCGCCTCCAGAAACTAATCGCTCACCAAGCCATTTGAAGGAAAAAATGGCCATAGTAAAGAAACTATAAGCTCTACAAGAATTATGTTTTTTTTTTTCTGTGTTAAATGCTGAATAAAACGACATGAGCCGAAACATGATATCATAATTTTCAACAAAGTTATGTAAAACAATGTCCATTAACTTTGTATTTTAATCTCCAAAAATGATTGGCTGACACTCGCGATAGTTCGTAGTTGTAGGTTCATGGAGCATCTTAATGGCCCAACTTCTTTTGTAAAGAATGTGAAAAAAAGTTAGGCTCTCGACGGGCTGTTACGCCAACCAAATGTAAAAATGTATTTATCCGTTTTTCAACGTAGAATAAAAGCATGTGCATACGATTTTTGCAGAGCTTGTAGTTTCTTTTCTATGGAAATTTTTTCCCTTAAATGGGTTGGTGAGTGATTAGTTTTTGGAAGCACTGTACATACAGCTACCACTAACAATAAGTGACCAAAAACATATCTATCTAATCAGACGCTAAATACTTGACGATCCATATAAAACACAAATTTCAACAACTCTATTGGTTTCTACGACCCCAATCAAGTGTTTCTCTCAGAAATAGATTACTTATTTATAAATGCATTTCAAAACCAACATGGACGTACGACATTCAAACATGAGGCACATAAAAAAAGCAACCTGAGTATAATTCAAAAACAACAGAATAAGATTCATAGGACGATTACCAACTTCGCGTGGAATTTTTGTAATTAAGACATTCATCGTGGCTTACAAATAAACACAATTGACGAAGAAACTAAAAAAAATTGCAAAAAACATCTGAAACAAATCTTGACACACCGCAACCAAGACATCAACCTGCTCTTCGACGACGAAATAATCAGAACGGGAAGATTGAAACGAAGAAGACCTATTGATTCGGTTCTTGAATAATATATTTCGTGTTGTTTGCAAGGGAACTGTTAACCGTAATATTGTAAATGTTGAATTATAACGTTTCGATGTTGTTAAAGTTTTGTACAAAGTTTTTGCGCCGAAGGGCTCGGAGCGAAAATCAAATCGTTAAAATATTCCACAGGTGACGAAACCCCGACACTGGTCGGATGATTTTACCCTCAACAATTAAAAAAATATTAATTAATATCCTAGAGACAGGGGGATATAAGAAAAAATTCCCTAGAGACAGAAGAAAGAAATTTATTTGGATTTACAAAAAAAAAAAAACAGATTCATCATCATCTCCTATGGCTGCTTGTTCCACAAATGGTATGGCGGGGCAATGCACGCAGATGAGATTTCCAGGCAACTTGATCTTCCGCGGCTGACTCGTACCAGGAGAACTTTTTGACTTGGTTTAACCATCCCATCATCATTACAGAGCTGTCGTCTTCCTGACCAAACAAAAAAAATACGGTGGCTTCGGAAATGAAAAGATTTTTGCTAATATCCAAATTAGTAAAAAATTCATTTCACCCCTTCCAAATGGCCAAGGCACGTCGTCGTAAAAAGAAACACTGACGCCGGAAAAAGTCTACGACTTTCGAAATCTACCCGGCAGCTTATCTCTGCCCGCCCATCTAACCACAGGCAATCAGAGTCAACAGGGCTCTTCAGCTATCTGCCACTCTGGGACATTTATCTTCCATCGCATTGAGATACCATCTTGATGTTCTCAACGGAGCATTAGTCCCCGACTAATGCATCACGATCGTGCCATTCACGCCCCATTCGCCGCCCTAACGAAGTGCCTACCGAAAATTTTAATCCTTGCTCCCTTCATAAATTTCAATTCCCACGCTCACTGCAGCCGTTACTTTTCTTTCCGCCAAAATCCAATAACGTCTTTTTAATCGCACGCATGTGATAAAGATGAAAAAAAAAAAAATCCACAGTGCGAGGACATTTTGGGAAAATCCTTGACGAAACTCATCGTGCTAAAAGCCTACGCGCACACTGAACCGCTGGCACTCGGCATTAGTCCCCACCACGGCACGCCACTCTCTCCTATCGGAATCTACAAAGCGCCATAAAATCCTTTTCGGTCTTTTTTTTCCACCGCCAGGATGGGAAAAAAATGTTTAAAAAAATACCCCATCCCTTCAGGAAAGGGCCTACAAAATAAAAAAGAACGCCGGTTTCTTTTTTCTTTTTTACCAAATCGCTTACGAACGAGGAAAGAAAATCACACAAAAAAAAAAAGAGAGAACGTCTATCGAAACAAAAATTCAGGATAAATGTTTATCCCATAAATTTCCCGAACTAACACCGAATTGCAATATCAAAAAAAAAGAGCGTTCAACGCACAAGGATACGTGTGTGTGGTGACAAAGCTCCGCTCTGCCAACTCCAAGCGACAACATTCAGCGTAGGAGGCTCGCGGAGGCAGGCGTCTATTTTACATTCGCCCGGGTAATTACGATTTAAATAAAAATCATGTGACGCCCGCCAGACTATGCGAGATTTATAGCGTCGTGTTATTGGATAATTTAAATAAGGAATTTCACAGGATTACATTGAAATTTACGCAAAATTTGCGTTTCCGTGCGGGGGTGCTGTTTCATGCTGTGCAACCGGAAGTGGATGGGTTTGTTGTAATTTTAAAATAAGCGAATGTACATTAATTTGATTGCCCTGCCCTGCCCTGCCTGAGGACGAGGACGAGGATGAGAAGTGGCACAAATATAGCACATGTGTAAATTTAAAACTCCGTTAAATTGCATTTAAAATTATTCAAATAAATTTTGAATGCAATTCGAAATACAATATAATTTAAGTTTTAAGGTTAATTAAATGCATAAATTCATTTGAGGGGATCGATGGACGGAGTTTTGGGATGCTGGCCATTTTTGATGAAAGGAAATTTCGAGGGTGAACATGGAGTCACGTTTTGTTGTAAACAAAATCAAGTATCAGTTGTTGTAAGCAGAATAAGTGATGTAATTCATTAAACACGCGAAAATTAAATTACATCTCGGGTACTTTTAGACTTAAAAATGGATGAACTAAGAACTGTTCTTGTTTCTATATTTTTTTTTTATGTATGCCGATGCATTGTCTGACATATGAAAAAAAATTAGTTTTTTGAATAATAGAACTCCTTTCAGTCATGTTGTGACTTAAAAAAGTGTAGTCCTTTCGAATATTCTTGTATTGGATTTTAACAACCGGGTGGGCTTACTAGAAAAATGACAACTTTTGGGTGTTGAATAGACGCTGGGCTGTTGCCGTAGACCTTAGCTTTCATGTAGCCCCAAAGGAAAAAGTCGCAAGGAGTTAAATCACAAGTTCTCGGTGGTCAATTGTGATCACCCCTTCGAGAGAAAACACGGTCCGGAAACTTCTCCCGTAAAAGATTGATGGTTTCGTTGTTTGTGTGACACGTTTCGCCGATTTGTTGAAAGCAAACGTTCTCCAGATCAATACCATCCAATTCCGGCCATAAAAAATTATTAATCATCTCTCGATAGCGCAATCCATTCGCCGTAACTTTTGCTCTAGTCTCATTTTCGAAAAAGTCCCATTTCGACCCCGCCGGACCATAAACCGCACCAAACAGTTATACGTTAAGCATGGAGAGGCTTTTTAACAATAAATCTTGGGTTTTCCGAGCCCCAGATGCGACAATTTTGCTTTTTGTCGTAGCCTTCGAGGTAGAAATGGGCCTCATCAGTCAAGATGATTTTTCGATGAAATTCCGGATCTTTTTCTAAATTTCAAGGACCCAATCAGCAAAGACACGACGTTTTTGATGATCGACCGGCTTGAGTTCTTGTGTTAACTGAAATTTAAAACCCTTAAGAGCCAAGCCTTAATGCAAAATACGGTGTAATGATTTTTGTGGAATGCCCAATTTCTAAGAACGACGAGGAATGGACAAACCTGGGTTTCCTTTAACAATTTGGGATACAGCAGCAATATTCTCAGTTGTTCTTGAGCGAAGTACATGGGTTTTATTCTTCACATCACTAACTTGTCCCAAGAGCTCCAATTTTCCCACCAATTTCTGTATTGCGGTCCGATAAGGTGCTTCACGACGATCCAAAAATGTTTTACTTTTACGAACCGTCTTTGCGAAATTTTCGCCATATTTATAGTGAGTTTTAATAATTTCAATGCGTCGTTGAAGCGTGCATAGTTCCGTTTTTATTAATGGTATAGTTTCTTCTTGTCAAATGTCAAAAATTACAGCTTCAAAAGTGATATCTACCGAAGTAACGGGCTATTCAAAATAACACGTCCTATTGGAAATGTGTAATGTAATGATCACACTGCACAAGGTTGTTGAGGCTGAAATTTTTTCAGGTTCCGTAGCAAAAAGGGCAACAGAATTTGGCCAAATTCAGATAAAGCTAATGTCCTTCCCTAGGGGAAACAGACGGGTTTGAATATTCTTGAATTAATTTTGAAATAAATTGTAAAATATTAGTGTGAACGTCAGCAAGTTTGACAGCACCGACAAGGCTCTGTTCTGATTCCATGCGGCGATCATCTGCCAGCCAAATTTGCTCTCGTCTGGTAAAAGTAAAAATAAGATTGATTAAGTGCCCGTAGTTGACTTCGACTTCAGTTGAGCAGTTGAGTTGTAACTTGTCTAATATTATTTATTTAATAAAATCAACGCTTTTGTCAATTGTTACTAGTTTGAGATAATTTCTAAATACATAAATGCAAAAAAACTTCCGCATGATTTTCACCACCAAACGTTCTCTGATCCAAACATTTAAGTCATCGTGAGACGTAAAAACGTGGAATCAAACGCGCCTTTTAAACAAAATGAGCCAGCCAAATACAATCACAAGACAATTGGTGTATGGTTGTTTTATTTGACCGCCAGTTTGTTTGTTTTTTTTTTTTACATCAAATCCAGATAATGACTCAACTCTGGCCAATGGCCCACAATCTACGCACCACTTGAACGCCGCCAGTCGTTAAAAACATAAACCGCACATAAAACTACGTCGCCATTGTCCGCCATCCGTCGCTTGTTGCCGGCAACGGAAATAATTCTCGAAAACACTCTGTTTTCGCATTCAAAACGTGAAAAAAATAAAAAGAGCCAACAAGAAAAAAACGTTTTATAGATCGACAACCACACTTAATGTGGCTCCTTATTTCCGTTCCTGTTTCGTTTGAATGAAAAATCGCACATCCGTCATACGTCCTGCAGAACAAATTCACCGTCGTCTTAGCCGGGCTCTCAGACGTGCCGTGATTTCGTCATCGGTGGTAATCTAAGTCCTCAACTTGCCCCCCACCTTAAAGCCATCTTTGGTTTATTTGCCAGCGGCAACCCCAGCAAAGACGATGGGAAAAATTATTCATGCACACGCAAAAATAATTAAAAACTTGCAAATAAAATGAATTGTTAGCACGAAGAGTCTCTCTCCACACTCCTCCTCCTAAGGAAACCCTTAATCTACCTCCGCCGACGAGGCTCTTAATCGATGTGGAGCGACGGGCGGGAAGGGCATCAGCTTCGTGGAGTGGAAATTGGCTTAAGGACAAAAGCCATAACGCGGGCTTCGCATAAAGTGACCCCCAAAAGTACTCTTACATTAAAAAATCATCAAGCGAAGGTGGTCAAATAAACAAACACAGCTACGAACCAGGCTCACTATAACGTGTGTTGGGTTGGCTCACGTGTGTGGGGGTGCTTCTCGTTGGACGAACATAATTATTTTTTATTATGTCCATAGAGTAACGGAAATGCGAGACGAATTCCTTCCAACGAAACCTGCTGGTCGTCCTGCCAATGTGTGAGCCTGTGTGTGTGCGAGAATCGGTTGAGGGAGGGCGGCAAACGATTGGAAGGCGACAAAACAGAAGCAAAGGACGACGCACTCGAACTACGTGTTTTTCTGTTTATTAACTTTGTTACCGCTTAATGAAAGTTCACCTGTGAAACGGGAGAAGGGACTCTCTTGTGTCGATTTCGATTTTTTTTTTTGTTTTTACGAATCGATTTGTAAGGAACAATTAGGAGCGTCATCATTGTGCGGGGCAGGGTGGAAACTTAAAAGTTTAATTGTTGCAATTATTGTTGAAAAAAAAAGGAGAGGAGTCGGGAGGGGTGCGTCAAGAGGGCGGGGAATGCGTTGGTTGTTGAGGTAGGTGGAAATAGAGGGTGGTGAATTTAAAGACTCATTAAGTCATTTATTTTGCAGGCACGAAAGTTTGTATGAAACTTATAACAGCTTATGACTGTGCGTGTTGTGGATCTGCTTAAGAGAGGGAGACACAATTCTTATGGCTATCGAACTCGGTCAAGAAGTCGTTCTCACGTGACTGCAGTCGGTCTGAGATTAAAATTGAAAAGGAATTATTTTCTAACTTAGAGAAATTCGGAAATAATTCCTTAGAATATAATTCCTTCCTTCCTTAGAAAATAATTTGTCTCAGCAATTGCAATTTATTTGAATTTCGATATCTGATTTATTTAATAAAGATTTCTTGACACTGCTTAAGTCGACAGAAGTAGGTACTTGAGTAGAAGAATCTTCAACCAAATGCATGTTTTCTGTGGAAATATGTCAGGTAACAAAAGAAGACACACGCCCGTGAGTAAGATAGAAATTAAACTCTTTGTTGATATATAACAACTCTTCTTGATACAAGAATTCATCGTTCTTGGATCAAAATGGCCCACTCAAACGTTTTCTATAACAAATTTTCTTGATTTCTTTGAAATCGAAATTGATTTTAACAAATTTTGTTTTTGTAGTTCATTGAAATAATTTCACATTTTTTCTTTGAGCTATTCGTGCACTAAAAAGCTAGAGATTCAGGAAATTATATGTATTAGGTTGTCAAATATCTCCCTTCCCCCTTTTTGTCTTTTGAATTTTCCGGCTATGTACAAAGCGCTAAAGAGCGATGCACAATTCTTGAGAACGCCGTGGAATTGACTGATTTGAACCGTTTGCTACGTACGCCTGAACGGCAGCGATATTTCGGCACTTCGACCAACACGTTGTCTCACTGACATGGCAATAGCACACAACCAATATTTAGACTAAAATGTTTCCACTAAACTTGTTATTACCTGTCTACTAGGGCGAGAATTACATCCGCAAATTAGAGTTAACGCTCTAAAAGTTGCGGTCATCGACCCCGAATTTGAGTAGAAAATTTTTATAATTTCCAGACGTTGCTCGTTCGTGTACTTTACCATGGTAAAAATGCTGAGTTTACTGAATAAATTGACAGTGACAGTTCGATGATAAGTGAAAGTGTGCGTTCACAAATTATATTTAAAATTGTCAAGTCCCTATTGGACAACGCTATATAAAAATGAAAGAAATAAGTGAATAAATAAAAAACAGTGATAAGAATTTACAAAAATTTAAGTTTTAATAACCAATCTTTGTAATTATTATGCATTATTTATTTTAAGATGTAATTTAAGCTGTAATAATACTACTAAACAAAATTTTAAGTTGAACTTTTAATATTTAAGGTTTTCAGTTGAGATTATAATTTTGGCTCCTTGAAAGGTATCCATCTATTACTTCCTTTCTGTTTTCGGAGATTTCATTCCTTATCGAGTATTTTCTTCCACTTCATGCACAACAAAACACATTTGAAGGACATTTCTCGTTTCTTCGAAGCGGCGCATTAATTTTTTAAATTCCATTTTGTGGACATCTCATATTTTTCAATAAAAAACAAAATCATTCAAATGTAGACCTTTCTTTCGACTGAAATCCAACCCAAAGACCCCCACGACAGACATATTCTAAAATCCCAGAAACCTTGAGCAGCTAAATCAAGGATCAACAAAATATCCAAATAAAAACTGAAATTCTTCCGAATTTGATAAACCTCCGGAAAAAAAACCCAATCCAATCCAAGGTCGACCTCATTCGTCACCGAACCGCACCCATAGCTAAGCTCTTCAAAAGAACTCTAAAAACCCACAGATAATCGCTGACCTTGTCTCTCGAAAGGCCTGAGATTCAAAGCACATGGCACGCTCACTCATCAGTCCAGCGCACATATGTCCTGCAAAATACAAAATCGATACCCGAAGCCCTCAGGGCGGAGTATAAATATCATCACGATAACTTTTGCTCATGTGGGCAGCCCTAAGTACGATTAATAACTGTATGCTCTAGTTCACCGACATTTCCATAGAATAACAATCATTATGCTGACCAACCCAAACCGCCCACCGCCCCTCAGTTAGCTAACTAGGCGAAGATAAACAAGGAGAAAGGAACAAAAAAAAAATGGATATCCTTGCATAAACCTCTCAACGAATCAATTCGGAATCAAAACGAGAATTGATGATTTGATTGGGGGTGGTGCGCGAGGGTGATGGACCCACATACACCCCACCACCACCGTCTGCCTACTTAGAAATTGTTCTCCTCTAATAGTCCCCGACGGCAACGTTCAGTAGGCTACCTTCGGGATATGATTATTTGAAATGTTCATTCAGAGAGGGATCTCCTTCGGGAACATTACGAACATCCCTCCCTCCCATCCGACTTTCTGAGAACAAACCCGATGTTGATTGAAAAGTTTTCTTTGTTATAGTTGTCTGCCAAACGAGTGTCTACCAACTGGGGGGCTCGGGATCATCATTTAACTAACTCCGATTTTCAATTTCTACTCTGACGGTTTTCACAGCAGAAAAGATACTCCTTCCTTTTCTTCTTATATTTATGCTGATTTATGCTAAGCACTCGGCAAACCCATCCAAGCGGAGAGGGAATCTGCAATCGAACACAAGGATCTCTCGGATACGTTACGTCATTGTAATGCGCTCGCTAGCTCGTTCAGCCTCGTCTCGCGTCGTGGTTAGCTGAGTTACAGAGGAACCGATTTGGCGGGGTGGCTGCAATAATTGAGCTTCAAAACGCATCGTAACGCCATGTGCGACAGGAGCCTTAAAGGAGACTGAGGAAGGGAGAGAGAGAGTCCTTCTTTCTTTAATTATTCATTGCCGGGTGTTTTTGTCGTTGTTCGCATCGTTTTTGACGTCGTCTCGCATTCAAGGACTCGCGCGCAATCGATCGATAGATTGGGGCGCCGTAAGCACTCCAGATGGTGCTTTGACTAATTGGAACAAACGCTCGATATGTCTGCGAGGTGTAGTTTGGCAATTTGCATACAGACCCTCCACTCTCACAGTCGTGGTCGATGACCTGGAAGTCCTTTTGGTGTGTGACTCACTGACGGCGTGTGCATGCCTCGTTAAGTAAACACTGCGGCGGGAGGTTTTTGTTCATCAACAATTTTTGAAAATTCTTTTTGAGCACATCCTTTGGCAGAGAGGGTGGTTCGTTAAGTGAATTTAAATTTGAAACTTCAGAAGAAATCTTTTTTTTTTTCTTTGACTTATGGATGTGTGCGTGTGGAGAAAATTACTCTCTCATCTCGGGTTGCAATTGATTTTCAGAGAATGGTTCGTTCCCGGGCGGCACGTAGTCATCGATTGAGACTTTGGATAGCTAGGAACTCAATTTGTCTGTGGCCCGGCGGTCGTCACATGAGAAAAGCTGAGTCTAGAATTTCAGAACAATGAAATTGTTTGCAATTTTAATATAATTTCATCCACTTTGAGACTTGCTGCGGTCTGAAATGCTTTAGAACGTTTCCTTACTTTTAATGGGGATGTGGACTTGTTCACACACGATATAGGTTGTGAGTGAGAGTCTCTCTCCGGTGCAATCTTTAAGAGACACAAGTACAAACGTATTAAAATGCAACAAAGTACAACTTAACTGGTTTCACTTAAGATTAACAGGATCAATTGAGTGGATACTAATTGATTAAAGATTAGCTGTATATATGTATTTATTGAAGAATAAAGAGAAAAAAGCCACTCGCAATTCTATAAAAAAAAAAAAACAATATTAACACCTCCTCAAACACCCACTATGTTTGAAGCGTTACGTAAAAACGTTTTGACTACTTGTCTACTCAAATCTTATTAAATGCTGTCAGTCGTTCGCTGGAGGTGGGGCCGTGAAAAATGTTTGTGGTGTTTTTTTCCCCGGGCTAGATTCGAACCTTGGTACTCCTGCTCAACAGTCCGACGCACTAACCGACTAAGCCACGGCGCCCACAAGGAAACAATTTGGATCGTTGAAAAATTGTTTATTTTATCTTTTTTTCTCTACTTTTTTCCAAATTGTTTAAAGCCATAGCCCAAAATCGAAAACGTAACTAATTATCAATCAGACAAAACTTTTCGTGTCATTTCGTTACAAAAGACGCTCGCGAGTCGTGGAAAATATTCAATTGTTTTTACTTTAGTCTGATTTTAATGATTTTCCTACGTAAGCGTCGACGACGTCATCGTTCATCGGACGATTCTCCATTTTAGATGAGTCTAACGTGTTCCCGAAACAGTGAAGTCAACGATTACGTCAACTTTACCTCTTCAGACATACAAACTCATGGCAACACTCAATTTTTGACTAAAGAAAGGTACGAACGATCAGTGCAATAGGATTTTGAGATTACTCTTGGTAGATCAATAATCGGAAAAGTTATTAGCAAAATCTGGAATGCTTTACATTCAAATTGTTGTCTAAGTAAATCAAGGAGCAGAGCACAAGGATGGAAGATGAAACGATGCTCTAATTTGAGAAATGTAGAATGATAAATAGGTTGCTTGGATCATATATTCATTGGAAATACCAAGTCCCATCAGAACTTCAATCTCTTTTCCTTTTTAGGGTTTCGTTCCAAAGGAATAACGAAAGGCCAACACAGTAATCATGCCTCAGCCATTGTATTCACCAGATTTGGCCCCTCCGACTTTTTCTTGTTCCCAAGATTGACGAGACCCATGAAAGGACGGCATTTTGCGACGATTGAATAGATATAAACCGATACGCTGAGAGAGCTCAAGGGCATACCAAAAAGTGCATATCAGAGGATTGAAAAAACGAGCTTCGAGGATTTGAAAAAATGCTCGCACAAGTGTATTATATCTGAGGGGGACAAAATAAAAATTAATGATGATTTATGCTGCAGTCACGAAGCATTGAAGAAGTACAGAGCACAATAAATCCACTTAAGAGTATCAAAGCCTCAAGAGATGACAGTGTACCTGTCGAGTTGATCAAACATGGAGGCCCAATTCTACATCAAGCAATCGGCGTGTACGTATGGAAGCATGAGGAGCTGTCGACGACTGACGATTGACTACGGCATAAAAGATATTCCTACAAGATCGGATAGCCCCATATGAGGAAACCATCAATGGGGTTTCAGACCAAGCAAATCAACAATTGATCAGATATTTACCCTTAGGCAGGCGATTAAAAAAATGTCTAGATTTTAACATTCCAACATACCACCTGTTTATAAACTTTAAAGCCGCTTTTGGTACCATAGCCAGGTTGAGAACTCACCATCCCAAACAAGTTGGCAAGACTGTGTAGAACAAACTTGTAGAAGAATGTATAACAGATTGGCAACGCTGGCGCAGAGCGACAGTTCGTGAGAGGGTAGATGTCACTCTGTTAAGCAACGTTGACGAGGTAGGTTAAGCGTGAAGAAAGTCAAGAAATAAATATTATTAGAATAAAAGTTAAATAATAAAGTTGTAAAGTATTGCTTTTGAAATTACAGTATTTTATTTTATTATTATTTTATTTGTTATTCATTCAATATACTTCATTAGATGAGTTTGACTTTAATGTTGAAATCACTATTCCCTTTTGAAGTCTCGTTTGTACCAATCTTTTAGGCCAGTCAATAGATAAAAATCAATTGAAAGCAAGTTTTTAAAATTATGTAGCATTCTTTGAAGAAATTTTGAAGTTCCAGAGAAGTGTTTGGGATTTGGACTTTTTGCATTGAAATCTTAGAGAATTATTAATTTTGAATGACCGAACCCTCGTTCGGAAAACTGATGAGTAGGAGAACTGAAAGATTAGCTTTGGCTACCAAATAGGTCCGAGACTTGGGTGCACAGCTTGGGTGCACATCTTATGGACAATAGTTGGCCCTATACGTGAAGAAGGACAATCGAGATGTTTAACCAAATCTTAATTCTTATTAACTTAAAAGTTTTACTAACCTTTAAGTGGAATAAGGAAAGACATATTACTGAATTTCTGGAACTTATTTAGGCAATAGAAAATATTTGAATAAAAATAAAACAAAATGCATTTTCTAAGCCAGTGAAGTGCAAGGTCAGAGATGATTACAAAGAATGACCTTTAGATTCTGCCATCTGCAGCAGTCTCTTCTAAATTCAATTAGAATCTATAACCCATTTAAATTCTAAAGGGGGCTAAGACCTGCTCTCAATTCGACCTCATAGAACTACCCCAAATCTGTCCTCTGGCAAAAGTCATAGTTTTCCAGAAAAAACCGTCCACTCAACTCCATTGTAGCCACCCGCCCAGCTTAACCTTGATTATCCTTTTCTCTCAGAAACGATGTCCACATCAAAAACACTACATACACAGTTTTTCTTTTTGATTTTTTTCAGATTCCTTAAATTGCCTTCAAAATTGCATTCACCTCCAAACACACACACACTCACACGGCTCGTAGTCCGAGTGTGAAATCAGAACATCAGGATCTCTCTTAGTTGCCGAAAAAAGCAGAAAAAATTGCTAATGAAACGACCCGGTGAGCAATGTCAACGTGGACGACGATGGAGGGCCACACAGGATTTTTCGTCGTCGTAACGGGATTGCGAAAACCTGTTGGCCAGTTGTCCTCTTGCAGGCCAATCGTTTGATATCATCTGCACGGGTAGGGGGGAGCCACATGGAACAAATCGATATCTAACCAAACATTACGTCATGCCTTGCTGCTCTTATGTTTGAGTACTTCAAGTGGACGTCTGTGTGAGTGAGGCGATGGGTCGTGGTAGGGTGAGTGTGTATTTTATGCCCCTAGTAAGCAACTATCGAATCGGATAAGGATCAGCTAGGTAATGATTTTTATTTCGTGTCGTTCTCTTTATTTTATGCTTTGCTCCTAAATACGAAAGTGTGCTCTGTGCGCTTGAACGGGAAAGCGGCCCAACGTCGGTGTCGGGTGCACACGGCGCCGGTTAGGGGTAAGAAAAGTGTCGTAGGGGGTAATTTTTTTATGAGTGAATTTGAATTTTAAAAGATTTTCTACACGGACGGTGATGCAAAACACAACTCAACCAGCAGGAGGGTTCTTCATGTGAAGTAGAAACTGTTTTCAGCACTTTGAATGAGAGCGGAAAAATGAATGGAGTTTTGTTTGATTGGTCTTTTCATTGGAAATGAACTTGTGCACGTTTTTTGATGGTTTTACAGGTTCTTTGAGTCTGAAAAATGCAAAGTCGGAACAGGGTAGGCAATTAAGTGGGTAAAGGGAAAGTCGTAGATCTTTCAAAAGGCTCAAAAATTAGTACAAAAATATCTGTAAAGCAAAAGAACAGCGTTTTCCAATCACGGAAGCTCTATGAAAGTCTTCGAAAACACCATGACAAGGTCTGTAGTAATAAGAACACGGCTGTCAAGTTACTCCAGTGTTCAAAATTGCGGGAACGAAGTGTGAAGTGCATAGAAGTAACGTTTCTGAGTTTTCGGATCTAGATTTTTAGAAAGGAATCACAATGCTAACTATAATATTTCCACTCACATTTTGTCGCATGAGTCCACTGATGTTTTCTGACGGAGACAGTTTTTTTTTCTGAAGCTCACCAGCAGGTCAGAATTTCAAAGGAGCACTGTTTTTTTTAAACTTTACTTTCAGATACTTAAGACAGCTTTATTTTTTGATAAAAAAAAATTTAATTGTATTTGAAATGGCCGTAAAAAAGACACAAATGCCTACTCCCACGGCTCGAAAAAAACATGAAATGCTTAAAAAATGGCGTTTTTATGCTCCAAAACTTTGGGTTCGGCCTATCTTTTTTAAAATCTTAAAAATACTACGCCAAAGCTCGAAATTAGCCAAAAAAAATAAATTTTTAAATACTAATCTTCCGAATTTGAGGTCTACTTAATCTTAAAGTCAACTTCAAAATACACCACATTTTTGCAGAAACATACAGGCATTTTCCAAACTTTAAAATGACCAAACTTTCGTGACCATAAACTGCTAACGTTTTCGAAGCTAAAATGCCAGCTGACAAAGCTAACATCAGTCGATTGACGTCTAAAGCTCACCACATTATTCGAAAACACCACGAGTTTTCGAAAGTTATGAAGACGGCTTTTTTGAACCCTAAAGTTTAACTTTTGTTGATAGCCTGGGAGATAAACAGATTCAACTTTGCATAAAAGCAGGCAAAAAGGTATTGTTAAGGCGCAAGAAGGTCTTAGGGTCTTAAAAACGTGTTTTGAAGGCCGAAAACATGCAGAAGCACTGTTTTTAACTTTAGTGTTCGTTTTGCGCCCTTAGTTTTGGAAGGTGTTACCATAGGAGTGCGGATAAGGAGCTGTTTTTGTGCAGGGAGAAAGCCTGTTAGCTCTTTCATGAAAAGTGCTCTTCCTATACAACATGAATTACACTAAAGCTGTAGTAATTTTATTCTTCCCGAGTCCGAACATTTAAGTCTACATCAGAAGTCTTCTTGTGAAAAAAAAATGTTGGTCTTTTACTTCGTTTTTGGTGAATCAAAAAGAATATTATCTCTGCGGCTGGAATTGGACATGTTCATAGAGGAGTTAATACTGAAATCTGTCCAAAAATTTACTAACTCGATTTACTTCTCATTTGTAGCCGCCACTTTCATTTAATTTTAGTCCTTTAGAATCCCTAATCGACCTTTTAATTCACACTCTCTGATAAAACTCTGAGTACGTTGAGACCTACCAAACTTTCGAGCAACCTTTCAAAGACCGGATCAACTTCAAACTTCTTACGCCGTTGCCACTTTCTTCGGTGAACAAATCACCATATCCAATTCGGGTCACAGATGCAAATTAGAGCCGCGCCCACTTGACCTGCATTCGTTGCTTGAGCTGACCTTACAAAAAAAAAAAAAAAAAACAAAAACCTCTCGTCCTCATCCACTTGATGGCCACCCTGTCAAAAGCCGCCCCTATTACCATATTACAACCAACTAGTTGTCCCCCGAACAGCAGTTCGACCGCCCGTCGTTACCAACGGCCCAACTGCCATTCGCTTAATTGCAAGGATCCCAGCACGAAGCACAACCCATGCCCGCCATGACCCTACTCAATAGGTGATTCCTATCGCCATTGTCGGTCCCTGTTTGCCCAGGTCGATTGTAAAAGGTACGATCCTCATGCCCAGTCGTCTGCAGTCGCCGTCGCAGTCCTCGTCGTCTTCGTAAGGACTTCTTTTGTATGAATGAATCATTTTGAAATTAGTCGATGGGTTGTGGAAGTGGCCACTCACTCTCTCTCTCTCTCTCTCTTTCTCTGGTCGAGTCTGAAGGATTATCGCATGTAAAAATTGTTACTTTGGTTTTCTTTTCAGGACTTTTTTCGGAGTTCGTGTGTGGTGTCCTTTGTCTTCGTAACACTCTCCGGACTGCGAAGGACAATAACGACAACGAAAACTCACAGCGTTGTTGACATTTTTGGACGATTTTCGAAAGGCAAATTATGGCTCTCCGGTTGGATTTTCGTGAAACGTTGCATGTTCCTTGGCCACAGGAATGTTGTGTTGCATCCTTTTGACGCAAACACACACACACACACACTGGCCTGATGATGGGTGGCAGTGGTAGTGGTGGTGATGGTGATTCATGGCATGACAAATTCAGAGACGCCCCACCATTGACGGCTCTGCTCTCCGACGACGACGGACACCAACACAAACAACAGCAAGGACTCCACAGGATTATGGGAGTTATCAGTTCGAGATCAGAGCTGGCCGCTGCTTTGTTATCGTAATGGAACTCTCCAAAGGGACTGCGCTAGGGTTTTATTGTTTGGTCGTGTCGTTGCAGTCGAGAGTGGTGTTTTCTGATACGCTCAAAGGTGACGCGGTGTCGGCGGACGAAGGCACCCCAGACAGGTTTTTATTGCGATTGAAGTGAAGCATGACGGAGGTGAGTGCGCCCCGGTGAATTGTTTTGAATTCGGGTCTGCATGCGAACACGACGACAGTCGTCTTATTGTGTTTGTCTGGCCTCCAAAAATGGGAGTTCGCAACTTGAAGAAAAACATCAAAATTACCTCATAGAGCTTGTCGCTCTTTACGGGTTTGCATACAAAGCGCGGCGAAAAGACCTTTGAATGATTTCGCAGTTGCTTTTGCCGCCGTTAAGCCACAATTGCCCAGTCCCGGAAACTGCACGCTACATCATCCTAGTTAAAAGACGGTGTCTACGTATTTTTTGGGATATAGAACGAGACTGACCGACAGCCAAAGTTTACTGACAGTTAAAAGAATTCAAGAAGCAAATAAAAGCCTTCAAGAAGCTTTAAAATTTATGTTTTGAAGTTATTAACTTCTACTCGCTATCCGTGCACACATCAACGCATATATTTTTTTTTCTTTTTAACTCTTAATTACAAAAATTAATTCAAAATATGGGCAATGAAAAAAACGTGTTGTTTTTGTTATGCTGGCACAAATGAGTTGGGAGATAGCACGGTCTCTTTCATCTTTCCCCATCCGAAAATGTACGTTTAGATTAGGAATTAGAATCACCGCGGTTTGTTCCGTGCACAAAAAGTTCCCCAATAGCTAAACGCTACTAAAACTCAATTAAAAAAGTGTTTTCGACTGAAAAATATTATTCATAAGATGCTAATATCATCTTATGCTGTTTAAATTTTGTTAAAAGAAACTACTCTTACAAAATACACAAAATGTTTTTAACTCAAAAATGCCATTTAGAATGATAACATAAGCCTCTTTATTTCTAGAATTATAAAACAAGCGTTTTATTGAAGAACTTTAGTTTTTTTCCGGCAAAGAAGCTCTTCAAAAGGAAGCAGTTCAGCGCTCCATCTCGTCCAGCGAACAATTCACAATCGTCCTGGGTCACTTCTGTCATGAAAATATTTTGAATAGCTTGCTATATCGGTAGATGTCACTTTTGAAGCTGTAATTTTTCGACATTTGACATGTAGAAACTACGCCATTAATAAACATGGAAGGATAGTCCCTTCAGCAATTTGGCAGAGACGGTTCGTAAAACTAAAACATTTTTGGGTCATCGTGAAGCACCTTGTCGGACCGCATTACAGCTGTACAAGTTCGTGATGTGAAGAATAGAACCCGTGCACGTCTCTCAAGAATAACTGAGAACATTGCTGCTGTTGCCCAAAGTGTTCAAGAAAACCCAGGTCTGTCCATTCCTCGACGTTCTTTTGAATTGGGCATTCTACAAACCAACACATAAGAACTTGCTTCTTAAGGCTTATAAAGGTTAGTTAACACAAGAACTTAAGCCGGTCGATCATCAACAGCGTCGTGTCTTTGCTGATTGGGTCCTTGAAAATCATGAAAATGATCTGAAATTTCATCAAAAAATCATCTTGACTGATGAGGCCCATTTCTACCTCGGTGGCTACGTGAAAAAGCAAAGAAATTGTAGCATCTGGGGCTCGGAAAACCCAAGATTAATTGTTGAGAAGCTTTTTCATCATCAGCGCGTAACTTTTTGGTGCGGTTATGGTCCGTCGGGGTCATTGGACCTTATTTTTTCGAAAATGAGGCTGGAGCAACAGTTATGGTGAATGTATTGCACTATCGAGGGATGATTAAAGACTTTTTATGGCCGGAATTGGATGGTATTGATCTGGACAACGTTTATTTTCAACAAGACGATGATACGTGCCACACAAGCAACGAAACCATCGATCGCTTACCGGAAAAGTCTCCGAACCGTGTTATCTCTCAAAGGTGTGATCACAATTGGCCACCGAGATCTTGTGCTTTAACACCTTGCCACTTCTTCGTTTGGGGTTACGCGAAAGATGAAGAGATGATGTAGCGCTTTGTACATAGCCGGAAAATTCAAAAGACAAAAAGTCGGAAGGGAGATATTTGACAACCTAATATATACAGGATTCAAAACATATAAATGAGCCGCTCAGTGCACAGACTTACTAACTCCAATTTTTAACTCAACACTGCGCTACTCTTTTTTAATTACAAAAAAAAATTTTATTTGTATAATTTATGACTGCAACTACTACAATAATAATAAAAAAATTGGCATGATTAATCCCTTTAAAATATATGATCAGATCATCAACAAAGCTGAACGGAGTAAAATTGTGATTTATAGTTTATGAAAGAAGTAAGAATTGAGTTGTATCAGATTTGCTATACAGTGTAGGGTAAAAAAAAATCGTAGGTTTAAGTGTCAAAGCACTGACACCCTTGGTTATTATTTTTTATATCTTTCCTGAATAATAAAAACTAACACCATTAAACTACAAGTATTTGAATAAAAGGTAGTGTATTTCGAAAGCGAATGTAAATTATTTCATTGATATTCTCAAATTTTTTGGGTTAATTGAACTGTGCTTAGAACGGCTCAAATATCAGTTCAAACATTTTTTTTAAGAAGAAGCAAGTTATGACAATCACATCGCAGATTTCAATGTCCATTGTAGGAACTCCTTTTCAATCGAACCCAGTTTTTGAGAGTCAAGTCACTCATCCCAACTTTGTTTTCCTAAGAGAGTTCAATGAAACTACAGTCGCAGTCTCATGTTTCACAAATCCACAAAGATAAACTCCAATCAGTCAACGTCCTTACGGATGCCACACTACGACCTCTAAAAGAGCAAGAAAAATAGTTTCTTCGTAATTCCTTGATAGCCTTAAGACCCGCTCCATTTTCATACTCAGTGGACCGCCCTGTTGGAAATTAAATTCGGAAATGAAGATCTGCAGGCAGATGATCACGTAGGACACGATCACCTCTGTGATGAAGACGAACGAAAAGTTCATGTTGATGCGGAACAAGTCAAAGACCTTCGTTGACATGCTCCGAACATTACCGTTAATCAGCAGCAAATTTATCTAAAACTATAAGTAAAACCATTTAGACCTGACAGCAGAGCTTCAAACTTACGTCCCGTTGCACTAGCGGGTTCTTCCAGAAGTGCTTCCGCGAAATGAAGAACACAAAGAGTTCGGTGGAAAAGAGCAGCTCCATCTGCGTCAGCAAATCCGCCAGATATCCTTGCATGTAGATGTTCAGCGTGTTGGTCAAAGCGCCCATTATCTGCCAGATAATCTCGCGGACAACGACATATTGAAGTGCCGTTGGATGTTCACCGGTTGCAAACATCGGATCGTATCTCAGCTCGAGGAAGTATCGCATGCAGTCGTAGATCCGATAAATGTCGCCAAACAGACCGAAGTAGCAGTGAATGTGAAGGACAGTGAATAACCTATTCAGGATTTCCTTCACGCGATGGATCCGAAAAGTGATGGAAACTAAGTCGCGGATGTATTTGGCAGCTTCACGCCGCTTCATGTCACTCCGGGTTCGTAAACGGGCCAAGAGTCCGGTCAGCTTGATGTAGAAGCAAACTAGGACCAAGTTGGCGTACATGTGAGACCAAAAGGTCACCTCCGATAAGATGAAGCCCTGCACTGTGCTGAAGTCGTAGATGCAGAGAAATGAGATCAACTCTCTCTTGGAGTCGTAGATGTGGACGATCATAGCGAACATCCTTAGAGCGAGGAGGTTTTGGAAGCAAAGCGGGACGAAGAGCTCGTCGTCTGTCATCCGGGAGATCTTTCGGAAGATGTCCGCAAGGCTGTTGAGGGTTGGCAGGAAAATGTGGTGATTGGCGAGATAGCCGTTCGTGAAGATGACTGCGTTGAAGTAGTACCAGTAGATGCGTCCTGTCATCAGTACAAGCTCAACACTGTCACGGGCGTCTCGTGTAAAGCCCATACTCATTTTTTCGAATACGTTAAAGTAGATGTTGAGGATAAGTTTCGAGGTGGAGTGCAGAGCATAGATCCTGAAGAGCACTACGAAGATCCAGTAGCGAGTGGACGAATCTTGAAATTTTCCCGTGGCCTTGTTGTAGACAACGCCTGTGTACCCCAACCACCTGTAAGCTCTAAAGAGGGCTTTTAAACGAGATCGCAGGCAGGACCGCCCAACGGTGCTGTTCATTCTGGGCGAGCTACTAACAAAGACTGAATTGAAAACACGCTTCGGGGTACTCTTTGACTAGAGATCGATAATTTTAGCATTAGAGTTATTGACTGTGAACGACTGGCACTTATTTATGAGTGGATCTAATCGAGTTAATGGTGGTCAGTCAGGAGGTGTGTCAGAGTCGAGAATCTAGCAAGGGAGCTGGTCGCTGGGCGCATCACGTGTAAATCTTTTAACGAATTTTAGGTTTGTAGAGCCATGTAAATAATTTTCAATGCAGAGGATCATGAGTAGAAAATTTTTAAAAAGAAGTCATTAACGACTCTAATTGACAATCATTCCGATTAGGCCAGTAAGCTTCAGATCGAAAATCGCAAAGTAAAACCGAGCCAATCATTTTGAACAGTCGAACAATAAAGAAGTTCCCACGTGGTGTTAGCAGCATTTGGCAGCGATGTTGCTTCGTTAACATCTGCCAAGTCTCTTCCATATTATTTAGTTACTCTTGCCAAATCGCTTGTTGCTTAATGAGTGTATTCAGCATATGTTTCGACGCAAACGCGTTAAACGTAAAAACACATTTATCTTAAATCAAATCGAACCGTTTGCGAAGGGGGTTTCTACAAGTGACTACAAGTGATTGCATAATTTTGTGTGTACCACATTGGTCTCCTTTTTGCTACGATGATTGCCCAATTTTTCATCGATGAATGCATTGCAGTGATTGCCGTCGGTTTTAAATTATGTTTATTTACTGTGGATGCCAGTTGAGTAACCGTGCGTGCGCTGCTGGTTAAGCTGTTGTGCTGCACTACGTGTGACCGTTTAAGTGGTGGAATAATAGAGACGCCGGCGCCAGTGTCTATCAAAAAATTTCGACGGAAGCTTTATGAAAAATAAAAAAAACTGGTCAAGTGTGAGTTTTACTCACCCGCCGAGGGTTTCGTTCGCAAACAGATTAGTAGTTTAGTCTTAATATAAGTCTAAGAAATCAACAAACTAAAATAGTCAAATCAAATTAAACTCAATTCACTGTTCAATCACTAAGATTCTTTCATTTCGAACGAAACTGAACAAAAGAAAGTCCTTTCCCATTTGCTGATCGCGCCAGCCGTGTGAAAATTGCTTTGGTGCATTTAGGGGATGAAATGCCGCAAGCGACACTGAGATTGCCGTCAGTTCATCGTTTTTGCAGGTAACTGAATCGATTTAAATCCTTAATATCTCGAAAAATTGTATGAAAATAATTTTTTTTACATAATATTTTATTGTTCTTTCACTGAGATCTACAAAATGGCGTTTTCGGATCTTCAAAATTCGAATGTTGTTGTTTTTTGGTTTTTGGCCAATATCTCGAAAACTATTGAAGCCAGAGTGCTCAAACCAATTTTAACACAAAGATTACATCAAGATCTACATTCTAGATTTTTTTTTTCAGATTTTTAGACCAACGGATGTGGAAATGCGACGCCTTTTTTTCGACTTTGAAGCTTAATATCTCGAAAACCTAACTTCCAAATGAAAAGTTCAAAATGAAAACTCTATTTCATTTTGCAAGACCTATCCGGTGGTACCTCACTTAATATATTGCCTTGAAATTTTTTTCAAAAAAAGTTAGTAATTAATTTATTTTAGTACAAATAAAAAATCACACACGATTTTCGGATAATTTTGGGGTATTGCGATGAGTTGCCCCATAACTCCATTTTTTTTCAGATTTTTTGGTCAAATATTCTAGAAAGTAAGGTGGGGGACACGGTACACAAGTCAGTTTTCGGCAATTTGTTGGCTAATAACTTCTTACCAATAAGAGTAAGATGATTACTATAGTACAACTTTTAGATCTAACTCTCATCCTCTTTCCAACGATGCCCATATCAAGGAACTAGTAAAAGAAATTTATTTTTCAAATTTAGTATTGGTACTAAGTTTTTCGCTAGTATAAAATTTTCTTAAAATTTTTTTCCTGAACTTTCTTTGGGCAAGTGAAATACGTCTTTTAGCGAAGTTTTATTTATAAATTCTTAGTGGTTCGTCAATTACCGAGGTTATGGCCTAATGACAGACAGACAGACATTTTCATAATCAGGGCACCGCCCCCTTTCCAATGACACCCATATCGACCATCAAAGTGAGTAAACGTTTTTTTCGAGCGTTAGTATTAGTACTAACTTTTTCTTTAATCTGCGACTAATTCCAAAAAGGGTGCATGATTTATTTTTGGGTTGCCTAGATACACCTTCTGTCCAAATTTCATCCCTTAACTACAAAGAACTTATAAGTTATAGTCAAATATGTAAAAGGCGACAGACAGACAGACAGACAGACACCGAAGTGATTCCATAAGGGTTTCGTTATTCCTTTGGAACGAAACCCTAAAAAAGGTGAACCGAAGAAGCACCGAGTTCATTCGCCTTAGCCTGAGTTTGTCGTTTTAGGTTTTTATTTGGAATAAGCATGGGGCTCGAACTCCAAATTTATCGTGGTACCAGAATTCAGTCCATCACGCCGCATAATTGGGCGCGATTACACAAAAAACCGGCATCCAAAATTTCAAAATGAGTAAGCTTTGCTATTATCCCTTAGATAATATTCCAATGAATTAGTTGCAAAAAAAATTACCTTTTTTCTTGTCACGTTCGATTGAATCTGGCATTTTGTTCATACCGCAACGTCTGTTTAAATAAGTGAGTAGTGGGGTCTTTTTTTTTTAAAGTTGATTGTAAAAATATCAATAAATCGCGTAAAAGTCACGACAGAATTTTCGTTGAATATGGAGTCGAAAGCTTCTTGTATGTAATTAATATATCTGCAATCAAAGTTTGTGTATCTATCTATAGCCAAACACTTTTTACGATTTAAAAACAAATCGTATTTTGTAAAAATTAAAAATTAGCTCCATTTTAAAAACTTATAGATAGAGCAACTAGCCATTGTAGTTCAGAAAGCTGGAAATAAAGACTGAAAAATGTACAGGGAAAATTATTAGGTTGTGAAATATCTCCCTTCCGCCTTTTTGTCTTTTGAATTTTCCGGCTATGTACGAAGCGGTACAGAGCTCGTATCCAAACTAATCATACATAGCGTCGTTTTGTAGGTTATTCAAGACCTTTCAATGATGTATAGTATTGCCAGATACGTGCAAATTTGTCCTTTTGAAGTACTGGAAACGCCTATGGAGGTCGTCCATTTGAGCAGTCGACCATTCATTGAATGTTTGACAGGAGGTTATGTTTGGTAAATAAACATGTTTTTTCTACAATGCTGTCAGGCATTTTGGTTAATTTTTCGAGTGATTCACCACAGTGTTTGCTTCAGAGTCATTATTAAGGCGGTCAAACTAAAGTGTTTCCCAGAATTTGTCGTCAATGGTTTCGCCTGCGAAGTTTTACACTTCCTTCATCAAACGCGAAGGTTTTCTATCTCCCAGCTCCATCTGCGACAGCAATTTTTTGGCTCATCGGAAATTCCTGTATGATCTTCTGTTTAAGCCCGAGATATTTTCTTGTCGTTGGTGGGTTCCGCAGGAATGTTCTGAACTTTTCTGCTACGATCTGATTGATCTATACAATATGGCACATCGATGCATCGGATGTAATACGATTGACTGCGAATTAAGACTCAACAACAAAAAAAAAAAAAAACTCACTTATAGGGAGTCCAACAAAAAGAAAAAAAACGAATCTCATGGGTGGATTCAAAAAACTCCGGAGCTTTAATTTGTACTAGCGGTTTGCTTAAATTTACTAGTGCTTGCTCTCATCGCTTATTCCCCGGTGGCTCTTTCGTCACTATTCGATTTATGGTCTTATGGTCTTATGGTTTACTTCTATGCCCGCAGTTTATTCTGAAACTCAGCGAACATCCAAGGATATGTACAAAGAAAAGGCTTGAATATTTTTAAGGGCTTCAGTACAGGAGCAATATTTATCTTTAGTGTCATCCGCACAGTGCTTTATGTACATTCATTTGACCATACTTCATTTAAGTAAGGTCTTATCCTGAAGGAGGAGGGTGATAGACCTTGCGAGGGTGATAGATCCTGCCTATCATGGAATTGAATTTGTGTCTTAGTCTGACCAAGATTTTAAGCGAAGCATTGGAGGAAGTTGAGAAAACTAGAGGAAGAAAACTAGGAAGTCTTAAGTTTAGTGGGACAATAAGCAGTTACTGATCAAACACGTGACGAATGCTACGAAGTTTCCATTCAACCTAGAATAATAAATCTTCATAAGTTGAGTTCTGTCGACATCGGTAAAAAGGTAAAAAAATAAAACATCAAACTCAACCACCTACGTCACCGTCACACATAAAACTAAATAGTTTACTTCATCACCAAGTGTCAAACACAATCAACTTTGCGGCGAGCAGCTTAGATTCTATCAACGCTCGATAATTCCGTGTTAAGCACAAGAAATCATCAGTTATCGCCGCCGGGTAAATAGAAAGACATCAATCACTATCGGAAAACTACTCTCGACCAATCAATTTGTCCACTGACCCCCGAGCCAGGACCCTACCTGAATCAAGGTATGCACCAATAAGTGGGTGGTAATGGTACACCTCGTGTTACATCATCAATCAACACCCAAGAAACTGAGAGTGACAGTGATTTTCAATTTTCCTACACACACGCACACACAATTCGAGAAAATTTCTTTAATGTATCCATCAATTTTCAACCCCCAGCAATGAAATCTTCGCTTCGAAATTACCCTCTAATTTCTCCGCCTTAACGTGTCTTCCTTTAAGCAAAAGTAAACCGAGTTTACCACTCTCTCAACACCTTGACACCTTGAGAAATGCTAAAATCTGTATATATATGTGTGTGTGTGTGTGTGTAGCATACATCCTTTAAGAGTATCGTTTCCCGCAAACGTTATCCGGGTTTTCATTACTTAGAAATAAGAGCGAAATACGCCTCAGCAATTTTTCCATTGGAATTTTCGAGTTTGAAATTCAAATTACAAAACGCACTGAGGTGGAGAGCAGGAAGATGAGAGGTGGGAGGTGGGAGGTGGTGGGTTTCGGCCTGGGATGCGAAGACATTGGGAGATAAATTGTGGGATAAACAACGACATGATATCGATCTGGGTGGGGGATGAGAAATTCACTTTACTCCCGACTACGAGGGAAGTACGACGGGATGTCATTGTCATCGTTTAGTTCATATCCACCCGGTGGGGTAGAGGATATCCCTCTTGTCTCGTGTTTTTTTTTTGTAGACACACGTCGCTCGTGGACTGGGATGATTGCTTATGCTTGTAACTGTCGCTAGTCACCAATTTCATGTCCTTTTTTTTGTATCTCAGACTCAAACCCTCAACTGTCTTCACCTACAAGTGCGTAACTGTGTTTGCGAGCCTCCTAATCCATCGTTAAAAAATGCCATTTATCTTCGTGTTCTTCTTCTTGTACGATAGTCGAACGTAACACACACACGTGCTCGTTGCTGCCTTAGAATTAGATTTGGATATGAAAAATGAGGCGGCTTTGGAGGAATTCCATCGGCCGGGTGTCAAGGCCCAGCGGGAATGGGGCGCTGAAGAAAATGTTTCGTCTTGCCACGCAGATTCGTGGATTGATTTCAAATTCAAGTTAAAAATTCCGAGCTCATAAATTATTGAAGGCCATCATTTTAAGGTGCCTTTTCTCGCATCTTGTGTCAACTGATGCTCAGAGACACGTGGATTTTCGAAAAAACTTCAAACTGCGACTTTTAACTCTGGATCAGGACTCTGATTTCTATTGACCTTCACTTGGACAGAACAAAAAAAAATTTAATACGTCCTAATTGTTTTAGAAACTGGCCAACTTGAATATTTAAATATTTAAAGCCTTTGTCAGGCTTGGCAACTGAACGGCTTAATCGATTCGGCTGAAATTTAGAAGGAAGTTTGCTTACGTTGTGCATCATGTTTTAGTTGTTTTTGTATCAATGCACTAAGTACACCGTCAACTTCGAAGTGCATAAAACGCATTTTAAAAAGAGCGTTCGAACTACCCCTTCCATTTGCTGATCGTATATATCGTACTTGTTTCTTTTGTGAAACATTTTTAGTCATTCATAAATGCGGGACAATTGCATTCCCTAAGCTTTGAATTTATGAACCTCTTTTTAGGGTTTCGTTCCAAAGGAATAACGAAACCCTTATAGATTCACTTATGTGTCCGTCTCTATTTTGTCTGTCTGTCTGTCGCCTTTACATATTTGCTAATAACTTCTGAATCCTCTGTAGTTAAGGGATGAAATTTGGAATGGGTATGTATCTTGGTAACCCAAAAATAAATCAGGAATTTTTTCCGGAATTAGTCGTATATTAAAGAAAAAGTTAGTACTGAAACTAACCTTTGAAAAAAATTTTATTAACTTTTGTGGTCAATATGGGTGTCATTGGAAAGGAGGCGGGGCGGAGATTACAAAAATGTCTGTCTGTCTGTCACTAAGCCTTATCTTAGGTACCTGGTGAACCACCTGGAATTAAGAAATGAAATTTACACAGAAGATGTGCTTCACTTGCCCAAAGAAAGTTCCGAAAAAAAGTTTGAAGAAAGTCACTTATTAACGAAAAAGTTAGTACTAATACTAAAATCAAAAAATAGTTTTTTTTTCTTAGATACTTGATATGGGTATCGTTTCGTTAGAAAGAGAATTCAAAAAGTTGTACTACAATTAGCATCTTAGTCTTATTGGTAAGAAGTTATAAGCCCGCAAACTTCAAAAAACCGACTGGTGTACCATGTCCCATACCTTATTTTCTAAAATAATGGGCCAAAAAATCTGAAAAAAATTGGAGTTATGGGGCAATATTGCAAATATACCCAGAAATCTCTTATGATTTTTTATTTGTACTAAAATTAATTAATAACTAATTTTTTTAATTTTTTTTTCTTAACGGAATTGATTGAGTTAGGTATCGTTGGATAGGTCTCGTAAAATAAAATACAGTTTTCATTTTGAGGTTTTTGTTCGGAGGCTCGGTTTTCGAGATATTAAGCTTTAAGTGCGAAAAAAAAGCGTCCCCCCCCCTCGCATTTCCACACCCGCGGGTCTAAAAATCTGAATAAAATCTAGAATGTAGGTCTCGACGTAATCTTTAGTTTAAATTTAGTTCGAGCATCTTGGTTCAAACAGTTTTCGAGTTATTGGCCAAAAACCAAAAAACAATGACATACGAATTTTTAAGATCCGAAAACTCCATTTTGTAGATCGCATCAATAGAATCAAAAAATGTTATACAAAAAAAAAATTATTTTCACACAATATTTAGAAATATTAACGATTTAAGTTATGTGAGCATTTTGCTAAAAAAGGGCAACTAGTGATTATCTCACACACACAAAGTTTTCTACGCGTTTCCTATACCAAGAAAGACAATAGAATTTCGAAGCGGCGTTGGTGGAGTGGTTATAGCGCTCGCGCTCTGGTCTCAGGGTCCCGGGTTGAATCCTCGACTTGTCCGATTTGGCTTTTTTTGCTTTTTATTTTTTTTCTTCTCCGAAGAGGGTTTCTCGAATATTTTGTATGACAGTTTTCTTCTCTCTCAGTTCTCTTAAAAGAACAAAGCGAAGCAAAGAAATGATTGATCGTAATAGCTTTGTTGTTGTAATTTTTTTGAAGAAAATAAGAGAATCAGTTATTTGTAGGTGTATGTGTGTTCAGACCATTTCCTGATTTGCTCTTTTCTATTGGTTGCGATTTATATAAATATGCTGTTGGAAAGATTTTATGTTTTGTCTCTGAATAAAAGTGAACATAAAAAATTCTAAGGAAAAAAAAACAAAATAAATCCTAGTGCAAAATTTGAATTTTTTTTTGAATTTCAAACACGAGTACTTGATTTGTTAATTTCTTGGATGTTTGTGACTGTACCACATTAGTGTTCTAGACGATTAAGTGGCTATTTTTTATTGCCGAATACGTTATGATTCGAATTGCTGAGCTGCTTGGTAAGCTAACTTTCATGAACTGCTGATTAATTGCTTCAATGGAGTAGCTTGAGACCATTTCCTTTAAGTTCACTAAATCAATTTTTACACGGTTGGCACGATCAGCAAATGAGAACGACTTTTCTTTTGTTTAGCTTTATTCGAAAACGGCAGGTAGCCGTAGTTAGTTGCTTTAACTTAAATTATGTCCTTACTCCTAATCTGTTGACGAAAGAACGAAACCCTCGGTGCGTGAGTTAAACTCACACTTGACCGGTTTTTTCGAAATCACCGTCAAACTGCGTTTCTCCTCGTGTGAATCCACCAAATCCGCTCCTGCTTATACCGCTGTTATGATTTCCCCCCCTTTTTTTTGTTTCAATGATGGCTGATGATGATGTTTTTCTCAAAAATTTTCTTTCCAACAAATCTAATTTACCAACTATCCTTACTGCAGTAGAATCACAAAACAAAATTCAAGCGAAAAACGATAAAACGATTTTTATATCTTTGTAATAATATAGGAATCCGCCTGAAGGCCACACTTCGTATCCTATACGCAGTAAATGAGCGAATGAGTCTCAAATGCTGAAATTGATTTTCTGCTCACCTCCGACAATCGCCTTGCCCCCGTAGAGCGCTTCAAACACACATACACTCGTCATATCGCGAGGAAAGGAGGTGGTTTAGCTCAGTACCCCCACCCATAGACGGGCGAACTCCCTCCAGCGATAAGTGCTTTTGTATCATAAATAAATAAGCCAAATAGAATTACATACAAAATGAGAGCGGTATACAACCACGTCGCGCACGCAGGCACGCAATGCCACTTCGTTTGCCTTTTTATCCTTGGGTAACAAGGAATCACATACTCTCATTCTCAGAGGTGGCTCTGCCCCCTGCTGGGTTTCAAAGGAATAAAAAAAAAAGTACAAACCCCGCTGAAGGTTAAAAAGAAATTTTAGAACAATGGCAAGTTGAATCTTATCAGACCGGAAGTGAAAATTCAAATCCTTTTACAAATTCCTTGACTTCCTCTCCCCTCTGTTCTCAGCTGGATCGGCATTGCGGCGCTGAGATTGGAGCACGATTGGGGGTCTGGCGGCGAAAAAAAAGAAAGGGGGTTGGCATACAAATTGGCCCGTTTAAGGTAATTGAAGGATATATTACCCGCCATCACATACGTGCGCACATTTGCTTACGAGTTTAAATCAATTTTCGTAGGTTGAAAACGGGGAAAATTGGAAAATGTTTTTGAAAGCAGTAATTTCTCATCGGTCGATGTTAGATGAGAGGTGTTTATCTCTCAAGGACCATTGGAATGAGTTTGAAGTGCCGTCGATTTGAAATGCCTTTGTTTTCAATAAACCGTCAATCCAATTTCAGTATCGATTTGGTAATCACGGGCTTAAATAAATTCGGTGTGTGAAGTTCTCTTTTTTTTTTAGGGGTATTTAACTCGTAAATTGTTAATGCGAGTGCTTAGAGGTCGGCGTAGGTCTGCCGGCGACCTTTTAAATTGACAGAGAGACCTAAAGGTCAGTGTAATGGATATTCACCGTTTGATTAAAGCGCCTACGACAGTGATTAGTATATTTAACAATTTCTGTTAAAAAATTCATAATGGATGTGTTCGGTGACATTTTCGAGAGTTCAAAATGTGAAAGACTGCGGGTAATTTTGGAATTTTTAGGAGACAACTATCAGTTTCTCTTATGAGAAACGTTTATGCAGTTTTTGTTTGTAGTCAAGAAGCTTTTGATTAAAGGCTTGCAAAAAATTAAAGTGGAGTACCAGGTCTACCATTTTGAAGTATGACAAAATATCAAAATATTAAATCGCCAAGGAGACTAAAAATTTCCGTGGTTGGATTGCGAAATTATTTTTGTTTTATTTTATTTAGCGATCTTACAGATCTCGCAATATGAACGAGTGTATTTTGCTAAATCAGTGACTTTCGACAGAAAAAAATCTTTTCGGTAAATTTGGACGGCAATAACTTGTCAAAAAAAAATTTCGACTGAAAAAATTTTACAGAAAAATCTTGATCAGAAAATCTGGACACCAAACACATGACAAAAAGTTTTGAACAAAAAATCTTGACTAGAAAAATTTTACAGAAGAATTTCAACCAAAAAATCTCGCCTAGAAAAAATTCATAGAACAATGTTGGCCGGAAAATCTGGAAAACGAAATTTCGACTAGAAACATTTTACAGCAAAATCAGGACACCAAAACCTTGACAAAAAAAAAAAATCTCGACTAAAAAAAATTTACAGAAAAACTGGACATCAACAATTTTACAAAAAAAATTTCAACCAAAAAAGTCTCGACTAGAAAATATTTTTAGAAAAATCGTGACCAGACAATCTGGACAAAAGATAATTGACCAAAATATCGGTACACCAACAATTTGATAAAAAAAAATTTGAAAATCTCTTTCAGAGAAATTTTGCAGAAAAATCTTCACCACAAAATATGAAAAAAAATATATTGTCCAGAAAATCTGGATGGCAAGAACTTGATAAAAGAATCTCGCTAAAAATTCTCGACAAGAAAATGTTGACAGAAAAATCTGGTCACCCAGTACTTGACAAAAAAGAATTTAACCAGAAAATCTTGCAGGCAAGTTTTAACTAGAAAATTTCGTCGAGACAAATGCTACACAAAAATCTGGACACTAAGTAGATGACTAAAAAAATTTGGACCAGAAGATCTTGATTAGAGAAATTTTACAGAAAAATCTTGGCCAGAAAATCTGTACCAGAAAATCTCAGCAGTAAGAACTTTCCCTTTTGAAAACTGCTACGTGCATCCACTTTACATTTTTGTGATTACTTTTGAGCGCAGGGGTTAATTTTGTGTAGGTGGGAATTTCGAAATCTGTTAAGAACCTTCCTAAGTGATATCACCCACAAGAATCAATGAACAATTAGTTAATATTTCTCAGAAACTGTATGATGAAAGTCGAGAAAGTGTAAGAGCACACGTAGGAGGGAATTTCAATAATTCCAAGAATTTTAATCTCATATTACTTTCCATATGCACGAAGTGGGTGTATTTTTATTTGTCGTTTTTGTTGTCGTCTGTTGTTGGGCCAAATGTAATACATCTTTTTTAAAAGAAGCCGAAAGCGGAAATAGAGAATATTCATGAAATTTAAAATTTTTAAGTGAGATACACCGACGTGAATAAGTTCAAGTCAACTAAAGTCAATCACAAAGCCTCTTTCAAGAACGTGAATGCCTTTATGGCAGCCACAACAGCTCGATTCATCAGTCGGTAAAAAAAAAACCCACCCCACAGAAGCACTTCCCGATAACAGCCATCGAAATTCACCAACCCTAAGCCCAATAAAGAGCCTCCCATAAAATTATAAATGAATCAAAATGGCAATAACAATTCCTCTCGATTAATCAAACTCATCCGATATCAGTTGCGGATCATTTGCCTATTCCATCCGCCCGCCGTTTGCTATCAAAGAAAAAAATCATGAATAACAAAAAAGAAAAACCCTAGACCGACGACAAACACCTGCAAATAGGCTGCGCCCAATTCCACCCCCACCCACCACCGTCATCATTACCAATTCAATCAATCGGCACGCCTCAATCCTCCCCAACCGATTCGATTTCCCTTCATTTGAATCCATTCTTTCCTTTGTACTCTCCGCTCGATCTCTGAAGGATTGCCTATTACCACCTGTGCTCCTTGGAGAGAGGAAAGGCAACCATTCGTTTCGTCATCCCCCCGGCCATGGGAGAATAATGGATGGCGAACAAATGCCGACATAGAAGGAGAGATAAATGATGAATTTTAAGGTGAACCATTGAACCATTTATCCTGCGAAATAGACAAACGGACGGACGGACGGACGGATTGAGATGCGAACGCGTGAACAGCGAAAGAGTTGTGTCTGCTCGACAGGATATCTGGGAGTGTAAGCCTAAGATTTATATCTTCTATTTGCACGACGACGCCATGCACGACGCCGGAATAATCCTCGTGCTCGTGGAGGCGCAGCATCACATCGTCCAGTGCTCCTTTTCGTTCTCGTCCTCGATCCTTGACGGCTCTGCCGGGGAATGGTAATGACGAGCATTTTTCTGTCAAACTTTGAAATCTAGAGGTTTTAGTGATTCCGGATTACGAAGTTGATTCGACGGCAAAGTTCAAAAGCTGATTTCGAGAGCGAAGTAATGGCAAAAGTTGCCCCTGGGATGTGACTGATAAGTCCTTGGAGGACATCAATAATAAATAACGATTGGAACTCAAAGTCGAAGGTTGATATGGGTGGATTCCGGCCAGTGTCGCCGTTGCGCTAGGGCAGGTCCTCGGGAATTCCCGGGAGGATTTCGGATATTAAAATGTTTTCAACTTGCTCCGTGTGACCGAGGAAAAAAAGTTTCCTTTTTTTTCCGTCTTTTTTTTTTGTAATGGAACTCTGACAACGTTGATTACCATGGACATTTGGCCTCGATGTGTGAGAAGTGGAATAAGTGACGGCGCCACGCTAATGGCCATGGCGGGCGATGAGCTTGAAGAAGGTTTGTCGTGGCAGGAGACGGTACAGTCTCCACTTAAATGAAGACCGATGTACGACTAGAATCGAAGAGCTCGTCCACTACCTTTGTTGAGGTTTTTGAAGGTAATTTAGGTTTTCCGGACACAGAAAAATCTCAGTGGGGACCAACAAAAGGACGACCCGAAGAAAAACGTTTATAAGGACTACGAAATGAAATAATGCCTCTAAACACGGGGGGTAAAAAGTTAACGATGAGCTTTTGTTTGAATGTGGCTTAAAAACTCTAATAGAGCTCCTAGAGCTGGGTTTAGTTATTTTTTTATTACAACTATTATATCTATGATTATAAAAGAAAAAATAATTATCATCATCATCGGCGCAATAACCGGTGTCTGGTCCGGGCCTCCATCCATTTGAGCACCCCAAGGTTTCGGGCGTTCTGGTCTATGCCATCCTTCCAGCGTAAGCGCGGTCTGTGTCGCTGTCTTGTACCATGAATTGTACCGCAAAGGACTTTCCCAGCAGAGTCTTCTTCGCTCATACGAACTAGGTGCCCGGCCCACCAGAGTCTACCGAGCTTTATTTTCGTTTTAACATCTGCTTCGAGGTAGATTTCATACAACTCATGGTTGTACTCATGGAATTGTCCTTCCTCACGTATGGGGCCAACAAATCTCCGTAAAACTTTCCTCTCGAACACGGATTCATATGTGAGTACTGGTAATACAAGTGTCTTGTATAGCAGCAGTTTTTAATTCATGGTAAGGTTCTTGGATATGAAAAGCCTTGCAAGACTGTAGTAGGTTCTGTTGGCTTTAAGTAACCGCCCGCGTATTTCTTCTTCCATGTTATTATCAGCGGTTACTACTGACCCTAGGTAGCTGAACGATTGCACGATTTTAAATTCGTGCTCCGCTACCTTGACTGTTCTTCCAACATTAACAAAATAATTATCGGCATCCCTTTAAAGGGGCTTCGGAAACAATAAGCTGACTGGCCGAACTAAGGTGATTAGGTCATGTAGAGCAGCTCAGCTCCAGCCAAAAAAATCTTCAACTCCGAACCAGTAGGACAACGCAGCAGAGGACGTCAGAGTCTAAGGTTGCGTGCACAGATGGAGAAGGACCTTAATCAACTCGGTGTGCACCATTGGAAGCAGCTGGCACGAGATCGTGCTGGCTGAAGAAGGTACACAGCGGACTGTAGCGCCGCAGAAAAAAGTATAGAAAAGTAATTCAACCACAAGGCAAATAAACCAAATTAATGAATTATTCGTTTGTTGTAAAGCAAATTGAATTTTAATTTTTCTAGCCACTTTAATTGGTTCAGCAGTGCTAACAACATAAGAGAAATATAAATTTTTAGAGCAAACAATGCAAATGATTCATGATTTTGATCCTCGAAGTAAACTCGTGTCGACTGGTTAACGCACGATGGCTTCACGGTTATAACACAGCTGTGATGGTACCTCAGTAAATATATTCCCGTGAAATTTTTTTCAAAAAAAGTTAGTAATTAATTTATTTTAGTGTGAGCAAAATATCATACACGATTTTTGGATAATTTTCGGGTATTGCGATGAGTTGCCCCATAACTCCAATTTTTTTCAGATTTTTTGGTCAAATATTCTAGTAAGTAAGATGGGGAACACTGTACACAAGTCAGTTTTTGGCAATTTGTTGGCTAATAACTTCTTACCAATAAGAGTGAGATGATTATCAACGTACAACTTTTTGATCTAACTATCATCCTCTTTCCAACGATACTCATATCAAGGAACTAGTAAAAGAAATTTGATTTTCAAATTTAGTGTTGGTACTAAGCTTTTTGCTAATATAAAATTTTTGAAAATTTTTTTTCCTGAACTTTCTTTGGACAAGTGAAATACATATTTTGGCGAAGTTTTATTTCTTAATTCTTAGTGGTTCGCCAATTACCAAGAATAAAGCAACTTAGAAGACAACATTCGCCACGGTCTTGCTGAAATACGGCCATAAATGTTGGAAAAGTAATCGAAAATTGGACCTACGGCTTAGACTATGCCTTCCAGGAATCTCACCAGCTCCTTATCAAGGTCTTATGCAAAACGGGGTCACCCTTGATCATTCTAGATTTTTTTTAGTGAGCTCATTGTAATTAGCATTTCCTATGTGACACGGAAATGAAGCTTACACTTAAGTCATGAAATTAAAAAAACAGCTCCCTAGTTTAAACGTCCCAGAGCACGTTGTCGACCAACCAAACTTTTATTGCCCAAGTCCGCAACAGCAGCCATCAAAGTCGCCGACATGAAAACCCTTTTAGCTAAGCCTTGCTTTAACTCCTCCACCGTTCAAAACACCTATCACAAATTCGATGGCAACGTTTCATCCTTGACGACAACCCGAACTCAACTACCCAGCAATTTACGACCGCCGCCGTCACATGATCTCACCCCGCCAGTCCATAAACATTCTTAATCACTAATTAATCATACTCTCTCATGCCTCGGCGTAGTGTCGTGGATTTATGCCGCATACGCGCGTGAGTTTTTTTTTTTTTTTATCTTAATGTATTCATGACGTAATTTGAATTCATCGTTCGAAAATGACCGCCGCCACGAGCTGGCCACTCACTTCTTGTGTATGTGGTCACTTTTTTTTTATTCTTTTTGAGGAAAAGGATATTTCTTCGTTGGGCCGTTGTGGTTTACTCACTGCCCACGGTGCCACTTCGTGTACACTTCCTTTGCATTTGTGAGCATTGATTGAGTTTCCTTTTCACTTTTTTTTTGTTTTATTTTTGCGGACAAAAAAACTGGTGACACGCAATTTTTTCAAATTTTTTTTTTTTTCTTCCGTTTTGGTTGGTTGGTGCTTTTGGCGCTCATGCAATTGACGGCACTGGCGAAAATTAAGGCTACACATTTACAGGGGTTGGGCGGGTCCTTGAATAACTTACAAATCCGCTTACGGCTTAATTGGGTGATTTTTACTTGTAGCGAAACTTATTTTATTGAAATTATTTAATAAAAATAAGCGAGGCCTCAATGTTGGCGGCGGCTAATGATGTGTACACATGACAGGTGCCGAACAATGTCGGGCGGTAATTGAAATTGCTGGTCTGTGTGTTGGAACGAAACGGAGGAGGGGACTCCACTCTAGGCTTGGGGGTAATTTGGGAGTTGACTTGAACGGCTTTCGAAAAATTAATTTCAATTGGCATTATTTGGTTGGAATGGAGCAGTTTAGGAAACTTTTTTTTGGTTTTTTCCATGTGCCGAAAATTGATTTTAGTAGAGGAGATGACAAACAGAATACCTAGAGGTCTTAATATAAACGGAGAATTTTGTGGAAAAGGGGTACGGTCATGTAAGACTCCAGAAATATATAAAATTAAATTTTGCGTCTTCGAAATTCGTATGTCGTTATTTCGTTTTTGGCCAATACGCAGATTTGTCTCGAAAACCATTGAAGCGAGAAAAAGAATTTATTATTATTATTTATTAACAAGTAATAAATTACAAGCTAATACATACATAGAGCCGTGGCTGCTAGGACCTTCAGCTCAAAACTAATTTAAAACTAAAGATTACATTAAGACCGTCCTTAAAGATTTCTTTTCAGATATTTAGTTACATCGCTGGTGTAGAACGAAAAGTTGGAAGGCTTTTTGGTCTTAATTTTAAACCAGTTTCGAAGCCTAAAGCCTTGAAATAAATACTTTTAAACAAAAAGTTGAAAATGAAACCTCTAACTCATTTTTTTTTCTTCCGCCATTTTAATTTTAATATGATTTTTGGAGGTCCAATTTTGTATGACTCTTTCCAACATTTATGACAATATATCGACAATAACCCAGCGAAGTTTCGGGCTTATCAGCGTAGACTATTGATTTCACATCTCTCCACAGAAAATAGACAAGCGGGCTTAAATCGCACGATCTGGGAGGCCTATTCACGCGTTCGTAATGTGAAGCTATTCGGTTACCATACGTTTTCTTTAATAAATTAATTTTGGCACGACATGTAACATGTTGCGTAGTTTTGTTGAAACCACAACTCCTGAACATCAGATTTCTTCAATTGATGAACGAAAAAGTCAGTAATCATGGCCCTATAGCGATCACCTTTGACCGTACAGTTCTGGCCAGCATCGTTTTTAAAGAAGTACGGACCAATTATTCCACCAATCCATGAAGCACACCAAACAGCCAGTTTTTGTTGATGTAACGGTTTCTCAACATACATTACATCATCATTCATCATAAGTGGCCTAACAGCCCACGAAGGGCCAGAGCCTAGCTTTTGGTGCCTCCACTGTGTTGTGCGCGTTATAATTTGACACATGTGAAAGGGACCTACAGTTTATTGCCGGTTCCGAATGGCGAATTGCGAAAGTTTTCCGTGACAGAAGTACTCAGGAGGATTGTCAGTCGTTCGCTGGAGGTGGGGCCGTGAAAATGTTTGTGGTCTTTTTTTCCCCGGGCTGCATTCGAACCCGCGTACTCTCGCTTAACAGTCCGACGCACTAAAGATTAAGCCACGGCGCCCACTCAACATACACTTGCGGACTATCATGACTCCAAATACGGCAGTTTTGTTTATGGACGAATCCATTCAACCAAAATTGAGCTTCATCGCTAAGCAAAATTCGCTCATGAAAATTGAGAACAGAACCATAATTCTCAAAATAAATTTGTACAATTTGGAAAAGTTGTTTAGGCGTCAGTCTATTCTTGTTGAAATGCCAAACCAAACTAAAAATAAACCACTTGACAGCTGACAATATGGCCGCCAGTGAAAATAGTGTTACCAACTTAAAGTTCTATTCCTCTAAAAAAAAAAACACCCTATGCAATGGATTTCAAAAGATCTCTAATCCTTAATAAATGGAGAAAGCATTACAAACACGCAAGGTTCGACAAAGAGGTGTACAAACTGTGGGCACATCACTTTTTTATAAATTTCAGTTTGAAGCATGCACTTGTTGTTGGTGAACTTGTGTACTCAATTACCAGTAATATGAAAATCATTGACTGCATACTTTCAAATCTCACTACCATCTGAAGTAAATCTGCTTTCAAATGTACGCACGAACACATTTTCGGAAATGATTGATGACTGGCGCTTCTATCTCAATGGAATTGCAATACAGTTCAACAGTTCAGCTCAGTAGTGATTTTCATAGGAGTTTATCCACACCTTTTAGTTAATACATAAGTATTTTTTCCGCCACATCACACATGATACCATGAAATATTATTTGTCCTGAAACTATCGACATGAAATTATCACCACAACATTATCGTTACAAAAATGAAAAAAAGGAAGAAGATATTTATTATTATATATTTTAGATATATTTTAGATATATTATTTTTTCAAATTGGGTAAATAACGCCGTATAAAAAAATTTTATTTATGTTAATTTTTTGTAGTTTCTGTTTTCTTATCATTAGTCGAACACACTCTGATCATTCATTTGTTCCAACTGTTAAGTTTACCGCAAGTCCATTACAAAATGTGAAATTCAATCGGAACAGACTCATCTTTTGAAATCGGGAAATAGTGTGACTAGTTGTTAGTTAGGAGAAAAATGCTCAATCATAGAGCGCAGTACAACCATAGAGAACTTAAAAGGACTAGATTTAAGGCAGGCATCATTCGATGCAACAACCTAGAAAAACGCAACAGCTTTTTGAATGACCTCTTTGTATCATAGAAGCTCCGTATAGACTTTAAGCTGTCCTTAAGTTATTTCTTATGATTATTCCTTAGCTTATACAGCTTTTATGTAAAAGCTTTCCCGTTGCTCAAAAGCTTTGCAATGCTTTTAAGCTAATATTTTCTTAAAAATTTTAATTAACTTTGAGAAGCTGCTAAGTAAGCTTCTTCCCTACTAAAAAGCATTTGGCTTAAAATAAAAAAATAATTAAGCAAGCTTGAAACTAGTCCCACCTGACTAGAACATTTCCGGTTAAAGGATTTGGTTGAGTAAGCTTTTACCTACTAAAAAGCGTTTGAGCTTAAATAAGCTTTAAACTAGCTCAAATCGACTAGTTCGTCACTGGTTATAGGATTTCGTTAAACTTAAGGCAAGTGCAGAAACTAAACTCAACCCTCTTTTGATATCAAAAATGTTGGAATGCCTTAAAGCTCACAAAGGACGACAGCAAGGTATAACAGTTTTTAATAGACACGAAGAATAAAGTTGAATGTTATATTTATTTATTCATTTAAATATTACACTAGTGTAAAAAAAAGTTTGATTTTTTTTAAGGCGGAAAAGTTTTCAACGACTTACCAAGAATAAGAAAAATAAAAATCGTTCCAAAAGGAGTCAGCATTATTCCAGTGGTTCTATACTGAAATGAAAAAATTAAAAAAACAAATTGTTATACGATTTTTAACATCCAATATTTGAAAGTATTCTAAGCAAAATTGTTCATTTCATTCATACTCCTTGACCTCGCATTCCACCAACTGAAATGCGGCAGCGAATTTGGTGTCAAAAAAAATATACTTCTTATTATTATGATCATTTATTGACACGTAATTTAAATTACAGGGTAAGATAGCTGCGGGGACTATTGACTCAAAAAATATAATAGTAGCCTGCCTTGTCAACAAAATATGAGAGCCAACTTTTGTTCAAAAGCAGAAACAGTTCGACCACCACTGATTGAACCATAAAAAGCTTTGTGAGACCGAGTATTCAACATGATGGAGGCTCTTAAAACTTATCCAAAGTGAATGCTGATGCACAAACCTGCAAATTGTTTTTATGGCAAGAAACTTCGTTTTCAGGAAACCAATTTAGCGTGTGTTAGGTCGAACCATAGACAGAAACCCTCCCCAGCACAACTGCATAGTGGTTGTTTTTTTTTTAAGGGAGGGAAAATGCATCGTTATTCAAGAAGAATATTGTAATGCTACTTTCCTATGGCTATCGACGACTGATTGTACGATTCTTGGCGGTTTATGCGATTTCTCAAGTTGCTGTGAGTTTTAATGTGGTGAATGAATATTTTTTTGTCAGCAAAAGGGTGTCGAATTGAGTTCGACGCTTAGTGTTGTAAGAAGTTGCTCATACGAATAATACAGGGTTTTCCAATAAGAGGTGTTATTTAGATATATAAAGAAAAACGATTTTTGCTCAGATAAATGATCGGATGTTTATTTCAATGTGAAGACGAAGGTATGCCATTAATTATGGAAAACAATATCAGACAAACTGTTGCCTCGGCTACGCTTACCGAACCATATCCTTTTCATGAAATTTTCCATCACCAAATCGCAAAGTGGCTGCTGTATGCCCTCAATAGCTTCACGAGTTCTAACTTTGAGGTCTTGAATTAACGTTGGGCTGTTGGCGTGGACCTTATCTTTCACGTAGACCCAAAGGAAGAAGTCACAAGGAGTTAAATTACACTTCGAGAGATAACACGGTCCGGAAACTTCTCCCGTACAAGATCGATGGTTTCGTTGTTTGTGTGACACGTTTCGCCGATTTGTTGAAAGCAAATGTTCTCCAGATCAATACCATCCAATTCTGGCCATAAAAAATTATTAATCATCTCTCGATAGCGCAATCCATTCACCATAACTTTAGCTCTAGTCTCATTTTCGAAAAAGTACCATTTCGACCCCGCCGGACCATAAACCACACGAAACAGTTATACGTTAAGGATGGAGAGGCTTTTTAACAATAAATCTTGGGTTTTTCGAGCCCCTGATGCGACAATTTTGCTTATTGACTTAGCCACCGAGGTGGAAATGGGCCTCATCACTCCAGATAATTTTTCGATGAAATTCCGGATCGTTTTCATGAATTTCAAGGACCCAATCAGCAAAGACACGACGTTGTTGATGATCGACCGACTTGAGTTCTTTTGTTAACTGAACTTTAAGGCATATAGAGTCTTTATGCATGTAATGTTAGTGGAATGCCCGATTCCAAAGAACAACGAAGAATGGACAAACCAGGGTTTTCTTCAACACTTTGGGCTACAGCAGCAATATTCTCAGTTGTTATTGAGCGACGTGCACGGGTTTTATGGGAGGCGCCGGGGCTTAATCGGTTAGTGCGTCGGACTCTTAAGCATACGTATCCAGGTTCGAATCCACCTCGGGAAAAAAACACCACAAACATTTTTCACGGCCCCACCTCCAGTAAAAGACTGACAATCCTCCTGGAGTACTTCTATTACGGTAAGCATTCGCAATACGCCGTTCGGAACCGGCATTAAACAGTAGGTCCCCTCCACATGTGTCAAAATTATATCGCGCTGAACACTGTGGAGAAGGGAACAACCTATGCTCTGGCCCTGTATGGGCTGTTACGCCACTAATGATGATGATGATGCACGAGTTTTATTCTTCACATCAGTAATTTGTCCTAACAGCTCGAATTTTCCCACCAATTTCTGTATTGCGGTTCGACATTAATAATTATTATAACATATTATAAACTCTTGTGATCCACTCAGCAAAACAACAGAACAACTATTTATTGTTTTCCACAGCATCTTTATTTAGAATTTTGGGGGAAAAAAAATTGAAAACTTTTTTTTTTAAATGAAGGACGCACTACAACTTACGTTGTGAATAAATTCATTTAATTGTGTACACGACATCTGGCAAAAAACTCATCTCGATGCTTGCGAAAATGAAAGTGTGCACATTTTTTGTGTACACAATAAAATTCACTCTAGTGAAATTGGGTCTCAAGGCTAACAACCTATTACCCTTAATTTTCAGTACATAAAACCATGTCTTGAATTCAAACAGTTTCTCAACAAAATTTAAAGCACAGAAATTCCTTGTGAATTCTTTTATGGTTGACCTTTAACATGCATAACGACCAATTCTTGGCGTGAGAAGAAGGCGTTTAAAAGTAATTTCGAATAATATACCAAAAAAAAAAGAAATTAATGAATAAACAATAAGCACTGGGAACCTATTACGGCCAAAACAAATGTCAATTAAAGCCGAAGGAAATTAAAAATGCACCGAATCTTTTGTGATGTTCAATTAACTTCAATTAAAACTCATTCCTACGAACCTTTTCCTCATTACGACCGAACATCGTTCTCATTTTAAAAACAAAAACAAAAAATCTCACTGCCACCCCCGCCTCGGGAATCGTCCTTGGAATGATTATTCCAGTCCACCTTCGATTCAAGCACGTTACATCGCCGAGCACCACGACCACCAAATCGCCGGAACCAACTGCATGCAATCCGATGCTAATTACAGCAATTCTCAATTGGCAGGATCACGCCATCTAATTACAAGAACGAATCACTTAGGGCTAACAATTTGGAGTACTTGAAAAAATAAGTACAAAGGACACCAGGAAAAAAAAGAGACAAATACTCGCTCGAGTGAAACAATTTTAGAAGCAGATACTCCGAGGAGATAGCAACAAACAACAACTCCCCCGCTTTTTGCTAGGCGACGACGACCGTTCTGAGTTGCAGGACTTTTATTGCTGATCGCACGCTATCTCTCGAAAAACGAAAAACGAAAAACAACAATGCACGACCATTACAGCGAAATGAAAGCCCAGCCACTTGTACACAAACAAAACCAACACGTAAGGACACGAGTTTCCCAACCGGAAATGCTGAACAAATGTAAAAAGAACGAACTAATTTGCATTGTTGTTGTTGCTGTTGCTGTTGATTTCAGTCGATTGGAAAGAGGGTCACACATCCACCCACCCAGTGCATTGTTGTTTCGACTCCAATTGTCGTCCTTGATACTTCCCCCACCCCAACCCAACATCCTTCGATACGCAGACGACGAGAAAAAAAAACGGACTATGAGACTTTTCAACGAATTATGTGACATTTCATTTAATAGATTCACACACACCGCGTCGACGTATCCTTGTGCGAGCTGAGTGCGGACCGTTAGATGATATCCTGCGAATCGAATCGACCTCAATCTGTGAAGTTGGGGTGGAAATTTATTGCATATTGGTCTACGGACACATTCGCAATCTGATTTGTGGATGCTTTTCCAATGCTTTTTGCTCTGGGGACGGGTGGAGGACGAGAAAAAAGGACACTGGGTGTATTTATGGCCCAGTGACCAGGGACGGCTGTCGTCCGTTTGGTCATTTATTTCGTTTTTCAACGAATTGAGTTTGTTTTTGGGTCGTTCTAAAGAATCGTGTGTTTACTTCGATTATGGAAATCACCAACAAAAAACCAAAAGGATTTCCGACAAACGACTTTTACGGGGAGGGAAGTTTTCAAATTCGAGATTTTTCTCTTATTTGTCAACTACACGCACACACTTTTGCATGTTCTGTAATTCAATTAGACCACCACTTTTCTCATTCACAATCGGTAATTGATTTAATTAGCCATTATAAAATTTACTCGCAATCATACATCCCCTGCGGGCTTGGCGTGGGTGGCAAATTGAATTTTAATGGTATTTCTGGTCAATAGACATTGACCGGAAGTCGATTGGTTACATGGGGAAATAATATTTGGGATAGAGTTCGGATGCAAATAAATATTCGATTCGTTATTGACTTAAATTAAAATGTTCGGCTCACGGCTGTGCGTGGAATATTAAAATAGCTCGATGAGTTTGTTTTGGTGTTTGAGGTGTGCAAACATTTGCAACACTTTTTTTTTTGTTTTTCTCCTGCTAAAATCAGTTAAATGGGAATGAGAATTTATTGATACCGTTGGTTTAAAAGCAATGCAAATGTGTCGCAATGTAAATTATTGTAACGTTGTTCAGCTAGCTTGACATTGGTCGATGGCATTCAAAGAATTCAGAAAGCAATTATTCAAAAAAATGATTTATGTTTGACTGTTTATCTTGGTAAATTTTTTAATGCCAATGTTTGTGTCCATTAACAAAAAAAAAATAATCTTAGAAGTCTAGCAGTTGGTCAATTTGAATTACACATTATCTTCTCTCCTGTCAATATTTTGTAATCCATTATAACATTCTCACCTACAATTGTACTCAATGCGTGCTATGGGTATTTTTTTTTTTAATAATTTCGTGAAAGGAAATGTCAAATTTACATTGGAAAATGTTCCGCAGCAGCTTTTGACAATTTTAATTTGATGACAATTCCCAACGGTGTATAACACTTGTATGACACACAATTTATGACACCTGTCATAATCCATTATGGTTGAAATTGCTACAAAATTAGCCACAACTTTTTTTAAGCGACAAATGTCAGAACGTTATTGGTTGACAGTTGGTAGTTGCTAAAATTTAATTTAATTAATGCGTTAACAGCCTGAAACATTTAAATAAATTTAACAATACATTGAATACATTTTTTGAGTAATTTTCTGCAAATTGACGTTTGTGCCGTGGACTGTCATTGGAAATGAATTTTTAGTAAGGACCAGTTGATGTTGAAGTGGGAAGGAAAATGTACTAGCAGCTTATGCATTTGAATCAGCTGTCATTCAGGCCACAAAAAAAGTAGAGCACTCTATTTTCACAACCAGCTATATTTTCAAAGTCTATAAGACTAATTTACACAATTCGTGCTTAAAAATTACCCCAAACGTGAAGAATTTTGAAGTTTTATTTGAAAAAAAAAAACTAAATGGGTTGTTTTTTCTTATTTACTTTGAAACATCATTCAAGTTAGTTAAAGTTTAGAGTATTTTAAATCAGCAACACTAAAAGTAGGTGATTGGTTAAAAAGAATACCAAGATAAACTACAACACAACACGTAAATTAAATTTAAAACTCACAAAAGTGTTAAAGTAAAAAAAAAACAGAAAAGAAAAGAAAGATATGAAAACTTGATTGTTCAGCAGAATACGAGAAGTTGGAAAGAAAAACTTTTCGTCTTATCACACATCTTTGTTCTTAGTTTTGTTTCTTATATTTGAATTAGAAATTTTGATTTGTTTCACAGCGAAGTTTGGTGAGGTGTTGTTTTTTTTTTAATGAAAGAGGAATATGGGATTTTTAAAGTCAACGACAGGAACAGAACACCACAAAGAATTTTCACGGTCCCACCACCAGCGAACGACTGACAATCCTTCTGGAGTACTTCTGTTATGAAAAGCTTTTCGCCGTTCAGAACCGGCAATAAACCGTAGGTCCCCTTCACTTGTGGTAAATTATAACGCGCCCAGCACAGTGGAGGCGCGAACGAGTTATGCTCTGGCCCTGTATGGGCTGTTTTGTATTGTATTGGGATGGCGTAACAGCCCATCGAGGGCCAGAGCCTAGCTTTTTAGCGCCTCCACTGTGTTGGTTTTTTACGTAGATTATTTTCTTTTTTTTTTTTTTTTATACATTCAAAAAATATAAAAAAAAAATGTTTTGAATGTATAAAAAAAAAATAAAAGAATAGAAGAAAAAAATATAAAATAAAAAAATAAAAGAAATATTGTGGCAGGATATCTCACACTGGTACTAAGAAAATGGATATTAATGCTAATAAATATTCCTCTGAATAAAAGTTACAAATTTGTATCTAGTGCGTGTAGCAATGTACACTCCACGAGTTTGATTGTGCTCCCACTAAATTTATCTGTATGCACATTAATTTATCTCTTTTGATTTTCATGGGCATTATTAATAAATGTACTTAAGTACTTCAGCTGATTAAATTAGTATCGCGTGATTACATTAACGATTCACTTGATTAAATTAGACATGCTAAGCATTGCAGTCGGTCGGTCGAAGGTCGGTCTTGCAAATATTCGGAACCAGATAAATTCGGAAATACTAAAATTCAATACCGATGACTCTTGTTAAAGTTTCGAAAGTGAAACTAATGCTTTTCATGTGAGGGCTGCTTTTTTTTAGAGGTACAGAACTTTGAATTGATTGATTTAAATTGGCATAAAATTTAATTTACTCGAGAGATAACCTTCTGGCATTATAACTTAAATATAAGGTTGTCAAATATCTCCCTTCCGCTTTTTTGCTCTTCATTCAGTGCTTCATAAAAAGTGTTACAGTGATCGGATTTAGTTCAAATATGCGCCGTTTTGTTCGATAATCTGTTTCCATCTAGACGGCAACTTCATAATACCCCCCTCGTAGAAGCCTTCCTCCTTATTTGCGAAGAACTCGAACAGCCACTTTCCACAAGCCTCTTTTGAGTTCAACTTCACACCACCAAGGGCGTTCGCCATGGACAGGAACAGGTGGTAATGACTTGGCGCTATGTCCGGGCTATATGGTGGATGCGATAAAACCTCCGATCCGAGCTCCCGTAGCTTCTGACGAGTCATCAACGAAGTTTGTGGTCTGGCGTTGTCCTGGTGGAACACTACACCCTTCCTGTTGGCCAATTCTGGACGCTTCTGATCGATCGCCTGCTTCAAGCGGTCCAGTTGTTCGCAGTAGATGGTGGAATTAAACGTCTGGCCATATGGGAGCAGCTCATAGTGGATGATTCCCTTCCAGTCCCACCAAACACACAGCAAAACCTTCTTGGCCGTCAATCCCGGCTTGGCCACTGTTTGGGACGATTCACCGGCCTTCGATCACGATCGTTTTCGCTTGATATTGTCGTATATGATCCATTTTTCGTCGCCGGTCACCATCCGCTTCAAAAATGGGTCGAGTTCGTTCCGTTTCAGCAGCATATCGCAGGCGTTGATTCAGTCCAGAAGGTTTTTTTGTGTCAAATCATGCGGCACCCAAACATCAAGTTTTTTTTTTGTATCCAGCCTTCTGCAGATGGTTTAAAATGGTTTGGTGACTAACTCCAAATCTCCTGGGCGATGTCACGAGATGCCACATGCCGGTCTAACTCGATGTTTTCCATGATTCGATCGGTATTCGTCGTCACAGGTCTTCCGCCGGCTGGCTTATCCATGGTGTCGTTTTCACCGGCTCTGAATCGTCGAAACCATTCCTCCGCGGTTCGAAGTAATACAGTTCCATCCCCCAAAACACCATTAATCTCACGGAACGTTTTTCTAGCGGATTTGCCTGTAACGAAGGAAAACTTTAAAATAGCGCGAATTTCGGCGTTACTGAACTCCATGTTTACACGTCTATAGCGGTTGAACGCAATATCCAAACTTATCATAGCGTCATTTTGTAGGTTATGTCAAGACCTTTCAAATGATAGCATAGTATTGCCAGATACGAGCTCTGTAGCGCTTTATACATAGCAGGAAAATTCAAAAGACAAAAAGGCGGAAGGGAGATATTTGACCACTCTTTATAACTTCTGGCATATGACGGCTGACTTGGACCTAGTTTAATCTGGAGGTAAAATTTTCGACGACTTTTTCGTGGCCGTATATCGGCAATAATGCGGCGAATGTTGTCCTCCAAATGGTCAATCGACTAGCGACTTCACATATCCCCATAAAAAGATGGTCAAGCGGCGTTAAAGCGCATGATCTTGGAGGCCAATTCACGGGACCGTAACGTGAAACTATGTAGCTACCAAACGTTTCCTTCAATAAATCAATTGTGGCACAAGCTGTGTGACATGTTGTGCCGTCTTGTTGAAACCTCAGCTCCTGCACATCATGGTTTTTCAATTGATGAACGAAAAAGTCACTAATCATGGCTCTATAGCGGTCACCTTCGACCGTAAAGTTCTGGCCAGCATCGTTTTTAAAAAAGTACGGACCAATTATTCCACCAACCCATAAAGCACACCAAGCAGTCAGTTTAGTAACTGACTAAATATACACCTGAGGATTGTCCACACTCCAAATACGGCAGTTTTGTTTATTGACGTATCCATTCAACCAAAAGTGAACTTCATCGCTAAACAAAATTCGCTCATGAAAATTGGAAACAGAACCATGATTTTCACAATAAATTTGCACAATTTGGAAGAGTTGTTAAGACGTCAGTTTATTCATGTTTAACAGATTTCAATAACTTTTTTTTGTACTTTCTTGGATGGTAAGTTCTCAGTAAAGAAATGTATGTTATCTCTTCATTTCATCTGCGAGTGTGGTAGGTAGGTAGGATTGATTTCAAGGTTCAAGGTTTGATTTCAATCCATTTATTTCCATAGCACCATCAAAGTTTGAACTCAATTTATAAATATCTAAAAAAAAATTCTTTGGGTCGCAGCTCGTAATAAATAATTAACCTTTCATAAAACATGTATTTTGTGGCAAAAGAAAAAAAATCATCGGGCTTTAATTATGTGTATAATATGAAATTGAAAATTAAAAAAAAAATCAGCACTGCTTTTGAGATTCATGGCGTGTCATATTTTGTTTAGTGTTTTAAGATTTACTGCTAATTATGGTTATATTAATGGAACTAGAGACTTAAATTTATTTGTGTACAAATCTTAGATTTTGAATAATATTTTTGCCTCCCCAAAATGGTTGAGTGATTTATGAAAAAAAATTCTAATTATTCCGAATTACAATTTTCTAACTACAAAATTTTTGTTTTCGTCCGAAAAAGGGTAGTTAGAGGAACAAATTATTTCCCATCAACTTGTACCCTTGTTTTTATCTCATGCATTTCATACGAAAAGAGAAGGAAGTTTTTATAAAATTACAAGTAGCTCCCCGTATAGTACTCAGTACTGATGTATTTAATAATCAGCTCTCCTTCTGCCAAGCAGGATTCCATAAGGTCGTCCATACCATGGCCACAAACAATGACCGCCAACTGCTCCCCCGGACGTGCAACAAACACAAACATTTTCACATGATTATTCCGAGCGTGATGGATGAATGAGGTCGATGTAGTCTCAATAGCCCGCGGCCTACAGCCATGTCCCTAAACGGGGTATCCGCAATTTTTCCATCCCCTGCACCAAAACCTAGAACAACGCATGATAAATCTCGAAGCTAACCACACAATGATTCCAGCAATTTGCACCCCAAAAGATAATTTTCCCTCACCACAAACAAGGCATGAACTCACAAGGATACGCCACAAAAAAAAAAAAAACAAAAAGAACGACGAGTCCTGGAATCCATCCCGCTACCTGTGCCGAGATGCCTCGACCTCGGTGCCCTGTTTAAACGAATATCTCGAAGCTATTTCTCGCTTTTAACAATATTTGCACTTCTGTTGGATTCCCCACGCGTTTAGATTTCTTTTCGCCTTATTTGAACCTTCTCCCCCGTCTACCGATCCCTTTTTTTTGGGTTATCCTTGAGCAAAGGAGAGAGACCCCAAAGTTATATCAAATATGGGATAGAAAACTGCCGCGGGAGCGACAGTGCTGCTACGGGTTCGCCATTGTTATGAAATGTATCTAAATGTATTTTATTTGCCAAGGTTTTCGTGAGATTTTTCCGCTTTCCCACGAATAGAAGAGGGCGTTATCTCTGTGAATGGTTTTCTTAATTTAAGATACATTTTCGCCATTTCGTGGGCACCCAAGAGACGGCGACGGATGAACGCCATACAACAGTTGGCAGTGTTTGTTGGGGAAAGTTTATTTTTTGAGAGCAGAAAAATAAAAAAAAAATATTAATGAGCATTAATTAAAAGAAAGCATAGCAACTCTGTCGGTTATGGTGGTGTTGGTGTTGAAAATTGAAAATAATTTCGCGTGTGTGCGTGCCGAACAATTCAGGGTACGGTTTGGGTTTGTGGTTATTTTTGGAACACTGGGAGATCCTTTTATGGGAGGCGAGGGAGACACTTTGGGAATTTTATTGGATTGTTTTCTTTTTTGTGGGTGTTGACTGTCAATTGTTTCAATTCTTTGAGAAAACTTTTTCAGCTCCACACTCATCTCTTTTCGGGCTTTTTTTTTTTAATTTCTTGGTGGAAAAGATTTTGCTCACGTGGCTGTAACATGATCTTTCAGAGAATGGGCAAGAAGTCCAACAAAACTTTGACACAAGTTCGTTTCATGTATAAAGACGTGGCCATCGATAAGGTTCAGATTCAAACGCTTTGGTTGAGTTTTTGTTTTTTTCTTCATCTTGACCATGTCTTTCCATAGACTGACTTCACACCTTAAACTTGTTCGCTTCGTCGCAAGTACTCAGAAACTTCTTAGACTTTCCAGGGTGGAGTAAATCGTGAAATTAGCTTCATAGACCTATTTTGGCACACCTCAGTGATGCAACCTAACCAGAGTGTGGGGAATTAGCAACTTGAGGGGTTTTTGTATTCCAACCCAAAACTGTCAAAATTGTGATCTGCGATTGAGCAGGTCATTACCTGTTAACAACAGAAAAAGAGCAGTATCATCACAATTTTTCCCTCATTGATATTTGTGAGTTATGACTACATCACGACCAGAGAGGCATCAATCACATTTGTTGAGAGTCAATATCAACACGAGCTTTCGGTCGAGTCGAGTCATGCCAAATCATTAACTGAATGATATTTATGATCATCAGATTTTATAAAATTAATGCTTTCTGTTGATTGTGTGGGTGCATTAAAAGGGAGACCCGATTTTTTGAGTCACTTGGGTTAATTTTTTTTGTTTAGAAAATGATCTACATTTTTGGAGTAATAGTGTTGAAAAAAAAAATCTTATAAATAACTAAATCTTTAGTAGTTGGCAGACATTTTAATCGCCGCGTTAAATACATTTTTTTTTAAGGATAGTTTCAGATCTACCCATAAACGTATATTCAAAATAACAAACATTTAAAAATCTTTTACCAACCTTAGACATTTTCTGAGTGATGGAATTGTATGGCGCAAAATGCCACTCATCTTTTTACCCTTATCCTGTACTCTAAAATAACAACGCATGTGGTATTACTGGCTCAAGTTTGCTGAACAGTGTTTATTTTTAAGACATGTAAACTGCCATTTTGACATGTTTATTTTTTCTATTGTGGTTTTTAAAGATGTAATTGACTCTTTTCGAGCATTTTGTTGAATATTTAGCGAGACAAAATGTTGCTTTTAATGATTGTGCCCGCTTTATTTTTAATGCACTAGGTATTGTAGTGTGTCGCATCTTAAAACTGGTGTCTTAGGAGGTGTTCCTGGATTTTTGTAATATTTTGAAACTATACCAGGTCCTTTTGAATGTTTGTTGAAACATTCAACAATTCCTGAGCGATGCTCACGCGACAGTTTTTTTGGTCAAAATTCAGCAGTTTTGGAACGAACTTCGCTGCCACAAGCTTCATGCCCAAAATTTCAGGATAAATTGCGTGGCATGAGACAACCGATAGGCCGATATCTTCAGCAACTTATCTAATACTGATTCGACGATTCTCCATAACAATTTTCTTAACTTTCTCAACATTTTCATCGGTTGTTGATGCGCTGGGGCGTCCAGGGCGAGTGTCGTCATTCACATCTCGACCTTTTTTGAAAAGCTTGTACCACTTGTAAACATTTTTTTGACTCAGAGTACACTCGTCGTATGCCACTGTCAACATTTCAAGTGTTTTTGAGCACTTAATTCCATTTTTCACACAAAATTGAATGCAAATTCTTTGATCTATTTCTTTCGACAGCAGGAAATCGCCGAATACGCAAAACACATCTAACTTTTATGCCTCTCATGCTATATAGCTGAAGCTGTAAACATGTGTTCGAGACGAGTATACCAACATTACAAAATAAAAGAATTGATAGTCGAATGTATGTAGCCCGCGAAATTTAAAAATGCACTTAAAACGCAAACGTTTATTTTTTGGCCGCTTTATTGCTCGTCTTCGTTTTATTTTAACAAAATTGCACTTTACAGAAAGTACTTAGCTAAGAAAACGCTAACTTAACTAATGCATGATCTGTCGATATCATACGATTATTCCTACCTACAGACGAAAAATATACAAAATTTATGTGTCTAAAGTTCAGAAGGACGCAACGTTAAAAGAACTAAAGAGTTTTCCAATAAGGACTTGACAACTTTTTTTTTTAATAAAATACAAACCATTTGAGAATTTTCAAAACCGCTATTATCGGCTTGAAGTACAATCAAAATAATTATGAATGGAGCTGGACTTCGTTCATATGGTCACCGCGGGCATGTATGCAACGGTCGATTCGTTGGACCCAATTTTCGATGACTCGGCCACACATTTCAGCCAAAACGGCTGCTACTTGGCTCTGACCACTTCCAATGTCTTTGGCTTGATGACATAAACGAATGACTTAACGTAGCCCCAAAGAAAATAGTATAGAGCCGTTAGGCCGCTCGAACGAGACAGTCAATTCACTGGCCCATTTCTTGATATAACACGCTCATCAAACGTACTCTTCAACAAATCGATTGTGACGTGTGTGGCTTGTGGCACCATGCTGTTGAAACCACATGTCGTCCAAGTCTATATATTCCAATTCGGGCCACAAATAATCGGCAATCATGATTTCGTGATGAAATTCATCATCTTGGCGCATCTTCTCCAGAGCCCAATCGGACAACGTACGTCCCTTCAAATGGTCCATCGGCTTCAATTCTTGAGTCAGCGTGATCTGTTATGCGTGTAAACTAAGATCCTTAGGCAAAATACGCCTGAGCGATGTCCAATTCTAATTCGGAATTGACTGATTTGGATCGTTTGCTACAAACGACTGAACGGCAGCGATATTTTCGACACTTCGACCAAGCATTGTCTCACTGACAGGGCAACATCTCACAACGAATATGTAGACTCAAGTTTTTTCACTAAACTTGTTATTGCCTGCCTGTCTACTAGGACGGCAATTACAACCGATTAACGCTATTATTATACCGACTTCGAGTTCGGTAGAGAATTTTTATACAATAATTTGCAGGCGTTGCTTGTTCGTGTACTTTACCAAAATGAAAATGTTGAGTTTACTGAATAAATTGACAATGACAGTTCGATGATTAGTGAAACAGTGCATTCACAAATTCAAAGTTGTCAAGTCCCTATTCGAAAACCCTTTACAACCCAACATCGCTCATTAACTGAGTTAGTTTTTTGAATGAAGTCATGGTCCGGTGGCAACAACAGAACCACAAAAGATTGTTCTCCAATGCTTGAAATCATAGTCCATTCCAATCCACCTATCAACCACTCCTTTTACCAACAATTGTTCCCTAAAACTGCCCTAAATAGTTTGCCTTTATAATTAGTTAGCAACTAACCCGAGGATTGTTTACAGATTTGAAGGAAATTTTTTTGTGCAAAAAATTCTCCAACCCCAGTGACACACAATGGTCTAAAGATCTTTTATTTTTTTCTTTTGGTTCCATTCTAAATGCTCTGCTCTCTGAAACCTCTGCAAACGACAGGTCCCCGTCGCCATTAATAACTCACTACACTTGTCCCCCCGCCCACCGTCATCGTCCTTGGACAACGTTTTTATCTCACAACGGTCGTGCTTATTAAAAATTCCTCAACTATTTCCTTCAAGTTATGCTGCGCATTTTTACATAAAAACCCCCACGTAGTTTTTTTCTGTTTTTTTTTTTTTTTTCGAAATCTCATTTTTTGCAAACGCCTTTGTTTCATTTTTGTTGTTCATCTTGTTAACGACCTAAACACTGCGATTACCGTATCATTAATAGTACTTGGCGAAACACAATACCGACTTAGAACCCTTTTGTAGGACAAAAGAAATTAAAAGGACATTAACGTCAACAGTGCCATAAACGCAGAAATTTTCCCTCAGAAAGTTTCATTGTCCTCAGGGGAACAGCCAGAGCCAGGACGATGGAGGTAGAGGACACGAAATGAGTCCTGGACGCGGAACGAGCGCGAGAATTGCGGCGCTGAGCAAGAAAAGGCACATGCATACTTTAGAATGAGCTCGCGCGGTATTCACGGGACGCTTTTTGAGTTTTCGTTTTCTCATTTTTTTTTTTTGTGTGATATTTTTTTTTCTGTGTAATGTTTGCAAAAAAAAAAAGAAAAATGAAAAATAAAAGAAAATTGTTAAGGAGCTCGAGTGGCAGCACAAAGGCGGAAGTTGAATAAGGAGCATGACCATAAATTGATGAAAGCCCAAGTGCTTCGCGGTGAAGTCTTTCCCTTGTGGCGTGTTCCAATTGTTCTGCTGGAATTTTCCTTTTCTTGTAATTTTTTTTTCTTCTGTTGCTTTTGTCAGCCCGTAGAATCGTAACGCAAAGATTCGTATATTTTATGGCCGCCACCCGGTTAGGGAGCTGTGAGGTTTCTTTGTCCGACTTGGTGGACAGATTCGGTTTGGAATTTGGGGACAGATAAGGCGTCTGGTGTGCAGGGGATGAGAGTTACAGGGTGCTCAAGAAACTAATAATGGCGATATGATTGACGGCGGGGATTTAACTCAAAGCCGAGCTTCCTTAGTAGATGTCTTTTGGCGAGGGCAAGTGGTAAATATGAATTACTGAAGTCTTGAAATTGTCGCGCATTAGAAACGTAGTGTCGACCCGACACGATGAACTCACTCTCTTTAAGGCATTTTCACTTTTTTTTTTTGATACTGAGGAGTAAAAACTCTTATGAATCCTCACCGGTGTATATCTACTTGTCACCGCTTCAAAACTGCCTTTGACTTCTAAGTCATTTGTAGCTAAGCGATGAAGTTTGGACTGACGGTTATCGAATCAAACGGATGTTTTACACAGCAACTTGTTTGTTCAATCAACTCTGTAAGGTCGTTATTGAGACCCAATTTTCAATTTCTTTCGATCGGTCGTCAATGAAAGACTTCTCCTCTCGAAGCGCGAAAGCCGGAGGAAAGTTTGACTAAACTGAGATGCATTGCAGACCGAGTGAAATCACCTAAAGGCATCACCTAAAAAGAAAGACCGAATGCGCGTGTAACTTTATGAATTCCCCTTCTTTTCATGACACATTGCTATTGGTGGAGTGTTGCCTATCCACAACACTCCACCACGCCTCTGTCAACTATCTACGTCAACCTTTTGTCATCTATCCCTCAAAGCGACTTCGCTGGTCGGCATTTCCGCCGGCACTCCGTTGAAATCTTCCATACAACAACCCCTTTTGTTTCACTACTAATTAAGACTAGTCCAGCCGAGGCACAGTAACCGAACGCAAAAGAATCTAATTAATTAACCACCTTGTGCCTCGCCGCATCCCCCCAAAAGAAACTCATTTCAAACTGACCCATCTCCATTGGCGTATGTGACCACTCCAAAGGACGAATGCAAACATCAATCAGAAGCGTTACTCCCCTCATTTCCAATGATCCCCCCAAACGTAAACAGCAAGTAAACAACTCGAACGTTGCCATGGGACTACAACTACTCGTAGCTACTTGAAATTGATTAGCAAATGTGTTTGCGCTCCGCACATCCGCATGCAAATCGAAGGGAGATAGAGAGAGGACCTGTCCCGGCAAAGTTACCTGTAATGTATCTTAGTTTCAGTCAAATTAACTGTGTGTGGGCCGAGGGATTGGATATGCGGCAACAAGAATCACAACGACGAGAGCGGACATAATTCTTATCGTATTAGTAAAAGAGCGTAGGTCCTTTGGGGATAAGTCACATAATTCAGTTGAATCAGGATCAGGAGCGGGAGCTTCAAATATCTTTCAGATGCGATTGTGTGAGTACTTTCGACAGGAGGATTGGAATTGACTTTTGTTTTGAACAGCGAAGTCGAATTGCCAGGTACATGACGTACTTTTGTCATGTAATTGATTTGTTTGTTCGCCAGTGACTCGAGGTATCCCCTCGGTGACAGGACTCCTAATGAATGTCATTATTTTGTTGACATCCTAAGCGGTGGAGCCATTTGCTCCCGGGGGAGTTAATGAGATTCCATTGAGTGAGCTCGGGATTGTTCTTTTGTATGATGGTAAACAACTTGAGTTGAGATGTTCACCTGGTGGTGTAACTGAACGATAATGAGTGAGTAGCGCGGCGCTACTTGGGGCAGATGTTTGTCAGGGGTCGGCGATAGCCGAGTGTGGGTTGTTAACTCGGTCATTAGTCATGACAAAAATTAGTTGATAACATTTGGATATTTTTAAATTGTGTAATAATTTTTTTTGTTTTGTTAGTAATATTGACTTTGGACCTATGTGATTGGCGTTTCGCCGCCACCTATGCATAACTTAGCATAACATAGTAATATTGACATTTAGAAACATAGTTACACAAATGGAACCAAACAAGAAATATTTTTTATTCAAATTTGATGTTTCTTGCCGAATTTTACATCTTTTTGGTCTTTTTATTATTTTGTTCGTTAACATTTTACAGAAGGACTAAATGAAACTTCTGCAGCATTACCGTTTCCATGTTTTTTTTTTTTTAAACTGCTTTACCTTTTCTTCAAGGATTTGGGATTTTTTTTTGTCCATTTCATCTTCAATCGTGAATAGGAGTCAGAACCAGTCACATAACGAAAAGAACAAACTTAGTTCATCTGATTTAAAATGCTCCCTTGTTGTAAGCTGTATTCCGTTTCGAATCGTGATTCACTTAACGCCATTAAACAGTAAACTCCTGCAAGCCGGTCGATCATCAACAACGTCGATTTTTAGTTTGACTTTAACAATTACGAAGGCCACTTTCCGAAACTCAGCTTCAAGAAGAGCTGCATGTCATTAATTTGGAATTATTAGATGCCGAACACAATGTAGGGCTTTCCAATAAGAGTTGTTATTTTGAATAGCCCGCTATTTCAGTAGATGTCACTTTTGAAGCGGTAATTTTTTGATATTTGACAAGTAGAAACTACGCAATTAATAAAAACAAAAGGATACACGCCTCAACAATCCATTGGCATTATTAAATAGAAAATTCACTGTAAGCATGGTGAAAATTTGACAGACGGTTTGTAAGACTAAAAAATTTTTATGTCGTCGTGAAGCACCTTGTCGGACCGCAATACAGAAATTCGGGGGAAAATCCGAGCTGTTGGGACAAGTTAGTGTTGTGAAGAACAAAACCTGCGCACGTCGCTCAAGAACAACTGAAAATATTTCTTCTGCAGCCCAAAGAGTTGAAGTAAGACCAGGTTTGTCCATTCCTCGTCGTTCTTTGGAATTGGGCACTCCACAAACGTCATTGTACCATATTTTACACAAGGACTTGGTTCTTATGGTCTGGTTCATGGTCTGGTCTGGCCAGATATTGTGATTTAACGCCTTACGACTTGCGGACTATGTGAAAGATAAGGTCCAAGGCCAACACCCCAGCATCGATTCAAAACTTCAAAGATGCAATTCGTGAAGCAGTCACTTTGCGATTTGGTGATGGAAAATTTCATGAAAAGGATACGGTTCTGCAAGCGCAGTCGAGGTGGCCATTTGATTGATGTTTTTTTCATTATTTATGGCGTACTTTCCTCTTTACACTGAAATAAATATTTGGTCATTTATCTCAAAAAATGTTATTTGTCTTTAAATATCAAAATAACACCTCTTATTGGTAGACCCTGTATAATAAATATTAGGTTGTCAAATATCTCCCTTCCGCCTTTTTGTCTTTTGAATTTTCCGGCTATGTACAAAGCGCTACAGAGCTCGTATCCAAACTAATCATGCATAGCGTCGTTTTGTAGGTTATGTCAAGACCTTTCAAATGATGTATTGCCAGATATGAGCTCTGTAGCGCTTTGTACATAGCCGGAAATTCAAAAGACAAAAAAAGCAGAAGGGAGATATTTGACAACCTAATATAAACCCACCGCCAGTCTTCGCAAGAAAGTACTCAAAATAAAAAAGCGCATGTGGTGCAGACCATCTGAAAGTCTCAGTCAAAGATGTCTCCAATAAACCGTAAAACATGGAGGCGATTCAATTATGGCCTAGGGTTGTTTCTCCTTCAACGGCGTTGAAAGTCTCATGAAAATCGACGTCAAAAGGACAGGTCTAGCTTATGTTACCATTAGTAGAGAAAATTCAACATCTTCTGCTTCAAAATTGTCTTGTGAAGTTTCGTTTTCCAACAAAAAAAAACCACCCAAACCGTACCGGCTAAACAGGTATATTTTCTGAAATTGTTTAAGTATTGGGCGGCTATCTCATTTTCCAGACCTTAACCCAATCGAGCGCCTTCGTCTCGTTTTGGATGGTTAAGTCCCTTTAGAGAAGTGGCGCAGCCTAACAATTTTTGGGAAAGATTGAAATATGAGTGGTAGAAAATGCCAGGAGAAACTTTGATCAACCTGGTTTCTAGCATGCTCAAGCATCTTGCTGCTATAATTAGTAAGTAGGAAGACATAATATACTGGGTTTGATGATCATTAAACAGAATTTTCATGTTTTCACTTATGGTTTTTTTTTAACTTGCACTGTATTTTGTCTTTTCTACGTGTGAATACTTTTATTTCCCTTATTAGGAGTTGGTCTAAGAAGTGGGTACATTTTGTGAAAAAATGTTTTTTTTTTAATAAAATTTGCAGTGATTCTATACTACCAATTAACGTTAGAGCGCAATTAAATTGAAAAATACTGTTTAATAGTGTTTTACACCTTACTTTGTCCTTAGTATCCATCATCAGTATCAACGGCGTTTAGTTAGAAACAAACGACTAACTGAAAGTTTTTAACTTCTTTTGAACCGCAACCACTAACTGTCTTCAACTTTTAATAGATTTTCATACTTTTTTCACCAGAACGATAAACGTTTGCAAAGTCTGAGAATGTCCCCAACACTTTTCTTTTCTCAAAAAAACACTCGTCCTTTTCGAGTGCGTTAAAAATTTGACATAAATCTTTTTGTCTGCATTTTTTCCCCCGCTAAGTGCTTCACTCAAATGTCATTGCACCCCACTCAAGAGGCTGCCACCCCCGTCAACCTAAAAAAGTCATTGCCTGACGATAAGTTCCCACTGCCCTACAAACCTTTCTCTTTTTTTGTACACTTCTGTCAAACAATTCTGACTTTCTCTGGTGTAACTTTCACAAGTGGTTTAATAAATTACTTTTTTTTTTAGTTTTTTATATCGCTTCAAAATTTTTGCGTGGACCATAAACAACGACCGCCACCATTTCTCCTTTCGAGCATAATGGAAAAACTTTTGAAAATAAATCACAAAAAAAAAAGAAAGATTCGCTGTTCTTTTTGTTTGGTGGTATCCACCACAAAAAACTGAAAAACTGAAAAACCGAAAAAATTTATGCGGCAATTTTTGTCAGAAAGTTGTGACCATGCCACGGCGCGTGATACGTCGTCGTTGTCCTCACGGTGGTCCTTGCAACGTTTCGATGCTTCAGTGCGGCAGATCCTTTTCGTTTTTTTTTTTTTTTTGAAAATTTCGTGCATCATCGTATTAAGGCTCATTAAGTCCCGGATGAGAGAACAAACAGAAACTTCACCTCAGCGCGGAGGAGTGCTTCGATGCTTAACACACTTTCCAGAGCACGTCGTCATCGTCAACGTCCTCGTCCTCATCGTCGTCAGTCATCGTGTGCAGCACAACACAACTCGAGGAAAATCACTTAATTGGATTTTCAATGGAAGTTCGGTTTTTGGGTGGAGTTTTCTCCTCTTTTTTTCTTATCCTTTTTAACGATTTAATCTTCTAATCTCGGAGAAAATCCTGAATCGCAATTCTCCTCGACTCGGAGGCACGAGGTGTTAAGCGTTTTACGCTTCATTAAAGCGAACACAACTTAATTTGCAATACACAAAGCGGCGCAGCGATGGGTCCAGGAGACGCCGAGGTGGGTTGTTAAATTTTAAATCAAATCTCTCCACACAGATGCAGTAATTAAAACCTTATTCCGCCTTTAAGACGGGCATTAAGCATTCATGGGATATGCCTCCTTCAGTCATCGCGCAGGACGCGTCTTTCCGATGTCCAGGAACAAGTTCTAGGAAAAGTTTGTGGCAGTAAGAGTTTACAGGATTTATTGGGGATGAGAAACGAGATTTGGTGTGTGTTTACTATGTTTGGGAATCGTTGCAGTTGTGATAGGGATTGGAGATTGTTCTTTTAGGGGGCGAAGTATCGTCCTTCGGTTGGTCTTTTAGAGAAATAAAAGTTTCCAATGAAGTGAACAGAGTAAACTTTGAAGTCCTTGGTGCATCGGTTCCATTAGAGTGCTGCGTTTAGCAGGGTTCAAGGTAAACCCAACTTTCTCTCGCTCTGTGTGTGTTTGGATGCAGTTAGAGGGAGATCCTTTTTTGTTTGAAGGACTCTCTACAAGGGATTTGACTTTTAGATTTACTCTCCCGCAGATACGAGTATATGACTACTTCGGGAATAAAGTGTTCAACGAAACACTCGTAAGCTGGATGTAAGTGCTGGTGATGGAATTAGGGGGCGGGTGGTTGTGATCTCAGGCCAGTGATTGGTTTGCGAGAACTAGGACTTTAGTCCTATCGATTCGTTGTTAAGGTTTGTTGCACTTTGGAATTGGATCTCAGGTGTTGGGATTTTCTGTTAAGAGCTAGAGTGTGGAGATTACATGAATGTTAATGGAAAATTTAGACGAATGCCCTGCTTATTTGAATGTATTCAACGGACAAATGCAATTAGAGCAGTTGATTACTAGGTACGACTAATAAGATTAAATGCGTTGTATCGGTCAGGAGGACCACTGCTACGTTTAAGGTGAAAAATGTAGTCAAGATTGAACAAAATTTAATGAATGCTAGCATTGCAGACTCCTTTGACTTTTAACATGAGTATTGGTAATAAAATATATTTCACAATTCTCTGCAGAACATATTTCGGACAAATCTGAATTACAAATATTCAAATTAAAAGAACTATTTTGTTGTTGAAGAACGTGTGTTGGGCAAACGATGAGATAAGAAAGAAAATGGTTGGTCCTGTCTGTTTGACATATAATAAGCCAACAGTTTATTTTCGAATGCAAATGGCAAGAATTATATAAGGTTGTCAAATATCTCCCTTCCGCTTTTTTGCACTTCATTCAATGCTTCATAAAAAGAGTTACAGTGATCGGATTTAGTTCAAATATGCGCCGTTTTGTTCGATAATTTGTTTCCATCTAGACGGAAGCTTCATAACACTCCCCTCGTAGAAGCCCCCCTCCTTATTTGCGAAGAACTCGGACAGCCACTTTTCACAAGCCTCTTTTGAGTTCAACTTCACACCACCAAGGGCGTTCGCCATGGACAGGAACAGGTGGTAATGACTTGGCGCTATGTCCGGGCTATATGGTGGATGCGATAAAACTTCCCATCCGAGCTCCCGTAGCTTCTGATGAGTCATCAACGAAGTTTGTGGTCTGGCGTTGTCCTGGTGGAACACTACACCCTTCCTGTTGGCCAATTCTGGACGCTTCTGATCGATCGCCTGCTTCAAGCGGTCCAGTTGTTCGCAGTAGATGGTGGAATTAAACGTCTGGCCATATGGGAGCAGCTCATAGTGGATGATTCCCTTCCAGTCCCACCAAACACACAGCAAAACCTTCTTGGCCGTCAATCCCGGCTTGGCCACTGTTTGGGACGATTCACCGGCCTTCGACCACGACCGTTTTCGCTTGATATTGTCGTATGTGATCCATTTTTCGTCGCCAGTCACCATCCGCTTCAAAAATGGGTCGAGTTCGTTCCGTTTCAGCAGCATATCGCAGGCGTTGATTCGGTCCAGAAGGTGTTTTTGTGTCAAATCATGCGGCACCCAAACATCAAGCTTTTTTTTGTATCCAGCCTTCTGCAGATGGTTTAAAATGGTTTGGTGACTAACTCCAAATATCCTGGGCGATGTCACGAGATGCCACATGCCGGTCTAACTCGATGTTTTCCATGATTCGATCGGTATTCGTCGTCACAGGTCTTCCGCCGGCTGGCTTATCCATGGTGTCGTTTTCACCGGCTCTGAATCGTCGAAACCATTCCTCAGCGGTTCGAAGTAATAGAGTTCCATCCCCCAAAACACCATCAATCTCACGGAACGTTTTTCTAGCGGATTTGCCTTTAACGAAGGAAAACTTTAAAATAGCGCAAATTTCGGCGCTAGTGAACTACATGTTTACACGTCTATAGCGGTTGAACGCAATATCCAAACTTATCATGCATAGCGTCATTTTGTAGGTTATGTTCAAGTGATGTATTGCCAGATACGAGCACTGTAGCGCTTTGTACATAGCCGGAAAATTCAAAAAACAAATAGGCGGAAGGGAGATATTTAACAACCTTATAAAAAGAGTATGAAAATCGAGTTTCAAAAAAGAATTCGATTTTTTTCATCACAAAAATTCCAAGCCATTACCATCAGAATAATTAAAAACCACTATTTTTTTTTTTTGTAATTGTGATGTATACATACCGGGGAAACCTTGAGTCTCTTTCAATAGAATAAACTGAAAGAAAAAAAAATTCAAAAAATTAGAAAGTTTCAGATTGGTATATATATTCGGTTAATTGTTTGGTAACTTTTTACTTGTTTTGGCAAAAATTTTTGATGGTTTTTCTTTCAAGCCTTTTCTGGGCTAACTTTTCATTAGACAAATTTAACATAAACTAAACCTGGGAGCAATCATTTTATTTCGTACCCAGCTACAGTCAGTGTCGAAGGAAAGTTCACACCCTCATTTCGTATATTCAAAGAGTCCACATGTATCAATTTATACCGAGTTCTTGTAGCGCTTTGTACATAGCCGGAAAATTCAAAAGACAAAAAGGCGGAAGGGAGATATTTGAAAACCTAATATTACGTTCATCTTGATAGGGGAGAGTGGATGCCACGAATTGATGTAAGTTGTGTTTTGATACTTGTTAAATCTTTTTTCAGCTCCAGAATTTTTGAACTCGAGTTCTTTCGAGAGCATAATGGAGAAACGAATAGAAGTGATCCTAAAGTCGTAGAGTACGGGAATGAGGCAGATGGGACTGAATCTTGGTCTCACGGTGTGCCGGGTGCTGTTGTAGATTTGCTTCTTGAAGAACACCTTTAGCTTAGCAACGAATTCAACACTTTTTCAAGAAAATTTAAAGTTACTTTACTGCAAGGCAAATGCCTTTGTGTATAAAAGTGTATTTGGCCTGTTTATAAAGTGGTTGGCCCGTTCTAGTTTGCTTTAAGACTAGAAAACAAAATCATTCGGCTTGTATGTTTTCGATTCAGAATGAATATGCAACATCCCAATTTAGCACTGCGACTAAAAATTTTAAAGGAAGAATGGTCTACACTTTTTTTTTTTATTATTTTTTTATAAAAGTTTTGAGTTTGCATGCAAATTTTTCAAAAACTGTGTACATGAAGGGTCTAACTTAAATGTAAGAAAGAACAAGTTTCTGACTTTCAAAATTGGTGTAATACCTCTTACAGATTTTCGCTGTCGACCTTTAACTCCAGCCTGTCATTTCGTGCCGCTCAAGTCGACAACTTGAATTCAAAATCGTTCCCCCTCAAGCACTGTCTACCACCGTCACGCAAGCCAAACAATCTTCCTCTTAACCCCGCTTCAATTTATTTCACCAAAAATTTAAATAATGCCATGTTAATCAATCATAGAAAACGAAAGTGAACTCAGCACCGCCCGTGTCTGCGTGCACTCCAAGCTCCCACGTTAAATAATTTTCCGCCGCCCACCTACTTACTGCCGCACGCCCCGCACAAACCGTCTCCATCTCCGATTGCACTTTAATTGTTCTCTCACTGCCCCTTCCTTGTCTCTGCCTCTATATTCACTCTCCACTTATATTAATTGCCATTGCCTGACTGGAGCAAATTTGATTAGAGTATCACGTGCTCCGCCATAAAACCAATGCGCGAATCATAATCATTTTGTAGCTTTTGCGGCAGCCGGTGTCAGGCACGACGATGTCGGAATGCGTCCTCTACGCAGAGCCTGCAGCTCACATAAACTTCGTCCTTTTCACTGCGAGTCAATCACGAAGACTCGCATTGAAATCACAAACAAATCCACGACCAGGTTCGTCTATCCGCCGCCGGGGGGACCGCCAGCTGACCTAATTCCTTTATCCGCTCACGTATTTGGTTAGCCGCAAGCTTTTCAAAATTCCACTCGCAATAAGGGATATTTTCAAGGGGATTCTGCGTTCATTCCAACATTTTTTGATGTTCGCTGTGTGGTGCCGTGGGATGCCAAAACAACGAAACGAAAAAAGGATCCTCTTCGCTCGTCCCGTGGACGCAGTTAATGTGCCATAAACTTAATTAGGATTCGTGGTGCTTATGGTAATACACGTTCGTATTTACTCAGTGAATGGCCGTGTGTTCGTCGACTACTTACGAGTAATGCATGCGCCACCCTGTGTGTAAGGGTGAAATTTAAATACGAGCACAAATATTTTATATTCACACCGAGGCTAGAGCACCGGGCGAGCAAATTAAGATTCTGAGGGACAACGAACACTTTTAATTAACTCCATACGAGAACGGGTCAGAGTGGGCAACAGGGTGCTGGCCATTGAGCACGAAAAGTCCATATAAAAGGGTGTCACATATTTTCACCGAAACATATGACAGCTGCAGTTGTCAGTTGATTGTGTAATTAAATTTAATGCTTTTGAAAGATGACAGCACAGAGATACACTTTCACAGTGTGCTCGAGGGGGTGGGTTTAATTTTTAAACAGATTCAGATAGTGCGGGTTTGGATTAATAAATTACGTAACGTGCGCAGACGTGTGCCGGATGATTGGGTAAATGAGAGACTGCAGGTATTTTGCTCACATCTCGGAAGTAATTTCGAGTCGAGGTCATTGGTCATCAGAGTTGTGTGGGTGGATTAATACTGAACACAAGCGATTGAGTGAATGAAGACGTCTCAACTGAGATTTCCCGACTAAAAACAACTACGACCAAATTGTGAGCAACAAATCGCGTGAATCCTACCACTGTGCAAAGGTTTGAAGTACAGGGTTCTCCTGTTATTTTGATATTCAAAAAAAATGGCATTGTTTGTTTATTTCAACGTAAAGAAAAAAGTATGCCATTAATAATAGAAAACAATATCAGTCAACCGGCCGCCTCGGCTACGCTTCCTTTTCCGAACCGTATCCTTTTCAAGAAATTGTCCATCACCAAATCGCAAAGCGGCTGCTGTATGCCCTCCATAGCTTCACAAATTCTATCTTTGAGGTCTTAAATCGACGCTGGGCTGTTGGAGTAGACCTTATCTTTCACGTAGCCCCAAAGAAAGAAGTCGCAAGATGTTAAATCACAAGATCTCGGTGGCCACCCATCGAGAGATAAAACGGTCCTGAAAATTTTCCCGTAGAAGATCGATGGTTTCGTTGCTTGTGTGGCACATAGCGCCGTCTTGTTGAAAGTAAACGCTGTCCAGATCAATACCCTCCAGCTCCGACCATAAAAAAACATTAGTCATCTCTCGATAGCGCAATTCATTCATACTGTTGCTCCAGCCTCATTTTCGAAAAACTAAGTTACAATGACCCCGCCGGACCATAAACCGCACTAAACAGTTACACGTTTAGGATTGAGAGGATTTTCAACAATAAATCTTGGGTTTTCCGCTCCCCAGATGCGACAATTTTGCTTATTGACGCAGCCACCGAGGTGGAAATGGGCCTCATCAGTCAAGATGATTTTTCGATGAAATTCCGAATCATTTTAAGTACCCAATGCATTCCAGCAAAGTCACGACGCTGCTGATGATCGACCGGCTTAAGTTCTTGTGTTAACTGAACTTTAAGGCTTATAAAGAACCAAGTCTTTATGCTAAATACGATGTAATGACGTTTGTGGAATGCCTAATTCCAAAAAAGGACGAGGAATAGACAAACCTGGGTTTTCTTCAATACTTTGGGCTACAGCAGCAATATTCTCAGTTGTTCTTGAGAGACGTGGACGGGTTTTATTCTTCACATCACTAAATTATCCCAACAGCTCGAATTTTCCCCCGAATTTCTGTATTGCGGTCCGACAAGGTGCTTCACGACGATCCAAAAATGTTTTAATTTTACGAACCGTCTCTGCCAAATTTTCACCATGTTTGTGGTGAATTTTAATAATTCCAACGCGCTGTTGAAACCTGTGAAACATGTTGGGTGGCAATATTTTCGACAAGCATTTTCTAATTTATAGCTTGAACTCGACTTTACTGTCACATGAAATTGGGCTCAAATTTGAATTCGAAGGAATGAACTTGCGCTCCCAATTCTTGTCAAAAACTGTCTTGGGTCTAAGACACACAACGAACATCCTCAACCTCAAAACAGAAGCCGATTAAATTGCTTTTGCTCAAAAAAGTGCTTTCAGTTGCTACCTCGAATTTTCCGGAGGTTATTTGAAACTTAACTAAGCCAAATTAAAATCGAAATAATCTTTGATTACCCGAGCAATTAACAACCGCACTCTCATCGAACACATCCAAAACACTAAATCCCGTGCCAAACGATTTATAAATAAGCCCGTCAATTTCGAAAAAAATAAAAACGAACAATCACTCAGGACCACCGGGATGAATGTTTCAGCCTTCACTCGTCTGGTCCAAATCAAACCGAGCCACCAGTGGGGACCAACACCTCACCGCAGTCTATCGAAACCCATAATCACAGCCAAAAGTATCTGCACATTATCAGAGCGATTATTCCGAATGTAATTTTTGGTCAATTTGGTGCAGTGGCGAGCCGCCGAATAACGCCTCCATCTCCACCACCCTAGGGAATGACGGTTAGCCAGAGTGACTATTTGATTTTGAAAATTGTTATCCCCCCCGGGGGAACGCGGTCGGCCCGATCAGCCCAGTGGGTGGGTGCAGACACACCAGATTACACTCATTTCCATGCCGCACAATTGAATTTCAATTTGGTACACGTTCGTGTTATCCAGCGCCGAACAAAAACACGCAAACACTCGCCTTCGTAGTGCTTACGCAACAACCGACCACATCCGCCCACAACCCCTTCTCCACCCCCCCGAAAACACGGTGTCATGTTGAGGAAATAACTTAATTTTGCATGAAAATTTTCCAGAGCTTGCAACACCGACCATCCGAGCTGATTCCGATGGTGGGCGGCCACCTTAACTGACCGACACCACGACTGACGGTAAGTGAAATGTTTGCCATGTGGAGGTGGATCGTCCTGCCGTTCTACCCCGGCCGCCCTGTAATAGCACACTCTCCTTAATCTGGCCGGCACACATGGCTTAGCTCAGGCATCCACCTCCACTGTGGGAGAGGATGCTGTCCTGCCGGGTCCACTGGCACACAGGACTACCGTGTGTTGGAAATGAGTTTTGATCGGATCAGAGAATCGTCATTTATTGGATTAGAAGTGGTCGCCGCAGAGAGGCGGGAATAAATGCAAATGCACGCCGTGTTGGGGATTTTTGATTAGAAATAGAGATTGGGGTGGAAAAAAAAATCCTTTGCAGGATTTGCTAATTAAATTCCTGCAACGTACCGTTGTAATTATTTACTCTAATCAGGAGTGAGATGCTAATGGAAATCCACGGATGAGATATTCGACATTGGGTGAGTGGTTGCTGCAGCGTTAATTAAATAATTTGCTGCTGAATGCATAAATTGTGCGTCTAACCGCGCAGTTAGGTGGTTTTTTGTTTTGATGGAAAACCGTTCAAAAATGGACAGTATTTCTTTGATGAGTTGGTTCAGAGGTTGAGGACTGGTTAAGTTTGGCGGCACGTGGAACCACATGTTATCCAACAGCAACTACCACTGCGGTGCTTATAGTTTTACATACCAACGAGAATTTTAAGTTCCAATCTTGGTGGACGTTTCACTTTTACTCATTTTGTGTGTTTAAAAAATGTTGAATAACTTACGTTCTAACATTTATTAATGATTTTAAGAATCTTAAATATTTTGACCAGATTTTCTACTCACTGTAATCTAATGGGCTAATAGAAATCTGTAAAAAAAAAATATGGATGCATTGGAATTTGTTTTGACTCAAGATCGAAGCTAATAAATTGTTTTGTGGGTCGTCATTTGTGTCCCTTGCGTCTGCGTGCATTAAAAATATAATTCAGCTTTTTATCAAGAAAGATATAAAAGTATATTAAGTAAAACTAAGATTCAACACCAGCGCTCTTGTGATTTTTTGATCTGCTTGCCAACCTCAAAGAGTCTTACCCCCTCAGAAAACTCAGTGCACTCATACGACAAAGTGTCACTAAATATAGGTAGCAAGATAATTCTATCCTAAGAATCTTTGTAGACCTAAAAACTCAAACCATAAATATTTCTATGAGTTCCACAACTCGCTGCGGCACTTAAAAATACTGTTTCCATTTCTAGGGATTATTTGAGAATCTTGAATCAAAATAAATCTTCATGCACAGGCACTGTTTTCCTGCTTTAGCCGAGGTAGTGTGATTCTCAACCAGATAGTTCGCACACTATGGACTAACTTTATATGATTAACTTTTAGTCTTCACCGCTTAACCAAATAAGCATCTGATTTTCCTTTTCTTAGATAAGCTATGTTATTATATTGCGACTTGTTGCAAAAAGAAAATTAGGGCTGATGGCAAATTAAAGTGCTTGAAACAATCGATGTTTCTTCCATTATTTAAAAAAATCAAAAAGAAAAATCAACTTTTCGTTCTGTTAAAAAACCATCCTAACAATATAAGACTGAAAGCTTTTTAAAATAAAATTTGTCAGGAATTAAAGATCGAAATACCCCACTGTAGGAACAATTACTACAGTAAGAAGATGGCTAGAAGTATAGGCAACTCCAAAAAAGAAGGGCGGGTTGTACAGCAATTTGTTTGTGTAAAAGAAATGCTAAATGCTGTGTGAAGAAATGCTAAATAAAAAAAACAATTCTCCGAATTTTGGTAAAAAATGAACAATTACTAACATATATACAAAAAAAAGAAACATTTTATTTGAATTTTATTTTATTTTTTTAAGAAACTGCAATTAATTTACAAAGGTAACAAACAAGTCACAAAAAAAAAGTCTCCGTACAGTTGACATATACACTGCTAGGCACGAATGCGATAACTTTAAAACTGAATAACAATTTTGTAGAAGAATCAAAAACAAATTTTGATTACTATGGAAGGTGGCTCCATCTCGCCCCGTTTAAGAGGTAGGGGCAATTTAAAAAAAAATCAATTATCATGAAAAAAGAAATTGTTAAAAAACTACGGCAACACTTACAATAAAATACTATACCAGTTTCGAAAGCCAGGAACCTGTTCCGTAATCGTACATTTAAGTTAAATTATTCATGTCCATAGTTTTTGAGAAAATTGCATTCAAACTCAAAATTTTGGTCGAAAAAATTGAAAGTTCAGACGACCTTCATTTTAAATTGTGAGACGAGGTGGAATTGTGAGCGAAGTAGAAAACTGTAGAAAATACGCATATCAATTCTGAATCGAACACAAAAAAACCGAATGCTTTTACGTATCCTCGTTTTTGAGAAAATTAAAATATACTATTTCAGTTTTTTTTTCTGGCATTTACTATTGCTACGAAGCAGGAGACTTTCCTGACTATGTGTATGCACAAAATCGCCTGCCTGCCCTTTTCTTCTTCGTTTAAAGATTTTATGCAGCTCATTTTCGTCGTTAACAGATAAATACAGCAAGGTTTATTGACAGAAAAACAAATTGACTACAATTTTTTGCCACAACTACACATAAACTTAAGTTTTGCTGCTGATTGTATTCAGATGAGCGCAAAAAATTTGTATGTTTTTATGAATGCATTTGATTAAACATGTCTGTGCATTTTACGGCAAGCATTAGGAAAAAAACCTATTGGCTTAAGCTAACCGTATAATGATACTCTTTCATTACATATAAATATATCATTTTTGTAGCATTGCAATATATATGAAGAGAGGCCAACATTAAGTTGCGAAGAAATATGAACCTATTCAGATGAGCTGCCTTGTATTTCTCGCCAGCGATGAATAACACTGTTTAGCAAAATTTTACAAAAAGTTTGTTTTTCTGGATCTTTATTGTGATTATGATTGGGGCATGTTGGCTGATTTCAAAAATACAAAAAATTGTTCTGAAGTGTTAGCTTTTCCTCTAGAATACGATATCAAAGTTCGTGTTTTAGAGCATTTATGCACTTTCAAAAATTAAAGAAAAAAATATATAAGCGACGACGTCATCTAAAATGTTGCTTCAAATTTGGCGGCAATTAAAACAATAATTGATCTCCCCATAAACATTGAAAAGTGCAAAGATTTCTTGGTTTTCTCGGAAGCTCTTTCGATTTTTTCCTATTTGGCAGTAAACGTAGTCGCGAATGATATTGACATTGTATTTGCTTTGGAATGATCCTTACGATCATCTTGATTAGTAATCTTCATATTTCCACTTTAAAAATTGAATCGAGACTGAAAAGCGTGTAGCAATATTCATAATTTTGTTAACACGAGCTTAACCGCAGAGAGGCTTGCTCAGATTTCGAAATAAATTGAATCGACGATTGTCAACAATCGCTGAATACAAGTGACGTGATATAAGGTCAAACGAAGTAAACCACACATCACATTGACCAGATTCAAGCATCCAACAAAACGAATTTTCTTTTCATAAAATTTTTCAGAATTTCATTTAGTTTTTCGCTTGAATTTGAATCGTATGCATCCATCGACGCAGAAAATGCGAATTTCGTACAAAGATTCAGACGTAAAATGTTCACGAAATTCGAGCCAAAATTTTATTGTTACCCAATTCAGCCAATTTCTGCGAGTCGACACGGCTCACCTAACTCCCGATGACTGCCACGAAATTATGCACCGGTTAGGACTTTCATGCTCACCCTACCAGTGGTCTTTAATTTTTTTCGATCTACTTACCACTTAAGACCCACCACTCACCGCTCAAATGCGATGATCTGCCACGTTACCCAAAAATAATTGCATTAAGTATTTCCCCCGTCCAAATTCATCAGCGTAGTCCTTATTAATTTCAATTTTACATCCACAACTGACCCGAGGAAACATTTTCCGAGGACTTTTGTCGGTCTCGTAGATTGAGAGAGGGTTCTTCATTTTGAAATAAAAAAAAAATTGTTCACTGAAAGTTTTATCCCATTTACGATGAAGTGAAATAAATTCTACGCTGATGGGTATAACGGTTCGCCGGAATGCACACCACCAGAAATTGCTTCATAAGAAATCCCCCCCCACCCTTAAGGATCTGCGGATGGTTGATCCCTTAATGGTATCCTTAATTCATGTAATAATTTAATTTCAAGCGAAAGTATTTCATATCCTTCGGTATCTTGATCTGGGGATGGAAAGGGAATCTGTGAGAAGGAAATGATTGAAGTTCGATTTTTATTACGTTACGGTGGGTGGATGTGGGAGGGTTGGCTTACCTGAGGCTCGCACACACACGTGCGCATGCTTTCAGTTATTGCAGATGAGTGGAAAAATCCCAGTAACTGGGTTACGTGTAATCGGAGATGCAGGACGGTGGTGAGTTTCCGATGTGGCTCTCAAAGTCGGTCTTGTACTTTCGGAAGATTTCATGTGAAATTGGGATTTTTATAACCGGATGGAGGTGATGGTTTTGTGGGTTTTCGCAGTCCATACACGGTGTTTTTCACATTGTTTTTCAAAAATTTATGTGGTATTGTTGGGGTTTTTGGTAACGAAACTAGGCTACTAAGCTTTGTTTTAACTTTTGTTTCAACTAAAGGAATTTGCAAAATAGTTTTATCATCGAAAAACCTTGACAAAAATGTTTTTATAGTTTTTCAGATATGCTTTCGAATTTTTCTATTTATTTTTTAATTTTTCGAGGTTTCTATTGCAAAACAAGTGAGAACCTAGGTAGCGAGCGAATAGAAAAACACGTCCTTACTATTCAAAATAGGCTTACGCATTCTTCAGACTTATTTCACCAACCCTGGCAGAAACTCTTTGGACGATTGAAAAATAAAGTTTGAACGACAATTCTTAGTTCCTACTTAAAGGTAATTCTTAAATCATCAAGGCTATGATCTGGCCCTCTATGGGCTGTTACGCAGATTATGCATTTATTTTTTTAACTCATCTGTGAATATAAATGAGAGTGAAGCAAAAAAAGAGTTAAAAATTTGCCTGAACACAGGTCAACTTAAAATCAAATTCGAATCCATTCATTCGTTTACAGTCCTGATATTTTCCATTCCTTGAAGTGTTTGCTTTTTTTCATTTCGTAACATGACCCTGCCATAAAAACACACCCACAGTCTCATAAACATCACGGCATTAATATTTTTTTTACACTTTTTAAGAGTTCCGTAAAAAAACCGCAGTAAAAAAAAACGTCATCGTTTGGTTTTATTTCAGTTTCTGTCTGTCCTCATCTGCTACTGCCAAAACCACTTGATGAAGAAATAAATTATTTTTGTCAAAATAAGGGTAACGTCGTATTTAAAATGATGTTGAGGTTATAAAAATGTGTCATGGATTGAGTGCAATTAAGTTGAGCAAATGACCATAAACAGAGACATATTTTTAACGTCGAATCATTTTTGATTTAAGATATTTGAAAAAACAAACGTCAGTTTTGTGAGAAAAATTATGGTTTGTGGAAGTAACTTCATTCGATTTTCTTAATCAAAAGCTACAAAAATAAGTCACCCAGGATGCTACAAAATTATCAAAAAAAAAAAAAAAAAACAGCAGAGTTTAATTAATGTTTTTTTTATTGAATCTTTTCTAAGATTGCTGACTCTGGAACTTCGCTGTTCGATGCTTCAGAATTTTAAGGATTGGTACAACAGAGAAAAAAAAATGAGAGAGTCGATGTAATTGATGCAAAATGATCATCATCATAATCTTCTTGACCGCCCTATCCACTAACGGGGTAAAATGATTCTGGTATAAAATATCAATAAAATATGTATCTGGCGTTAATAAATTCATAGGGTATTTTTTTAGAGGCGTAGAACTTTAGTCGGTAGCTTTATTTTAACTGGCGGCCATTTCGCCAGCTGTCAAGTGATTTTTTTTTAGTTTGACATTTCAATATGAATAGAAAGGCTTCCAAATTGTCCAAATTTATTTTGAAAATCATGGTTCTGTTCCCAATTTTCATAAGCGTATTTTGTTTAGCGATGACACTCACTTTTGGTTGAATAGGTACGTCAATAAGCAAAACTGCCCCACTTGGAGTGATGATAATCCTCAAGTGTATGTTGAGACACAGTTATTATATATCCACAAAAACTGAGTGTTTGGTGTGGGTTGAAAAAATCCGTACTTCTATGAAAACGATCGGTTTTGTTTTTAATGCATTTTTATTTTAATTAACTTAACTACTTACAGGCTAGATAAACATGCTTAAAACTAGCTTAACTAACTCAGAACTAATTTACTGGCCCTATACGGACACTCTAAGCTAAACAGTGCTGATTAATCTAAACTCTATGAAAACCATGCTGGTCAGAACGTTACAGTGAATGATGACCGCCTTAGAGCCATGATTAGTGACTTTTTCCTTCATCAATTGATCAACCATGATGTGCAGGAGCTGTGGTTTGAGCAAGATGGCGGAGCATGTCACACAGCTTGTGACACAATTGATTTATTGAAGCAAACGTTTGGTAACCACATAGTTTATGGTTACGGACCCATGAATTGGCCTCCAAGATCATGCGATTTGACGCAGCTTGACTATTTTTTGTGGGGTCGCTAGTCTACGTACAGTGAGGTGCACGAATGAGTACATGTTTTTTGTAAGTGTAATTTACACTTCATAGAAAAAACCGAAATAAAAGCTTAAAAATTTTTTGTACTTTATTACTACATTCAAAGACGAAAAGAACGGTATATAATACAAGATGGAATACCTTAAAGCTTGGGAAATAACGAGCAAAACAAAAAACAATCAGTATGTACTCAATTTTGCACTCAAAACGTTTTTCGATATTTTAGTCCCAAAAACTCAAAAATGTACCATTATGATCACGATTTTCGAAAGAATGATGAAACGGCCCCAATATATCGAAGACATTGTTGTAGGTTTGACCAAAATTGGCTAACCGAGAAGGGCGATAGGTAAGTAGCTAAAAACAAGCCACTGGAGGTCGTAAGAGGCGATGAACTGCGTCAAAATCATAAGCTAGAGTCCGTAAAAGGACACGAACGGAAGTAGACCCATGATGTTATGATGATACAAGTGAAAACAAACAGGCTTTCAATACCGCAGGATGCTTTTAAAGTAGTAAATACGTCTTTTAATCGATAAATTGTAAGAACAGCTCTCTAGAACATTTACTACATCTCTGACGAAAAAAATCAGAAACCTGTATTCAAAAATGCCTATGGGTGTTCTCCCATGGGTAGCCCTAACTACATTGGTTACTATCCGACAATTTTGATTCGTCTGATCATAATACATGTTTTCAGTCATTTGCTGCCTAATTGCTATGTTCTCTGACGAGCTTGAAGCATGCCTTAGCTTTTAAGACCATTTTCGACCAACAATACAGGTTTTTGAATTTTTTCGTCAGAGATGTTGCTGATATGTCACAACAAATGCTAAAATGCTGAAATTGCTGCAACAAATGCAAAAATTAATACCTCTCCTCCTTTTATACCTCTAAAAAATAGACATTATTTTTTGTTTTTTTTTTTTTAAATAATCTTATTATACAGAAATGTTTGACTAGAAGTTTATTATTTAATTTTTTTTTCAAATAAAACTTATTTTCTCCAAATATTCAGAATTCACTATAAAAGTGACTGAAGTTTTGGTAAATATCTAGTGAAAAATGGCACTTGCGAAAAATGCGCTGCTTGCGTTAAATTTCCTTAATTTTCCTCCTTCTTGACTGTCCCTTCGTAAAATGAGCGCCATAATCCTAATATCATTAGGACGAAATTCTCCATTGTATAATTTATCGCGATGACTTGGAGCCATTTTACATTCATTGATTGTGTGGCGTAACAGAGAGCCAGAGCCTAGCTTTTTCGGCCTCCACTGTATTGTGCGCGTCGTAATTTTTAACACACGTGGAGGGGACCTACTGTTTAATGCCGGTTCCGAACGGCAAATTGCGAAAGCTTTTCATGACAGAAGTACTCCAGGAGGATTGTCAGACGTTCGCTGGAAGTGGGGCCGTGAAAAATGTTTGTGGTGTTTTTTTCCCGAGCTGGATTCAAACCCAGTTACCCTCTCTCAGCTTGGAATTAGAGAAACCGTCGGAAGAACGGAAAATACATTTAAAAAATTTCGGCGAAACGACCTGACCTGAACATTGATCTGTCCATACTGAAAAATTATAATACAACTTCCAACAATTGATTCGTTATCTTTAGTCCATCAGGCACCAAACTCACTGTCAATTAAGACTGTTAACATCTTCATGCAAGACTTTAGAGCTCTGAGGCCAAGGGCAGATTACTCGTGGTGTAAAGATGTGGAAAAGTGATGAAAAATTCAAATGTGTGGTAGTACATGCAAATTGCTGAATGAAAAACTTGTTTACACACTTCACGTTTGATCCTTAATTTTCTCGCCAACTCCTCAACAAGTCAAGGTCTGCTGCAAGTGGATTTCACCTCTAGCTCCGCTCCACTGCACTTCATGCACTGACTCTCCCACTGATGATCTCAACCGAATTAAGAAAAACAAAAACCGAAAGATGTATCCATCACCGCCCTCAATTCAGAATGTTCCACTTTCTCCCACCCACAGCACCGTGAACAGAAAGAATGAAAAGTTCCAACTTTTTCAAATCTCACTCAGAAAAAAAGAAACCAAAAACAAATCAAAACCGTTGAACTACAAACCCACCTCGAATTCACAAAAAAAATGAAAAAGCGGAAAATTTCACATCTGCCCTTTACACAGAAATTTTTCAACCCTGACCTAGTTTTGTCATCTTGCACGTAGAAAGCGCCCGCCCCATCGACCTTGATATCTCTTCGCAATAACACGAGACCTCAAAACGAATGAAAAAGAAACAGAATTCTGCGTATGGAGAGCGGTCCCATCTCCGTGGGTCTCTTCAGCACAAAAAAAAGGATATTTATTCACTCGTAAGGACACGAGGTTCACCCCGCGGCACCAGCACGCAGTGCCGTATGATGTGTGCCATAAATTTAATTAATATTCATGAAATTTATAGCCACACGGTTCGAGTACGTTCGTGTGCACCCAGCATAAATATCTATTTAGCCGAGAGAGCGCCCAGGATGACTTGTTAACGACGCGACGGCAGTCCTTGTGCTAAAGGACGCAAATTTTCTTGTTAACATCTCACGACGACTGGGCTGGAGTTGGGTTGGGAAATTTTTGAAATTTTTTCTGATGATGATGACAACGATTTATTTTAATTAACATTACTAAGTGTAAAAAGGACTTTCCCAAACGAGGAAAAGGAGAAACTACCCCCCATACAGTCTCACCTCACCACCACGACGAACGACATGTCACACTCGTCCTCCTGACATGGCTCACATAATTAAAGGTAATACCTCCCTGGGTCTCTTCGAAAAGATTCAGCTGTTGGCAGCAAGGATATCTGTCCTCAGCACACACACACATAAATGTGTCCTTGTGAGTCCATTAGACAGGTGTGCTCTGTGACATGTGACAGGGAGCATGAGAAGTGATTTCGTTGCAGAGGTGAAAATGATATATGTTCAGGACTTTGGGTGTTTCTATCATGTGTTTTTCTTTTTCGTTGAGGGGAATGAGGATGAATTTTTAAAGGCCCTCCTAAGGTGTACGAGACCCAATCTAGGACACAGACACCGTAACGTGTCCCATCGCTGTCAGAATCATTCAGCTCGCAGCATGTAAACGTGAACCACGACGCCATTGGTAATCATTTTTTATCCTCTAACGGTGATGTGTGTTTGGAGTGGGCGGGTATCATATTTTTTATCCTTTTTATTATCTTTTCAAACCGACTGGACACCGGAGACCGTCATATATTTGATTTGAAAAATGCTTGAGTGAGAAAAAGATTGTTTCAAAAACATCCCGAGTGTGGAAGGAAATCCATATTTGATTCAGTTGAAAAAAAAAAACACCAACTAATGCGAGTAAAAGAGTCCTGCCATGAAATATGAAATATCCTGTGGCGGGGGAGAGGGTTATTTGCAAGGATTAAAGTAAAATCAGGACATTTGGGAGTAATGTTGTGTGTATCAGATGCAATTTGCACTTCATGGACGTGCGAGATTCACTCCATTGTCTGGGGAAAAAGTATTTTCGATAAATTTTTGAGCAGCTCTAACGAGGTGTGTGTGTGTGTGTACGGGTGATTGTGGTGGGGTGATGTCGGGTTCCGCAGGCGATGTGGAATTCAGTTTTGTTTGTTTTTCCGTTGCAAAAAAGAAACATATCTATAAAATGTGGAAAACACTTTGGGGAATTGAGGTTTTAAATGGACGGAAGTAGGTCAAAGTGGTGGGGGTCGTCACAGTTGGTCAATCAGTCAGTGACAGCGTGTCTCGGGAGATTTTTGCGGGCGTTTAGAAAGCGAGGTGAACTGGAGTTTAGTTTTTTTTTTTTATTAAATCTAACTTCTATAACGTCCTCCACTGTTCCAAATAATGTGAAAATGGGTATTTGCTGGCCAACAGTGTTTTTAGGTTAGAGTGGTTGGCTGGGGCTTTTTGAGGCCCAACCACACTTAGGCCAGACTAGGCCCATTGTGATACCACAATGCGCACCCTAATGGAACCAGTTGGAGCTACTTACGAAATTACAGATCTGATTGATGCTGATTTTACTCAGATCGCTCAGACTGTCAAGGAAGTGCTTGCCCAGGTGAGTACTTCTACGAAGCGCCAAGGCCTCGCATGAACATAAGAGAAGCAAGATGGTGAACAGTGTTGTTACGTAAGTCTATTCTACAGTGAGTTACAAACTAATTGTTGCATTTAAAAAAAAAAAATTATGAAATGCAATCCATTTTTCCTTAAAAAAAATATTTTGAATTAACTTTCAGGTTTTTAGAAGAAAACACTATTTTACTAAAATGAATTTTTTTTGGACTTTCCATTTTATTTCATTTGTTAAATCAGTCACACTTTGCACTAAATTTTCATTATTGTTCTATTTTTTTATTTTTTTGTTTATATTTTTATTTTATTCTCCGTATGTTAATTGGTAACTTCTTTTTATGATCTTATCTTATATTTATAAATAGAAATGGATGGTTGCAACATGGCCCGTCAACGTGAGGGTCAAAGGCATAAGCTAGAGGACAGTACTTAATTTCTCAATTTCAATTTTTGCCTCCAGTTTCTCAATTTCTTCACAACAAAACTGAGAATTTTCTCGTCCTTTCGGGAGGGCCAAAGTTCATTACGTGCGACGATTTTCAGTGGCTTGGCAAATGACTATGAGCTTAAGACTTTCCCATACGGCGTTTAATGTCAATTATCTTTCCCAATTGACCTCAATATTCCGTCCACGCATTCAACTTGTCTTTTTTTTTTTTGCTGTGTTTATAACCAGCACATGCATCGAGCTTCATTTATATTCAATTTTGACCAACCTGTTCCGTCTTGTGTCTAGCTGCCCATGTATATGAGTAGCTTTGCTAAAAATGTGTTGCATAGACTGTACGGTGAAGACAGTATTTGTTGTTTGAACGATCAGGGGTTAAGCTTTGAATATCTTTGCAATTCAAAATGAATTTTTCGTAAACGTGTTTTCTTCTGTTTCGTAGATTAACAACTGGAATGAAATGTCAGAACGAATTCAATCTTCGAGAAATTTTAACAAAATAACACGAATTGTAAACACTTAACACAAGTGCAGTCAGTGTTGATAAAACAGAGACTGGCTAACTAGTGCTTTGTTTTTAAATTTTGGGTTATTTTGATACTGACATCTGATTCCCGCATGAAATCTTGACAGAAACTCCGTATCATACCTTCGCGGAACGAAATCATTCACTTTATGCTTAAACAACAATGAACAATATTAAAAGCTTATTTCCAAATTAAGGGTGGATTTTTTGAAAAAAATCAAGTTCAAAACACCAGACATCACGTGTACGTCAAAAGCATACCACTTTACTCGGACTATTGATGGGCAAATACCCGGTAAAGACCCTCCCGGGGTAAATACCCGTTTATTTACCGGTTTTTAACTCAACGGATTTTTATGTGGGTATTTATTAAAACATCGGAAACCTTCTGAAATCATAGTTAATCAAGGATTTTATTATTATCGAATATTCAGTTGAGTTCAGTTCTTTATTGAGACTAAATATATATTAATATAATTTTTACTACATGATTTTGTTTTTGCAACCGAATACAATTTATGTCTGGTTGGATTATTTTAGTAAATAATTATTGTTGGATTCTTCGAAATTGTTTAATAATACATGTTTTAGACGTGTCTTTTTAAATAAAATATATGCTTCCTCCTGGCACATGTTGCAAAATTATATCTATACCATTTGCAGTAGTACCTTCGAAGAATTAGATAGCTGAAAGAAAGAGAATTTTGAAGTGAGTAGAAGTGAAAAATTGTATTTATTTTGATGTCCATCAGTGTATATGATGAAAGTTAAAAACATTACTTTAAATACATTTCTCCGCTCAATCCGTCGAGGGTCAATTAGTATCCGGAAAACGTCCCCAATAAAACAATTTCGACCTACTCTTTTTATTTTCAAATTTTCATAAGTTTATTTTAAAAATTATAATTTCATGCGTAATCTTTTTTAAGCCGAGATAGGGTGAGAAACACGACAGAGAGCTCAGCTTCTCCGAATGGAAAGGGCTATACTTCAGTGGTTTGGTTCACCTGGTTACGCCTGGACATCATCATCATTAGTGGCGTAACAGCCCAGGAAGGTCCAGAGCCCAGATTTTCATGCCTCCACTGTGCGTTCTGGAGGAATTTATTGCCGGTTCCGAACGGCGAATTGCTTTTCATGACAGAAGTACTCCAGGAGGATTGTCAGTCATTCGCTGGAGGTGGGGCCAGGGAGAAGCTTTACCCTGGCACTTTATGAACAAAAATTAATGAGATTCTACCGAAAAAAGTTAGACTTTGACGCTTAACAGGCTGTTACACCGCCTAATACAAATCTAAGAAGAGTTCCCGAAACTCTTTTCCAAAAAAAATATCTGCAAACATTTTTTGTTTGAATTTAAATTATTCCAAATATCCTTTTCTTGCTTGACTGCCAATGAATTGCTTGAAACTTTTTTTTGGTTTCTCATGTTTTTGTTCTCATTCGATTTATGTATTTCATTGTAAGAAAGTCCAAATTTTATAATTCATCCACTCTGATGATCTTGAGCTTAAGCTATTATAGAAGACCGCCTACGAATCATAGAACCACCCAGGAATTCATTGCATCCGTTCCCGACAGAGGAAAGGACCGCCCGTAACCGTCACGGTTCAAAGTTTCAAATTTTCCTAAAAAAAAAACATATGCAAAATTCTCTGGAACACCCTTCCTCATAACTAGCCCGAAGGCTCCAACCTCATCACTTCAACGTATTGATGTAAATTTTCTATAATTCCATGCTCCATGCACCCAGGAAAAGATACGCAAACGTTAGAATAGATATGCAAATACAATTCCAGGTGGTGGGGAAAATAAAACCCAGAGAAACACAAACCCATTATGAAAACACCTTGACAAATGCGCCCTTTATGGAAATTTATTGTTACAGCACTTGAGGTGGCTCAGAGACTGAGACGAGGAGAGAGGTTGGTGAGCAGCATGTGTGGCGAGACAATAAAAAAGAAAACAGAAAACTTGAACATAGAACAATGCTACGAGGGACAACACAATGAAATGGGAACAATAGAAACGAACACCACTGGCTCTATGCCCAAAGGTATCCATACTCTCCATACCATTCTTCGTGTCCTTTTTTTCTTCTCTTGAATGAGAAGACCACGACCACGACCACGACCATATGAACGCTTCCCTGAGCATTGCGGTGCAAACAGAAGATGGCAGCAGCGCAGTGAAGTGCTATGTTTCGTTTTTACTTAACAGAGATGTGCATTGTGCTGCACACTTCCTGAATTTTTTAATAACACTTTACATAAATTGCTTAAAAAAATACAAAACAAAAAATAGTTAAACTAAATTGAGTTAAGATAATTTCGTGTCATTAGGGGAGCCATGCTAAGAGTAATGGATCCAAATAAGTCTCCTGCGGCACTCCATGGAGAAGTAAAAAGTTGTGCCAGAGAGCTTCGTCGTTGAGAAAGTTTTTGAAGAGGAAGTTTTTGGCTTTTAGTGGATGCCCTTTTTTGTGGCAAGTTCTTGTCGTTAAGCTGGTGATGATTAAAGGAATGGATATTCTGAGCCGAATTATTGTCGACCTCATTTACAAGCACACATCCCCCATCGTGTCAGTTTGAAGAGGTTCCCCAACAATGTAGTGAAACACAACGACAACGATGACAACCGCATTGCGATCCAATCACGTACGCCTTACACGTGACTGGGAGGACAATAGAATTACGCTACCGAGAAAAAAACCTCACCTCCGATAATATGTTTTATGTGACGACGCGGATGTACGAGTATCCGCAAATCCGATGTCCTTGTTAATCCAGAAGCGCCGCATGTAACGCACCTGCTCGCAATGTTTCCGCGGAGTGAGTGAGTGTGTGTGGGAGAGGAAGTTGCTCAAATTTATTTCTCATCACAATAAAACACACGCGCTTCAGTCATTTTATCGAATCAATCTTCACTTTTATGATCCTCCAAAAGGAGGACTATCAGTCGACGCTTTATTATTCCATCACACTCGGCGAATGACATTCATCCAACAGATTCCATCTCATCACACGTCGTCCTGTGTGCGAGTGTGGGTGTTGTGTAAAAAGGATGTGTCATCGTTATGTACTCTCTCGTCGGCACACTTGACCTCAAGTAGCTTAGGTAATCGAAGGAGAAAAAGGCCACTTTTCACGTTTCCACTCGTCTTGGATTTTATTTCATTTAATGAGGTCCTGGCGGCTCAACTCTGTCTGTCTCTGGTGCAATGTTTCAGACAACGTGACCACAAAACATCGACGGTAGTGATGAATTAAGAAACAAGCACATTATGATAAAGACAGCACAGGACAGGACTCCGAGGACTAAGAGGATACGTTTTTCTCCTGCGTGACCATGTCTTGGGCGTTGTTTTCTTTTTTTCCTCTCTGTTCCAACTAATGGAATCCCATTTCTGAAACACATGAGCGTGAGTTTTCAGCCGGAGACGAACGGGAAACCTTTTTTACGAGCAGGACAACTCACAGGATGACAAGGCACCACCGGCCAAAGGACGAGACACAACGCGGACGAGTGATGATGATGGCCCGGTGGTGGTAATGAGCTTCTCAAGGTTTCGCCAGCTGGACATGATTACTTTTTGATTTCAGTCCGTCGTAAACGTTAATGACCGAATGCGGGAGCATTTTATTTATGGACTGACGGGTTGTAGATGTGGGTGGGCGTTTGAAAACCCGGTAATTACCGAGTGGAAATTGAATTTTCCTCCTGTGTCAGGAAAGATGAACTCTGTTTCTTTTTTTCTTCTAATGATTGCGGTCTTCTGTTGTGGCATTATCACAGAGATGGAGTTTTATGATTGTGAATAAATTCACTTGGATTCGATGTAAGGAGAAAGAGAGTGCTCCACTTCATGTTGCTTATTTATTTTTCGAATTCTCATTTGCATGTGACATGTGAGAGTTGTGGTTTGTTAAAAGGTCATCAGGTTTGGAATTGTATGGAGATATATATTGGGAAGTCGATTGCATAGGGTAGGCCATATGAGGAAGTTCATTGGATTCTCATTTATTACTGGCAGAGGAAAGACAGGAAAAGGATTGAGTTTCAGTGTTAGTAGGAGTCCTGGAATGTGTGATGAGAGGATAAATTAGATGTCGTATCTGCAGATTTGTGGAATTAAAGTTTACCCAAATGATGTGTTCGAAGTTAAAGATGCTTGAGGTGCACAACATATTTTAAGGACATCGTTATAATGTGAATTTAAGTTGGCAAATCTTTACATTGCCATCTTCATAGTGTAAACTTCCAGCAAGTCATCTCTTTAATTTCATTTCTATGATGTGAAATTCCGGGATTGGGATTACAACTGGGGAGATAATGATTTAATTTAACTTTTACAATTACGAAGGGCACTACCCAAAACTCAGCTTCAAGAAGAGCTGCATGCAGTTAATGATATTCTTGGAATTATTAAATGCTGAACACAATATAGGGCTTTTCAATAAGAGGTGTTATTCTGAATAGCCCATTATTTTGGTAGATGTCACTTCTGAAGCTCCAACTTTTTGACATTTGATAAGAAGAAACTATGCCATTAATAAAAATAGAACGATACACACTTCAACAACGCACTGATATTATAAAAATTCACCACAAACATGGTAAAAATTTGGCAGAGACGGTTCGTAAAATTAAAACATTTTTGGGTCGTCGTGAAGCACTTTGTCAGACCGCAATACAGAAACGGACGGTTTATGGTCCGGCGGGGTCATTGGACATTACTCTTTCGTAAATAAGGTTGAAGCAATAGTTACGGTGAATGGATTGTGCTATCAAGAGATGATTAATGATTTTTTTTGTGGCCGGAATTAGAAGGTATTGATCTAGATCATTTACTTTCAACAAGACGTTACGTGCCACACAAGCAACGAAACCATCGATCTTTTATTGGAAAATTTTCAGGACCGTGTTATCTTTCGAAGGGGTGATCACAATTGGCCACGGAGATCTTGTTATTTAAGAGCTCTACTGTAGAGTTGAAAGATTTTTTGATCACGTTAAAGATGTGCGAATTAATTACAGGCTTTGAACGCGAATTTGAGCAAATTAAAAAAAGCACATGTTGTGAACATTTGTTTCATTCCATTCTTCTCAAAATAATAATGAACTTTCAGTAGTAACAGTTTTCAAAAAAGAAATAGTAACCACCTATTTCTTCAGTACGAATAAAAAAGACACAATTAATTTCTGCCCGCTTGACTTAAGCTCATACATAGTATATTTCATTCCAGAAGGATTTTCAAGAAAATTTTCCCAAAAACTAAGCTAGACAGTGTGTACCTCAAAGAAACGAAAACCCAACTCTCAAAAATCGAATTGTTTACACTAAAAACCAATTTAAGCCCATCGCCCGTGGCAACTTCACAGGAACCCATAGCCAATCCTCAAAATTTTAATTGAATTAGGTCACCATCATCGAAGCCGGATTGATTCCAATAAACCGAACCCTGCGCGTTTTCGTTTCCAGGACAAAGTGTGTTTACCTGTCCTATGCATGACCTTGTGCTTCGTTTTGTTTACCATCCCTCACAAAAACAAAACAACATTTGCAACAAAACTCACAAAACAGCTCAATACTTTGTGCATTAATTTATTACCCCCAAACGAGGAAACTTTTCGAATTGCTACCCTGAAGCACGAACAGGCGCTCAACACAAACACATACAAGAAACAGAACGTCACCGTTATCCGAGGCCTCCTTAGTGTTACTGCTTGCTTGGTGTGAGTATATCGGTCAAGTTAATACATGAAATTTAATTAATTAACAAAAAGCTATTCGTGTCGTGCCTTTGAATCGCCCAAGGGCCGCTCCGTCTCTCTCCCGGTCCCAGTGGATTACATTTTCAAGTTGGTCAACAACAATCGACCACATCACCACCACGGCCACAGCTCACGACAAATTAAATTGACAACAAATGGCTCTGTGTCTCGACAGGAGTGAGGACGCCAATCCAACCATCGATTCGTCTTGCAGGATGTCGGACCCACCCCACAGGTGAAAGGTCAAATGTGTCTGTCGGTGATCTCAAAGGCAAATAAACATTCCGAGGTTTGTTGTTTTTCAAGGGATGTGTGTGTGGACCATATTCGCCCGGGTGCCAACACTCGTCAGGATAATCAGAGGAAATTAGGGGCGCTCGGCTGAGATTGCGGAGGATCTGCCTCCTGGAATCGATGCCATGCCTTTAATTAGGAAAATTTCTTTTGGACCGGGTGCGGGAGTCTCTCCGACGACGTGCGATGATGACATGTGTGTTTCTGTGTCTCTGTGTCTCTGTGTGTATGTGTGGGCTACGGTGATGGCGAGGAAATTGGCTTCGGCGCTGGCGGTAATTGGGAATAGGAAATGTGTATTTCAGGAATTTAATTGGAAATGTTTGTCAACAAGCGTCCGGGGTCGTCGCGTCGTGTCGGGTGACTAATGAAAGTCGTTATTTAGGCGGTAATTAGGGTGTCGCCATCGGGTGGACTTAATGCTATCGATCGATATTGAAAATCCACTCAATCTACAACTTTCCTCACCCATGTAGAATCGCATACTTTGCAAACTTTCAACCCCACTCGACACCCCCATCGCACACATGAAAAACTTGACTCGTTTGCATTTTGTTTACGTTTTGTATTAAATCAGCTCCAGCCATTCGTGATACTTCTGAGAAATGTGCAACGACAACGAGGGTTGTTTTTCACCCCGTGACGTCAGATTGCATCGTCGTGTGATTTTGACTTTTAACAAAGATGGAGGAGTGTCACGTCTCGCAATGGATCCATCGAATGGATTTAACTTCACGATGCGATAATACAAATTGGAATACAAATGTACGCCCGGATTCGATGTCGCCGTCCACCTTGTTGAAGAGAAAAGTTTTCACATTAAAACAACGACAAAGTCCCTGAGGGCGGCAGAGAACTTTGCCTAAAAGTGCAGCATGGTTTTCTTGTTCCTTTATTTTCGATTCATCGTGGGCTTTGAATTTGCCGGGTTAAGCATTTGGGGGTCTGTAAAGTGAAATTCTTCATCGTCGCAGTTTTTGAGTTCAAGATATCTGAAGTGATTCGTGGAAAGTAGGGGGGTTTGATAACCATGAACTTGAAATTGAGAACTGTCAACAAAATCTTTTTTCGTAACATGAAGGCACATTTTTGAAGAAAAGAAAACTTGCTTGACTAGGCTAATTGATATTTTAGGAATGGAAACTTCGAATTGCAGCCATAAATTTAGTTTATAGTTTACTACGACAAAATGATATTCAAAAATGTTTAATTAGTTAACATTGAAGACCGTGTTTTAGCATTAATGTACAGTGCCTTGCGAAAGTAGTGGTAGTTTATTACGATAAAAAATTGTCGACAGAAGAAAATCATCAAGAGTATTTAAATAAAATTAAATAATAAATTTCAATAGATTATTAAAAAAAACTCTTCTAATTCTAAAAAAAAATTAATGGAATTCTTAACTAGTTCATCAAATGGTGCTTCATACATAATTTATTACAGACTATCTTTTATACATAGACTTTATAAAATAAAGAGCTCATGTGCCTACACTGGCGTCAAAAAGCAAAATAGAAAGGTTATTTTTAGCAAAGAGTCAAAGTTTTAACCATTTGAAAACTGGTGTCCTAATTGGTTCCTCAAAACAGCCACATGACCACGTCAGAGTAAGATATTGTAATTGAAGTGTGGGGATGTTTTTCCTGTTTTGGCATATAAACATTTAATATTATGGTGTGGTGCTAATAAGTGTACTGCTCCAATACTGTTGAGTGGATCATTTGTCTTTTAATAAGACTATGATTCACCACATACGGCTAAAAACAACTAAGGATCATTTTGACTCAGGAGGATAAAATTCCTTTGACTTTGTTTTCCAAATGACTGGATTTAATTTGCATTTTTTATTTAGAATGAATTCGACAAATAATTGGCAATTTCTTGTTGAAAGAGAAATCAATTTTCATCTAAAAGAATTTTTGATACTGTTTATGTGCTGCAGGATAATGTACTGCAGGCAAAGTTATTGCAGAAGTTTCTGGTACTGATGTCGAAATGTGTTTATGGTCATGAAAGGGTTAATGTTCAGAACATGAGTTTACTAACTTAAAAAATGTTTTTTTTTTTTTGTTTCAATTGGGTTTTGCTGAAAGTTTATAAAAAACAAATAAATAAATAAAATAATGCACTTTTGCAAGGCACTGTACATTAATGTTAAAAAACGGTCTTCAGTGTTAATTAATTAAGTTAATTTTTATTTTTGAATTTATCATTATCAAGCGTTATTTTTGTAGTCACTGCCAGACAAAAGCCTTTCACAAAAACCAAAGTAATCGATCCTGAGTATAACATTCTTATTTCACCAATAATTGTATGAACCAGTATTAAAAGGATTAAAATAGTTTTAACCAGAAACTTAATACAAATTTTGTTTTAATTGCGCCAATATTTTTCGAGTTCTGAGTAAATGAAGTTCATGTTGTGCAGAGACAACACTAGGCAGGAAAATGTTAAAAGTTGAAAAAAATGTTTATGCAGTTTAAAAGCTTATACTATTTTGTAAAAAAACGAGTATCATAAAAATTTAACATAACAATCAAAAAATAATTGAAAACACAAACAAAAATTTATGTTCCAGATTTTTACTTTTTCTACCATTACATTACTACTGCAAGTGCTGAATATTCAGTTTATGATGTTGTACTGGTGATGATATGAACCGTTTATCTATTTTGAATTTCATTCAATTTACAATGGAAAAAGAGTAGGAGTTCAGTAGTTCAGAATTCGATATCTAGCCAGGTTTTAGGGGCTGCGACATATGAGTCGTGTACACTCTTATTCATTCATTTAAATATTATTTTGCTGTTATTAAAATATTGACGTTCAACAAGAAATGCTTTTTGTAAATTTCTAGAAAATAAATTATATACAACAATTAATTATGTTTAGTCCGATGTGTTTCTAATTCTAAATCTGATTTTTTTTTTTTATACTACTAAGCAATTAATTCAAAAATTAATCGGATGTCACAAAATCTTCTTTTATAATAGAAATAAATAATAATGAAGGAGCACCCCTTAGTCAATGTCGAAGAGATTTATTTTTTAATTTACTTCAAGGATGACGTCTATTAATTTAAATTGAGCAAAGAATTTAAAGATTGCTGCCAAATTAGGTATCCATCTTACATCCTGCTTCCTTTTACTTCACATATTGGCCTGACTATAATTTTATCTGTAAATGATATTAACGTCGTTCATGATTTGGAATGTAGATGGAAGTGACAGAAAATCTCTTGTCATTAAAAGTATCGGTAACAATGACTGTGAGAGAGAATTAACGTGATGGAAGGGAATTAGCTGAGACATATATTTTAAAAATAAATACTGACATTGAAGGCTAGATATGGAGCTTTATTTAAGTATGATAACAAAGTAGATAGATAAAAAACTTATTCAAATATTATTGTGAGATTGTATTTGAATAATCTCACAATAACCTCTCTCTCCAGCCGGAAGTTTAATACCACAATATTAAACGTGTATAAGTTTCTGATCCATCTTGAATAGCCGGAGTTGAACTGCAAAATAATTTCAACCAACCAACTGGAGAAAGCCAAAAAGATTGTTACATAAAGATTTATTTCTTTTTCCTTTTCTTTTAAAAAGGAGTTGGAGCTAGATCTATAATACTGACTCAATCTGCTCCCACTACATACAGAGGTTTTTTTGAATTTTAAAATAAAGGTGATGAAGCAATTGTAATAGTCGGGGCATACCAAAGTTGTCCAAAGATTACGAGACATTGTTTTGTCTTGCAAAATATTTTTCAGTAACAAACACTTTTCACTCAAAAACATAACTGAAAAATTCATGATTGAGATAGGTCTAACTACAATTAGTTATAATAAAAACATTTTTTTTTAATATGCGATTATTTTTAAAAGATTAAGAAAAACTATTACCTACTTCTTGTAACAGAAATTAATAATGGAAGAGTTCAGTTTGTTAAATAAGCTGAACGTTACATTTTTCTCCAGTTAAGTTGACGAAAGCAAGAAGCTTAAGTTCAGCATGAGTTCTATGTTTTTTTTTAGAATAGAAAACAGTTTTCTTTATGCAAAACTTGCTGCTAAAATAGTCACGAGGATCAGATTCCTTAAAATCCTTTAGAGATTATAACTAGTTCCATAGGAACTTCCCCATAGGTGCCAAGATGCCGTCTTCTTCAGAACTTGAGCTCAAGTGAAGTCAACCAACTTTTGTCGCACATAAGTTTAAGTGCTTTAAAGTTTTTTTTTAAAAAAAAAAAAAAAATAATCGCCATAAAACAAGCCTCTTTTTTTTTACAATAGACGAGCCTCATAAATCAATACGCCCATATTTCGCGTAAAGGTGTCGACTAAACATGCCATTGTTGCTAATAAAGCCTCATTCCGGTGAGAGCCCACTTTTGCCACAACCACCCGCACGATTGTCACGACACAGGGTGTGCCACAATCCATCTCAACCGAATGCCACCTTTTATTTGCGTCCTTTTCTCTGTGACGTGCTCTCAAACGTTACTCGTTACACTGTGTCAAGTGATTGTTCAGGACTTGCAGTAAAATTCTCAGCTCTCCTTTTACCCCAAGTGTGCGCATACACTTTTCCTCAATCTTGCTCCTTTGCCAGTTTTATTTACTTGGCTTATTCTTTTGTTGTGCGGTGCGGTTTTTGTGTCCAGGGAGTGGAAATTTTCTCATTTCCATTTTATTTCTCTGTGGAATGCATGTTGCGAGCTGAAGGGCCTGCCTTTAACTTGAATGGCTACTTAATTTCTTTTATAATCCAATGCGGTAATTTAAACGTCATCGCAGAAAGGGATAATTGCAGGCACTTAACAGGCGTTTGGGAAGAGGGAGAATTCCTTCCTGTCGCGTGAATGACGAAGTCTGTTAAATAATCCACCGGAACGAAGAACTAAATTACATTAACTGAGTCAGTGGAAAAAAGTAGAAAAGCGGAAAACTTCCTAACACTTCACCGCCATGAATAAAACACGGCGAGCATCCCTCGCCTGCCACTCTGACATTCCTGTCACATACCAAATGTCAATTTGATAAAAACGAAAAAAAAAAAAACACAAACACACGGCATTTCTCAAAAATCCTATCACGTTAGAGACTTGCACTTTACATGTGATAAGCCGCCCGGAGGCTTGGCTGAATATTTAATCTAGTCTGGTCTACGGTGGCAGAAAGCACACAACAATTCCTTGCCAAGTATCATTTTTAAATAAAACAACGAACGAAAATTCACACAACAATAAAACAACAAGGCAAGACTTCACATGTCTGTCGTCCTGTCTGCTGAACACACCCCCAATGGAAGAGAGGGAAATCTTTTTATGAATTCATACAATGACCTTTTCTTCGGATGACGACAGGAAAATAAACGGCTCGAGAAGCCGGAAAGTTTTAGCGTTTTATGGCAACGAAAACAACGGCCGGCAGGACCTTCCCGAAGCACAGAAACCGAGACAGGGATGTTTATTGCTGCGCCAGGATGTTGTCGATTTGGATGAATCCGATGACCTCTCCGGTTAATGTCTCACTAAAGTGAAACGAACGATCGCCTCGTTTTTGTTGGCGAAAGATTGTCGGCCATGCTATGAGCTGCGGTCCTGGTCAGTGTTGAGGTGGGCGCATTTCGTCCAAGTGTTTTATTGTCCCTGGCACGGTCAGCTCTAGCAGCGATTCAATATTTAAGGCGTCCATTAAATTCGAATTAAATATTTATGAGAACGGTTTATCTCTCTATCGGTTGTGTAGTTTCAGTGTCAGAAAGGGGGGCGGGCGAATTTGGGGCGAGTAGATAAAGTTTGGTCATGCGTCGGGTCGATTTGACAGTTGATGGGAATTTTGTTGGACAAGTTGAGCAGTTGATCAGAGGTGGAGAGTCACAGATGCGTTTGGTTTGATGGGAAAGCGAGTAACAGGCACATGATTGAGGTTTTCTTCTTCTTTTTTTTATGGGGGGCAGTTGATGGGCGACCTAAACCGGGTGTCGATTTGACGGATGTTCATGCATTTTTAGTCCCACTTCGTGGTCTAATGAGCAATAAATTGTGCGCAGAGCTGTTTTGTTATTCCGCAAACGTTTTGGGAGATATTTATGTTCTCAGTTTGACGATTTTCGGCTTTTGTGGGACGAATCAAAAAGCCTACTGACTTTTCGTTTGGATCTACTTCAGTGATGACCTTACACACCGCCATTTCTTTTTTATGCTCCTCCAAAAAAAACACTCTAACTCCGCTTAAAGGAGCTTGTAGTACAGCGTAGTGCAGTGCAAATTGGGCTCTAGGGTGTTTAAAGTCTCAGAAGCTATTTACATGAACAAACGCACTGCGGGTATGCTCGGGGCGGGCACAGGTGAAATTTCGTTACTGTGAGCGGTGTGTGTTCTCATGGCTCATGGGAGACTGCTTCCAACAATTGAAGGCTTTTAGTGAGTTTGCGAAATGAAGTTTTGAGTGTGAAAAAGAACTTGTTGCAGGATGCCTCTAGCTTGCGGGCCTGCGGTCGTCATCTCCTGGATTCAGCTTCGTTAGGTTCACTTCATTTTGGCCATACGCAAGCAAATCCGCTACTTGGAATATTCAGTGGGCTGTGAATTTCTTGTTGGCTGTCCCCACGAGTAAAAGTTTGAATAAAAGACGAGACCGTTTTGGTTGTTGTGTTTATAATATTTTATTTAACACTTTATTAAAACTTTCTTATTTTACTAAATATCTCACTATATCGTCGGACGTCAACTCTCCAACTACCCCACTTTTCCTTTTATACGTTATTGCTCGTATATTACATATCTGGCTGAAAGCCAGAGCGAGGTTTTTATCAGCGGCAGTGGGAGAACGACAGTTTGCCAAGTCTCACTTAAAAAAAACACGTGATGTGATCAGGCCACTTACATGTGTAAGAAGGGCTACTAGGTTATGTAACTCACGGATGTGAATGCTTGCCACTGATTTACCTATTGCCTATTATAATCTTTTTTTTAAGATAATGCAAACTAGTGAAGAGAATTTTCGGTATAGTTTCGCTAGATCCATAAATCTCATTGATTATTCAAAAATTATACGAATTATTTCCTAAGCTGGTCCCTGCCTCAGTCAGTCTGTTTAAAAATGTTCTTATACGTAGGTAGCCGTGATTCTCAATAAATAGATCTAACTTTCTTCTTCTTGTTCCACATAAATAGAGAAATAGAGTTTCTCTAAGGCAAATCTACAAAAGATTTTAGTGTTTTCTTACATCAACTATAATCATTGCCGACTTTTTCAAGCCCTTCAAAACGAATGCCGCCGAGCGGCGGAAAAACTGCTTACTCTTCCTTTGAAATTTTGTAGTGACGTGAGTGTCGGCAATGTCCTCAAGCAGAGTAATACTGCGGGATTGCAGTTTAATCATTGATAAAAATTAATTAATATTGGAGCACTGGATAGGACAATGCGCCCTTACCGCAGAAGAATAGGTGGCTGCACGGTTTTGCTCTCTGGAGACTTTAATCAAATTAAGGCAACACTCAATTTTCAAGAAATATAATGAAAATAATAGCAGGTAAATTTGAAGTAAGAAATTGGAAGGTACATCTCAAAAATATCTTTGATTTGGTACTGAATATTTTGTAACTGATTTAACACGTTGAATGAATAGACAACAATACATCTTCTAGGAACATGCCCAGCACTCGCACGTACTAGGAAGCGCACTCTAGGTGCATACTTCTATAAGGATTTAAGCGAACTCGCTAGCCTGGATGTAAGGCGCATCAGCGGCTTCATCAACAGATCCAATTGGGTATAGCCCAGGGGATACCAGACTACTAACTTTGCGCGTCAAACAGGTGGTATGACATGCCTGCTTATATTTTTTGGTTTGGTATATTCGCAGGAACTCTTTAGGCTGCGAGTCCGGGCTTTTGGAAACAATCCGGAGGCGTGACAACACAATGGCTGCGTTATAGCTCAGGCAGTCACAAATACCTAAGACCGAAGACCTAACACGTTGAATGTCATGGGGGCCACCGGTGACGGGCACTATGTTCGTAAATAGCGTGGCATTCAATGTGTTAAAAGGTATATCCGGTTATTGAAAATTGTTTGACTAAGCCAATCAATTAGTTTCAGGAATTTGCTGTTTTGCCATTGAAGTAAATGATTTGATTCTTGTCGAAATGTAAGGCATCATCAAAAATTCATTATTTCTTGATACCGAGTGTTTTCTTTCAGAAGTCTTTTCTGTTCCAATACTTTTGTTCGGCACTATATTTCACCGCTGGTTGGTTGTCTGTGCTTAGCGCATTCGAACATACAAATTGCTCAGCTCTATGTTATTATCGTTAAAATTTATCGTAAAATTGTCTGTATATATATAAACATGTGTAATATTTCAAAATGGCGTACATTATCTATCACGAATGATTCGGATGAAACCAGGACGCGTAGCTAACATTTCAAAAAAATATTTTTTTAAATAATTCTCTGCCTTTGTTCTGATTGTGAAAATATTTAATCGAAAATGAAAATATATTTTCTCTCTGTTATGTGAAAAAGGCCATCGTCGTCAAGGCCCAAAAAAAAGATTGTGTGAAACAAGAAAATTAATTTCTAGTATTTATTCCAATCTTGCTTTAATAACAAGTAATTTTATTTAATACTTAGTTTTTTTTATGTAAAACTCATGATGTAAGATCGTCATTACTTTTGAAAGTTCTTCAATTCAAAAAAAAAATAAATACAGAATACTAAGAAATAATCAAGACATAGGATAATAATTTGAATCGTGCACTATTATCTTGCATAAATTTCGTAATTTAAAAATTTGCAATAATAATCAAGTTCTGAATCAATTTTCAAATCGAAATATATCCACCGAATAGAAAAGAAAATATGTGTAGATAGATATTCAATCCAAAGTCAAACATTGAAATCGATAGCTGTCAACACATTTCATTCAATAACTCGAAAAATAAATAAGGTAAACATATTTCCAATGCATAAGTGAAACGTTGAACAATGCCATTAGTAAATAAACACTGATGAAATTTAAATTGAATTTGATTTACCTGAAAGCGATACACGAGCTGTGTTTAAACATTCAATTTTGAATCTTTTGATGAAGATTCGCATTTTATAAGTTTTGTTTCCAACAATTTCTATGGTAGGTACATTTTTCTATCTCAAGTTTAGAGTCATCTATATAAAGAAAGTTTGAGCTTTTCGGTTGTCTGAGCTCGTAATGGCTTTCTCAATAGCAACGTAGTCGTAAGCGCAGGAGAATAAAAAACAGTAACGAGCTCTCTTCGCATGAATTGATTTCCTTGAAAGAGCGCAAAATTGCTTCTTGAAAAACTCACGCCTCTATGATTTCTCTGACGACTCTTCAATGAAAAAACTAAAAGGACACTTTGTACTTTCATTAGCTAATTATCATAATTTCAATTGCACTGTAGTTTTGGTACACGGCATGAAAAAAAAAAAAAGACAAAAAGTTCTTCTTTGAAACAAAAAAAAAAAAACATTTTAGTTCACATGAAATTTTAAGAAACTTTTCATATTTTTTTTAATTTTTCAATTCAATTCTATTTACTTAAATTAAATAAATTTTCCACTTTTTCCAAAACACAGTTTTTAACACAAACTCAAACGCGAATCCCTACGAAGTCTTTGAAAATGATTCCATAAAAAAGTTTCCGCCTGTTAACACACACCTTTTTTGTCAAACTATCGGCCGCAATCAATCTGCCATAACTTTCCTGACCTTCCCAAATGGCATACTCAGAAATATTCTCGCAGTACCAACCTCTCCCCAGACACAAAAGTTCCCACGCCCACTCAAGCCATCCCCAAATTGTCGATCGATTTCACCGCAATCGACTTAAGAGTGCCAAGAGTATCTGAATACAGACGTCCTTGTCCATTAAATGTAACCAAAGAATTGCAATCCGGCAGAATATTGAACACACATCACATCCGAGACAGACACTGACACATTTCCCCTTGCTGCACACAGCGCGTAAGGACTGTTCAAGTGAATGATTTGCAAACATTGTCGTCTTAATCGATTCTTCGAGACACACGACACGTATCCTGCTCCTCACACTCACTGAGTGCCCTGACGTTTGATTATTGTAGCCCCTTCAGAAGTCAAGTGGCAGCGCAGCGTCCCCTTAAATCACATCACAAACACACGAGGAAATTGTCTGCTAAGGATGCCTCGCCCCTCCGCAATTAAGGCGCACATCTGTGTGCAATCTGAAGAGCGACATAAGCAAATAGTCCACGTTCCGCCGCACCGTTCACTTGATTGCTTCGAAAAAGGAGCGGAGGCGAAAATGGTCCAGAGATGGGAGGGCAGGCGCGCCCATCTTAGAGGCAAGAGATAACTTTCTTCGAAGGTCCTAAATTATGAATTATTCACCCGCTGAGGGGCGAAGCAAGCAAAGGCCCTATCGCTCAGGTATCCTTCTTTAATATTTAATTTGAGTTTCCAACTCGTGCTCCGACTGCTGGATGGAAAGCAGCGAAAGAGTGGCCACTCGAGTGAATACGCAGAAAGCATGAGGAGGGACTCCTGGCTCGCTCCTGAGTAAGGATGTGTGTTCTTGTCATATCCGAGCGGTTCACAAATGGGTTTAAAGTCATTCAAGAGTTTAGTGTTTACACTTCCTTGACAAGGTGACTCCACCCGACCCACCCCGCTGCGAGGACAGTAAATATTTTTTTCCTTCATTGGGCGAATGAATGGACTATGCAAATAGAGTCCTTTTTTCCGAGCAGAGTTTTTATTTGTTGTTGGAATTGTAGGAACAATTTGGGAAAGTGCAGAGACTACACGAATGTTCGTCCTTTTTCCTTTTTTGTTTTTTTTTTTCGGTGGAATGATTTTGAAAAAATGACGTAATGATTTGCACAGTGCGTCTCCAAAACGGGGGTTGTTAATTTGTTTAGACTTAGAGAGAGTGGAAAGTCCTTTGAAACTACGCCCAATTAAATGCCCCCTTTTCCAGGCCAAAGCAGCGCCGCTATCAAATTAACTCGCTGACTGGAGCGCATTCCTTTGATTCCCTCTGAGCACGGCCACGCTGTTGCAGTTTTTGTGATCCTTTTTTTGTTTTTGTGTGTCGGGTGCAATGGACAGGAGTTTTTTCCATGTTTGCACTTCGATATCCTTTGATTTGTTTGATGTTTTTGTTTTTAATTACAGGCAGCGTACACGACGTTGATGGACATCAGCGCAGGGGAATTGGGTTTTAATTAGTTTGCCTCGAATAAATTGCGCTCAACGTCGCGCGGGAGGGGGTGCGAAATCATCGAACTGGTCGACAAAGAGTCTTGTTGGGCGTTTATGAAAATTGAATTGGGGGCGGCGTGTTTTAGTGGGAGATATCGAGTTTATGAATCAAAGTGAGCGGACAAGTGGCAAAAAACTCGAAGCAAAACGAAGAGAACGTGTTGCCCGAAACCAACCCCACTAGAGAGTTGATGATAAAAATGGTTTTGGATGCAAAACAGGAGACGAATACCAGTTTGCTAAACGGGGAATCATTTAACTGAAAAATTTGAAAAATTTGTCATCAGCGTTTAGAGAAAAAAATCGATAAGATAGTATTTCAGGTCGCAATTGAATGGTAAAAATATGAATTTATTTTAATTGAACAGGTTTTTGAAAATTTTTTATTGAAATCGAATGTAGAATCGAATTTACAGATTAAATAAAAACAATTTAAGAATTAAATACTAGAAAAATTTGAATACAAGTAAACTTGTTTCAGTCGAATCTTTATCGTAATTGATTTTTAGTAGGAGGACGAGTGTTACAAGAATTTTTGAGACTCTTGCTAGATTTTTGTTCTTCATCGACCCAATTTTGAACTAAAGTCAAAAAAAAACTATCCTGATCATTTGAAAAAAAAAATAGGAAAGGTTTTTGGTAAAAGTTTAAATTTCAATAAAAAAAAAACAACGCAAATTGGGAAAATAAAAACATGATACAAGCAAACAACAAACCTTAAGATCAGGAAAAATGTAAACCTTGTGGCTGTAGAAAACGACGGACTACACGAAGCAGATGGAGCCCACGATAAAATCTGTGAACGAAGTCAGTGTCATGTTTTCAGAATAAACTTTTTTGCATGAATCTTCGATCGACGCTAAGGACGAAGCGGTCATGTGTATGGGTTTTGGCAGTCACTAACGCCAAAAAGGCGAAGCTACAAAAATATATGAAAAATCCTGCGGAATTAACTTAAAAAGTATTGAAGAACTCCCCACAAAAACACTTTTTCAGGCACGAAGTTCGACATATTTGAGTGAAAAAAAAAATGATTATTGCTTACGTACAATGACAGAAGCTTTCCAATGCATGTTCCAATGGAATAATAACAATGGAATAATACAAGTTAAGCCATATCTTAGCAAACCGCACGAATAAAGAGTAAACTGAATACATAAATTGCTTTCTCAACTTTCGTTTGAAGAAAAACTCAATCAAATTAAATTGATCCACAAAGATTAGAAAATCAGAAAGAAAGTAAAGTAATAGAAAAGAATTACCAAAAACCTCCCCCAAATTTAATTTTTAGAGGAAAAAAAATAATTAAAAGAATTTTCTAGGTTCATCTTAGTTTGCAGACACATTGTTGAATTTTCTAGAAAATCATTAAAAAAGAAACCGAGTTTAATTTAAAGAAATAAAAAAAAATTGTAATTTAACTGAGTCTTAAAGAAGAGACGTAAGATATTATTGTGTCTTAGCTCGACTTAGGCGGTTATTCGTTGTGCCCACAGACTTGTCAGGTACAAGTTAATTCCCATTGCAATAGAAATACCAGTTAAAGACGTTTTTTTTATCGACTGGATCGACTGGTCGACCACAATGCATTTACAGTCGACCCATGTGCCACAAATTATCAAATCACCAAGATCTGTAGGTTGATCTGTGGTTTTCGGATCTTTCAAATTCGCATGGCGTTGTTCTTTCGATTTTTGTCTAAAACTATTAAGGCCAGAATGCTCAAGCTAACCTTAAATTAAAGATTACTTCAAAACCTAATTTCCAGACTTTTCTATTTTTTTCGGATTTCTAGATCCATGAGACCTTAAAGCTGAACTAAAAAACTGAATTTCTAAACAAAAAGTGCAAAATGAAACCTCTACTGTAAGAGATACAAAAAAAAATAAAACAAAAAAAAATTTTTATTAATTTATTTTAGAACTGTACGAATAAAAACTCGTACAAGATTTTTGAGTATTTTTTGCAATATTGCAACTTGACGCTGCGTAACTAGGTACAATTTTTCAGATTTGTCAGCCTCATATTCTAGAAAACATGGTATGGAACGCGGTAGGCAAGTAATTTCTTGGCAGTTTGCTAGCTAGTAACTTTTTACCAAAGGTCACCCCAGTACAACTTTTCTGCTGCTATGGTCTTTCAAACAATTCTCATATTCAAAATGAAAAAAAATTAATTTATTTTCCGAACTTAGTACTATGTACTTCTTCGGTAATATGTACCTTTCTCAAAACTTTTTTTCCGAACTTTCTTTGGGCAAACGAAATATGCATAGCATCTGTAAAAATTCCATTTCTTAGTTTTAAGTTGTTTAGCAGTTACCAAGATTAAAGCTTAATGAAAAACATTTTTTTAGAATCAAGGTCCCATCCCTAGCTTTTGGAAAGAAACTCTATTTACACTAGAATTGTTGATATTTTTTTCCAAGTTAGAACAATTGGTAGCCCGCATCGAAAGTCGAATACATAACCTGCAAGTTTGGCCACCTCGGATCTAAGTAAATGGTTACCAGAATGAGGTAAGTCTCGAAACGAAGTCACGTATTAGAGATTACTTGCGAGCAGACGTACGATCACGACTATTGGAAAGTCTCAAGCTCCTTTCAATGTTTATGACGATATCCACTCAAGATTACTACTTTTTCTAAATGTTGCCAAACATTATTAAATTACGTTTAATTACTTTTGATTTTGACTTTAGAATCAACAAATCAAAATCGAAAACTTATTCACTTTAAAATTAGACTTTCAAGATCTGAAGTTTTTCTCTGAAATTTTAACATCTCTTCATTTGCGTACAAAGCTTTGTCGGTGATTAGAAAATATGAGGTAAATATTATGTCGCACGAGCGTCTATTTTATGGCCATATTTGTGGAAACTAAATTTTAAGATTCCCCACAATCCTCAGCTTCTTAGCAATACGCGAATATTATATATTTTTATTATTATTACAAATAATTTTCCGTTAAATGACCCGTCCATGGATTAATTCCATAAAACAAAAACTCGAGAAAAGCATAATAAATGAAATAATTTTGAAATGCACTACGTTTTATTTAAATAGGTGTTGTTTAATGGTGTTATTTTTTATTATTAAAGAAAGTTATTGTAACTAAACGAAATGCCTAGAAACTTAATCTAAATTTTTTTCAAAAAGTGGAGTCAGATTTGTTCACTGCGCAGCTTAAATATGCTTTTTCTGTTAAAATTCCTTGTTGTGGATGGAGCCTATTGCTTTTCCACATTTCGTGGTTGTCGACTTCAACTACTGCTCTCCACACACTCCCCTTATCCATTTTGCCACAACAAACTTTCATCTGCCTACCTACCAGTTGCTTCAATCCCCTGCCAAAGCCGCGACTCCTTCCCCAATTGACTGCCAAGAAATTATTTTCGCATTATTGTCGCCATGTCCTTATCATCATCATTTCCATGACCTAAGCGAATTTGAATGCATTTCACTTTTAACAATGTTGTCCATTGTCCAGCGAACTGTCTCCTCCACGACGTTCATGTTCCATTCTAAAAATATCCTCTCTTATCTCATGTAATCCTTCACCGTATTTAAGATTCATTGGTTTTCCCCATAGACGACGTCATCGCCGAGAACGACAATGTTGCTGCCTGGCTCAACAAAGCCCAACGACCCTGCCCCATTGAGGGGCATTAACAATGGGCTCGGGTCAACATTTATTGTTGTCGTAGATGGCCCACCTACTCATGAGATACACTGACGACGCAACAATGGCAGCGTCGCACTTAAATCATTCCACACAGGAAACGTTTTAGAACGCCACTCATTCCCAGATGCACCCACGACTATCGACCAGGCCAGTAACGACTCAGATTCGGTTTCGGCTTCGGCTTTGGCTGCTGCATCCTTTCCCACATATACACAGCGCTGCTGCACATGTCCATAAAAAAGCCGTCTGTTGCCACGTTGTCCTAGTGGGCTGCCTCGTGCACTCGCTCGATGGGTGCATTATGCTGCATTGCAGATTGTATCTGTATCTGTGTGCCGGGGCACGGACACCCGTCTGCCCGGGTCGTTGTGTGTTTACGAAGTCGAATGTTGTAATCGCGGCATAAGTGCACTAAGACTACAAGCGGTGTACATGAGACAATCCGGTGCAAGGTTATGGCAGTCCTGGTCGGTGGGTGGTGCAGGACTCAGGGACGTCCCAGGCTCGCCCCCCACGACTACGGTGCAACTTGCATTTAGTGATGAACGTAAATGGTAAAGTTGTGCACCATTTCCCGGAAAACTGCAAAGGACAGGAAGCGCGCAGCGTGCTCGGACGTTTTCCATCTTCATAAGCGTTTTTCCGTTTTCGTTTTGCCGGCTTCCGGACGACGCGGCGCGGCGTGGAGTCGAAACGAAAAAAAAAATTCACAAAGCACTGAGCCAGCACATTGCAGCAACTCGATTTCTTTGGAGATGCACAGGACTCGGCTTTCGGAAAGGACGAACACAAGAGGGGAGAGACAGCCAGCGGGGCGATGTTGTTTGTGATTCGGTGCCGCATCCATTAGGCGGCTCTCGGTCGTGTGTTCAAATAAAACTTTGGTTTTACGAGTAGCAAAAAAAAAATAACTCGTTTTTTTAGTGAAGGCAATGCGTGTACGTGCAGGTGGGTGTTGCAGGAATGGGGGAGATTCTGTAAACACGAAACTGTCGATGCGTTTCTGAGCGATTAGATTGAAATGCGGGTCGCACGGAGATTGGGCAGATGCCGAGAAGTGGCAGGGTGCCCTGACAGGATTTGAAAGAGATTTTGCGACGTGATACATCTCGAATTAGATCCATTGGTTGTTTTTTTTTCCCTTCGGTGGAGTTTCAAGTGATTTTACTTCTTTTCCTAAGGCGTCATCTAATCGAATATAACCAGTCGCAGGTGACAAGACATGATCCTGCAGTCAGGTGCGGCTTAGAAGGATGGTGTTTACTGTCGATTTTTGGAGTAGTCTTACTACGATGCCTACATTTTGTGTGTCTGTTGGGTAGATGGAAAGACTAGCACTATCAGGAATTCTTCAGTAGCTTATGTGACGCTGCAAGCATAAGACCAAAATGTTGAGGAGAATTCGAAATTCGAAGCTCGAAGTGTTCATCTTTTCGTAAAGGACTGTAATGATGTTCATCGGAACGTTTCGAGACTACTGCAATGTTTTTAAAAACCAGCAAATAAATTGATTGAAAAGAAAACTTCAGTACCTAAAGTAGCCCAAAGCAATAATAGAATAAGCAAAAATCTGTAACATAATTTTTATTTTCTTTAAACTCTTAAAAGTTACAAGAAAAAAATTAAATGCCGTTACAAAGCTTTTATCATTAGCTTACTAAGAAACAAAAATCATAAAAATTCATTAACATAAAAGGAAACATATATTTCAAGACTAAACCAACATAACTGTTATAGATTTTTCATTGCCCTTGTGCTTCTAAAGGGTGATTTTTTAAAAGCTATAGGAAAGTTTAAAAAAAAAAACACATAAAACTCAGAAAAATGCATGAAATCTTTATTTGAATCGATAGTACGGTCCATATAATTTAATGTTTGAAGATTATTTCATGCAAATGTTGACCTTGACTGCGCCTCAAATGGTCCATCCGCTTAGTCCAATTTTGGCATACTCTTTCCAACATTTCGGCCGGTATCTCACGGAAAAATGCTTCAATGTTGTCTTCCAATGCATCAATTGAAGCGGGCTTGTCTGTATAGACATGAGCTTTAACATAGCCCAACAAAAAATAGTCTAAAGGCGTTAAATCGCACGATCTAGGCAGCCAATTGAGCGGTCCCGAACGTGAAATAAAATGTTCACCGAACTGGCCTCTCAATAAGTCCATTGTTGCGCGTGCTGTGTGGCATGTGGCATGTGGCACAGTCTTGTTGAAACCACATGTCATGCAAGTCAAGCTCTTGCATTTTGGGCAAAAAAAAGTTGGATATCTTCTCACGGTAGCGCTCACCATTGACAGTTACGTTACGATTCGCATCATCTTTGAAGAAGTACGGTCCAATGATGCCACCAGCCCATAAACCGCACCAAACTGTGACTTTTTCTGGATGCATTGGTAGCTCTTGCAATGCTTCTGGTTGATATTCACTCCAAAATCGACAATTCTGCTTATTTACGTGCCCATTGAGATAAAAATGTGCTTCGTGACTGAACACCTCTTAACTTTCTGAACTTTCTTAACAGAGCACGCATTTTGATAATAAAATTCAATAATTTGCAAGCGTTGTTCGTTTGTAAGACGATTCATGGTTAAATTATCGACCAAACTGAAGATGTTTGACAGTGAAATAAAACACGAAACGTGCGTCAGCTGTTTAAACCAGTGTTGCCAAAAAGATAATAGCTAAAAAATCACTCTTTATAATTTTTAAATCCATTTTCTTTTTTTACAAACGACATGCAACGACAATGTTGAGACGATACAGCCAGTTCCATAATTCAGCAACTTGACTATAGTAATATTATTTCTCTGACAAAAAACCTTTAACTTCACAGCAGGATCATCTCTCAGCAGTAGACCCGATTAGTGTACTGGAACTGTGACGAAACTGAAATAAGATTATCCTGAATAACGAGTAATTTCAGCAATGAGCACTACGAACCACATAAATTTTCCTTAAATAACTAGACTGCCGCTCATCCGAATAGGTTTCCATTTTTTCGCAACTTAATGTTAACCCCCCTTCATATATATTGCAATGACACACATTTATATCATTATACAGTTTGTTTAAACCAAAAAGGTTTTTCTTAAAGCCTGCCGTGAAATGCACAGACAAGTTTAATCAACTGCATTCATAAAAATATAAATTTTTTTTGGCTCATCTGAATAGGTTCAGTAGCAAAAACTTAAGTTCACGTGTAGTTGCAGCGATAAATTATACTCAATTTTTTTTTTATTTTTGTCGATAAACCTTGCTGTGTTTACCTGTTAACGACGAAAATGAGCCGCATGAAATTTTTAGCGAGGAAGAGAATGGTAAAATAAAAGCATTTCAAGAAATAGGCAAAGCAAGCCATGAATCGCGAAAAAAATTAACAGAAGTCAAAATACATCACGCAATTACTTTCGAAATACCGAGCAGTATAGAAGGAATTTAAAAAGTGGGAGCTACAAGACCACACCAAGAGCCGATAGACGTGCAATCATCAGAGCAGCTTCTAATTCTCATGATTCCAAGTCTAAAATGAATACAAAAACATGTGCTAAATGGGTTATTAAAAGTGCTGTCCATTTGAAAAGAAATAAAATTTAGAGAAAACCATCACTTAACGAATCAAGAAAAGAAATTCGTCTCCAAAAGTCGAAGTGGCAAAGAGTGATTTTTTTCAGAAGAAAATATAATTAATTTAGATTGCCCTGACGGCTATAATTGATACTATTTTATGACCTTCGAAAAGAGAAACATTATCCCATAGCCATGTTCATAGCTGTGGAGGCAGTGTCATGGTGTGGAGAGCTATCTCCTCCTACAGAACTTCGAACTCTAGTTTTTTATATCCAGAATGAATGCAAATTTTTATAAACATGTGCTAGAAAAGGCTTTCTTTGACACATGTGGAAGGGACCTACAGTTTAATGCTGGTTCCGAACGGCGAATTGCGAAAGCTTTCCATGACAGAGGTTACTCCAAACGGATTGTCAGTCGTTCGCTGGAGGTGGGGCTGTGAAATTTGTTTGTGTACCAACATAAAAAAATAAAAAAAAGTCGGTAATCGAATGTACGTAGGCCGCGAAATTTGAAAATTCACCTTATTTTTTGAACAGACCTCGTATGTAATGTATTAGGTTGTCAAATATCTCCTGACTAAAAGGCAATGATATCAACTATTTAGAATGTATAAGATGATGCCCGAGTTGGTAGTCAATTATAAGATAACCTAGCCAACAGGTTGGGCGTCAAATGTAGGTTAAGACTCTTTATGGTCTGTCAGGAAGTGGAGGTTACAGGCAGGTCGTGGCTTCCCGGATAAAATCGCCGCTTTGCTTCACTCTCTGTCGCGTTTGTGCTGTCGAAAGACCGCAGGAGACGCTGAATAGGCAGCTAAGCAAACGAAAATAAGTTTAGAAGCGGAGGACTTGCCGCGTAATGTGTTGTCCGAGGACCGCAGCAATCGCTGAACAAGCAAAGAAAAAGGAAAAATGAAAAAACGCGCTTTCAAAATAAACAAATTTTATTTAAAACAATAAAAATCTTAAAAGTAATAGATTAACAAGCAAACAAATTAACAAGTGAACAAATTAACGAATTAAAAAAAAAAAAACAAAATAACGATTTAAATCACGAACACTCACTCAAAGTTAAAAAGGAAGGGTATGTATCCCGAGTCAAGTGTAATTGCTGTAGACAGTAGCTAGACAGTATGCCCAGACCCGACCGTCGTACTAACAATCAAGCTTGAATTTATTTTCCAAACTTAAGAGTCGCTTTTCCAATCACAAAAAATGCCAAACCTGCGCAACTTTACGAGTCCCTGCAGGGGTTATTTACCTAAGCCAGCTACGTGTGCTGGTCGCGAATTATGACCGAACGAATCATCACTTTTGGATGCGCGTGTGAAACTATGCGCGAAAGAACCTTTGCCTGTGTGTTCTGTAGAGGGACTTCACACATTTAAGCGAATTCTACAACACATATTTGAAAGAAAACAAAAACAGACGTATGAATGAACATAAATGATGAAATACATACATAGTTCTACAGAGTTACAAAATGAAATAACACATGATTCTGCAATGTTAAAATATATAGTTCTGCAATGTTACTGTGGATAGAACAGCAATGTTTATTTTGTACTAAAACAAGTTAACAAATAATTTTATCCATTGTGCTGTTATGCGATGCAACACCATTGCTAATTAAATAACCACTGTCGACGATTTTTTATAGAAAAACGAACTAAGAATGTTCCACTTGTAGGTCAAAGACCCCACATCTCAAATTTCACTGCCCGAATCTTCTAGCCCACAGCACTAATTCAATTCAACAATCCCTCCCACCCGACTAGTGAAAGGAGCTTGAATGGATTCACTAAAAATGCGAAAATTAGCTCGTCGTCCAAAATGAAGACAGAAAAATACGTTCCATTTGCAAGCCGTCTCTACCCAAAAGGATATCTCCTCCCTAAAAGGCCGACTAAGCAGCAACCCATTCATGAGCAAGTGCCATTCACTTCGTCCATTGTATCTAAAAAAAATAAACAACCCATGCTGGAGGCACGAAAAAAGTACAAGGAAATCCTTTAGTTTACCGTGGCAAAGGATAAAATCCGATTTTCCACATGCACCGCCCGCCCCTCTGTCATGGTGTAAAATATGCATTAATTCCTGCATTCCACCTGGCTGCACTTTAATGTCGCTCAACTCAGAACGACGCCCGCCGGCATACTCTCTCACCCCACTGGCGTTCGTTATTTGCGGACCCTTCGCGCATTGTTCCGCGCCGGAATAAATCATAAACGAACCGCCGGGTTAAGTACACCGAAATGAAAGAAAGTATCCTTTTGTTTTTCCTCCTCCATCGTCGACCTGAATAAATACTTAATCAACATTTTAGTTGGCCGACGAAAAAAGTGAACCCCGAATTGCTACGGAGAAATCATCCGTCCACAGGACGAAAAGCATGAAAAGCACGAACGGAACGGAGAATGAAATTCATCCTGCATCGTCGCCTGGGAGATGCGGCTGCTGGGCTGTCAGCATTCCCACCACACACAAGTGGCCGAGGGTGGGTGGGTGGGTGAAGCATTCCTATCCCATCCTCGAGTGTCAGTCACGGGCTCCGGCTCTTCGGCTCTCATTTCGTATGTAAAAAGAGAATAATTGAATGCAACAGCAGCAGCAGGAGCGGCAAGACCGAATCCCACATGCAGCTACATGCAAATTTGAAATCCTTTCCTGGCGCGGTGATATCACCTGGGGTTACACCTGCGGTTCGGCTGCTCCAGGATGGCGACTGTGCGCTCTGCCTCGGGAGTGCTTTCGCATTTGGGATGAATTTCAGGCGATTTTGTGGATTTTCAACGGCGCGACGTCGGCGTTGATGGCGTCGGCCATTTCGAGCACTTCACGGGCTTTAGATTTTTCATGAGTGGATTGATGCGCTTAGCTGTCGGAGAGGCTTTGGCCGGGCTGGTGGGCTGTGGGAGTTTTAACGAGGGCCTCTTATCAAGTGGTTATTGAAAAGTACACGATTTTAGAAGAGACGACCGATCGGTGAGTGTGTGCAAGTCAGATAAACGCGCGTGATAGAAAGGACTTTCGGGGGATTTTGACGCGCTCTGATTTATATTTACCCCCGAGCGGGTTTTCTAGTCGGTGGATTATGCAGTGGGCTTCGGTTTTCCGGCTCAGTGGTTTTGGGCACCAGTCGTTCTAGTTCCAGTCGTAAGCTTCTTACATTAAATGAACGGCGCTTGAATCGATTGGGAAATTCAGATCCTTGTTCCCTTGGTGACTGCTCTTAAAATTTAATTGAGCTCATGTTACGAGACGGCTATCGGATTTCATTTATCGGGGGGCGGATAAAATCTCCTTTCCGGCTAAGAAGTAACATGTTCCACTTTAATGAACTCTCCTCATTTTATTCTTCGCTCTTCTTTCTTTGTCTGTGCGCGTGTGGGTGTGAGTGTGGGTGTGAGATATGTGAAAGGACCTCGGAGTGAAAATTCAATGGAAAAGTCCTTTTGCAACGGAAGTTGCTCGTCGTCGGTGAGATGACGGAGCGTTTTTTACGTTCTCTGTTTCCTGGATAAGAAACGATTACTTCCCGTCCGAATGCAAGCGAAAGGGGCAAGACACAATTCACCTGGAGTGGATTTTCACAGGACTTCGCAATGGGGAGTCCTTTTTTTTGTTTCTGTGTCTTCATTGCCCCTTCAGCATTCATTAGACACAACAAGGAGAGGGATGCTTTCTGATTGCAATCGATGCCTTGGAGCTGCAGTCTTGAAGGGTGATTAAGATTGAACACTGAACATTCGACGGGGGAAGGTGTAAGTTAATGACTGATGAAGATTCGAGGTACTTTGAATGCCTTAAGTGAAGGCTTTGATGGCATCTGAATGAGTTGCATCCTGGCTGATTCCTTCTCTTGTCATGGTTTGTGTCGAAGAGGACTTTTCCGGCGCAATGTGATTTGTCGTCACAGATTTAGGGATATATGTAGGTCCTGTTCGTTTTAAATGGGTAAAAGAAATGTTTAAGGCAGACTTAAGACATCAACTCTGTAACCTAATTGAATTATATCTTGCTGATCGTGTTTAAAGAAGAAACAGAAAATGATTTATGAATTCGATTTCAGTTGCGCCGCATTTAATTTTTTTTACTGAACAAACACATACAAGTGAAAAACATGTGTCATTTGTCAACCACTGACGGCTAAATGCTATACAACGGCAATTAATTAACGAAATTTCAACTAGAGAGTGAAAAGAATCTATCCTGCTAAATTTCAGAATCTTCTTTTTTTCCAAGTTTTCTTTTCGGCCATACGTACTAACAATTAATTTAACACATTTTCATTTCTTGGCATCCACAGATGTTTATGAGCCTTTTCTCTGAGCTCAGTGAAAGTCGCAACACTGTGCCTATTCTTATTGTTAAAATACAACGTCGTCTCTGTTTTTTTTTTTTTTTATTAATGTTAGTTTTCTGTCGTAACAGGCTTTCCCAATTCGCCGTTGCGAACCGGCATTAAACAGTAGATCCGCTCCTCATGTGTCCAATTATAATGCCCGCAACACAGTGGAGGTGCGAAAAAGCTATGCTCTGGCCCTGTATGTGGGCTATTACGCAGATAATTACATTTTTTTTTTCTGTCGAAACAAATCTATCTCGTTCTATTTGTTTAATTTTTTTTTTTCTTTTTAATCAACAATGTGAATAAATTAAACATTTATTGAAATTGTCAACTCAGTTGCTAGACCACTTCAAAATTCAAAGAACTGAATTTAATTATTTTACTGATTTTAACAAATTTCAGGAGCATCTACACACAGATTCTAAATGCTGCTGCCTTGGAATATGAGTTTTATATTCCTGCAACATTCGTATGTAATAAACAAGGAATTGCATTGAAATTAATTCCAGTAAATCTCTCTGCAACTTTTGAGAATTACTTAGCACGTATTCAACCGGGTCTTTAAGCCTGTAAGTCTTATGAAACGGTGGAGCTTCGTGGTAGTCATTAGTTGAGCTTGTTTTCCAAGGAAATGATATGGATATATGTGTTTGTTTAAAGTGCAATTCTTGATATCTTAAAATACTGAATACGGAGAATGGGAGATCAATATTTTGCATTTTTCATTGGAAACTGACTGATTTGTTTAATTTTGAAGTGAACTCTCTTACTGTTTGTTTTTCTGTCGAAGTCGTGGGTGGATACAATCTTTAGATAATTATGGGGCTCTATTTTGTTTCGTATGATCATAACGAACAGGTTTTTGTTGCTTTTCAGTATTTTATGCACAAAATCATTTGACAGTTACAATAAAACGACGAAAAGCTGGCTCTGGTCCTCAACAGGCTGTTATGCTAACAATTATTATTATTAAAATTACAGCACAACAGAATAAATTTGAAAGTAGGCAGATTAGCAAATTTTTACAGCAGGCCTTTGATGTTTTTGCACGATGCATGCTTGATTTTAATTTTACGCTAAGATATTAAGAAGTTATTTTATTAAAGTGTATAATTTGTATGTTATTGTATTGTATTGTTATAATTCTTTCAACAGCTTTTAGAGAATGAATAAACCTTTCCAAAACTGAACAAAGTTCTAAAATCGAAGCACCGGAATCTGTTTTATCGTTGAGACGAGTCGAGTCTTTGAATGCTCGAAACATGGACGTACACTTTCTTTTGCTGACTGTAACTGCTGAATGTAATGGAATTTTTGAAATTAGTACATTTTTTTTTAATGTATTTAAATCTACGGAGCTGACGGAAGGAAAAGACGGAATGTTCAAAAGGAACAGACGGAATGTTCACATGTCTTTTCGTTGGTCTCGTCATAGTGTTGTGCAGTAGCTCTGGCGTGGTTTTGAGTGTCATTCTACTGCGTCGCGTGATCGTTTGTTCTCTACTTAGGATGATTCTTGTGTTGTTCGGCATCGAATCCCACATGCATTGTATTATGTCCTGTGTGTCATTCTGTATTGTTACGTACGCTTCAACTAAATGACTAATTGTTTGGTGTTCAAATAAATTTATTAATTGTGAAAATGTACAAATGGAAAATGTTAAACGAAATTACTTAAATTATACACATAAATGTCATTAAGGCCTTAAGCCATATAAATAGGGGCATTAATCAAATGTCAAACACACTATATATTGTTTATGTTTGAATTTAAAACACAATAAATTATTTATTGCAGTTACGCCTCGACGAGCATATTAAATTTCGTTTTTTTTATTTTCAAATTGTACAACGTACAAAACTACAACAACAGAATACTGATTTTAAGGACAGTAGCTTTCTAAAGAATTTTTGGAAAGGTGGTTCATTAGAAGAGTAAAATTTGACAACAAACCGTACGAATTGACGGATTCTCCTAATATTCATTTGAAAGGATGTTTGAAGGGCCCGCTTAAAAATTTTTATAAAACTTTTAAAACTTTTTTTAATGAAAATAAAACAATAAACGAACGAACAAAAGTTATTTAGTTACGAAATATCTTTTAGTTAGCCGTTAAATTATAAAATTTCTAATTTATCCTTTGTTTTCTAATAAAATTTCAGGTTATAAATTGCTAAAAAAATAAATAAATTTGGTAATTAATTTATCATTAACAACAAGGTTTTACAACACCTATGGGTATGCGCACGTTAAGCTTATTCACATTACTTAATAGACAAAATTGTAAACTAATTTTAAACTTTTTTGAGACCAAGAACTGAATAAAAAGACTTGAAATACAAAATCCATTAACTTATTTATTGGTACAAAAATAAAATAATCATTTTCGACAGGGTAAAAAAAAACATTTTAATTAACCTCAAAAATTACAAATATATCAATTATTATTTTAAAAACAAAATATTGGGTTGAGTAGTGAGTATTGAGCGTTTCAACTAAGCGCTTGTCTCGTCACGATTTGCGTAAAGATTGAACAAGTGTACTATACCATTCGAAAGCTCTTCATTTGTTAATGAGATTTACTCAAAAACGTGGGGCTTGGGTGCCACACGAACAAAAGCACAAAGGAATGCTAATTGCTCAAAATTTTGCTCGACATTGAGATATTCGTGGCGAAGCTACTTATGTAGAATTGTCACCGAAGACGAGAAGTCGTGCCTTTACGTCAATATGAAATAGAGGAAAGATTGGGTGGCATGAAGGAACGTTAGAGTCAAAAATCAACGAGAATTTGCTCCCAAACTGGACAATGATCTGCGCCTGATGGGACTGGGACGGTTTGGTGCATTATAAGATACTTGAGAAAAAAGAAACTGTTGAGAAGGAATTCTCGTTCAGTAACATCGACTTAGGACGCTTTACAACAGAAAAGACCCAACAGAAGAGGCCAGGTGATATTTTTTTTTACGACAACGCCAGGCCCCATGTCGAAAATGTCATCAAAATCGTGCTCCAGGATCTTGAATGAGGGGTTTTTATGCATCTGCCATTCTCACCAGACCTCACGCTCTCTGTCCAACCAAATAAGTGACTTACTTACTTTGTCTGAAAATTCAAAAACTTCTTTGTTTTTACGGGTTATTCTTTTCGAGATTGACTTAGAATCATCGCATAAAAAGCGTAGAAAGTATTTTTCTTTACAAAAATGCAAATACAGTTGCGGTCAAAATAATAGCAGTGCTGCTTTCTGAAGGATATTTTCTTGCAACTCGAGTAATATCATGCTATTGATTGGAGTAATTGAAAAATCTTTAACTCCTTTCAGTTATTGTTTCAAATCAGAAGAACATTCCCAAAATCTCGAAAAAAAAAATATTCTCACACACTGGTACTGCTACCGCAGCTGTTTGTATCTGTTTAATCCGCTTTCAATTAGTTTTTTCGTTGAACAGTGGAATTATTCTCGCTTACAAAATCATGCCTCTTTTCCCTGCTTATTGATTTCCTACTCTTTCGCTTTCCTTGTTTATTTAAATCTTTATATTTAGACCATCACCTAGACAGACTCAACACATTGCCACATTGTAAATCGTTTCCATTATTTGTGACTTGTGCAATTGGTTTTTTTTACGATTGTCAGACCAACAAAATAAATTCAGACAGGTACACCACATTTCAGAAATTAAATGTAAAAAAAGCCACAGAGATCGGTCTGCACTCTTACTACGATAAATTACAACATGTTTACCAATTCTCGTGCCTTCAGTTTTAATGCAAGGAACAGAATTCATTTCGTTGCATTCGGAACTAAGTCCACCAGAAGCTGCCTTTCGGTCGTTGACTGAGACTCGTGTAAGGAACGACACTCTAGAAATATGCACAAGACTCTCACACAAAAAGAAGGCAGAGCAGTGACCTGGCAGATTGTTTAAAGATTCAGGATGTTAACTGCATCATTCTCCTAGATGCAACATGGAGAAACAAAAACCAACTGCCTTCCTTGTGCCCATCCCAAAGTTCACTGACCCAGTGGATTTTGAGATCCAATTGTTACGAAATTTTCTGAAAGCTATGCCCTGTTATAAAATAAGCAAACACAAAACACCAACCGAAGAAGACTACAAATTGGGCTTCCCAAAAAACCGACCAAGTCACCTCTGTATGTAAAATGCCGCTCACCTGCTTCGAGGAATGCGCTCCACTTACCGAGGCACACCTAATGAAATATCCAAACGATTCCCAAATTCAACTACTAACCCCGAACAGGGAGAAGCCAATTACTTATTTACCAGACCAGGTTTCAGGTGCCGGGTGTGTATCTTTCGAGTTGCGTCGAGTCGAGTGCACCGGTGAAATTGGAATTCAATTTACAATCAGTTTTCATGGACTCGGAATAGGATGCATAAAAATAAAACCGACTCGTCTCTGTGGAAATGGAAGAGAGAATTTCAAACTGAATTCTTCGTTCGGTGGAAACTTTCCGAGCCAGTTGCGGCTTTTGCTGTCCAAATTCGAGATATCCTGCTGTGTCTCTGATTGAATTGCATATTCAATTAGTTCGAGATCCGATGGATTGGACAAATTGTATTCAATTTTCAGCTTCAGCTTTAGCTTCAGTTTTTTTTCTTTTTCGATGCGAGGGCGTGTGAAATGTCAGAGAGCAACTGGACAGGTGCTGGCATTTAAAAAATGGCAGCGAATAAATTTCACTGTGGTAAGGTCAAGGAGACCTACACGTGACAGCTGCTTCACGAGGGAGTTATTCGCAGAAGTGGGCGTGCTTTCCCGCAGGGGATCATTTTTAAGCCCGATACGAACCCCACGATACCCGGAATAAAACACAAACTTCTCAACGACAACAAAGAACTCATTAAACTTATTATTTCAGCATTCGTAAGCGAAATGATATATTGTATGCGGTTCAGTTGAACGCGTTGAATGTGCCTAAGGCCAGCCACTCGTGGAGCAGGCCTAAAGGCACACGTAATGAAGGCACAAAAACACCACCCACCGAACAGACTGAGACTATAGAGGAAAGAGCAATTTGTGTCTTTCATTTAAAACTTCCACCCCCACGCAAAAAGTCCTACAAACTAATCTGAGTTCATTTCAGCCCCCCGTGTGTGCCCGTGTCGCCTTCTCCTTCTGCCGCCGTTAATTCCTTCTGCACTAAATATCCTTTTGATTGTGACAAAGGCAACACACAAGAGCATCCGCAGATACACACAACGTGCTGTCGAGAGCTCTCGAATGTACACGGTACATGGGGAGGCAACGCAGCAGGACTAATTCCTGCGTCAATCCTGAAGTGGGCGAGGTGGGTTGTGGGGAGACGACACAAGTCGGTCTGTGGCATGCCTATTCGTCTCCCTCACCACCACCCCCAATACTCATTAGATATTTATGCAATTTCTCGTTTTTTATTCATCCACCACTCGGTGGCGGCGTTGCCGCTGCATGTGTAGAGAGCTCTGCCTTAGGAATTTATGTCCTTTAAGCGTTTTGCGAGCCGAGAGAGTGTATACTCGCAAAACAAAGAACAAAAAAAAAAAATGGGAATCTCCTTTTTTTTGCACCCCAAGAAAAGGATAAACCAGAGCAAAGCACTAAAACGTTTTGTGCTCTCGTTGCTATTCATGTCCCACGGCTGGAAGTCAGAGATGAGATGGTATGCCCTTCCAGATATCTCGAGGACTATCTCATGCCAAAGATGAAAAGGAAAAAAGATTAAACAATTTTCTCTTTGCTCTCTGCTTTTCTCGTTTTTTTTTTTTTTTGGTTATTTCATTATATTCTCTGAGAGATGTGATCCTTTTTGGAAGCTTCTTTTTTTCCTGTCCTGAAATGCAGCCGCATTCGTTGTAGTGTCGGGTCCAAAATGACTCAATGAAGGCATTACGTAAGTCCCGGGCTGGATGATTACTTCGAGAGCTTGAACAATTATATAAGCATGTTTCATTTAATCATAAATCTTATGGAGGAGTGAGAGGTTAACTCTGGAACAGGGTGCGTTTTTTTTTTGGGTGGTGTCATGTGCAGATCGTTTATTACCCGGGCAGAGTGAAACGTTATGGGTTCACACCTCGTTTAAAGCACAGAAAAATGTCAGTGGAAGTTCGGGTTGGGGGTGGTCTTCGAGTTTGCAGGACAACGGAAATGAATTGTGTAACATCCCGCTAAGGTGTTTTTTTTTTGTTGTGAAAAATTCGATTAAACTGACAGAAAGGGGTCAATTGTGCAACAGACGGCTGTGGGGTTCTGCTTTTTTTTTTGACCGAGTCTTAGAAATACCTTGAAGCTGAATTTTAAAGCGAAGGGGTGGATTGTACATTATTGATTTTGTTTAACTCTTTGAAAACAGAGACACAATATCATCACAGTTGTGAAATCAAATTTTAGGTTAGCTCAGATCTCCATTGAAGTTTAACTCTCTCGAATGAAGAATGCCATGTGACCGGGTTGTTTTAACAATTTTTTTTTTATCTTAGCCTAGTTTTAAAAAAGAGATTCCATCCAACAAAATTCCAAACATAAAAAGAAGCATCGCTTAGTGGCTAAAATTGGAAGTTTAAAAAAAAAAGAGTGTGCTTTAGACCACACAACTGAAGTAAAACTCCTTTAGCTGTAGTCAAACTCAATGCATCGAATAGAAATCCAGCTTAAAGCCATGTTTGCAAGAAAAGGAGTTTACCTTCCAAACTTTAACCAGATCGGTCAAGCCGTTCCAAATTTGCAAATTCCAAACATTAATAGAGCCGATTAGAATTTTGTCTAGCCCTTGAACGGCTGAACCGATTTCGATGAAATTTGGAATATTAATTTCTTATGTCCTGTTCGCGATGGCGCACACGTGTTCAACTGCAGTATCTCCCGATACTGCTATGACCCGCAAAGCATAAGTTTAAATGAGAGGGAGGGAAAAAGCATCATCACACTTTTCGTAACGCTTTTGTCTCATATAAATCAGTTTACCCAGAACGCGTGTAAATAAAAAAAGTGACAACCAGCGCTTTATTGAGCAAGCAGTCCTAGGTTCGTTTACGGTCTAAAAGAAACACTAAACAAATTTTATGACTTACATAGGTTTACCTACTTCTGACATTAAGAATCTTTGACGTTTAATGGGCAGACAACAATTTGTGGACCCTTCCACTTGTCAAATCCAAGACGGACACAATTAAGTGGTTGCAATGAAGTGTATTTTTGGTCACTCGCCTCCCATAAGAATTTTAAATATATCCTCATTAAATATCCAAAAGAGTTTTAAAAAATTCCTTAAATATTCCCAATACTACCGTCACATCTACCTTCCCTTATTAATGTCTACATGAGTCTTTGTAACACCCTATTATGCAGACACTGAATGAGTTCGTGGCATCTCATATTACACATAATTCATTGTTGGAAAACAATGATTCGATAATCATTTGAATCGCTGCTGTTACAGCTGGCAAGCGTTGAAGACTCTTGCAAATGTCTTCCATATCCGAATGTTTGTTGTCCTTTTGAGCGATTTTCTACAAAATTCTCAATCATACAAATTGGAAATCAATACTTCATGTCTCTCAAAGCGGTTTATGTGTATTAACGATTCCGAGTAGTGTTTTATGTACACATATTCCGTGTGCTCCTTTGAGGGAAATGAAACAATATCAATTGCTATAGTGCAATGCATTTGACAAATACGTGAGGTATTTGCAAACATTTTACAACAACTGATGTGATGGAAGTTATCTAGAGAAATGCACACCATACTTTTGATGGGTGTGTGGTTGCTTACAAAGTTAAGTTTACTCCCACAGCAAAGTCACTGCGTCTTTGTGTATTAAAGAGTACAATTGAGTGAAGAAAATCCTATTTCATTTATTTATCCTGCTACGAAAAGTCACATTTTTATTTTGTGTCTTTTCTCTTTTAGTTTAGTAAGGCAAACAAAAACTGGAAGAAATCTTTGGTAGATTCAGTTCTTTTGCAATTATTAGTTACTTCTTTTTCACCTGCTAGCTCTCTCTTGCTAAGTTGTATGTTTAAATTGCTTAAAGCTATGTACGATGTATTCAAATAAAGCAATTCACTATAGATTTTTTTTTTCAATGTCTAAAATTGGATCAGTTTGCGGGTCATTGTTGGAACTGCATTCGAAAACTCCAAATGTATTCAAGTAAACCATGAAATAGTTCGAATACCGCGCTTAAGATTTTTTTTTTAAACTAATTTTTATTAAAACTAGATTTAAATCTCAATAGTTTTTCTTGCACTCTTTACCGGAATCTTCTGCAGTTTCTCAAAACACCAACTTTATCAATTTGATTTGAAAAATGTAAGACAACATAATGTAACCTGTAATCTGTAACCTTTAACCAAAAGTCAATTAAAATCGCATGAGGCTAAATTGTTCCTTTTTTAGACATTTAGGCAAATGAATGATCATCTAATCTAAACAGCCTTTAATCTGATAGGTAATTTGTGGGAATATTTTGATAGACAGGATGTAAATGCCCGCGGGCCTGTTAGTGGAACTCGTTGGCAAGAAAATGATAATGATGATGATGAAGGGCGTAAATGAAAGATTACAAGAAAAATGTCGTTTACGGTGATTTGAGTTAACGAAAAACATAAATTTTTATCGGACTGACTAAAAAAAAAATAAATAAATTGACTCTTCTGCACTTGGAAAAGCTACAACGCCAGATGGGAATCACGGGTGTTTTCAAAACAACAGCAGGCTTGTCACTTAATGCGATTCTGAATGTTCTGCCAATTTATATTTTTGTCGCCTTCAAGTCGGCTCTGAGGGTACAAGAGGTTAGTTCAGTGATTTTTCCATAACTATTTTAAAAAGGAGCCAATGCAACAAATGTTTTCCTACTACAGCCAACTGCATTAATGCCTACATAGATGGCTCGAAACAAGCTAAAGGCATGGGCACAGGAGTCTTTGATGCGACTCACATTCGGCACAAAAGCTATAAAATTCCAGACAATTGCAGCATGTTCCAGGCTGAATTGTTAGCAATTCGAAAAGCGACGGAGGTTATTGCGGAAATTTTTTATAGTCTTCACGACCTCGCAGTAAAAATACACAACTTTTTTCTTTAGTGTTACCTTATTCCTGTACTTGGACTGTACTTCGTTTTATTTTTATTTTTTGGTTTTAACAAAATTTTACAGTAACATAAGCAATAAAACAAAACACTTAATAATCTACTCTATGAGCTGATTTCACTCCCGCTTGCCAATGATTTCGCACGGCGAAAATCATTGAGTGCTCAAAGTGCTGACACGGCGCATGACGAAGTATGAGGTTTCTTGGGTCGTGCCGTTGAGCAAATAACATTGGCAACTCTAATATTTCTTTGAGACCCACAAAGATCAAAATTTTTGTGTACAGTCATGCCACGCTTTGGTCGCTCGCTTATATTAGGTTGTCAAATATCTCCCTTCCGCCTTTTTGTCTTTTGAATTTTCCGGCTATATACAAAGCGCTACAGAGCTCGTATGTGGCAATACATCATTTGAAAGGTCTTGACATAACCTATGCATGATTAGTTTGGATACGAGCTTTGTAGCGCTTTGTACATAGTCGGAAAATTCAAAAGACAAAAAGGCGGAAGGGAGATATTGGAACCTAATAAAACTATAAAATCTAGGACGCATCACAATTGCTATAAAGCACTACAGCAGCTGTCAAGCCGGTTCTCGGTTACCTTATTTACATTAAGGAATTTAGGATAATAAAATATGCTATGCGCTAGCGAGAAAAATGGTGTTTAATCCTTTGGATTTTGCGCATTCTTCTAATCCAATTAAACACTTTTTCAGTGATTTTGATGCCAAACTAATCATAAAGTCTGATGGTTTATGATTAGGTGGAACCAAGCCTCTTCCTGTCGTGTTACAAAGACCTTTTGGGCGGACAATAACCGAGGAATGACGGAAAAAATGTTGACGCTACCTAGGGCGATTTGCAAGCATATTGTTAGATGTGTATACTACGCACAACACAAGAGTCGCAAAAGCTAGGCTTTTACCCTCAACGGGCTGCTATTATTATTATAAGTACTTCACATTCGTATCGGTGTCAGTAGAGATAAGTAGTTTTTGTTAAAAAGAGGTCTTGTAAGACGTTTTAGCACCCCACTCTTAAATACGAAGCTTTTTCCAAACCCTGAAAGGCGACAAACGATTTGGCATCCATTGAAATCAATTCTGAGCTCTGAAGTACTCAGTTGTGTTAAACAAATTTTTACCTCCGAGTCTTGTGAAAATCAGTTACCAAGAGGCAATTGGAGCCTATAACCTTTAATCGACCAATGTAAAGATCACAAAGGCATCAACCACTCAGAGCTTGGCAGTGATTTCTCTTGAATTGCACTTGCTCCAATTTCAGGCCCATTCGAATTTCAACCTTCCTTTGATCCTTTCCTTTCAATCTCCAATTAATTTCCCAAAGGTCACCACAATAAAGTTGTTAACCATCAAAGCCCACGACTACTTCACAACTGAGTGCATACTTCGGCTTCGTATTGCCTTTTTCTTCCACTTCACAACCAAATACAATGCTCCACTGAAAAACCTTGAACCAAGAAAAAAAAAAAAAAAAATAAGAAAAAGCGAAAAAAAAATTATAATTCTCAAAACACAAGAATTTTCATATCGCAAGGACTTTCGTGAAAACGCTTTGCATAATTCACCTGAAGCCTACCTTCACCTACATCCAAATGCGAAAAGCCACGTCAGTCAGTCAGTCAACTACTTCCTCGGTTAACTAGCGCATAAATTATTTTGCTCAGCTCCTCTCTGGTATAAAATAATTACCCCCGGAGAACAACTCAATGAGAAATACGGATAATAAGGATTAAATAATGAACAAAGGAGCAGCATTTTAATTACCAAGAGCCTTGTTAATTTTTAAAACGACAGTTTTTCTCCATTATGCGACAGGCCGCAAGGCGGCAGGCTCAACTCCTCTACGTGAGTGGAGGGTGGTGATGGGGTCATAGTAGGAAATCTGGATCAAGATCAGGTTTATGATTTTAAGTGCTTTTAATAGGTTCTCACTGTAGGACAAGGGAGATGTATTACGTGTGGAATATGAGAATCGTTTGAAGCTAATCCAAGGATGAAAATGAAGAGCTGAGATTTGGACAGTGAGAGATTCTAAGCACTCTGGGCATTCGATGAAAATCAGGGGAACTATTTTAAGGCCACAACTGGGTTATACAATTAAAACGATGGCCAAGACTAAAGAAAAAATTGTCGGATTTGGAGATGAAGCAAGTTGCCGAATACATGGGATTCAATCAATACAATTCCACACTATTTGAGTAGATTCTTACTAAAGAGAAAGATAAATTGCAACAGAAATGTGGAAAACATTTCCCTTAACCAGAATTCTTATCTAAAGACAGTCAACAAATGCCAATTTTAAAAATTGATTGCCCCTAGGCTGATAGAATTAGAGTTTTAATTAGAGTAACTCACATTTTTCTGCATTCTTAAGAATTATTAGATATGTTTCCTCACCGAAACAATTTATGAAATTCATGCAATTATCACAAAGAAAAAGACGAGATTACGAACTAAGCAAGACAAGTCTTGCCAAGTTAACCTGCCAAGTCAGTTGATATCGACTGACTTAATTAAAAATGGCAAAATGCAATTACTTGGCCCACGATAAAACAGCTATTTACTGACATAATCAGCGAGTGGCAAAAACTCATAAAAGAGTAAATTTTACGCGCGTTGGGATATTTAATAATATTTTATAATTATTCATCGACAGGGACTTCCATGGGCAGGACAGTTCAGGATTATTAAAATTAAATATTTTTTATTCTTGTTTACTTACGACCAAATTTATCATCTGTATTTAGCTATTCGAAGATCGTAAAGGAATGGATGAAATGAAGTCAAGTCCCAAAGATTTCAACGAAAAATCTTGCAATCTCAAACAATCCTAAACAAAGACAGCAACGAAAATATTTGAAGTCCCACAGACTTCAAAGTGACTTCAATGAATGCAATGCCGATCTAATGACTTGCATTCAATAGATTGTTTGTAAAGATTGCTCCAATCGAGACTTCATAAAGAATGAGAGATATCAATCCCGAAGTCAATTGAATGAATCACAAATCATAAAATTCTTTTCATGAATTCAGAGATTGCATTACAAAAGATTGCAGTCTTTTACAACTCTGACCCAGGCATAACCAGGCGAGCTTTTGGATTTGGTCCAGCCATTTCATCCAGGGTCTGCCGAGCGGTCACCTTCCCGACAGAATCGCTTTCAAGCGGGCCTCTAGAGTCGTGATTCATGCTACGTGACCAAACCATCAATGTATAACCTTTTCGTGGGACTCGGTCATCCGCCCTTTCCAAGTCTAGAAACAACTATCGATTGGTTTGGCATATTCCCAAGCCATCTCAAGTACCATTCGTATAGTGAAAAGCTGGTCGGTAGTACTACTGCCTAGACGAAAGCCGCACGACATGTCTTTGATCTCTGTTCCGAAATCGCAAAATCAAATATTCTTACCCACTTTAATCATCGACAAACGATTGAGAAAAACTGGCTAACAATATTGTTTACCAGTCTGAATTTCGCTACAATCATTCACAGAAGATTCTGGTGGAAAACAAAATCTTCTTTTCTTTTAAGTCACTTTCATTGTTCAAAAAAATTCCCAACAGGATGATGCAAAATATGTTTTAGAAAGTTATTTCCCAGTGGACCATGTCAACTGTATGATGAAAAACTGATTTCTCAAAAGAAATCAAAAAGCAAATTAATGTTCTTCTACATTTGAGAAGAAGAGTACGGTGGTAATGGATCCGTCTTCCATTTTATGTGAAAGAAGTTTGGGCGATCTTGACTAAAGACATTTATAAAATTGTTTTAGTAGATGAGACTAATGGATGTGAAAACAAGAATTGCTTGACGACAACTTAACTTTTATTCCAAAGTGTACCAAATTTTCAAAATGTAATTAGACTAGATTGGATAGATTTTTTTTAGATAGATTAGATTTTCGAAATGTTTTAAGAAGTGCTTTCAACGAATGAAAACAAAGACAGAGTCATCTTTAGTGTCTGAGTTTGGATAGCAGATAAAAATTAAGGACGTTTGTCCTGCCCTTCGACCGAAGTTAAAGTTTTATTTAGAGTTCTAGTGGTATTTGTCTTGACTGAGATAATGTATATACGTAATATGAATATGTAAGATTTTCCACGAAATAAATATAAATAGATAAATTATAAATTTGAGTGCAAAATTCTAAGAGAGCATTCATGGTACGTAGAAAAAAGATAGTTTAAAATTACCACATCTTATCGAATGAGGAGCTTCTTCTCCTGGCTTATTGCATAAATTTTAAAACTTGAAAAATTACTCAATTAAAAACAATCTCTGATTTCTCATATCTCGCCCTGGAACCGACTCCAGCATGACTTGAGAAGTTCTCACGCTCTCCTCTTAGCACACCACTCTTGCTTTTGACTTTCCGATAAGACTGGATCCCATTAATCCACGAATTGATTGACAATTGACCTAAATCTCACCGACCGGAAACCATGAACGCAGTTGACAAAGGAACTCCTGCCGCTTGGTTTCAACGTCTCACCCTCCAATGCAAAAGCGAAGACTCCTAGCAAAGTTCATGTCGCGTCGTCTATTCATCCGAAAAGGAAGCAGCTCTTAACTTTCGATTATCGGAAGTCTTTAGGAGCTCTTAGACACAACCCCGTCCTCCACTTAATGCGTCACATCCTAGCCGCGCGCCATTAAATAAGAAGAACGACTCAGCGATTAACCACAAAAGCCTCACAATTCTATTGTGTCACTCTAAAGGAAGGAAGGCAAGGCAGAGTGCCTTGCTTTTCTCCTCGATCGCATTGCTCCTGTGCGAGGACAAGGAGTGGTAACAAGCAATTTGTTCATCCTTAAACATTGCCACAATAAAATGGAATGGTGCTCCCCCCGAGTGTTCAACGAACAGAGGCACACAGCCCTTTGTCGCACGCCCGCCAGAAGCAGCAGCAGCAGCAGCGTAACCCTATTTACGCTAATCAATAATTCAGTAAAAGCGAAATCATTCGGGTCCCGCTTTTCATCCGTTTTCCTGGTATTTATACCGCCACATCCACATCCACATCAAGTCTGCCTCCGTGGCTCTGTGCACTGTGCTAAAAGGGTCCTTTATAACACCGTTACGTGTTCAGTAGGTGCCAGTGACCCAAAACAATACACAAATCTATAAGTTAGCAGGGCGGGCGGCACTGTGCAGCACGTACGGCGAGAGGTGTGGTTGGGAGTAAATTGGTCTTTGAAAGGACTCATTGAACCGCAAAATGTCGATGGCGCAACACAACATTGTGTGTTAAGTGGAGTGTGGATAGATACATAGATGCACAGATACACAGACACACGGTGTGTGTTGAAGGATGTCGTCGACAGCGGGCGGCGCAACGATTGTATCCTTGTGTGTGTGTGTGGTTTTTTTTTTTCGCAGCTTAATTGGTTTAAAATTTTCTCAGCTGGGAGTCGATGGGTGGGAGACACGAATGAGGAGGAGATGAAAGCCAAAAGGGATTTGTTTGTCGACTTGGGGTTGTGCTGTGTAATTGCCATTTTTAAAGGGTTACCATCACGTCTGCGAATGTGTGTGGGGGGCGGGAGTGACGGGCGTAGTTTGTGGAGTTTGTTTCGAATTGAGCGACTGAGTGGGAGGGTTACACATGCATCACCAGGCAAAAGGGTTGGAGAGTGATGAAAGTGTGTTGTTTGCGTCTGCAAACTCGTGTGTGACCTCAAAATGTGCGAATCATCGGGACGGTGGAGGTGTGTCACTTTTTAAAGCGATCGTCTGTGCGTTTTGTATGATTGACACGTAGTTACGACGCTTGACACTGTTTGGGCGGATCGTGTCTGACAGAAAACAGTGCCAAGGGTGCGTGTTAAAGCGGGGAAACTTGAAATTATTTTTTCAATTCGAACAGGGAAGTGAATTTCGTTAAAAATGTGCCAATATGATGGCTTGAGCTACAGACCTTCGAATGCCATGTATTGCTCTGGATCAGACAAAAACAGAGTTTGACATCGTTTCGAAGAGACTAGAGCACTTAAAACTATCTAACGATATTGATGTGTAGCCCTAAACTGTTAGCACAATGTAGGGGAATCTGATCCAACTGCCAACGGAAACATTGAAGTTTTAACTCAAATCAGAAAACCTGAAATTTCGATTGATATTTCTAGATTATCCTAGATCGTTCGTTAAGACTATTTCATCGCTTATATCTGAGTCGAAATAAGCTTTGTCTTCGTCCACAGCTACCATTTTAAATAAGAGTACAAAGCTTATTTTAAAAGGACATTTAAACGTCTTCTTCTAGATCGAATCCTAAGCGGATATCTCCCCAAATTTAACAGACAAATTCATTCATTGAGATTGCATATAAAAACAACGTCTCTGCAGTTTGACCTAGTTCACTATCGCTTCGAGTTACGACTGAGATTTGATTTGTTTTTCTAAAACCTCTTTCTTCAAACGAACAAGTGGTAAATGGCTAAAATTATATCACACGTTTTAAAAAAAGTAGCAATAAACTGACCATTCTTTCCTAAGAAAGAACGTTTTGTCTCCTTAACACCTTTATTGGAATGATTACCAACTGATAGAATTTCAATTTGATGATCTACATTCACATCGACACGTAGCATCTTTTGAAAATAATAAAGTTTTTCGAATAAATAAAAGAAGTACTCAAAACCTAATGGAAGAAGTGAATTCCAATAGTTTCACATAAATAACGAAAAATAGATTTTTATTTTAGTTTAGATTTTTTACTGCTTGGCTAACTGGTGCTGTGAAAAATATGTGTTTTCGAATGACATCGAATGAAATTGCATCTAAAATGCTCGCAAATGTGAAAAAGGTGTTTCTGTTTTTTTTTTTTTGGACTAAACTCTCTCGAAGAAGATGGCTAAAACTTTTTTGATAGTCATGAAGCTTGGAAAAATTCAATTCACTTTCAATTTATTTAATAACAGAATGTACTTAGACAATCAAATGTTTATATGTTGTTAAGATGGCAATTGTAGTTTTAGAGCTCAGTTTCGGAGGAAATAGTCAGCGATGCAATTACGTTTTTATGTTCCAATTCCAATCTTCGAAGTTTGCAAAACCACTGCAAGTCTAACGCGATTTAGTTATCATGAAATCATATATGAAACGAATGTTGAAAGTATGGAACCTGACTTAAGAGAACTTTTAAAAAATCCTTAAAAATTATTTAAATTTAAATCAAATCTGTGATCCAATATTGATCCAAGTCTTTAATTTGCAAAAGACTAAGGCCACGCGCACAGTGAAGCGAGAAAGCCAGAAAGCGAGAAAACTGTTTCCATATAGTCTTATGCAAGTGCGCACATTAAAGCGATTTTCAATGCGACAAGTGACAACCTCTCGCAAGCATCTCGCAAGTTTCTCGCTTCCAAACTCTTCAGACCAGTTTTCAAGCGAGTCTGTGAGAGAAGTATTAATGGTTGTTGTCGTTTCATTTGGTGATTTAATTTCAACTGTTTAGGAAATTGCATTTATTTTTGAAGAAACATCGAAGCAAAGTAGAGAAAAAAAATTGTTAATTTATTTTAAGCCTCGCAGTTGTTATAATCGAATGTTTTAAACGACATTTTTATAATTTGAAATGCTTTTTCGCCATTCGTTAGTTATGAATATAAATGCCGAAATATGCCTTTTTCTTTTCACATGCATTTTATGCATTATTTTTTGTTTTCTATTTTCTAAACATTTTAAATATGAGCTCTTGCAACAGCAGAACAGAACAGCTTTTACTGTGCGCACTATATCGCTTCTCGCATCGCATCGCTTTCTCGCCTCACTGTACGCGACGATCTAATGGAATGGATATGATTTTTCTGCAGTCAAATATTAATTGTAATAAAATCCAAACATTTTCTCTCTGAGCTGCCTTTGGAACAGTGAAATATCAATTGTAAATGTTGTCTATGAATTCTGAAACGTGCTAGGTTCTGATGGCTTTCGATTATGTTGCGTACTAGCTGGCTCGACGGACTTAATCCCTCCAATGTAAGGTAAAAATAGAATTGAATTAGGTATTAATATCGTTGAATTCTACTTGCTTAAATGAAATATGCAGAAAAGAATAGGACAATAAGTATTCAATTTAATTTAATGTGCGCCAAAACACTCGCGTAGCAATTACGAAGAAACTCACAGTGAGAAGTATCAAATTTTGTAATATCGCTTTCAAATTTTAACCATACGAACAAACCAGGATGTATTTCCCAATACATGGCGAAATAAACGCCCTATTTCGCCAGATTTCTCTATCGTATGCAATTTTTTGTGGAGCACTGTATGTTATTACTTGTGCTTCAGCTATAAAAATAAGTTCCGTGATTGAATTGCTTTTGATAACAATGGAACGGAAAACAATTGAGGGACAAACAACTTCAGGTGTTGGTTAATGAGAATCCATTGCACACTCAGCTCACTTTTTGCTGCATAAGCAGGTTCTAGTCGATTGCATGCAATGGGGAAATATTGAAAAAATTAAATGGCTTCCTTAAACACAGACCAGAAGGCAAAAAAAATGCATGAATTTGTTTTCGGGACACATAGTACAATAAATTGTTTCCACACAGGTGATGAGAATTAATTTTTGTTTCCACGACAATTTTTAAATTCATTCAAAGAATGTAGAAATAAATGCATAAGAATGACCCACTAAACTATTCATTGGGCGGCAGAGTTGTAAAAACTGCAGTCTTTTCTGTACTGCAGTTAATTGAATAAAAAGTCTACTTTTCTAAAGTATTTTAACTTACAAAAGTACTTGTATGAATCGCGACTATAAAAAGCGATTCGGTGACGCAAACAAACATAACCAACAAAACAACAATGGCTACAAACATGAATGTCAAAAAATGTAAGCAAACATTTTTCAAAAGTTGACGTGGAGCAACCAAGGTTAAAATAAATCATTCGAGTTTATAGCGTTGAGTAGAACACAGTTGTAAATTTTCCAGTTTTTCACAGTTGGTTTTTCGAAAGAGCAGTTTTCTTTTTTCTTAGTTCACACCCTGAACAGTACTTTAACTAAAAAAACAAAAAACAGTCAGTAGTCGGTACTAATTTTTTGAGAGGATAATTAACTGCAGTACTTTTTAATCGCCTCCAATACTTCAGTCACAAAATTAGTATTGCTGCTGACTGTTTTTTTTTCAGTTCCAGTTCAAGTACTTTTCATTGCATTCAAAAAATAAGTTAAATAACTACATTACTAAATGACTGCAGTATTTTACAAGTCTGTTGGGCAGGTAAAATTCTCCAACATGCGAAGTATTTTCCAGACGTAGTTTCTTATTCATGACAGCGTTAAAATAGCGCAGTTCAAACGAACCGCGTGTCTCGAAGTGTCCAAAAATGATCCGAGAAATATTTCGCTTTCATTTTTTATCGCCGGGTCATTTGTTTTTTAACTTTCTCCTTAACAATGCTTTCGTTTTAGGGCTTCGCTCCAAAGGAATAACGAAACCCTTATAGAATCAGTTCGGAGTCCGTCTGTCTGTCTGTCTGTCGTCTTTGCATATTTGCTAATAAATTCTGAATCATTTGTAGTTAAGGGTTGAAACTTGGAATGAATATAACCCAAAAATAAATCGGGATTTTTTCCCGGAATTAGTGAAAGATTAAAGAAAAAGTTAGTACAGATACTAACCTTTGAAAAAACTTTTATTATAAACAAAACTCAACTCTAACTACTACACTCTAAATAAACACCGAACATAAATGCAAACCGTAAACGGGTTGTCCTTAACCTGTTCCCCAAAGCAGAAAAGCATTTACATATCTTTCTAGCCCGTTCACGTTTTATTGTTTGATATTTGAGTTTGTTTTTTGCAGCTTGGGCTGAATAACAGGGAACTTAGTATACACTTTGTTTTTCTAAACCGAGATAAATGGAAACAGAATTAATAAGCCGGGCATACGTGGGAAAGCCCATAACGTTTAGGGAGCCACATGCAAAAAAAAGAGAAAAAAATGTGTATAAAATTGCTTCAATATTCGGTGGTTGTAATTTAATGGCTTTAGGCAAATATTTTGTTACCAAAACATTGATGGAGGGTTTTTAGTTCGTTCTTTTCTCCGTTCTCCGAGCATTTCTGCTTCGACTAATAGTTGTTTTTCTATTATTTGAATATTTAAACGGTTTGGAGTAATGGTTACAAAAGTTTCTTGTTTCCTTTTTTTGATTTCAAATACAAACATTTTTTGTTTTCTATATATTTCAATAGCAAAATATTTCAAAATATTGCACAAATGTAGGACGACTTACGAGCTGGGCTTAATTAATAGTACGGCATGGTGTAGCTCATTTTAAAAAAAAAAAAGGTTTTGATTTCTGTTTTGAGGCATTATCCTGCACATAAGACGCTTTCAAAGTCATATTAGAAGTACAACTTGAAAGACGCATATTTTTTGTTAAAAAAAACAATTTATTTGAATATGAAAACAAAACTTGTATAAATTAACTTGTGTATACTTTGACAGATAGAATTAACTAGATTTTCCGACGCTCTTTAACATACAATAGCTGTCACTGTCAAAAAAATAGCGCGTGTATATATTTATGAAGTTAGTAACAATGCGCGTCTTTCAAGTTGTCCACCACCAACCTTGGTTGGTTGGTGGACAACCTAACCTATTAGGTGTACAAGGTGGTGTACACCTAATAAATACCCTTCAAAGTGTATTCGGCGAGGCCGAGTGCTTACACCCAGAAGCAATCTAGTCGAAATAAATAGATCATAGATGTTATGCAATAAGCTTAGGTATTTGTAAACTTAACGCCATCGAAATATTAGTCGATTTGTGTCTGTATCATAAGGTTATTCTCGATTAAACATTTCAGCTTATTCAGCCGAATTCCCGTCATCTGCGGGAGGTTTTAATCTTCTGCTTTGAAATGAAGGAATCTGCGGCTGAGGTTCATCAAATGATGCTCTTTGGTTTGGTGCGACCATGTTGGCGTAGTACATTATGAGTTGTTAAACCGCCTGAAATAATCACAGGCGATCATTATCGAACGCAATTAATGCGTTTGAGCCGAGCATTGAAAGACAAACTACCGCAATACAACGAGAGACATGGAAAAGTGATTTAATAACATGACAATGCTTGACCTCTGTAGCGAAAGTGGTCAAGACATACTTGGAAACGTTAAAATAGAAAGTCCTACCCCACTTGCCGTATTTTCCAGACGTTGCTCCCTCAGACTGATCCACTTGTTTAGATCAATGGCACGTGGCCTGGTTGACCAGCACTTCCGGTCTTATGAAGAAGTAAAAAATTGGATCGATTCGTGGATCGCTTCAAAACGTAAACAGTCTTTTCAAAGTGGGACTCGTACGCTGCCCGAAAGATAGGAGGAAGTAGTGGCCAGCGATAGACAATATTTTGAATCATAAACGTATAACCAGTTTATTACAGTAAAGCCTTGAATTGTTCATCTAATATTTTCCACTCGACCCGTTTAAATAAAAAACGAACTATATAAGTAAAATAGCTTATAGCACTATTCGAGGTAAGGTAAAGAATGAGCTTGTGCTAACCCGGCGCTGCTAAGACTTTTCCTCTCGTCCATACAAAGTCTCTAGCCTGCCCACTTATCTCTTGGCGGCAAGCTCCTAATGCCATCCCTTCGTTGAAACTTTGCTAAGCAGAATCTTTTTAAAAGCTTACGAAACTTTAATGAAAGAACGAAGTTGCAGCAACTATTTACGGCTTCACTTTATTTTTCTTGCAAGGATTGAAAATTTATTCAGAAATAAATGAGAAGTGCTGAACAGTTTACAAATCTCAGACGAAGATAAAGCTGTAAACGAGTTATTCCGAACCTTTGTCGTAAATTTCATACCATTAAATGAAACACCGCCACAATGACTAATGACCAAAATACCTTCAACTTAACCCCCTGTATACTCATCCTCGTTCAAACGATCTAGCCCATTTTCGTAGCCTTAAGCTCAGAGCCGCCCCTTTTGCCAAGAATTGACCACAAAGTTCAAATCACTGATATCTCAAGAAAGAACAAAAAAAAAACCCTCCCCAACACCATCAATCAAACCTCCCTCCTTTCACAACCACCCTAAGGCGACGATAGACAAGACACTTAACTTAAAATAAATCATTTTTACAAAAATAAGTTATTTACTCCCCGCCATCCAACCGATCAACATCAGACTCACATTTAAATTCATCAATAATTTCCAGATGACATGTTACGAATACGCCCCTCACTCCGCCCACACACAACCACCCCATTCAAACCAAAAGTGGAAACAATAAATTTTAATCTTTTCCCCGCGGCGGCGGCGGTTCTTTTCAAAGCCACCGGAGATTATCCGGGTTTTTTTTTTGAAAAAGAGGTCGACGACACATTCACCCGCGCCAAAGGATCGACTGCAGTCATGAATCAATCCGAGCGAACACACGTCCTGTTTTGAAAGGCGAAACAATTTCCATCCATCCTGTGTATTCTCCAGGACCTCGACTTCAATTAGTTAGTTTTAGACTGCCGTCGAGTGGGTGGTGGGAATTAATCACGAGTATTTTCATTAATTCTCAAAATGCGGCTCACATTGCATGGACGGCTGCGGCGTGCTATGTATGCGTGAAATGCAAATCCTGTTTTTCTGTGTGTGAATAAATCTGCATCGAATATGAATACAATGGCGGAGGTTTATGAAACAAAAAAAAAATGGAGAATTTCAACCGCTTCCTGATTGCGGTGCGACGCTTAACACAACGAGGCTCGAAAGCCATTCAGGATGTTGGAGTGATGTTTTTGAAAATGGCACGCTAGAGAGACGTTCCGGAGAGTGGCGGGGGGATGTTTCTATGAACATTTATGTTCAACATTTGGCTAATTGGGTGAATTTCAAACGCTAATCACTTCAATTTCAGTTTATTGCCAGCAGTTAGGGGATGCCGATTTATTGCTGTTATTAATGGAACGCTAAAGGAGAAAACTAATTCAGCGTTCCTAAGGTGTGGCATCGTCCTGTGGGAGGATGCACATTCCCACCGCTCTTATATAAATTTTCAAAACTTTTTTCAATTTTCGATTACGACAAAAAAGAAATTCATCATCATCCAACAAAAAAAGAAATTTCAAAATATTAACAACTGAAGTTTTCGGACAGGATGCACAGCGAAATCCATTTGAAAATTATCTCTTTCCATTGAATCCTAAAAAGGATAATAAAAATAAAGGGAGAAGAAAAAAATTCAAGACAGAGAGAGATTCGAAACCAGAAAATGGATGAAGGAACACAAAAGGTCAGCGTGGGCCAGGATGGACGGAAAGCTATTCATCCCAATGAGTGTTTTCTTCATTAAAAAAAAAAATCCAATATCGACGGTGAATTTTGTTGCTTTAAGGGAAATCAATAATGACGGTCAAGAGGTGGGGGTATTAGAGAGGGGAATTGTTCTTCTCTTAGGGAGATGCAACTTTATTCGCTTGGCTATTTTTCCACGAGTGGACGTGACGACCAGATGGACGTCGATTCAAGATCAATAGTCAAGGAAGAATAGCTTAACTTAAATTGAGAAAGTGGTTTGGGAATTATTCAAAGGCCCTGTATGAAATCAGGAGGCGGTTGGGAATGGGGTTTAACATTCTCGCGGCCATGTTGCTCCTCACTCCTTTAATGTAGAAGTCGGTATAATATTTATGTGTATCTGCAGCAATATTGTGAAAAATGAAAAAAATATCGAAGAAGAGCGACTGTACTTTCAGTTTTCCTTCACTCGCTCGGTACCTTCGGCCCGTGATGTCTTAACTGGACAAAGTAAGCCTCAAACCCGCGTCAATTATAAAGAAAAAAGAATTGATGTCATTCCTTTCCTTTATAAAGGGTTTTTCAATAAGGACTTGACAACTTATTTTTTTAAATAAGACGCAAACCATTTGAGAAATTTTAAAAACTTTATTATCGGCTTGAAGTACAATCAAAACATTTATGAATGGAAGTCGATATCGTTCATATCGCCACCGCGGGCACGTTTGTAGCGGTCGATTTGTTGGACCCAATTTTCGATGACTCGGCCACACATTTCAGCCAAAACTAACCGCTATTTCGCGTTCAATGTTGACTCTAAGCTCTTCCAACGTCGTCAGCTTGTTGGCACAAACAAATGACTTAATGTAGCCAATCAAAGAAAGTAGTCTAGAGGTGTTAAATCGCACAAACGAGCCTTATAATCGACTGGCCCATTTCTGGAGATAACACGCTCATCAAACTTACTCTTCAAAAAATCGATTGTAACGTGTGCTGTGTTGCTTGTGGCTTGTGGCTTGTGGCTTGACGCACCATCCTCTTGAAACCACATGTCGTCCAAGTCCATATCTTCCAATTCGGGCCAAAAATAATCGGTAAACATGGTACGATAATGCTGGCCATTCACAGTAACGTAACGTTCGTAATGGCGCCGGCATGCAAACGACAACCAAACAGTTATTTTGTGTGGATGAAGTGGTAATTCATGAAGCACATGTGGATTTTCATCCGACCAATAATGCATATTTTGTTTATTGACGAACCCATTGAGCCAAAACTGAACTTCGTCACTCAAATTTATCATAGTGGTGCATCTTCTCCAGAGCCCAATCATAGAATGTACCTCGCTTCAAATGGTCCATCGGCTTCAATTCTTGAGTCAGCTTGATCTTGTATGGATGTAAACCAAGATCCTTACGCAAAATACGCCATAATGTGGTCTGAGCGTGGCCCAATTCTTCAGAATGCCGTGGAATTCACTGATTTGGATCATTTGCTACGGACGCCTGAACGGCAGCGATATTTTCGACATTTCGGCCAACCCCTTGTCTCACTGATACGGCCACATCACACAACGAATACGTAGACTCAAATTTTTGCACAATGGTGTGGAGAGACGCGTATTCGAATAAACAAACGATCTGCATTATTAACTCCTTTTTTCCTAAAATGTCGCTTACGATAATTCGGCGGTTAGGACTCGGTATGTAATGTGCGGAGGTTTCAAGAGGTTATTGATCTTACGTGGAGATATCTTGGTAACATCTTCAAAAAAAAGTGAAGACTATTTTGGTCAAGCTTTAAAGAAAAAAAAATGTGACAGATTTACCTTCGGTGTAAAAGAAGTTTGAAAGGTTTTCTTTTTTATTTTTCTAGAAATGGACAGCCAAGGACTAGTCTTCACAAAAAGTTTGAGATGGAAAATAGGACATTTGCACCAGACGTCTGTTTTAACCGCTGCTTTCAAAAGACATTGTGTTCTACGAACTATTCTACGATAACTGTGGCGGCCAGATTTCAGATTCATACATCAATCTTGTCATATTTATGTCGAACTAAGATTTCTATGTTTTTTTTTTTTTGTGAAAGAAGTAATCCTGGACGGATGTATTGCCCATTGTTTTTTACAATTTTTTGTTCATTTTGATTGATTTTTCTTTAAAATTGCCACTACCTCCTAAACGAGACGAGATAGACCAACCGCTCATAGTCAAAAATGCTTGTTTTTTACCCCTCTACAAAAGCGCATCATAGTTTTTTGGCGCCAAAGCTGTCGTATTTGTTGTATCGGGTGGCCTCAAAAAATTACGAATACTTTTGCGGTTCGCAAAAGTGACGATAATTACTCATTATTTTTTTCTGGCACGATCAAATTAGGAATGCTTATTGTCTTTAGTATTTCTTAAGGAGAAAAAGACAAAAGACAATTAGTCAGTTTATTACATTTTTAAGATGAAATAACCAAATTACGAATACTTTTGCATGGCACTATAAGCGCACTATGAGAGCGCACTATTGGAAAAAAAATTATGATCATCAGCCTTGTTAGCTAATGCTGATGCTGTCCTACAAACTCTCATGTATCATTACGTTTTCTTAATTATGTAAAGTAATAATCAATCGGTCAATCTTTCACTGACCACTAAAACTAATTGGGCGTTTTTTCTTTGTTTTTACTGAACGAAAAATACAATTCAATTAATTATCGAACTCTATAAAGGGTTTTTGATGTGGCCGGGTGAGGCGAGAATTTTGTGCGTTCTGTAAGTGTTCAACTTTAGTTACATCAAATTGAGGTTTATATTACAGAAAAGTTTTAATTGAAAAAGAAATTCAGATTAAATTGGTATGAGCAATGAGCTCCGCAGAAAAAATATCAGCTAATGTGGCAGCTGGTATATATTAAAATGCTGGCCAGAAACGTAGGGAAACATGTCTATGGTGTTAGTCCAAATTGGCCGTGATAAGCTGTCATACCTACAACGGCACTGTTTTTCGGTTAACTTTTACAACTGTAACTCTAAAGTACAAGACTTATCTAAACAACAGCGATGAAGTGGACATCGTTCTGGTTCAACTGCTCCCATCGAATTTGACCTCTATTACTGCGAAAAAGTTACATTTTCGCCAATTAGTTTAGGTGTCTAACCTAATCATGTCGGAAATGAAGTTACTCTTCTTATAAGCCCACTCGAATATTACAAACTTTTGCTTTAACATTTATCTATTTTACAAGACTTCAAAAAAGGAAAAAGGAAAAAAGAAAATTTCGGAACAGTTTTTAAAATTGATGAAAAACATAGGCAACGATGAAATTAAAAAACTTTTTCTCCATCACTCTTAAACGCTGTAAAGTCACGCTATGCAATTGTTGCTCCAATTTCAGTAGATAGTTATTCCAATCACAAGAGGCTTTCAATTAAATAAAACTTTATGTCATATAAAAAGTCTCAGTGTTTTTTTTTTTTGCCACACTTTTTATAAAAATTTCTGTATTCGAAATAGATCTTAATCAAGAACGTGTTAACCATTATTATCTTTGAGTTTACATCTAACGTTAGATTCCTGCATGTCAACCACGATCGACAAGTTTGCATCGCATTTATTTAAGCTTATGCCAATTATAAAATATTGTTCTAAGATTAGATTAAATTTAAAATAAATAACTAGTGAACAGCACCGCTTTCAAAAATATTTGCACTGTACCAAACAACAACTTCGATTTGGCTCTGTTGCCAGCGGATTATTTGCATATTGCAAGTTCTTCTTGGATCTGCAAGGCTTAAGTAAAGTTACAAAAATTTGTAACTTCAGTCAAGGGTTTGTTTACATAACGTTAACACGTTGAATGCAATGGGGGTCACCGGTGAGCGACACTCAGTTTGTTCGTAAATGGCGCGGCATTCAATGTGTTAAAAAAAAAACAGCAGTCTTTTTGCCAACGTCTACCAACAACACTACTAAGATTTAAAATCAAAAATTCAACATCTACAAGACTCATCCGTATTTATATCTGCATTTGAAACAAAGCCAAAAATAAGTCTCTATTTATCTAAAAAGGGGCCCACTTCTCAGTCACGATTAAGTCCACCATGTCACCTCCCGCCCTACGGTTCTTCCAAGCCAACACGATTTCCCGATTTCGTCGCGATAAAACGACCAATTTCCCACACACCCGCATCCCACGGGTATCCTTGAACAAATTAACAAACATCCTTCGAAATGTCGAAACACAATCTCTCCCCCACGAATCAGGAATCGATGCCGTTCCGCAAAGCCGACCCTGCCATAAAATTATCATCTGCATTAAGCCCACCCGAGAATTATCACAAAAAAAAAAAAAAAAAAATTTAAATAATTAAGGTTCACCACTAAAACCATTCGGAAAGTATCCACGCGCTTATCTCCGACATCGTCCGACAAGGATCTACCGTCCCTTTGCCAAAAAACTTTCTCATTTTCTGCGTCCCCCTCCCGGCCAACTACTTAACATGCAAATTTCTATAAACACCTTCATCATATATTAACCGAGGCACCGGGAGAACACAGGGACAGGGAAAAGGGATAACGACACAATGTCAATGCTGGTGGCGGCGTCTCTGAGTCTCTCGCAACACACACAGGTTCCCTAATTAATTGCTTAAAAATTAATGATACTCACATGCTACAGCGGAGTCACCAAAAACTTTATGTTAAATCCAAAGGATACTATTCTATCCCTCCGAGTTCACACACGACTACGACGTGCTGCTAATGGGGTGGGTGGTTGGTGTTTGGTAATCCAAGATATCCCTGGGGAACAGAGAAAACCCTTATTTTGTGTCGGATCCTGTCTCGTGTTTTAGTGCGACAAACAACTCTCGCCTGGATATGAATTTAATTCACTTAAAATTCTAACACACTTTTAATTCACTCTTCACATGATACGTCGCAAGGACGAGGTCGTAAAAGCCCGCACAGAAGATATCCACGAGCATTTCGTCCTTGATTTCGATTTTGTAACAAATTACTGCCCCTGAGCCGGTAGGCGGCAGTAGCAACGAACAATGTGGGTGAGATAAACTTATTGTCGTGTATGTGTGTAAGTCGCCTTCGATTTCGGCGCTCGCTGAGGAGTGAAGCGATATCGTATTGGCACGCGATACTAACCCCGGCACACCGTTCCACTTTCAATGTCGTCCGTCGATGAAATATCTTCGTACATTCGACGTTTTGACGTAAATTTTAATAAAAACGATGGCTTAATAGATAGACGAGTATCTGCTCGCTTGATGAACGGCAGAATTCATTTATAACAACGGGTGGGGGTGAGCTCCGCACACGCGGGGGTTGCTATTAATTTATTGCTATACACATGAGCTCGAGGGCGGTGGGCTCGGACGCGCTTCGAGGGCACACACGAAAAAATACGCGATTGATATGTGATTGATCGGCAGGATGAGTGGGCGACTATTTTCCTCCCTCCTTTTGATATGCATTAAGGTGGTTCACTATTCCTGGCTAGTTGCCAACAAGGGACGAGACAGACGACTCAGCAGAATTCATTTTCGAGATCAACACGCCGGATATCCGATGGTGAAGAAATAACAAAACAGCCACACACACAGAACACTCTAACTCACGACAAACGGAAGGACTCGTTCACCGCACGGGGGTGGCCCGAAATAGGTCAGTTTGTCAAACGGGGCGATACTCGACACCGATGCACAGTTTAAGTCGATTTCTGCTGCGTTGACACCCTTCAACCGAAGACAACCGACAGACGAAGAAAACGAATTTTTCCTTTTTTTTCGCGCGCTCTTCTAGGGACGTCTTCTTCCACAAAAAAACCAAATGCCGAACGACGTGAAAATTCTTCTTAGTCTACTCCGATGAGGTACCGCGAGGCCAATAACGTATCGGAAGCTACCGTTGGTAAACTAAAAACATGTTGGGAAAAATTGTCGAAGGTCCTTTTGGGATGTTTTGGTGTTTCCTTTTTTTGCTGTTCCTTTGCGAGAGCGGAGAACCAGAGAGAACGCGTGGAGGAGAGCTTTCAGTGCGATGCCCTTCACGTGTATCTGGAGTTTGTTTTGTTGCCGGATTGTTGAATCATGCGCAGTGCGAGAATGAAGAGAAAACTTGTTAGAGGCATGTTCAAGAGAAAGCAGTGGAATGTGGTAATGGAGATGTTTGAGTGACGACGGAGAAAATCTGGAAACACTAACGAAATGCGTGATGGCAGGTGGCAGAAGGACGTAGAAGAATCCTTGATGACTGTGTGGTATTTAAAGTCCCTCTCATCGATCATTTAAAGGAGATAGTTTTAGGACGACACTGATACGCAGTGGATCTGGGACATTTTTTGTTGGCACTTTTCATACATCTACTGGTTTGGATGCTGGTGGTTGTGAGCGCTATTGCTTGAAGGGTTAGTGCGTCGGACTATTAAACGAGAGTACCTGGAATCCGAAACCTTATTGATGGTTTCGGGCTATAGCTCAAGCATTGCTCGGATGGTATTAGCCTTAAGTGCTTGAATTGTTTTCGGATTTTTGGCACAACATCGCTCAATTAAGGTTCGCCTAAAAAAACAAAAGGGTTAAGTCGCAGCTCCGAGGCGGTAAATTTACATTGCCAAGATGTCTGAGATTCTTTTCAAAATAACGCACTGTTTGAACTATAAAGCACTCGCCTTAGAAATAAGTATTCAATATTTCCCAACGCTACTCAGGCATAAACCGAAACTTGGACACTTTCCTAAGGAACAGCTTGGGCTTGGACTGTGGGCTGCTAAGAGCTTTTGACCTTAAATCTCGCGTAGAAGACTTTGCTGTCTAGGTAACCTTGTAAAAGAAGAAACAGTCTAGTCTAGAGAGTAGTCATTTCAGTTTATCCAGGACTTCAGTACACCATTCTTTGTCTAATGGCTTTGAAACGTTAGAAAATAGTGCTGGAAGACCTCGTCTCCGGTGGCGTGACCAGTTGTATAGGGACCATAATCGGATGTACGAAACTGGAAACGCCTAGTCCAAGACCGCGCTAGATGGCGAGGCATGTTGGCACAAGCCCAGGTCCACCCCGGACCGTAGCGGCCGCAAAAGAAAGCAGACCACTTCGCTGTAAGGTTGTTAGAGATTGTTTTAGTAGCTCTGTGCGTCTGCTCTATGCCCGAATGTTTTTGTCTAAAACTGAATTGAGGATTAGTATTAGATTTTTGCCTGGAGAATTTTTCTCAATAGCTTGGGCAGGACTAGAAGCAAGCAGATGCTCCTTTAGTTATTAGCATTTGTCGGACTCTGCCAAGCTTAGGAACAACGATCTTCCACACTTTTGGAACGTATTTTGTTTGAAAGATCGCGTGGAATACATTTCTAATGTAACCCAGTCCCATGGTCAGGCAGGTATTTGAGTGATTTGGTCGTAGCCTGGGTTTTTTTTTTTTTACTTTTAGTCTTGTGCTTGGTCTAATATCCTATTTCGTCTTTGGTAGTCAGAGCTATTTTTTTAGTGCCAGTGTTGGTCATTGAAGTCAGCGAATGATGGGTATTCTCTGTTTCGTTGGGAGATATGTTCACAAAGTGAGCTGCTAGTTTTTTCAGCTTTTTCTTCATTTGTTCTGGACCAGGTCTAGTTGTCGTTGACGATGATAGGCTAGTCAAAAATTATTGTCTTTGTATTTTCGCTAGCCTTCTGCGAAGACGTTGTCCTACGAATAAACACCATTAAACGAAAACACCTGGCAGTAATTGTTGTGGTCTTTAAATGTACTCGGTGATGAAAATTTGCTTGGAGAGATCCCAGAAGAAACCACTATTTGGAGCTGTGTTTTTCTTGGCATGGTGTACAAGATATAAAAAAAGTCGAAAAGTCGCTTCACCAAGACTAAAGCACCCCGTATCTCTCAATATTTAGGGATTCCAAAATTGTTTAAATAAAAATAAAACATTAATATTCTGCTGCAAGCCTTTTTGTCTTCAATATAAGCATACATATTTCTAGCACGGGCTAGAGAAAACTGCTTATTATGTTCATAGTCAAATCTTTGAATACACCTTCTACTGTCTTATACAAATGTTCCAAATTCTTGCATTCGTAACTTTTCATTTGCCTGTCTCTGCAGATGATCTTTTCCACCAACACAGATTCAGGTGATCTTTTTTCCAACACTCCGTAGGCGAATTTGTCCTTTGCTTATAAGCTGAGATTTATCCTTTTTATAGTACCTTTATATTTGAGATCTAAGATCTAATTAGCAAATTACTGTCCTTACCTTTGCCCTGCAACACAGAAAAAGAAAAAAAACATCGCAAGACACAACACCAAAAGGTCCATGGTCATTGCCTCCCATCCGCCCGCATAACCTGCGGTCAGACTTTCCGACCAGTTAGTCCCTTCAGCGTACCCGCATTTTCCGCCGTCCAAATCGCATTTCCCTGCCATTTCCACACATTAATTAGCACCCACAAAAAAAAAACCACAGAACCTCCCCAAACTCCGTTGAAAGGATCTGCATTGGCTAATTAAAATGCATTAACCTCACAACTTCTTGTGGTACTTTCGTTAATAAAATGAAAAAAAAAAAAACAGAAATTAAAAATTCCTCCCCCTCTTACGAGCGCTTACCAACGAGTTGCCACTTGCAGCACCTGGCGGGACCGACTTATTTCGAGAATTAGAGGCAGAAAGGTGCCCTCAGGTGGAGGTAACTACTTACACTGGAGGGTCGACACTAAAACCGAGTCCGCGTGTGTACGACCGTATCCTTGCTACTTTCTTCCACTTCCATTTCCTCAAAGGATAAAAAAAAATGAGACGAGGAACTTCACAAATGTATGCATGCAAATGGCTCCTTAAATTCCACACTGGTAATGGTGTTTGGTCGTCGAGAGGGAATATGTGTGCAAAAATGCAGACATAATCTCTCAAAAGAATTGCCCGGACAGGACCTGCATCAGCTGCATAAGGAGCTGCTGCCGCCCCTTGCGCTAATAGAACACGTCAATCCCAATGAGGAGAGGTCCTTTCCTGTTTTTTTGCCGTCCTTAAGTCGGAAAGTTCCCTGCCACATTCGTTATCCTTTCTTTCGCTTATGCCATTAGACACATATGGCTGCCAGGACATCAATTTTCCTGATGCCCTCTGCCAGACACATTTTTTGTTTTTCGTTGGGCTATCACGCCTTTTGTGACCCGCTTGAGAAAAGTCCAGACAAATGTCATCACACAAACCGATGGCTTATTTGCTCCTGGGTTACTCCCAGAAGGACGATTGCTGAAAAATGGTCGACCTCCCTTCCATTTTCTGGCGATCAGTTTTCATCCGTTGACAGAGACTGACTGACTTTGACGGCCGCAGGACACAAACACACATAGACATCCCTTAGGAGCGAGATAGAGAGAAGAACATTGAAAATTTAATTTGATTTCAAAGGAGATGCGGCGGCGGGGTGGGTTTCTTTGAACACCGTAAGAATATTTTGTGTCAATTGAAATCGATTTTTGAGTGGGCGGGGGTACACCGTCAATTTTGATGAATGAAAACAGGAGACGCCCTGTTCCAGTGTCCAGGACTCGTGTGTTTTCGGATTATTAGAGATTACGTGGGGACATAATCAGTGCGAGTCGCCTCGGGGAGGATCAAAGGCTAAATTAGATGATGATCGGCTTTGGTTGGGTGTGCTTGCGCCCCCGAGGTCCTGTGGCAACTGTGAATGAATCCAATCAACAGAGTTTATCTGCTGGGATATGGAAATTCTGATAGAGGATACAAAGCGGATTATGCAGAGGCGAGACGAAGTGAAAACAAATCATTGTGGTTTCCCGAAGGAGGCGAGGTGTAAACGAAGCTTTAAATCCGAGTCTGATTATGGACCTGATTAATTCACTTTGGAAAATTGATTTACAGACGTGGCGATAAACGTTGGGAAATCGACAAAATTCTTTTTTCAAATTTTATATTACAATGGAAGTCTTAAATTATTATTTAGAAATAGTTACACACTAATTGGTTTGAATTGAACAGAAAATCTTTGATTCTAATTATTGCTCTGTATATTATTGGATTAGGAATATTTCGTACACTAGCTCTTGTTATGGGTATTTTTCGTAAAGGTTTTCGCCTAAAAGTAGACCACGCTTATCTTTAACGATGGGGGTGGACGAGCTCAACTCGTCAGATGGGGTTTCTGGTAGACGCCTGTCAAGAGTTGCCGTGGGCTAGTGGTTGTGGGGTAGGTTCGGGATCTGACGGATTCGGGTTCGAATCCCATGCCGAGCGGTCTGGTTAGACTTCTTTTTTCCTTTTTCTATGCGCCAAATACCGGATATTGGGCTGAAAGATAGCTGCAGATGTCTTGGCCGTAGAAAGAGGAGAATCTGTAAGTCTCCAAAGAGCACGGTGCGGTATTCGAGCTGACCACGAAAGATCCCAAGGGCACTTCGCCTCCAAAAGTCAAGCGGAACAGTACCCTTCATCCAGAGAAAGTTAGTTATTAGTATTAGTTAAGTGAATAAGAAAAGAAAAGTGAAGTGAGGTTTTGGGTTCTTTTTTTGTTGTTAGGGAACAGAGATACGCACAAGGTAGGTTTCTTGTGATATTAGAAAATTCGCAAAAGAAACTGAAGAACGTTTTGCTTTATCGCTAGTGGTACGAGGTTTCCGGAGTAGCCGAAAAGAAAGCTGGCCAATTTTCGACCGCATGGAAGCAGGACCGTTAAGAAGCCGAACCTGAACCAAGCAGACCAGAGGAAGAGTTACGAGCACATCCCCGAGAGTGCGGCCAACCACCCCAACGGAAGACGGAGCATCCGAAACCAGAAAGCGCAAGTCCTAGTTTTTAAGTATCGTACCGTAGATAAGCCTCGTGTCGGAGAAAGGCAAAGAGATAGAGTGCGAGCTCGAACTGAGGACAGAGTGTCAAGAGAGCTCAGTTAGCGTTTTCGCATTAAGTTGAAATACGGGTTCGATAGCCGCGGGGGTTGCTGCGTTGTCCACGACGGGTTGACCATTTAGGTCCTGGGTTCGAAGCCGGTCCAAAGCTTTCGTGGTTTTTTTTTTTTTTCTTTCTTCGGCTAATCGAGCGTTAGTCGTAGTCGCGGTTCGAGTCTCAGGGTGAGAACGTTTTTTTTTATTGCCGACGGAAGGTCAGAGAATCGTACGGGTTCGAGTCTCAGCGGTGGAGCTTTTTTTTTTATTGAATTTCTCAACTTAGAAGTAAGATAGATTAAGAACTTTTTGTATCTAGTTTTAGTTTAGTTTTAAGTTTTGCTGAATTAAAGTTTATAACGTTTATGCGAGCTTCGTTTCTTGTCGCGATTCAAGAAGTAGGAGTTTTCGACCAAGGGGGCAATCGCGTGGCGCCCATAAAACTAACACCTTTTCTTTGTTTACCACCCACTCCCATCTCCAGGGTTGGTCTGGCACCTCTTTGGTCGACGTCGCGAACGGGGGGGCAAATCCGACGGTAACATTTTGGCGCCCAACGTGGGGCCTATATAATATATAAAACAAAAATCGCCAATCGAGAAGTTACGCCGCGTCGGTACGTGAGTTCGGTTTTTCTTGTTTTTTTGGCAAATCGATCATTTTTTTTTTTGCTTTTTTTGAGTAATTTTAAGGCGCTTTGTGTTGGTCGGTGGTCGTGGCTGGTTGAGCGTTTGGCTTGGTCACGGTTGTTGTTTTTGTATATACAGAAGGCTGGAAACCTCGTATCACAGTTTGGTGGGCAAAGGGGGTTTTCATTCGTTTGTCCTTTTTTTTATTTGTTTTCACTTTCTCTGGTTGCCGTAGGACTATTGAGTAAAGATGGATATAAATCGATTGAGCGCTGACGAGCTAACGTATGAGTTAGACATTAGAGGATTGTCCGCGAAAACTGTCGAAGAAATGAGGAAGGCACTTAGGACAGCCATGCGTAGAGAGACAAGCTTTTTACTGCAGACATACCCCTTTTCGTATCAAGAAGATGAAACCGCGATTAAGGGAAAGTTAGAAGAGATTACTAGATTAGTAAAAGCATTCCAGGGTGATGAGAATTGTGGGGAGTACAAAAAAATAGTGGCGAAGTCTGAATGGGTAGTGAGACGTTTGGGTAGAGTGGAACCAGATAGCGAAGAGGAAAAGAAGTTCTTAAGTAAGGCACGTAAGGAGATAGTAGATCTTTTAGGGGAGTTAGATGAGGTAGCGAAAGTCGGTCACAATGTCAGCGAACCAGAAATACACCCCATGGAAGGCGTCGGTGGTTCACCGCGCGCCGGACCCGGTCTACAACCGGGGCAATTTTTCCCACCACAGGCCTGTTCTTCCCCTCTTCCCGCTCTTGGTCACCGAGTCCCAGTGATGAAATGGGGAGTTAAATTTAAAGGCGAACCTCAGGAGTCCTTATGCGGATTCCTCGAAAGGGTTGACGAGTTGAGAGAAGCTAGGGGTTTCACGGAAGCGGAAGTATTCCAATCAGCGTTCGATTTATTTGAAGGGAAAGCAGTTATCTGGTTCAGGGCGAATAGGCCTTTTATAAAGAGCTGGAAGGAGCTGGTTTTGAAGTTAAGGGAGGAGTTTCTTCCACTGGATTACGAAGATCGCCTTTGGGAGGAGATACGTAGGAGAACCCAAGGTCGTTCAGAAACTATAGGGATTTATGTTAGCCATATGCTTGGCCTCTTCGGTCGACTCAGTAATCCTTGCCCACTAGAAATGAAGTTGAGACTTATTCGAAAAAACCTTTCACCGTTTTATCAAAGTCAATTGGCATTAACCGAGATATCGTCTTTGGACGAATTAATAACAGTTGGCCGACGGCTAGAGGCGGCGCGCTACCTTGTCGAAAGTTTTCACCCACCGCCGACGGGGAAGCATACTGCCCTTTTAGAACCCGATCTGTCATATGTGGGAGTAGATTGCAATACCACCGTGCAACTGAATTCAGTAACCCCCCACGGGGATAGTAGGACATGCTTCCGCTGTCAACAGAAGGGTCATGTCGCCAGGATGTGTTCGGAGCCGGTACGTTGCTATGGGTGCGGTGCTGAGGGGGTCATTCGAAGCCGCTGCCCGCACTGTTCAACTGTACGGGGAGTGACGGGAAACGTGAGCATGGCTCACCCGGCAGCGGGTCAGTGAGTCAGAGTTTTGCTTTACCCGCAGATGTTAAGAAGGAAGTGAGGGGGGGTCAGTTGGTAGTAGACTATTTATTAGCAGGAAAGGGGGGGGACAGACGTCCATATCTTAAAGTGGAGTTGTATGGGCTGGAATTTTTGGGTCTATTGGATTCGGGAGCGTCGCGGTCTATTGTGGGTGGTCCAGGGTGGGACCAACTCGTGCTGTTAAATTGCAATCTTAAGAAGATAGACGTGACCGAAGTTACGGTAGCCAATGGGGAAGGGGTTTCGGTTATGGGGTCTATTACTGTGCCAATTAGGGTGGAGGGCGTTGTGAAAGTAATGGAGCTGCTAGTAATACCGGGGTTGAAGCACAGTTTGATCTTGGGGGCTGATTTTTGGGAGAGGTTTGCTATCGTTCCGAAGTTGTGCAGCAGACAATGGGAGTTCGATCACGCAGTAGGAGCCATAGAGAGCGCGAGTGCTTTGAACCCGGAGCAGGTGTTAAAGCTAAACACGCTTGTTAGTGAGGCATTTGAGAGTATGGGAGATGGTCTGGGTTGTACGGATCTCGTACAACACGTAATTAGGACGAAAGCGGAACCTATAAAACAGAGGTACTATCCGGTTTCACCCACAGTACAGAGTGCGATCAACCGGGAAGTGGATGAAATGTTAGCGGCGGGTGTGATTGAGCCCTCTACTAGCCCATGGTCATCTCCAATACTTCTAGTGAAGAAGAAAGATGGGAAGTTTCGTTTTTGTGTCGATTTCCGAAAACTTAACAGTGTGACCGAGAAAGATGCATATCCCATTCCATATGTATCGGCCACGTTAGACAAATTACGTAATGCACGGTTTCTATCCTCACTCGATATAAAATCGGCGTACTGGCAGATTCCGATGGCTGATGCCTCGAAAAAGCTTACTGCTTTCACCATACCTGGTAAAGGTTTGTACCAGTTTCGGCGGATGCCGTTTGGTTTGCACAATGCTCCAGCTACGTGGCAACGATTTATAGACACAGTCCTGGGTCCTGATCTAGAACCCAACGTTTTCGTTTATCTCGACGATGTTATAATCGTCACCGACTCCTTTGACCAACACCTCAGAGTTCTCGCGGAGGTACTGGGTAGACTAAGAAGGGCAGGACTTAAGCTCTCGAAAGATAAGTGTGAGTTCTGTAAACCAGAGCTACGCTACCTTGGTTATATTGTGAGTAGTAAGGGATTAGCAGTAGATCCGGAAAAGGTTCGAAGCATGGTCGAGTACCCGAGACCAGATACCGTTACGGGCGTCCGCCGATTCGTGGGAATGGTATCTTGGTACCGTCGTTTTGTGCCGAACTTTTCCGATGTTATTGCTCCAATCACAGAGTTATTAAAGAAGAAGAAGAAATTTGTCTGGAGTGAAGCGTGTGAGCGGGCGTTTGTGAACTTGAAAGATCTTTTGGTCAGTGCACCAATTTTGACCTGTCCCAATTTTACCCTACCATTTATTATCCACACAGATGCGTCGGGGTTTGGTATAGGTGCTGTTCTCACACAGGAGGAACCCACGAAAGGGGAACAGGTGATAAGTTACCTTAGTCGGACTCTGTCGAAGACCGAACGTAACTACTCTACCACCGAGCGCGAATGTTTGGCCGTATTGTGGGCCATAGAGAAACTGAGGCCATACATAGAGGGAAGCACCTTCACTGTAGTGACGGATCACCACTCCTTAGTATGGCTAAGCAATTTGAGGGACCCACAGGGAAGGTTAGCGCGATGGGCTGTAAGACTTCAACAGCACGATTTTAAAATCATTCATCGCAAGGGGAAGGAACACTTAGTCCCAGATGCGCTTTCGAGGGCGGCGATAGAAGTGTCAGAGATTGGAGATACAATTAAAGATAAATGGATAGTGAAAATGTTAGGAGCGGTGACTGCGTCCCCAGAGCGGTATCCCAACTGGAAGGTAGAAGGTGGTAAGCTTTTCAAATACGTTAGGGCGAGGTTTCCGAATTTGTCGAGTGAGGAGGAGCAGTGGAAGCGGGTGATAGCCAAGGAGCACAGGGGGGAAATTCTAAAACAGAATCATGACCACGTTCTAGCCGGTCATGGTGGAGTCCAGAAAACCTACGATAGAGTTGCTCAGCTATTCTTCTGGCCGAAAATGAAGACGCAAATAGCGAGGTACGTCCGGAATTGCAAAACGTGTCAGACCGTCAAGCCTGACTTACATAAGCCAGCTGGGTATGCGTGCACCAGGACGAATGTCTCTCGGCCTTGGGATATGCTCTGTATCGATTTAATCGGTCCCCTCCCAAAATCATCTAGGGGTTATATGTATATACTGACGGTTGTAGATTATTTTTCGAAATTTCCCTTGTTTTTCCCTCTTCGGACAGCGACCGCTAAAGCAGTAACCACCATAATAGAAGATCAAATTTTCATGGTCTTCGGAGTGCCAAAGTGGATTGTATGCGATAATGGGGTCCAGTTTAAGAGTAAGGAGTTCGGGAGCCTCATGCGGGAGTATGGGGTCACTGTTAATTTCACGGCCTTTTATCATCCGCAGGCGAACCCGGCTGAACGCTTTAATCAAACGCTGAAGACTAAGCTTAGGGCCTATGTTTCTGAGAACCATCGGGTATGGGATCTGATTCTTCCAAAGGTGAGCTGTGCGATCAGGGCTTCCACCCATGAAGTGTTGAAAGTTACCCCGTTCTTTGTACTTTTTGGGAGAGAGATGCCATTGAAAGGTGATAATCTTGCGTTACCGACTGAGGGTTTCACTGTCGAGAGAAGAGCAGAGCAGGTGGACCATCGTATTAAGGGCCTAGATGACGTAATCAAGGACGTTCGGGCGAAAATCTTGTCAGCTGGAGCAAGGGCTTCGAGGCAGTACAATTTGCGTAGACGAAGTATTACGTTTTTCCCCAAAGACTTGGTGCTAAGGAGGAATTTTGTTTTATCTGATGCTGCCAAGTACTTCAATGCGAAATTAGCTGCAAAGTATGTAGGGCCATTCGAAGTGAAGAGGAGGGTGTCCCCATGGACGTATGAGCTAGTAGGCAAGGATGGCAAAACCGCGGGGGTTTGGCATGTTAAAGACCTCAAGGCCTTTACCAACTCCCACGAACTTCTGGGGTAGGGGCGTAGTCGTAGCTAGGAAAGTGGACGGGGAGAGGGCGTGATTGAGCGAAAACCTTTAGAAAGAAAGGGGGGAATTGTTATGGGTATTTTTCGTAAAGGTTTTCGCCTAAAAGTAGACCACGCTTATCTTTAACGATGGGGGTGGACGAGCTCAACTCGTCAGATGGGGTTTCTGGTAGACGCCTGTCAAGAGTTGCCGTGGGCTAGTGGTTGTGGGGTAGGTTCGGGATCTGACGGATTCGGGTTCGAATCCCATGCCGAGCGGTCTGGTTAGACTTCTTTTTTCCTTTTTCTATGCGCCAAATACCGGATATTGGGCTGAAAGATAGCTGCAGATGTCTTGGCCGTAGAAAGAGGAGAATCTGTAAGTCTCCAAAGAGCACGGTGCGGTATTCGAGCTGACCACGAAAGATCCCAAGGGCACTTCGCCTCCAAAAGTCAAGCGGAACAGTACCCTTCATCCAGAGAAAGTTAGTTATTAGTATTAGTTAAGTGAATAAGAAAAGAAAAGTGAAGTGAGGTTTTGGGTTCTTTTTTTGTTGTTAGGGAACAGAGATACGCACAAGGTAGGTTTCTTGTGATATTAGAAAATTCGCAAAAGAAACTGAAGAACGTTTTGCTTTATCGCTAGTGGTACGAGGTTTCCGGAGTAGCCGAAAAGAAAGCTGGCCAATTTTCGACCGCATGGAAGCAGGACCGTTAAGAAGCCGAACCTGAACCAAGCAGACCAGAGGAAGAGTTACGAGCACATCCCCGAGAGTGCGGCCAACCACCCCAACGGAAGACGGAGCATCCGAAACCAGAAAGCGCAAGTCCTAGTTTTTAAGTATCGTACCGTAGATAAGCCTCGTGTCGGAGAAAGGCAAAGAGATAGAGTGCGAGCTCGAACTGAGGACAGAGTGTCAAGAGAGCTCAGTTAGCGTTTTCGCATTAAGTTGAAATACGGGTTCGATAGCCGCGGGGGTTGCTGCGTTGTCCACGACGGGTTGACCATTTAGGTCCTGGGTTCGAAGCCGGTCCAAAGCTTTCGTGGTTTTTTTTTTTTTTCTTTCTTCGGCTAATCGAGCGTTAGTCGTAGTCGCGGTTCGAGTCTCAGGGTGAGAACGTTTTTTTTTATTGCCGACGGAAGGTCAGAGAATCGTACGGGTTCGAGTCTCAGCGGTGGAGCTTTTTTTTTTATTGAATTTCTCAACTTAGAAGTAAGATAGATTAAGAACTTTTTGTATCTAGTTTTAGTTTAGTTTTAAGTTTTGCTGAATTAAAGTTTATAACGTTTATGCGAGCTTCGTTTCTTGTCGCGATTCAAGAAGTAGGAGTTTTCGACCAAGGGGGCAATCGCGTGGCGCCCATAAAACTAACACCTTTTCTTTGTTTACCACCCACTCCCATCTCCAGGGTTGGTCTGGCACCTCTTTGGTCGACGTCGCGAACGGGGGGGCAAATCCGACGGTAACACTCTGTTAAAAAAAAATTAACGAGACCAGTTGTTTGTTGCCATAAACGAGGAGTTAGTTGTTTCGTTCAGCTCTCAGTGAGCACACGCATCAGTCATTGCCAACCAATTTCTTTTTCTAATTACACCTTTTTTTCTTTAATAAATTGCATTATTTAGCTGAAACCCCTGGTGGGCAAAACTTAATTCTTTTTATTTTTTCGCTATTTATCAATATTTTAATAAAATTGAAATAATAATAATTATAAATAACATTATTTGAATTCTAATTAAGCTCTCGTGTTTTTTTTTTTAATAAGCTCCAAGTATTAATGGGAACAGGACAAATTTGAAACACAATGCTTATTTTCTCGCAATTTTCAAAAGTTACACAAAAAAAACTATTTAAATTCATCATACGCTGCAAGCTTACTAAAAAAAATGAAAACCGTGAAAAAACAGCTATGGCCAAGAAAAATAGAAACAACTATCAATTTTAAAAAGAAACAACTATAGCCCCTATTTTAGTCGGGTTATTGAAACTTCTGTGGTCGTAATTAATTGGTAAATATGCTTACAATATATTCCAACAAAATTTGTTTGCATAGTTTGCATATTTTGTCACAATTTTCTAAAAACGTCCTAATGTGCTGAAAGAAATAGAAACAAAAGGCACGAATACTATAACTTTGACGCCAATATTTGATAATGGCTTTTTGCGGAGTGTCCAAGAGCAAACATTTCTTGCTATAGAAGAGTGGTGTCTAGCTTCGTTTAGGAGCAGGGTGCAATTAAAAGAAATAATAGTTTAAAATGATAAAAAAAGAGTGTGTGCTTTGGAGTGAACAAGCTATGCTTTGGCCCTGCATGGGCTGTTACGCAGATTATTTTTATTTATTTTTAGACCAAGCAACTCAAGTAAAACTTCTTTAGCTGTAATCCAACTCAATGCATCGAATAGAAATCTACCTTAAAGCTATATTTTTAAGAAAAGTAGCTAACCTTTCAAACATTAACCAGATCGGTCAAACCGTTCCAAATTTGCAAATTCCAAACATTAATAGAATCGATTTGAAAACCCATAGGATTTTTTCTAACTCTTGAACGGTTGAACCGATTTCGATGAAATTTAGAATTATGTCTTGCACTAAAACGTTAACTAATTTTTGCATTTTGTATCCAATGAGTTTGACTGCAACTGAGAAAGCAACCGCGGCACAGAGCAGACCAACGTTTCCATAAATTTCAAGGAAATCGGAGCGATCTACTAAGCCCTTTGGCGATTGCGCACACGTGTTCAACAATAGTATCTCCCGCGACTGCTGTGAACCACAACGTAGAGTTATATATTTCAACTTCTTTCTGCTCTATAAACCCAAAATATACAGAATACCATCGCCGAATAAGTTTACATGAGAGGGAAAGATCGCATATAATCTATCATATAAATCAGTTTACCCCCAACGCACGTAAAGAAGTTTTACTTCAAAAAAAGCATATTGGAAAACAATGGCAAAGTACGGTACCTTATGGTTGTGAAAGCCAGAAATATGTTCTTGAATCCTACATTTAAATTAAACTATTTATTTTAATAGTTTTTGAAAAATTCCAATTTAAACTTAAAATTTTATTAAAAAAAAATATTTTATTTTTTTTTTTATTTCGAAATGGAGTGTGGAATTGGCTTCTTGAGGTCAATGCTTATGTCAATTCCGAATCGAACTCAAAAAACCGAATGGCTTTGTAGTTCAAAATTAACCTTAATGTCGGCGTTGAACTCTGTAGGCTGAGATAAGGGAAAATGCTATTTTGCCAGGTCTGGAGAATATGGTGAATGTGAAAGCAACTCGAAGACAAAATTTCAAAGATTTTTTCTAGAAAAAACAGTGTTTTATTAACATTTGAAGTTTCTTTTTATCTGTTTTTTTTTTTTTTTCGAAATAACTAAAGCTGCTTCACTCAAAATGTTATGTATCACAGACTAATCGTCTGAAACCTGTTTAATTTATACATGTGTCTTTTCTAGATTTGTAACAATCATTGGAACATTGGAACAATTGATCAACATAATTAACAGGCAAAAAAGACTAGCGTTTGCAAGAGAGTACCCAGTCGAACCGATAGATTTCCAGTGTATACGCAGTTACAGTGAACCAAAAAAAAATGGAACACACAACACAGCCAGGTTCAATTTGCGAAATAAATTGCAAATTGTTCTACGATTCAAGCATCTACATATATTTGTTTGTGTTACGTTTACCCTACTGCACAGGATAACAATTAAAGTAAATATACTTCGATTTCAATAGCCAAACAAAAAATGGGACAGTAATTCTTAATTCAATTAAATCAAAACAAAAACCAATCGATATAAAATTTCATGTTTTGTGCAATTTTCTTTAATTTTTACATTGAATAATTTTGTTTCTCCAATGATCCGACCAATTTTTTTTTTTTCAAGACACTCTGGAACTTTTGATATTCCTTAAGGACAGCAAATTTAGGTTTTATTGGGAAAATATTGTCTGTTTTCTGAATTCTCGTTATTATACAGCCCGAAAATGTTCGAAAATATTGAACAACAATCTTTGAGGACAATTTGATAACACATTTTGTGCATTCCATATTAACCAGTGCTTCGTTATATTGGTTGTTTTTGTCGTTTCGTTATAGTGCACCAATGTTACAGCCAACTAGTTCACTTATCTAGGGGATTGTAGTTGTTCAAAATGTCTGAATATTCAAATTATGATGAATATAAAACCGAACTCGGTTCCATCGCACCCCAAGCCATAACACTTCCACACCGAGTCTGATGCAACCATAAACAACTCAAATAAACAAAAAAAAAAAATAACACCTCAACAAAATAATAACGACGAAATCCTTAAACAAACATCAGTAAGCTCAGCATACTGTGGTCACCGAAATAGCGCATTGTGAAATTAATTCCTCTTAAAGTACTACTCTGCATGGTTCTATAGGATTTTATTGAATTAAGGTTACGATCCTCTCAGACAATTGATTCAGCGATCAGTAATACAATGCTTCAATGACCGGGAGGTGTGATTAGAATCATTATCGTGCAAAAATGTCCATGATAATGGCAAAGTGTAATCTGTAAAGGGCTTCATATGGTCCTCCAATATTATTTTACATTTATTCTGGTCCATTCGTTACTCTATTTTCACGATAGGCCCAACATCATGCCACGAAAAGGCAGGCCAAACCATGACATGTACTCCACCATGTCTTACCCTCTACCTCGCTTCATTTTCCTACTGGTTTTGTAAAAATCGATACGGCAAGATTAATTGAAATGATTTTTATATCAGAAACTAAAATTTATGCTGCATTAAAAGCTTAATTCCTCTTACAAATTTCACCGGAGACAAAGTCTTCCCTTAAAAAATTCTGCAACTTCATTGTGTTTCGCATTGGGAGATGCAAAAAAGTCTAAGATGCCTTTTCGATTTGCCTCGCCCATAACTTAGACAGGGGCATAAGTTTCACATAGTTTTCCCAGGATATCCAACAAATTTCAAATTGATGAGTTAATTAATTTCCATCTAAGATTTATGGTCAGATCAATTACTTAAGAGCTCGATGAGCCTTCTATTTTGCTTTCGAAAGACGATCCTAAATCCTGGCATTCACCCCCCAAAGCATTCCAAAAGAACAATGAATGCACTTCATCCTCAGACGACACCTACTTCAAAGTTCAACAAGAGCCTCAATTAATTGAAGTACATAACTCATGCTGCTCATAGACAATCAGCCTCCCAAGGAGCCAGGTGTTGCGGAACGATCCACACGTTCCTGCCAAAATTTCGGGAATGGGAAGCAGGTCGGGAACAAGTGTTCCACCCAAACCCCGCATTCCGACATAAATAACGTGCCTGACATGAAGAACCCGTGGGGTTGAAAAGACGCCCCATCAGCACAAGCGCCGGCAAAGACAATTCATCCAGAAATCTACGTTTGGCACAAAGCTATTCCCGACTCTCTCCTCACCCATGTAGTGTCACTCTTACTCTGCGCGTTCCAATTTTTAACTGCAATGCAGATCATTAATGCAAGTCACGAAGTCGACCAGCATTTTCGTGGACTATGGCGGGAATGAAAAAAGATAAAAAAACGAAAACGAAACGAGTTCCTTGATTCGGTTCAATCACCAGGGGAAAAGACGAATTATTTACAAGGCAACTTATATCACTTCCGGGAGACACATCTGCTGCCGTTGTATCTAGAACGGCGACGGCGAGCACAAGAGCCCGAAAAATCCTCGTGCAGTCAGCTTAACAAATCCAATACCTGTGTGGCACCTTATGAATCCACACACATTTATCTTGTAGATACCCTCAGAAATAAACATCGTAAACTTTTTAAAGTTTTCCCTGCCGCCCTCCACGTGTTTGTCCTTTTTGTTGTTGTTTTTGTTTTACGTCAAAACTTTCATTTGATTTGATTAGAGTCACTTGCTGTTGTCTGCAGTTTCGTGGCGTTGCCGGTGAAAAGTTTTTCAGTATTTTTTTTTTTTGTGTGGGTGACTCTCGTCCATAGATACGGGAATGTATCTTCTATCTTTTGTTCGCACACATTACATTGTCTTGCCTTAAAGCGATGTGTCATCGTTAAATTAGGTCACGCCTCATTTCCGACGATGAGAAGTTTAACTTTTGGCGGTTTAATATCCTTGGCTGAGGTCGTAAACAAGTAGTTAGCTTTTTGTGTGTGTGTGTGTGTGTGTGTGTGTGTATGTCCTTTACTGGTCGTAAATAATTTTACGTTAATCAATCATTTTATACAACACAAGTGTGGGGTGGTGAGTCTGTTTGCTTTTATAGTTAAAGCTGTCTTAGGTGTTTCCTTGTGATGGAAGAACGTTCTTGTTCGCTAATTTATTGGAAAGGGTTGGTTTATATAATGATCTGGCCATTATCTTGCTTTATATCGGCATGACTCATTTGTTGCTTGTGCAGTCTTGTCAGAACAGCAGAATAAAATTGAGAAATTCCTTTTCAATTACATTATCACTGATGCAAGGAATTTTGCAGACAGGCAAAAACAGTGCACTAAAATAAAATTCAGAATTTATTATTGCTTAAATTCATAAAGAGATATAATCTACTTTATTCTTAAAGGACAATCTAATTTAATCTAAAAACGAATGATGTCCTCTAGATGTCTTTCCAAGATAGTTTCAAAGGAAACAAATGCTTTACGAACACGAATCTAAACCTAGGAACATTTTAAAGATAAAATTAATTCATGTTTTCTTAAAGTGAATGCTTCGTGTATTTGAAAATAATAAAAAAAAATCAATTTTTAAAGAATAATCATCTCTTTGTCGCCTTTTACAATCTGCCTATTAGTATTAAATCCATCGTGGATAAGATCTGAGTTTTCACATTTGACAGTAGTGCAATTTTATTTTATTTTGATTTAGTCAAAGATTAAAAAAGGCGAAAATGTTTGTGGTGGTGCTTCTATTGTATAATATTTTATTATCACATAAATTCTTATGTCCATCTATTACAAAGATTATGGAATGTGTTTTTCATCTGTCAGAACTACAACTAAGTGACTGAAAGTAACCCAAAAGGTGTAAAGCCAGGGACTAACCCTCCGCAAGAACTGGTTGACTCAACTCTCAATTTGAGAGTTCTTTAAAAATTTTGTTCAACACCTTTTGTAAATGTTACTCTCAAATAATTAGAGTTAATTAGAGCAATTTTTCCTCAATCGACCGCAACAATTTAGTTGAAACGGTCTTTTAAATTTTATGATCTAGAGCAAAATTTGGATTTTAAGATTTTAAATTTTAATTATGAATGGCTGCTTCATTGATGCTCATTATCTCTCGGTTTTGACGGAAAACATTCAATGCATTTTTTTTTTGTCATCTTCTGCAACAAATTGTTCCATTGGAATTTAATATTGACGGTAAAAATTAAGTCGGTCCGTTTTCAAAAGATGGCGGAAGTTGTGGCTTATCTTGGAAGCGATTACCTACTTCATTGGAAAGGTTGTCAGCGATAATTAGTGTGCATCAGCGTCTGTTTTAAACAACAGCATTGTTTTTTGCCTCTTCGAAAATGTATGGATTTTTCTAAAATAAACAACATATGCGGAAGTTTTTGATTTTTTTTTTTTTTAATTTGAAGAAAAGTGCAGCTGAAGCCCATCGAATGGTTTTAGAAGTTTATGGTGAATCTGCTCCGAGCGATAAATCATGCAGACAATGGTTTCGACGCTTCAAAAGTTTTGATTTGAAGACAAAGAGCGTCCTGATTAGTCCAAAAAGTTTGAAGATGAGAAATCGGAGGCTTTACTGGATCAAGAGGAGCACAGAGCCAAACGCAAAGTGAACTCCCAGAATCGTGACTCAGCAAAAAATTTTCGTTCGGTTAAAGAGATTTGGATTTATTCAAAAAGAAGGAAATTGGGTGCCGTACGAGTTGAAACCGAGAGATGTTGAGAGGCGACTTTTAACCTCGGAACTGCTTCTTGAAACACATCAACGAATGAGATTTTTTCACCGGATCGTCGTGACTGGAGATGAAAAGTGGATATACTACGATAACCCCAAGAAGGAAAAATATTATGCAAAGCCTGGTAAACCCGTTGCACCATCGTCTACATCAACGCCAAGGAAAAACATCCACAGTTTAAAGGTCATGCTTTGCATATGGTGGGACCAGACGGGTGTGCTACTAAAACAAATCGAAAACATTGATGGGAAACATTATCTACTACAACTAAACCGTTTGAATGCGTGGCGTGAAAAACGGCCACAAACGTCCGAAAGTCATGACAAGGTGATTTTGCAGCATGATAACACTCGGCCCCAGGTGGTTGCAGCGGTCAAAAACTACCTGAAAACTCTGAAATGGGAGGTCTTATCCCACCCGCCGTATTCTCCAGACCTTGCTTCTTCCGACTACTGGCTTTTTCGACGGATGCAAAACGATTTGGAGGGTCACCGATTCGGGTCTTTTGAATAAATCGAAGAATGCCTCAATGATTGGATCGATGCCAGAGAGGACTAATTTTTTAGAGATGATATTCGAAAATTATCGGAGAGACGGGAAACAGAAGTCGCTTCCGACGAACAATACTTTGAGTGATGTATTTTTTATGTTTTTTCAATGAAAAACACAAAAAAACGAACCGAATTTATTTGTACTCTGAAACTTTCTCCTTCCTTGCACACTGCTCAAGAAAAGTGTTCTAATATTTTTTTCAATAATATTCAAGTCTGGCGATAATGCAGTCCAATGTTGAACAGAGTGATTATTGCATTGGAATTACTTTTTTCCAAGCTATGTGAATCTTCTTGTAAAATAAAGTTGGGTCATTCTATTTAATGTACCTACAGTCTACAATTTTAATATTGTCTTTCGTTTTCATTCTTCTATTTATAAAACAAATGTTTGCTTTGTTCTTGGAGATATTCCTTCTCAAATTCTGATCCCACCTCCGCTTTGTTCCGGTGCATACGGGTTTCGCCCATACGAGAAAAATTCAAAAACGAATTTTGATCCCTCCTCCGCTTGGTTCCGGTGCATTCGGGTTTCACCCATACGAGAAAAATTCAAAAACGTTTCAGTAAAAAGTAGTTTTTTTCCATAGAGCATGGTTCAATGTTAAACATTACAAACATTACATTAGCGCTTACATATGTTATCAATTTACTTTTCAGTTTTAAAGTGAGCACATTTATTATTTTTTTCGAACAGAAAAAACACATTTTAGTCAATATTTTAAAGTTATTTTTTCTATATAAGGTTTATAGTAGATATTTTTCGAAATGAAATTAAAAGAAGAAGATGTGTCAATTATTTTACTGTGACAATGCTGACGTTGGGGTTTTTGTTTTTAAATTATTATTGTATAAACATGACCCACTAACGCAATTTTTTGAATTCGGTCAGTAATAAAATAAGCTTTTCAAATAGATCTTAACATGGCTTGGCTATATAAAGCAAAGTTTCAGCTTTAAAAAAAAAATATAACATGTAGCACATAGCACCCACAATTAACAACAACCAGCTCAATTTTGAGTTTTAGTTTTCCCATTGAGCGTTTTTTTTTTATTTTCATGTACATAATTTTCTTCAGGCTGGATATATTTTTGCTCGCTGTGTATGAGGCTCATTTTCGACATTTGGGTACTGAAAGATGGCGATGTTTGTTAAGAGAAAATTTTTTTAAGATTAAGAATTTTTATTTTTTCCTTTTAAATAAATTACAATTTGCTATCGCATAAATTGTTAAGAGAAAAACCAGGTTTTTAATTCTGCGATTAAAATTATAAATTCAGAAAATATAAAAAAATAAAATTGAATTCTTATTTTTATGAAACTGTTATTAATTTGAACATAATTTACTTAACATGAAAAAAAAAAATTATTTTTAAACTAAAAACCCAAAAAGAAAACACAAACATTTTGGTAGCAAGTGTATAAATGGGCGTGTCAGAATGCGTTTCTTCTTTTTAATAAATTGTCTATCTATATCTGAAAGTTTGACTACAATTGGATGAGTCATTTAGGTGTTAGGTCTTAGTTATTTGTGACTGCCTGACTGAGGCTCACGTAGGCCATTTGTTGGCCCATTGTGCTGTTACGCCTCCGGATTGTTTCCAATGCTCGGACTCGCTGCCTAAAGAGTTCCTTTAGAGGATGAAGATGAGTCATTTAGAAGTTATTGAATATTGACGCTCGCTCAGTGTGCGGCGTGCGCATTAGGTTTCCCATCATCCTCAATTCAAAAAGAAAACCTCCAAATTGTTGCATCGTCTTAGAAACAGCTCCACTTCCGCAAACCATGAAAATAATTTTGAAATACATCGGGTAAATTTAAACTAACTTTAATATGAAATCTTTTCTCCAACGCCCCTTCCACTTTGCATGATTTTTGGCTGGTGTGAAACGGGCTTTCCGATGGAGTTGAAATAGAGTAGCTTCGCTTTTTAGAAGCTTTGTTTTGCAGATGTTCGGTGTTGGTTAACACATGCTGGGGAGTCCCTATTGTCTAGATCACATCTGCCCGCTGATGTCACGGTATCCCCTGTTGTTGCTTTAGAATTCGATGTCGCTCTGAGAAGGGATGGCTGTTCTGACCTTAAGGTCAGGCAATATTTTTGTTTGTTGTCATTTAAGTAGTCTGTAACTAATGTCCGATTTCAACTTAAAATGTTTGTTATTTTGTTGACCAAAAACCGCTCTAGACGAATTTTTTCAATGCTTGGCATTTCAATCGGGCTTAACATTTTTCCAAATCACATTTTTTGTATATTTGACTAGCAATAACAGTTCGAGGAACCCTTTTCCTAATCGAATCAGTACAAATTATCATTTAATGATAAAGAGCTTCCGAAAAGAAATAAGTGGCAAATTTGACAGATGACGGGAACCATTCGATTTGTAATTTTAAGATTTTAGACAAAAATTAACACTACTTATTTGACAGTAACATTTGTAGCTGGTGCTGAGCAAAATTCTTAAGAATCCTAAAAATCGAGGGGTTGTTACTCAGACTATTTTTTTTTTTATAAAAATCGAGGAATGTCTCAACTAGTTTTCACAAAGGGTATTAATCTTTCAATTTTAATTTTTAGTTCAGTTTATTAGCGAGTGGGTCACTGAACAAAATAAAAGAAGTGGATTTTAGCGTGAACATGATGCAACGATTCTGCTACTTAACGTCGTGCTCCTAAAAGTGTGTGGATTTTTAAGCTGTTGTATGGATTGTATGAATATTTAAATGACGAAGCAATAGAGATGCGGTATAGACAATTACATACTCCATAACAAGACGAACAAACCTCTTTATTTGAAGTATTTGAATCGCAAGTTTTGCTTCTTCCAAAACATCATCACTCCACTTTCTTAAGAGAAAATAGAAAATGCTTTAGAGCAATTCAGTCACATCACACTACTAACAAGTTAATTGTTTTATTGTTTCTAAACCAGTTATAAATTCATTGAAGAAACTCAAAGTTAAAAAGAAATTTATTTTCCAGAAAAGAAACTTAGACCGATTTTCCTTTTTCACTCGCCACCTCCACTTCCATTGCATCTTTTTTGCTATCACCCAGCGTTAACGCTGACACATGTCCGAGTCTAAAATAAATTCTTTTTCAAAAATCTCAACGAAATTAAAAAAGAAAAAGAAACTCCAACTGTTTTCAAGACCAGCACACGGTCTCCTCTGTCTGCGAGGTGTCTGTCAACTTTAATCAAATTTCACGGGTCACAGAGGAGAGCCACCAACAGCCCCCGCGATATCTCTGACACCGCAACATCTGAGTTATCTGTTTTTGTTTCCTCCGTTCGTGTCTGAGAGAGTTTTTAGAACTTTTATCCTGTTTTTCTGTTTTTTTCAAAAACCATTTATCATTCGCCACAATTTCCATTAGAAAACTTTTCCCAGCTGCAACCAAGATAAAGCCGAAGCGAGTTTTTTTGTACACTTTTTGTCCTTGCTGTTGTTTTGCCTTTTCAATTAGTTGAATCGCCTGCCGGAGCGCATCCTGAAAGACCGGATGACGCAAATGTTGCCGTTGCATGTCGGCGGAAGGATCATCCGTGGAATGAAAGTCAACAGCAAGTGTCCTGCAAAGTATATTTGTATCTCAATCAGAAGATTTAATTATTTTTCTCAAGAAGGAGTCAAGCGCTCGGGAGGTCATCGCACTGGGACGACTTAATTCTTTAGTCTGCAGGATACGGTTGCAGGAGCAAATAAATCGCAGTGAGGAGGCAAATCTCTGTTTAAATTGTCTCCCCCCAGACGTGGCCGGAGAGGATCAGCAGCAGGTGGTAGCAGCGGAACCAGCACGCACGCATCCGGTGCGATTGATTCAACATTCATTCATTCGAATTGAATTGAATTTGTCGGGCAAATATTGACCCTGGTGGGCTGCAGAGTTCGCAGGGGCTACCAGCTCTTAGGCAAATACGCCCGTCATAATAAATATCGAGGTGTTTTTCCAGAGTCCCCACATCTTCACCGCACACGGTCGAATCGAAATGAAATCGCTTTCATGGTCTCGCAATAAATATTCATCGGGCAAATCCTGCAAGGATATGTTTACACAAACGCTCTGTCGGTATTTGGCTGAGCGGACTCGGTTTTTTTGTTGTGTGCACATTTTTTTTCAATTTATGAAGCTGTCAGTCGACGGGAAGAAATTTACATGTGAACTTACTCGAATGTAATACATCACAAAGCCAGGCGGGGAGGTGGTGAATCCGGAGAGGCGGTTTAAGGAGGTCGACTGAATGTGGCTGGCAGATTTCCAGGTGACGGCCGCAGACGATGATTTGTCAACGTCAAGCTGAGCACGTTGAATTGATCTGGTGGCTAGCACCTGAGGCTAACGTCACCTTAATATGACAAATTGTTGTTTGATTCTTTCTGCCGTTTTTTTTTTTGGAAATGTGTTGGGGTAGAGTCGTTGAGCGCATCCGTCGTCCTTGAGTGCGACTGACCCGATTTTCAGTTTGCTTTAAGTGTGTTTTGAATGTAAAAAAAACCATTGGGGGGTAGGAAAACGAATCCATGAATGCTGTAATGACGTTGAATAGAGTGATTAAAAATACTAGAATAAATGTTATTATAAATCGATGGGTGAACAAGATTTTTAAGTCTCGGTGTCTACGTTAAATTAAAAAAAAAACCACATCCGGCTCGATCAATACCCAAAATGTTTACCTTAGAGGGTACATCTTAGAATCGAAATCTTTTCCTTCTAAAGGTGCATCGCCTCAATCCCGCTCGTCTATTCGTGATAGAAGCGTGTGTAGCAGCTCAATCGCAATTGTATTGATTGTGCTCAGGATCTGAATCACCTCGCTTGAGGCGCACCAGAGAACTCCATACCTTGGATCCAGAATCGACTACCACGACCACAGTATTAGCCGGTTGCACGGTCGTCAGCAGTTTGCATCCTGTCCAATCAACTTCTTTGACTGACGATGCTCCACTCGGATCAAGCCAAGTCCCCTAAGGGACACCTGAGTTTTCACTTTATAAGCTAAGCGAGCGGGAATTGTTCCATGATGGCCTCACTTCACATGCACCTGTCGTACACTGAGCTCCCATTAGTTTTGGCACACACGAAATACTCAAAGTTTCCAAGGACCTTCGCTGGCATATTATAACCCATCATCGCAACGCATTCGCCGCACCTGCTCTTTTGGGTCATCAAAAATACAGATGTCAGGATAAAAACCCCTTGCCAAAAAAAAAATATGGAGCTGCTCCCATTCGCATTTACCGCCGGCACATGCCTACTTCGGGTTCGTAGTCAATTTCCAAAGGACACGTGTGTGTGCCTAGCCGAATGTCCTCACGTCTGGCCATGCATTAAAAAATATAAATTTTTGTTTTCATTTTTTTTTTTTTTTTTTTTTTGTGACGGCAAAGAGGAAACGTTGAACTTTTATCCTCGTCGTCGTCGGCAGCACTGAGCTTATAACACATCCCCACCGCTTGTTGGCAATTTACCGAATGAATTTGCAAACAGAAACGAAAATGAAACGTGTACACAGGTGTAGCGCACGGATACAGGTCATCCAACTGTACTTGTGATGTTTTTTTTTTTTGCTTGGCTTGGTCGCAGACTTACAATCAAGCGACGGGTGTCGGTCCTTGGGCGCACAACACATAGAGATTCCAACGAGACTAATGTTTATTTGCAGCCCTTTCCTCGTTCTGCGCCGTTGAGTATACAACAGTTTTAATTGGCCAAAGGACGCGGCGGAGAAATATCCTTTCGTAATTATTTGGCGTATAAATTTCTTGAAAATTGAATCATTTAGCGTAATCCTCAGCTTCTCGGCTATTCTCAGCTGTTGTGGCGGTATGAAAAATTAACGGGCACTTGTGTGTTGTGTTTTAAGTGGAGCAGCAAAACTACTGCCGAGTTGTCGGACGGCAACTCTAAATCATCTGAAAGTACGTGGTAAGAGCAGACGGAATAAGCCGAATTAACAACCCAAGAGGGTTGGGGTTTGACAATGCGAATGTATCGCTGCGGCAACGTGATTTGGTGCAGATGCAGTTATGACTCTCGATGCAGGAGAACTCTTGTTGGGCGGGAGAACGAAAGCGTTGAATTATGGAGTGTTCCAATAAATGCCCTTAAGTGGTCATTTGGTTAAAGGAAACCGGTAGCATGTGGTCAAGCAGCAGATGAGTCTTTACGCATTCAGACCGTAAGAATAAAAGAAAGAGACTAACATTATCCTAAAGAAGTCGAATGATTGGAAAAGTTTGCACAGAGAACGACTTCAAGACAGCCATTTTTGCAGTAAACAAAATATTTTTTTAGTTTCGATATGAGACAGATTACTCTCGACTCAAATATCTGTGTGACTTGAAACTATTTTACTTATTTATTTATTTATTTTCTTGCTTCTTCTTTTATGCCGCCTGCCTTGTGAATTGATCGCATCTTTTCACTTTCTACGGTAAAGGCCCTATTTTTCGGATGGTTGACAAGTTTTTGAATTTTGATGTAAAGGGTGATTTTTTAAAAGCTATAGAAAAGTTTTTCAAAAAAAAACACAAAATTCAGAAAAATACATGAAATCTTTATTTGAATAGATAGTACGGTCCATATAATTTAATGTTTGAAGACTATTTCATGCAAATGTTGACCTTGACTGCGCCTCAAATGGTCCATCCGCTTAGTCCAATTTTGGCATACTCTTTCCAACATTTCGGCCGGTATCTCACGGAAAAATGCTTCAATGTTGTCTTCCAATGCGTCAATTGAAGCTTGTCTGTATAGACATGAGCTTTAACATAGCCCCACAAAAAATAGTCTAAAGGCGTTAAATCGCCCGATCTAGGCGGCCAATTGACAGGTCCCCAACGTGAAATAAAATGTTCACCGAACTCGCCTCTCAATAAGTCCATTGTTGCGCGTGCTGTGTGGCATGTGGCACCGTCTTGTTGAGACCACATATCATGCAAGTCAAGCTCTTGCATTTTGGGCAAAAAAAGTTGGATATCATCTCACGGTAGCGCTCATCATTCACAGTTAGGTTACGATTCGCATCATATTTGAAGAAGTACGGTCCAATGATGCCACCAGCCCATAAACCGCACCAAACTGTGACTTTTTCTGGATGCATTGGTAGCTCTTGCAATGCTTCTGGTTGACATTCACTCCAAAATCGACAATTCTGCTTATTTACGTACCCATTGAGCCAAAAATGAGCTTCGTCGCTGAACACTTTCTTAACTTTCTGAACTTTCTTAACAGAGCACGCATTTTGATAATAAAATTCAATAATTTGCAAGCGTTGTTCGTTTGCAAGACGATTCATGGTTGAATTATAGACCAAACTGAAGATGTTTGACAGTGAAACAAAACACGAAACGTGCGTCAGCCGTTTAAACCAGTGTTTGCCAAAAAGATAATAGCTAAAAAATCACCCTTTATAATAGCTTTCTGGCTTTTAAGTTTAAGGAACATTTTTAAATATATTTTAAAAGGTAAGGACATCTTATATGTATAAGATTAAATATACCTATTTTGTGAATAAAAATGTATAACAATTATATTTGGGAAACATTTTAAAATGATTCGCACCAAATGATTTCATTATCCGGGCAAAGAAATTTTGTTTAAAATCATCGGCTGGGATACGTTTCTCTTTCTGACAATCGGCGTTGCAGCAAGAGCAGGTCAATTGGCAACAGAGTTGTAAAAGACTGCAATCTTTTGTAATGCAATCCCTGAATTCATGGAAAGATTTTTATGATTTGGGATTCATTTAATTGGCTTCATTTGATGACTAAGACTTCGACATTGAAATCTCACATTCTTTTTGAAGTCTTGATTGGAGCAATCTTTACGACCAATCTATTGATTGCAAATCAATTGAATGCAAATCTTTAGATTGGCATTGCATTCATTGCAATCACTTTGAAGTCTTTGGACTTCAAAAATTTTCGTTGCAATCTTTGGGACTTCAAAAATATTCGTTGCAATCTTTGGGATTGCAAGATTTTTCGATGAAGTCTTTGGGATTGCAAAATCCGCGCCGGCGTGTCGCCTGGAAGCCAAACAATCTCAGCTTTCCCCTTACCATGCGTCTGGGTTTTCGCCCACGACTGATGGTTGCTTACAATTGGTACGACTCCATCCCCATCCCTGCCCCGTTCTCCATCATCCTCACTCTTATAGACTACTACAAAACTGATGACAAGTCGCAAAGACTTCAACAAAAAATTTTGCATTCCAAAAGACTTCATCGAAAAATCTTGCAATCCCAAAGACTTCATCGAAAAATCTTGCAATCCCCAAAGACTTCAACGAAAAATTTTGCAATCCCAAAGATTGCAACGAACATTTTTGAAGTCCCAAAGATTGCAACGAAAATTTTTGAAGTCCCAAATTGATTTGCAATCAATACGGCTTGACCAATTTTTTTTTTCATATTCTCTTTCTTACTTTTCTATCTTTCTTTATCTTCATCTTTTTATTTTTTAGACTAGCTTATCTATTTATTTACTTTAGCCAGTTATATAAAAAATGTCAGTTATGTATTTATTGCTTTTAAAAGATCCCAATGTCTTGTAGCACTATTGTTATACCTACCTTGATTATATAATAAAAAATGAAATGAAATGATTTGGTCGAAATTTGAAAGGTAAACTCCATGTTCCATCTTGCAAACATGGCTTTAAGCTACATTTCTCTTCGATGCATTGACTATAACGTACGAGTAGATGCATCGATTGATAAGAACCACGCAGGTGTTCCGAATACACTTTTTCAGATTTTCTCAAATACTGCATTCACGATCGATCTGTATTTTTTTTTTACAATTGAAGTGAATCAGGAGTTTCTTAGCGATTTGTTGTTAGTTTAGTGAAATGAATAAGAATATATTTAAGCCTTCTATTCGATCCAAATGTCCCTTTCCTTTTTGAACCATTATGTTCGCTTATGATACGAACTCGCTTCCCTTTGTATATGAAATGAAATGAATTGAAAACAAGTTAATGCTAACTGGAACTGAGAATGCTGTTTATAAGTTCCAAATTGTCCACCTATCGTAATCGATGAACATGTTTCCTCCCAACAAGATCAACGTCTTTGTATAGTTTTAGATTTATTAGGTTAGTTTGGATTATAAGAAATTTGGATGACATTCACTTTATTGTCTTCTCCGGTATTGGCCTTTCCAAACGACCTTCAACTTTTCTTCTCGAATCGATAGAACATTTCAATTCCATCCCTTTGATTAAATGTAACCTCAAAATTCTTTTTGTCTCTTTGCTTAAATAGACATCTGCAATGCGAAAACTCACAGATGATATAAATTCTGCTCGATTGAATATCAGCAACAGACAAGACCCCTCAACTGGTGTCATACTTTCAAGTGGCGCCAAAAAAAAAAAAAAACAAAGAGATAAACACCCTATTTTCCTGAAAAGCCATTCATTTCACGAATGAATCCCCCAACGGTAGCGCCATCTTTCTTTTCCCACCACCCACCAGGACTAGCAATAAACCAAAACTTTAAATTGCAACTGCAACTCTTTTAAGTAGTTTCGCACCGAAACTTTATTCCACTCCTGGTCCTCTCGCTATAGGGATTACTCTGGACACTTGGCCCAGTCCACAGGCACGTTATCCATTGTGTAGGGGGGCTAAACAGGGCGGGTGGGTGATCCACCCCGGTCATTGAAATAGATTCATTGATTGCAGATTCAGTGCCATTCACCAGGAGTATGCAGTGAAGTTCTTCCGATTATTTAATTCATTTGAACTACGAAGCTAAATGCAACTAAAGCGAAGGACGAGGGACCGGGCGCATTTGAAAACTTTTCAGCACTCTGACCTAAATGAAGTTCCCAAAAAGTTAGCGCAGTAATTCAGGTTGGTTTTTCCTTTCTGTTTTTTTTTTTTTTGCGCTTGCACTGTGACATTTCTATTCTTTGAAATATATCTGCACTTTCCCGTTGCCGGTCCTCTATCTAGGGCAGCAGCAGCATCCCAGGACAAAATTTGAAATTCGTGTGGAAATTTGCTTGCCCTTCGGCGTTGTTATTCGAGACCGGTGGCCACAAAATTTATGCTGACCACAGTCATGGCTGAATGCCTGCGATTTGAATATAATAGAATTCGATGAAGTATTCAGGGATGGATGGGCATTTGCCGGAGAATTTGGCATAATGCTGCTCGAAAGTGTGGTCGATTTAAGGGTGGTGGTTGGAGGGGTTTGAAAGTGATTGGGAAAGGTTTTTGAAAGTTATCTGGGAAGTGAAAGGATTCAACGTGTTTTATTAAGAAATCGAGTTGAGTGACCCGAATTATTTAGGGCATGTCAGGCAGTGTCAGGGGGTGGACAGTTGTGAGTTGAGTGTCTTTGGGTTGACCTAGAATAAAATGGTTTTAATTTCTTTTTTTAGAAATCGAAGTTTGTATAAGCGAAAAATATGCTAAAAAAAAATCATAAATGGATAAATTTGGATCACGAAGAAGTTGTAACTGAGTTAAACCATTGAAGGAGTGATATTCCCAAAAAAAATTATCTTCTGCTGTACTATTTATTACAATTTTAAAATTGGTGGTTTTATATGCATAATTTATAAATGTATATAATTGTTGCTGGTAAGCGCAATTATGAAACTTTTAATCAGACTTTATAAGATGGAGATGAAGCAGCACATGAACTTGAATAACTAAAAGGCTTTCAAATAAGGAACTGGCAAACTTTTTTTTTTTTATAAACGCAAACCAACCAAACCAAAAACTTTACTATCGGCTTGAAGTACAATAAAAACATTTATGAATGGAACTCGACTTTGTTCATGTGGCCACCGCGGGAACGTTTGCAGCGGTCGATTTGTTGGACGCAATTTTCCATGACTCGGCCACACATTTCGGCAGAAACGGCTGCTATTTCGCAGTCAATGTTAGCTCTGATCTCTTCCAACGTCGTCGGCTTGTTGGCATAAAGTAATGCCTTAATGTAGCCTCAAAGAAAATAGTCTAGAGGCGTTAAATCGCACAAACGAAGCTTATAATCGACTGACCCGTTTCTAGAGATAAGACGCTCATCAAACTTACTCTTCAATACATCGATTGCAACGTGTGCTGTGTGGCTTGTGGCACCATTCTGTTGAAACCACATGTCGTCCAAGTCCATACCTTCCAATTTAGGTTAAAACAAAATCGGTAACCATGGCGCGATAACGCTGGACATTCACAGTAACGTGACGATCATTATCGTCGACAAAAAAATATGGCCCAATAACGCCGCCGGCATGCAAACAGTTATTTTTTGGGGATGAAGTTCTGATTCATGAAGCACATGTGGATTTTGACCCGACCAATAACGCATATTTTGACCCAACATTAACATAAAAATGAGCTTCGTCACTGAAGATGATTTTGGAATTAAGTTTATCACCTTGGCGCATTTTCTCCAGAGCTCAATCGGAGTGGGAGAATGTACGTCGCTTCAAATGGTCCATCGGCTTCAATTCTGAGTCAGCTTGATCTTGTATGGATGTAAACCAAGATCCTTACGCATAATACGCCTCAATGTGGTCTGAGCGATACCCAATGCTTGAGAATGCCGTGGAATTTACTAATTTGGATCGTTTGCTACAGACGCCTGAACGACAGCAATATTTTTGACACTTCGATCAACCCGAAGCGGCAACATTACAACCAATATCAAATTTTCGCACTAAACTTCTTATTGCCTGTCTACTAGGACGAGAATTACGATTGTAAATTTGAGTTAACGCTCTTAAAGTTGCGGTCACAGACTCCGAATTTTGGTAGAAAATTTTTATAATTTGCAGACGTTGCTCGTTGGTGTACTTTACCATGATAAAAATGTTGAGCTTACTGAATAAATTGACAATGACAGTTCTATGATTAGTGAAAGGGTGCGTTCACAAAAGTTGTCAAGTCTCTATTGGACAAGCCTTTATAAGTCTGTGTGCTGGGATTGTCTATATTTAACACTGGGAATCAACACTGAGACTAACGACATTAGATAAAACTTGTAGGCTTACATTTTTAGTGGTGTGTTAGAAGTCAGTCAAGAAATAAAATAGCCGAGAGGGAATAAAGTAAACAGAAGAAGGTAATGAGTTTTTAATTATAGTGAAAAAAGTGTTCCTTTAAAATACGAAAATTTCGGATAGCTAAATAAAAATATTTCTTCTGTTGTTTGATGGGCAATCGTCTTTTCATTCAAAAAAATAACACAAAAATTATTAAAATCGGTCAATCGGGGAGCTTTTTATTTACAAAAAAAAGCATACAACCGTCGAGTATGAATGAACAGTGCCATGCACGTAATTAGAAAGACCTAAAATAATCTTTTTGTTTTCACAATAACTCATGTACTTTCCAAGGTTACTTTTGGTTTTAATTATAGCTACACCTATTAGAAAAACCATGAATTTTTCTTCAAGCACCACAACTTAAAGCGTTTGTCCACCAGAAGTACAAAAATGCGTAAAATAGCCCGTGCATATAATTTGGAACACTGAGATTTTCATTAGAGATCAATAACTTTTTCCCGCAAAACGGTTTTAAGAGTTTGGTATTTTCTAAAAAAGTAATAGGTATCGACAATATTTGAATGAACTTCATCCAGATTTTGTATAACCCCTGCGGAATACTCTGCCATCTTAATTTCTTTAAAAAAATAAAACGTCTCGAAGATTCCAATGTTCTTGATGTTCAATTAAATATTTTAGTTTGTCCATAAATTCTCAATAAAATCTACTACAAGACTAAAAGACTAGAGTTCCCTAGAAATTTTTTGATTTGAAAATGATTACGCTCCAGACTTTTAATTCCCTAAGGCTCATCAAAGTGTTCCAGACTTGAACTAACAACTCCTCATTATAAAACTTTATCTTGTTAAAGTTAAAGTGAAAGAAGATATGATAAATGTGTAGAAGAAATATATCAAATAATGAGAACAATAAGTTTGACGAGGCAGTCCATACGTGGGCGCTGCTGGCTCGATCGGTTAGTGCGTCAGACTGTTGAACGAGAGTACCCGGGTTGAATCCAACTCGGGGAAAAAACACCACTAACATTTTTTTATGTCCCCACCCCCAGCGAATGACTGACAATCCTCCTGGAATGCTTCTGTAATGAAAAGTTTTTCGCCTTTCGGAACCGGCATTAAACAGTAGGTCCCCACCACATGTATCACAAACTATAACGCGCACAACACAGTGGAGGCCCGAATAAGCTAGTGTAGGCAGTCCATACATCCCGGCACTGTAAGGATTTTTTTTACTGATTTTGAGAGTGAAAAACTACACAAAATTAAGCCAACACAAATTTTAATTATTATTAAAGCTTATTTTATTTAAGCATGTTTTAGGTGGAAAATAGAAGGCGATCCAACCATTTTTATTAAAATTTAATTAAATTAAGCGCAGAAAATAATATTCATTGATTCAGTTCAAAGCGAAATTGAAATCGCAAAATTTGCCAAAATGCTTGGACATTCGTTATAAAGGGTGATTTTTTAAAAGCTAAAGTTTTTCAAAAAAAAAACACATAAAATTCAGAAAAATGCATTAAATCTTTATTTGAATCGATAGTACGGTCCATATAATTTAATGTTTGAAGACTATTTCATGCAAATGTTGACCTTGACTGCGCCTCAAATGGTCCATCCGCTTAGTCCAATTTTGGCATACTCTTTCCAACATTTCGGCCGGTATCTCACGAATAAATGCTTCAATGTTGTCTTCCAATGCATCAATTGAAGCGGACTTGTCTGTATAGACATGAGCTTTAACATAGCCCCACAAAAAATAGTCTAAAGGCGTTAAATCGCCCGATCTACGCAGCCAATTGACCGGTCCCGAACGTGAAATAAAATGTTCACCGAACTCGCCTCTCAATAAGTCCATTGTTGCGCGTGCTGTGTGGCATGTGGCCCCGTCTTGTTGAAACCACATGTCATGCAAGTCAAGCTCTTGCATTTTGGGCAAAAAAAAGTTGGATATCATCTCACGGTAGCACTCCACCATTCACAGTTACGTTACGATTCGCATCATCTTTGAAGAAGTACGGTCCAATGATGCCACCAGCCCATAAACCGCACCAAACTGTGACTTTTTCTGGATGCATTGGTAGCTCTTTCAATGCTTCTGGCTGATATTCACTCCAAAATCGACAATTCTGCTTATTTACGTACCCATTGGGCCAAAAATGAGCTTCGTCGCTGAACACTTTCTTAACTTTCTGAACTTTCTTAACAGAGCACGCATTTTGATAATAAAATTCAATAATTTGCAAGCGTTGTTCGTTTGCAAGACGATTCATGGTTGAATTATAGACCAAACTGAAGATGTTTGACAGTGAAACAAAACACGAAACGTGCGTCAGCTGTTTAAACCAGTGTTGCCAAAAAGATAATAGCTAAAAAATCACCCTTTATTTTCTCGAAAAATATTGATACAGATCTGTCCCACCACAGCCAATTGAATAGCCTTCTTCTGTTTGTAGATTTTGTTGACCCTCTCCCATCCTGATAGCTCCAACGCTTAAAATGTCCACCACATTTTCAACTATTTGGTAAAAAATTTAAGCACCCACAACTCCCACCTAATCACTCCAACGACTTTAATGGCTCTCCACTTTTATTTATGGTTTTGTCAACAACCCCGTCGCCTTAAATGCGCGCTCTCTCACTTCATAAAAAAATCATCATCGATTGAACTACAATCCCGTGACCCTTTGGCAGGAAGCAAGCGACTTGAGAGAGACACAACAAAATAAAAACCAGGATAATAGAAAAAAACAGACAACAACCGAACTGAAAAAAAAAAAGAAAGAAAATGGCGTGTCTCTTAGCGTTTCTAACAAAACACAAAATCCAATTATAATCTCTCGGGCAAATGGATCACGTGATTAGTCCTGAAAAAAAAACTCCTCCGCCATTATTGTCGGACGAGAAGAAAAATGAAGATAGAAATAAACAGAGAATTGTGGTGAAGTACGCGAACGAGACCACAGACCCACTTGAAGTGGGTGGGAGTTTTGAGAGTTTCTTTTTTTCTGTTCGTCCTTTTTTCAGTGAGCTCTCTACTCGTTGGTCTCCTATCGAGATGGGCATTTATTATTAATGGAACAAGTTGGCGTCCTTGCGGTCTCCTGGGTTGGTGTCGGTGTCTGAAGGATACCGTGGGGAGAATTGAAGTCATCAATTTACTTGGACACTTTACAGAGGTTGCTTGTCCCAAAGAATTTATTTCATATTTTCTTATCGCCACTGGTACGTTGTTTATCACTCGAAATCCCGTGTTATTATTTCAATTTCATAACAATGAATTATCCTGGCAAATACGATGAATAATTTAGGAAATCACAACTGTGGGATGGGTGAGTAGACGTCTTACCACGCCAGCCACTCTAATGGAATGTTTTGGTAAGACAAACAATTTACTGTTATTGCACCGAGTGTGCGATGTTGAAGTGTAATTTAAATTTATTTTTATATTCTCTCTGTTCGCACGCCACCCGGCGCCGGAGTTAAGTTGAAATGGAAGTGGAAGTTACTTGAAAATTGCTTTGAACAGGTCGTTTGTTGTTGTTATCCTGCGACGACGACAGGTTACATTTCTTGTTCTCGTTGTTATGAGGAGATGGAGTGGGATTGGGAGTAACGTTGCACTCAATTTCTCCTTGGAACCGCCACACCACTTTGGCCTCATTCACGACTCGCATCCATCAAAAGCCGTCTTAATGGCCGCAGGTTTTTTTTTTTCCTTTTTGCTCTCCGCCTAATTACAACAAATAAATTGTTTCTCGTCCTTGGCAGATCTCCATAAATCTTTCTTGACAACCAATAAGACCCCTGGATGATCAATTCCATTTGTCAGTGTTCTCGCCTTCTCAATTAAGTTCGGAGAGATATAATCATCATAATGACGACAATCATGCCGCATATTGAGAGTTGACTCAGTCAATTAATCCCACTTAGGTACGACCTGTTTGTAATCAATCATTCGGGTAACACTCGTGTGTCACGTGTAAGTGCAGATGTTGTCTCGCATTTGTTGGACATAAAATGTGAATTGCTTGTGTTTGTGTGGCTTCTGGAAGGTTAATTGTGAACTTTTATTGAGGATACTTGATCTATGATAGACAATTGGGGTTTTAATTTGAGCCGTAAAGAGACAATTGTATTCTCTTTTTTAAAAGCTGAAACTTCAATTGTCTGAGGGTGTTTGTTTGACTGTGCTTCAAAAACTATGAGTCTCAAAAACGTTTTAGGACTTACTGAGTTCTAGGGTTAATGTGTAGAATTTGAATGCAATATTTTCTTTTTTTTGGATATGGTGTTTTGAATCAGATAATCAAAAGCGCATTGAAGATGTTTCAACACAGCTTTGGCATTGTGTTCTGTTAGCCTGACAGTCGCAGCAGCCATTCTAGAGAAGACAAGCATGAAAGAAAGAAAGGCATGGGTTTCTTGTTATGTTTTAGGTCGTTTTGTGGCTGGAGAAGTATAATGGAAGCGGATAATAGATGTGTAAATGTGGCCAAGACAAAAAAATTGTCGGCCAAGCTAAGGACTTTGTCATATCCTGTTGTTGCGCCGATGGCAAGGAATTCTTTTATTCCAGCAAAATCACAAAACAAAACAAAAACTTAAAACACTTCTCCTCGAATAAAATTCAAAAATAAATATTTTAATGGATTTTTTTGTTTTGATTTATTCAGTTTTTTGCGTTTCTTAGAAATAGGCAGACAGGCGTCATTTTGTCGTGTTTCGTTGCCGCGCTGTCGTAGTTATTATATTTTTTATTTCTTTTACTCGCGTATTTTTTCGGAAAACTTTTGAAAAATGGCAGACCAAGCTCCACGTCCACCCGAGGGCGAACCCTCTCCCACGGATAAGCCTAAAAAGCCGAAGGTTAAATTGTCAAAGGCCCAGAGGAAGCTGATGAAGCAGTTAGCAGCACTAGCGTTGAAGAAAAAAACTGTTCGGGTAACAGAAAACGAATGCATTTAAGTTAAGGTCGATTGGACTCAGCCCCCATCCATTTACAGGATCAATTCATTCGGGAAATGAATTTTGCTAACAAGAGCTTCAAGCGCGGCAAGATAGAGTGGGAGGCGATCATCAGGCCAATTAAGGTACTGGAGCTTCGCTCTGAAATGGAAGAATGGGCGCAGAAGTCTGAGTTCCTCCTTTCGAGAAAGGACGAGAAAATCCAGACGCTGCTGAATGCGATTGAAGAAACCAGCGAGATCCACGAGAAGGCTTTCACAAAGCATATGGATCACGTGCAATACCTTCAAAGTTAGACAAATGGGTAAGAGTGGGTGAGTTTCAGGTGGATTCACGTATTGCATTTTAGATTGTCATGCCATCCTGATGAACGGTGCCCGGGATGATTTTGAAAACCAAGTCCTGGATAAAGTTTGTGACTTTCTCTTCAGCCTGGAAGAGTCTGAGACAGTCCGGAACCGCACGGCCACAAATGCCGAAAACGTCATGCACGCCTCTAACGTGGTCACCAAGGACAGGCTCAAAAAGAACTATGAGGCCTATATGAACGAAAAGTTCGATAAAGTTGCCGGGGAGATCGAGACGCGATACATCCTTCGCGACAACACGGTGCTAAAAATGAGAGAACTCCAGGACCAGCTCCTGCAGTGGATGAAAGTGCTTCAGGGCGACATGGTCGACGTTAACAAGACCAAGAAGTACCTGTACTTCATGGAGCGGCAACGCAACTATGTGATCGACTCGGAGCGGGTAAATGCAATTGAAGCGTACTCCATAAGGTACATCAATAAGTTAAAAAAAAAGTTGCTGGAGATTGAAGAGGAGGCCAATAAACATATTCTCGAACTCAAACTGGAGCAGGCGTACTTCTTCGACGTTAAGACTCGAATCAAGAACGGCATTGATCGAAACTCGCAGCTGACATACGAAAAGCTGCGAGCGGTTTCCAGCGCTAGCTATGAAGTTATAAAAGTGAGGTCCGAGCAGCTTCTCTATCCAAGAGCCTTCTAATCCTTTTCTTTTAGAAATTAAAAGAAGTCCAGAAGAGGGGTGAACTACTGCTTAATTTAGGAGCTTGCTGTCGTAAATACCAAACAGAAAAAGAAAAAATTAGTCCGATAAGTGAGACCCCAGTGGATCCGTTGACCATGCACAATGACTTTTTGTTTAAATTCCAATTCGATTTGTGGAAGTATTTTGACATTTCCGAAGAGGTACGTGATAAAGGTAAAGCTTTTGGGGCTTGTTTAAAGGTTTCTTTCTTTTTTTTTGTCCAGGAACTCGCGGAACACTTTGGGTTAATGAAAAATTTCTGGGGACGAGTAGCAAACGCCGGCTATCACATTCTTCTCTTAAAGCAGGAAAGGGATAAATTAGTCGAGGAGAACGAGCGCTACCAAAACATTATACGATCGTTGAAAAAATCTGATGATGTGAATTATATTTTAGAAGCGATGTCAGTTAAGAAACTAGAGATAAATTTTGTACAACCTGTTGAAAAGAAACAAGTAACCAAAATCAAACAAAAACAGAAACAATAAACAAAAACGATTGTAATTTGTATATTTCTTTTTATGTTTGTTGTATAGCTGTTTCACAGATTCCAGTGTCGGATTCCGTTTAACTTCTACTGCATGAATTAAAGTTTACTGGAGAAAAAAATTGGAATTGATTTAAATAGCTTCTTTTGATTATAAAAAAACTATATTTATTTAAAAAAATATTTAGTTTGAGAAATAAAAAATAATGCCATACAGTCAGTCACAAAAGTAAGTGAGCACCATATTGAGCGCTTGGTAATCATAAAAAAAAAACAAGCTCAAATTGGTCTTCACGAAAAAACCCTAAGTGCAGTTTTATTCGAAAATTCAATAGCTTTTCAAAGACAAATTCTTGCGTTGGAAATATTTTAATCCATGGATGGTCATTTGAATATCCCCAGCATGAAAAAGTCAGCAAGCTAGGCTTGGAAGTGGCATTCCTTCACCAGCAGAATAATGACTCTAATCAAATTGAGCTTTTAAGTGAACGAATGGTTGCTTTATAGTGCACGAAGCCAATTCAAAACCGTACCAAAATTCATAAATGTGTCAATCAATTGAAATCAAGCCAATTGAAATGTTTTTGAACATTTTCGGAAACACTCTGTAAGAGGTAAAAAATCACACCAATTGTTAGAAAATTTGACGAATTCGATGCAATTTCATTTCCCTGTTATTGAAATCACAAACATCTTACACAAAATTTTATTTTCATTTATACTGCTCAAAATTACTAAATTTCATGTGTTGCTTTCAAACTTATTAACTTACTAACTTTTGTGATGTAAATTTTGTCTTTGTTTTTGTTTTTGCTACACAGTTTTTACAGTTCTTTGTCTCCTTGACTTTTCAAAAGCTTTCGACAGGACAGAGGTGTAAAAGACTGCAATCTTTTGTAATGCAAATCCCTAAATTCATGGAAAGAATTTTATGATTTGTGATTATTTCAATTGACAACATTTGATGACTTGACTTCGGCATTGAAATCTCTTTCTTTTTGAAGTCTTAATTGGATAGATTGGCATTGCATTCATTGCAGTAACTTTGAAGTCTTTGGGATTTCAAAAATTTTAGTTGCAATCTTTGAGACTGCAACACTTTTCGTTAAATTCTTTGAACTTGTGAGCAGTTTTGAAGAAATCTATAAGAGTGATGATGATGGAGAACGGAGTGGGGATGGGGATGGATTCGTACCAATACAAATGAAGCAATTTTGCAAATCTAAAGACTTCATCGAAAGATCTTGCAATCCCATAGACTTCAACGAAAAATCTTGCAATCCCAAAGATCGCAACGAAATTTTTTGAAATCCCAAATATGTTAGTCTAAAGATTTGCATTCAATTGACTTGCAATCAATTGTTTGGTCGTAAAAATTGCTCCAGGCAAGACTTCAAAAAGAATGAGAGATTTCAATGCCGAAGTCTAGTTCGCAAATTTAATTTATGAATTGAAAAATCAGAGGTATGAATTCAATTGATTTTTAAAGACAAAAGATTGCAAAAGATTATATTAGGTTGTCAAATATCTCCCTTCCGCCTTTTTGTCTTTTGAATTTTCCGGCTACAAAGCGCTACAGAGCTCGTATCTGGCAATACATTATTTGAAAGGTCTTAACATAACCTACAAAACGACGGTATGCATGATTAGTTTGGATACGAGCTCTGGAGCGCTTTGTACATAGCCGGTAAATTCAAAAGACAGAAAGGCGGAAGGGAGATATTTGACAACCTAATATCTCTGCGACAGGGTAAACCACAACTTTCTTTCCCGAATACATGCCTGTTTGTCGCTGCTTCTGCTGCTTCTGAACCCGCTTAAATCCCAATTAATTCCAATATCAAAGAGAAAATTTAGCTTGAATATCATACCAGATATACATATATTTGAACCATAGGAAAATTATTGTTGTTGAGCAGTACACTAGTCTCAGTATTGTTATTGAGCAAACTCTTTCAGGCTACAGTCATACTCAAATGGTTATTGGTCGCATTTACGGATGTTTGCGCAAATAATGGTTGACGGCTTATTTTACTCTGGATTAAACTGGACGCAAGTTGGTACTGGCATTAATAGTTCCAATGATTATGTACGCTGATGTTGTCTACAGTGCCCTTGACTCACTTTCACATCACACGGTACTAGTAGCTTTCAACGATGCGGTGTGCTGTATATGGTCTTCCTGGATACCACATTTCTGATCACTTAAAAAAGCAACTAGGATGCATTCTGCAGCAATACATCGATGCAAGAAATTGTATATTCCTACATAAAATCATTTACAATAAATGTCCGACCTACTTGTTTAACAAACTCGTCCTTAATCGTTCAGTAAGGAATTTAAATATAGTTCCTTTTCAACAACAATATTTGAATTTTAGCCGTTTATTTTTCATTCATGCTGTCAAACTATGGAATTCACTACCACCACCAATTAAATTCTTTTCTAACAACGCAAACTTTAAAAGTGCAGTCCTCTCGCATTTCTATTTCCCAACATTCATAACCCATCATCAGTTTCCTAAAATCTCTACCTTTAATCTCTACTCTCAAATAATTTAAGAAATTTATTTTTGTACATTAGTTTTAAGTTATAAATTTTAAATTTGTATAGTTCCACCTTAATTTGTGTCTAAGTATTAAAAAAGATAATAATCTTATTGTACATCCCAAATACTTAATAAATGAAATGAAAGAAAAATGAAACAAAATTTTTGTTTTGTTTCTTCTCTACATTCTCTACAACGTAGAGAATGAACAAGCCTTTCGAAAACTGAAAAAAGTTCCAAATCGGATCACCGGAACCTATTTTATGAATCTTTAAATGCTCGAAACATGGGTATACATTTTCTTTTTCTCTGACTGTATTTACACAAATAAATTTAGCAAGTTACACGAAAATTTAAATAACTTGTCAACTTCGACTTGTGTGCCTTGCGTCCATCTTATTGCAAACATCGTAGCCGTTCAAAAAGATTGTTGTTGACTGTGATTTGTGTGGATTTTTAGTCGTTACAATCATTTGCTTGTACTTCTTCGAAAACGACGTTACTGGGGTCATCTACACGAATAGCGAGCGTTGCAAATCGATGGCTAAATTTGGCTTTCTAAAGGGTTATTTTTCATGGAGTTCAGTTGAACACAAAGATCTCAGAATTTTATCCTGCAAGAATAATTTCAAAAAAAGTAAACAAAATTTCAATTAATAAAATAATATTAGTTTAAAGTTAAAGTTTTAAGAATGGAAAAGATTAAATTTTTTTGTGTTTCAGAATGGGGACCTCTTGTCCCTTGCTGCGGTCGATCGAAAAAAAAAGAACGAACTGCCGGAAAAAGAAAAGAAACTTCCCTCTGATATCTGTCATTTGTAATTCAGTATGAGTTTTAGTTCTCTTTAAGGATGATCCTAGATAACTGCCATACATAGACCATTCAAAAATTTGTATAACTAAAGGTGATTTTTTAGCATCGACATGTTTTAAAATATACTTTTTTGGAGGTAAGCAATTAGACAACTAAACAGATGCTACGTTTTCAAATAACAATTTGATAAATCCTCTTTCTATAACTTTCTTAGTGCACAAACTTTCATGTCATTAGAAAACTTCCCACCAGGTTGTAAAACGCCTTCAAGGATTTGGAAGAAATTTTTATCTGCCATCTTGGGCAAACCCAAAGCAATCAACAACTCTTCCTCAAAGGTTTCCTCCCTTCAAACTGACGATTCCCCACTCACACCTGCCCATCTGTCAGTGACAAATTTATCCTTCGTTCTATTTTTGGACCCGGCGATGAATTATCCATCACGTGCGACCCAAATCAGTCCCAAAATTAAGCAAAATGGCCAGAAATAGCCTCGTCCATCTCCAAGAACCCGTCTAAATGACACATTTTCTTCCCCAAAAATTTCCTCAAAGACACTCGCCTTCCTCTCTTCGCCCATTGCACCGGTCATTAACTTTTCATTAAGAAACTTGACTAATGAGCCCAAGACTGCCAAACGAATGGAATTTAATTGAATACGATCCAATCTCGATCCAATCTAGTATTCCAATCAATATCCGGGTTTCAATTCGCCGTAAGTGTTACCACTCCTCCTCACAAAAGTATGCCAATCATTTGCTTTGAAATAAAAATTTCGAAACGAGCCATTTCCTTGTTTCTCATCAGCCGCATGTCTGCCCTCGAAAACCCTTCAACAAGACACTTATTTGAATTCGAGTTTTTTCTTTTTTCTGTGTTTTGTTTTTGACCCTTCTTGTAATTTAAAATTTACAAACATTTTCCTGTGAGAGGACCTCGGGGATAAAAGGCTGATGGATACAATTCATCGGCTCGTTTTTATTTACAATTGAAATTCCCTTTTTACTCTGACCTTTTGTTTTGTTTACCTTCTTCTGGTCTGGCGGAGGAGATGGGACAAAATGGTCAAAGGAATCTTGAAGAAGATGGGTTGTTGGGTGGGAAGGTGCTTGTATTTTCTTGGACATTCGACATATCCCGAAGGCAGAGAAACGGAAAAGATTATTGAAGAAATCACCAAATCGGACTTTGCGCACATGACCGTAAGACAAACCGTTATGTGTTGACGTTTATGGGAAGATTGTCATTTGATTCGAAAACAGATTACAAGTCTGTCGATATCTAAGGGTCCTGATCCTATTTATAGCATGATGGGAATTGATACTTTATTTTAATGGTTGTGGTGGTTGTATTTTGATGGCGAAATACGAGACCACAAGATCGAATTTTATGGGAATGTGTCGAATGTGGAGTGACAATTTGGAGAAAAAAAAAGAGGTATGGTTAATGGGTAGGCGATTGGGAAGGGTTGGACTTGTTCCTGATTCATTGTCTAGTCGACTGATTTCCAGGATAATCGGGTCCACTTGTAGTAGACCCCCATGATGATGCGTTCCTGAGATGGTAGAAATAGGGAACTAACAGAAAGCCTGAAGCGTATGTAAGAAGTTGGCTTTGAAATTTTCAACATTAGTCCATAGGAACAAGCTTTAGAAGAAACCAAAAAGGTGCTGTAGGAAGCAGACTTACATATGTACATATTTTTATTTAACAAATAACAAGATTCTCAGCTGGGTAAGCCCTACACTTACGACCAAGATGTTCGTTTTCGTTTTTTATGCATTTTTTTTAATAATTCACGTAACTCTTATGTGCTAGACAAATATGCTTAAAACTAGCTTAACTAACTTAACGCTATCTTACTGGCCCCCTGCAGGTACTCTAAGCTAAACAGAACTTTAAACTAATAATGTCTTTCGACGAACTGCACAACACGTTGAAAAATTGACACGTACGATTTAGACTAAGAAAATGAAAAAAAGATAAGAAAAAAAATTTAGTGGACGAACGGCTTTCGTGGAGCTCTGACTAAGATGTCCAATCAGGGACTATGACACTTGACTCGAAAGTAAAAAGAAACAAGTTTCGCTAAGAACTGACGATTGTGATTGTTATTTTCCTAAAGATGAAAGTTTAAATGCAGTATTGTGTGGTTCAATTAATTTACTCCTTGCTTCTCTTCTATTAATTCTCTTTGTTATTATTGTTATTATTTGTTTCACTATGGAAAAACGCTTATAAAAGTCAATAATAAATGTACTGACTGTCTAATGACTTTTGTCTTTTTACAAAATCCTTTATCCGGAGAAGGTAGCCAGAAACAGCCAGCCAGAAATTATATAGTACTTTTATTTTTTGTGTAAACTTTTGTTATCATTATTTTATGAAGAAGAGTTATAACGTAAACTAAATTTTTCTTACAGCAATAAAGCCACTAAAAATTTACAAGTTTTCATTTGGAAAAAAGCAAGATTGAATGCAAATTATCAGACCACCAAATTATTCAGATTTTCAACTGAACTCCCAATATTGGGAGTACAAATTATTTCGGTCCGTTTTTTATATTGAAAAATTTTTTTTATTGAAAAACGTAAAAACGGAAACGACTACTTTTTCAATTTTCGAATACCATCTCTGAAAAATTAGTCCTCTCTGGCATCGATCCAATCGTTAAGCATTTCTTCGATTTCTTCAAAAGACCCGAACTGGTGACCCTCCAAATCGTTTTGCATCAGTTGAAAAAGCAAGTAGTCGGAAGAAGCAAGGTCTGGAGAATACGGCTGGTGGTGTAAGACCTCCCATTCCAGCGTTTCCACCTTCATTTCATTTCATTTTTGACCACCTGGGGCCGAGCGTTATCATGTTGCAAAATTACCTTCTCATGCTTTTCGGTCGTTTCTGGCCGTTTTTCACGCAATGCACGGCTCAAACGCATTAGTTATAGCCGATAAGATTTCCTATTAATGGTTTCGCCTGGTTTTAGCAGCTGAGAGTACACCATACCCGTCTGGTCGCACAATATGCAAAGTATGACCTTTAAACTGTGGATTTTTTTCTTTGGTGTCGAAGTAGACGATGATGGAACGGGTTCGCCAGGCTTTGCATAGTATTTTTTCTTCTTGGGCTTATTGTAGTATAACCAGGCACGATCCAGTGCAAAAATCCCTTAATTTTATGTCTCATGCAAGGAGCAGTTCCGAGGTTAAAAATGGCCTTTCGACATCTCTCGGTTTCAACTCGTACGGCACCCAATTTCCTTGCTTTTTAATAAATCAGATTTTCTCTAACCGAACGTAAATTGTTTGCTGGGTCACTCCCAATAATTCTGCGAGTTCACTTTGCGTTTGGCACGGATCCTGATCCAATAAGGCCTCTGATTCCTCATCTTCAAACTTTTCGGGCTGACCAGGACGCTTTTTGTCTTCAACGCTATAATTACCACTTTCGAAGTGTCGAAACCATTGTCTGCATGATTTATCGGTCGGAGCAGATTCACCATAAACTTCTAAAACCATTCGATGGGCTTCAGCTGCACTTTTCTTCCAATTAAAAAAGAAAATCAAACTCCGCAAATGCTGTTTATTTTAGACAAATCCGCACATTTTCGAAGACGCAAAGAACAATGCTGTTGTTTAAAACAGACGCTGATGGGCGCCAATTATTGCTGACAAATGTCACACCTTTCCAAAGAAGTAGGTAATCGTTCCCAAAATCAGCGACAGTGCTCTGGCCCTGTATGGAAGAAAAAGTAGTTGATTGTATTTTTCCTAAGAAAAATTGCATCAAATAGTAAATCAAGTAATGCAAACATTTTAGTAAGCAAATGCAGTTCTGGATGTTAATTCTGAGTCTTTTAAAAAATAGTTGTAGTAGCAGGTAGTATTAGTTTTAAAAATTATTATGTAGAAAGTATACCTGTCGCTGGTGAGAATTTTATAAAAAATTCATATCTCTCGAGTTCACTGTCAAGACACCATTAGTGGTTATGCATTGTCATTCAAATTGGATTTACATTCACATGAAGCTAAGGACTCCCGGACATTTTTTATTTCGCAAGCCCAAGAACTTTTTTCTTCGAATCAACCAAAAAAAGAACAGTTGGCAATTTTCCGCAGCTGACATCTTCAAATCTAGCTGTCAACCTTTTTCCTCATCACCTTGTCCCCAAATTGACAACTCACGAAGACGTTGTCACTCACAATTCACCAGCTTAAGCTTATTTAACAACAATCCAAACCAAAATCCAATTCGAAAGCTCAGGAAACTCGACACTCTGAAATTATCCACCACATTTACACACACCTGACATCGTACCTTTTGCCCTTCTGCACTTTTAATTGGAATGCAACGACTCTCCCCAAACACTGCCTGAGGGCTGATATGATTTTTTTTTCAAAACTTTCCCCAACGACTTTTACAAAAAAAAAACATCCCTTTCAACGGAAAATGTTCTGCTCGTGGCACACTATAAGCGAAAACTTGTTAAAAATTTACTTCACAGTCGCAGTTTTTTTTTCCTTCAGACACCTCCGCAAAGCAAATAAATGAAAAATTTTATTTCATTCAAGCCTGATGCTGGAAAATTTGTCGTGAAAATCCTGCGCCCATCTGATATCCGAATAAATTTTTTTATTCATCCCTCCAAAATCCCATAAAAAAAAAAGAAAGGAAAACACATCTCCCGCATTCTCACCCCCAATGCGAGTGAGATACAAAGCGTTGCGCAACATTTCCGCATACGTTGGGGGCTGGTGGTTGGGGACGGGCGCGCTTACCCTGACCTACATTACACCGGAGTCACGTAAATTTCGCTGATTATCTTGTCGACCTTGATATTTGCATAAATTCATGAATAGCTCTGTGTGTGGAGGAACACATGGAATGAGGTTCTCTATGCAATGGGGTTGGCAAAGGGAAATTTGAGGGTTGTGTACCGTGGGGGTGGCTGTGGCGGTGACGATGGGGTGTATGTGCTTAGTGATGTTGCTGATGCTCCTCCTGCTGCAGCTGATGGTGATGGTGGCTGTGGCGGCGCATCTTCTCTCACAGCTCCCGTTTGCACTCGATTAATATTCATGAAATTTCATGCTTTCATTGTGACGAAAATGCCTCGCAGCGGAGTGTACTTAAACATTTCGAGAAAAACACTTTACCAAGCACATTGTAGTAATTAGGTTCGTGGCTTGCTTGTTTTAGGACGGTGCTGTTGCCACGGGTTCCTTTCTGCTTAAAAATAGACTTTAATTTATTTTTAGAAGAGAGAAGTAGAAGGTGCGATAATCCCGAATCGAATTGGTGTGAGTTCGTTGAAAGGATTTAGACGTGGCAAGTGACGCAAGTGCATTTAATTTTTGTTGAGTTATGAAAATTTGATGTGAAATTAAAAGTGTTGTTTCCTTAAACTCATATTCGTTGTAAGCCTTTGAGGTGGAACTGTTACATTAATTTCCGATTCCCGATTTTATGCCAATCAAGGTTCAAAAGCTCATCTAGGATTGGAAGGGACATTCACGACACGGAAAAATAAGAAAATTGCAATGATCGTATTTCCTATCAATCTTCAAAGAATTAACACTTTCCTTAGAAATTAGAAATTTCACTGAAATGACTGAGAGATGGACGTTAATTTAATTTAATTTAATTTAATTTATTTCTATAAAGGCATACACAAGTAAGACTTATTGTAGCGCAACAAAAGCGGTTAGAAATACAAAACAAAGTTCCAACAATTTACAAAAATTGAGTTGAGTACAAAACAAAGTTCCAAAAATTTACAAAAATTGAGTTCGAGTAGAAGACTTTAAATGAAATGGCTAGAAAACAAATTTATTCAATTCTTAAATAGGTTAACTCACGTTATATGGAAGGTTTTGTCGTTGTTTTCTGCCAAATCTCTTGTGAACTTCTTCTTTTAAAAATGTAACATAATGCTTCGGATGAAAGATATGTACATTAAAAAATATCGAATCTCTGTATAAATGTAAATTGTGTGACAATCACTTTGTAAATTTATGACGAAATAAAGAAATTTGAATTTGAAAAAATAAGTTCACTGATTTTCTTTCTATAAAAAAAATTATTTCAAATGCAAAAAAGAATTTAAAGAACGAAAACGAAGAAGAAGAAAAAACGATTATAGAAAAGCAAACTCTTTGCATGCATTGAAAACTTTTGTGGAACAAAATGAGTCAGTTGAGAAAATTCTATGGTTAAGTAATTTGCTGTAAATAACTTTAATGATTTCAGTCGTCTGTGTTGATCTGTTAGTTCCTTTTCCTGGACACCTGCTGTTCAGACCCCCTTGAGTTGCTGCAGTGTCTATGGCCAAGAAAATTCTTGGTCTCTTAGTGAACTGAGAATTTTGGTTTCATTTGACAAAAGAATTCTTAAACTCGAAAGGCATGCCAGATACCAGTGAAGGCATAGCAACCTTCGCTTCCTTTTTTTGTTTCTCTAGAGGAGTTTAATGGTTCTTGAAATCGTTGAGATAAGCATTTACATCAACTTTTGTTGGGAAGGTAGTGTGATTTGAAAAGAGGTTGTTTACGTTTTACAAAGTTGGAGTTCATTTGGAATCTCGGTTGAAATTGAAGACACAAATCTTGTAAAGGCATTTTAATAGCTATATATAAAAATATATAGCTTATATATAAAAATATAAGCAAGTGCTAAAGCTTCTTTGAACGTACGGCATACAACAATGGGGTTGTGTCCACTGACGTTGTAATCATGAAATCACCCAAACACTAGACGTGAGAAACCTCGTCTAGTTTACGGACGAGGTTGCCAACGCCAACGCCAACGTTACGGACGAAACTGCTGGATAGAAAAACCTAGTTGTAGTGTGAAATAACAAAAAAAAGGAATGTGTGTTTTTAGTAAAGTCTGGCACTACTATGGCTATGAACATAGTGTATTTTGAAGATTCACACCGAACCGAAAAAAAAGTAAATTTGTGAAAAGAACAAGACAATAATAAAAAGGAGAAAATTACGAAAAGGTGAGATAGTTAGACATAAAAAAATAGATTTAAATTCAAAAAAGAAAATTAATTTGGAAACAAGTAAAAAATGCTTAAATGACGGAAAATAAACATATAGCGAAGTTTGAGGATCTTAAAATTTCATTGACAGATGGTGATTTTTATCAGAATGGTTGTTGGCTATTTCCATAGGCATTTCATAGGTGTTCATTTTGACAGGAATTGCCTCTGGGTTTAGTTCTATGTAAGCAAATTCACGTGAGTTCTATGCTGAGAAGATTCATTTAGTGCGACTTACAATAAGCTTGAACTCTAGCCGCATAATATTAGATTGTCAAATATCTCCCTTCCGCCTTTTTGTCTTTTGAATTTTCCGGCTATGTACAAAGCGCTGCAGAGCTCGTATCCAAACTAATCATGCATAGCGTCGTTTTATAGGTTATGTCAAGACCTTTCAAATGATATATTGCCAGATATAAGCTCTATAGCGCTTTGTACATAGCCGGAAAATTCAAAAGACAATAAGGCGGAAGGGAGATATTTGACAATCTAATAAATCGGTCGATCAAAGTCAAAACCGCCATCGGATAAATAAATGGGACGGGAGTTCCCTTTCTGATGTTTAGTTTCAACGCTGAGCCTGAAAAGCCTTATCTGATGACAAAGTTTGCGTTGCGCTTTACTTGAAAGATTCGGTTAATAGACAATGGCTGATCGCTTAGTAAGTGACAGAAGAAGTGAAATGTGTTCTTTAAATTTTATCTGGGAAGAAGAGTACTCCAACCAAAAAAGAGTCCGCTGCAAGGTTTTTCATGTGCAACTCTTCCATCTGTGCTTTCATGTGTGCATGGTTCGAATATTCAGGATGTTTAATTTGCTTGATTTTGAGTCTTGATTGTTGTTAAATATTCTCAGCGCTGGATTTTAAAGAGTTTAAATTGACTGTGATCTTCAATCGGAGATACTCGTCGACTCGACCTTCTAGTGCTTCAAAATTTGCAGCAACATTTTCGATGATGCCTTTTTTCAATCAAAGCGATTAACCCAGACAAAATGGTTCCCATAACAAGTAGTCGGTTAAGAATTGATTTACCCTAATCAGTAATAGCTTTTGACAATGTTAGGAACGATTTCTTGTTTGCTGGCGAAATCTTCAGAGACGGTGACAATAGCTGAGTTTAAGAAGCTGTTGGGAACAACTGTGCCAGTCTGTGTGTTTGCTTTTGAAGTTTTAAACGAGTGTCTTATTCGTTAGGCATAATATTGACGTTAGTCCCAGAAGCGACAATAGAAATCACAAAAAAAAAGCAAATAGCAGCCTGACAACGAGATTTGAATTTGAATTTTATGGATCTAACAAAAAAAACCCTAGTGTATGGTCACTTAAAAGATGGAATTGAATAGCTCCCCAAGCATTGCAGATCGCCAAGATCATATTTTTGTAGTTGAAATTATTGAATTAATGATTAAAAAATACTGCAAATGTTGCACCGCTTAAAGTTCAACAAATACACTGTTGATTTCCTTTTATCTATCAGCATCTAGCACAATAGATCTTACCACTTTTTCAATTTTTTTTTGTGCCACAGATAATGGATATGACATTGACGAAGGCAAAAACTTACGACGAAGTCATCGATGCTTATATAATCGAAGTTAAATGTTTGAGGTGACATCTGCATGAGACAATCGAATATGATCAATTTAAAGAACAAAAATTTCGTGAAATAAAAGTCAACGATTTAAAAAAAAAAAACGTGATGAAATACAAAAAAAGCGAAACAAATCGCAGAAAAATGTTCGAACCCCTAGTTTTGCGCACACTGTCTGATGGTTATGCTGAATTAATCAAGAACAGAGCCATGTTTGAGAAAATTCTGTTAGACGGTTTTCAATAAACGATGCGGAGATTAAAAATGATCAAAGCCCCATAACTCCACTTAGTGTGGTGCGTTTTTTATGGTTCAACTTAAGGATCTTTAAGGGACATACCTTTTTTGTTGAGACACATTTCAAATTATGTTCGGCAGTTCTTAAGAATCTTTACGAGCAGCTTAAAAAATAGTAAAATCCCTCTTTTACAACTTTGGCGTGGTCTAATTTATACATCTATACATCGCAATAAGCGGCTCAGCGCTCAGCACAATTTTTGAGCTGAATTTCATCTTTGTAGCTCTAATAGTTTATAAACTGTAGACATTTTAGTGATCTACAAAATTTTTAAAATGCCCATTTTCTGATTTTTTTAAATCATCGATAGGTGATCGAACTGCGAATATTTATTTATGAAGCAAAGAATATCATAATATCAATACATTAAATCAAAGTCAAGTCAATCAAAGCTTTAGTAGCTATAGTGTGATTGTTAAGAAATCGCAGAGTAGGTATTCTAAGTCCTATACAGTCAAATCCCTCAAAGTCGAACTCCCTCTAAGTCGAATTTCCCTCTAATTACAAACCCTCATACAAAAACCATCATTTAACTCGAACTAATTTTGATGTCCCATGAGGGATTCGACTGTATTTATTTAGAACTCAATATCAGACACATTATTGAGTCCTAAAAATTCAATGCTTCTCAGATGGCACCCTGCTTCAAAATTGTTGTGGTCTCATATATTGATATCCGTAATTGATTTTATTTCATTATTCGATTTGTTCAATTCGATCCATGTCCATGATCATAGATGAAAAACGACTAACTTTGCTTCAAAACTAATGCAATCTAAATAGAGCAAAACTTCATTCATGAATAACTCTTAAAGACTCCCAGTCCGAATAAATAGATAATTTAAAGCCAACCCACTCTTATCCTCTGCAGTGACATGTTCGTTGACCCAGCACGGAAATGTTTGTGCAAAAATTTTTGAAAGAACCGCATAATTCGTGAGGAAATATCAACAAACCCATCTAAGTTCTCTCAAGTAGCCGCTTTGCTAAAACTGAGAGGACAAGTCTCCAGAAACAAAAAAAAAAAAAGACTTAAGACTTTCCCATTGAAACTCATCTCATGAAAAGGAACCGCCAAGAAAGACGATGACAAAAACACAGCCATACCGCCGCCATTCACCAGAAGACTACGCTTCCATCTCTGATAGCTAACGAGTATCCATGAAATACGATGAAATATTCATACAACGTTTAAGTTAAAGCGTCAGAAAATGCATTTAACACACACACGAACAGAGGAAAGGAGCCCAATACTCGCTGTCGGAATAATGCTCTTAAAAATTATTCAACGAAGGAAACAAACTTGAGCGCATTTCTTTCGGCAGACTCCCAAAAGGATCAGAGACAACCACAGCATTTAACTTTACCCCCACCCACCACCAAAAGACAGACAATATACCGAGACTACCCACCCTCCAGTTTAGTATGTAAATGGCACTTGGGTAAGCAATTCACCTTGTTGTTTATGTATTCATCATGGATGTGCACAGATGTTGGCAAAGTCGAGAGTTAGATACTCCTCTTTCACTGGCTTCTGGGCAAATGGACATTCGAAGTTTTTGGGCGAGAGAGCGAACATTCTGTTGGGATTCCCCGGGAGGAATGCCCATTGTCAGTAAGTTTGTGTTGTTCAGGGTAGGGATTTGTTGGGAGGAGGAAAAACTTTCGGGAATTTCATTTCATTTTATTTCGACTTGTTGTTTTTTCTCTCGTTTCAGATGCGCAGAATTAAAGAGGAAAAAAAAAGGAAGTGTATCTCTGCGATTGCCTGCAATGCAGTTCCTAAGCGGGTGCGGGGCGAATATGTGGGAAAAGTTTCCAAACACAGCGCGAGTGTAGGGCATATATGTAACATCTTTTTCTTTTTTGTATCTCTGTTGAACGATTGCATCTATTAGTAGATTATTTTCAAAGTGCAATTCATTGAGATTGGTCTTCGGGTGGCGGCGAGCGGGAGATGTGGGAGCTGAAAAGCTTCGCAATAAATTTTGAGTGCAGACTTAAGGACGTCTCTTTGGATTCAGCAGAGGAATTTATTGGCAGATGTATCAATTTGGCGAGATCGTGGGGTTTTGGTTTTTCAGCGATATTTATGGAGTTTCAGAGGAGAACAGATGGGGGATTTCGACGTCGTCGGTTTTTTCGAACATAGAGCTAACCTGTTTGGTGAAGTGGGCATTTAATGGTTCTTTAAGTTAATCCTGTGCTGTGGCTCCTTTTTCGGCATCCTTTTAATGGTCTGGCAAAACGGGCACAAAACTAATTTTTAAAAAAGCTGCATTGGAGCTAACAATTAGATCGTTGTTGTGTTGCAACTTCAAGTGGGGTTTTGTTTTGAATTCTATTTAAATAGAGGACTAATACAAATCATTCAAAAAGGAAAGACATTTCATTACTAAAATTCTAGCTTCGGTTGCCAACTTAGAAACCCTCAGATGTAATAATAATAATCTGCGTAACAGCCCACACAGGGCCAGAGCATAGCTTGTTCGCACCTTCACTGCGTTGTGCCCGATATAATTTGACACAAGTGGAGTGGACCTACAGTTTATTGCCGGTTCTAAAAGCCAAATGGCAAAAGCTTTCTATGACAGAGGTTACTTCAGGAGGATTGTCAGTCGGTCCCTGGAAGTGGGACCGTGAAAATTGTTTGTGGTGTTCTTTCGCCGGGCTGGATTCGAACCCGGGTACTCTCGCTTAACAGCCCGATGCACTAACGATTAAGCCACGGCGCCCACATAACCCTCAGATGTACATAATTTAAAATGGCAGTAATCAAATTATACATTAAAAAAAACCGGTCAAGTGTGAGTTTTACTCACCCGCCGAGGGTTTCGTTCGCAAACAGATTAGTAGCTTAGACTTAATATAAGTCTAAGAAATCAACAAACTAAAATAGTCAAATCAAATTAAACTCAATTCACTGTTCAATCACTAAGATTCTTTCATTTCGAACGAAACTGAACAAAAGAAAGTCCTTTCCCATTTGCTGATCGCGCCAGCCGTGTGAAAATTGCTTTGGTGCATTTAGGGGATGAAATGCCGCAAGCGACACTGAGATTGCCGTCAGTTCATCGTTTTTGCAGGTAACTGAATCGATTTAAATCGTTAATATCTCGAAAAATTGTATGAAAATAATTTTTTTTACATAATATTTTATTGTTCTTTCACTGAGATCTACAAAATGGCGTTGTCGGATCTTCAAAACTCGAATGTTTTTGTTTTTCGGTTTTTGGCCAATATCTCGAAAACTATTAAAGCCAGAGTGCTCAAACCAATTTTAAAACAAAGATTACATCAAAACCTACTTTTCAGATTTTTTTCAGATTTTTAGACCAACGGGTGTGGAAATGAGAGGGGGGGGACACCTTTTTTTCGAGTTTGAAGCTTAATATCTCGAAAACTTTACTCCCAAATGAAAAGTTCAAAATGAAAACTATTTCATTTTACGAGACCTATCCGATGGTACCTCACTTAATATATTCTCGTAAAATTGTTTTCAAAAAAAGTTGGTAATTAATTTATTTTAGTATGAATAAAAAATCGCACACGATTTTCGGATAATTTTGGGGTATTGCGATGAGTTGCCCCATAACTCCAATTTTTTTCAGATTTTTTGGTCAAATATTCTAGAAAATAAGGTGGGCGGCACGGTACACAAGTCAGTTTTTGGCAGTTTGTTGGCTAATAACTTCTTATCAATAAGAGTGAGATGATTAGCATAGTACAACTTTTTGATTTAACTATCATCCTCTTTCCAACGATACCCATATCAAGGAACTAGTAAAAGAAATTTGTTTTTTAAATTTAGTATTGGTATTAAGTTTTTTGCTAATATGAAATTTTCTTAAAAATGTTTACCTGAACTTTCTTTGGGCAAGTCAAATACGTCTTTTGGCGAAGTTTTATTTCTTAATTCTTAGTGGTTCGCCAATTACCAAGAATAAAGGTTGATGACAGGCAGACAGACATTTTCATAATCAGGTCTCTCATCACGTAACTTTCCAGACGATCATCGTCAAGACGACTATCGTCAACCCTATCGTCAAAAGTTTGCTTCACGTATCACTATCGCTATCGTCTCGTCTATCGTCACAGTTTGAGCGCTACTAAATGCTACATTCCTTATGTCAAAATAAAAACTGCTTGTCATCTTTCAGTTTCGTTTTGTATTTTCAAGTCCAAGACCGAATTAAAAGTATAGGTAATGAGTGCTAAGGAGGTATAAGGCACTCCAGTTCATATAAAAATAACTTATCAGCTTGAATTAATTAAATTAGCATCTATTTATAAGCATTTCATTTCCTCCCCACAACTGGCATTTACTTGAACAAGGACTCAAACCAAAGTTCTCCATGGTTTGGAAAGAAAATATGGGTTAGATATATGATTGCAGGTCGAATGTGAGAAATAAAAAAGGCATTTCTTGTATGAAAAACAATCTATAATGCAAAAAAAACATTAGCAAAACTATTTTTTCAGCATTAAATACAATATTTCATTTATTTAAGCCAATAATTTTACAATGTTTTTCACAATTTGCTCCAGGACGATAGTGAATTAGGTATCGTCAGAAAAGCATCGTCGAGACGATAGCAAATGACAGTTCTCTGCTTATGTGAAGTAGAGAAAACGATATCGTTTTTTTATGCTTACGTGAAGCACAGCTATCGTTCAAACGATATCGTCAGACGATAGTCGTGTTACGTGATGAGAGCCCAGGACACCGCCCCCTTTCCAATGACACCCATATCGACCATCAAAGTTAATAAAAGTTTTTTCGAGCGTTAGTATTAGTACAAATGTTTTCTTTAATCTACGACTAATTCCAGGAAAAATTCAACCAAGGTACTCAGTGTTGTTGTTGTACATTTTTTTTTATAAGGTTTGTAGTTTTGTTCGCGAAACATCAAGCGGAAATCCTTTTATTTTTTGTTCGGTATGTTCTCATCGAAGAATACAGAATAACACTTATTGAAAGGGCATACAATTTAGCAATCAAAATAATCAAAACGTTGAAATAGAACAAAATTTGCAGACGTTCATTTACGAATAGAATAGTTCCTTCCATAGAGATGATTACAATGTCTATACATGCCGAAAAAAAGTTTTGCTAAACAGGGCATTGTCGTGTAGAAAACACTACGTGCAATATATTCTGAAAGAAGTTTACATTTTGTGATGAACTATTGGGACTACAAATTAAATTCGTCGGTTTTTTTGTATTCAAAATTATTTTTTTAAAAAACCTAAAAAATACAACACTGTCCGTCGGAAGTGACTACTTTTTCCCATTTACCTGGTAATTTGCGAATACCATCACTAAAAAATTACTCCTCTCTGGCATTGAACCAATCATTGAGCCTTTCTTTGATTTTCTCAAAAGGCCCGAACCGGTGACCCTCCAAATAGTTTTGCATACATCAAAAAAAAAACCAGTAGTCGGAAGGAACAAAGTCTGAAGAATACGCCGGGAGGATTTCAGCATTTTCAGGTAGTTTTTGACCGCTACAGTCACGTGGGGCCGAGCGTTATCATGTTGCAAAATTACCTTGTCATTCCTTTCGGTCGTTTTTGGCCGTTTTTCACGCAATGCACGGCTCAAATGCATTATTTATAGTCGATAAGATTTCCTTTTAATGGTTTCGCCTGGTTTTAGCAGCTCAAAGTACACCACAACCGTCCGGTCTGTCCATCCGGTAAGACCTGTAAACTGTGGATAATTTTCTTTGGCGTCGATGTAAACGATGATGGAACTGTATTTTTTCTTCTTAGGGCTATCATAATATATTCACTTGTCATCTCCAGTCACGATCGGGTGCAAAAATCCATTCCTTTGATTTCTTTGAAGAAGCAATTCCGAGGTTAAAAGTCGTTTGACATCTCTCAGTTTTAACTCGTACTCGACACCCAATTTCCTTTCTTTTGAATAAATCTAAATTTCGCTAGCCGAACGGAAATTGTTTACTGAGTCACTCCCAACGATTCTGCGACTTCACGATACGGATCTTGAGTAAAGTCTTTAATTCCTCATCTACAAACTTTTTGGGCTGGCCACGACGCTCTTCCACAAAAATGGCACAAGCATTGCAATATAAAAATATTCCTGTTCCTTCCTGTTTTTTTTTATCAAACTTTGTTAGGCAACATTACATATTGAGAAAGGGAGCAATATATTCCAAATAAGAACTTTGCTGTCTTTCAGGAATAGTAAAAAAATCGAACAAGAAGATCCAATTGGATCAGTTAAAATAACTATTTTGATCATTTTGGAAATTAAAAGAAAGCAAAAAGCATACCACTTAATATGGAATAATTTTTATTTTGATTTGGTAAAGTTTAATGCTACTTTCCCATTGTTTTATCGCTATCGAAAATTCAAGTATAATTAGCTTAACTTTTCTTCTGTAAGATTTAGTAGATGTATGAATTTGAATTTTTAGAATGATTAGATTTGAATTTTTAGAATGAAAATCAAAAAATCAAAATTTGCATTTCTTTTAATTTTTTCAAGTTTATCCAAACTATTTTTAAAAACTGTTGAGCAGAATTTTGTGAAATTAGTCTCACCGATAGGTCTTCTATAGATCTTTAAATTGAACCGTAACGATCGGATCAACCAAAGTGGGGGTTTGATTTTTTTGATCTCTTTCCAGCTTTTCTTGCAAACTATCCAACAGAATTTGCTTAAATTTGCCTAATAATAGCGTTAGCCGTACAATACAAGACAATAGTGAGGGGAAAATAGGGGTGGCCCAAAAATTTTTTTGAATTTTGTTTTTTTTTTTTACGTTTCATTTTCTCTTTTTGAAGTTGTTGACTTTTAGCTATAAAATAGACAAATTGAAAGTTTTGTTTATTCTGATTCATTTCTGACCAATCCGAGATAAGTGCTCTTTAAAGTGATCGTACTCGATATTAACTTACATTATTCGGATAAGTGATGCCTTAAACTTTAAACATGTTGCTTCGATTACGTAAGGAACGATAACGTCATCGTAATTTTTTTCTTTCGCCCATATGGCACAAATGGGAGAACAACTCGGAAAAGATTCTTAAAAAAGAGTTCATTGTTCTCTTGAACTTCAAGATATTTTTCAACCTATCTGCAACTGACTGACATAAGTATACTTAAGTAATAAATGCAAGAAGTTTATGTTTCATATGAAACTATACAAAAGGAAAAGTTTGAGAAATGTGAAATCACACAGAGTTTGGAACTCGAACAATTTTGATAAAAGGAAATAAGAAAAAGATCTTATTAGTTTTGTTATAATTTGCCAAAGAAGGAGAATTACCTATGCCAGCACAATTGTGTAAACTGGTATAACTATGCTTAAGAACAAATTCCTGATAAGCTCTATGCTGTGAGCTGGCAGATAGATTAATTAAAAACAACAGTAGATTTTTTTGTTGTTAAAAATTTAAATAATAAACACAAGTGTAAAATTTGCAGTGTTTTTAAATATAGATTTAACGTCTTCATAACTAATAACAGAAAAATAATGTTCACTTCTCATTAAAGGGTTACATGGCCTTACATGGAAAAAAAAAAGTATATTTTCAACAATTTATAAAAAATAAAATATTTTATTCAAAATTTCATTAAAGATATTTTTCATTTGAAAATTTTAAAGGAAAATATTCAAAACTCCGCCCTTGTATTGTCATTTCCGGTGACCCTCAGAAAAAGTTTTATTTTTAACTTTCCACTTTCCAGAGCAGCGCAAGAATTTCTGACACTACCCAACCGAGTGAATTCCTTCTCCTCACAGAATCAGCAAGAATTCAAATGAAATTTTTTTCAATTACTTTTAAGACACACATTATCCTTCAGCTCATTTTAAAGCATTCCAAAAGAAAAGTCTCTATCGATCTTCTCTGTGACATCCAATCTATTTCGTCAGCAGTCATACACCATCCCTCGAGAGAAAAAAACACTCAGACCCTTAAAAAAAAATTGCCAGTAAAAAGTTTCATTGATCACTGAGCGTCATCTTTTCGGCAAAAGTGCCACCTCAGTGCCAACAAAAAAAAAAAATTTCCAGATAAAGTATCTGCGAACACTGCAGCAGAAAATAAAACAAGAAAAACCACAACCCCAGATACCCACAGATAGAGACAATAACCGTTCTTACCCTCAACTTATGTCAACTTTTTGCCGTTGTCGTAAACTATCTCCCATAAAACAGCAACAACAAACAATACACCCACCGAAGGGAGATGGGGACATCCTTTTTCCTCAGCAGGATTTTAAGTTTTAATAAATCACGAGACATAAAACGTTACCGCACGACGATGGTAATTTGTCATGCGACGACGAGGACAGGGACTACAATGCCAACGACGAGGGCAAGGACGAGGACGATGACGAGACACAGGATAAAGCACCGGGGGGAGTGATGCCACGTTTTTGTTATACATTAACCTGCATCCGACATGTGTTTGATAAATCCCCATGCTCATTACTATTCATAGGAAAATCCTGTTTAGTAAAAATTAACGTCCTGATAGCGGAAAGTTTTTCCAAAGTAATTTACGTGGTAAACAACCACCCACCGAGGCTTGGGGAGGAAACAATAAGACGTGAGGACGTAAATGTGATCCCTGGAACGTCATAAATGCGAGGAATGCTGAAACGTGAAAGGAGATTGTGGGGTTCTTTAATGGCAGAAAAGTGAAATGTCACTCCCCACTCACCCGTGGTCTTTGGCCACATCAAAGCGATTCTACTCAGAGTCAATTAACTTAATTGCAAGAGGCTTATGATTAAGCCAACCCACATCAATTCATTTACAGGACGACTAAAAAAGGACACACACACGAGCAGTCGTCCTACTTCTCTTTCTTGACCAGGAAATATTCACACAGAGCTGAGGAGAACAATAAACCTGAGTTAAGATCTCCTGTGGCCATTTCCACCCTCCTTCCCCCCACCTACCAACACCCCAATAGAGAAGTTCCAAAAAGGACGAGCAGCATAACTTTTTGTGTGAATGGAATTCTCGTTCGTTTAAATTGGAATTGGCTCTTCCTGGCCGAATCCTGTTTATTCAAATATTCCTACGGGACTACTGAAACGAATCTCTGTTTTGATTTTTGGCATATCGAACAGGTTAACGGTTATTGACGGCCGAGACGTTCATGGACGACCATGGACGTGGCCATGGCCACCGCACACGAGAGGCATACAAAGGGAGGCTTAATTGAAAACACATTCGTTGGGGGGCCTAAGCTCCCTCGTTCGTATAATTGAACCGAATTGCTTCGAAGATTTATGCAATTAAACGAGGTGGTTACCTGAATCTGTAAGTGGGTATTTGCATCCTTGGGCGCCGGCAAAGGCGCTCATCCATTAAGCCCATGTTGTTTGTGAGAAGGATTCAGTGTATGAAGAACCATGAACTTGTGGGATTGATCCGATGCAGTAAATTTCAAATTTGAGTCAGAAAGTTGAACAAATCAGAGGGAGGACTTTTAATACCGTTGCTAAAGTTAAAAACTGACTGTGGGCAAAGTTACAAAACAAGGTCATACCTCAACAAACATTAATAATGTCTGTACCCACACTTTCGAGCATGAAACAACATTCCCATCCCCCAAAGATAAAACCACGTCAAACACAACAAACAGTTTCAAAAGCACCCACGTATCAAAGTTCATCCACCGAACTTTCTCCACAAAAACCAATAACCGCCCCTCAAAAGCCAATTTAACCGCCTTTGCGCTGCCACTGCCTCTAATTGAAACAATTTGCATAATTAAATTTTTAGCAAAATTTTCCAATAAACCTAATTCCTAATTTCGGTCCTAAAATTTCATGGCAACCCATCGACGACGAAAACAGAAAAAATAATCGTCTGTCCAGGGGTGGGGGGAAACTTTAAAAAAAAAAAAGAAAAACTTCCTTCATAATTTTTATTGATATTTAGGTCGTAAAAAAAGGACGACAATAAGGACACAAAATTCCCCTGAAGAAGAAAATATCGAAACTCTCAGATACACGATTTTGTTTTTTGCTTGCCCTGCATGTAGACCGCTCTCAAAAAATTCGACAGAAAAAAGGAAAATGTGGAGCAAAAAAAAAAGAAAACTGAAGCCTTCGGAAAAAAACAATCTGCTGGTGTCAGGAGTGAGGTCGAAAGGACCGCAAAAAGTCCTGTGCTTACCACAGGCCGGCTTGAGGCTGTGATGGTTTCGTTTTTGTGGCATCCTCGTCCGAGAGAAAAGAGGCTAAAATAATTTTGTGTGATATTTGGCATTTATGTGATGAGATAAGAGAAAACAAACAAAAAGGAGACCTGGTTTGAAGGACTTAAGAGATATTTACTGTATTTTTCTTTTAGTCAGAGCAGACTAACATTCAGTTTTCCCACCGTGGGCTTCTTGCAGAACAATAGTCTATTTTTAAAAGTAGAGAATTCCAAATGACTTTATAGAAGGCTCTTCCGAACTGTATCGAACTGCATGAGTTTACAACTCAGCAGTCGATGTATTTTTTTTGCGCATCTAACTGTGCGAGCATACAACTCGGCAGACGACAGATTCTCTGTAAAAATGTATATCTATTGTGAAGGTTTTTTTTAGTGTAAAATTCGGAGTCGGAGATGGAGACAATAAAAGTGGTTTTGCCCTGCCTTTTCCACTCTAAAGTGGTTGTTTTTTATCATTATTTTTATTACTATATTGGGCTACGAAACACGGACTGTTAGAAGGCTTTTTTTAATAAGTGATCATTGAATAAGAATTGTGGGCGTCGTGGCTTAATCGTTAGTGCGTCGGACTCTTAAGCAAGAGTACCGGAGTTCGAATACAGCTCACGAAAAAAGCACCACAAACAATTTTCATGGCCCCACCTCCAGCGAACGATAGACAATCCTCCTGAAGTACTTCTGTCACGGAAAGCTTTTGCAATTCGCTGTTCGGAACCGGCAATAAACTGTAGGTCCCCTCCACATGCGTCAAAATTCTAACGCTTGCAACACAGTGGAGCCGCGAAAAAGCCAGGCTCTGGCCCTTTGGGGGCTGTTACGCCACTTATGATGATGATGATCATTGAATAAACCCAATCAAAAACAGAAAAACTTAAAAAAAAGATAACAATTTATTGTAGAAATATTCACAAAAAGTTGTGTGCGTATAAACGAATGTCTACCACTGTATAATTCAACAATCAGAAATGTCCTTTGACTCACGTGTTCGATATAATTTAAAACACCTCTGTTCTTTTTCGGTAAACGCTGATAGGCTGTTTGAAGCAGTGCGTTATCGTACCAGCTTCCTCGATCACTGGTAAAACATTCCGAAAAATTAAGTTAAACTTTAAATACGTCCACTTTTTAATTCAGAAGTATCAATTATTCCAGTCTCTACAGACATTTCTTAATTGATTCAAGGTACGGGGAACTAATCTACAGACTTATTTTAATAAAAGTAAAATAATAGAAATAAATTCCGAAAATCGTAACTTGTAACTTTTTTTCTGATCGAATCACAAAAAGTTACAATGTAAACAACCAAGTGCAAGGCTGTGTCTGAACGTCACACACTTATAAAAAATTTAAAACATGAACTTCTTCCTCACCTTAAATTGTATTCAAAAGCAAAATGGAAATATTCGGTCTAGATTTTTCTTTTTTTTTTCGTGGGTTGATGAGAATTTGTAAATAATCCGTGGTAATTCTAACTGAAAGCAGTGCGGATTGTATGTTCTATAGTAACTTGTGTGCCTCACTTAAAACCCTGATAACTTTGTATCAGTTAAAACTAAAGATACCCCCGTGAAATATACGCGTAAGCTTTTTAGTGAAGCCGCAAAATAAGCGACCCTGTAGAAGTATCAACATCACGATGTAGAAGGCACCAAATAAAAGTTCTCAATGAATTTTATTCCCTGGTAATGTTTTTATAGATCCAATGTGGTCGTGAAGAGTAAACGGAAGTTTCTTGTACACCGCTCGACCCTCTTTGAAAATATCCAGCCTGTAGTATCCCCAATTTGGCTACCATATCCTTTCTCGAACTACTTTAATGTCACCACAAAAATCCCCCCAAAGACTTCCCAAAGACACCCTCACCTCATCTAAGAATCCCCACCCCATTCGAGCTCTCAAGAACATCTGTAAAATTCCTCTACAGGTACTCGCCCCAAATTAGAAGCACATTTTCAGAACACCCTTCTCGTCCTTATCCTCGCCCAGATTTATTAGCATTCAATTCGTATAATTTCATTCCTATCTCTTACATCAACTAAAAGGGAATAAAGATGCATTATTCCGGTACGGCCCGAAGGTATTCTCTTCATTTTCATATTTTACGGATACCCCACCTACGCCCGCCCACACACCTTCGATTTACCTTTCTCTTGGCTAAAAATTTATTCTCTCAAAATACCTAACAAGAACAACAAGGATGGAAAAAGAAGCAAAAAGGACTTCACATATATTTTTCTTCTTCATCAGACCCATTTGCAGAAAGTTTATGAGGATACATTTGCTTTTCTTTTCGGGCACATCCTTTTCTCGAGTGGAAAGGAAACACGCCAAAAATGAGAGAAGAAGAAAAGTGAATTTCTTATTTCAAAGCTATTTTGTTACCTTCGTATTGGATTTCCAAGGATTGCGGGGGATACACACGTCTTGGAAAGAAAAAAAAAAACCCGATCGGGGGTCGAAGAAAAGGGTTTCTCTAATTGATTTTCCTCAAGCTGAAGGACGATGAAAAACCTGAAACGAGTCATTAAATCATGAAAATTCATGAGCAGTCAAAGTCATATCTTTAGCCCCCCAAAAGGACTCTGACCGGTCTGTGTCCGACAGATCTTTGCATGTGATACTTTGCACATGTAATCGATTCGTGATTCGGTTCGTCCTCCCTCCTGTGGTCTACTACCTTAATGGGACTTAAAAGCTTCTCGTTCGACTCTCTTTAAATTTGCGGCACTCTTAAAGGACATTTACGTGTCCTGTCATGTGTGAGTGTGTTATGATTTCATTTGAAAAATAAACCAACCCACAGAATGCATCCATCACGTCCAGAGATGGCCCAATTAAAACGAGAAAATTTTGCAGTTTCTGTCACGAGCAATTTCCCAGAAATCAGCTGGCAATGAAAACAACAGCAGCAACAACACCAAAGGACTAGAATTCGTTTTCTCTGTTTAATAAAATTATCTCGTCATCGTTGTCGTTGTCGTCGTCCAGAAACCTTCCACCGCATCCGAAAAAGCGCACGACGACATCTGACGTTTGCCTTTCGCCTGACGCAAGAACAATCACAACCATCCCCCCGCATCAGCCCTCAAGTTAATAGGGAATTTCACTTAAATTGTCATCTGCAATTTGTGAGATTCAATTATTTTCCAACAGTTAGTCCTCGAAATTAAGTTTTCCCGGCAACAATGTGGATGTGTGTGTGTGTGTGTTTGGGATAAATTTTGGAGTTGATTTCATCACTGGGCTGCAGTGTGCAGCTCATTTTATGCGAGTCACGAACTGGAAGTTGACAGACCGAGCGGATGGGGGCGGCAGATTGAGTGGAATGAAGAATCAGTTCCATGAAGTTACTCTCCCGTTCGTGCCATCTTTCGTCCTTTTTTTTTGCTCATCCTCCATTTTTTTTTTCGTTCTTCCTGCGGACATAGACACACACAGTTCGGGCACAGGCCACAGTGACGAGCTTTGGCTTTTCAGCGATAATTGCGTTAGACATCGCAAATAGAAATCGTGAATGGGAGCAACGGGGGGGTGGTAGTTTTTCGAGGGAAATTGAAATGGCATTTCGGAAATTGGTAGTTGCAAGTGTATAAGTTGATTAAATTTCCATTTTTGGAAGTGGATCACTGCAGGTGTGTTTGGAAAGGTGGAAGCTGTAGGATTAAATAGTTCGTAGAATCAACGTTTAGAGCCATCTTCCAGAAATGGTCTACGATGGTCACCTGGAGGTCTTTTGCGGATAATGGGTCAAGTAAGAGGATTGGGACTCGGTATCAGTATCGGACCTAAGAGTTCTTTCCTCTGCTTGCAGTTCGAATTTCGAGGTTGGATGCGATGATGTTCAGGCACTTTGGAGAGAACAGAGTTTATTCAGTCACTCAATAGCCTGAAATAGGAAGTTCTGTGGATCCGGAGTAGGTAAACAAATGGAAAATCCTGATGCGAAAACTATACTAATATTATAAAGGTGAAGAGTTTGTTTGTTTGAACGCTTTAATCTCAGGAACTACTGAATGGATTTTCATGTAGTTTTCATCAGTAGTATCGTGAACTATATTCTTTGGAAACTTTGGTACAACAAGTTAACGGTGTAATGAGATTTGTGAATAAATTCAAGGAGTGGCAAGCGTCTAGGCGGGCGTTTTCTAGGCAGTTATGGATACAAAAAAGTAATGTATTTCCTCATTTCTCGGCTCAAAAAGATCTAAAAAATAGTCCGCGACAGCTTACGAGGTCTGTTCAAAAAAAAAAAGGTGAATTTTCAAATTTCGCGGGCTAAGTAAGCGATACACTCGTTATGTTGATACACTCGTCTCGAACATATGTTTACAGTTTCAGCTATTTAGCATATTTAGTTTGTTTGGGAGAGACATAAAAGTTAGACGTGTTTTGCGTGTTCGGCGATTTCCTGCTGTCGAAAAAAAAGGGTCAAAGAATTTGCAATCCATTTTGTGCGAAAAAGGGAATTAAGTGCTCAAAAACACTTGAAACGTTTGCAGTGGCATACGGTGAGTGTACTCTGAATCAAAGAAATGTTTTCAAGTGGTACAAGCTTTTCAAAAAGGTCGAGAAGATGTGAATGACAACGCTCTCCCGGACGCCCCAGCACATCAAAAACCGATGAAAATGTCGAGAAAGTGAAGAAAATTGTTATGAAGAGTCGTCGAATCACTATTAGAAAAGTTGCTGGAGTTATAGGCATATTAATTGGCTCATGCCATGCAATTTTTTCGGAAATTTTGGGCACGAAGCTTGAGGCAGCGAAGTTCGTTCCAAAATTGCTGAATTTTGTCCAAAAAAACTGTTGCTTGTTCGTAATTTTTTGGCGCCCTGCGACTTTTTCTTGTTCCCAAGAGTAAAGAGACCCACTGAAAGGACGGCGTTTTGCGACGATTGAGGAGATACAAACCGAATCGTTGAGAGAGCTCAAGGGCATACCAAAAAGTTGCATATCAGAACAACAAGGATTGGAAAAAAACGCTGGCACAAGTGTATTATATCTGAGGGTGGCTACTTTGAGGGAGACAAAATAGAAATTCATGAATAAATAAATATTTTTTTGAGAAAAATAAAGAAATGTTTTTTTTTTGAACAGACCTCGTATGCCTATCTTTTATGGTAGATCCACAATAACCATTCTTATGGTCCTGTAAAAAGCCGAAAAGCCAATCCCCCCATAACTTCCACACCGCTTAGTCAAAACATTTAAAAACATTACAAAAAATTGGTTTCGATGAGTACAAAACAAATAACATATAAACTCTGACCTCAATAGCTATGGGGCTTTTGACCAAAAATGATAAAACGTCGATATGCGAATTTCGAATATCCGAAAATGCAGGTTTTTAAAACTCCATCAAAGCATGAAGGAACAATGATTATAAAAATAGCGATTAGTGACCGAAACCCGAGGATAGCCCATTGAAAGTTTTTTTCAATCAACAGCGGAGTGTATATTAATAAAGATATTTCTTAATATTTTTAGAATCGACACCTTCTGCACTTCTTTTTAAATAATATTAAATTTGTGTGTAGCATTTTAACTTTATATATTTCAACCTAGCATTGACCACGCCCCAAAAAAAAAACGTACTTTTTTTTACTGAAAAAAAAATTTCAGAAAACCAATTTAAGCATCAAAATTATTATTTTCAGAACTGAGCATAATATTGACAAGCTCTTTTTGTGTTAAAAAGAACGTATTCACACTTGTTTCAAAATATTAAAAAAAATTGTGGTTAAATTCACACGCAAAATATATTTTTTTTTTTTGTTAAAAAAGCAAAATTTTCAAAAAAAAAAGTTGATGAAAACCGCAAACTTTTTTTGCAGCAAACTCAGCTTCCTGATTGCATATAAACTTTGGTTTGGAAAGCCTTGGGAACACAATTAAATCGCTTAAGGTTTGCAAGGCAAAATCAAAAAACAAAGACAAAAACAAACCTTAAGAGTTTTTTCAAAAAATTTTTTATAACACTTTTAAAAATCAAAAAAACGTCGTAATATGTTCTCACATCCTAGAAGTTTAAGGCTCCATACCTAGATTTTTTTTGTATTTCAAAATATTTAATTTTACAACTGGAAAATTATGGACACCATAGAAAATTGCTTACACCGCACAATTGCTTTCAGACGAAATAAGTAGCTCACGCTACTGCTAATTGTAACGAACACAGTTAAGATATAAATACAAATATTACAATAACAACAGTGGGATATTTGACTACAAATAATAAATAACCCGACCCCATACGACTATTTTCATTTTTGAATTTTGAATTAAATACCAGTTTTTTTGTGGTTTTGCCCCACAGACTTGTCGGAACAGAGGCCACAGGTCTAAGGCAGCTTGGTTTGTGACATAACAAATGCAATGCGGCGACAAAGGAAATAGTTATTGTATGGAGCTTCACATCAATTCCTAAGACCTAGCCAAGAAGTCACTAAAACCTTTCAGAAATTGGCTTAAGACTTTAATAATCTGAGTAACAGCCCGTAGAAGGCCAACGCGTAGTTTTTACGTAGCCGCTGTGTTATGCGTGATATAATTTGACGTTTATGGAAGGAACCACTGTCTTATGCCGATTTCGAACGGCGTATTGCGAAAACTTTTCAAGACGGAAGTGGAGCCGTGAGATCTGGCCGAAAAAATTGTTTACGAAGTTTTTTCCCAGGCTAGATTTGCTCGCGGATATACTCTTTTAACAGTCCGGACCACTAACCCTCAAGCTGTGGCTTCCAATGGATTTTGATTTCAGTTTTGACTGCAAAACTGAAGCAGAAATATGCAAGTATATGGATGGTAGACGCCTTTCAACTTCACGTAAGGCTCTACATTGGGTGGCTAACAACCCGTTGAGAGCCAGAGCCCAGCTTTTTTGCGCCTCCACTGTGCTGTGCGCGTTATAATTTTGACGCATGTGGAGGGGACCTGCTTCGAATTGCGAAATCTTTTCATGACAGAAGTACTCCAGAAAGATTGTCAGTCATTCGCTGGAAGTGGGGCCGAAAAATGTTGAATGAAAAATGTTTGTGGTGATTTATTTTCCCCAAGCTGGATGCACCCGTGTACTCTCGCTCAACAGTCCGACGCACTAACCGATCGAGCCAACGGCGCCCATGTTAAGCTTTATGACATTTAATTTAATTAATCTCAATCAATCTTAAGGCTTTTGTCATTCTGAGGCACTAAACTCTGATTATCGTTCGACTAAAATTCATTCTCTCAGTACCCCAAGTTTAGACTTTTGATCCTCAACTGAAAGATCGAAGACTGTCTTTAAAATCTGCCGCCGGTCTACAGGCTACGAATTTCTACGCCTTGTCGAAATAATATTTCTAAACGTTCAATTTGGATCTATATATGTATGTATGGGGCGGCGTAACAGCCCGTTGAGAGCCAGAGCCTAGCTTTTTCGCGAGCCTAGCTTTTTCGCGAGCCTAGCTTTTTCGCGAGCCTAGCTTTTTCGCGCCTCCACTGTGTTGTGCGCGTTATAATTCTGTCACATGTGGAGGGGACCTACTGTTTAATGCCGGTTCCGAACGGCGAATTGCGAAAGCTTTTCATGACAGAAGTACTCCAGGAAGGTTGTCAGTCGTTCGCTGGAGGTGGGGCCGTGAAAAATGTTTGTGGTGTTATTTTTTTCCCCGAGCTGGATTCGAACCCGGGTACTCTAGCTCAGCAGTCCGACGCACTAACCGATCGAGCCAACGGCGCCCTCAATTTGGATCTATTCCCGGTAAATAGTTCCACAAACATTTTCCTGACTCCCTCACGTCATCCCACAAAAATCAATGGCCCACAAAACTCTCAAATCCGTTTCGCCACCTAAACCATTTTTCAAAAAAAAAAAATTCAAGAAAAAAGACGCCCTCGACCACTTTTACGTGTCATTTCCTCGGCCATCGCCGCTCTCTTAGGAAACCATTTTCACATCACATCACATCAGTTGAGTGCAAATGAACGGAGCATAATTAAAATAGGCCAGTGACCACGAAATGCCTCGTGCGTGATGCGATTAAAGGACCCGATATGTGTGTCCTTATCCGCCTCCGGGTGTCTGCGGATGCCCCGAGTGAGCCCCAGCGCGTACACGAGGAGTCGTCGACATTCACCGCGCCATCGTTGAGCGCACGGATCAGCAAACAAATGCTAACACTAGTCGTAGTTGTAGTCGTAGTCGGTGCTGTCGGATGCTAGATGCTGGAAGTCGGATGTCGTTTGTCGGATGGATGCAAAGCGGCGTCGCCGTTGGCCATGCCAATCACGTTGCAGTAATAAAACCCGAACATAACACTTTCCGAAGGATTTTCTGCTTACGAAAGTCCAATTTACCGCTATCAAGTTCCCGATTCGTAGGTGTATCTGTTTTTATGCTCAAGCGGTTGTCTAATTTCCACGGAGGATAGTCGACGTCGAGGGTGGTTGTCACCCCCGCATTGGAGGACTCAACAATGCGAAGAATATCATTTTTGGAGCCCCGAGGGGATTGTGCAAGAAAGATGGTGCCTGCTGAGTCCCGAGGGAATCGACGACGACTTTATTATGTGCTGCGGCATCGTTTATCATCGGCGCAGCGTGTGCAGGTAGCGAGGGCTCCCCGCCCCGCCAACGAAAAATCGATCCGGCCCAAGGTCGACCGGATGACCCCGGTCTGACGCTGACCCCGGAGTCTGGGGGGAAAAATCTGAAAATTCATTGAAAAATATCGGTCCCAGTGTGCGGATATAAAATTCGTTTCCACATCATAACGTCTTTTTATCGTCGGTGACTTTTTACGTATGCGGCGCCACATTTGAGGCTCTACTGTGCCTGACATGTGCCGCTGGGAGTCCCGGGTGTATGCTGCGGGCGGAGAGAAAGTTTAATTTGATTTCTTCTCTGGAAATCGGATTTGTCAAATGCCTGCCATTGAGGCAGTGGGGCCATCCCCAGGAGGAGAGAGCCCGGCCCGGCTTCGGTGGCGCAGACACATGGTGTTGCTTTAATGACAAATTGACACATGAGGCATGTTGTGCATGGAAGTTTTTTTTCCTTTTGTTGTGTGATGTGTCACATGAGATGTTTTCGAAATTTGGTGGGTGAATTGAAAAATTATTCTTTTTACATTCATGCATGAGTGGGTCGATGCAGTTTTGTGATGGATGGAATTTTATTGTTCGCTGTGGGACGTCTGGCATATTTGTTGTGTGTCGTTTGCTATTGCGGCGGGGGACTTTAGTAGGAGCCTGGGGGATGTAGTCGTTGGGGCTGTTGACAGAGAGTAGTAGCAGGCGGATGACAGAAGATTGATGTAACATGTGCAACAGATGTGTTTTTTATATACTTAGACACAGAAGATTTGGGCACTGGCGGCAATTAGCCAATACGATGCATGCCTTTTTAGTGCATAGCCACTGGTTCGATAGGGATTTTTTTTTCTTCAAATTTGAACTAAACATGTGCAAGGGTGTGGTTGGAAAACGCCTCTCAGTCAATTCAATTCAACCTTAATGAGTTTCAAGCGCTTCGCAATTCTCTCTCGGGTTTATAATTAAGATTGACTTTTTGACTCGTCCACTTACAAGCAAATCCTGGAAAAGACCAGCGAGTTTCAGGTCAATATAAACCATCATTTCATCAACCTTAAAGCCGTACCAACAACGCTCGCAATTCGCTGTTCGGCTCAAGAACCACCTAACCATTCGAAACAAGCACGGGATTACGACAAGGAGATGCGAGTCGGACAGAGACAAATTTCGACAAAGGGCACTTTGCATAAATTGTGATTGATTACAATCATTTGATAGAGTTTTTACTAGGCAAAGTCTTAAATGTTATTTAATGTGCGATCTTCTAAATATTCTAAATATCAAATTTATACTTTATTTCTGCTACGTACCTACAGTGAACTAAAAAAAATGGGACACTCATCACAGTCAGGTTTGTGTAATTGCTTAACACAAAATGGAAACAAATCTAAAAATAAATAGTAAATTTAATCCTAAAATGCTTCATTTTGAAATATTTAATGCAGAAGTAAGGCTAAAGTGCAACCGCAATATTCATAGCGTATTGTTAAATATTGGATTTTGAAATAAAAAAGCAATTTCCTTAATCATTTGACCTGTCGATTTGATTAATTATTTCTTCTCTTCGTGTCTGTTGTTATGGCCCAAACATGTATTTTACTCACACAAAATACCAAAAAAGTAATTGAACAAACAAAAGTGTCCCTAATATTTTCAAATCAAGATTTAATAAAACCTATTTTATATTTACAAAAATTGCTTCAGGCTCTGCACAAAAATTTCACAATTTGTGGTTTGCTAGGGAAATCATTGCGAGCTGAGCTTCAGACTTTGCTATGCTTTGTTCTCTTAAAATGATTAAAAGTGGTTCGATAGAGAATCTTTCTGGGTTTCTACAAAAGTTGGTCTGCTGTTAGAGCCTCTGGGAGCAATTTTTTTTTTTTTATGATCTAGCAAACAAAAGAGTTATCCATTAAAAACCTGGCTAAGACCTACACTGGGCAGTGTAACAAATCTGATACAACTCAATTCTTACTTCTTTCATAAACTCTGGATCACAATTTTACTTTGCTAAGCTTTGTAGATGATCTGCCTTATAAAGATTGAAGGAAAAAATCATGCCAATTTACGTAGACTAAGAGTTTTTTTCTTATTATTTTGGTATTTGCAGCGATGAGTTATATAAAAAAAATATTTTTTTGGTATTAGTATGGATTGTGGTGTATGATAAATTTGTTGATGTACAGGCTTTTTCAACAAGAGGTATTATTTTTATATTTAAAGAAAAATGAATTTTTTTGAGAAAAATTATCGGATTTACTATTGTTTTTTTTTTTTTTTTGTATATTAAACTAGTTTGAGGTATTCATTACTTTTTTCTCCTCAAGTAATTATTTGCTTTCTTGTGTTCCCTTTAGTTAATAAAATAATTAAATTACTCAGAAAAAAAATATATAAATGTTATATCATATCTCTGTATTACAACCATTGTAAATTGTGCGATAGCAGATTGTAATTCTTTGAACGAAGAAAAAAGATATTATCAGATGTAAAGAGGAAGGTAAGCCATTAATAATGGAAAACAATATCAGTCAAATGGGCGCATAGGCTACGCTTACAGAACCGTATTCTTTTCATGAAATTTTCCATCACCAAATCGCAAAGTGACTGCTGTATGCCCTCAATAGCTTCACGAATTCCATCTTTTAGGTCGTGAATCGACGTTGGGCTGTTGGTGTAGACCTTATCTTTCACGTAGCCCCGGCGGAAAAAAGGGGCAAAGTGTTAGATCACAACATTTCGGTGGCAAATTCTGATCACCCTGTTCGTCTGGTGCCATGCCGCGTCGCCAGGATGCTGTGGAAGATATGTAGTGTGGGCACTACAACCCCCTTCGAGAGATAACACGGTCCGGAAATTGTTCCCGTAAACGATCGATGGTTTCGTTGCTTGTGTGGCACGTAGCGCCGTCTTGTTAAAAGTAAACCTTGTCCAGATCAATACCATCCAACTCCGGCCATAAAAAATCATCAATCATCTCTCGCTAATGCAATCCATTCACCATAACTGTTGCTCCAGCCTTATTTCGATCCAGCGTAGTTTCTACTTGTAAAATATCAAAAAATTATAACTTCAAACGTGACATCTACCAAAATAGTGGGCTATTCAAAATAACACCTCTTATTGGAAAACCCTTTTTTTGAAGACCAAATATATAATTTTCAATATAAATCTAGCTTCTGATTTGAATTGACCGAGTGTTAAAAAATTTTAAGCATCAAAGGTGGTCTAAAAAATGTATACGTTTTTATAAAATTTAAATTCTAACTTTGAGCTAATAGTGCAATGGAATGGAGCAGCACAGCATTCCTACTCTAGGCGACTTGGAATTGGTGAAATTGATTCAAAATATCCAATGACTCTGACAAACATCTGGACCCAAAAAAAGATTTTCAAAACCTGGAGTTGCAAGAATCACACATCAAACTCAACCCACGCTCGCACCCCTCAGCAAAATACTTTTCACCAAAATAAAATGATTGCAGCCCGACATTCGCATCACACTCGTAAGGCAACTTTTTTCAAACAACTGAACTAGAATCACAACTAATTAACTTCAATGAAACCCCCTCTCCACCCACCCCCATCCGCTTGGAGTAATAAAATTAGTAACATGCTCCACCCCCGAATGGGAATAAAACTTTCGACTAACATGAATAATTGCCATGAAAATTCATGAACTTATCCGACACTCGTACAGACACGAACACAAATCAGAGTGAGGCCTCTTCCTCGCAAGGACTCTGGGACTTATCTCTGAGATGTGTCTCTCTTATCGGAAGGGGAAAAAGTTTCACTTAGGAGCAATGAACCGAATTAAGTTTTCCATGTTTTATGGACTGGAAATCAATTGGATTCTCCTACCCTTGCAGAGTTTAGTTCTCATTGGGATGGAGAGCAGTTTGGATGCAAATTGCCGGATAAATATCCAAGTTCAAAAAAATAAAAGGAAATGAAACACAAATTGAACTAAATATTTTAAAAATGACACGTTAATCCACATGATTAATCATTAAAATCGCAATCATTTGCACAGTTGGTTTCATTAATTTGTTTGTCGGCTGTGGCATCGCATTAAAGGCGAATCAATTTGATAACTAACGTAGCTGCGGTAGAATCGAATTTCAATCGAGGAGGTTGGACATAAATCAGAATTTTAAGGAGTGTTATGATTGGCGATTTGCAGGGTGAAACTGAATTAAGTGACTAGCAGGTGATTAATGGAGCCTTTCGAGGACAAGCTAGGCTCGTTGTTTTGTGTTGCAAATTTTCTTTGCTTGCACCTATTTTGGGATCTTACTAGAAGTGTTCGTAAGAAATTCAACTTATTATCGAAGAAGAAACCACTCCACATCAGTTTCCAATGCAATCTTCCATGTCAATTGGTCAAAAATTCTTCCATTTGTCTGGGCTCTCAATCCACACACTCCATACCAACTCTTAAATCACGTCGCTGTCACCACCTTCATCGATTTACTGTCTAATGCTGCTCTAGCCATCATCCGTCATCCATTGCAAGATGAATCGCGGGACACTTCCTTATCCGAAACAAACAAAACTATTGTTTTGAAATGTCAAACTACAGTTTTTGGCTCTTGTATTTGAAAGTGGTTTGAGCTTTGAAAAAGTAGTACGTGAAAATCAAACGTTTTTAAAAATTGGGATGGAAGGAAAAAAAAAACATAATTTTTCGGCCGCAGTAGATTCAGAAATATTCAAATATAATTGGAAATAAAAAAACTGACCGAATTCAATGGAGCTCCGATGTGTAGCGTAAAGAAAGCAGCAAAAAATACTAACTCTGTGTAAATCGCAAATGATCTGTCCTCCAGCATATTCCTTTTTCTCTTCTGGTTCGGACAATTATTTGCGAGTTTTCTTCGTCACTGATGTCCTTAAAATCACTCTCGAAAACATTATTATTTCTTCTTACGAAATTAATTCACAATTAAAATTCGAATGCTGCTGCTGTTGTGTGTTGCGACGTTTATTTGACACATCGTTCGTTCGAAGTTTAAACGGAGGAATTGTGTCGTTTAACTTAAACGACGAGATAAACTCCACTTTTCGTTTAAACGAGCAATTTGTAAACCGAAGTTTAATCCAAAAGATTAATTTAAACACTCACTGTGAAACTGGGCATAAGATATTAACAAATCGAAATAGCTTCAGTAAAATTCTTCTTTTAATTTCAAATACAACTCAACAAAAGCAAATCCTTTCCCATTTGCTAATCGCGCGAGTCGTGTGAAAATTACTTTGGTGCAATTAAGGGATGCCGCAAGCGACACTAAGACTGCCGTCAGTTAATCGTTTTTAGCAGGAAACTTGAAAAATTGTATGAAAATACATATTTTTTTTACAAAATTTGTTCTTTCGCCGAGATTTATAAAATGACATTTTCGGATCTTCAAAATTCAAGTGTTGTTGTTTTGTTGTTTTTGTCCAATATCTCGAAAACTATTAAAGCCAGAGTACTCAAACCACTTTTGCCAGAAAGATTACATAAAGATCTACATTCCAGTTTTTTTTTCAGATTTTTGGACCAATGGGCGTGGAATGAGAGGGGAGGGGCGCTTTTTTTTCCACTTTGAAGCTTAATAACTCGAAAACTTAGCGTCCAAATGAAAAGTTCAAAATGAAAACTCTATTTAATTTTACAAGACCCTACCGATGATACCTCACTTAATAAATTTCCGTGAAATTTTTTTCAAAAAAGTTAGCAATTAATTTATTTTAGTATGAATAAAAAATTATACGCCACTAGGCTAAAGACGTATATGATCGATTGACATACTAAAAGATCTGCGATCACTTGGTCTTTGTACCAGAGGTTCTGTCTCCCTCCTCCCCTCGAAGCACGAGGCTCAAATTTGAAGACAGTCTCAGGTGGAGTGTTTGTGTCCATACGCTCAATGTCCCCGAGCCAATGTAGTCCGAGCCTTCGAGATTATCTTGTATAGCTCATAAAGTTCGCGGTTTTGTCTTCTCCTCAATTTGACTCACTTTGCTTTGCGATGATTTTAAAATGCAGACTGGAAACTTAAAGCGTTCAAAAGTGTCCAAACGGAGCAGTTGGATACTGAGCAGCCATACTGCGCTAATTTGCCTCTTTTCTCTGTAAAAAAAAAGTCAACCACAACGTAGATATTTACAATGCTCACTCGATAATTAGATTCTTTGGAAACAACACAATGCCCGAAAATCAGTTCATCTAATCCCGATGATTAGCACTAAATCCGTTGCAGTACGGAAATTCATTTGCCGTATCGTGTTGTATGTACGGTTTGCCACCGCATCCGAGCTTCATCTGTGAAAATCCTTTAAAATCCCGGCAGCAGAAGCCTTCCCTACCGCGAGAATGAGTAATTACACCCCACACATGTAGAGAACCAAACAGAGCCTCGGCGTCTGTTTAACCAGAACACAGCAAGCATATCAACGGAATGTGTTTACGTATGCAGAATCACGGTAAGGCCGACATCGACGACGAGGAAGGTAGCTGCTTCCACCTGCATACAGCAGAGAGGTGGTCGATGATATTTAATCGATTGATAACCAAACAGCGTGCTGCTGCACATGCTAATGGACGAAGGATACGGCCTAGGAGATTGTTTAAGCAGCTGATTGTAGTTAAGTGCTTATTTTTTGCTCCGAGTGAGTCACGTTCTTCAGATACCACAGTGCAAGCAGTGGGATCTGCGCGTTGTCGGCACAACGTTTTTGAAAATGTGGAATCTTTTGTGCGGCGGTAATGAGTTCTGTTGTAGGTTGCATCGCGTCTCATGCGGCACGAGATGGTCCAATAAAAGTGTGCACTACTAGGGATGTTTAGACACACTTCATAGGCTCAATTAGAGGTACAATCGAACAGGTCGTTTTGAGTCGTCTGTATTTTGACTGCTCTGGGACCAGACGGTGACGACCTGGATCACCTTACACGACCTTGGAGACAACAAAAAACTCTCTCCTGTGTCTTTGAACAATTTTTTTTTGTCGAGAGCCTAAGGATATCTCAAAAAAGTTTATATTTCAGGTACACAGAGACATCTCCATCTACGAACCCACATCAGTCTCCGGTGCGGCTATAGTCAGGACATTCCACATGTCACCGTCCTATCTAAAAATGATTTCATGGATATGTCCTGCCCGTAACAAAAATTTGACACCTGATTTCATACTCAGTGCAAATAAATATTTAGAAGGAATTTCAGCCCGAATTTAAAAATGTCATGGTTACTAAACCAAACCCTGTCAGTCACTCTTTTCGGTTGACAGTCGGTAACGTGCCTGTTCTTTCTTTTTGGTTCACTACCAGTCCTTGACACACATCCTAGCGATGAAACAGGTTGCGGACTGATATTAAATTTCCCAAAACTCCAAATTCTCATTATAATTGCATCCAACCGAATTTGCCAGTGAAAATAGAGATCAATAGAATTCAATTGAACCACATAAAACAACGAAAATGCAACAGTTCTGCTTGACAGATTTAATTGGCCAAAATGCTCATTATATCGATGTCACTTTGGGCACAGAGATAGAGAGGAATATACCGTACATTGATTTTAGCCAAAAATAGTGGTTGTTGCTCATCCTTGCAATTAGGAGATGGTTATTTTGTTTCGAAGTTTAAAATAAATTCAATCGAGTGTGTAAGTTGGTGGTGGTGGACAGGTGGAGCTGTCTAAATTAATGAGAATAAATTAATAAAATGCATTTAAAACGAAACGAAACGGTAGAACAGTCTTTTTAGTAAAAAGGCGTTGTTTTTTCTTATTCGTAACAGCCGATATGGGGCTAGAGCCCAGCTTTTTTCGCGTAACCATTCTGACTACCTATGACATATCGAACATCAAGCCAAGAGGGAAAGGTTCGACATAGCATTGTGTTGTTTTACCATTTTTAAATTAAAAACTCTTAAGGCCAAACTGCTTGAAGTAATTTTGATGAAAAGATTACGTAAAGATAGGCCATCTGATTTTTTTTCTTCTAAATTATTTCCTGTACTTTTAGAAAATCAGTAGTAACTCTAAGCTCAGCCAAAATGTTATTTAATCTTTTTTGGTCCACTATTCCAGATCAGTTCGAGAACTTTGTCAATGAAAACATTAATTGCAGTAGATTCAAGAGTAATTGCTCACCTCTGATGTACCTATAGTGCACGGAATTAGAAACACCTAAAATGATGTTTTTGTTTTAACTATGAATCATGTGCAGGGTTTTCCAATAAGAAGTGTTATTTTGAAATTCAAAGAAAAATGGCATTTTTTGTGATAAGTAATCGGATGTTTAATTCAGTTTAAAGTTAAAGGAATGCCATTAATAATGGAAAACAATATCAGTCAAATGGCCACCTTGGCTACAAAGCCGTAACCTTTACATGAAGTTTTCCATCACCAAATCGCAAAGTGACTGATGTATGCCCTCAATAGCTTCACGAATTCCATTTTCGAGGTTTTGAGTCGACGCTGGGCTGTTGGCGTAGACCTTATCTTTCACGTAGAAGTCCTCGGTGGCCAATTGTGATCACCCCCTTAGAGAGATAACACGGTCCGGAAATTATTCCCGAACATTAATCATCTCTTGATAGAGCAATCCATTCACCGTAACCTCGAGGATGGATTGGACAAACCTCGGTTTTCTAGAACACTTTGAGCTACAGCAGCAATATTCTCAGTTGTTCTTGAACGACGTGCACGGGTTTTATTCTTCACATCACTAACTTATCCCAACAGCTTGAATTTTCTAGCCAATTTCTGTATTGCGGTCCGACAAAGTGCTTCACGACGACCCAAAAATGCTTTAGTTTTACGAACCATCTCTGCCAAATTTTCACCATGTTTGTGGTGAATTTTAATAATTTCAATGCATTGTTGAAGCGTGTATCGTTTCATTTTTATTAAGGGCGTAGTTTCTACTTGTAAAATATCAAAAAATTTCAGCTTCAAAAGTGGCATCTACCAAAATAGCGGGGTATTCAAAATAACACCTCTTATTGGAAAAATCCTATAGTTGTCGTTTAATGGTGTTAGTTTTTATCAGTCAGGAAGGTATGACTGTACCAAATGCTTTGACCGTTAAATCAAAAAGTTTTCAAAAAGTTTAGCGAATCAATCTGCGTACTTGTGAGTATCTTATTTGATGAAAAACATTTGTATTTTTGGTACAATGGCTTACAGTGAAAATGGTCCACCCTAAAAATAAAAATTATTTCAGTAAATAATCCATTAAAACATAAGCCGATATAAAAAATTAATCAGTTAAAGTGAATTACTTCGTACTTAATTAAAAAGGAAAAATGAAAATGTTGTAATCCAATGCCTGCTGCATATTATCTCCCCAATGAGCTCCAGTCCAAGCAATTAACGTCCTAAAAAAAAGGAAACATTTTTCATTCACCGCCTTATTTAAATTCTATCTGGCCTAAAAGTATTTATCTGAAAAACATCATGAATTAATATTAACAAAATTATTTTGATGTTATTTACGCCAGAACACGTATCATCATATCCTCACCTGTAATCGATACGCATTTTCATTTAAATCACATCAATCATATTTTGAATTAATTCATTTTCTTTTTTATTAATTTAACAACATCAAAAAAAAAAAGGTTCAATGAATCCAATAGCCTTGTCATACCTCTGCTTCTGTTTGATTAATTTCTTTACAAATGTTTCCGATCAACGTAATTGACTCGGTACAGTAAAAAATAAATATCGAGATTAACAAAAAAAAAGTTTAAAATAATAACTAACTGAGCTTTACGGATAAAAAATTTAACGTGTAAAAAAAGAACTTGGTTTTAATATTTATTTCCGGTAATGTAAATTTGCAAAATTCTAGTATAAAGCAATTGTTTCAGGGCTCCAATTATTAATTTTAATTGTGAATTTTTAAATTTGCGATACTAACTGAATTAATTGACTGAAAAATTGAGTGGGATTTTGCTTGTGGAGTAACGTAAATTGATTCATTCTTAATTTTAAACGGAAGCGGCTTATTAATGGAAACAAATTAAATTTTGAGAATTTTTTTTAATTTTTAATAAATGTTTTTGGGAAATTGATTACTGTGAAGTTAAATTCACTTTGTCAGTTTCTGAAAGAAAGAAATTTGATGGTTTCCAATAAACATTTTTTGAGAACGTAAAAAAATATGAAAAAGAATTTCATACAACTAGCTCTAATTGAAGAATATTCAGAATTACCTTAAGGAACTTTACGATAGAGGAATTACAATATGTAATATCGCAAATTTATAGACATCAAACATAGAACACTCAATGGACTATGTCAACTCTGATGTATCAAGTTGAAGTATCCAACGAAAAGGGGTGATCAATTAAATACTTTGACGATCAGCTGTTGTATATTTAAAGCAACGGATTGAAGGTTTTTATTAAATACAAAATTTTAAAAATTCACAAAGACAATATTTTATTGAAAATATTCAATGAAAAACTTCATCCACCCCAAGAAAATTCACACACCTGAAATTATCATCCCCGTCGATATCACGAAAAGCTAATACTAATAAATAGGGTGTATTTTTTAGAGGTATTGAACTTTGAAATGGAATAAAACAAAGTGATATCAAATCTACTTTATTCGAAAGATATTCTACTGGCATTATAGTTTTAATATGATATCTGGCAGATTTCTGGACAGGGCAGGCTCGGACGTAGTCTAATCTAGGACGTAGTCTAATCGATGGCCTTTTCCAATATTTGACGAATGTTGTAGTAGTGTCGAAGTAGTCAAACATATAAATGTCAGATCATTTGATCTGATTTAATAGTAAATGATTTGTTTTTAGGTCTCATGGTTTGATCTTAGCGGAAAAAAATACGGCCCACCAAAATTGTTGTCTGCTTCTCTTTGCTTTCACAGATCGACGCACTAACGCCGTGTCTAATGACTAAAATAATTGAGATTGGAACGAGGTACCAACAAACTAAAATCCTGAGATTCATCCTTCGCTTCGTTAGAACAATAAAATAGTCCCGCGAGCATAAAATGAACCTCTCCTTCAATTGTAATTCGCTACTGCACCTCGCTTTAAAATCCCACCACCCTCTCATCAAGACTCCAACGCTGTGACGCACGCCCTTGCTCATTTAACTAATGATCCATCACAACGAAAGAAGAACAAAATTTCAATTAAACGTTCATTTCAAATCCCAGTCATTTTCGGTTGGAAAAACTTCATCCGCTGCAATCATCACTGAGGAGGGTGAAGACGCGGTAAAACGTCGCGGAGCCTGAGCGCCACCATTGCGTCTCGTCGTCACACGTCTTCTCGTCGACAATGTGCTCGCAAGTAGTGTAAACACAAAAATCAAATATTTCCTTCGTTTGGTTTCGACTTCGTGACCTGAATGAAGGAGCAAGAGATGGTCCTGTCTTCTTTTTTTCATCCATCCTGAGATCTTGCCTTCCTCTCTGCGCCATGATTAGGGAAGTTTCTTAAGTTGATTTTCACCGCAAGGATCCTGGCACAGTGTCTACTTGGTAATTTACTCGCTTGTCAGCGAACGTAATTAGATCCTTCAAATTTGAGGACAACGCTTTGCGTAGACGCCGCCGTTGTAATTAACTTCGGTGACTTTGGTTGGATAAGTTTGTCAATATTTTGCAACTTGGCTAATTGATTGGGCGTATTGAACATGACAGAAGGCCGTCCCACCACCTCAAAGCTGGTATGGTGTACGTACGCACGTTGATTGGTGGTTGGATGTGGTAGCCTACAGACTGTCAAATGATTTTTGTGGCTTTAATGACACTTGACAGCTGTCAACAGTGATACGATGACAAATGTCCTCCATGTGAGACCTCTTAATTTTGAAACATAAAATAAATGCAATGAGTTTACTGAGTAGCCCGGTGGAAAAATAAACTTTGCCCTGAGTGGATCTCGACGGGGCATCGCACTTTCTGAGGGTCCTCTTGCGAGAAGCATGCTGCTTGAACATTTGGGGTGAGCGAATGTTGCCGTTTTGAGACTTTTGAAGTAGAATTACTTGGTTGTGTGCATTCCGAATGTAAAGTAGATGTAAATTTTTAAACGACAGCCACACCCGCCATTGGGAAGGTTAAAGGAACACAACCAAGCTACGATGTGTCAGCGTGCAGGCGTCCAAGGCAATTTCCATGCAATTACTGAATTAATAATCTCAGTTAATTTATGTGTTAAATGGAAATTTTCCATGGGATCCTAGGGCAGGATGCGTGCGTATGTGAGTACCTTAATCTCCTTACAGAGGATAATGCGGTGAAGTGATATGATGACACTTAATGCTGTCGATGTTTTTGACTGAACACTGATTAAATATGATTTGATGATGGGCAACTTAAGCCAGGCGTCGAATAGTAGCATGATGGTGGGAGTTTATTAATAAATTAGTTAGTTTCTGCAGTTGGAATTTGGAATTAGTATATTTGTCAACAGATGGTTATTAGCAATTTAATTGATCAGGAAAATTTCGCACTCAACATCAGAAAGAGTTGAGGATAGGTTAATAAATAATTCTTAATCTTTTCCACAATGCTTGTCGCTAAATCCACTCATTTTTTACGAATTTTAAGGGAGACTAAGAAGCTAGACTGGGCGCCTTTGGCTCGATAGGTTAGTCGGACTGTTCAGCGAGAGTGCCCTCGCTTTCATCTCGGAGAAAGAAACACCATAAACATTTTTCACGACTCACAATTCTCCTGCAATACTTCTGTCACGGAGAGATTTCGCAATTCGTCAATTCCGAACCGGCAATAAACTGTAGGTCCCCTCCACATATGGCAAAATTATAACGCGCACAACACAGTGGAGGCGCGAAAAAGCTAGGCTCTGGCTCTGAACGGGCTATTACGCCACCCAATGTAATGTAACAAACTAGAATAATGAAAATTCAACAAAAAGTAATTAATTTATGTGATTAGTTTTCAATGTAAACACGACTTAACTTATTTTAAATTCTTTAAACGGTGAAAACGGGACTCTCGATGTTAACAATCTGTTACGGCCATGTTGTTTTGGTGACATCTTTCGCTTACGGTTCTCTCGTTTAAAACAGAAATGGCCGAAAAATAATTTTTGACTACAATCTGCGTTTTTGGAAGAGTGGCAGCAAAAGTAAAGTGAATGCAAAGACGATAGCCAACATAACCCTCACATGGTGACAAAACGTTAACGAAGATCGAACCTCTTTAAAAACGACATTAATGTCGACGGAGACACACGTCCACCCCGTACACTGGCACAGGTCCCCCACTGTAAACAAAAAGAACTCCTCTACCTAAATAAGAAACGAAAAAGGACTTTTCTACCCAATACTTTTTTATTCATATCATCATCTTCTTGACCGTGTGATCGACTAACGGGGTCTCGAGACACTTATTTATTACTTCAATAAATTAGTCTTTCAAACATTTCTTGTATTTGGTTCTAGTTCAATGCCTGCTTTGGTTTTATTTTAATTTACACCATTCACTCAAAAGTCAGTTTTTTCTTTTTGCACCACTTCCTTTCGATCTTATCCTCCCAAATCCGATCACTTTGCCCACACTTAAAAAAAACTTTAAACGTCTTTCGTACCCTTTATCTTGATTATTGACGTCTTGAATGGCGGTTTTCCTTTTCCATTTTCCTCAAACTATTTGCCCACATCACTCGAAATGACTTCCTTTTCCGTACGATAAACAGACCTCTAAATAGAAATTTTTGACACATGTCTACCGCTTGAGTCTGCCAAAGACCCATTTCTATCCCTTAAAACCTCCAACCTCATACCCAGTCTTGGTAAATGTTAATACCAAGCAATCAAACCCAAATCACGGGGTGATCAATAAACTCGACCCAACCTCACTGGGGTCGTGTTATGAAGCAATTAACCGCGACACTCTGACAATCCACGGATTAATTCCATCCAGATAAAGTTATGTTTTTAATCATCCGATGAATGGCCATTAAAAGTAAATAAAACGCGGTTTATGACCAGCTGTGAGAGTTGGACGGATTTCCTGGGATTTTATGTGGTCAATGTGTGGCGTAAAAACTGCGGGTGAGAAGTGTAATCTGCCATCGGAATTTTTGACTTGGCTACACAAGAATGCTTTTCATGAAGACACTTACAGGGTGTTTATGAGGAGCTAAGCTAGTTTTTGGATCGTTAAATGTTTAGTCTGGAAGCGTTATTTTCGACGGAATGATTATTTTATTTTGCCGCAGTGAGGGATTAGAGGTTGTTAAAGTGCTGTTGAATTCACGATGCAGGGGAGTTCATTATGGAAAAAGTGGAAGTGGTAGAAGTGGCGTTGAAAAAACCATGAGCATTTTCTCTCTCTATGAAAATTCAATTGAAGAGACAAGACCAGACTCTTAAAATATAGCTTTTGTGTAAACTCTTTAAGGGTTTGTGCTTCAACTGAGCCCAGGTTCCACTTTTCAACTTTTCATTTAAATATTTATTTATAATTTGTCTTCTTAACTTTTTTCAAATTACATATTTTATTCAATCTAAAACGAGCCAGGCCCAATGAACAATCGTTTGTATTAAAAAAAAAAACTAATGCGTCAAAAAGGCCTAAATGTTTCTCAAAGACAGATGATTAAACTGATCTCAACGATTCAATTTATGAAGTTTTTCATCTATTTTCGGCAGGATTGGACTAAAGCGGATATTTTTTATTTATTTATTTTTCATATCACGGATCAGTTGGAAAAAAATATTTCGAATCACTTAATCTGGTCGAATACCCGTTGCGCATTCGACTTGGTATTCATTTTATAAAAGTAAGTCATTGAATTATGACAGTTAGCCAATCAATCGCAAGAGGAACCAAGGAACAATATTGAACGTGAGTTGGGCAACGTTCAAAGCAATAGAAACGATAAAGAAAGTATTGACGAAAAAACTGCTAGCGGTGATATAAGGTTGTCAAATATCTCCCTTCCGCCTTTTTGTCTTTTGAATTTTCCGGCTATGTACAAAGCGCTACAGAGCTCGTATCTGGCAATACTATGCATCATTTGAAAGGTCTTGGCATAACGACGCTATGCATGATTATATTTGGATATTGCGTTCAACAGTTATAGACGTGTAGAGAAACGTTCCGTGAGATTAATGGTGTTTTGGGGGATGGTAGTCTATCACTTCGAACCACGGAGGAATGGTTTCGACGACTCAGAGCCGGTGAAAACGACACCATGGATAAGCCAGCCGGCGGAAGACCTGTGACGACGAATACCGATCGAATCATGGAAAACATCGAGTTAGACCGGCATGTGGCATCTCGTGACATCGTCCAGGAGATGGGAGCTAGTCACCAAACCATTTTAAACCATCTGCAGAAGGCTGGATATAAAAAAAAGCTTGATGTTTGGGTGCCACATGATTTGACGCAAAAAAACCCTCTGAACCGAATCAACGCCTGCGATATGCTGCTGAAACGGAACGAACTCGACCCATTTTTGAAGCGGATGGTGACTGGCGACGAAAAATGGATCACATACGACAATCGGTCGTGGTCGAAGGCCGGTGAATCGTCCCAAACAGTGGCCAAGCCGGGATTGACGGCGAGAAAGGTTTTGCTGTATGTTTGGTGGGATTGGAAGGGAATCATCCACTATGCTCCCACATGGCCAGACGCTTAATTCTACCATCTACTGCGAACAACTGGACCGCTTGAAGCAGGCGATCGACCAGAAGCGTCCAGAATTGGCCAACAGGAAGGGTGTAGTTTTCCACCAGGACAACGCCAGACCACACACTTCGTTGATGACTCGTCAGAAGCTACGGGAGCTCGGATCGGAGGTTTTATCGCACCCACCATATAGCCCAGACATAGCGCCAAGTGATTACCACCCATGGCGAACGCCCTTGGTGGTGTGAAGTTGAACTCAAAAGAGGCTTGTGAAAAGTGGCTGTCCGAGTTCTTCGCAAATAAGGAGAGGGTCTTCTACGAGGGGGGTATTATGAAGTTGCCGTCTAGATGGAAACAGATTATCGAACAAAACGGCGCATATGTGAACTAAATCCGATCACTGTAACACTTTTTATGAAGTATTGAATGAAGAGCAAAAAAGCGGAAGGGAGATATTTGACAACCTTATAAAAGCAAATTTTGTCATCAATTCTGGGCGCCGTGGCTTAATCGTTAGTGCGTCGGACTGTTAAGCGAGAGTACCGAATCCAGCCCGGGAAAAGAACACCAAAAACAACTTTCACGTCCCCACCTCCAGTGAACGACGGACAATCTTCCTGGACCTTTGTCATGGAAAGCTTTCACAATTCGCCATTCGAAACTGGCAGTAAACAGTAGGTCCCCTCCACTTGTGTCAAATTACATCGCGCACAACACAGTGGAGGCGCGAACAAGCTATGCTCTGGCCTTGTATGGGTTGTTACGCCCGTCGTCACAGGTCCTGGACATTGTTGATCGTGACGTTGACTAACTTTCTGTGGGTAAAGTTGGACAAATCGGTACATCCGAGCGGTGGTTTCATCAATAAAAAGCTACAAACAGTCCAATTCTCTAAGATGCCAATGAGAAATCTAGCAGCAGGAGTATTTCACGACCAGCGTTCACCAGCTTGCCACTTGAATTAGAGGCCATCGAAAATAAAGAAATTATTGGAGACTCAAGTTTTGTGGCACCCTTCTTACAGGTTGTTGCCATTTTCGATGCCCTCCTTTAAGCCATTTAAGATGGCTATCAAAAATTCATATAAGAATAAAAATATTGCGAGTGATATGAAAATTTTGAAGGATAGCTTACAACTACCTTGAAAGTATTAGAAAAGCATAACTTTGTGAAGATTTTACAGGTCTCGGTCAACAAATCAGCTTGTCAATGTCACCTCATGTCAAGCCCACCGAATTCATACCGCTCTCCTTGACACGCTGTTTAGAGGACATTCGCATCCGTAATTTCATTATTTTCTCTTTTTTTTCACCCATTTCATCCCCTCTCAACATTTTGCCATTTCACATTCAATTGGCCAAGCCCCATTAATTACCATGTTGACAACGTACTCCAGATATACACAACAACCATATGCGTGACTGACACACATCGACGGTAATTGCACTCTGAAATTGCACTCAAGTGGAATTGCTCAGACTCATTTGTTTATAGCCGCAGCTACACATTTTGCTCGCAATGTATGCGATACTATTTCACAGATAACACACTTCAAAGTGTTTTGTTTGTTTGACATCATTTCCTTTGAAAAGTGCTCGGTGGATGGGTGGAGGAAAACACATTAAATTGAGAACTTAATTACCCACCGCCTTTTCATGTCCATAACTACCTTGGGTGGGCAGAATATTCAAATCAGTTCGACTGGACGGAGGCAGGGCGGCAGTCATTCATCAAAAGCCCCTCTTATTAATGACAGTTTCTTAAATGCTCTCACCCCCTTAATTGAAATTCCTCGAACATAACCGCTCTGATCGTGTCGTAATCTTAACGCCATCTGTCACGTAAAAAAGAAGAAAAAAACACCCAAAAAATGTGGCAAAAAAAATCAAAAGAACTCCGAAATAAGTACAAAGTCTGCGACAACCATTTACGCCATCCATTAGCGCGACATTAATAACGGTCCTTTTGCCTAGCACCCCTCTCATTCGTCCTAATGAATTATTAATTGGCAGGATGGTATGCTCGTTGACTAATTGTCGACGAATGACGAATGAGACGTGTCACATAAGGACACGTGAGACTGCTCATTAATTAGAAGCAGAAAGCGGAGGCGCGATTGCGGGCAAAGTCAATTGGAAGGCGTCTGTGGTTTGACACGCGAGGAGGAAGAGGAAAACTTTGCAAGGTCCTTGAGAGATTTTGATTCTCATCCCGAGATGTGAGAAGAAAAAGAAAAAAAAAAACAAAACATCGAACACAGCGCGTGATGAGATTAAAAGATGCTTACACAACGAAAAGGAAATTTTTTTTTTATCGTTCCTCGTCCTCGTCCTCGTCCTCGTCCTCGTCCTCGTCCTCGTCCTCGTCCTCGTCCTCGTCCTTTATTTTTACGATCCTTCACACACAGGTGAACCCAGTGAGACGGTGGGGGGGATTATTTTAATCCCCACCTCGGAGTAGTGCGGACCTCAGCTCGTTGTCCGTCACGTGGATGAGTCGTAAAAATTTGCTGGCCCTCGCTATCGCTGTCCAATCACTTCAGGTTGACGTTTATGGGTGTCGTCAGCGGGGCTATTTTAACGCGATTGGGGGTGATTAAGGTCAGTTGTTTTGTCGAAATGAAGCTGTGTTCAATGTGCCAGGGTGTCAGCCATCAGAAGCCATTAAAGCAGCACGTGAGCAAAATCGTGGAAAATAGTTTTCCTCCCTCTCACATGAGATGGGCTCGAAATAGACACGATCCCATACATCTCATGCGAGTGGGCGGTTCTATTCTGTTCTGGTCTATTTGTGGCTTTAAGTATTCTCTTAGCCGAGAATAGGACTCTGTATTTAAGTTGATTGTATATTTTTGTTGATTGCCTTCAACTGTCGATTACGGGAATCAAGTGGAAAGTTTAATGAAAGTTTTTCCTAAGTCTCACGTAATTAGTGGGGACAGGCCTCAAGTTAACAAGGTGTGCTTGTGATGACGGTTCGACGAATGGAAATAGTATTCAATTACTTACTTTTAACGAGTGGCAATTTGAAAAGGGTACAGCTGGTGGTATTTTTACTTTGTGGCTACTTTGGAAATGGGAAGGCGAGAGTGTTGGTGGAACCTAAAGTTTACGTCTGTATTCATCGAAAGTTTTCGTGGTAAACGTTACCGACCCTTTTATTATTTCACTCAAGAAATTGTCCACTGTACAGCGTCTTTGCTTTTTTAGAAAAGATGACTTAAACCAACTATTTACTTTTTTGAATTTAAATGTGAACGTGTCCAAAGTGAGTAATATTTTTTTTTTTTTCTGAAAGCTCCGTAATTCGAAGTTTTTTCCTGTTCCAATGAATTTCGAATTATCGACAGTTCACTGTATTTATTTGTATTGTATTGTATTGTATTTGTATTTGTATTTATTTATTTTCTTAATATTATGATAGATAAATGGAAAATTCATAAATGATAAAAGGACATAGGTATAAGGTAGACAAAGTTAAGAAAAAAAGACTGCAAGCTATAGTTCATAAGGAACTAGCGAACGAGGAAGCAGCTGCGTTAAAAAACTATCACATAATAAATGCATGAGTTGTCACGAGGTGTTCGTCTGGAACCTCACCTATCCATTCATTTCACAGAGGATCTTTTAGGAATAGCAATTTTTAATCGGGCAAAGACATTAATCTTAGCATGAAATCTTTAAGTCAGAGTCCAGTCAGTTGTCCAAGTTTACTCTTCATCATCTAAAATGTTCGATGAAGAAACTTCGGATTTTTTGTAAGCGCCAACTTCAGCAAAAAGAAGTGCTGCTACTGTCCCAACTCTTAACAAATATAAAATCATCAAATCAAAACAAAATTTTAGGGTTTCAGAAACATCGGCTTAACTTGAAAACAACTTCTAGCGATGCGGGAGACTGCCAAACCCATCAAACAAAGTCGTTCAAAACATCATGAGTTCCTTAGCCAACTCTGTACTGTCTGTGAACAAAAGAGGAGAATGGTCTTTCCTATTCAGAACTCACTCGTGATTTCCATCAAAATCAAGTTCCATAAATCATTTTCAATCATCGGTCTGAGAACGCAATAACCATCCCTCCATGGGACCATTCACAACATTGGCAACACGTACATTGCATTGGTTCACCGTTGTTAACCTCCTTCATCACCCCAAAGTTCAACCTGCAGAGCGCACCTTTCAAATTCAATGGCCAGCACATGAATTGGCTTTAGAAGTTAAATGAATTGCAATAAAACTTCACCCGACCAAAGATACACATCACATGTCCCACATCTATCTGCATCTGGGAGAACTGTTTTCAAACCATTTCCGGTTAACACACACAAACAAAGGCATCGACGGACTTTAGAAATTAACGAACTTTCACGCTGTGTAAAAGGGTTAACTAATCAATTGAATTAAAATTGAATTAGTCACGTCAGCGGATTTTGCTTAATTGAGGAAGTTATTTTGTGATTGAACTGCAATTTCTATCGATTAGATGCGGTGTGTGTGTGACGTGTGTAACACCCCACCCATCATAACGAATCGAGTCTATTTCCGTGCGAATTTCCACCGAAAATCAGAAATGGAATTTAAATTGATTTTCATTTCGCAATTCAGCAGCGAACCAACGCAATGTGCAGAACGTGAGATCGATGGACTCTTGCCTCCCATTCTCCAAAGCTGGACCCAAATGAGTTTTCCCGGTAAATAATCGATGGGAATCTGATTAAATGGAATCGCAAATGATGTGTCAAGGGACTGACTGCGGGAATTAAAGATTGATTTAAAGGGGGGTGGAGGAGGGTGCGATGAGTGAAAAAAAAAAACATTCTCAAAGGATATTGCGTAAGATTATTATGGCTGAGGTTTATTTACTCATTTTAAGGAAAAATCCGAATGAAATGGGATAAACATCGAGGATGTGTGGATGCAGATTTCCAAGGAATCACGTGGGTTGATAAATGGGAATGAGGTTAGGGATTAGTTGCACACATGTGAGTGTGGAACTTCAGACAGAGCCACAATAGTGGACGTAAAATCAGTTTCAAAATGGATTAAAAAAATTGTTCATTTGTCTATTCCATGAAGTCACACGACGAAGTGAGCGACAAAAGCTGAAAGCTATCAAGGTATCAAAGTGCTGGCGAAAAATTCGTTGAACCCAACAGTTAAAACATAAACATAGTATTCTATAACGAAAGTTATGGAAAAATTGTATGGGAATTAAGAACCCATAGGACAATAAAAACGAAATCTAGGCCATCAAAGCTCCAGAATTAGTTTGTAAGAGGCTCTCCAACCGGTCGCAGCCATACTATTTCAGTGACGTCTATTAAATTAATTGTTCGTAAATTTCTGATCCGCACTAAGACTAATAAAACAGGTTCCTTCAACATCTTATGGAAAAATTTCACATCAAAGGTTGCAAAATAGGAACTAGATCATGGGTCCTCAAGTAGGACAGGAAAGCAGCACAATTAATTAGGGAATGGTTGATTTTTTAAACAACTAGGCAAACGTGGGATCATCTACACTTATCAGGCTTTATTCTGCTTGATAAGTGAAATAGGTAGATAGAAACATTCGTAAATAGTAAATTACAATAAAAATATCGTTGACGTTAATCTTAGTGGATGAATGGCATGAAATTCTTGCCGAATTGAAAAGTTAGTAGACTAAACGCTTAGATATTTCAAAGCTATTTTGGATACTAAAAGATAACTTTCTTATTGCTAGTTTTGAATATTTGACTGTCTTAGTAAGGTGTACACATATTTTGACTCTTAAAAAAATTATATTAGGTTGTCAAATATCTCCCCTCCGCCTTTTTGTCTTTTGAATTTTCCGGCTATGTACAAAGCGCTACAGAGCTCGTATCCAAACTAATCATGCATAGCGTCGTTTTGTAGGTTATGTCAAGACCTTTCAAATGATGTATTGCCAGATATCTGACAACCTAATATTTTTGGTTAACTTTCTATTAAATATTTGTTGTTAGATCTATTGTTAGAAATCTTTTAAAGAATAAATAAAGCTCTTAAAAGCTAAAAAAAAAGTTAAGAAATCAAATCACCAGAACCTATTTTATGAATCTTTAAATGCTCGAAACAAAGGTGTACACTTTCTTTTAACGCTGACTTTAAATTAAAAAAAAAAAAAATAAAGAGGGTAGGCTTATTAAAAGAAAATAATTTAAATGTAATAAATAAAAGAAAATAAATTTTAAGCTAAGGCCTCTGATACACATTAGTTTATACCATTTAAGAATCCGTCAACCTTTGTTGAAAAGCCATTTTCAAAAAAAAAACACTATAACTTTGCTGGGAGTAATCAAAATCTGAGTGGAAGATTTAACATCATTTTACCTCCGTATTTATAAAGTGCTTTCCAATTAGGATTTGACAATTTCTTTATTATGAAACGTAAACCCTTTGCGATATTTCAAAAACTTTACTATCGCCTTGAAGTACAATCAAACATTTATGAGCTCGACTTCGTTCATATGACTACCGCGGGCACGTTTCCAGCGGTCGATTCGTTGGGCCCAATTTCCGATGACTAGGCCACACATTTTGGCCGCTATTTCGCGTTCAATGTTGACTCTGAGCTCTTCCAATGTCGTCAGCTTGCTGCCATAAGCCTGACTTAACGTAGCCAAGCAAAGAAAATACTCTAGAGGCGTTAAATCGCACTGATGAGGCGGCCAACCGACTGGCCCTTTTCTTGAGATAACACACTCATCAAACTTACTCTTCAATAAATCGATTGTAACGTGTGCTGTGTGGCTTGTGGCACCATTCTGTTGAAACCACATGTCGTCCAAGTCCATATTCTCCAATTCGGGCCAAAAAAAATTGGTAATCATGGCGCTATAACGCTGGCCATTCATAGTTATGTGACGATCGTTATAGCCGACAAAAAAATATGGCCCAATAACATGCAAACAGTTATTTTTTGTGGATAAAGTGGTGATTCATGATGCACATGTGGATTTTAACGCGACCAATAACACAAATTTTGTTTATTGACGAGCCCATTAAGCCAAAAATGAGCTTCGTCACTGAAGATGATTTTGCGATGAAATTCATCATCTTGGCGCTTCTTCTCCAGAGCCCAATCGAAGAACGTATGTCGGGTCAAATGGTCCATCGACTTAAATTTTTGAGTCAGTTTGATCCTGTATGAGTGTAAACCAAAATCGTTATGCAAAATACGCCTAAGCGATGCCCAATGCTTGAGAACGCCGTGGAATTGACTGATTTGGATCGTTTGCTACGGACACTTCGAACAACCCGTTGTCTCACTGACATGGCAACATCACACAACGAATATGTAGACTCAAATTTGTGCACTTTACTTGTTATTGACTGTATGCTGGTACGAGAACTACGACCGAAAATTGGAGTTAACGTTCTTAAAGTTGTGGTCACCGATTCCGAATTTAGTAGATGTAGATGTTACTCGTTCGCATACTTTACCATGATGAAAATGTTGTGTTTACTGAATAAATTGGCAATGACAGTTCGATGATAAGTCAAAGGGTGCTTTCACATAATAATTTTAAAGTTGTCAAGTCCCTATTGGAAAACCCTTTAAATTCATTTAACAAACACGACTTATTACCATTATCTGAAAAGCGCTTGTATTTTTATCCTAATGGCTTTTTTTTGACGTAGTTTTATTGTATCACCTCAAAAAATAAAAGAGAGACCCAGAAAGTTCACTGAACCCACTCACCATTGCTCACACGAAAGTAGCGGTAAGTAGACAGCTTAATACCCAACCACATCCACAAATAGAACAAAAAAAAATTCCATTCAACTATCAAAAGGTTATAACCCCATCAGCCGCACTCAGCTCCGCAAACACGAACAAAAACTGAATTGCCAAAAAAAAGAAAAAACATGACTTCCCTCTTTTGCAAATGAGTAATTGCACCTTTTATTAGTTTCAAATTTATCTGATGTCTTGCGAGGCAATCCCCAACGCGTGACCAGAACTCGACTCGAAGCGCCAACATCTCGCGCAAATACACCACACACCCACCCGACAACAACATCAACAATAACTTAATTAGAAAACTTTATTTAAACATTGCGTGACCTAGGAGTTCGCCCATTAACCTCCCCATCAATCCACCATCAAACTAAACTATTTTTCTCACTTTGCAAAGGATATGCGTGATCCTGTTTTTTTAATGCCACAACAACATTTGCTCTTCCACCGCAATTTTCCCACAGATAAACCGCTACAAAACGCATGAAGTGCGGCGTTGCGCGACGTTGAGCGTCGGACCAAACAACAGCAACAACAAAAAAAACAACACCAGCACCGGGGATCAGCGTTCAACACACAAAGGTAAACACACCGGCCGCCCAGCAGAGACCAACGAGAGGGAGAGTGGCCATTAAAGGACCTCCTGCAATGAAAATAATTCAGCATATCCTTTCGGGCAAAATTAATGACCCTCCTCCAGAGAGGAGGGTGCGACAGTTGACGACCGTCCGTCGGGATTGTGGCACGGGTAAGTGGGGGGGGAAACTTTAATCGACAATTTTACCAATGGCCGAAGTAGTCCACGGTTTTTGGTGGCAAAGTGCTCTTAATTCCCGATAAATTTTCACCTTGTTGTGTTTAATCCTGTCACGAAGAGGGAATGGAAAAAAAAAACAGGAAAAAAGAAAATTGAGAGGAATCGAAAACAAGGCTCGAATTGGCATCGTCCCTCTCTTGGCAGTCAGCGTAAAACAATTCGGCTGCCAAAACCTGTTTTCAAAAACACAAAAGTTTTGAATGTACTGTTTGTTTGAGTTGAAGCCCACGAGGAGGGCGAGTGCCTCGATGTGAGGAGCGGGATTTTTTTTTTTCACGGACGAGAGGAACGCGTGGCGATTGGCAACGAGCGTTGGAAAAGTAAACACACGTTCCCGTGAGATTACGTTTTCAAAAAATAAACTGTGCACGGTTTGGGGGGAGGTTTTGTTTCACAGTTTCAGTTGGGGATACTCGCTGGGACAAGCGCAAAAAGGTTACTTTAAATGGAGAGCACAATAGGGAACGATGCTGGTAGAAGGACACTTGAGGTGTTTGCAGTGAAGTAACGTGATTGTAATGGCAGTGCACCAAGTGGGGCTCGCCACAAACAACTACAAATTAATTAAACGGAGTGTCTTTTGAATGGACACTTGCAATTGAAACTTTCTTTTCCATTGTTAAAATTCGACCTCACTCAATATTCAAATACGGGAACAAGTTACATGCACGAACTGTGTATAGTATGCGAGTATTTTCCAAAAAAAAATTTAAATGAACTGGCCACTCCAATACCGAACCAGATAGAGACAGAAGAATTAACTCGTCCTCTGGACTGGACTTCCGAAATGAACAAATTCGCAAAATCGCAGCTAATCTAAACTGAAAAAAAAATTACATAGGAGTATTTCTTGCAGACTTGAAGTAGTAAAAATGTTTAGCAAATTTTTGCACAGGAGTGCTATACAGGATCATTAATTTACTTTCACTAGTCTTGTATCAAGATCATCACAAGTTATCTAAGTGAGAGCCACTTTTCGTAAAATAAAGCAACTAATGTAGACGAAGGCGTAAATATTCCAAGGTTCTGTGCTGGTACCATGATATCGCCTGTCAAGAGGGCCCGCAATGGCCAGAGCTCAGATGTGATGCATATTCATTGTGTGATGTTGCCGTGTCAGTGAGATAACGGGTTGGTCAAGTTTTGAAAATATCTCTGCCGTTCAGGCGTCTGTAGCAAATGATACAAATCAGTGAATTCCACGGTATTTTAAAGAATTGGGCATCGCTCAGACCACATTTTGGAGTATTTTGCGTAACGATCGTTGTTTACAATCATTCAAGATCAAGCTGACTCAAGAATTGAAGCCGATGGCCCATTTGAAGTGACGTACGTTGTACGGAAGACACGCCAAGATGATGAATTGCATTTACTCATTTTTGGCTCAATGGGTTCGTCAATGAGCAAAATATGCGTTATTGGTCGGGTGAAAATCCACAAGTGCTTCATGGATCAGAACTTTATCCACACAAAATAACTGTTTAGTGCGGTTTGCATACCGGCGGCGTTGTTGGACCATATTTTTTCGGACGTTACTGTGAATGGCAAGCGTTATCGCGCCTTGTTTACCGATTATTCTTAGCCGGAATCGGAAGCAATGGACTTGGACGACATGTGGTTTCAACAGGATAGTGCCACAAGCCACACAGCACACGTTGCAATCGATGTATTGAAGAGTAAGTTTGATGAGCGTGTTATCTCCAGAAATGGGTCAGTCGATTATAAGCTTCGTTTGTGCGATTTAACGCCTCTAGACTATTTTCTTTGAGGTTAGTTATTAGTTTATGCCAACCAGCCGACGACGTTGGAAGAGATCAGAGCTTACTTTGACCGCGAAATAGTGGCCGTTTCAGCCGAAATGTGTGGCCGAGTCATCGAAAACTGGCTCAAAAGAACAGACCGCTGCAAACGTGCCCGCGCTGGCCACATGAACGAAGTCGAGTTCCATTTATAAATGTTTTGATTGTACTTCAACCTGATAATAAAGTTTTTAAAATATCTCAAATGGTTTGCGTCTTATTTAAAAGAACAAGCTGTCAAGTCCTTATTGGAAAACCCATTACAATAAATTATTATCATTAAATCTGTGTATCACTTCACTTGCGTCAAATTATATCGCGCTAGCTAGCTGTGCTCTGGCCCTGTATGGACTGTTACTCAGATTATTTATTTATTTTACTTATTTCATTTACATCTGTGTATATTTTGGTCTCACAACCGTTAGGAGCAAACGTTGTTGTTATGATGTTGGCTACAGTAACCACATTATCGTCTGTGCGCACCACACGACAATGGGGACCTGGAGTATTGTCTAGTAGCATGCTGGTCTCAGGAAATTTTGTCCACAAACTTGCGAACAACAAGCGCTGCCGGTGCTTCATTTCCTATAAACCATCTTTTCATAAAACGCCCTGTTTGAAGCACCCAAAAGCAGCTGTCAATGTCAAAATCCAATACGACACTAGACGGCTCACCAATAATTAGTTTCCAAAGTAACGACATCCAGGGATTTCTAGAATTTAACCCAATAATCAACGACAGAGTTCCCTGATCCCGTGCCTCGAAACTTGACATTCAATCCTTTGTTTCGCGATGGAGCTTTTAATGCGGCGTAATGAACTTTGAAGTAATGAAAACCCTATGATATGGGTAACTACTGGTGCAAACCGACAAAATGCACGATTAGTGTGTTCATGTCTTACCGCATCTCTTCAAAAATAACGTTATTTAAAATATTGCAGTTAATGGCATTCATTACCGAACAACACAGTCAACGAATTTTAGTTATTACAAATTGGAGAACTAGGACTGCACAAGGCATACTACAGAAGAGATGTTTATGTTACTAAAGAGTGAGTCTGATAACACCCAACATCAACTGTAGAAATGGACCCGTGCCATGATCTGCGAGGACGCGCGATTTTATGCCGTTGGTTTTTAAGGTTTCGTTTCAAAGGAAAAACGAAACCCTTATAGAATCACTTCGGTGTCTGTCTGTCTGTCGACTTTTTTATCAGAAGTCATGGATCTACGTTAACATATTTACAACAGCTCTGACTTTGGAAGTTGACATTGAGGGCATCATTCGTGAGGAGAAGAAGAAAATGTAACAGTTTCTAGTCAAGGCAATTTTTTGCCATGATTTTCTGAGCCGTGTCTTGGAGGAAATTCACACAAAACTTATGTTTTGAGTCCAGGTTTTTTTTAGGAAATCGAATCTAAGAATTGCTGTTTGTTTCTTGCTGTTTTAAGTGTTTTTACTATTAACCCGGCAGTTTTTGAACACCAAAATACCAATGATAAACGAAAATACCGCAAATAGCAGCAGATAAGCCTGTCCCAGCATTATCGACTGCATAAAAATAAAGAATTTATGCCTCATTCAACAAATAAAACAGAACATTTCCATAAAATGGTCTCCATCAGCCACAGTTCTTTGTTCACCAAGAGTCTTCACCAAAAACCAAACTGCCACATCCGTCCACCGCATCCTAAATACCAACACAAAACAATTCTCCATCAACGAATTGATTCCCACAAATAAATCATTTTTCTATCGATTAAGAGAGGCGAAAAAAAGCAAAAAAAAACACGGGATAAAATTATGACACAAAAATGAACACGATCAAATGTTTTGAAACACGAACCATGAGCATCCCTCTTCGGCATTCAACAAACGTCTCTGCGCCATGTTACATCTTCCTTCCACCGACCAAGGAGGACACACCGATACGATGGCAGGACGAAGAGCAACGTGTGTGTGTGTATGAGTACAAAGAAATCCCTATGGACTTTTGGGATTATTTTCGGGGCAAATCGCCAGATCCAATATTAATGCAGGTCCATTGGGTGTTATACGTGCGAAGTGTAAAACCACCAACGTGACCTGGTTACTGAAGGCGGTTGGAGAATTGGTTTAAATTCTGTTCTAAGAACTTGGCTTAAGGTATTTTCCCATCGGTGTATCTAACGGTTGGCATTTTGGTGTCTTGAGATGAAGTGGGACTGCTGTCTGTTGATGGGATTTGAGAGACGACAGCTACACGCATGATGCCTCTCTAAAGGCAGGTGGATTAAAAAGACATGAACCGGGGTTGTTGGACCTCGGTCATGATCTGCCTCGGTTATGAGTGGACGACGTGGACTGAGGTTGAGGGACTCTCTTGAAATGAATATGCTTTTGATATTTATGAAATGCAAGGTTGTGAGTGGGTTTCTGGTGCTTCTGAGTTGACAGTGAGCTGGTCGTGATTGGCTGAAATCAATCTGAAGGGTCAGTTTCTTGTGACATGACCTTTTGGACGACTGAGTGGGATGAAAGTTCTTAAGACGCGTGCGGAGTGGTTTAAGATTTCATCAACGTAATAAATCACCTTAAGCCTTTAGCTATTTCGTATCAAAAACATAATATCAGTGAAGGACATAAGAACCTGACTGAATTCTGCAGCGTCTTGTTTATTAAAATGAATTGGACCCCACATTGACCAACAAAAAACCTTTACACAGAGCCAGATTACATTCGCTAAAATGAGCAGAACTATGAAAACGTTCACAATTGACGCTTCTGGAATAAGTGCAGGTGTCCATGCGCGAAGTTCAGATTTTTCTATCAATGAGCGCCGGCGACCCTATGCTGTTGCTTCGCATTAATGTACGGATGAGAGCTTCTGGGTAACTCACGATTTCGAATTTTGCCATTGATTTTTGTACCGGCTGCACACAAATTGTTGTGTATAGCTTTTTCTCTGAGCCTTTTGTATTCGGCTTCACATTCTTTGTGATTGGTGCATTGCTCGGTATGCAATATTCTGTCGTTAGTTTACATTCATCATCAAACTAGTCGCTCCGATCTTCAAGACTGCTGCCTAAAATGGAATCAGCAGTACTAATGACTTTATTTGTAAGGCGTAGCTATTTCTCCTCCACGCCCGGCACTCTAGACTCAGGACTTACTCGGAACTCCTCGACAGAGAGTTTAGCGCGTGACCAAAGGTGCTACAGTGATTTCATTGTATTAAACATTTTTAACGCGTTTATTTGCGCTGACCAGATCAGAATTCGATGTGCTTAACATACGAGGTCTGTTCAAAAAATAAGACGAATTTTCATTTTTCTCAAAAAGTATTTATTTATTCATAAATTTCTTTGTTGTCCCCCTCAAAGTAGTCCCCCTCAGATATGGTACACTTGTGCCAGCGTTTTTTTTTTTTTTTTAAGCCTTGTTGTTTTGATATGCAACTTTTTGGTATGCCCTTGAGCTCTCTCAGCGATTCGATTTGTATCTCCTCAATCGTTGCAAAACACCGTCCTTTCAGTAGGTCTCTTCAATCTTGGGAACTAGAAAAAGTCGCAGGGCACCAAATCTGGTGAATACGGTGGCTGAGGCATGATTACAGTGTTGTTTTTGGCCAAAAAATTACGAACAAGCAAGAGTTTTTTTGGTCAATACTCAGCAATTTTGGAACGAACTTCACTGCCACACGCTTCATGCCCAAAATTTCCGAAAAAAATTGCCTGGCATGAGCCAACCGATATGCCGACATCTTCAGCAACTTTTCTAATACTAATTCGACGAGTCTCCATAACAATTTTCAACATTTTCATCGGTTGTTGATGTGATAGGGCGTCCAGGGCGAGCGTCGTCATTCACATCTTCTCGACCTTCTTTAAAAAGCTTGTACCACTTGTAAACATTTTTCTGACTCAGAGTACACTCACAGTATGCCTCTGTCAACATTTCAAGTGTTTTTGAGCACTTAAGTTCCATTTTGCACATAAAATTGAAAGCAAAATCTTTGATCCTTCTTTGAGGAAGTGTTAAGCCTTTCATGGCTGCATCTAATTCCAGCCGGAAGCAAAAATACTTTTTTCGCTTGACCCAAAATAAAGTAAAAGATCTGAAGATCGAATGTTCTTATTTAACTAAGGGACGTCTGATGCAGAAATAAATTTGCTGAAATTGGATTTTAGATTGAACTGAAGACACTTCTACTGCAATTGTGCCAATGTTTTTGAGTTGTCGGCGGTTGAAATTCATGTTGTTCACGAACAACACTGGGATTAGCATTAGTTAAAAAAATGTTGGCGTCGTGGCTTCAATGGTTAGTGCGTCGGACTGTTAAGCGAAAGTACCCCGGTTCGAGTCCAGCCCGGGGACAGAACACCACAAATAATATTCACGGTCCCACCTCCAGCGAACGACTGACAATCCTCATGAAAAGCTTTCTCAATTCGCCGTTTGGAACCGGCAACAAACCGTAGGTTCCCGCACAACGCAGTGGAGGCGCGGACAAGCTATGCTCTGGCCCTGTATGGGCTGTAACGCAGATTACTTATTCTATTTTTTTTTTTAAATAATGTTACCTACTTATCTTTTATCTGAATTGCAAAAAAAAAAAAACTGGTTGTCGGTCGTTTCATAACCTTAAAGGTAATGGACAGAAGTGATATGGGTCAGTTCGAAAATTTGGCATTTTTAGTGAACGGCCATTTGCCATTTTTATGCGCCTTGGAGAAAGAATTTCTAAAATGTATCAACAGGAAATAATTGTCTTATCGTTCCTACAGAACTCTTAGGTCACTTCCTAGATAACAATGAGTTACTGAGAATTTTAAAAGAAGCAATCTGCACTGGAAACTCTGTTCGCTATTCTGATAATATTATAATATTCTGAATAGTAAAACAATCTGTAGACTTGTAACACGGGCTAAGGACCTACCTCTATTTATACGTCGAAGACACACAGAATAGCAAGCAAATTTTCGAAATTTTAACTTTAACTTTATTTATTATTTTAACTTTTATTATTATATTTAAGTGTACACTTTCTTACATATTATTTGTTATTTATTTCCGAAACTATTGTGAACAAAAAAAAATTATTCTTGAAAGCGAGAGATAAATCGCTCCATATTTGGAACGTCCAAACGTTAATCGTGGAATATTAGGAACACGTGAAGTTACCTGTCCACAAGCGTTTTTGGGACTCAACACTTTTAATTAAAACAGCAACTACTTTTTTCAATTTCTTAAAACATGTCTTTATTCGTCGGTGGCTAAAGGAAAAGACAAAGGTTCCACCGACCATTCTCCCACTAAACACAAAACTATTATACATTTTTATCTTTCGAATATCAAAATAAATAAAGTAAATATTAAAATTTAAGTTACATAGGATTTTGATTAATCGTTCAATCAACGAAGTACTAACAATGCCCGTCATGAGCTAAAAGTAAGTTGCCTAAACTTTGATTGATTTGCCACTCAAAAGCTAACCAAGTCAACTACATTTTTCAAGAGCTCCCATACATCGTTTGGGAAACAAGCGTCTTTCGCATGCATTGACAGCGATAACGGTCATCAGTGAAACTGTCACTCTCGTTTGACAGCCGGTAATTGTTGCATTTGACAGTGAAACCATATCCACGAAAACTTTACCAACACCTGCCAGTGATTCATCCTCCATTCATAATTCCAACTCCTTCTTCGACAAATTACCAACTCATTTCCTTGTTGTCAAACACTGAAATGAAATTCGCTTAGCAAATAAAACACTCGAAGGTACCTCCGTGCATTGAGCGATACAATTCACACCCAGGCCATTAAGCTGCTTCCTCCAGAGTTGCAATCATGACACTCTTACACTCTGCTTCGCCCCAATCTACCACCGAGGGCAAAGTGTGTCAATCTAATTGCATGTCACTTCCCAAACGGCAACTACAACAACAACGACTGCAATTCAACTTCACCGTGTCGCTGCAGCCAAAGTGAGTCAATCATGCAAAAAACAACCCCACTCTGCTCCACTTCCTGCCAACCGGAGGGCGATATCTAAAAACCGTTAGCATATCGAGTGGCACTGCCGGGATTTGCATAAAATTCCCGAGTAATTCCAGCGACGCGCTGCAAAAAGAGCCTGGCAGCAGGCAGCAGAGAAAAAATCAGATCCTGGGCACACAAAAGGAAACAAATTCAAGTGGCGGCGGTGGCGGCGGCGGCGCGGCTTAAGGCAACGTCACGAGTGAATGCCGCATGCAAAACGTTTTCCATAATTTCGTATGTCAAAGGTGAAGAGGGGAAGGGAATCTAGATCTCGTTGCAATCGCGTATAACTGTAATTACCTGGGAGTAATGAAAAACTCTTTTACCTGCTGACTGCTGACTTCGTTTTGCCGACGCCGTTTTGCGATTTCAACGGGCGCGGCGAATACATCTGGCGGATTGTGGGGCTCCAATCCGTGGCGAAATTGGAGCAAACAATTTCGAGTGTGTCAGAATTTATGGCAAATTTCTGTGAGGTGTGCGTGCCTGGAAGTCAAACACAAAATGTAAGGAGGAGTGATTAGCAGCGACCTTGAAAAGACGCAAATTGTATCTCTCGTCGGGGCCGTTTTAAGTGCCACTCGAGTTGGGTGGAATTCCAACTCCCCTCAGTGCTAACCCAGTTTAACGGTGAAACGGCCAACTCTGGCGTAAAAAGTAAGTGGCCATCGGACGCCATGACCGCCTACGCTTTAAGGCCAAAAAGCCATAATTGATTCGAATTACTCGGCGAAGGTATGGTGCACACACTTCCAGGCCATTGCGCCGCTTATGTTGAGAGCGAGTTCCGAAGAGAGAAGCCGCCGATTTAAGGGTGAGAATCGAGGACTCACGAAGCCAGATTAATTAGGGTTTTATTGATTATTTCCTGTTCGTTTTTTGTTTTCTTTTTCCATTTCATAAATGTTAAAGGGCACTTCTCGGAATTGCGGAACATAAATGAACACGAAGTGCACTTGATGGGTCATGAGTGGGTGGATGGGTGGTTGTTCGAAGGCAGACAGCTGCTGTGAACTTCAGTGGTGAGAGCAGCAGCACTACGTTGAGCCGAGTGCTGTGAAGGGTAATTCAGGTAATTTAAGTGAAAACAATGTAACGATTAAAGCCTGCATTGTCGAGGTGTCCATGGAGTACTCGTGCCAGCCGAGATGGCTTTTGCTGCGTTCATGGGACTGATGAGGGTGGGTGATTACACAAAGGCAGCTGCGGTAGCAAAGTTTATCACTGATGTCTCTTAATGACTTCACGTGCTGTTTTCTCTGAGGTCTTATCAAAAACTATGGCCTTATACATTTTCTGTTCATAGCAGCACTCCGTAAAAGTGGATTAAAAAAAGAACTTAAAATAACAGTCATCTCCTCCACCTGATCGATGAGAGTTTTTTTTAATAAGGATGATTCAATGATAACAATCAGTGGCGGCCATGTTTGTTTGGCGCCGTCTGTCTCTTTTTATTTGTTTGATATAGTAACAGGATAATGACTCCAACTAAACTACGGTTTTAGTGAATAAATGGTTAATTTATAAAACACGAAGCAACTCAAACAACTCAAAATCCACCAAAAATTAAAATGTCTTAATCAATTGAAATGAAGCCAATTTTAATGTAATTAAACGCTTTTGAGAACATTTGGTTGGATATATCTTCTACGAGGGGGGTATTATGAAGTTGCCGTCTAGATAGAAACAGATTATCGAACAAAACGGCGCATATTTGAACTAAATCCGATCACTGTAACACTTTTTATGAAGCATTGAAAGAAGAGCAAAAAAGCGGAATGGAGATTTTTGACAACCTTATATAATGGTGGTTAAAATCGGTTGAGATTTACTAGTTATTCAGGAAAAACACCAAAATCGATATCAAAAAATTATTTGCACACTTTACGAGTATGTTGTCGAAAGAAATGGATCTTTTGGGCTCTTCCATTGGGACGATTGGGTTTTTTTTACGATTTCATAACCATATACCCATGATTCGTCACCAGTTATGACCGTTTTAAGCAAATCTGGATCGCCTTTAACGTCATTCAACAATTCCTCGGCGATGTTTACGCGACAGTTTTTTGGTCGAAATTCAGCAATTTTGAAATGAACTTTGCTGCCACACGCTTTATGCCCAAAATTTCCGAAAAAATTGCATGGCATGAGCCAACCGATATGCCGACATCTTCAGCAACTTCTCTAATACTAATTCGACGAGTCTTCATAACAATTTTCTTCAATTTCTCAAAATTTGTATCGGTTGTTGATGTGCTGTGGCGTCCAGGACGAGCGTCGTAATTCACATCTTCTCGACCTTCTTTGAAAAGCTTGTACCACTTGTAAACAATTTTTTGACTCAGAGTACTCACTGTCAACATTTCAAGTGTTTTTGAGCACTTAGTATCACTTTTTCACACAAAATTGAAAGCAAATTGTTGATCCCTTCCTGATCGACAGCATTAAATCGCCGAACACGCAAAACACGTCTAACTTGTATACCTCTCACAAACAAAATAAATATGCTAAATAGCTGAAACCAACGAGTGTACCAAAATAACAAAATAAAAAAATAAAAAAATCGATAATCGAATGTACGTGGCCCGCGAAATTTGGAAATTCATTTTATTTTTTGAACAGACCTCATACACTATAGCAATTGCGGTACAATGCTACCGAATACGTTCTGTGACAAGTTTACTAAGTTGTAGTAGAGTTAAGACGAATGTATGGCATCCTGGCTTGGGAAACGTAGTATCATTCCACTTCAACAAGCTTCAACTACTTTAGGATGCAGCTCTAAAAATTATTAAATAAAGCATTGGGCAGCAAACTTGGGAGTGGTTTTGGTGTACCTAAAGTCTAACAAATATTTAGAATAAAGGAAGGACTGCAGTTTCAAAACGATGACCGTTTCATTCGACTGACGCAGCATCAATTCAGTACGATATGCATGTCCCAACCCCCCGGGGTTAGAACGAGCTATAGAACGCATAGGAGAAAGCACCAGTATTTTGTTCCATCAGTAACAAAGTTCTTACCTTAGGACTTAAAGTTAATTAGAAATTATGAAACAAGAAAAATGAGGTAACACGATGAATACCATGTGGGTCAGCGGTGACCGGCACTAAGTGTGTTCGTAAATGGCGTGGCATTCAATGTGTTAAAGCATTTATTTAAAAAAAAAACATATGTATAAAAGCTGTAATTAAAATTATATAATATATCTTGCATTTTGAATACGGGTACCAAATTCCAACATTGAAAACCTCTATTTTGTAACTTGAATTTTTTTTAATAACCAAAAAATGTCAGAAACCCAATCTTCTGCAGAAAAGCCTAGCGTTTGCAGGAACCTATCTTCTTGTGCGAAATTCTTGTAAGAAATTCATGAGCAATAAGCGCCTTCCAAATCACTCACAGTAAATTAAAATGCTTAAAATAGTCAGTCAGCCAATGGATCTGTGCATACATAATTCTTCCTTAAGTCAAAATAGTTGCGGAAAAATTTAACATCGATATCTCAAGTCATTGGAAAGGCTTGGTTTTAAACAAATTTCCAGAGTAACAATCTGTAAAAGTTAGTTAATAAAGTTTGAAAAGAAAATTAATTGAAACGCATAATGAAAATGGTTTAATTTTTAACGTTCGGGTTGGTCGTTAACGTCTTAGAGTGAATAACAGAACTCTTTGTATCAAACGAAACCACCTTAAAATTGCACAGTCAGTAAATACAAAATTCTTATTCGCCCTCTTCCCCGCTGTCACTTAAAGCCGCCCTTAAACAGCAGCACATTTTCGAATATCCGTTCTCCGCAATAAACTCGAGTCTCATTGGATATTTTAAATTCGATTTTTTTTTTTCGAATACCCAGTTTTTCGATACGAAATTGACATTTTCTTTCCTTCGTCGTCTTTCTTCCGGCAAAAGATTCAAATATATTCACCAACACACTCACTTCCTGTGGCAGAGTTCGCTTCTCCTTTTTGCATTGTGTCGTATCCTTTCACCCCGTCGACTGCCAAAGGAAACCAGTCAAAGGGCAGCCACAGCACGAAACGTGGAGGGAATGCCATATTGACCTGTTTATTATTTGTAGCGTCTACTGTTCCGGTCTATTCGCTTTGCATTACAAATTTTCTTTTTTCATTCCACAGCCGTTAACAACGGAGAAACCCAGAAACTTGTTCCCCGCATTCAATTTGGATGCGGTGAGGATGTTTAAAGAAATTCGTCCAACGCATTTAATGACGCTGGAGGTTCATGTAAATTTATTCGAGTCCTGTTGTTGCACGAAAAGAGTTTGAAAGGATGAGCACGGATAAGATTCAGACAAAACTCATCCCTCCCGAAAAGATCAACTTTAATGGCCATCAATAAAGACGGGAACTGTGTGCAATTCATTTGGGGAAAACTTTTCTGTTTTTTTTTAAATGTCTCCTCATTGAAAAGAAATAGAACACCAGACCGAAGTGTAACACACACTCGTTCGGATCCGGGTGTGCTCCTCTTCGCTTTTCATAGGTGGCCACTCAATAGAGCGCAGGAACTGGGGCAGAAGGACATTACCCACTTCAGTGCAAATAAAGTTTCAACGACGACGGCGGCGGCAGGGGGCCTTGCCACCACCATGATGGCGTGCACACGGGCGGAGGCGAATTGAAACTAAAATAGAAAAACTTCAAATTGCACCTGTAACTCTTTTTAAAATAGTTTTTGAATGATTCTTCTTTCTCGAAAAGTTGCTGTTCGTCCTTCTCCTGCACAGCAGGTGTGTGTGCTGAACAGGTAGTAAAGTATCTTCTATATTGAGTTGTAACATTTGTTCGAGATACTAAACTCTAAATATTGATGGAGTTACCTCGAGTGGGAGAGTTTCTGAAACTAAGTTGAATCTCCTTTGCCTTTGGTCGGGATTGATCATGTCTGACGCACGCTGTGAGTGTGGGTGGGCAGGAAGGACTTGTGACACTCGAACGCCAACTGCTGCAAGTGAGCCGTGAGCCGTTCCAGGAGAGACAGACTTACTTTCTTCGTCCTAACGCCCAACACCCTTTTCTCGATCTCGCTCTCCGCGCACGAGAGCGACAGCGACTGGGATGAGGAGAGCTATCCGCATTGCAGCACAAGGATTGGTATCAGGTTTTCTCTCGTATCCTGGCGAACCGAAAAAAAAGAAAAAAAACAGAACAGAACGAAACGAATCGAAAGTTTCGAGTCCTGAATATGGATGCTTTGGTGTGTGGAGAGTTGCATGCTGCATGCATGCATTTGGTGGGTGGGAGTGGGGGTGTTGAGTGTTTTCTGAGGCCCCCACACGTTTGGGTAAAGTGCTTTAAGTGTCGGCATGCACGAAAATGTATCGTTGCATTACTGCCGATCACGTGTGAGAGAGTTTTCCACTCTCGGCAGTCTTGGAATTACCATAAATACGGGACTCTGAGCATTAGCGGAGGGGTTCACTGTGGCGGAACTAGGTCATTGGCCATTTTAGAGATTTATTGACCGTCGTTGAGGTAATGAGGGAGAAAGAGGATTTCCAGAGGTGCCTGACAGCGCTAAGGAGGCGTTAATGGCCTTGTGCTCTTGCAAGACGTTGGGACATATGACCTCTGCGGCGGTAGTGACGTGGTCGAGAAATTGACGTTGTGTTGCAACATTCGAGGACGAAGGCGATTAGGAGTGGCATTACGGTAGTGTAATTGGTAGTTGTCGCTTCTTTATTTAAGTTGAAAATTATTTTTGACATCATTTTTAAGAAGAAAGCAATTGTCAGCAGCTCCTTTATATGGAGGGAGGGTATTAATTATTTATGCAACACCTCTCGTTCGGAGACTCGAAAACTAATGTCTCCCGTTTATTGAAATATCTTTTCTGTACCTTACACCTAACATACATTTACCTTAACTGTAACTTAAATCTATTATGCTGCCCAGACGCTGCATCAGCATTATTTCCACGTTCGGTGCGCACACAGGTGTTGGTTGCGTTCTGCTGATGCTATGTCTGCTAGGGTGAGAACATTTAGTTCCCACAGTACCGAACATATTTGAGGCATTCGTGTTAACTTATATATGGATATTTATGGAGGGAAAATATTTAATATTGAAGTGCTTGCCCACTCGTTCAGAGATTGGCGACACCTTAGAGCGGTTTTAGAAGTGAATGTGCCCAAGCTAGGGATTTAATTGCAGCTTGGCTCTATGAACAAATGATGATAACCCTCTTAGATATTTAGCCAAGACAGAGCTTCTTTGATTGCCATTATCACCGCCTGAAATACGCTGCAATGATGAGTAGCAAAATATGGAAGAAAAGAGTCAAAAATGGAGCAAAATATTTTTCGTCTTAAATCACTCGAGTACACTCTTGACTCAGTTTTGTATCCGTGTAGAACTTTAGTACATCTCCAGCGACACAGAGCCTTCCACCGAGTCTGTTTGTTGAGAGATACTCGAAGAGTAGTTGGGGAAGGTTGTAGTCGATGATGGGCAGAAAATTGAATCCTTTTATTATTGTGGAAAGCCCAGTCCTAAGGCTGGTCCACATTTTCAGTCTCCCCGACGTGCAGGATTCTATCTGTCTACTGTAAATGTCCACTGGGAGGATTTGAAATAGTAATTCCGGTGTAGCAGAGTGCTTATACGTACCTATGTCGAGTGCTGTCCACTTAACAGTGACAAGTAAGTCAGTATTGGTCTCACGACCAACAGTAGTCAATTCCATGCTGTGAGCCTCATTTGCATCGGGTGGCAAGTTTCTCGTAAGTCACGATTTTGTACTGATGACATCATCTGAGTAATTGTTTTCTTCTTATGAAATTATTATTGGCAGTACGTTTAGGCTCAAATTAAGTGTGTAAAGAGAAGATAATAACTCACAGTGGATATCTTTTTTTTTACTCCACGCCAGTCCTGCAACGAATGCTTTCGGTTGAAACTTTTGCCAGTGAACGATTATCCGTCGCCCCCAGTATGAATTTCGTTAAGACTCTCAGATGGAAATTGGTGTTACACGATTTTTTTTTCCGCTAAATGCTGCAATTTTCTTTTTTCTTTGATTCAAACGACATTTTAATTTGAGGTTTGCTTTGAAATCGAAACCAAATGTTTCTAAAAACTTAAAAGTTTTTCCATATTGCTGACCGAAAACTGTTTTTTTTTTTTTTTAATTTCAATATTTTCCCGAGTTCCATTTTTATATACAGTGCTCCACAAAACTTTACGTACGATAGAGAAATTTGGCGAAGAAGGGCGTTTATTCCCAAGCCATGTGTAACAATTTGTTTTGAAAGGCAATTTGTTTTGAAAAGAGCTTTGCTCAAAGCTTCAGAATTTACGAAAATTAATTCAATACTCTTATCCATTCAAAAGTTATAGCCAAAACAACAACCAATATTGTCAAAATCAATCTACAAATTTTTGCGTACTGCGAGTAAATTTTCACAATAAGGACCATTTAAATAACTGTAACTAATTAAGGAAGCAAATAAATACATTGCCTTTGTATAACTGTTGTTAGCAAGTGACGAAATGTAGAAAAGTCCAAAAATATGGTAACAAAAGACCATAAATATGCGAAAAAACGGAATTTAGTTGGAATGAGAGGCTAATGGTTACTAATTTGTACTAGGAAGGACGAATGTCCTAGCGGGTGGTATCCAAACAAACCTTAAAAAGCCAGGTAACGACCCAACTAAAAAGAGGCTGCTTCAGGTTTGCTGAAAATTGCAAACAAAAGCAGAACTGGCCAATAATCCAACCTCTGCAAGAGATAAACGAGCCATCAAGCAAATACTAGATTTTATTAACCCTCTAACAGGCAAACTCGTAAAATTGGTCAAGTCAAACTGATTTTTTTTTTTCAATAAAATATTGGTAAAGGAAGCTTAAGATTAAATTTTCAAGCACAAGTTTTGTTTGGAACATAGAGAGGATCCCCCTATACTCTGCAGCTTGTGCAATCTGGAGGAGCTGTAATTTTCCGATCATATCCTCGACAAGTGTCCGATCTTAAAGGAAACCAGGCGATCGATTCTGGGAAAAAATTTTGTGACAAAGCAGAAAACCTTATCTCTCTAGTAGAAGTAAGTTGTCTAAATGCTGCAAGTTAGCGTTAAAGTATGGAGATTGTATTATTGCAGGGAATTATTGAATGTTTTTTTTTATTGTTTGTTTTATTGTTTAATAACTTTTATTTGTGTTAATAAGTTAATTCAGCAAATGGCAAAGCCATGCTTATTGATTTAGTTTGCACACTATGTAGAAAAAAAAACATCGTAAATAAAATCTAGTCTAATCTTTTCTAGTCGAATTGAATACAAAAAATTATTGATTTTACTCAGGCGGCCAAACATGTTGGCTGATAGAGAGATAATAATTTTTTCTTTTATAAATTATTAGTATATGACCAAAATGCGAACCAACTTGGGTTAACATAATTCAATGGATTCGTCAACGAATTTGGTCGACACGTGGGATGTGAATTGAATTCTTTAACGGAAGTCAATTGAATTGTACAATCAAATAATTTGATTTGGGGGATGGTACTCTATCACTTCGAACCGCGGAGGAATGGTTTCGACGATTCAGAGCCGGTGAAAACGACACCATGGTTAAGCCAGCCGGCGGAAGACCTGTGACGACGAAGACCGATCGAATCATGGAAAACATCGAGTTAGACCGGCATGTGGCATCTCGTGACATCGCCCAGGAGATGGGAGTTAGTCACCAAACCATTTTAAACCATCTGCAGAAGGCTGGATACAAAAAAAGCTTGATGTTTGGGTGCCGCATGATTTGACGCAAAAAAACCGTCTGGACCGAACGACCGACCGACCAACGCCTGGAATATACAGCTGAAGCGGAACGAACTCGACTTGAAGCGGATGGTGACTGGCGACGAAAAATGGATCACATACGACAATATCAAGCGAAAACGGTCGTGGTCGAAGGCCGGTGAATCGTCCCAAACAGTGGCCAAGCCGGGATTGACGGCCGGGAAGGTTTTGCTGTGTGTTTGGTGGGATTGGAAGGGAATCATCCACTATGCTCCCACATGGCCAGACGCTTAATTCTACCATCTACTGCGAACAACTGGACCGCTTGAAGCAGGCGATCGACCAGAAGCGTCCAGAATTGGCCAACAGGAAGGGTGTAGTGTTCCACCAGGACAACGCCAGACCACACACTTCGTTGTCAGTTCGACTCGCCAGAAGCTACGGGAGCTCGGATGGGAAGTTTTATCGCATCCACCACATAGCCCGGACATAGCACCAAGTGATTACCACCTGTTCCTGTCCATGGCGAACGCCCTTGGTGGTGTGAAGTTGAACTCAAAAGAGGCTTGTGAAAAGTGGCTGTCCGAGTTCTTCGCAAATAAGGAGGGGTGCTTCTACGAGGGGAGTGTTATGAAGTTTCCGTCTAGATGAAAACAAATTATTGAACAAAACGGTGTTGAACTAAATCCGATCACTGTAACACTTTTTATGAAGCACTGAATGAAGAGCAAAAAAGCGGAAGGGAGATATTTGACAACCTTATATAAACAGGCAATCAAAATGCAAAACATAGAAGTTGAATAAAAGAATTAAGGTTGTCATTCCGCTTTAAGTCAAAAGAATTAAAATTATTTACAGACAGTACGTTCATTACGTTTTTTTCAAAAGACTGAAATCACTGGACTTAATTCTAAGATTTAAAAACATTGAATACGTAAGTCATTGAGTTCTGAAGAATGGGACTTATATTTTTTTCAATTCCATTCACTTTTACCAAAAAAACTTCAAATTATTTTCGAGTAATTCAATTGAAAATTACAATCTTAAAAAAAATAATTCTTTTACAACTCTGATACTTACATCAGCTGGAGGCATAAACTTACTGCTGAAATCATTTGTTGGAAATTCACTCCCATTGAGAACCCACTGAACGTGACTTAAGTTAGGTTTTCTCAGAAGCTGCACAGTGTTAATGAATTTTTTTTCGGTAGTTTACACTTGAACATTTTTCACATTTTGAAGGAGAACATTTATTGTCCAATTGAACGCGCACTCTTAAAACTTCCGACTCTATTTCTGGACTCATCCCAAAAATCCGACATATCACTTCTCGAGTAACGAAAAAAAAACTCTCGAGGTGTGGAGATCGAAAACATGCCCCTACCTGGGAGTCCTTAAAGGCTCGACTCCCCTACTTCTTGAAGCCTCGACTCCCCTACTTCTTAAAGCTAACCATCAACACTGGCACTGCCACCCCTCCTCAGTTATTGGTCATTCGGCATTGATTTTCATTGACAAGGGTCACCATGAATTTCATTTTCCTTTTCGTTTGCTTCACCATCGTCATCGTCGTCGTTGTTGTTGTTTTACTTGTTGTTGACGTGTTTTTCTTTCTTCTTTTTACAACACCGAAACCTCACCCTCCCCAGCCAACGTAAAAACAACCGATAAAAGTGTGTTCACGAAGACAATTCAATTCAAGAGAGAGAGGGAAGCCAAACGAGGCAACAACAACAAATCAAGGACATCGCAAGGAAGAGGTGAATTTTTATTTATTGAAAGTTTCCCTCTGCTTGTCTTTGGCATTTTTATTTGTTCGGAATTTCCTATTTCCGCGGAAGCAATGGGTGGGGAGGAAATTCGCAAGCGAACACCAGGAAATGTGATGCCCTCTGCACGAGACATCAGACCCAACCGCCCGCACCCACACCGCCACCCGCCGAGACTTGGAGACGGTAAGTTGTATGCGGTTCAGAGGTAATCCTTCCTCGTCCTGTCACATGATTTATCCGCTTTCATCATTCGTGACAGGAGCGCAACCGAGAGGGGATTGATTTGAATTTGAAAATTGTTTGCTTGCGAAGGATTAAATTATGGAGATCTCTTGGAAATGGATATTTATTCGATCCTTTGGGGGAGAGACAAATCCTTGTTACTTGTGTGCGATTGCCTTTTAGTTTTAATTAATTAGTGGGTGTGTCTTAAGTGAAAGATGTACACTTTTAAAGAGACATCGTTTGGTATCCTTGAAAACTTTAAGTGCATCATAGTCAAGGAGGACGATTAGGCCGATGGCAATTCATAGAAAATGCAACTCTATTCTACTCCATTCTACTGCTGGAACGGGAGAGCGCACATTTGTGGGTGGCGAGGGAAAACTGCCGAAAGGGTAGAATGCAAATGCCTTGCTTGCAGGGTGGTGGCTAACGTGTGTGACGGGGGGTAGTTGCCGGCAGGGTTATTCGAGAATATGTCGGTACACTTACAGGACCTTCCTGCTCGCACATCTGGTGACCATTGAAAAGCTACTCCTTGGAATGGGGGAGAGTTGAGATATTCATGGAGGTTGTGAGAGAGATGCGCTCTAACGAGCTCCTGACCTTTTGCTTCGCAGGAAGAAGGTGCATCGTAATCATGATATGCAGAGTGGTCCTTCGAAGTGAGGTTTTGAGTGAGTTCAGGCATTGAGGTCGGGCTTTTTGAAGGACATTGTAACAAACAGTAAATGTGTTCGGGACAGTTGTTTGTAGGAAGGGTTTTGGGAAACTTGTTTTTGACTCAATACATTCTGCATATGAGGATGAGCGGTGTTTTTTCCTTAAAATCAAAAATTGCATGTCAAATGACGAGTGCATATTTGGTTAGATAGATGTGTTTGTCATCCATACTGACGAATCTTTGATCCACAAACAAACTTTTCCACTTTGCGTGGAAGAACTAGAAGTTTCTGTTAAACATGGTGAGAAAATTTAAATCTCAAACAAAAACCCACGCTGTTCAACAGATCCCCAAAATTCGATTCAAGTTTTTAACTAACTCTTTATTTTTTTTTTTCTTTAAATTCAAGATATTGAAACATTAAAGATTGACCAATTTCCGCAATCAACAGATGTGACAACTAAGCCCACTCTGTGATGCATAAACTTGCCCCCAAGCTGACAGACGATAGAACTGACTTTTCAAAATCCATCCATTTTTTTTTTTTTATTTCAATTCACGTTCCTGACACTTGAGCCCAAAATTGACCCACTCGGCAGCGCTCCAAGTGCTTTCCAACTGCCATCAACGTCGAAAAAAGGTTTCACTCGATATCAATCCATCACGGCAGATTTTGACATTTATTAATTGACACCGCTATCTGCGTGATTGAGATCATATGTGCGGGACTTATTAATGAGAGTGCCAATGCAGACTATACCACACACATCAGTGGCAACAATGTCCCCATCCCCATCGATGGATAACGTTTCAATGAAAATCAATTTTTAAGAGCACTTTTAGTCGTTAAAAATCTCACCAAAGTGGCTTATATGCTTGAGTGGCTTTTTAATCTGACGGACAAATTCGAAAACACGCGTTGATAAATCTGCACTAAAATCTAGCCGACAAATCCATGCCTCTGTTTCACAAAATTCAGCAAAAAGGAAAAAAGAGTTACACCAACAAACTGAGATTTTGACAGAGAACATCAAACAAAAAATCGAGTCACAAAAAATGGAAAAAAAAGAATACAATTCAAACGATGGAATTTAACAAAGAAAAACACAGCAAAGGAAAACAGAAAAATTATTAAGGTAGTCAACACAGCAGAAATGTATCTCGAACGGCAAGAAAGTACAACGACATCGAAAATGCTCGAAGCTAATCACCTCGTCAGGGGAATATCCACCTCTGGTGCGGCGGGAGGTTTTTTGTACAGCATACAGGGTGGAGAGTGACAAAAAAAAGAAAAAGAAAAAACAATGATGAAGAAAAAACTTTCAGTGGGGTAAAATAAACGTGGGAACTGCAATGCAATTGCACAAATGTCCCAGCTGCTTATTGTTTTTGAGTGGTAGGGTGTTTTTTTTTTGGGGGGGGAGCACCGGAGCAGGTGCGAGAGTTTGTTATGAGAGCAATTTGGAGGACAAATTAATGTTGTTTTTTTTTTTGTTACTTGGTGGGGATGAGGTTTGAGCTAAATACCGCATCGATTACAAAGCCTGAACTAAATGTCAATGACTTCAATTTTAAAGCAAAAACTGGTAATTAGAAAATTCGTTCTTTGTTATGTTTGAGCAAAACCTTCAAATACCCCTTCATGTGTTGTATATTTCTTTTGAATGACTTCATATTCTGATCGGAAAATCTGCTTTGCTATTGCCTTAAAGCTGGAAGAAAACTCTTACTCACTTTTGTACAGAAATTTAGAGGTTGACTGATTTAGTTATCATCGACACTTGTAATGCGAGTATAACCTTGCATTAATCTCTTAGTCTGTTATCATTATATATCTATATTTTAATATTATATATCTATAGATTTATTCTTCAAATATTGTGCTGAAATATACAAATGTAAATTTTTATAGTGGATTAATAATTATTTGTTACGCAAATTTTATGGTTCGTACCAAATTCATTTATTTTATGTTTATTTTAACCGAATGACGTAATTTGTAGTAGATTTTTAAACTTTCTGGTACATAAACATAACTTTTTTACATAATATTTTCTGCTAACATTTTATACAAATTTCATGACCTTAGGTGTGAGTTGGAACAAATACCGAGTTACCGATAATTTGACACAAAGCTTGTCCTAAGATCTTTCAAGCTGTTTCCAAATTAATCCAGCTTGGCCAATCTTACAGGAAAGCTCAGTATTACTCCTCCTATCACTCGTGCAATAAGCTCCAAGATACTTCAACTTCTCCACCTGTTTCGATGGAACTCCACTCACATGCAGAGTGCATTGAATAGGCATTTGTCTACGTTAACCTTCATTACACACGTAGACTTTACCGGGAAGACTTAAGAGAGATATACCATGTAATCTAAGCAGTCTCTCTTATCCCCCTTTTTAAAAAGAGGTAGAATCACCCCAATGTGCCAATCACCAGGCGTCTCGCCGCATTTTAAACAACCTGATTACTTGTTTTCCAAATTAGTTTTTTCACGGTCTGAAAGAACATTTATCATCAACGTTCCTAGTTTTAATTACTTAAACTCTTGTACACGCCATTAGGTTTAGGAATTCTTTACAAATAGTTATAAAAAGAATACGAAATGCTGCACATTTCAAAGCTGCTCTTTTTAGGGTTTCGTTCTAAAGGAATAACGAAAGGAATAACGAATCACTTCGGTGTCCGTTTGTCTGTTTGTCTGCATACCAAAAACAGTGAGTTTTTTTTTTCTTTTCTTTTCTTTTCCTTATCGTTCTGCTTTCTTACTAATATCTTTAACTTTGTATTTGTTATTTCTATTTATCTATTTATATATTAGGTTGTCAAATATCTCCCTTCCGCCTTTTGTCTTTTGAATTTTCCGGCTATGTAGAAAGCGCTACAGAGCTCGAATCCAAATCATGCATAGCGGCGTTTTGTAGGTTATATCAAGACCTTTCAAATGATGTATTGCCAGATACGAGCTCTGTAGCGCTTTGTACATAGCCGGAAAATTCAAAAGACAAAAAGGCAGATATATATATATATATATATATATATATATATATATATATATATATATACTTTTCGCGGAAGTCTATTCTTTAGCTGCTCGTACAACCAATCTGCAGTTCTTCGCGCCTCAGTGTATCTGTCACGAGCAACAGAGTCTCCCAAGATAATTCAATCCCTAAAAGTCTTCTCTCTCTCTATTGGCGTCTTGAACTCCGGGTGTTTTAAACCACACAGTCTTTTTCTCACCAACAGCCGCTACACTAAGCCATAACATCACATCTAAAGGCAATACCAGCTACTGAAAACAATCGCCATGCGATGGAATAGTTGAAATTTGCTCAGACTGTACAGTAATGTGCAAGACATTTGCAAATTTTCTTCTTTGAGGACAACTGCCAAGCGTCCCACATTGGAGTATTTACATTAAAAATACTCCAATGGCTAAAAGTCGGATGTCCAAAGTATAATACAGCTCAATGCAAATAACGGTTAATGATAGCTGAATAACAGTTCACCAACGCGTCGTTGATAAATTTTTCCCAAGCATTGTAGCTCTCCGGGAAACAGTCGATTCAAGAAAATTAAATTATTCACCAATCTTCGATTAACTTCTTTTTTCTACTATCAGCCAGCCACTTTGTAAACGAGTATTTAGTGAAAACTGAATAAAAACAAATTGCCTATGAACATAATTTACCTAATAAAGAACACTATTTCAGTGTATGTTTTGCACAGCCTTAAAATTATTGATTAGCCTCACTTTTTGATGTCTTATCTGGAGTCGTGCTGGGAATTTTTTTGTTTCCACTTAAATATTAAAATGTGAGAAATAGTTTTAGCCAAAAGTTTCATTGGATTCTTCACTCAATCAATCAATCATTAAAGGACGTTATTTTATACAAAAAAAAACTTCTAAACGAATCGATGAAAACGCCTTAAAAAGTGCAATATATGTAAATGATTTCTCCGATTTTTTCTTTGATCATCAACAAATTGCTTGGTTGCTTTTCGACTGATTAGACCAGAACGTTTTCTGAACATGACCGAAATCACACGAAAGGAGCATACTGTAACTTCAAAAAAATCAAAATGTGCCACAGGCCGCTAAAAAAACTGATCCCACAGTAAAATTTTTAAGCGCCCATCATCCTCATCCTTAGCCGCGCGTTAACATTCAATCAAATTAGATGAGTTAATCACTCCAAAACACACACAAAAACTATAAATATTACCGTCATTTCCGTGGTAAAAGCAACAAAAAAGTAAAACAAACAGCAGCAAAAAAAAAATTGTCAACTGCCTAAACAACAGAGTAATTCATACTCCATCACCCCTGCTGGCATAACAAACACACCGGATCAAATGTCAAGTGAGCCCCTGTGTAAACAGCTAATTCTAATTAGGAGCACGGAACCGTCCATGGATCCTAATTCCCTAATTCGACGAGGTTGTTGTTCGATAGTTCCAAACAGCACCGCAGTGTGGAAGTGAAACAAACAACCGGCTATCTCTGGCATCCATCGACCATTTCTAATTAACGTCAGTGAATATCGAATGAAAGGAACAACTTCAATCACAGCAAACATCTAATTTTGTTTTTTTTTTTTTTTGGTCTGTTTTTGGAGAAGGAAGCCTTTGGGGTACTTGAGGGTTGTTGGTGTTTTGTTTTTGGCTTTCGTGTGTAATGTGCTCCAGAGTTCAATTTTCCCTTATTTCCTTTTTACGTGATTGTTTTGTGTTGACCATGTGTGTGAGTGGGATGTGGGAAGTATTTGTGGGTGGTGAAAATTGCTTTGACTAAGAATTACGATTGTGTTTGGATGTACAGGCGGGGACTTACAACGCAACCTTGTGGCATCCTATAATTGGCAACGCTTTGTCTGCACACCTCTTTTTCTCATCGCCCACAAATGAGCTCGCATGCTCATAGTCGTTAATGAATTTGACTCAGCGGAGGGATCTCTTTGAAGCCGCATGTGCCTTTTGGCAAATTATGGATATTTAATGAGCGAACGGGCTCAACGAGCATGAAAGACGAATAATTTCCTTCACGTTGCAAATGCATACGCGTATGTGAATTGTGAGGAATTGCTGCTAACTTTACAGTCAGTAGTCAATAATTATAAAAGAACAACCGAATTGAGAGATATATTGTGTAAATGTAGTTCTTATGTCTCGCTGAGCTTCCTGGAAACGTGTGCTGCTCTCACGTGAAGCGCTACTAATTTCAATGCCTTTACACTGAACGTTAAGAAATCTCCTCCGAGGCGTGTAAATGAATAGATTCTGCCTCAAAATTTCGAAAGTCTTCACGAAACTTATAAAAGGGTTTGTGAAATTCATTGTGTCTTAGGCAAATGTATATTTCAAACGTAAAGTGTAAAAATGCAAACTAAATTGGAGCTAGAGAAGATCGAAGTGAAAACTTATTTTAATTTCTAGAAATTTTTTCCACCTTCTTCTAAACTACGCTATCACATCGAACTCCATCTCTCGGTAGCAGGGACAGGTAACTGGGTTTTCTAATTTAAAGAAACTCGGAGTTGGTGTCATACTCTATTGACCTACATACATCAGTGGCGTGGCGCGAAAAATCTGAAAAGGTAAGTAAATTCGCCTGGAACATTCTCTTTGCGGGTGCTATCAACTTTTTTATTAAGTTGATTAAGTAAGCTATAAAAGAATTACCTAAAGAGGTTTCAATCCGATTATTATCGAGTTCGAATATGTTTTTCCGTTTTAATATGTTCTTGTGCCGAATTATGAAATTTTTTTTCATTACCGTAGCCCGTACGGCTCCAAACACTAGCGGAATTCGAAAAAAGAAAGCAAGGAAAACAAAACATTTTGTTAAGTTTACAACTGCATGTCAACCAATTACATTTTTGGTATATCGATGCTAAAAAATGCCAAACCATCATTGCGTAGAGCGTCCCATCTCTACAACTTTTTTTTTTTTTTTTCGAGAAAATCTTACTAGAATAATTTCCTTCGTTCAAAAGGAAATCTACCACAACAATTTGCAAATAATTAATGCCATTTTTACAACTGTAACTATTCAAAATCTCTTTAAGTTACTCTTTGCAATCTGCATGATAAATGAATTATTCAAACACAAATAACCTAAGAGAAACAAAAATCTAAGAGACACATATCGTGTGTTATGATTTTGCATATGGTTTTCACAATATGAGTTGTTGCTAGCAACAATATAATCCGAAAAAGTTTCGGGTAATTTCATCATTTCATCATTTCATCATTTCATCATTTCATCATTTCATCATTTCATCATTTCATCATTTCATCATTTCATCATTTCATCATTTCATCATTTCATCATTTCATCATTTCATCATTTCATCATTTCATCATTTCATCATTTCATCATTTCATCATTTCATCATTTCATCATTTCATCATTTCATCATTTCATCATTTCATCATTTCATCATTTCATCATTTCATCATTTCATCATTTCATCATTTCATCATTTCATCATTTCATCATTTCATCATTTCATCATTTCATCATTTCATCATTTCATCATTTCATCATTTCATCATTTCATCATTCATCATTTCATCATTTCATCATTTCATCATTTCATCATTTCACAATTTCATTATTTCACCATTTCACCATTTCATCATTTCATCATTTCATCATTTCACAATTTCATTATTTCACCATTTCATCATTTCATCATTTCACCATTTCACCATTTCATCATTTCATCATTTCATCATTTCATCATTTCATCATTTCATCATTTCATCATTTCATCATTTCATCATTTCATCATTTCATCATTTCATCATTTCATAATTTCATAATTTCATCATTTCATCATTTCATCATTTCATCATTTCATCATTTCATCATTTCATCATTTCATCATTTCATCATTTCACCATTTCACCATTTCATCATTTCATCATTTCATCATTTCATCATTTCATCATTTCATCATTTCATCATTTCATCATTTCATCATTTCATCATTTCATCATTTCATCATTTCATCATTTCATCATTTCATCATTTCATCATTTCATCATTTCATCATTTCATCATTTCATCATTTCATCATTTCATCATTTCATCATTTCATCATTTCATCATTTCATCATTTCATCATTTCATCATTTCATCATTTCATCATTTCATCATTTCATCATTTCATCATTTCATCATTTCATCATTTCATCATTTCATCATTTCATCATTTCATCATTTCATCATTTCATCATTTCATCATTTCATCATTTCATCATTTCATCATTTCATCATTTCATCATTTCATCATTTCATCATTTCATCATTTCATCATTTCATCATTTCATCATTTCATCATTTCATCATTTCATCATTTCATCATTTCATCATTTCATCATTTCATCATTTCATCATTTCATCATTTCATCATTTCATCATTTCATCATTTCATCATTTCATCATTTCATCATTTCATCATTTCATCATTTCATCATTTCATCATTTCATCATTTCATCATTTCATCATTTCATCATTTCATCATTTCATCATTTCATCATTTCACCATTTCACCATTTCATCATTTCATCATTTCATCATTTCATCATTTCATCATTTCATCATTTCATCATTTCATGATTCAGCATTTCATCATTTCATCATTTCATCATTTCATCATTTCATCATTTCATCATTTCATCATTTCATCATTTCATGATTCAGCATTTCATCATTTCATCACTTCATCATTTCATCATTTCATCATGTCATCATTTCATCATTTCATCATTTCATCAGAATGAAAGTTCACCATTTCAGCATTTCATCATTTCATTTTTTCATCATTTCATCATTTCACAATTACATCATTTCATCATTTCATCATTTCATCATTACATCATTTCATCATTTCACCATTTCATCATTTCATCATCTCATCATTTCATCATGATAAAATTTCATAATTTCATCATCTCATCATTTCATCATGATAAAATTTCATAATTTCATAATTTCATCATTTCATCATTTCATCATTTCATCATTTCATCATTTCATCATTTCATCATTTCATCATTTCATCATTTCATCATTTCATCATTTCATCATTTCATCATTTCATCATTTCATCATTTCATCATTTCATCATTTCATCATTTCATCATTTCATCATTTCATCATTTCATCATTTCATCATTTCATCATTTCATCATTTCATCATTTCATCATTTCATCATTTCATCATTTCATCATTTCATCATTTCATCATTTCATCATTTCATCATTTCATCATTTCATCATTTCATCATTTCATCATTTCATCATTTCATCATTTCATCATTTCATCATTTCATCATTTCATCATTTCATCATTTCATCATTTCATCATTTCATCATTTCATCATTTCATCATTTCATCATTTCATCATTTCATCATTTCATCATTTCATCATTTCATCATTTCATCATTTCATCATTTCATCATTTCATCATTTCATCATTCATCATTTCATCATTTCATCATTTCTTCATTTCATCATTTCATCATTTCATCATTTCATCATTTCATCATTTCATCATTTCATCATTTCATCATTTCATCATTTCATCATTTCATCATTTCATCATTTCATCATTTCATCATTTCATCATTTCATCATTTCATCATTTCATCATTTCATCATTTCATCATTTCATCATTTCATCATTTCATCATTTCATCATTTCATCATTTCATCATTTCATCATTTCATCATTTCATCATTTCATCATTTCATCATTTCATCATTTCATCATTTCATCATTTCATCATTTCATCATTACATCATTTCATCATTTCATCATTTCATCATTTCATCATTTCATCATTTCAACATTTCACCATTTCATCATTTCATCATTTCATCATTTCATCATTTCACAATTTCATTATTTCACCATTTCATCATTTCATCATTTCACCATTTCATCATTTCATCATTTCACCATCTCATCATTTCATCATGATGAAACTTCATCAGCTTTTCATCATTTCATCACTTCATCATTTCACCATCTCATCCTCTCATCATTTCATTCTCTCATCATTTCATCATTTCACAATTTCATTATTTCACCATTTCATCATTTCATCACTTCATCATTTTATCATTTAATCATTTCATCACTTCATCATTTCATCACTTCATCATATCATCATTTCATCATTTCATCATTTCATCATTTCATCACTTCATCATCATCATCGTTTTATCATTTCATGATTCCATCAATTCATCAATTCATCACTTCATCACTTCATCATTTCAACATTTTATCATTTCATCATTTCATGACTTTATCATTTCATCATTTCATCACTTCATCACTTCATCATTTCATCACTGCATCATTTCATCATTTCATCACTTCATCATCATCATCGTTTTATCATTTCATGATTCCATCAATTCATCAATTCATCACTTCATCACTTCATCATTTCAACATTTTATCATTTCATCATTTCATGACTTTATCATTTCATCATTTCATCACTTCATCACTTCATCATTTCATCACTGCATCATTTCATCATTTCATCACTTCATCACTTCACCACTTCATCATTTTATCACTTCAACCTTTCATCATTTCATCATTTCATCATTTCATCATTTCATCATTTCATCATTTCATCATTTCATCATTTCATCATTTTATCATTTCATCACTTCATCGTTTTATCATTCATCACTTCATCATTTCATCACTTCATCACTTGATCATCATCATCGTTTTATCATTTCATGATTCCATCATTTCATCAGTTCATCATTTCATCATTTCATCACTTCGTCATTTCAACATTTTATCATTTCATCACTTCATCATTTCATCATTTCATCACTTCATCATTTCATCACTTCATCATTTCATCATTTCATCACTTCATCATTTTAATATTTCATCATTTCATCATATCATCACTTCATCATTTCATCATTTCATCATTTCATCACTTCATCATTTCATCATTTCATCACTTCATCACTTCATCATTTCATCATTTCATCATTTCATCATTTCATCACTTCATCATTTCAACATTTCATCATTTCATCACTTCACCGTTTTATCATTCATCATTTCATCACTTCATCATTTCATCACTTCATCATTTCATCATTTCATCACTTCATCACTTCATTACTTCATCATCGTTTTATCATTTCATGATTCCATCATTTCATCAATTCATCATTTTGTCATTTCATCATTTCATCATTTCATCACTTCATCACTTCATCACTTCATCACTTCATCACTTCATCACTTCATCACTTCATCACTTCATCACTTCATCACTTCATCACTCCATCACTTCATCACTTCATCACTTCATCACTTCATCATTTCATCACTTCATCATTTCATCACTTCATCATTTCATCATTTAATCACTTCATTACTTCATCACTTCATCATTTCATCACTTCAACGTTTCATCACTTCATGATTTCATCATTTCATCATTGCATCATTTCATCATTTCATCACTTCATCACTTCATCATTTCATCACTTCATCATTTCATCATTTCATTACTTCATCACTTCATCACTTCATCATTTCATCACTTGATCATCATCATCGTTTTATCATTTCATGATTCCATCATTTCATCAATTCATCATTTTGTCATTTCATCATTTCATCATTTCATCACTTCATCACTTCATCACTTCATCACTTCATCACTTCATCACTTCATCACTTCATCACTCCATCACTTCATCACTTCATCACTTCATCACTTCATCATTTCATCACTTCATCATTTCATCATTTCATCATTTCATCATTTCATCATTTCATCATTTCATCATTTCATCATTTCATCATTTCATCATTTCATCATTTCATCATTTCATCATTTCATCATTTCATCATTTCATCATTTCATCATTTCATCATTTCATCATTTCATCATTTCATCATTTCATCATTTCATCATTTCATCATTTCATCATTTCATCATTTCATCATTTCATCATTTCATCATTTCATCATTTCATCATTTCATCATTTCATCATTTCATCATTTCATCATTTCATCATTTCATCATTTCATCATTTCATCATTTCATCATTTCATCATTTCATCATTTCATCATTTCATCATTTCATCATTTCATCATTTCATCATTTCATCATTTCATCATTTCATCATTTCATCATTTCATCATTTCATCATTTCATCATTTCATCATTTCATCATTTCAACATTTCATCATTTCATCATTTCATCATTTCATCATTTCATCATTTCATCATTTCATCATTTCATCATTTCATCATTTCATCATTTCATCATTTCATCATTTCATCATTTCATCATTTCATCATTTTATCATTTCATCATTTCATCATTTCATCATTTCATCATTTCATCATTTTATCATTTCATCATTTCATCAGGATGAAACTTCACCATTTCAGCATTTCATCATGATAAAATTTCATAATTTCATCATCTCATCATTTCATCATGATAAAATTTCATAATTTCATCATTTCATCATTTCATCATTTCATCATTTCAACATTTCATCATTTCATCATTTCATCATTTCATCATTTCATCATTTCATCATTTCATCATTTCATCATTTCATCATTTCATCATTTCATCATTTCATCATTTCATCATTTCATCATTTCATCATTTCATCATTTCATCATTTCATCATTTCATCATTTCATCATTTCATCATTTCATCATTTCATCATTTCATCATTTCATCATTTCATCATTTCATCATTTCATCATTTCATCATTTCATCATTTCATCATTTCATCATTTCATCATTTCATCATTTCATCATTTCATCATTTCATCATTTCATCATTTCATCATTTCATCATTTCATCATTTCATCATTTCATCATTTCATCATTTCATCATTTCATCATTTCATCATTTCATCATTTCATCATTTCATCATTTCATCATTTCATCATTTCATCATTTCATCATTTCATCATTTCATCATTTCATCATTTCATCATTTCATCATTTCATCATTTCATCATTTCATCATTTCATCATTTCATCATTTCATCATTTCATCATTTCATCATTTCATCATTTCATCATTTCATCATTTCATCATTTCATCATTTCATCATTTCATCATTTCATCATTTCATCATTTCATCATTTCATCATTTCATCATTTCATCAGGATGAAACTTCACCATTTCAGCATTTCATCATGATAAAATTTCATAATTTCATCATGTCATCATTTCATCATGATAAAATTTCATAATTTCATCATTTCATCATTTCATCATTTCATCATTTCATCACTTCATCATTTCATCATTTCATCATTCATCATTTCATCATTTCATCATTTCATCATTTCATCATTTCATCATTTCATCATTTCATCATTTCATCATTTCATCATTTCATCATTTCATCATTTCATCATTTCATCATTTCATCATTTCATCATTTCATCATTTCATCATTTCATCATTTCATCATTTCATCATTTCATCATTTCATCATTTCATCATTTCATCATTTCATCATTTCATCATTTCATCATTTCATCATTTCATCATTTCATCATTTCATCATTTCATCATTTCATCATTTCATCATTTCATCATTTCATCATTTCATCATTTCATCATTTCATCATTTCATCATTTCATCATTTCATCATTTCATCATTTCATCATTTCATCATTTCATCATTTCATCATTTCATCATTTCATCATTTCACCATTTCACCATTTCATCATTTCATCATTTCATCATTTCATCATTTCATCATTTCATCATTTCATCATTTCATCATTTCATCATTTCATCATTTCATGATTCAGCATTTCATCATTTCATCATTTCATCATTTCATCATTTCATCATTTCATCATTTCATCATTTCATCATTTCATCATTTCATCATTTCATCATTTCATCATTTCATGATTCAGCATTTCATCATTTCATCACTTCATCATTTCATCATTTCATCTTGTCATCATTTCATCATTTCATCATTTCATCAGAATGAAAGTTCACCATTTCAGCATTTCATCATTTCATTTTTTCATCATTTCATCATTTCACAATTACATCATTTCATCATTTCATCATTTCATCATTACATCATTTCATCATTTCACCATTTCATCATTTCATCATTTCATCATCTCATCATTTCATCATGATAAAATTTCATAATTTCATCATCTCATCATTTCATCATGATAAAATTTCATAATTTCATCATTTCATCATTTCATCATTTCATCATTTCATCATTTCATCATTTCATCATTTCATCATTTCATCATTTCATCATTTCATCATTTCATCATTTCATCATTTCATCATTTCATCATTTCATCATTTCATCATTTCATCATTTCATCATTTCATCATTTCATCATTTCATCATTTCATCATTTCATCATTTCATCATTTCATCATTTCATCATTTCATCATTTCATCATTTCATCATTTCATCATTTCATCATTTCATCATTTCATCATTTCATCATTTCATCATTTCATCATTTCATCATTTCATCATTCATCATTTCATCATTTCATCATTTCTTCATTTCATCATTTCATCATTTCATCATTTCATCATTTCATCATTTCATCATTTCATCATTTCATCATTTCATCATTTCATCATTTCATCATTTCATCATTTCATCATTTCATCATTTCATCATTTCATCATTTCATCATTTCATCATTTCATCATTTCATCATTTCATCATTTCATCATTTCATCATTTCATCATTTCATCATTTCATCATTTCATCATTTCATCATTTCATCATTTCATCATTTCATAATTTCATCATTTCATCATTACATCATTTCATCATTTCATCATTTCATCATTTCATCATTTCATCATTTCAACATTTCACCATTTCATCATTTCATCATTTCATCATTTCATCATTTCACAATTTCACTATTTCACCATTTCATCATTTCATCATTTCACCATTTCATCATTTCATCATTTCACCATCTCATCATTTCATCATGATGAAACTTCATCAGCTTTTCATCATTTCATCACTTCATCATTTCACCATCTCATCCTCTCATCATTTCATTCTCTCATCATTTCATCATTTCACAATTTCATTATTTCACCATTTCATCATTTCATCACTTCATCATTTTATCATTTAATCATTTCATCACTTCATCATTTCATCACTTCATCATTTCATCATTTCATCATTTCATCATTTCATCACTTCATCATCATCATCGTTTTATCATTTCATGATTCCATCAATTCATCAATTCATCACTTCATCACTTCATCATTTCAACATTTTATCATTTCATCATTTCATGACTTTATCATTTCATCATTTCATCACTTCATCACTTCATCATTTCATCACTGCATCATTTCATCATTTCATCACTTCATCACTTCACCACTTCATCATTTTATCACTTCAACCTTTCATCATTTCATCATTTCATCATTTCATCATTTCATCATTTCATCATTTCATCATTTCATCATTTCATCATTTCATCATTTCATCATTTCATCATTTTATCATTTCATCACTTCATCGTTTTATCATTCATCACTTCATCATTTCATCACTTCATCACTTGATCATCATCATCGTTTTATCATTTCATGATTCCATCATTTCATCAGTTCATCATTTCATCATTTCATCACTTCGTCATTTCAACATTTTATCATTTCATCACTTCATCATTTCATCATTTCATCACTTCATCATTTCATCACTTCATCTCTTCATCACTTCATCACTTCATCATTTCATCATTTCATCACTTCATCATTTTAATATTTCATCATTTCATCATTTCATCACTTCATCATTTCATCATTTCATCATTTCATCACTTCATCATTTCATCATTTCATCACTTCATCACTTCATCATTTCATCATTTCATCATTTCATCATTTCATCACTTCATCATTTCAACATTTCATCATTTCATCACTTCACCGTTTTATCATTCATCATTTCATCACTTCATCATTTCATCACTTCATCATTTCATCATTTCATCACTTCATCACTTCATTACTTCATCATCGTTTTATCATTTCATGATTCCATCATTTCATCAATTCATCATTTTGTCATTTCATCATTTCATCATTTCATCACTTCATCACTTCATCACTTCATCACTTCATCACTTCATCACTTCATCACTTCATCACTCCATCACTTCATCACTTCATCACTTCATCACTTCATCACTTCATCATTTCATCACTTCATCATTTCATCACTTCATCATTTCATCATTTAATCACTTCATTACTTCATCACTTCATCATTTCATCACTTCAACGTTTCATCACTTCATGATTTCATCATTTCATCATTGCATCATTTCATCATTTCATGACTTTATCATTTCATCATTTCATCACTTCATCACTTCATCATTTCATCACTGCATCATTTCATCATTTCATCACTTCATCACTTCACCACTTCATCATTTTATCACTTCAACCTTTCATCATTTCATCATTTCATCATTTCATCATTTCATCATTTCATCATTTCATCATTTCATCATTCATCATTTCATCATTTCATCATTTCTTCATTTCATCATTTCATCATTTCATCATTTCATCATTTCATCATTTCATCATTTCATCATTTCATCATTTCATCATTTCATCATTTCATCATTTCATCATTTCATCATTTCATCATTTCATCATTTCATCATTTCATCATTTCATCATTTCATAATTTCATCATTTCATCATTACATCATTTCATCATTTCATCATTTCATCATTTCATCATTTCATCATTTCAACATTTCACCATTTCATCATTTCATCATTTCATCATTTCATCATTTCACAATTTCATTATTTCACCATTTCATCATTTCATCATTTCACCATTTCATCATTTCATCATTTCACCATCTCATCATTTCATCATGATGAAACTTCATCAGCTTTTCATCATTTCATCACTTCATCATTTCACCATCTCATCCTCTCATCATTTCATTCTCTCATCATTTCATCATTTCACAATTTCATTATTTCACCATTTCATCATTTCATCACTTCATCATTTTATCATTTAATCATTTCATCACTTCATCATTTCATCACTTCATCATTTCATCATTTCATCATTTCATCATTTCATCATTTCATCATTTCATCACTTCATCATCATCATCGTTTTATCATTTCATGATTCCATCAATTCATCAATTCATCACTTCATCACTTCATCATTTCAACATTTTATCATTTCATCATTTCATGACTTTATCATTTCATCATTTCATCACTTCATCACTTCATCATTTCATCACTGCATCATTTCATCATTTCATCACTTCATCACTTCACCACTTCATCATTTTATCACTTCAACCTTTCATCATTTCATCATTTCATCATTTCATCATTTCATCATTTCATCATTTCATCATTTCATCATTTCATCATTTCATCATTTCATCATTTCATCATTTCATCATTTCATCATTTCATCATTTCATCATTTCATCATTTTATCATTTCATCACTTCATCGTTTTATCATTCATCACTTCATCATTTCATCACTTCATCACTTGATCATCATCATCGTTTTATCATTTCATGATTCCATCATTTCATCAGTTCATCATTTCATCATTTCATCACTTCGTCATTTCAACATTTTATCATTTCATCACTTCATCATTTCATCATTTCATCACTTCATCATTTCATCACTTCATCTCTTCATCACTTCATCACTTCATCATTTCATCATTTCATCACTTCATCATTTTAATATTTCATCATTTCATCATTTCATCACTTCATCATTTCATCATTTCATCATTTCATCATTTCATCACTTCATCATTTCATCATTTCATCACTTCATCACTTCATCATTTCATCATTTCATCATTTCATCATTTCATCACTTCATCATTTCAACATTTCATCATTTCATCACTTCACCGTTTTATCATTCATCATTTCATCACTTCATCATTTCATCACTTCATCATTTCATCATTTCATCACTTCATCACTTCATTACTTCATCATCGTTTTATCATTTCATGATTCCATCATTTCATCAATTCATCATTTTGTCATTTCATCATTTCATCATTTCATCACTTCATCACTTCATCACTTCATCACTTCATCACTTCATCACTTCATCACTTCATCACTTCATCACTCCATCACTTCATCACTTCATCACTTCATCACTTCATCATTTCATCACTTCATCATTTCATCACTTCATCATTTCATCATTTAATCACTTCATTACTTCATCACTTCATCATTTCATCACTTCAACGTTTCATCACTTCATGATTTCATCATTTCATCATTGCATCATTTCATCATTTCATCACTTCATCACTTCATCATTTCATCACTTCATCATTTCATCATTTCATTACTTCATCACTTCATCACTTCATCATTTCATCACTTGATCATCATCATCGTTTTATCATTTCATGATTCCATCATTTCATCAATTCATCATTTTGTCATTTCATCATTTCATCATTTCATCACTTCATCACTTCATCACTTCATCACTTCATCACTTCATCATTTCATCACTTCATCATTTTAATATTTCATCATTTCATCATTTCATCACTTCATCATTTCATCATTTCATCATTTCATCATTTCATCACTTCATCATTTCATCATTTCATCACTTCATCACTTCATCATTTCATCATTTCATCATTTCATCATTTCATCACTTCATCATTTCAACATTTCATCATTTCATCACTTCACCGTTTTATCATTCATCATTTCATCACTTCATCATTTCATCACTTCATCATTTCATCATTTCATCACTTCATCACTTCATTACTTCATCATCGTTTTATCATTTCATGATTCCATCATTTCATCAATTCATCATTTTGTCATTTCATCATTTCATCATTTCATCACTTCATCACTTCATCACTTCATCACTTCATCACTTCATCACTTCATCACTTCATCACTCCATCACTTCATCACTTCATCACTTCATCACTTCATCATTTCATCACTTCATCATTTCATCACTTCATCATTTCATCATTTAATCACTTCATTACTTCATCACTTCATCATTTCATCACTTCAACGTTTCATCACTTCATGATTTCATCATTTCATCATTGCATCATTTCATCATTTCATCACTTCATCACTTCATCATTTCATCACTTCATCATTTCATCATTTCATTACTTCATCACTTCATCACTTCATCATTTCATCACTTGATCATCATCATCGTTTTATCATTTCATGATTCCATCATTTCATCAATTCATCATTTTGTCATTTCATCATTTCATCATTTCATCACTTCATCACTTCATCACTTCATCACTTCATCACTTCATCACTTCATCACTTCATCACTTCATCACTCCATCACTTCATCACTTCATCACTTCATCACTTCATCATTTCATCACTTCATCATTTCATCACTTCATCATTTCATCATTTAATCACTTCATTACTTCATCACTTCATCATTTCATCACTTCAACGTTTCATCACTTCATGATTTCATCATTTCATCATTGCATCATTTCATCATTTCATCACTTCATCACTTCATCATTTCATCACTTCATCATTTCATCATTTCATTACTTCATCACTTCATCACTTCATCATTTCATCACTTGATCATCATCATCGTTTTATCATTTCATGATTCCATCATTTCATCAATTCATCATTTTGTCATTTCATCACTTCATCACTTCATCACTTCATCACTTCATCACTTCATCACTTCATCACTTCATCACTTCATCACTTCATCATTTTATCATTTCATCATTTCATCATTTCATCATTTCATCATTTCATCACTTGATCATCATCATCGTTTTGTCATTTCATGATTCCATCATTTCATCAATTCATCATTTTGTCATTTCATCATTTCATCACTTCATCACTTCATCATTTCATCATTTCAACATTTCATCATTTCATCACTTCATCATTTCATCATTTCATCATTTCATCATTTCATCATTTCATCATTTCATCATTTCATCATTTCATCACTTCCTCATTTCATCATTTCATCATTTCATCATTTCATCATTCCATCATTTCATCATTTCAATCATTTTATCATTTCATCAACTATATAAATAAAAATGAATCGCCGAAATGTAACTATAGAGTGCCTACAAGTCGACGGATTACATTTAACATTGATGCGATTTTTGAAGAAACTTGAAAACTTTTTAGCAATCATATTTGCCTCTATAAGGTGGCAGATTCCAATAATGAAAAACATAACAGGTAACTTCTGAAAATGTAAACCTAAATACATTTTGGCTTCCAAAACCTAGCGCTTTCAATCGACGAGTAAAAACATTTCTCGTCACCTTTTTGTCTAAAACTCAAATACATTTCTTCCTTACACATAAAACTTTCATCAATTGATTGAAGGAACTTTGACTGCTTCAAAACAATCACCTTTTAAAATTCAATTTCCTTACCTCAGAACAAAATATTCTTTCATAAAAGTTCATTCGAAAAGTTCAGAGAATAAAAAAAAAAAAAATAAGATGCTCCCAACACATAAGATATAGAAAAAAAAATTATTTGCGGTTATCCCCCATCCTTGTACTTCTTTAAGACTCAAAATAAAGGTCAGCTGGAAGTAATTGGTTAATTATCATCCCATTGCAAGTGGAAACCCGAACAACTTTATTCGAATCTACATATTTGGAAAATTGGGGAGAAAAAATCAATTAAACTTTCGAAACCCTGACATTTAAACCGGTAGCAGAGTGGTTTTTAAAAAGTTCGAGAGTGTCCAATTTAAAGTTAGGCCGTCACTTAAATGGCGTTTAATTAAATGCAGAAAAGTGAGGTTTCGAGTTAATGAGTAGAAACTTCAGTTCAATCGACGAGGAGTTTATTCTGATGCGATTACATGAGGTAGAAAATAAAAAGGAGTGCACAAACTTTTTTAAGCAATAAAAGAAGATCGAAGCAGATTGGTGTTTGAAGGTGTTTTCGAATTCTATTTTAAATTAACGGGTTAGAAAAAAAAAACCAAGCTGCGTAAGTTACTCTGAGACCAACATTTGTTTTTTTTTTTTTTGATTAATAAATCGCTTTTAAATCGGGTCACAATGATTTTTTTTATACTTCTGCTGGTTAGACTTATGCACATTTGGTAAAAGTTATACCAAAAATTATTTAACATACGAAGCTAAAGCCCAGTAACTTTAGTATCGGTTTGGAGCTGTAATACCAGCAGCAAGAATTGCAGTGACTGGATGATTAACTCTGACTCTTGACATTTGTCTGTTAATATTTGCTACATATTCCTGAAAAATCATCTGATGGCGGAAAAAGGAGTATCATATTCATTCATTCATTGCAATTTAGAATTTTTGCAAATAAGTGCCACAGAGAAGCGTCACTTCAAGCAAACCGAAACCGTTTTCAAATAACTCAACCACTTGTTTGTGGAGTGGAAAACTTGCACTACACCAAAATGTTTCTCACCTCTTAGCTAATTGCAAAAGCAAAATATTTTAAAATAACTGCCACTCAACTGAAGACAAATACAGAATGCGACCGACACTTACTCGTGAGTTTAATTGAATTAAATACCACATCTCCAACAACCAACCCAGACAGCAAGCAGACCTGTCAAAGACCTCAACCTCCAAGAACAGGCAACTAAACAAATTATCCTGCATTCGTTGAGGCATTATCCTCGCTGAACACTCGCTCATCAAAGTTTCATAGCTCTGCAATCTTAGTTGCTGCGGATGTTTCCATCCAAACTTCGGGAACCACTCTCTGTGACTTTCTTGCAACGACTGCATGTGCTGTTGCAGGAACCTCCCCTCACAACGATGCTTGGAATACCAAATGCCGATGGCGATGCCTGAGGAGCCGGAGCCAATGACCCGGAGTTCACATTTCAGGGAATTTTGCCAAAATATCTTGGGTATTGTCATGTCGTGTAAATATGGAAGCCCCTGGGTGCATGAATTTTAAAAATTTCCCAACTCCTCGAGGCGAGTTGAGGTGGTGATGGCGTGCTTCCGATGCCTCCAGAGCGTATGGGGTCGATTCATTAATTTTTCAAATGGATGTGTCTAGATTCTGACTCCTCCGAGTCTGAGAAGTTCTCAATTTAATTTTAACAAGTTTGCGTCTCTACGACCGAGGGAGGAGGAGATCGCTGGTGTTGGGTACTAAAAGCGCTCACTCTCTCACACCAGGGAGTCGGTGTATTGTTGTCTAATTCTTAATTAAAGAGCTTCACGAATGGAATTTTTAATTTTTCAGTGTCAAAAGTTTTGGAAGCGATTACACCTCGGCACTAGGAGCTCCTGTGACAGGCGAGAGAGAGAGAGAGCTCCCAGGACATGGCTATGAGCACATTGACACAGAGCATGGCTGGATTTTTCTAATCCTGCTGGGTCATATTAATCTGCTGCATCACTTCATCCCTGCAGCTTAACCCCCGCTCAGCGCAAATTATAAGGAATTCACTTCGCTTCGCCGAGAGAAAGAGGCGTAATCTCTTGAACAAGCGCCTTCCAGGAAGCACGCCCGTACACCAACTATCTCATTTTGTATTCATTGTTATCCGTTAGATAAATCTTCTATTTGCATAAAATTAAACTCAAGGGGGAGCCTTCCCTCTTTTTTTTTTTTGTTGTGAGATAACTACACGGATAAATCCAAAACTTGCCGTAAGCATTTGTTGCCACCTCCGCCTTCGCTTGTTCCGAAAAATAAAAGGATTCATATTCTTATTCAAGTTAAGGTGTGACGAGCACCAGAAGTATCTCATCTTTCACTTAGATACACACCCAGTAGAATAGCGTACGGGTATCTGAATGTAGCTGGAGCACTTAAATTTAATGGACAAATAAACAATGTAAGATGATAAGATGTTTTCACCTGGGCAAGGTAAACAAATAACAAGGCGTCCAATTTTGTGAAAACATCTCATTAGGACATTTGTAGCTGGGGTCGATGGGTGGATGGCGCATGGTCTGGGTGGGATACCGAAGGCATAAACAAATTTTCCAAATTGAAAATTCCTACACATGTGAGAGCGTGGAACGGAAATCTCCTTTGATAGTTTGAATGGAGTTGAGGAATAAGCGATGGATAAGAATTGGAACTGGTGCAGTGAATTTTACCATTAAATCACAATTTGTAGCTGTAGACTGTGAGAAGAAGGTATCTGAAATTCAGCTCATGAGACTCCATTTGTGGTCTGATTTACTCATTCGTTTCATGGACGATTGAGGAAAAATCTCCTTCCTTACCAAAATTTTATTGGTAAGGAGATATTAGCCATCAAACTGCCAAAAAATTACTTGCGCACCGTGGTACCCACTTTAATTTCTAAAATATTGCAGTAAAAAATATAAAAAAAAATTGGATTTATGGGGCATCTCATCGCAATATCCCAAAAATACCCAAAAAACGTGTATGACTTTTTTTGTCTTTTTATCGTTTGAATTTTCCGGTTATGTGCAAAGCGCTACAGAGCTCGTATCCAAATTAAATCATGCATAGCGTCGTTTTGTAGGTTGTGTCAAAACCTTTCAAATGATGTATTGCCATATACGAGCTCTGTAGCGCTTTGTACATAGCCGTAAAATTCAAAAGACAAAAAAGCGGAAGGGAGATATTTGACAACCTAATATAAAAATCAATGTTTGTTTGTCCTTTATAGACTTCTAAATGGTAAGAGATAGAGCATTGATGTCTTTGCAACTTTGTTCAGAATTATATTAAAAAGATTTTGGTACCAATTTTTGTAGGGAGGAGGGCTTCCAATGAGGTGAAGTGGGGGCTGACTTTCAAAGTTCGCCTGATCCTGTCGAGTCATATATCAACCAAAAGGTCTTTAAAAATGAGATTTCGGGTTTTGTTTTGTCGGGTTTTGTTTGAAAAGTACAGTGGAAAAGATATGAAGCTCCAAAGTTGGAAAAAGGGTGTCCCCTCTAATTTCCACACGGTTTTGCCTAAAAATCTGGAGAAATCATGTCAAATCCGTCTCAATGAATACTTTCAATTCTAGACTGAAATTATGGTTAAGTAAATTTGGAGTTATAAGTCGATTTATTTTATGCGTAGCAAGGCGCTCCGGGTACAGCTAGTACTAAAATAAAATAATTACTTAATTTTTTTAATAAAAAAGGTCATCGGAATTTTAAGTGTTTACATTTGCAACTTTTAATTTAGGAATAAAGTTTTCAAGACATTAAGCTTCAAGGTCGAAAAAAGGCGGCACATAGCAAGCCGACGTTTCCATAAATTTCAAGGAAATCGGACCGATCTATGAAACCTTTTGGCCACTGCGCACACGTGTTCAACGTGTTTCCGCAACTGCTGTGAACCACAACGCAGTTCAACCATTTTCAACCTCTTTCTGAAAATATACCGAATACGATAGCCGAATAAGTTTACACGAGATGGAGAGACAAAGCACCATGACACTTTTCGTAGCGCTCTCGTTTCATATCAGTTTACCCCTAACGCGCGTAAAGATGGTTTTTTATTTAAAAAAATCTGGGATGTAGGTCTTGATGTAATCTTTCTGTTAAAATTAATTTGCTCCGGCTTAAAAGTTTTGGAGTTATTGGCCAAAAACAAAAGAATAATGTCGTGTGATATTTTAAGATTCGAAAACATAATTTTTTAGATCTCAGCGAAATAATCAAAAAAAACAAAACTGCACAAAGAAAAAATTATTTTCACACAATTTGCTTAAAACTATAAACCCACGGCAGTCTCAGTGTCGTTTGTGGGCATTTCATATCTTAAATGCGATTAGCAAATGGGTTAGGATTTTCTTCTATTTAGTTTCATTTTTGTCAAAATCATTGATTAAGTTAAAAGATTTAAAAATATGTCTTTTAGTAAATTAACTGTAGTCATCAAATGACACTTGTTTTCCCAACTCTGCATTCTACTCAATGAAATTTACAGGATCGATTTAGATTTTCTTCCAGACTGGGATTTCAGTCCAACAATTCTTAACACTCATGAAAAACAAAAGAAATTAAAACAAAAGTTTGAGAGCCTACTCCATTGCTATGTTTTCTAAAGCCCCCAATCGACATTTAAATTTCAGCCCCACATACATACAACGCTGCAGCCACTCAAATGCTCCGTACTTTCCGGTAAAGACCTAAACAGCCACTGGACATGATTAAAAGGAATCCACCGCACACATGGATCTAAACCAATTAATCCGAGTAGGTCAGATGTCAAGTGCACTTTGCAAACACTGGGCATTTTTTTTTTCTTTGAAAACCCTTCAATCCATTCGAGTTGTGAAACTACAAATTTAACTGAATTACTTCGTTCAACAGCAGCAACTCACGTCCGCCAATTGACGGCAGAAATTCGCTTTAATGCCACAATCAAAAAAACCTCAACGTCAGCATCAGCGCGCGCCCACACACGACGAGAATGCATGACGTGTCATCCCCAGCACAATGGGATTGGGTGTTTTAGAGGTGGTAACCTCAAAAACGCGTTTTTTAACAGCCTGCTTATGGCTGCTATGTCAGCGATGATATGCTGAAAATGTTATGAAAGTGGATTTGCGGTTTTTTTTTACCGCGTCGCATCGGTTTGGTCGGTGGAGCTGTTTGGCTTATAAAGCTATTAACCGAAGCCATTTCTATTTACGGCAAATCCACCACCACGGCCTGACTTTGTATGTCGGTCGGATGTTTAGGGTTGGGGTGGCTTTTGTAATGACATTACTGGCACTCCTCTTTCGGTAACAGTCAAAATTGAATTACTTCATTGTGCTCAAGCAAAATTTATCGGTACTACATCAAAAAGGACGTTGCGGAGGAGGGTTTTTGTTTTTTGGTTAATTATACGACCCTGTTTTCACTATGGAGGGACTTTACTGAAAGCCTTGACTTTTATTTCAAATAAACTCACTCGGTTCTGTTGTCGTGCAATCCTTCCATTCCTGGAAAGAGACTGCAAGCGAGTGCGTTACCGCAAGTGAATTCTCATATCGCATTCGTATTTCAAAGGAAGCACGTCACTAATGATGATGCGAGAGGGATTTACAATTTCGCAACACCTTTGAGAGCTCTCGATACCAATTGCAATTAAATTATTCGTGGAACATGCCAGGATACAGGTATAAGTACAAAGCCATTGCCGGGAGAGAACATTCAAGCACCCACCGGCATGCGACGGGAGTGTTATGCTGCTGCGTGTGGGGTGGGAGCTTGGCAAGGATTCTTTTTCAACTGTCTGTTATGAGATGGTTCATCATCGTTGAAGGGTGGGAAGGAGGGAATTTCCCAGAGGGTTTTTGAATCGAGAAGTCTATTTCCTGAAAGGATCAATGGGAAAAGGTTTTTTTTTTGTGAGTGAAAATCTATGAAAATTATTAATTTGAATTCGAGAACTATTCTGTAGAAGAAGAGCATTTCTATGACTTCACGGCTCTAGAGTCTAAAAATAAGTTGATGTTTTGGAATATGGAATAATGCTGTGTGAGGATCAGAGGTAAACTAGGTCAGAATCAGGCCAACTTATCTGAGACCAGTCGCACAGAGTCTTGTTACCCCTTTTTTTTTATTCAGGCAAAGGTAAATGCATTTAAGATAAAAACCAGTTTGGTTTAGACCAATTAAGGGCGAATACACAATACTTTTTCTACTTTTGTTCTTTATCGAAACAAGGTTGCAAATTATTATTATTTGCAGGAAACCTTTAGGCAAAAGAAAGTAGATTACCTGGAACAAACCGGAAGTGCAACAACACAATGGCTTAACGCCGCACACAAAATCTTTTATTTCTTTGAGATTTGTTCTAGATACCAAAGAGAATTGAGGAATGTTTGACTCTAAGCTAAACTAATTTAATGAATTGAACAAGCAAACTCTGCTTTCAAATGGCTACTATTTGTTGGGATTAATGAAATCGCAATAACTTAAAAGAGCTGCACGTTTCATAAAAGTTAGAGGGTCCCCCTCCTCAAATTATATCGCGCACAACACAGTGGAGGCACGTAATCTACTTTCTTTTAATAACTGAGTAAAACTGCCAATGACCTTTTCCTGGCAGCAATTTTTTTTCTTCAAATCACTGAGTTTCGCGAAAAGCCACCATCATGTCCACCTGTCAAAAGTCTGTCTACAGTTAACTATTTGACAGCAGTCCTCGTCCCGTCACTGTGACAAGACAATTTACACATTAAAACTCGTGTTATTTTTGGAAAACGAAACCGAAAAACGGGTGTCAAACTTTTCAAGGTCCACTCACCTTTGCTGTCATCGTAAACAACGGAACGAATTTACTCGCTAACTTCACGCACGCTTTTGTTTTCGGAAAGTTTTTTTTTTTTTTGCGTGTTGTTTTGTTTTGTGATTTGATTAAAGTCATTCGCTGTGTCAACAGTCGTGTTTCATGTCAAAACTTTTCCACTTTATTGTTGGCCCGCTTCGTGGAGGCGTGGGAATGAAGACTTTGTATCCTTGAAAATTATGTGTCGTCTTGAAATTTTGTCTCCACATGAGTACTTCTGTCATATGGCCAGAGGGGAAGTTTGAAAGTTTGCCGGGTTGTAATTATGAGCGTGGTGAAGTTGAGAGAGGCACATGAGCGTCGTTAGGAGACAGGAAACTTCCTATGCTCGAAGTTTTTGGCCACAAATGATCAACGGGTGCTGAGAAAAGCCATTCATCCGTTCGCTTATAATTGCAACAGAGTCAGACAGAGACTAGGCGTAGATAATGTCATTAATTTTTGATTGAACCCTTGCACTGACCCCCATTTTGTCGAGGACAATGCCATTTCGATGTAATAACAATTCTGTCTGAAATCACCGGTTGAAGAGAGTGTGTCCCTGGTCATTCCACCAGAACTATGTCAGACATGTCCTCGGTGTTTTTTTCTCTCCCATGATCCTTTCAATCACTCCGCACATTTGGTCTTATTTATCATTCATCCCCTATAAACATCCCTTCATTGAAAGTCGCTGCGAGGACCCAAGCAAATGCCTTTTATATTCTCCCCACAGCGTAATGTTGGCTTTATTTTGTGTCCAGCTCCCAGAGGGATGATTCGGAAAATGTGTTCTTCATTTTCTTACGATCTGTTTCCGTGAGTACACCTACTTTGTGAGGGGAATGGGGGCAGACAGAATCGAGAAAAAAACAAGAAAACAACATCTTTTTTTTGACATCCTGCTGCTTGCTACTTTTGGGCAACTGGAATACATATCCCCAAGGATACAGATTCGCAAATTTAATTTACTTCATAAGGACCTTCGGGTGGAATAGTTTTCCTTTGAATTGTAATGTTGGTGCTTGTAGAAAAATGTTTTTCTGTTTTTTTTTTTGCCTCTTTCCTTTTCCGCTTTCAATCGAGAGAGTCCTGTGTCGTCGTGTCGTTATCCTGTGAGTCGCTGAATTATTTTTTTTTTTCTTTTTTTCGACGGAATATGAGAATTAAATACTGCTGAATTGCTGGAATCCTTCCAGTCTTGTAGACGAGAAATGTTTCTGAATTTTTAAGGAATGGGACCTTTAGGATTGGATTCCTTTTATCCTCGAATTTCTTTTCCTAAAGCGATGTTAAGAGGTCATGAAATTCTAAGCGCAGACGGTCTGCGGAGAAGGTCAGGGAGTTACCGGCCTATACACGGGTACACAATGAAGATGTGAGCGAAGGGAATTTCGTTGACGTTGCAGAATGTACTTGATTTCATGTTGCATTTTCGAGATGGCAGGCTAGAGAGCTAATTCAAGAGTTTGAAAAGCCTTTTTAAAAGTACAATACGTGATTGTATGATGAGCCACTGCGTCCAATGCATCTGCAGAGATTCAAGGTACAGCTTCGTCAGCCTCATTTCAAACTTTATAAAGAAGTCGAAAGTTCAAAAATACAATCAGCTCTAATATTCTCTTATCTATCAGGAGTAAAATTTAACGTGAAAGGAACTTAAAGATGATATTAGTATGGTTATCCGAGTAGTCAAGAAAATGGTTCCAGCCTCGTGTTTTACAACAGAAAACCACAGACGACAGTTGTCTGAAAAGTTTGCCACCGCAACATAAAGATAGCGGCACTTGTCAATAAAAACTAGTGAATGCTAGCTGTGCATCTTTTGACAGTTACTTAGCTATTTTGTACACATAGTTTTTAGTTAATAGTCGTTTGAGTGAGTGGATGTGAGTGTTTTTAGTGAACAATTATTGAACATATAGGAACAATTGTTTTGCAGAGAAAAACGCGAAATACTATTTGGACGAGTTAGAGAGATGGTCGCATTGCTGGGAGAAGTGTATAGATTTACAAGGAGACTGTAGGTCTTATCCGCATCATAATGTGCCTAATCTGGCTGTGGGTTCTCTTCTGCATCCGTCCACGTCAACCTAACCTACAAAAAGACTACAGTATGTTACAAAAAGATAGCACATGTACCTTTTTTTGGTTTTTTTTTTAATTAAAGCTAACAAAAACAGCCTCACTTTGCGTATTAATCATTTAATAAAAACTATTAAAAATAGCAATAAAATACAAGTTAGAGCAAAAAAACAAAATAAAACAATTCAATATATAGTGTAAGCACCATAAGTAATGCGACAAAAATATAGCACTTTTTTTGAAAAAAAAAAAAAGAAAATGTAAAAAGCTGAATGTAGAAAATTTCGGTTTCTCAGATGATGAAAACTATTAATTCGTTGATCCTCCTTGTTTCTTAAGGAGAAATTATTACACTTTAACGATGAAAACAGTATCTCAACTCATCTTTCTCCATAATCTTGGAAAATCATTTCATGTGCTATCTTTTTGTCGCGGAGTTTATGTAGAAAAATGAAAAAAAAACTTAGAAAAAATGTCTCGTATCATTGTTCAGACGGAAACTTTTTAAACCACCCTCGTAAAAGAATAAAAATTCAATTGGGCACAAAACGTTGTGAATTTGTTAGGATTTGTAAACCTAAGGTACTTGCAGCGCAGTTTAAGATTAAGAAAATTGTAATTCTCGATCTCAATTGTTAACTTGAAACACAAACGCTTAAACTCGCCAAGCGCCCTTCTCAATCAGGTCCGTCAAACGATCTTAACTCCCGTCTTTCGCTGTCCTGCCCTGAGTAAGAGGAATTTGCTTACTGTTATACTGTTATAATCATTTAACGGATGGGTTACATTGGGTAACATAATAAACAACGAAAGGTCAGAAAAATGTGATGAGTAGAAAATGTTTTCGTCAGGGTAAAGTTGTTTGCAAACAGAAACGCAGAAAATTTATTGGATAAGTTGAGAATATTAGGATAGAGAGAATATGTTTCCCAGTCCCATTTAAATTTTTATAGTGAATATATGGAAAGAATTAATGATAAATGACGATGATGAGAGGTTGCATCGATAAGAAAATTGGATGTCAGTATCATGGGCGATTGCATTTCGAGCAAATCAGAAGTACCTTTAAAGGAATCAAGAAATTCGCTGCACATTTGAATGTTTATTCGGTAACCAATATTTTTTTTAACTTGCACATGATAAGGTAATAAAATTTGAATTAACATGTGGATTGATGTCGTCGGTTACATATTTTTTTTACAATATAAATTTTTTTTTTATAGTTTAAGTGCAAGTGCATATATGGTCAAAAACACGAATGTTGAAACTGAATTATGAAGCAAAATCTAAAACTCCAGACATTTTTTTTTTTAAATCAGCTGACATTTCCCAATCTTAAGGAAAATAAAAATGTTATTTAGGAATTGTTACACAGTGTAATTCACGAGATATTTGGATCCTGCAGTCGTTGGCGATCATCTAATGAAACTTTTAATTTAACCCTCTACTGCATACAAAGCCATACATGGCTTTTCGTAACTATGAGGCATTTTATTTATTACATCGCATTGAAAATTACTAAAACACACCATCGAAAAGGCTTTGAAAAAGGACTGTGTAGCACCTAAGGTTTTAATAAAAATTCATGCAAACCCAAGGACTCCCAAAAAACATTTCAATGAACATTTTCCGGTCCGTAACATGAGAGTATGCGGCTACCAAAAGTTTTATTTATTGACGTATCCATTCAATCAAAGGTGATTCAATGAACATTTTTGCAACCACAAGGACTTCAATAAAAGATTGTGGAGCTCCAAAGAGTTCGCGGAAAATTCGAGCGGTCCCAAAGATTTCGCAAACAAATTGTGCAGCTCTAAATGCTGCTTTGAAATTTTTTGCAGCCACGAGGACTTTTCAATAAAAACTTATGCAACTCCAAATAGTTCGTAGGAGATTCGTGCAGCCCCAAAGACTAAAAAAAATTGTGAATAATTTAATCGCTGAGGCCATATACGACTTCGCATGCATTGAAGGCTATTTTTCGTTTCTATTGTTGATGTATGTTTTTACCCAGTAGTCGAAGAAATCGGCCTTAGCGAGTTCAAGTTGAGAGTGGTTTTTCAAGTTGCATATTTTTAACTAAAAGTTCAACGATGATATCATCTACCAGTCTAAGACTTAAGGAGCTCTCAATGCAAGCATAGCCGGAAAATTCAAAAGACAAAAAGGCGGAAGGGAGATATTTGACAACCTAATATTTCTAGTTTTCCTGTGAAACAAACAGATCGTGCGACCGTACAAGTAGATTTGCCTTAAATAGAAGTCACACGAGCATCTTTGTCAAATTATTGCTTTTCAATTCCAGCAATTTCTTTTCAAATTCCGTCTCGTGTCTCATTTGAGATTTATCACAATAAGCTCCAAATGTGCCTTCACTCAAACTCCGGTAACCGAAATTCTATGATCCTCTCGACATACTTATCTATTTAACTTCACCCCAGTGCTTCACCTTTACGCGAAAAATCCATTGACACGATGACCTCATTCCAACGCATCTCCAAATTGTCCGAACCTACAATAAAACACAGAAATTGTTTTGCTTTCTCCAAAAATTTGTTTAACTCTATTAATGGGGTGCCTCTTGAGTAAAATAAACAAAGTTCAAGGACGTGCATCTCACAGCGGCTTTCCTTATTTCAACTATTCCCTGGCTGAGTTGACCAATTTTCCAATCCATTCCTTCGCGTTCCATTTAAGAGCAGAGAATTTTCTCCTAAAGACTTCTGCGCATGTCTCAACAACGAATGAAGAAAAAATGTTTCTTGGAAAACTTTTGCAACACAGTTTCGGAAGGACGTTTAAAAAAATGTTGCAAACAATATTTAGTCAAGTTCTAAGAGTGGTGGTGCTGCTTTAAAAGCTTGCAAAACGTTTTAGTTTGCTGTTATGTTTTGATTTCGTCTGACCGATTGGCTGAGTGTGGAAGAAGAGGGCTTCATGATTGAGATTGAATGTCTCTGAAGTAAAAGTCGTTATGGCAAAACACATTTATGTTCAAATTTACTTTCAAACTGTTTTCTAAATCAACAAACATTTTAATCTGAGAAACAATCGCAAGTTCAATCATCATGTGGGTTTTTTTGTGATTGTGTTTCTCAAAGCATTTATAAATGTCCGGAACATGCAACTGTAAAAACGTAAATAGCAAATGGCATCTTGTTGTCTAGTGCAGGTGAAACTTCGATAGTTATAGTTACGGGTAGAGAGAGAAATTTCCTCTTCGTGATTTTCTTGACAAAATATTCGCGTTGTGTTTTTTTCGTGAAGCTTCTGGCGTCGAGACTTTCACTTCGTATTTTTCTTATTAAGAGCAGCGGCGCCGAGATACACTTGACAAAAATATATACACCAGAATATGTGGAAAGAAAAAACGTGGAGGAAATCTTGACTACATATTTGGACGAACTTAAAAAAAAAAAAAATTACCAGACAATTTTGTTGACAAACACTTGACAAAGCAAATCTGGACAGCAGAAACTTGACAAAAAGCCTGTACCCGAAAATATGGAAAACATAAACTTGACCAAACTACCTCGACCTGAAAGTCTGGAGGGAAAAAGCTTGGAAAGAAATCTTGACTAGGAAAACTGCACGAAATGAACTTGCCGAAAAAATTTTAAACTGAAAAATCTGGACCAACTTGACAATAAATTTAGACCTGAAAATCTGGACAGCAAAAAATCTGGTCCTGAAAATCCGGAAAACACAAATTTGACAAAAAAAACTGGACGGCAGAAATTAGCATATAAAATTTTGACCATAAGATCTCGTACTGTAGGAGTCAATATCCACGAAAACTTTATTCACAGAGCATTATAAAAATAAAAATAAAAACTAGGGCATAGTTTGAAAGTCTAATCCATTCGGAATCATCACAAATTTCACTCTTATCCTTCGACCAATGGTTCCTAAGAGATATACTAAACATTCAATGTCAACAGATACTATTAATTTTCCTCCGTTTACGGCGTTAAATGAATGAATATGCTGTCCACAAAATTCGAAATTGAAACTCCTTTTTTGCGCGGCCTGCACGGTCGTATCGAGTCAAAAAATAAATTCGCCATCCATAGCCGATGTTCATCGACACCAAGAGATAAAGGGTATTTTGTTTTAGAGGTAAAGAACTTTGAAATGGAATGAAACAAACATAATTTTTTTAAATTGAAATGAAATTTACTTTATTAGAAAGAAAATTATTGCATTATGATTAAAATATGATTTCGTGGCATGACCGCCACGGCTGGCTCGCACGTAGTCTAATCTGGAGGTCCAATTTTCGATGACTTTTTCCAACATTTGTCGACGTATATCGGCAATAACGCGGCTAATGTTTTCCTCTAAGTGGTCCATCGTTTCGGGGATATTGGCGTGGACATATCCTCTTCACGTATCCTCACAGAAAATAGTAAAGCGAAGTTAAATCGTACGATCTTGGAGGGTAATTTACGGGTCCGTAACATAAGACTATGCGGCTACCAAAAGTTTTGTTTATTGACGTATCCATTCAACCAAAGGTGAGCTTCATCGCTAAACAGAATTCGCTTATGAAAATTGGGAACAGAACCATGATTTTTCAAAATAAATTTGCAAAATGAGGAGCGTTCTTTGGGCGTGAGTCCATTTATGTTGAAATGCCAAGTCAAACTAAAAATAAATCACTTGACAGCTCACAAAATGACGGACAGTTGAGACAGTGCTTAAAGTCCTATGCATCTAAAAAGAAACACCCTATATAAACCCATCCTCGCTCGGACGATAACAAGCAACACTGGCGTAACCTTTTGCCGTTGTCGCTCTTTCCTGCTCCTTGATAAAATCCAAAACCAATCGATTTACAAAAGACTTTCATGAGCGCGGTAATCGCTTTTTATTGTTCCACATTGTGGCGCGCTGTTACGGCTACATCAACAAATATTGATTCTCCTGTCAAATGTCCTTATGAACATATGGGATAGGCACAGCCCACTCTGCCCATCTGTCGTGTAACCACCATCGAAGGTTGGCATCTTCAAGGTCGGCATAGCGTTTTAATTATCCTTCCTGATTCAATTGCCCGAAATTGAATCTAAAAGATTTGAACAACATTTAATAGAGCGATTAAAATTCTCTTGCGGTGTGTCTCTAATTTGAAATTCAAATTTTCGCCAAATTTACACGTTTGAAGCGATATGCGCGTTGCGCCGAGCGGCACCGTGGACCGCCACAAACAACGATGGTAGGATGGGCCCAGGCAGGGACTGCGGAGAGACCACGGACCGACCGACGGCCGAGGTAAGTAATACCCCGATGTCATTCCATTCGCGAGTAACAAAGCAATTAAATTTTAATGCGCCTCGCTTAACGCGCGCGGTCTTCGTGGTGGTTGCCCATCCTGCGTCCGCGGTGCTGTCTCACAACAAAGTGAACCAAGCGACGGCGACGGCGGCGGCGAGCTTTACGTGGAAACAATTTAATTTCACTGGGCCTCCCTAGGAAAAAGGTTCACCCCGTCGACGGGATTATGTATCCATTTGAAATGAACGAAGGAAATGGATGTTGTTTGTTGCGCGGAGGGCAGCGCTCCCGGCCGCACAGCTGAGAGTTGAATTTAAAGCGACGATGACGACGACTCCAATGACTCCGACTGCGACCGCGGCATACTGTGCCGGGGCACGTTGTGTATTTCAAAGGATAATAAAGGTCTTAAGAGCTCAAAGTGTGGACGGAAGGCTAAGTTATAGGTGATTAGTCCTAAGCTCTGGTGAAAAGGAGTTCGTCGACGGGTGGCGCTCTGTGTGGGTGGCGGTGAGGATAATAAATCGTTGAATTCTTTTCAGCCGGCCTAAGCCATACACAACTGTAAGAGCCTCATATTTTAAAAACGGTTTAATCGGGGCAGTCAGCCGGCTGGCGGATGGAAGGCGGTAAGGTGGGTGATTCCTTGTTAAGGATTTTATTGCGTAATAACTCACGCCCGGTGGAACGCCGGTGGTTATTTGTTCTTGTTGCCGGATGGTCTTCGAGGTGTTGGGCGTAGATTTTAAGGGATACGAGTGGAACTTAATAAAAATGTTGATTTTTCTGTGTTACTTCCATTTTGCGGGTTGGGAGCTTGAAGGAAGCTTGTGGGGAGGTGTAATAAATAAGTTTTCACCCTTCGCTGTTGGGTGGAAATTAAATGGAAAACGGAAATTTTGGTATCTTCAAATTTGAAAATCTTCAACTCGCTCAAAGTGCCTCAAACTGCTGCTATAATGGCAGAGAATCACGTCCAATTTACTGTGAAATTAGATTTCTACTCGACCGTGAATCGAATAAAGGAGACCACAAGTGATTCTGATTTGAGGTTTGAGCTGTAGTAAAAATTGGGTCTGAACCATTATGACGGGTGTTAGAAGATGAAGTCAACTTGATTGTATAGAATTTGAACGTTCAAGTTAGGCCTTTTTGTGCCAGCAAGACACCTATCTCACCTTTAAATTCAACACAACTAAGTGATGTAGTGACCTCTCTTCCTACATCAAATAGCTGCGAGCCGTGTAAATTTATTGCCTAAAATCGGATAGAAGTTATGATCATTGACATCGACCGTCATCAAATCGCAACAAACTATCGATTAAGCTTTTTCAGAATATCATAAACATTCATTTTACTCATTTTTCTTAACCCGGGTTAAACGGAAAGCCACCACCCCACCCCATTTGTTTCCCAGCTCAATCACGTTGCTGGCTTTTACACGCGTTTTAAATGCAACAGCAATAAAAACTGCAATCGTCGCAAAGTAGGGAATGGAATTCAATTCAACGATGTGCAAGAAAGGAAGAAACGACTTTTCTGTTCTTTGTGTGACGTCTGCATTCCATTCCTCTTGCAAGCTCCCCTTTCATCGAAACGAGAACTCACCACAACTGACGATTTTCCGATTCATTGCTTTCTTTCGACGACCTTCCTTCTCCATGGTTTTTCTACTTTTTTTTTTCTGTGCTCATCTCCTCATTGTCCCCTAATGAACTCACTTTAGTCCATCGGAATCCTTGAACACAAAAAAAAAAAAAAATTAAATAAAAACAATGAAACTTTTTTGCTTCCTTCCCAACCCACCACTTAAAGTTCACCATTTCATCGCCTTAAAGACAGTTTTTTCTTGGAAATTGAGAAAGCTCACAATAAGAGCACAACCAAGAAGTGATAAAACAGCGATGAACGGAAGATAAAGTTCTATCACAAGAAGGATACGCAAGCAAGAGAATCTTTATCTAACGGCATCATGCTTTTAATTTGCAATTTGCCAACTCATGCGTTCAGACTCGAAAAGTATCTTCCACTTAACTCGAAGAAATTTCCAAGAAGAAATCCTTCAAGCAACAATAACGTCAGAGCTGATGACATTTTGTCTTTCCATCCTTCTGTTGTTTTTTTTTTTGTTTCTCTTTCATAAATAAAAATTCAAATTTATTCAAGCCACAAATTTCTTTAACTTGAAATTTCGTCAGTTCCGTTTAACGTTGCAATTGTCTGACGTAATTTGCAGAAGCAATTTTTCTCCGCATCCATGGAAAGGGTAAACGACTTTAAATGAACATGACAAGTGACATCTGTCAAAGAATCGACTGACCCGTTGGGGACATTGACAGATGATTTGTCGCCGGTAAGTCGTAAGTTACCCTTGTTGGCATTAATTTGATTAAACGATTCCACTCATTCGATATCGTTAAAGATTTAAATAAAATCACGAAGGAATGTTCTTTGATTTAATTTTTATTTTTAATCAATGCGATAGTGTTTCATGCCGTCAGGTATTTTAATAAAACATGATGCAAGTGAATTTACTCTTTGGATGGCTCCTCCAATTACGTAATTAAAATTGCACGGTAATCCTTTCGAGCAAGCACTGAATTCTGGTAAATTTTTAATTAACTTTCAAAGTTATTATTTTTTTTTAATTTTAATGTGTGGTTAAGGTTGAACACTGGAAACGGTGGGAGTTAATTATTTTTTTTTAAATAACAATGCAATTCATAATGATGTTGAACAGTTTTATTGTTGTTTTAATTAAATTCGAAGAAATAAAATAATAGTCCTTTTGAGAGTTCACAGATTTCTCTTTCTGTGAAGAGATTTAAATTAATTTAATTAACCGGTGGCAAAAATGTCAAACGCAATGACTGTCAATGGAAGTTCATATATCGAATTAATTGTTAAGGGTAACATGAGGACAAAAACTGTACCCAAAGACCGAATAGTGGGAGTTAAATATAATCGCAGGGTTCCTAAAAATTAAGAGAAGTTTTGTATTTAATTCCAAGCATTCTGGAATTAAATACAAATAAAATGTGTCGTCTGAGGAAGACACAATAACTCGTGACTAACAAAACCAGCGATGTTTATAAACTTTAATCACATTTTACTGAAGTTCTGGGTTAGACGTTCACACCTTCATGTATACGGGCAAATTTTTAGTCGTTGTACTTATGGTGGACCAATATCAGCTTTAATATTTTTTTCTGAAAATATTTTAGGTTGTCAAATATCTCCCTTCCGCCTTTTTGTCTTTTGAATGTATAGTCAGTCAGAAAAGTAAGTAAGCGTCATAAAGGGCGGTTTGCACTCATAAAAAAACAAGCTTCACAAATAGGTTTTCAAAGCAAAAAGAATTTAGCCGATCGGACCATAACTGCAAAAACTGTGAAGCAAAAACCAAATCAAGGTCAAAATTTACATCACAAAAGTAAGTAAGCAGTATACGAGATTTATTAATTTTGCGCAGTAAAAATGAAATTAAAATTTTGTGGAAAACTCTTGTGATTTCTTAACAACAGATAAGTCAAATGCAATCGAATTCACCAAATTTTGTAATACTTCGAGTGATTTTGAACCTCTGGCAGAGTGTTTTCAGAACAACTTCAGATTTGATTGTATCATCATCATCATCGGCGCAACAATTGGTGTCCGATCCGGGCCTCCTGCAGCAAGCACTTCCACCTATCCTGCTTGCCGTCGCTTGCCGACGCCATTCAGTTGGGTACCCCATGGCTTTGGGCGTCCTGTTCTACGCCATCCTTCCAGCGTAACCGCGGTCTGCGTCGCTGTCTTGTACCATGAATTGTACCGCAAAGGACTTTCCGAGCAGGGTTCCTCTTCGCTCATATAAGCTAGGTGCTCAGCCCACCGGAGTCTACCGAGCTTTATTTTCCTTATAACATCTCCTTCGAGGTAGATTTTATACAACTCATGGTTGTATCGTCTTCGGTCCAAATGCTCCTAAAAACGCCCAAAAATATTCGATATTGCTTGATTTCAATTGATTAACACATTTTAAAATTTGGTAGAGTATTGAATTGGCTGAAACAGCCATTCGTTCACTTAAAAGCGCAGTTCGGTTAGAATCATTATCCTGTTGGTGAATGAATAATCCTTCCAAACCGAATTTACTAACTTTTTCATGCTCGTTAGTCTTGAGAATGTTCAAATTAACAAACCAATCCATTTTTTCATCAATGAACACCAAATTACCAACCCCAGTTGCTACTATAGTACCTTATACCAAATACAGTGGTCCACAAAAATAGCCGACACCACGTTTTAAAGTCCTCAAAGTTACTGACAAAGTCACAGGTTGCAAGATCTGTAATATTCAGAAGAACACATCCTTCCCGATAAAAATCTGAATTCGACAGACATGTTTTTGAACCATAAAATTTTTGGTATTTACATGAATTCTGCACTTTGGTTGAGTTCACGTGAATTTAGTTTTTTCGTAGGATATTTACTGTCTATTGCGTTGACCCACCTATGAGGTAACAAATTTGTCGAAAACAAATCGAAATCAAAGCCATTTAATCCTTTCTCAAAATTCGCTCGTACAACATTCCTTGGTCCACCTGTTCCCAGACCCCGTTTGTCACCCATTTCCCCCAAAATCTAAAATACCTCGAACTGTGTTTCCTGAAGATCCTTCAACCATTACCTGGCAGATTTGACTTCATGCCCACGATCCAAAGTGAAAAACCATGTTCCGCATGCTGCACAGATACGATAATCTTCTGCGCGGAGAACACTCCGTCCCCACTTCACACAAAAGCTTGAATGCTATACAAAATCCAATTACGAGGAAAACATGCATTTCGATTTAATTTTCAAAAGTCGCAATTAGAAAACTTTCAGCTTAATTCTCAACCAACAAGAGAAACCCATTTCATGCAGTTTTCGGTGAGTTCACTTTCAATGTCGTGCGATTTACCCGGAGTCGAGTTTGAGTGAGTGTCCTCCAACACACGACGTTTCGTCGTGCCCTTGATTCAGTTTGTTAGCCATGGCCGCAAAACACAAAATACAAGACACAGAAACGAAGAAAAAAAAAATGAATTGTTAAATGCCGCGGAAAATCTTAATTTCCCACCAGGTTACTCCGCAAAAGTGTTTTTTCTTTTTATCCCGCCCCCACACTTATGCTCATTAAAATTACATTTCCATCAGCATCATCTCGTTTTCTATTTTTTTTTTTTTCGGGGAAAAATAAATCTCCTTTAGCGTTGGTTGGTTGGAAATTGAATTTTCCTTCAGCGTTTCACACGTAATTACTTTAAAATGGATTCCATACGTTTTGACGGTGCGGCGCGTATTGGCGGATACATCAACGAGTGATTAATTCGAATTTAATACGCGTCCCCGGGGCGACTTTAAACACACGCGTGTGAATGTGGGGTGTGTGTTGTCAAAGCTTTGAAAAGACGTTGACAAATTATACGTTTGTTCCGCATTTGTTGAGTTTGTTGATGAGAGTGGGATTACTTGTCCGTTGCAAAGTTTTACAACTCGGCGCAAGAGGTTTTTGTTTTTTTGAGATAAATAAACACCTACACGTCGTAATTAGGTAAGCCACACACACTTCTGAGGGGGCGAAACATTTTTTCCTATCGAAAAGAATCAATAAGGCCTCTTTTCCGGCTTTGAGTGATAAGCAGGCAAAGTACGAGGTCTATTCAAAAAATAAGGTGAATTTTCGTTTTTCTCAAAAAATATTTATTTATTCATCAATTTCAATTTCATCATATTTTGTCAGCCTCAAAATAGCCACCCTCAGATATAATACACTTGTGCCAGCATTTTTTTCCAATCCTTGTGCAACTTTTTGGTATGCCCTTGAGCTCTCTCAGCGATTCGGTTTGTATCTCCTCAACCGCAAATCTGGTGAATTCGGTGGCTGAGCCATGATTACGGCGTTGTTTTTGGCCAAAAAATTATGAACAACCAACAGTTTTTTTTGGACAAAGTTTAGCAATCTTAGAACGAACCTCGCTGCCACATACTTCATGCCCAAAATTTCCGAACAAGCCAACCGATATGTCGATAGGCCGACATCGTCAGCAACTTCTTTAATAGTGATTCGACGATTCTCCATAACAATTTTCTTGACTTTCTCAACATTTTCATCGGTTGTTGATGTGCTGGGGCGTCCAGGACGATCGTCGTTATTTACATCTTCTTGACCTTCTTTGAAATGCTTGAACCACTCGTAAAAATTTTTTTTGACTCGGACTACACTCACTCTATGCCACTGTCAACATTTCAAGTGTTTTTTTCTGTGGGGATGTGTGTCGCTGTCGCTCAAAATCAAATTTGAAAAAGAACACTTTCAACACCAGTTTTAATGAATGTTTTTAGTGGCTTTTCCTTCAAAATTAATCTGTGATATATTAATAGGTTGTCAAATATCTCCCTTCCGCTTTTTTGCTCTTCATTCAATGCTTCATGAAAAGTGTTACAGTGATCGAATTTAGTTCAAATATGCGCCGTTTTGTTCGATAATCTGTTTCCATCTAGACGGCAACTTCATAATTACCACCCTCGTAGAAGCCCCCCTCCTTATTTGCGAAGAACTCGAACAGCCACTTTTCACAAGCCTCTTTTGAGTTCAACTTCACACCACCAAGGGCGTGCGCCATGGACAGAAACAGGTGGTAATCACTTGGCGCTATGTCTGGGCTATATGGTGGATGCGATAAAACCTCCCATCCGAGCTCCCGTAGTTTCTAACGAGTCATCAACGAAGTGTGTGGTGTGGCGTTGTCCTGGTGGAACACTACACCCTTCCTGTTGGCCAACTCCGGACGCTTTTGGTTGATCGCCTGTTTCAAGCGGTCCAGTTGTTCGCAGTAGAAGGTAGAATTAAGCATCTGGCCATATGGGAGCAGCTCATAGTGGATGATTCCCTTCCAATCCCACCAAACATACAGCAAAACCTTCCTCGCCGTCAATCCCGGCTTGGCCACTGTTTGGGACGATTCACCGGCCTTCGACCACGACCGATTGTCGATTTTCGTCGCCAGTCACCATCCGCTTCAAAAATGGGTCGAGTTCGTTCCGTTTCAGCAGCATATCGCAGGCGTTGATTCGGTGCAGAAGGTTTTTTTGCGTCAAATCATGCGGCCCTCTGCAGATATATCCAGCCTTCTGCAGATGGTTTAAAATGGTTTGGTGACTAACTCCCATCTCCTGGGCGATCTAACTTGATGTTTTCCATGATTCGATCGGTATTCGTCGTCACAGGCCTTCCGCCGGTTGGCTTATTCATGGTGTCGTTTTCACCGGCTCTGAGTCGTCGAAACCATTCCCCCGCGGTTCGAAGTGATAGAGTACCATCCCCCAAAACACCATTAATCTCACGGAACGTTTCTCTAGCGGATTTGCCTTTAACGAAGGAAAACTTTAAAATAGCGCGAATTTCGGCGTTAGTGAACTCCATGTTTACACGTCTATAACGTTGTTGAACGCAATCAAAGTCGTTTTGTAGGTTATGTCAAGATCTTTGATGTATAGTGTTGCCAGATATGAGCTCTGTAGCTCTTTGTACATAGCCGGAAAATTCAAAAGACAAAAAGACGGAAGGGAGATATTTGACAACCTAATATATTATTTACGAAATCATATTAACATCTAAGTAGTAAGGTAATATGACCGAATCTCTGTACACATACAAGACACAAACAAAAATTGTAATCTAGATCATTTCAGTTCTCTCAAATTTCAACGACCCTTATCAAGCTAACAAGAGAAAAATCAGAAGCACTCAAATATTCGTCCCAGAACCACCATGTTGAGCGAGTTTCTAATATTTAAAACATGTGGAAAACATAAATCATTCATTGAAGGTTATATCCGACCGTCGCAATAATCATCGAGTTACGGTGCTTACAAAAAACACGGACAATGATAAAGTTTAGTTTTTCTGTGGCTCTGTGTTCTTCGGACTGCGGCACCACTTTCAATTGAACTGCGATGTTAGAAAAATTGCCTAAACCCTATAACAGCTCCTCAAATCTATGCATTCAATCCTTTCAAAGCTAGTTTTTAAAATCAAAAATACTTAAAATGTCTATCAAACCTCGTTGAATAAAATAAACAGCCAAAAATGAATAGCTTCACCGTTGCTGCGGTTTTAAACGAATTTTAACTGGCGGTCTTACTTTAATTCATAACTCTCATTTAAAATTCATTTACTTATGCAATCAATTAATTTACACTCACTCGGCTATGAGTAGAATTTTGTATGTTTTATTGAAATTTCATGCGTCAAAACTCTGGTAAAATTCCAAAAACAATCTCCACCCCCCGTTCTCCGAAAAATCAACAACATTCCGCTCAAAAACTCACATTCGGCCGGCCATGAGATGCACAAAACATAATTTTCCAAAAGCAAATATGCGGAGTTAAGATCTCCTCTGGCTATTTAGAAATAAATGGCAACCGAAACCTGAACACGCCATGAATATGCAAACTTCTAGAAACACAGTTAGTAGGTTTTCATTACTGAATCCCCCTAACTCTCTAGACACGCATCTGGTGGATGCATTTGTATTTCGTTTGAAACCAAAGTTGGGAGGGCGGGCAAATACGCATACGCCCGAGGACACAAAATAGGACAAGAGCGAAGGAGCCGCTGTGGGAACCTTAAGGATATGAAATGGAATCTAATCTCTTAATGGCTGAAAAAAAGTAAAAAAAAAAAAATGGCAGCAGCTTCAGTCGCCAGGGAATCACGAAGCACATAAACGAATTAATTGAGAGTTATTTGCCAAAAGCAGGATTGATTACTTTTCGTTCATTTGGTTGTTTTTTTGGGCACTTTTTTCTTTTTTTGCTCGTCCTTTGTCCGGTCAATCTCATTGTGTACTTAGCTTTGTATATTTAACTGATTACCATTGTGCTTTGAATCGTTGTTGACAGAGGACGAAGTGGGAGACGAAAGAGACTTTCTTCGCTTTAATTACGAATGGAAAAGTCAATTAATCGAGTTCTTGCTTTCATTAAAGGGATTTTTATTGTTTAATTGTATTGGATCGAGAGAGGAAAGGCTCCACGAGGGTCATGCAGGACAAGTATCTGTTGCTGGTTGGAATCAACTACAAAGCCTGTGTGTTTGATTCTCTGTGTCAACACAAAATCTGGGCAAAGTGGACCATGAGGGCACTGAAATTGGATTCCGTTTGAGGTTAACTCAAATTTGCGCATTACTATTCCATTAGTTTACTATTGCAGAGCGCAATTGAGGCCAAAGGAAATTAATTTTAAGGTTATTTTTTAAGAACAAAAGGTTTTGATTTCAAAAACAGTCGACAGCCAGCTCGTATCTGACAATACATCAGCTGAAAGGTCTTGACATAATCTACAAAACGACGCTATGCATGATTAGTTTGGATACGAGTTCTGTAGCACTTTGTACATAGGCGGCAAATTCAAAAGACAAAAAGGCGGAAGGGAGATATTTGACAACCTAATATGTTATACTGTAAAAGATTTGGGTCTTACTTGTAGCCCAAATAAAGTACAGTCGAATCCCTCGAAGTATAGTGGAAGTTGAATATTCACGGGACATCAAAAATTTCCAAGGCATTGGAAAATCAAAAAAAAAAAGAGGAATCAAATCAACGCAATTCGGTCTATAGTCCACATTTTTCGCATATTTTGAAGAGATCAGAAGAACAAATATATTTTACACACTTATCATACCGTATGGAGTGTTTGTTAGAATTTTAGCATAATGTACACAATTAGTTGTTTGTTGGCAATTGGATGATAAATCAACGGCAACGATTCCATTTTTGGCAGATGCTCAAACTGCACTGTGATGATGTTGATGGCAATAAATTTCTTTTCCGTTGCTCAATATTTGAAATACAAAGCGCTTTGCCAAGGTCGACCAAATACAATCTTCTTCTATAATTCTTCTTCAAAAAGTTCGTCTACCTTGGCTCTGTAGTACAAAGTAGTAATGACTACATTACAAAATTTTGAAAAATACAGTTTTTTATGTTTTTATCTAAATTTTGCGTTTGCATGCGAATTTTTCAAAAACTTTTAACACCACAAAAAAAATTAAATGTGAGATTGAAGAACAAGTTTTTGCCTTTTAAAACTAGTATATTACTTTATTGTAAGTGCCGTTGTTTTTTTGATAGTTTTTTTTTGCATGTTAATTAATTTTTCCTAAATTGCCTCTATATAGCCCCCCTCCTCCTCCAATAGCTCAAAACTGCTTGTTTTTGACCCTTCCTTAAAATACCGTTATCTTTTTTACTTGCGCCTATCGCTGTGTAAATTAGAAGGGCAAACGCCTTATTTCCACTTTAAAGCTCGATATCTCGAAAACGAAACTCCTGAATAAAAAGTTCAAAATAAAATAGTCTATTTCCGCCAACCTTTCATCGTTTTGTAATCTCTCAAAGGTAGAACGAAAATAAAAAAAAAAAGGAAGCAAAAGCATGTTTAAAAAAAAGATATGGCAAAAAATATTTTTTCCTTAAAACATTTAAATGTAAATTTTAATGTGAGGCAGACGAAGTCGGGGATACTTTCTTTACTTAATTATAATTTTTTACTACTACTACAAGAAAAATTGTAAACATTATCATCATCATCATCTTGACCGCGTGTTCAACTAATGGGGACCCGGGTGCAATGCACGCAGAAGAGATCTCCAGGCAGCTCGATCCTCCGTCGCTGACTCTAACTCATCAGGAGGTATGCCTAAGTGTAGGTCTTAGGTCTTAGGTATTTGTGACTGCCTGCGCTATAACGCAGGCTCACGTAGGCCATTTGTTGGCCCATTGTATTGTCACGCCTCCGGATTGTTTCCACTTGCCCCGGATTCGTTGCCTAAAGATTTCCTGTAAATATAAAAAACCAAAAAATATTAGCAGGCATGTCATACTACCTGTTTGATGCCAAAGTTAGTAGTCTTGTATCCCCTGGGCTATACCCAGTTGGATCCGTTGATGAAGCCGCTGATGCGCCTTACATCCAAGCGAGTTCGCTTAAGTCCTTAAAGAAGTATGCATCTAGAGTGCGCTTCCTAGTGCGTGCGAGTGCTGGGCATGTTCCTAGAAGATGTATTGTTGTCTCTTCTTCCTCCTCATCTCTGCAGCTCTGCAGAAATCATTGGAGGGGATTCCCATTCTTTTGGCATGATTACCAAATAGGCAGTGGCCAGTTAGAACTCCCACTAGTCTGCCTATGCTTGCCCTGCTTACCGAGAGCAGCTGCTCTGTCCTGCCCCTATCCAGTTTAGGCCACACTAGCCTAGAAATATGGCAGGAGTGAAGATTGCTCCATCTGGAGTTTGCTGCCATTATGGCTTCAACAATTAGTTGTGAACCAACCTCTTGCATGGAGGGAAAAGGGGTCCCCTGAATATTGTTAGTGTCCATCTCCCCTCCTATTCTTGCTAATTCGTCAGCCCTTTCGTTGTCTAGAATACCCGTATGCCCAGGGACCCAGCACAGGGTGAGACTACACCTGTCCGCCATCTCCTTGAGAGATTGCCGACATTGTTTTACCATGCTTGATCTTATAGATGGTGTTTCCAGAGTCTTTATGGCCGCCTGACTGTCTATGTAGAGTACAATAGACTGGCCATCTATCGAACCCATGGACAGCAAGCGCGCTGCCACATGAAAAGCTGTTATTTCTGCTTGGAATACACGGCATTGGTCCGGGAGCCGGAGGGACTTCGCAATGTTTCGTCGTTCAGCGAAAACTCCCATGCCCGTACCCTTTTCTGATTTTGAGCCATCCGTGTATATTTCCAATGCAGCCTGGTTTCTCACACTGTCTTCCTCCCATTCCTCTCTGATTGGAGTCCTTATTCGATAGTTCCTATCGAAATCCTCCTGAGGTGGAAGGTAGTCTGTGCGAGATGGGATTTTCGAGTTACGAAGAATAGCAGTATGTCCTGCTGTCTGGTGTCCTTGCCACCTGCTGCTATCCCTTAGCCTGATTGCTGATCTTTTAGCCACGTATTTCCCGTGTATGTCTACGGGAAGTAGGTGTAGCATTGTTTCCAAGGCAGCCGAGGATGTGAATCGTACTGATCCCGTTATGCACAAGCACGCTGTCCTTTGTATCCTACCCAGTGTAACCAGGTGAGATTTTGAACTTGGTTCCAGCCATCTTATCCTTGGTCTGCCGAGCAGTCGCCTTCCTGATGGGATTGCAAAAATGCCTTAAAATTTTTAAAAATGCGTCAACTATTAATTGAGATTTATTTCCATTCAACCAAAAATTCATATTTTATGGAGTTCAAAAAATAAAAGATGATATTCCAAAAATTTATGAATTTTTTCTAATTTTCAATCAAAAAATAACTTAATTATGGTAATACCTGGGATGACTTTGTCCTTAGCTCTCTAAATAATGTGAATATTGACTTAAAAACTAGAAGCGAGAAAAGGAACACTGACATGGACGCAAGGGTGTAGTATCTCAGTCGAAGACGGCTCAGTCACCATAACTTACGTAAGCTCGAAGAAAAAAAAAAATAAAATGTAAGTTTCAATTCCTTTTAAAATTGTTTTAAATATAATTTTAGTGATTTATCTCTTTCTTTTTAATCAGAGACCGACATTTTTTGTTAAAATAGTATCATGTGATAATTTTTATACGATTTCGTGGTACATGAATTCCACTTCCAGCTCACTCTGAAAGTCATTTGAAATCCAGCAAGAGTCATTTGAAAGAGCAAGTGACTCCTCATTCTCCTTAAAGAAAATCCTTATTTAAGTTGACCTGCCGACTAATAAGTGCACATCACACTTGAATAGAAAAATTCAAAACATCACGCATCAAACACAAAAATCAATAACCCTTCTAAACCCATTAAGTCCCCAACTACCACCCACCAATACATCTAAGATTACTACGACACCTATCGATTTGCCTTTCAGATAACAACATTAAAGTCTCAATTTAATTAGATTATAAATTTCATTTAAATTCAAAGGGCCAAACGATGAAGCCATTAAATCAACGTTTCCCCACGATGAAGATGAAGTTCATTAAATAGTGAAACAATAGGCCACTAAGTGATGACCTTTTCTTGATTCCATGGACCTCTGCCCCTCCTACTCTCATCACTCCCGACTCGGCCAAGTTACCTTAATTATAAAGGCTGGCGTTAGGATGCTGATGGTGTCATTTACCTTGATGATAACTAACTCGTTATCCGAAAGCCATCATCTAAATTGATGGAGGTAATCGTTGAATTTTAATTAAATTTATTTTATTATGTTCTCTTGTGTGTGTGTGTATTGGGGAAAGGGGCTGTGCGCTGTTGGAACAAAAATGACGGTAATGTCTCCTAAAGATTGAGTTTTCAATAAATGGACCTAGTTGTGGGGGTTGACAGATTGTGGTTTCTGTTTTACGTTTCCGCATTTTAAAGCCATCCATGCAGCAGTTTGTTCGTACCCAGAATTTTTGATGTAATCTTAATCGTCATGGCTTTATTGTTTAGGTGTTTATTATTTCAGTTTAGTGACATATAGGGCAGTTTGTTTTGAACGTCGTTCTCGTATCCGTGAAATTGTGTGAGATAATGCCTCGTGAGTCGTTTAGAGCATTGATATGATGAGGGCGCCGTGGCTTCGTCGGTTATTGTGCTGGACTATTAAGCGAGAGTTCGAATCCAACTCGGGGAAAAAACACCACAAACATTTTTCACGGTCTCACCTCCAGCGAAGACTGACAATCCTCCTGGAGTACTTCTGTCATGAAAAACTTTCTCTAGCCCTTCGTGGACTGTTACGCCATAATGATGACGATATGAGGAGAGCATTTTAAGTGAACGAAGTAAATCCAATCGAATAAAAAGAAGAAAGGTTTTAACAGCCTCTAAACACATGTTGTAACCGTTCCCTGACAGATTTGTCGAGTGCTACTTGCTCACCGACAAGAAAACGATTTCTAATCTCAACCATCTTTTACCCTGGATACGTGATTATCCGAAATTGAACTTAATAAAAAAGTTGATTTTCGATTTTTCACCTCCTCCAACCATTTGTTGCGCTCATAAATCATGACCTTCATGATAAAACACCACCTCTCCCTCACAAATTTCACCAAAGGCCAATTGAATAAATTCAAATGATACAGCACTACAAATCGACCCAACACCATTCTTGTTTTCTCAATGGAATCCCCCAATAAATTTCGAAATTCCACTCAATGGCTCGGTATACCCCTCCGTCCCACCACCGCCAGACCAACTCATGAAAGGCACTAAATATCTTCATTCATAAAATATCGTGCAAGGGATATCTCAAAAACACACATTTTCTACATTCTTTTGTAATTTCCGTTAATCAAAGGAAACCTGCGGAAAAATGTTCCGCCCTTCATTATTAATTGAGGCTCTTCAGGTACACCGTTGCACGCACGTATCCCTACCCACCCCCTCTATGGGATGGGTATTTTCGTATCGGCTCTAGTTGCGTGTCTGCCTTTGTGTAGACACGGAAATGCGAGGTAAGCCAATGTACTACGTGCCTGGCATTCATTATTCCACCTGCTGCCCACCTTACTAAGCTCCACCGATTGTTGCTCATTAGGACTTCGCGTAACACACAAACATTTCCGCAGACATTTTTATCCGTTTTAATTGTCCTTAACGGAACTTAACTCGGTTGTATCTTTAAGTTACACCCACGTACACAGTCAACGACTTGGCCATCGAATGTCATCTGTGCGAAGCGCGTAAAAAAATATCTTCGCTCTCGGTGCGTTAATTGTGTGTAAACGGCAAGAGTTTCTGTGTCCTTCGGCAGGTGGAACTTTCCTCATCACCTTTAATTTGAGAGATGTGCCGTAGAATTTTCTGTTGTGCTGACGTTTAAATTCCGCCCTCCAGTAAGCGGATCGAGAGTGTGCTCACAGCCTGAATTCACGGTTGCTCAACTGCGACTGTGAGTCAGTCGCGACTTGGGAAACTCTGGTGGAAGATTTTGTTTTAATTAAACACTGAGGTGGAATAGAGCTTTAATCTCGTTTTGTAAATTAAGAGTTTTTTTTTTCTAGGTGAAACTTAAGCGAAGCGGTTGTGGAGAAGGACGCACGGCAAATGAGGTTGAGTTTTAACAAACGGCGTACGAAGGTAAGGAAATGTTTTAACTTTGAAGGTCTGAATCAGCAGAAAAAAAAAAATCTTCTTCGCAATTTTTCCAGTGACACTTAAAACAAATCTAAGTCACCAACGACTTTAGCTAACCATGAACAATACAGCAGCAATAATTAACCTGACTGGCTTATGAACAATTTTCCATAAATCGGCACCATAAAAATCAAGAAAAGTACTTAAAATCTTATTTCACTCATCTTTGAGAATGACTGTACTGTAAATTTACCGAACTGACTTCGTTCTCAATGAGAGCAATTTCATTTAACATTTCATCAGTAAAATAAAATTTTTGTGCGTAAATTTCACAGCTTCATTTCAATAGTTTCAAAATCTAACGACCCTTTTGAAAACCTCGTGTTTGTTTTTAGTTTTAGCATAAATCCGCTAAAGTGGAGTAAGTCCACAGGACTATGAATTTATGGCGATGTGTGCGAAACCAAAGGTCAACCGTCCCAATGGAAGAGCCCAGGAGATCCATTTTTTTCCGACAGCAGTAAATCGCCGTACACGCTAAACACGTCTAACTTTTATGCCTTTCACAAACAAAATAAATATGCTAAATAGCTAAATAGTTTTTCTTTGAGCTACAGCAGCAATATTCTCAGTTGTTCTTGAGCGAAGTGCTTGGTGGCCAATTGTGATCATCCCTTCGATAGATAACACGGTTCGGAAACGTTTCCCGTAAAAGATCGATAGTTTCGTTGCTTGTGTGGCACGTAGCGCCGTCTTGTTGAAAGTAAACGTTGTCCAGATCAATACCATCCAATTCCGGTCATAAAAAATCATTAATCATCCCTTGATAGCGCAATCTATTCACCGTAACTGTTGCTCCAGCCTCATTTTCGAAAAAGTAAGGTCCAATGACCCCGCCGGACCATAAACCGCATCAACAATTACACGTTGAAGATGGAGAGGCTTTTCAACAACAAATCTTCCGTTTTCCGGTGGCTCTATTGACGTAGCCTTCGAGGTGGAAATGGGCATCATCAATCAAGATGATTTTTCGAAGAAATTCCGGATCATTTTCATGCATTTCAAGAACTCAATCAGCAAAGACACGACGTTGTAGATGACCGGCTTGAGTTCTTGGCTTATAGTCAAGGCTTTAAGCCTAACTTTATAAGCATTAAGATACAAGTCTTTGTGCAAAATACGCTGTAATGACATTTGTGGAATGCCCCATTCCAAAGAACGACTCCTTGGTTTTCTTCAACACTTTGGAAAATTATATTTTTATTTGATTGATCGTTATTACCAGCAGAAGGTTTTGGGAAAATCGAAAACCTTATTTTTTTGTGTCGAATTTTGTATGTGTTATAAACAAATGGCAATAGCTTTATAGGTAAAGACTTTATTTGTTTTATTATTTCATATTCGAATATTCATAGGTACGACAGGAAATCAATCTGCCCATCAATCTTTATAAAACAAGAATTGACCTACAGCTGAAATCCATTCCAATGCTTTCTTCCAAAAACTCTCGGCTACTTACAGCCTTCATCTGTCTTCTGTCCTATTGATGCATATTTAAGGTCTAAGAAAAAGTTTTTATTTATTGTTATCTTTATTGGGTAACACAAACAAAAAGCCATAAACAGACTAAATAACTTACTGTCTACAGCTCGAGCAGAAGACAAACAATTAACGAGGCTCCCTCTACAAAGGTACTTGCTCAACGCACAACATCCCAGCTGGTTTGGAAATATTTATTTTTCTTGTTTTCGAAAATGAATATGTTAAGTCTGCACATGGCCACAATATATTCAAAAATTAATTTCCAAAGTGACAGAAAGTCACCTCCCCAAGCAAATGGGAAAATGTGAACAAACAAGCTACACATTTACTTCCTTCCTCACGCTCGAAAAGATCTTTAATTGAAATCATTTCAAAAAGTTTCTCTACAAGACGTGAGTGCCATCTGCTTTCATGGATTGCCGACGATCTGAGGATGAGACCTAAAAATAGAAAATGCAGTCCAATGAGTTACTTCAGGCCAAAACTTTGTCTTGGGTGAAATTGTTTCGAACTTTGTTTTGAAAATTAAAAAAAAAAAAAAAAAAAGGAAATTCACAACTGAACATCTGCAGCTAACTGGCTGGTGTCATTTGACGCACTCCTTATGCCGATGTCGTCGGTATCAAGAGGGATGACTTCTTATTGTCGGGTGGGCAATCACCTTCTACAGGAGCCCATAGATCGGAGGAAAACAGACCCACCCACAGAAAAGGTGTTGAGCACCCGTTGAGTCCTATCCTTTTGTCCTTTCCCCAATAAGAATCCATACGGAAAACATGTGCCGGGTGGTTTTCCCTCACACAGGGACAAGATTCTTGTCCATAACCCTCCTCAAGTTCTTGGGATTTTATTGTTATCCTCAAAGAGGATTTCAAAGGACCAAAAACCGAATTTCCGAAACAAATTGAAATGTCAGATGACAATCGAAGAGGAATTCCACACCACGATTCACCTCGCCTTAAGTCAGGCGGGCACACACATTCACCCAGAGGGTTCATTCCTTTTACATGAGCGGACGGGTGAACGAGTATACGAGGCGGGAAAGGTCAAATCGTCGAGGCTATGAGGTTAAATGGATCGGCATTTACGGGGGACTTCCCACTCGGTGGAGGAAAACAAAACAATCGTTCGAAGATAAATGCTCACAGTAGACGGAGGAGGGCTACAGGAGTGTGGCCAAGTGGAATGGAAGCACTTCTGATTGTGAACGAGTTTTGATTGATTGACATAACCGTTGAATTGAATTGATTTGAATTGCTTCGTATGCTGATGGGAATTAAAATTTAAATTCGCTCATGCAGAGAGAGGTAGAAAATTATTTCACGCTTTAAAAGTCACAGGGAGCGATGTTTGTGGGTCGCATCTGGTTTGAAAAAATAAACTAGGCAAGAAAGAGGGGGGAGGCTTGTAAATATACTCAGGCGTGGAAAATGTAATTTGAATCCCCAAAATTGCAGGGTCGACATCAGGTGGGTGCACTCGTTTTTGCTTAAAACCTGTAATTTAGGCCGGGAGCTGTTTATTGAATTGGACAAAAAAAAAATTCAAGCCTGCTGGGCAAATAAGAAATTTAACTACGGAAATGATCAATCAGGAACAAGCAATCTTCGAGTTCATTCAGCGTGGTAGTACAATAGCTCAGCGGCAGCATTCCAAACGCACAGAGGGATCTCTTTTTGTATGTCAACATTTTTCAGGATCTGACGGCTGGAGACTGAATATTTTTGGGGCAAAGGTCGAATCGCTTACATCATAAAGTTTGTTTCCAGCATCATTAAAACACGTGTAACAATGACAAACAAACAGAGAAGAACAGCGTTGGAGTCCTTTTGTTGTAGCCTTTTTGTGATAATTCTCAGTGCGTGGGATGTCTGTATAGCGTTAACGCCGAACACGATGACTGCATGAGACAATCTTTCTTTAACTCTTACATTTAGAGTGACGATGTCTAGTTTTATTAACCATGTTTCAGGGTCTCTCCATGAGAATAGAATCCACATTAATCGATTTTTTAGGCTTAGAGTAGAATAGAATCTACGTTAATTGACTTTTTCGTCGTGTATTTTATCTTGCTTAATTTTTTTCAAGTTAGGGTTCACAAACTTGAAGAAGCCTTCATCATTTCAAGGCAACAATTGAAACAATACGCGTAAGTATAAGTTGCACTATTCTCAATTATGAAAGATCTATTTTTTTTTTTTAGTTTACCTGCATCTTATAAAACCTCGCGATGAATAAATTAGACACTGATCCAGTCTCAGCACAACTTAACTGGCGCAAGTGATTTATCACTTGGGTTCGAGAACTCTTTAGACTGTCCGAAAAAGCATTTAACTTTTCTCTAAGAAGATAAGCTTTGTTCTTAAGCACTCGCTTAAATTTTTCAATTGGATGGCGTAACAGTTCGTTGAAAGCCAGGGCCCATCTTTTTCATGCCTCCACTGCGTTCTACACGTTATAATTTTGACACATGTTAAGGGGACCTACAGTTTATTGCCGGTTCCGAACAGCGATCTTCGAAAGCCTTTCATAACAGATGTACTCCAGGAGGATTGTCAGTCGTTCGCTGGGGGTGGGGCCGTGAAAATGTTTGTCGTGCTTTTTCCTGAGCTGATTCCGACACAGGTATTCTCGCTTAACAGTCCGACGCACTAACCGATCAAGCCAACGACGCCAACAAATCTTCCAACACTTCTCTCTCAATTAATTTAGCTATTCCAATTCCGCTCGTCGATCTCATTTCATTTTCTCCACATTTCATTAATACAAGAAAATTTTAGCTTAAATTTTGAAATAACTGCGTTGAAAGAGTTGCATTTGTTTCCACGAAGGCCGTGTTCCAGAGATTAAGAAACTTAACGTTCCACCACGATTTACCACTTTTTCCCACCTTAGAATCAACTGCCGTCATTGTGTCATCTAACCCACACGCCAGACAACGAAGACACTCAACCTCAGAAAGTTTACGGCATCGCCCCCTCATCCCAGCTATGACGTCAAATCAAGACATAACCCCGGTCTGCTGAAGTTCCCCAAGAAATTACTACAAATTATGAAAACGAACCAAAAACAAAGCCGTGAGGATCTCATAACTTCAGCTACAATCACCGGATCCATGACACACAGAAACACACAAAAAAAAGGACGCAAAACAAAACTTTGTCATAATAAATTTCTCATCAAATATCGGCAGCACACTGCTGTGAGTTTCAATGACACCACTCGCAGCAGACACTCACATCTGTTGAAAGGACGAACTTTTCTGCGTCTTTTCGTATGTGTTTGTGTGTGCTCCTCGTTCAACTTGGTTACTCTTTCTACAATTGTCCAGGAAAAGTTGCACATCCTCACACACACATAAAATGGTTGACATGCTGTGGAAACAAATTTCAAAGTTGACAACGATGAGCCGAACAACCGAGGCAGAGAGAGGACACAAAGAAGTTATCGGGTTGCCTTCAAATTAAACGCTTTAAATAAATTTCATCGCACAGAATGTCGGCAGCATTTCGAAAGTATCTTGAACTTATTTTTATTTTTTTTTTTATTTTCAGTTTGAAAGCACACTCAAGTGAATTAAACATTTCGCTAATTATCTGCAATGAAAATAAATAAAGCAACGGCAACCACATTAGCAGTTTGCTGACCAATATTTTGTGTTTTACTGCAGAGCCAGAATTTATGGGGCTATTAATGTTTGGGGAGGGTATTTTCCGACAACCGCATCGTTTGTGAGGGGTGGAAAACCGGGTCAGAGTGGGTTAAGGGTGAGCTGAAAACTGAAAAGCATTTTTTCCGCGGTGGGATTAGATTGAAATGGAAGATCGGATGTCAATGGACTTGAAAGTCAATCGACTGTCAATCGATAAGTTTCTTGGGGGCAATTGAGAAAAAAAGGGTTGACTTGTGTGTATTTTTTGAAGTGTAGTACCTATGTGTGCTTTTGAGATAAGGACAGCAGGTCGATTCGAAAGCGGATGCGTTTGGTGATTAGAGCGTGTGACTCTTGTGTAAGCAAACACAGCTTCGAATCTGGGGAAACATTAAACAAATTTTATGGCTCTTTTACAAGCGCCAAAAATCAAATTGGACCACCCTCGAGCCGAAGAAAAGTAGTGCGATTAACAGGTGTCTCGATTATAGAGGGAAATTTGTATGAAAAATAGAACGAAGGAATACATGAGGTGCGGTCCGATTAGGTCCAATTATAGAGTGTCCCAATTAGCAGGTAATGTAAGGATCAGAATCAAGGTAGCGGAGCACGAATTAGAAATCGTGCAGTCCTTCAGCCACTGAGGGTCAGTAGTAGCCGCTGATAATAACATGGAAGAAGAAATACGCGGGCGATTACTTAAAGCCGACAGAACCTGCTTTAGTCTTGCAAGGCTTTTCAAATCCAAGAACCTCACCATGAATTCAAAACTGCTGCTATACAAGACACTTGTATTACCAGTACTTACATATGGATCCGAGACTTGGGTGCTTAGCCAAAGGCACTCTGACCTCTTAGCCGCGTTCGAGAGGAAAGTTTTATGGAGAATTGTTGAATCCATACGTGAGGAAGGACAACTCCGGAGATGGTACAACCATGAGTTGTATGAAATCTACCTCGAAGCAAATGTTATAACGAAAATAAAGCTCGGTAGACTCCGGTGGGCTGGGCACCTAGCTCGTATGAGCGAAGAGGACCCTGCTCGAAAAGTCCTTTGCGGCACAGCTAATGGTACAAGACAGCGACGCAGACCGCGGTTACGCTGGAAGGATGGCGTAGACCCAGACGCCCGAAGCTCTGGGGTGAACAACTGGATGGCGTCGGCAAGCGATCGGGATAGGTGGAAGTGCTTGCTGCAGGAGGCCCGGACCGGACACCGGTTGTTGCGCCGATGATGACGATGAATGTAAGCATAAAATTATACAATATTTGACACTCAGTTTAATTAACTGTAGCTGCTGTTGTATTCACTTCCCATGGGCGTCATTAATTATAAGAAACTGCCCGTCGGTTTTATTTTTACCACGCCCAGAAAGAGCGGCTGCCCAACTGCCGCAGATTGGACCAATCAGTGTGTTCGACGTTTCGCAGCCTCTTCCTCAAGTCTCTTCTCACTTAAGCCCGGACCATCCAGATATGCCGGACCAACTTCTTGATGTTTGTGAAGCTGATTACGTCCGCCATGTACTTCTTTGAATGATGTCAGACATGACTGAAGTAAAAAAATAATTTTAGGTTTTCTCTGGGAACAAATTAAAACGATAATAGATAAGCTGAAACTGCAATTTTTGGACACAAATTTATAGCGTTGAACAAATAACCTTTCGTCAAAACAGAAAACTTAATTCTCATGTTAAGGAGACATAATGTTTTTGAACACAATAACAATGACTCCTGAACAATTTGTTTGAAGAATGAGGAGTTTCTTTTGTGCAACCAGACACTCGCACTTAAAACCTAAGAGCACCTAAGCACATTAAATTTGCATCAAACTCTGAAGACTTATTGTTGCTTATAGTTCTTGCAGATAAACTCAACATTCCCCTTCTTTCTTTATTCGAAAATAAACTCCAAAAGTTAATTTTGTGGCAACCATTTAATCAAAACTCTAGACCTGCCCGAAACTATAAAATCCAGGAAGTCTAACAACAAAAGTTTTTTAATTATGAAACAGATCATCTCTGCAAGAACAAACAAGAAATTAAAACACAAACAACATCTCTGTTACCCCCAATTTTGTGATATTCAGTGACATTTCTTAATCTCAGGCAGACTTTTCTTTGATGCATATTAACGTTCTTCTCCCACTCAAAACACCTCCCACTTCTAAACTACCTTCTTACGCATTTTCCCAATTTATCACTTCACTTCCCATTTAATTTATTTTCTCACAAATATTTTTCGTAATTAAATCGACGATGAAAATAAATTTTAAACACCTTCTTCAGCTGAAAGTTTTCTGTACGACATAGAAAAATATTTATCGTTCCCACCTTACCTGTGCGAGTAGTTTTCGTGTAGCGGTGACGTTTACTTCGTTTAATTAAATTTATTAATAAGCGGGATCCTTTCACAAGTAGAACGATTCAAATGAGTTATGGTTTAGTTTGGAAACATTAAACTTTTCATGAGTACTTTCGCTGAAGCAGGAGGAGAATTTGCCATGTGCCATGTCACATGTGAGTGATGGCAGGAGTAATAGTTTCAGGTGTAAGTACTTCACTTTAGTGTTTAGTTTAGTTTTTTTTTACAGTTGGAAACACTTCGGAAATGATGGGAATTCGATACGGGCAAAAGTTTCGGGCCATTGATAAAGTTTTTAGTGGTGTTTGGGTTAAGTGGGCTATGACGTGATGTGTTTCATTGGTTTGGTGAATGGACGTGACTGAGTCGCCTAAAAAAATGTCAGACCATGAAATGTCGTGAGTTTCGTTTACAAAATCAGTTTTGGAGAAAAAAAGACAATGTGCATATGTGCATGTGAATGAAAGAATCGTAAAGTGTTTCTCAAATGATTCCACTCTTCTAAAAGTCCGATCTTAACAACTCTGATGTGAAACTTGAGCATCACACTCACCAAAATGACAATCACGTTCATGGCAGAAATTGACAAATAAATTCCTAAACGATAAGAGCTGAAATTTGTCGTCTTTTAGAATTACAAAGGCCAACCATTTTCGATTTAAAATTTTGTTTTTTTATTCTTAGTTTGACTGATATAAGAAACATTTCTAATTGAAGAATACAAAATTTCTTTAAAGATGTAAAACAACCTTTTCTTCTGCTGTTCCTTCCTTCCGAAGTCCCAGAGCTCATGTTTCCTTCCTAAAATTTATGCCCAACAGCAGAGCACCTTTGAAATATTAAAGCCACCTGCATCCATTTTCAACAACCATTATACTGACAACGACCATCCGCTCTACTTAAAGACGATCCTTTTCCAAGCGAGTTTCACATAAATTTACCCACCTCAGTGCAGCTACCAAATTCATCTCCTTTAGAAATGCAAACAGCCATACACAACTTGTTTTATTACCTGCCTAAAACTTAGAGTCTTTTTTTTTTTCTTGTGGGACGACCGTACTCTGCCTTTCAAAAATTAACACACTTCCTTTGTGCAGCACTTTCACACAAACGAGGTCTTATCCTTTGATATCCTTTTCCTTTCTTTGGTGGCTACTGAAAAATTCATGTCATCTCACAGCAGATGCGACTTCTTATCTATCGAATACAAATGGATTTCAATAATCTAAGAAAGTCCTCGCATATGTCCTCGATCCACCTCATTGGGGGGGAATACAAATTTCGTCCTTGCAACTAATCGCGGAAAACTTAAGCGAGAGCGTTAAAATTTCGGTTCACTTCCGTGCGGGCCAACAAAAATTAGGCAAAGTACCAGCTCCGATACAGTGCTCTTTTAATTGGTTTCCAAGGACTTTTTGTGCTTCTCCGTGGAATCGCTTTCTGCCATCGGGATACACCAACACTACTAAAATCTCCCCTGGTATTTAGGTTGCAGCGAAGGGATTATATCGCCGCAAGGTAAATTTTAAACTTTCTCCTGCCGCTATTCATGGTGGCGTAAACGTAACCTCTGCCTTCGCATTGGCTGGAAGAGTTTTGGTGGGAATTTTTAACTTAAGCGGGATTCTGATGGGGTTTTTCTTTTTGGTTTTTGGCATCTAAGTTAGGTGTTTCTGGCAGCGTTTGTTTGGCAAGCAGCAATAACATCCATCCGGAAGCACGACGTGGAACAATAGAAAGCGAACTTGTTAACATGGTGTTGCTTCTCGATTTTGTGCATTAAATTTTTGGTGTTTGTTGTGGTGAATTTATTGATTCCTAAACACTCACAGATAGCTGCAAGTCTTTTAAATCAAGAGTCATGATCGATGAACAGATTTGCGCAAGAAATTCGTATGTCCTTCAACTTGAACGCTCTCCCGTGACGAACTCATCATCGTTCATCGACTCGCCACTGTTGCAAATTACACATAAAAACCAACTAGACTTTTTTTCACCCCCCAACAAGGACGCATTGGAAGGACCTACAACACCACACGTAAACGATCCCCGTCCTAAAGAAATTTCGTCCATTTAGTCCTCGTTGACTGCAGCAGCGTACACTCAAACATTTCCTCGCATGATTCATAATTGAAAAGGTTAATTAAAAAATAAAATTTTATTAAACCGATTACATATGGGCTCGCTTGACACACAAAGGCATATTATTTCCTTTTGTTTTCGTTCGTTTTTTCGGCCATTTTTTTTTTTAAGTTCAAGGGTGGGCGAGCATTAAATTTTATTCACCAAAACGGATCGTAGCGAATTGTAAATTGAAGTTGGTTTGTTTGTGTGCCCTGGACGTTGCTTAATGGAAACAATAAATATAAAAAAAGGGAGCAATGTAATTCACTCTCGATATTGTCGATGTGCCAGAGTGAAGCAGGCAGAACAGAAACATCAGCCTTGGTTTCTGAACCGTAATAACGTATGCAACACTTTTAGCCAATTTACGATTACAACATTTTCGTTATTGAAAACAAAGATAAATATTTTAATAAATGGTTATCACAGTCGTGAGAAGAATAATGAAAATTTAAAAAAAAAGTGAAAAAGTGGAGTTTGCTACTTTAAACTTTTGAGATTCCCTTTTTTTTTTATTTTAATTGTGCCGGGTATCGAATGGTCGATGATGTGAAATCGAAATTCACTGTTGGGTGGATTTCCTTGAAATAAATAGCGAAAAAGGTTTAACTACTTTTCGATGCAGAAACTTTTGAAAGGCGATTTTAACATTTGTGTGGATCTGAGTCTAGGCTAGGAGCGGCTAAAAAAAGGAGAAGTTCATCGTGATGTTTGTTTTTTTGTTAAGCTTTTTCGACAGATCACGTTTGACTCCTGTGAAACTTCTTTTCCATTTTTTACCGTCGAATTTTCTCCGTCCGCGACATCGACCAAAAGGGGTCCCTAACCAACCCTGGAAATGGGTGTGGGTAATAAAAAAAAAATAGATGTGCTACTATGAGAGCCACGCGACGGCCGAGTTCTTCTTCTGCTTGAACCGCAACAAGAAAAAAAAAAAAAGAGTGTTGATTTAGATCACACAACTGGAGTAAAACTTCTCCAGCTGTAGTCAAACTCAATGCATCGAATAAGCCATGTATTGCAAGATAAAGCCATGTATTGCAAGATAAGAAGTTTACCTTCCAAATTGCAACCAGATTGGGCAAGCGGTTCAAATTGGCAGATTCCAAGCATTAATAGCGCCGATTTGAAAACCCAAAGAATTTTTTCTAACTCTTGAACGGCTGTACCGATTTCGATGAAATTTGGAACATAATTTTCTTATGTTAGCTGAAACCTCTGGTAGGTAGAGCTTCATCTCTTTTATTGTTTTTATAATTTATTTATATTTCAATAAAGTTTCAATAAACGTTAACTAATTTGTTCTTGGATGCTATGAGTTTGACTTCAATTCAGAAAGCAACCGCGGCACATAGCAGGCCAACGTTTTCATAAATTTCAAGAAAATCGGACTGCTCTACTGAACCCTTTGGCGATTGCGCGCCGTGTTCAACTAAAGTATCTCCCGCTACCGCTGTAAACCACAACAAGTTTACATGAGAGGGAGAGAGAAAGTACCATCACACTTTTCGTACGCGCGTAGAGAAGTTTTACTTCAAAAAGATTCGCATAAACCTCTTTATAAATTTTAATTCAATTTCCTAGAACTAAATTTACGAACTAGATACCTAATGTTCTTAACCTAACTTAGGAGTAACTTCAAAAAAAAGTTCGGCTACCTCGCCGTGACTCGAACTCGTAAATTCTGGCCGCGCGTCTGTAGTCAAATTGGCAACAAAATAAAAAGGCCAAGCCCCTCCTGGGACTCGATCTCCGGAAAACCGAATTCGAATCCGATTTCTCCGTGGGAATTTAACTCAAACCACGAGCTAATAATTGCCTCGACAACGTGCAAACCCTCAACGCCCACTAGGGATAATCAGTCCCAACTCAAGCCAACTACCTGTCGTTTCCCCAATGCAAATCTAACCTCGTGTCGTTTTTTGCAAAACGATACACATTCTCGAATCATCCCTATAAACTTATTCACCCCTATTGCGATCGTCGTTTTTATTGAAGAACACTTCTCACTTGACGGAGCCGGTATTACGATACACAAACAAAGCTACGCAAGCTGTTCGATAATTCAGTGACTTTTTGAAATTTAAAATTGTTTGGCAAAAAAACGAAAATTCCGAAAACTGCTAGTCACCTTCGTGGACCAGGTTTTTTAAACATAAAAAATGGCTCATTATCTTTCTTTTTTGAACAATGTCCACCTAAATCTCTTATTTTTCCCACTATGCGGCGCTACTAGCCATACAGTGTGTAAAACAATGAACTTGTTGAGAAATCATTTTGGTGAGCACGTTTTGATACGGTAAAATGGCCACCTAAATCATGCGATATCACACCTTTGGACTATTTTCTCTGGCAATATGTAAAGTTTCGGATCTTCAGGTATAAGCGAGCTGACATCTTGGAAGCCAACATTGCTGGTGTTATCCGCGAGATGATTTATCGCGGGAGACTAAATATGCGGAAAGTTTTTTTGCAAACGATGTCACGAACCTCGCCATTTTACATGCCGGATAAACATTTGTATAAAGTAAAACCTGTCAAATTGGATTATCTCGAGATCGAAGATAAGTGGTCCGATTAGCAGGTGTCCCGATTATAGAGGGAAATTTGTATGAAAAATAGAATGAAGGAATGCATGAAGTGCGGCCCGATTACGAGGTGGTACGAGAGTATCGCGATTAGCAGGTTTTACTGTATTTGGCTCAAATTTTCATTTCATACACCAAATGCCTAGAAGTTTTTAGTTTCGAGATAAGCACTTGAATGAGTGAATGTCATCCAGTCTAACGCCATTTTGAAAGGACGTTTTTGACAAATGGCACCTCAGTGCTGGACCTTAGCTAATCTTAATTCAAATCTTTTATGGATCTATTTTCAAACTTTGAGAACTGAACGATTACACTAACGGTATTTGAATTGACATTCTTAAAGCATTTACTGAATATACATACATATTTCCTTTCCGAAGTATGTCCCCTGGTTTTTCGCGGAAATCGATCTGCTTATTACAATTGCAATACATTCTCCCCTTTCACAGTTCAAGAAGGGATTATTTTTTTTTTTAAATTTGCAAAGAAAACTTTCCTAGAACCCGATGCCCTTTTCGTATTTCCCAAACGAAATCTTGCAAACAAAACTTGAATAAACCAACACCATTGTTGTATTTCTTAGAACGACGACTTTTTGAAAGCGACAACTGTACCCTGCAGTTTGTTTGTTTTAATTTTCTTGTGAATTGCTTTGTTATTAAAATGAAAACTGCAAAGAAAATTAAAACTAGGTGACGTCTCCGATTCAATGAACAACACTGTGCTCATTTTCGAGTGAAACAAGAAGTTTTGCAAAAGTTTTTATTTTTAATTAACAATAATACAATCAGTTTCTTTTTCCAAGTCATGTTTCTTCCGGATGTTCCGACTGAGTAGAGTTGCTTTTTACTGTAATTATACTTTCTTCTCTAAATGTGAATTTGCTGCAAGGAATTTAAATATATCGTGAACAACTAAGTCCAAAAGTTGTAATTAAAAATGAGGTTAACTTTTCGTTGCCCAACGGTTCTTATAAGTACCACTCTAAACTCTATGCGACTAAAATATAGAAAGGAAACCATAAGGGACTTTTAAAGACCATTGAATCTATACTTATTATGTTTATTGTGTGACAGTGTATTCTAGAATAGCAAAAAAAAACAGCTATCTTTGTTTCGTGGTGTTTTAGAAACTTTAGATCAATATACTGTAGCAGGAACTGAATTCAAATACTGAGTAGGCTTCTAATTCAAACATTCTTTCAAGAATTAGACGAAATATTGTAAGGGACCGGGTTGAGAGTTAAGAGTATTTCCAAATATGTATGATTCATTCGATTGTAATTCTTTAAAGTGGCCAGACGTTGGGCCATAAATTGTGAAAAATTAATATGTTTTAGTTTTTTTTAAAACAACGAGTGTTACAATACAGAAGTGAAAAAATTTGTTGTGTAGATTTGTTTTTTTGCCTCTTAAGCTCTACATATATAAAGAACAAAAACATGAAGTAATCGGTAAAATAGAAGGCCAAATCTAAAAAAAAATGCATTCAATAATTGAATTGACACGATTGCATGAAAATGGTAACCACAACGCTGACGCTAAAAGAACTAAATGAAAAGGGGCGCTAGGTTATAAATTTGATGTGTTCGTGAAGTAAGCATCTCCACTTTCAGCGAAATTCGTCAGAAGGCCAAATTTTATGGACTACCATAAGAAGTGTTCTTGGAAAAGCCGTCAAATCACTTGCTCCATTAAAGGAGCTGCACCATAATTTTTATAAGGACCCGATTTTGTTTGACTTTGTTACACCGGCAGGCGTCACCTTTAAGTTCATCTTCCCTTGATCGTATGTCTCCAGGCCACCAAGGTCATGAATAAAATTAGATTCACCTCCCTGGCGGCATAATATCCCTAAAATAGATGTTAACCAGATTTTATCTCACTCGCTTAACTTTATTCGCAGTTATATCTCCGTTTTTTTTTTCCTACTACCCTATTTTTTGTTTGGCGTTTTTAACTGAATTGTCCTATGAATAATAATGAACATGAAAAGATGTGTCAAAAAAAAAAAAACAAAAACATACGAAACAAGATTTAATGTGGGGCAAAATTTTTGACGCGACGCTATCATGCGAACCACTTAAGTGGCTGGCAGCGTTTTACCGTCATGCCATGGCGACAATAGTGTGACGGAGTCATTCAAATTTTTTTCCGTTTTTATGGAAATTCTGATGAGCAGTTGACATTGTTTCATAATTTTATGGTTGCGCAAATTTAACCTACACCGACAGCCGCTGGGTTTGGGATTGTGTGAGATGTCAATGTTGAATGCTCTGCAATTGTGTTAAGTGAGGCTTTGGAGGATTTTGCGTAGGAGTTGGAAGATGGATGCCGAGTTCAGGTAATCCTTCGTCTAAAGTGGCTGGAGAACAACCCATGAGCTTGTTTCGTTAAGTGGATCCAAGGTGTCGCTGATGGGTGACTACTCTTATATAAGTAGAACTTAAATTTGAAAGTGAATTAAGTCTTAAAATTCCTTAGCTGAATGCAGCTGCGTTGAAGTGATGATGAAGTTTTGAGACAATCCTATCGTATGATGGCTATGCACAGGCGAGAAAATATGATAGACAAAGTAGTTACTGTTACGTTAGCGCATTATTAGATTTTCATTTCGTTTCGTTAGAGTTCAATAAATTTTATTTACTCCGTATATGTTTTTTTTTACCATCGACACAATAAGTAATCTATTTCAAAATAGCAAAGAAAAAAACACGGCTCAGAACGTGGTAAATTTTGCGCCCTAACAGCCAAATTATCGTAAGCGACAAAATGAAAATTTCACAGGAGAAGCCTTTTTTTTTGTTTCAGCTAAAAAAATGTAATTGCCGCTTACAATACATTTTGTTATCTCTATTATTTTTAACTGGGATACTTTATTGAAAAAAAATCAATAATGCAGAAAGATGCGTAATCGAATAAACAATCGAACTGCATCATTAACTAATTTTTTCTTAAAATGTCGCTTACGATAATTTGGTGGTTAAGGCCAATTTTTTTGGTTTTTCTTGCCCATGTTTTTTTTGTTGAGTTTATCTCATTATCATAAGACCCTGATCATCCCGTCCTCCTCTATGGCGCAGAGGCTTGGACATTATCAAAAAAGGATGAGGACCTGCTTGGTGGTTTCGAGAGAAAGATCCTTCGCGTGATCTTGGGACCTGTCTGAGTAGATGGCGAGTGGAGAAGGAGATTCAACAACGAACTGTACGGGCTGTACAACGACATGAACGTGGTCAGAAGAGCCAAAATCCAGCGGTTTAGATGGCTGGGCCATGTAGAGCGGATGGACACCAATGCTCCGACCCGGAGAGTCTTCGAATCTACCACCATGGGGAATCGCGGCAGAGGAGGACCCCACCTCAGGTGGCGTACCCAAGTCGAAAGGGACCTCAACCAACTTGGCGTGTGAAACTGGAAACAGCTGGCAAACAACCGGGCCAGTTGGAGAGGCATGTTGGTTGAGGCCCAGGTCCACCCCGGACTGTAGCGCCACCTAAGTAAGTAAGTAAGTTATCTCATCGGGTTTTTTTCCGGTTTTTCTTGTCAAAATTTTCTTCTCGAGTTTTTCTTCTCCAGATTTTCTTGTTAAATTTTTCTTGACGAGTTTTTCTTGACAAAATTATCTTCACGAGTCTTTCTTATTCAGATTTTCTTTATGAGTTGTAGACTCATGTCGATTACGATAATTTGGCAGTTAAGGCGGGATATAATCATTGAGGTTTATCGGGCAGTATCAATTCTACCAACCCAATTATTGAATGGTTTTTCTTTTATGGTTTTGGCTTTCTACTTTAGCGATAATTTGGCTAATGGTTTCTAAACCTAGCAGTGATTTTGACTGCACCCCATAAAAAAGAGGCCAATAGGGTTTGAAATTTCATTGACGACCAAGCATTATCTCAAAAACACGTCTAACTCGTATGCCTCTCACAAACAAGTGTACCAACATAACAAAAAAAAATCAGTAATCGAATATACTTAGCCCGTGAAATTTGAAAATTTACTTTATTTTTTGAACAGACGCCGTGTTATATATGTTTTACTGCCTGGCAACCAACTTTTCGGATTTTTACTGAAAATTTTACGATTTTTCGTCTAGACGATGGAACCTCTTTCAAGCTAAGCCCCCTTGCCCAATACGAATCCCATTGCCGGTCTTACATCCTCGTCTGACCACACGCATGGAGCTTATTCGTCCAGTAAATATCGCTCTGCATTCCTAAACTCCGTCCAATCCAATTAAAATTTGTTCAAATGATACCCCCTACCGGCAACCCCCACCGACTGGTCACGTTATAATTTTCCATGAGGAACAAAATGAAATTAAATACTTCCCCAGCTCGGTTCCTTTAACTTGAAAATTACGTTTAACATTACAGAATTACAAAACACTACCACTGAATGGAAGAGTGCAACTCTGTTGTTCTCGAGCGTAGGCGAATGGTTTGGTTGTTGGCGAGAGCAGTCAGCCAAGATGCCAAGAGGTAGGGGTGGGGGTGGGTTTTGTGCGGTGACAAAGTATTTTGTTCTAATTATGATGTCGAAAGTTTCTGTTGCTCGAACAAGGAAGTCCTGTAATTTTGATGATGGTTTATGGGCTTTTGACTTTTGTCCCCTTGGCAGTACTTCGGTGGTATTTCTCCAGCCAGATGCACGAAGACTTTGCTACAAAAGGTGGCTCCTGTCGATATGTGTGCGTCTGGTGGAGAAAATGGCATGTTGGCATGTGGTGATGCAGGCAGCGTGGGCTAGGTGCGTGCGGTTCGGTCGGATTTAATTAATAAGTTTTGACAGCTTGTTGAAATATATCGCCCTCAATGTGAGTTTGTATTTAAAGGAAAGGAGAGAAATATACGAGGACTTTGGGGTAGACTCTGACATGTTGTCTCCGGCGTGGTCGTAGTGAGTTTCTAAGGAATTGTTTAAGGGAACTGAAAACTGGGAGGAAGTCAGCAGAAGGTATAAACATTTGGGATTTTAAGTCACGTTTCGTTCAAAACAGGATGCTTCGCATACAAAGCTGTAGGGGATTACTGAGAGATTTGGAATGTGAGTTCCATTATGTTGAGATCTTTAGCTGCTGCAAGACTGTAGTAGGTTCTGGTGGCTTTAAACAGCCGCCCGCGTGTGTCTTCTTCCAGATAATTATCTACGGCTACTACTAACCCACTAACTTTAATTTCGTTCTCGTCCACCTTGAGTGTACTTTCAACATTTCGCGCAGACGATTTCTCGCACCATGTACTTTGTATTTTAGATTACATACGCTAAAACTTAAACTTGGCTTTAAATTTACAAACAGGCGCAAAAGTTTTTTTTTTGTAACAAATCTAGGATGCCATTCACTTTTTAACGATTATTTCATGTAAAAGTTAGCCACGACTATGTTGCTCCCTAACCGCCAAATTATCGTAAGGGACATTTTAAGCGAAAATGAGTTAATGATTTTTTCGATAGTTTATTCAATGGCGCGTCTTTCTGCATCATTGGTTTTTAAATAAAGCATTCCAGTTGTAAATAACAGAGAAAACAACATTTATCGTAAGTGACATATATATATTTTCTCCTAACAGCAAAATATCGTAAGCGACATGAATACAATTTGACTTCTTCATTTTAACCAATTTAAATTATCAAAAGAACAAGGAATTGTGGAGCAGACAGATGACAGATGGTTAGTAAACCACATTAGAGAAAGGGACATGTCCAAAAAAAAAATGTCCTTTCGGATTAGGAAAGAAGTAAGACCGGTCCAACTTTTTTTTTTGTCGGCTATGACTTATAAAAAATTTTAAATACTCCTCACTTCATTTATATTATTCGAGGAAATATTCATTCTACAACGAAAATATTTATGAAAATGGAACCAGGAATGGTTTCTGTTCTTTTGTGGACAGAAAGTGATGGGATGGGATTTTTTTCTATTATGTTCAAATATTTGATCTTGGTAGATCATCCTAACCAGTGTTACAGCAGTAGACTAAAAATATCCCGATACAAGTACCTCGATTTGAAAGGACTTTGCTACAAAAATGTAGTTCATCAAAAATACCATAACGAGTACCTATCCATGAATTTTCATAATGCGATTAGAGATTTCTTAAAGGAAATTAATTCACAGTTCTTTTATTTACTGTAACCATTAAATTTTTGTTATTTTCTTAGGTACAAAGCTTTATTTTTACAAACAATAAACAATAAAGGAAGTCAAATTTTCATTAAAGTGTACATTCTTAATATTTTTATTTTATCGTATCGTACTGGAAAACCGTGACCGCCAGAATATCGTAAACGCCAATAACAACCAAAACAAACGCATTTTACACCTGCAGTGTCCGCTTTATTATCGCATAATTGTATTTACAGAAACGTAACTAAATAACAAAAACTAAGAATCAATGTTTTTTTGCTCAGACAAAAAAGAAGAAAAGCCTCTCCTGTAAAATTTTCGTTTTGTCGCTTACGATAATTTGGCGGGTAGGGCGCGATGTGTCCACACAAAAAATAAGGGCATTAAATTCTGTCTCTTAGTTTCTTTTTTCAGACATCAAACTAAAAGCGTATTACTCACTCTTTTTAATGGATCAACAAAAAATAAATTGCGAAACCCTTTCGGCATCTCGCATTTGGTACATGCATGGCTTTATTTTTTGAAAACATCGTGAGCACAATGCTGTCTTTAATGCCACCCTAAATTAAGGTTCTTAAGGTTTATGTAGTAAAAGAAAAATTGTACCTTAAGGAAGTTTGGTAAATGACATAACTCCATCAGACAATAAATATAGTTTTGTGCAAAGTAAGCAAATAAAAATGTGTCCCTTCCTGTGAATATTATTTTAGTGGAATACCAACGCATTTGTAAATGCATGTATTTAGTTATCAAGTAGCAGCTTTTCGGGGGTATTTAAAAAACTTCGTAGGTAAAGTAATTTGAAAAGAAAGTATACTGAAGTATACTGAAAATTTTTCAGTTTTTAGTCGCAACTCTGCAAAACTCATCTTAGACAAAAGTGTGATGCATTTTAATTCACTTTTTACTTTTAAGCCCTTTCAAACTTTATTTGAAGTTGATGCTCTTCAGCTCGTTGTTTTGTTTATTTTAAGAGTCTTGTTTCAAAGGAATAACGAAACCTGTTACCGTCGGATTTCTACCGTCTGTGACGTCAACCAAAAGGGGTGCCGACCAGCCCTGGAGATGGGAGTGGGTGAAAAAAAAAAATGTTTTTTACTTATGGGCGTCGTGCGATTGCACCCTTTGGCCGAGTACTTTTCCGCTTGAATCGCGACAAGAAGAAAAGATTCGCGTTAACCTCGTTACAAATTTTTAATCCAACTTAAACTATGCTTACGACTAGATACAAAATATGCTTAACCTATCTTAAACTAGCTTAAAAACAAAAAAAAAAACTTCGGCTCCCTCGCCGTGATTCGAACCCGTGAAATGGCCGCTCTTTGACACTCGAACTAACGACAAACAAAAAAAAGAGTCGCGCCCTTTCCTGGGATCTAATCCGCGATCTCGGAAACTGAATTCGACTCCGATTTTGAAAGACGAAAGAAAAACAGATTCTCCATGAGACTCGAACCTCGGAGTCGCGATCTCGACGTCGCCTTACCAACGCGCCAGCCCTCAACGTCACCAGGGGATTATCTGTCTCCAACGCAATCCCGCAATACTTCTTTGACCCAAATTAGACCTCGTGTTCTCACAATTGACATTCTACACGCGTTCTTCACAATAAACTTATCTATACCCAACACTTGCGGCTTCTTTTCGTCGATGTGGCCGAAGTCGTCTGGGGATGTCGAGCGCATAGATGGCGGGGAACGTCTTTGCCGAGAGCTTCACTGCTGAAATCTGGTCGCCTTGTTGCCTTCTTCCAATTCCTCGCTACCTCGGAGGACTCGTAGGTCACGAAAACCTCGTATCACTAGGGATTATAGAATTCATGAAATTCAAATTTCCCTTCCACCGGGCTCAAAAAGACCTACCTCTTTCCATAAATAGAATCACCTGACTTTATCGAGGTCGCAAAAAAAAAAAAAAACACTCTTTTTTTTCCGTTTTTTCTTTCTCTTCAGAACCACAACTCTGCTTCTGGAGGAGACAATGCTACCTCATTCCCGAGTCTTTAATGGCTTGGCGATTCTCCTGGCTCAGGCTGAGCACCGCGCCCTGCTCCTTGCGGATTTCCAGATTCTCTCTGCCCTGCTATCGGATAATCAGCTGAATTCCAGATTCAGATGATCAGTTCCGAGCAGGGAAAGAGAAAAAAAAGAATCTACAAGACCGCTCGCCGCCGGACGAACCTGGACCACTCGAATCCCAAGCCAACCCTATACCCACTCACCCACAGAGACCCAAGACGTCCGATCGTCAGAATCCACACCTGACGAGCGGGGCTCCTCCACCCTCATCATAAAAAAATGTGAGGTATAAGCTTAAGCGAAAACCTTTAAGATAAATACCCATAACAAACCCTTATCGAAACATTTTTAAAAGCATAAGAATAGCCCGTGAAAGATCAGAGCCTGGCCTTTTCACTCAACCACTGTGTTGTATTGTATTGAGGTGGCGTAACAGCCTGTCGAGAGCCAGAGCCTAGCTTTTTTTTTATAATTTTGACACATGTGAAGTGGACCTACTGTTTAATGCCGGTTCTGAACGGTGAATTGTGAAAGCTTTTCATGACAGAAGTACTCCAGAATGCAGTCGTTTAAAAACTGCAGATAGTTAAAAATGACTCTATTAAGAAACTATTTTGTTCGAATATTTTATTGAGTTAAGCAAATTCTAATTGTTCGCAATTTGAAGAAGAATGGTGATTGTTTTCAGCAGCTGTTGTCTTTGGACGCGTGTTTGTGGAGTGAAGCAGCTTGGTGTGGCGGCTGGTGGTGAGAAAAGAACAGCCTGACTTAAAATACCCGCAGATCAAGAAGCCGTCAGAGAAAAGAAGATGATCTAGAGGGATGTAAATGCAATGTGTGCAATAGTAAAGGAAGTCACTTTAACGATTGAAGCGCCAAAAGTCGGCAAATCCGCTGGTGTGCAGCCGAAAATGATGGTAATGAGGATGACTTTATTGACGTGTTTGAGCATGGGTTTTGGTTGAGAAGATAACCAACAGAAAAAAAGATAGCCAGACTACGGTTGGTTATCCCATCAGAACCATCAGCACCATCATCATCATCATCTTTTTTGCCCGCATGTTCCACTAAAGGAGTTGCGGGTGCAGTGCACGCAAAAGAGATCTCCAGGCAACCCAATCCTTCGCCGCCGACTCTAACTCCTCGGCGTTTATGCCCAAGCGTAACCAGGAGAGCTTTTGGACTTGATCCAACCATCTCATCCTGGGTCTACCGAGCGGTCACCTACCCGACGGAGTCGCATACAAGGCACGCCTCGGTAGTCGTACTGCAGGGGACATTCGTGTCACGTGACCAAACCATCGAAGTATGGATCTTTTCGTTCGAAGAAGAAGCTGCTCAACACTAAGCTCTCGTGTTTCTCACCCTATCTCGGTGAGTAACTCCTACAACAGCACGCAGAAATCTCATCTCGGTAGCTTGTATTCGCGATCTTATTCTTTCGGTCATTACCCAAATTTCATGACCATAGGTGAGAAGTGGAACAAATACCGAATTGAACACCAATAACTTGGCCTTTCGACCAAGCTCGACCTTCCTGATTACAAACCTTCCAAGCTGATTCAAAATTGACCCAGCTTGGCCAATCCTACAGGAAAGCTCAGTATTGCTCCTCCCATCACTCGTGAAAAAGACCCCGAGATACTTGAACTTCTCCACCTGTTTCAATGGGACTCCGCTGACCTGCAGAGTGCATTGCACAGGCGTTCTAGAAATAACAATCACCTCGGATTTGTCCACGTTAACCTACATCCCAGCATCAGTATAGACGGCCACAAAACCTATCTAGCGCGCGCTGGAGTTTCGTCTGTCACAACCACACCGCCACAAACCTATCTAGAACCATCAGCAACAAACCGAAATAAAACGCAGATTCTGCCGATCAGTCTGGAAGCATTCCTCCTCCGGGACAAACAAGTAGGTAGGATAAAAGGACGAGGACTTGCTGACTGCCAACGTGGAAGGACACGAACGAGCCGGAGCGGAAGAAATCGTATTGTTTTCATGATTGAAATAGACATATTTGTGCTTCGACACGTGAGCTGCGATTATTGATGATTGTTTTCAATTTGATTAACATGTCATTTTTTTGTGGACACGAATAGATTTCACAACGAATAGAATAATGAGAATACCGCCATGATTGAAGTGCTGAATGCTTTAGACTCTTATGCAAACATATCCAGGCTCATTTTTCTTTTTTTCACTCCATGATTGGATTCGATTTAAAAAAATTTAAAAATTCTTTCTCAACGTGTCCCAATATTTTAATATTTCGCAGATAAAAACTGATATACTCAAAAGCAGACTGCCGAAGTCATTTCCGCTGACCACAGAGTCATTAACATTGTCGAGATTTTTTTATTATGTTTTTTTTTTTTCATTTCTTGTCCTGTTGCTGTGCTCTGTCACGTGCTCCAATTGATTCATTCATTTGATTACCATGTTTTTATTTTCATTATATCACCACCATTGCTTGGCGAGCATATTTTCCCAAACCAAATAAAGAAAAAAATATTCAAATTAATCGCACGAAATTACCTCCTTACTTGGAAGTGGTATAAAAATTGTGCCATAACTTCTTTTAACGCTTCCCAACCATAAAATTGCTATTAAAGGAAATTATTCGAATAAACGTTTTAATTAACAAGCTGATGGTACATTCCGTCATATCTTATACTTATTTGCAATATTCGCGGAAGTGGCTGTGATATTTATGAAAAGTCGAGTGCATCGTGGCGAGTGCTTTGAGACTCGTCAGTGTTTTTGTTTTTTTGTTCCTTTTTCTATTTTATTGAATTATTTTCGATTCACGCTGTTGATGAATCTGTTTCACAAAGGCTTAGACTTAAGTTAGACTGTCGCGACAGTGGTTTCACTTGTATGGGGCGGTGGAAAAAAATCTGTAAAATGAGAACCCGTGAATTCTTTAAGTGGTCCATATTTTATACTTAAGCTTAAGTGCTTACGGAGTGATCGTAGGTCGAATAATTCAAAAAAGGCAGTGTCTTGGTTTTGGTTTAGAAAATATGTGTTTTATTATTTTCTATATTACTAAATTTAGTTCTAGGACTTAGTTTTAATACTAATATACATAAATAAGTTAAATATAAATGAAATTACGAATTAAAGTGGAAATATACGCAAATATTTTAAAATAATAGTGTTTATGCTTCATCACTTATCGGTAAGCTATCTTTTGTTTTCGGTTCCGGCCTTAAATGTTATTTGGGGGTCCGAATAATAACATCTTCATCATCATCAACCCGAGATAAAATCGTATGTACGGTCACCGGCATGCAATACCACGGAGATATACATATACATATAGATTTGTAGCCACTGTAGCAGTCCCCTACACATAATCTCCTTTTTTTCCCTCGATTCTACATTTTTTTTTTATTTTGGCGCAGCAGTCTTCAAATTGTGCGCGGGGTCGTCTTCTTTTGTTGATACTTCATTTCTATCTTTCTAAAAAAAACTGAAAACTTCCCTTTAGCCTATTTATTAAATTTAGCTAAAAGCTTTTCCTTTATATACCGAACTGCTTTGTATCGTTCGTAAAAATGAGACAGGAACCTTTTCTTCACCTCTATCATTATTCCATTATTTTGGCATGGTGTCAAGTCTCTGTAATTATCTAAAATTTTGCGAAACTACAAATACTTCCATTTAGGAAATAGCCGCAAAAAACGTCATATTTAATTTGAAAACTAGCCATCTTGAAAGTACGAATAGTAACGAATTAGCAATCGAACGAATTAATAAAAGAAACAAAGAAACGAATAATAAAAAAACACGAACAAGTACCAAAATAACAAAAAGTACCGAACAAGTAACAAAGTAACATAATAAAAAATATGAAACATATGAATTGTATAAGAAACACAAAAGTCGAAGAAAGTAATTTGCGGCTACCCCAATATAATATTTCACGCCAAACAGTTTTGCAAAGTACTTTTACAGAGCTTATGTCGGCTAAAACTGTACTAGAATTTCAGACATCGCGACCTTTAAACGCCTTATTCTCCCAAAGTGATTAAAAGTGACTTTTAGTTTTTGCACTATCAAAAGAGAATACTTCAAGCTTTCAGAAAATGTAGGTCTCCCGTTGGAGCCTCTTAGAGCACTTTCTTTATGAACCAACAAACATTGGGATACCCCTATAAAAAAGTGTCTTCAGTCAAAAGCCTAGTTTGTAAGATTGGTAAAGAATATCAAAAAGATGTGAATATATTTTAAAAGGCCAAAATGTACCCTTTAAAACGAATGTAAGCTTTTTAGTATTATACAATTTTATTAATATTTTTGGGGTATATGTACAAGTTTTATTTTATAAAATGTGGTTTACACAACGAACTTAGTTCTTTGGTGGCGGAAGGGCAAGTGACAGAGAGATCTGTCATGATGGAGTTTGTCAGCTGAAGGATCTCGATTGAGCGTTGCTTTCGTCAAATTCCAGAGGGCGCTGGCTCACACAGGGGTGTTACATTATTTTTTCGGTTTTATTTTTAATACTACAGCTTTTTTCTGTATTCATCATATGCCCAAAGATATTTAGCGTCAAAAATGCTTAAAAAAATGCATACTTTTCCATGCATTTTAAAATTTCAACTTTGAGCTAACGGTACAATCAAACGGAACATGTAAACTTCACAAAATTTTGGCTTTCTAGGTTTTCATATATGTAGAACCAAAAAATCATATCGGCTTTCCAAACAAAAACAAAAAAATTTTATGATTTTTTTCCACTAGCGCACTACTGTGTGTCGTGCGACTCTTGTGCGACTCGCGAAAATGTAATATCATGTAACGTTTTCTATGCATGGGAGTATCTCAGGAAGTATTTGGTTTTTTTTTGCTTTTCATCTGTTTTTCTACTTTATTAGAATTTTTTTCCATTCAATCTTCTGATGAATTTAGTTGTTGCAACAAATTTTATTGAACAGGAACTGGCGAATCACTCAACTGGTTGACTCATTTGGGCAAATCTCATGCGATACGTTTGCATATGAAGTGGGTGTGTTTTTACGTTCGTGTGCTGCAGAATTTTCAAAATAAAAGAAACACAAATAAAACCGACGAAAAACTACAAATCAAAGAAAATTGAAATACGTCTTTTCTTTGTCACAGTACAATCGCGAATGCGTTTTATTTAGGCAAAAAGAGCAAAGCAACAAAACAATATATTCTAAGAACAAAAAACAAACCGTTATGAATGTAAGTAAATGAATGGGTATGTATGTATGAGTGTTGAATTTAATAACGAAATGTATGTGTTTGTATTGAGTTTAAGAAAAAGAAAATTAATTTTAGGGTGGACGCGTATGCACCTAATGGGCGCATCACATCGTTGAACAGGGTGTTTGTTACCTTCTTATCTTTATTCTCTTTTCTTGTATTTGAATCTATGAATTGAATTTTTTTATCACTCTTCCGAGGAATCTTAAGAAAATTTCAAAAACTAAAATAGGAATTCTTAGTTTGTTCCAAAAAATCGCGTCAACCCTTTGTCTCCCAGTTTTTTATTCAACTAGACTTTTTTTAAAAGAAGAAAATTAAATTTCCTTTCTTTACATCTTCTCTTACAAAGCAAAATCCTATCCCCTATTTGATTCCAATGTAAGAATATCTCCACCAGCTAGTCAAAAGTTACACGAAACATAAACATTAAAGGCTTCAATAAACCCACAGACTCCTCCATCATAAGTCTGGGTTATTGTTCCAATGATGTTCCTTTCGTTTGCATAATTAAAATTCAATTTCATGTTTTTCGTTTGCATTAAGATCACTCAACGAACGTACCTGAACGACAACGTGCACACGTACATGATGTGTACATATGTCCGCTGACTATAGAGTTATTCACATGATTTCGAATTGCAAAATAACGAATGAACTTTTGCTGAGGTTGAGCAAATGTTATTAATCTTCAGCAATGCTTGAGAATAATAATTCAATTCTCAAAATTTCAACCACTACTGCAAAGGAACTGGGATAATTTTAAATCAATGGAGTCCTTACGTAGGACTACTTTTAGTATTTGGGTTAAATATAAAGATTAGATTACGTATGTTTAGATGTAACTATTGCAAATTAGGGTCAAGTTTTTTTGACCTAAGAAGATTTTATTTATCGCTTATTTATGGAACCATTTCTTAGTTTTTTCAATTTAGTATGTGTACACTCAGTGTATGCTTTATGAAGCGAACTCCAATGGAAAACAAACACTGCTCTACAGCAAAAATAATTAGTGGCAAATTAAGTCGCCATTTACTAGCGTAGGTGCAATTTTTACAAATTGAGTAAAAAAATGCAAGATATGAAAATACTCGCTGATTCGCTCGCTGATCAGTCCTTTAGGTTATTTAATTAAAGTTTCAAGTAAAAAAAGGAAATTTGATATATAAGGTTGTCAAATCTCTCCCTTCCGCCTTTTTGTCTTTTGAATTTTCCGGCTATGTACAAAGCGCTACAGTGGTCGTATCTAGCAATACTATATCATCATTTGAAAGGTCTTGACATAACCTACAAAACGACGCTATGCATGATTAGTTTGGATATTGCGTTCAACAGTTATAGACGTGTAAACATGGATAAGCCAGCCGGCGGAAGACCTGTGACGACGAATACCGATCGAATCATGGAAAACATCGAGTTAGACCGGCATGTGGCATCTCGTGACATCGCCCAGGAGATGGGAGTTAGTCACCAAACCATTTTAAACCATCTGCAGAAGGCTGGATACAAAAAAAAAGCTTGATGTTTGGGTGCCGCATGATTTGACGCAAAAAAACCGTCTGGACCGAACGACCGACCGACCAACGCCTGGAATATACAGCTGAAGCGGAACGAACTCGACTTGAAGCGGATGGTGACTGGCGACGAAAAATGGATCACATACGACAATCGGTCGTGGTCGAAGGCCGGTGAATCGTCCCAAACAGTGGCCAAGCCGCGATTGACGGCCAGGAAGGTTTTGCTGTATGTTTGGTGGGATTGGAAGGGAATCATCCACTATGAGCTGCTCCCATATGGCCAGATGCTTAATTCTACCATCTACTGCGAACAACTGGACCGCTTGAAGCAGGCGATCGACCAGAAGCGTCCAGAATTGGCCAACAGGAAGGGTGTAGTGTTCCACCAGGACAACGCCAGACCACACACTTCGTTGTCAGTTCGACTCGCCAGAAGCTACGGGAGCTCGGATGGGAAGTTTTATCGCATCCACCACATAGCCCGGACATAGCACCAAGTGATTACCACCTGTTCCTGTCCATGACGAAAGCCCTTGGTGGTGTGAAGTTGAACTCAAAAGAGGCTTGTGAAAAGTGGCTGTCCGAGTTCTTCGCAAATAAGGAGGGGGGCTTTCACGAGGGGGGTATTCTGAAGTTGCCGTCTAGATGGAAACAGATTATCGAACAAAACGGCGCATATTTGAACTAAATCCGATCACTGTAACACTTTTTATGAAGCATTGAATGAAGAGCAAAAAAGCGGAAGGGAGATATTTGACAACCTTCTATTTAGACCCTCGAATATTTCCGTAAAATTATGAAATTTAGAACGGAACACTGCCAACGATACATCTGCATCAAGTAGATATTGTTTTTTCCGATTAAAAAGCAAAAAACTAAATCCACTTTACAACAGCAAGTAATACGTATTCAAGTTTGATTGCTTGTGTCTCCTTTTTGTTCATTTTAAGACAGGAAAGAAATGTGAAGAGATTTCAACATGAATTCGAAGCACTCTTAAATTATATAATTTGCTTACGCTAATTATTTTTTTGTTTGCAAACAGGAATCACGCGGAAAAGCTCGACCCCTTTCTAAAGGATTTTCCAATAAGAAATAATAAGACTTGACAACTTATTTTTTTAAATAAAACGCAAACAATTTGAGAAATTTCAAAAACTTTATTATCAGCTTGAAGTATAATCAAAACATTTATGAATAGAATTCGACTTCGTTCATATGGCCACCGCGAGCACGTTTGCAGCGGTCGAGGCATTGGACTCAATTTTCGATGACTTGGCTACACATTTCACCCGAAACGGCCGCTTTTTCGCGTTCAATGTTGGCTCTGAGCTCTTCCAACGTCGTCGGTTTGTTGGCATAAGCCAATGACTTGATGTAGCCCCAAAGAAAATAGGCTAGAGGCGTTAAATCGCAAGAATGAGGCGGCCAATGGACGCCTATTTCTGGAGATTACACGCTCATCAAAATTACTCTTCAATAAATCGATTGTGACGTGAGCTGCATGATTTTTGGCACCAAATTCCAATTCCAATTCCGGCCAAAAATAGTCGGTAATCATGGCCCGATAACACTGGCCATTCACAGTAACGTGACGATCGGTATCGTCGACGAAAAAATATGGTCCAATAACGCCGCCGGCATGCAAACCGCATCGAACTGTTATTTTTTGTTGATGAAGTAATGATTCATGAAGGGCATGTGGATTTTCAATCGACCAACAACGCATATTTTGCTTGTTGACCAACCCATTGAGTCAAAAATGAGCTTCGTCACTCAAGTTCATCTTGGCGCATCTTCTCTAGAGCCTAATCGGAGAATGGACATCGCTTCAAATGGTCCATCGGCTTCAATTCTTGAGTCAGCTTGATCTTGTGTGGGTGTAAACTAAGGTCCTTACGCAAAATACGCCATAATGCTGTCTGAGCGATGTTCAATTCTTGAGAACGCCGTGGAGTTGATTGATTTGTATCGTTTGCCACGTACACCTGAATGACAGCGATATTTTCGACACTTCAACTGACACGGCAACATCACACAATGAATATGTACAATAGACTCAAATTTTTCACTAAACTTGTTATTGCCTCTCTACTAGGACGAGAATTACGATCGAAAATTGGAGCTAAGACTCTTAAAGTTGCGGTCACCGACTCCGAATTTCGGTAGAAAATTTTTATAATTTGCAGACGTTAGTTATTCGTGTACTTTACCATGATGAAAATGTAATAGCTTACTGAATAAATTGAAGATGGAAGTTTGATGATTAGGGAAAGGGTGCGTTTACAAATTGAATTAAAAGTTGTCACGTCCATATTGGAAAACCCTTTATAAACCAAAATCCACGCATGTAAAATTGGAGTGCACTTCTGCGAAGCCAGACGATGCTTCGCAATGAACAATGTTTTAATTCAAAACCAAAGGGAATGTTTGCTCTTAAAAAAAACCATAGTATATGTAAACGAATATAATTTTGTTATTTTTATTACATTTTTTAAAAAGAAACTTGTACTCGGCCCACTGTTTAAATCTATAAATCTATAGAAGAATCTAGAGTTATCTTAATCCACACAAAGTAATAATTTTTAAATTTTTACTAAAACAATTACTTTTACTTCTTAACTCAGCTTAACCATCCATCCAAAAATATACGTCGTTGTGGTTGATAATGACGGTTAAATTTGGAATCGATTGTCAACCACTTCAAACCGCTGCGTTAGCTTTGTTTAACCAATCAGTGAGTTTTTATTCGGGAGCAGACTAAAGTCTCGGTTCAAAGTTTACAGATTTTGAGCCTTTAAAGGCTGAGATAGTGGAATGATATTCTTTGCTTATCGCATCGAACGTGTCTCAATTTACTCTGCCAAATATTGAAGAGTCGACTTCGAATAGCCACCGCATTTGCCACAAAAAGGCCGCTTATTAATTTTTGCATGTGCCTATTAGCCTCATTTTCATAACAATGCAGTAAGAATTTCAAAGCATTTGGTTTTTTGATCGATTTACAAATCAGACCGATAATCATTCTCGCTGTCGTTCGTTCTACGGCTGAATCTACAATCTTTTTCTCCAGTTCTTTCTAGTTTCGTCGCTTTTGATTTCCTTTTTCTTTTTCTTTTTCATTTTCTTTTCCTCTTTCTTTTTCTTTTTCTGTTACAAAAAATATTATATTATATAAATGTAGACCGTTTCTTAATATTGCCCGTAACCAATCGCAAGCGTGAAAACATTTTCGACCAATCAGACTTTCATTTCCACTCGGAACCTTTTTTTGCGACAGTTGTAAATTTCTGAAAACCGGTGATATGGCATCACTAAACCATCAAAGTAGCCATTGTGAATGTACCACTCACTAGAGAATTTTGTTTACCTACTTGGCAGCACAAATGGGATATGTCATGTTATTCCGCGTAGTTGTAATTTCACAACAAATTTAATAAGCTCCAACTTGTTTTGAAACAGTTTTTTTTTATTATTTTATTTTACTACCTCAAAATTTTAAACAAATAAAGGATGACTCCCGAAAGGTCACAACCATCGGAAGAACTCCAAAGCAATGATTCAGACGCCACGTACTGTTCATCATCGTCATTTTTCATAGGCGGCAATCAAATTCGCATAAAAGATGTCTCAGAAATAAACTCAAACGAAGCTGAAGCTGAACCATCTTCACCGTCTCGCAAAAGAAAACTACTCACAGGGATAAGTAGCACGTCGTCACAAGAGGATGACAGTGCTCTACAGAAAAAGCCAAAAACTGCGACAGATAACAGTTTAAATGACTCAACTGATCCACAACCGTCGACTTCAAATGGAGTTCATGGGAATAATGATCAAGGTGCCACAGAAAACAGAGCAGAACCAGACACAGGTGATGCAGACAATACAGAATCAGTAGAAAATGGTGCAGCTGCAGTAGCAGATGAAAATGCACATTCCAATGAAGCCGAAGAGACTAACGAAGCCGCTCCTGAGCAGCCAAAACCCGATCCAGATGCAGCCTCTACTTCCGGCGCGAGTAGTGGCGTGCCACCAGTGAAAATCAAAACAGAACCAGCTGATGATGAAGTTGGAACTGTTGGTCACATCACTCCGACCTCATCAAAAGACTTCAAACCGGCTGTTGTGGTCAAAAAAGAAGAGGCCACCTCCAGTACGACACGAGAATCCTGCAAATTTGGCATACGTTGCTACAGGTATGCGTGAATGCGTCTTTGACTTGACGCAGAAACTCAGTTTTTTTTCCTCTTTTTCCAGACGTAATCCGGCACACAGAAACGAGGAGGCACACCCGGGAGACAAAGATTACCGTCGGCCCGATTTTCCAGCTCCCCCAGATGGCACACCCGCCTGTCCCTACGGTGACCTCTGCTATCGACGTAACCCGATGCACTTCCAACAATTCAGTCATCCACCATCGAGTTAGTTTTTCGCCCACCAACTGACGGTGAAATCGATTTGATACCACCAACTAACATTGTACTCCGCCATTTTTTTTAATAAACTCATTTTAATCGCCTTTAACCGTTTCATTTCATTGAAAATGTTTTCCCGTGTGCGTGAGTTGAGGATCTCATCAAATCGAGTTCACCATCAGTTCTGTTGTGTTGTCGTAAACCAAACTGGTTTCTCGTTTCAGCTGATTTTGAACAGAACTGGAAGAACTACAAAATGCGCTTGAGGGAACGCAAGAAGCAGACAAATTATGCGAACTCGTCGTATTCGGATCTTGACGACGATGAATACGATTTGGATGATCCATTCATCGATGACGGCGCCTCCGATGAAGACTTCCTTCCAGACGATAGTGACGATGTAGAGTTCTCCGAGGAATTTGTGTAAATAAAATCCATCAGGACGGAGCTTTCTTTTATGCGTACACGCGGGCAGTTATGCTGAAACTTGTTACATGCTTTTATATAATATATATTTTTAAACAACAAGTGTTAAAGAAATCTAACTGCAGTTTATTTTAATTCTGTGTCGTATTTGTCTTGCTGCGCATCGAAATCGGCAGATTCGTACGCATTTGCGTCAGATTCTAGTCTTCAGCTTTTGGACTCTCGACGAAGCGAACACTAGATTTAGTTTTAGTGGGGCGACAGCCCCATTTATTCGCTTAAAACAAGCGGGGAAAACTTAACCTAACTTAAAAACTAACTGAAAACCACAGACTACCCAACACACATTTGTTTGATTTGTTGTTCAAAGCTCCCACACGTATTCACAGACAGAAAATGTTATAAAAAACGCTGTCAAATAAAATCAAGGGGCAAGAGAAGTAGAAGTTGGCTCATTTGTGCTGAAAACTTAATCTAACTTAACATCTAACGGGGAGGCGGTTTGAGGCTGCAAAAACGAACTTTTGGGGTGGGCGGATTAGAGGGATGGATGTATGCGAACTCCTTTCATTTTTCACTAACGATGCAGATGATCCAAAAGCTACTCGATTCACTGAATTTAGGGGTACTGCCACGTATCGTGCATGCTGGTAACACGGGTTGGTAGTATCTTCCGAAGATTACACATCCATTGACGCAAAAAAAGGGGTACTGCTAATCGGCCACCCTTATTTGTGAAAAAAAAAAAGAAAACTTCATTAGCAGAAGTAAACAAAAATCACGGTCATAAATTACCAACAGCTGCAGATGCATCATCCATTAGGCAGTCTTCTCGTCGACTCGACAGCTTTATTTTAAAGATACCCAATGGCAGGACTTAGATCTTTTAAGACCATGTTATCGGTATTGAGACCGGGAATCACCATGTGGTGGTCCTTGTAATAATTGCATTAGTTAAACGTTAATAAAAACTCCTGACTCGAAGAACTAAGGTCATGCTCTACAAGACCCTTATCCTGCCAGTCCTACTGTATGGAGCCGAAAGTTGGACGATAAGCAAGACTGCAGATACTTGGTTCCTTCGAAAGAAAAATTCTACGGCGGATATTCGGTCCAGTCTGCGAGGAAGGCGAATAGAGGAGAAGACATAACTGCGAACTTTTTTTGCCTTCCGGACTATATCCACATCTTTGTACAGCTCGTAAAGTTTGCGGTTATGTCTTCTTCTCCCTTCGCCTTCCTCGCAGACTCGACCAAATATCCGCCGTAGAGTTTTTCTTTCAAAGGACCCAAGGATCAGCTCTGTAGTCCGGTTTATCGTTCAGCTTTCGGCTTCATATAGCCGGATTGGCTAGACAAGAGTCTTGTAGAGCATGACCTTAATTCTTCGAGTCAGGAGTTTCGCCACTAGCTATTAGACAAAGCGAAGTAGCAGCGGTTGCCGTGGGTGATTCTACGAGAATGTCGCTCGTTCTTTAGGTTTCGCCTCTGCTCTTTTGCTTCTTCTGCTTAACTAACTCGAAGTTATGGCTGCCAACGGTCACATTTTGTGCTAGGCAGTGGGTGATGCATTCTTTCTTCTTCTACTTCGTTTTGTCCTCATTTATCTTGTGAGACCACCTCGTTTAGCCTGCTCCTCAATCGTGATGCGCTGCGCAGATGCAGATCACAGCTAGGCGATCGCTTATTGCTGGTCATAAGTCGCTTACTTTTGACCTCAGCCGTTTTCCCTCGACGAATTCGCATCCCAATTAGTGCATTCTTTTGTCGCAACTGAAATAAATATCGCACTATTTCCTCTTCATTACCCCGTGTCCTATCCAGCGTTTGTCTGGATACCCGCCCTATACTGCGTGATGATATTTTTCAGGAGTGATGTTGAGCAGCTCCAGAGTGAAGAGAATTCTCACCTTCCAGGAACATACCCCCAAATCGTTGTCCTTTTTCTTGCCGAATTGTCGTTGTTGGTTTTTCGTATTGTTATCCGAGGCTGTTAGCTCTTCCTTCTTCTTTTGCGGGCGTTACAGTTCGGGATGGGTCTGGGCCTCAGCCAACATGCCTCGCTCTTCCATAACAATAATTTTTTTTACATGGGACTGTCGTTAGTCCTCCACATAAGCGCCATCTTGGCAGGGTTGGTATCTTCTTTCCATCTCTCCCTAGGTACCTACGGCCCGTGCTGTGTCTTAAACAGGATACTTAAGGGTAGCCTCTATCCCTTTAGCACGCGCCAATTATAAAAAAAAAACACCTTTAACTCTGAACTTCTTAATTTTTTTGTTCCTTGTTCTTTATTAATTCTGCGTTGTTCTCTTTTCAATGATCTAAGTATAATAAAACGATTAGAATTAATATAAAAGTGTGTATTAATTATCCATTTCATTTGTTCAAACAAAACATTTGGATAGGATCCTCTTGCCTAGGACCGAAGCTGCATACATCGGATGATCTCCCAACGGTTGTTAAGAAAGCTATCCAGAAGGTTTAGCGAGAAGGTTGTATGCCACTTGATCTGCACACTATAGGGATCAATGCTGCCAATTTGCCACATTGAGCGCGATCAACAACTTTACCCTATGTGTAAAGGCCCAGCTAATAAATGCGCGTTAGGTCTTAAGTCTTAGATATTAGTGACTGCCTATGCTATACGCAGGCTCACGTAAGCCATTTGTTGGCCCATTGTGTCGTCACACATCCGGATTGTTTCCAATGCTCAGACTCGCTGATAAAAGCGTGTTAAAATAGAGTCATCCAATCTTCGCAAACCTTACAAAGCACTGGGTTAGTAGTTATCGGTCACTTCAGTCTTCACAAGATCAACTTAGGTGGGTTACAGTATTGCTAACATTGGTTCTAGTTTTTCCAATAAATATTATCTTGCAAAGTATATTTATTAATAAATGTTAACAAACATCATGAAGTGATTGAAAACATAATCATCTATTTTCTAATTACTGTTCTCGAAACAAATCTTGGATCAAAACAAGTTGCCAAATTGTAAATTTCTAAATTGTAAAATTCTTTGTTGTCAAAATTTATGTGTCTTTTTTTCAAATTTGTAGTAAAAATTGAAAATCAAATAGCGCCCTGTTATCATAACCAGTTGGATTTGCCCCAAAAAAATAAGAACATAATATGGTAAGAAATATGAATTAAGCATCAAATGCCTTCGTCCACAGGCTAACGCAAAATATTTTAGTTGTGTCGTCTTGTCCGAAACAGATTGCCAAGAGCCTCTTATAGTAACATCCGGCCGAACATCAAACAATGGTACAGTCCACTACGATTAACAGATAATGTTTTAATAGCAGAAGACAGCAGCAAGGCGGTGGTAACAATCAATTGCCCGAAAGTGTTGAACTCGTTAAACGTGGAAACGATTAAATCGATTTATGACCACCTGAAAGACTTCCAAAAGTCAAAAACTTTGGTGATAATGAAAGGAGAATGCAACAGGAGTTACGGCATTGGCGGTGACATTGAATCGATGATAAGATACGGTCTCTCCGAAGCGAAAAACTGTTTCCGCGAGGTCTATAGGATGAATTACCTCATTCAGAACTTTAAAATTCCCTTCATCGCCTTTTTGGACGGACCCGCAATTGGCAGCGGAATAGGCCTGTTTATCCATGGAAAATATCGTATCGCTACCGAACGTGCGTCGTTGGCACTAATGGAAACATCCATTGGAATGTTCCCTCATGCGGGTATCCTGCATTTCCTTTCACGGCTCACAGGAAAACTTGGCATGTACCTATGCATGACGGGGCACGTGCTCAGTGGAAAGGATCTAGTGAGCTCGGGTATCGCCACGCATTACTGCAAAAGCCTCCATCTACAAATGCTAGAGTCAAGACTACTTCGATGTTACGATCCACACCACATTGACGACATCGTGGCTAACACCACAATGGTAGTTAAAGACGAGTGCAGTCTGACTCCTTACTATAATCAAATAAATTTGTGTTTCAACGCAAGGACGGTCGAGGAAATTTTTCAAAATCTTGAGAGGGACGGCAGTGATTGGGCGAAAACTACCCTCGCGGTAAGTTATCGATGGTCAAATTTTGAGAATTTTCCAATAATCTTTGATTTCAAATCAGACGTTGAAGCAAATGTCTCCGATGTCCTTGAAGATAACGCATAGAGCGTTGGAAGAAGCATCCCGACTCTCGCTAGCAGAAAATCTTCAGATGGAGTTTCGAATGATATCGCGTTTGGACAAGACCAACGTTCGAGAGGGTATTCGCTCGATAATCGTTAAGGACATAGATCCCCATTGGAAACCGGCGAACATTGAAGGTGTCTCTGACGATCAATTAGCGATTTTCTTTAATAAATTGCCTGACACCGAAGAACTGAATGTGTAAGTTAACTGTGAATCAAATCACAGTTAAATTTTGAGAATAATATTCATTTTCCCCCATACAGACATGCAAAGACTAAGTAAGGGCTAAAAAGACCGTGAGGTAAATATTTCCTTCGTGCAGTACCACAGTTGCACTTGCAAAAGTATGGACTTTGAAAGTGCACTGAACATCCATCGAAAATTGTACCACGGACTGTACGAATTTATTTATTAGTAATAAAAAAATGTTTGTGGTTCGTCGTTAACTTAACATTTTTGTGTTTTTCTTTTAAACCCTTTCATGTCCAGTGTTGTTCGTGAACAACATGAATTTCATCTGCCGACAACAAAGATATTGGCGCAATTGCAGAAAAAGTGTTCATTCTAAGACCCAATTACAATCCCTTGATTTCTGCTTAAAGTGTCTCTTAGTGCCAAAAGAACATTCGAGATCTCTCACTTCGTTTTTACTGAAGTGAAAAAATATTTTTCATGCGGCTGGAATTAGAAGGGGTCATGAAAGGGCTAATTGCGGTTTGATTGCGAGCAGATTTCAACAGTACTTTAATTTCAAAAATCCGAAACTAAACGGGTCCGCCAATGTTTGAAGTCAACACTGGCTCGGACGTAGACTTAGCTGTCATAAGCTTGATACACACCAACCACTAGGATGAGGCCACCAGTTTTACAATTGTTTTTCGCCTTTCAGAGCCGGTGAAAACGACACCATGGATAAGCCAGCCGGCGGAAGACCTGTGACGACGAATACCGATCGAATCATGGAAAACATCGAGTTAGACCGGCATGTGGCATCTCGTGACATTGCCCAGGAGATGGGAGTTAGTCACCAAACCATTTTAAACCATCTGCAGAAGGCTGGATACAAAAAAAGCTTGATGTTTGGGTGCCACATGATTTGACGCAAAAAAACCTTCTGAACCGAATCAACGCCTGCGACATGCTGCTGAAACGGAACGAACTCGACCCATTTTTGAAGCGGGTCCAGGCCAGGTAGGTTTTGCTGTGTGTTTGGTGGGATTGGAAGGGAATCATCCACTATGAGCTGATCCCATATGGCCAGACGCTTAATTCTATCATCTACTGCGAACAACTGGACCGCTTGAAGCAAGCGATCGACCAGAAGCGTCCACTACACCCGTTGGCCAACAGGAGGGGTGTAGTGTTCCACCAGGACAACGCCAGACCACACACTTCGTTGATGACTCGTCAGAAGCTACGGGAGCTCGGATGGGAGGTTTTATCGCATCCACCATATAGCCCGGACATAGCGCCAAGTGATTACCACCTGTTCCTGTCCATGGCGAACGCCCTTGGTGGTGTGAAGTTGAACTCAAAAGAGGCTTGTGAAAAGTGTCTGTCCGAGTTCTTCGCAAATAAGGAGGGGGGCTTATGAAGTTGCCGTCTAGATGGAAACAGATTATCGAACAAAACGGCGCATATTTAAACTAAATCCGATCACTGTAACACTCTTATGAAAAGGCCAAAAAAGCGGAAGGGAGATTTTTGACAACCTTATATAACGTTTTTTGTGCATTAATAATGGGTATGTCCGCCATTTTTGGATATAACCTCTACAAGGCGGATTGGATTAGAATCATAGTTTTTTTTTTTAATAATCATAAGAAATCTAGGCATCACGGATAGATTCGATTAAGGCATCCTTGTCTTCAAATTGTGTGCCACCTTCATAAACTTTACGAGATAGCCATGACCAAAGGCCATGGCAAAAGTTCCACACTTTCTGATTGAATCAAATTTCTAAAAACCCTGGGGGTGTGGATGAGGGCATTGTCGTGTTAGAAAATCCAAGACAGAGGTCCCAAAATATTTTTCATTTTTTGAAATGATCGTTCCAGCAAACATTTATAGTTATTCCCGTCCATTGTTGTAGACAAAAACTCTAAGTCGATTTTCCCATAGTAGGTAATAGCTCCCCACACTATTACACCTGATGTACGGCTATGATGTCTTGCCAAAAATAAGCTCTTCTTTTCTCAGATCATGGAAATAAAAGTTGTAACCATCGGGACCGTCAAGGTTTTTTTTTTTTTCATCCGAAAAGACAACGCGTTTCCATTCACTGCTCCAAGCGACATGCTCTCTTTGCCAAATTCATCCGCTGCTCCTTGTGTACTTGGCCCAAAATAGGTTTCTTTTTAAGTTTTCTTCTCTGAATAGTATCACAAGATAACGACAATGTTACGAAAAGAAACATTATTAAAACTAAGGTAAATCGTTATTATTGCACAGATTTATTTTTATTAAAAAAACGAAGGGTTAGAAAACTTACAAAACATACAGTGGCGTGCAAAAATGCATACATACTCGGCGGTCGTATGGTTCTTTGTAAATAAAAAACCTCCCACTTGACCGATTTGAATGATTTTTGTGTTATTTGTTTCCTTACTTCATCACCAAAAAAATTAAGTACAAAAAGCAGAATGGTCCTATGTCTTCTAGTTCAAAAGAAAACCAGCATAGACCAACCACTTTTTTAAAGAAAATTAAAGTTACTATTACTGAAAGCAAGTGCCTTTGTGCATAAGAGTGTGACTTGCTCATTTAAAAAGTTGTTGGTCTTTTCTTGTGTGCTTGGCCTGGAGTTGATCTCTTCAAACACAGTAGGGACCCTCAGATGCTGGTGGAGATCACTGTTTTTGAAATGGAACTTTCCCTATGTTTCTAAGGACGCAATGAATAACGTAGGATCTAGTTTAATAAAAGAATTTTGTTTGTTAATATGATTAATATGATTTCCTGCCTGTAAGCCATTCTGTTTATCGCAGTTTAGTATCTAATTCACTTCTTTTGATTTTAATGTGCTCTTTCCAACTCGACATCTAGAGTCATATCTAGATACTTGGCTGTATTAGCGTAAGGTATTACCATGCCTGATACTATTATAGAGAACTATGAGACAGATTTGCTTGTCAAATCAATATGTACAGATTTGCTCGAGTTCAGTTTTACTCTCCATCTTTGCGTCCAGCTGACAATTTGATCAGTAGCAGCTTGCAGTTTTTGCGTGTCTCCAACCACTAGGACTGCTGTGTCGTTGGCAAATGTTGCTGGCCTAGTGAACTATTTTGTTTGTAGGTCTTTCGTGTAGACGAGGTATAAGGTATATAGCCCGAGGACACTTCCCCCAGGGGATCTTCCCAGCTCGGATCTGCAAAAGGTTAAGGTAACAGTTTTCTTCTTTTATGCGAAAGTAACACGATGTTAGTTAGAACTCTAATAGGTGGAAATATTGTTCTGAGAGAAACCGCTTTAGTTTATTAGATAGATACTACTACTACCTAACGCGAAGAAGTCAGGCCTGTCCTGTATGGGCTGTTACGCCGCCTATTTATTTTATTTTACTACTACTACTACAACTTAGAAAACTAAAAATTTGTCAGTATGATACATAAACATTTCTCTCCCATTTTACTTTTTAAAGTACAGTTAAATGAATTCTACAATTAGCCATGTAAATTGAATGTAAAATAGTATATACGATCCCATTGTACAATATAAAGTACCCCTTCATTACCAACAACGTTATTTTAACCTCAATAAACGGATATTACCATGAAAATGTGATTTTTCCAATTTTAAATACACTTGGCAGTTAATGGTCTGCTGAAACAATTCATTAGTTATAGTTAAGTTTATGCCTCCTCAAACTCGGTCATAAAAATAAATGAAATTGCTACACAGCACAAAGCTAAATATTATTGTAAAGAGTCCCCCCACTAAAATGTCATACGTAATCTTACCCACTTTTTTGCCGTGCCTTATTTTATTAACCAACTATAAGTTCGAACGTTATTTTCTATTATCACCTACCTACCCATCGATCATCGATAAATCGTTGTTATTTGCATAAGAGATCTTTGTAAATAAATAAGAAACTTAGCACCCATATGGAGTTACTTTACAAATGAGGTAAAGAAATCGCATGTTCTGCGGCAGATATACGAGATTATCATTTGCATTTGTATCGTTTTTCAAATAGAAACTGGCAAGATATTAAAATCATTATCACACAACGTGCTACATGTTCTATTTCTACCTGTTTGATGTTTATTTATTGATCGCGTTGTTACTGAGTACACTCGGTGAACGAGATTTAAGAAATTACATCTCTGTTTGTTTGCTTGTTTTCTTTTCTATTCGTATCATTCGTTTAGCATACGAAGACAACTCTGTGGCTCGCGTTTAGGTAGATTGCTGTCACAAACAAGGAAAACAATTAAATAAATGATTACTCTCAAGTCACACCCGTGGTGTTTATTTTCTTTTCTTTCTCTCTGTACACAGTTGGGACCTTTGGTATGGAATCTGCAGCAGAAGCACTCCAAAAGACCAGGTCCGACCATTGTCAAGAAATGCAAAGTATTGAGTTTCATTGTTTAAAGGTGCTTTTTGACAACGTTTTGTCGTAACACAAAAATGTTTTTTTTTTTTCAATCAAATCTGTGCTCCAGCTCGTTCGGATCTTTCCACATTGTCTTTCAGCAACTAATTCCCACCTTTCATCGGTATCTTTCCCTAGTCTTTTTGCCCCGGAGGGAAAATTCTTCGCGGCAGGATTTGCGTCTAGCCATTGCAAAGTGTTATTGCGGTTTTGTCGCTGATGGTTCTGATGGAATAACCAGCCGCAGTCTGGTTATTTCTTATCTTTATTGCGGTTCGCCCTGATTGAATAACCAGGTGCAGTCTGCCTATCGTTCATTGTGAGTCGTCTTGATTGAATAGCCAGCTACAGTCTGGCTATCTTTTATTGTTCAGAGTTTGGAACTTCAACCTAATATCACAACTTTCGTTCTCCGTTGAATTTTCAATCGTAGTGCACGGATTCCTTTGATAATTTTTCTATGGCCAGAGTGAATCTATGAATCTCTATGATGAGTGAGTCTATAATAGCGTGGCCGTTTATGCATCCCTTTGGGCTAAGAATCAGTAGTTAGTTAATACGCACAATTCGATTTAGAACCAAGGTGCATCTGGGTTGAACTGAAGATTGTAACCTAACCTCACAATGCCGTTCCTTTACTAAGTGCTCTTGTCAAATGTGGTACAAGAAATCGTCTGAATATTGGTGATGGAAACTCTGTGAAAGGTGAATCTAAGTCAGCGTATTCGGTCCACAGACGCTTTGGCACGGTAGCCTTCCATTTAGGAAATTCATTTTACATCAAGCAAACATTCCACTAAATGTTGCTTCCGCATGTGAAATGAAACTTTTAAAGTAAAACAAATTGAGATGAATGTTCTCCAAGCGACTGAGGAAAGAACATAAAATAAAATACAAAATATATAAATAAACTGAAACAAAATCCATTCGAATTCGACGTCAGAGACAACCCTTATTCAACAATAATATATTATAGCGCCACTTTAACATTTGAACTTGTTCGGAAGCCGTCATCCATGCACGCGCCTTTAAATCATTTAAAAAAAAAAAACTTTGAACTCGCGTCTACTTAACCGGCGGGGCATATTAATGACCGTCTAATCAGTGAACCAACGGGGAGTAGCAATCGACTTTAACAACAGCCAGTAAAACTAGTTAAGATGTATTACAAAAATGTATATAGATATATATATTTTTCTTTTTCTATAAAAAAATATTCATAACAATGTATAATTTCGATAGAAATTATTTGCAACCTGTGTTTTTATTCTTACTTACTATCTATTTATTTATTTTTTTTATCTGTGGAACTAGATTTGAATGCAAAATTTATTTTTCACTTATCTCATAATACGTACATATGAGTTTTTTTTAGAGAAAAAAAAAAAAACTATGAATATAACGAAATGCCTTTGCTGGTCAATATTTGAGTTTAAAATGTCGCATAAGGTCGCACTTATCGCCTACTTTAGGATGATCCTCTGTAAAATAAGAAAATTAATGAATACCCGAAAAAATAATGAGCGCATGTTGGAAAACAGAAGCGTGCAGAACTCATCGAGGAAGGAGGAATGTTAGCAGGAAAAAAAATTATATAAAAATATAAGTGTATATAAGTAGGTGTAAAAAAAAAGGAAAAAGAATTAACTAGAAGATATTTTTAGGCTTAGCAACTAGTAAATGCAAAGAAGCTTATAAAAAGGCACACACACAGAGCAGCTAACAACACCATCCAAGCTAAATTGGATGGATTACCGACAGAGATAAGTGTAACAATTACAATTTCAGTTCTTCAGTGTCGGGCAATTTGGCAAAGAAACGTGCAACATTTTGTTCGGTAACAGCTTCAATGGTTCGTGGATTCCACTTCGCCTTTTGGTCCTTATCGATGAGCAAGGCACGAACACCTTCTTTGAAGTCACTGTCCTCTAAAAAGCGCACAACCATGCGATACTCCATCATTAGGCACTGTTTGAGGGAGAGATTGGCTCCGTGCTCGAGCTGACGGTGCGTGACTTTCAGTGAGAGGGGAGACATCTTCCGCAAGATCTACGAAAAAAAAAAGAGGAAGATAAGTTAGCATTCGTTGAGTGCGTGAACAAATCAAGTTTATCATACGTCCAGAGTATTCAGGGCCCAGTCTCCGCCGTCTCGAGCAAGATTTCGGAAGATTTCCTCAATAGACGCACCATTGAAGCAATTGTTTATCGTCTCCAAGTGAGGACGCAGGACGAACTCCTTTTGTGGTTTCGCTGTCAGGCTGTTCATAATGTCTGGGATGTCGTCCGGGTCGTTGCAGTTCATGAGAGCTGACTGTAAATCGTCGAGCTTATCGCTGGGGCAGTAATGTGTCGCGATGCCGGCGTTGGTCACGTCCTCTCCCTTCAGACGAAATCCTGTCAAGCCAAGGTACATGCCGAGTTTGCCACTCAGCCGCGGCAAGAAGTACGAGCCGCCAACGTCGGGAAACAGGCCGATGGCGGTCTCTGGCATTGCGAACAGAGTGCGCTCAGTGGCGACACGATACCTGCCGTGGACAGAGAGCCCAACTCCTCCGCCCATCGTGATGCCATCCATAAATGCAATATACGGAATTTTGTAGTTTCCAATTAAGTGGTTCAAAGTGTACTCCTCCCTGAAGAAACTCTTCGACTCTTCCGACGGACCAGACTCAACGACAGCACGCACATCGCCCCCAGCGCAGAAACTCTTATCTCCTTTTCCCTTTATGATAACCAATAACTTAGATTTCTCACATTTTTTCAAATGCCTGTAGATCTTTCGGACCATTTCCAGGTTAATTGCGTTTAATGCTTTCGGACGGTTTATGATGATCATTCCCTTTGAAGAACTCTCGCTGGCCAGCACAGTGTCAATTGATGGTGCCGACGACATCGCACGTAGCGCTGTGAGCCTTCCAGTGCCACAGGCGGCCGGAATTAGGGTACGAGTAAGAAGATTGTAAAGCTGAAAAGTGTAAAGATAGAAATGTCAAACAACACGCCCAAATTCAAGAGGTTCGTTTTTTCATTTGCTCATTATGTGAGTTTAAATTGATTAATTATGCGTATTTAAATTTTATATGAAATAGATTACCATTTTGTTCTAGTTAAGTGAACCGAGTTGCGCAATCGGAGGGAAAAATCCACTATGTAGAAGAAGAGAATGAGCGTGTAGTGTTTGTGTAGTTTGTTGTGAGAGACGTACTTTGTTTTTATGGTGTGTTGAATTTATTTCAAGGCCACAGTGGTGGCGATAAAAATGTCTACGTGAATGGCTGGCATGTGTCAAAGTGCACACTTATCCTACGATTACATTTTCAGAATGTTTCTTAAGAATTTTTTTTTTGAATCCATTGTTAAAATGCATTTTTATGCATGCATTTTTATGCATGCATTTTTATACAATGCACAACGGGTAGAATTCAGTAGTAAATACATAAGAAATCAAAAAAATGTACATAAAAAAAAACTCGCTTAGTGCACAGATTGATTGGCTCCACTTTTTGAACAATCTTAGATTTAAGTGTCCAAGCACTTGAAATCGTTATAACTTTTTATATTTGCAATAATTGTCCTGAATAATAAAGATCAACACCATTGACGGCAGCTATTTGAATAAAACGTAGTGTATTTCATAGACGAATAGATATTATTTCATAATTTTTCTAAAATTTCTGTTTTATGGGGTTAATCGATTTTTCCTCTGAACTGCTCAAATATACATTGGAGATTTTTTTAAAAACATTTCTAAAGAGATTTTATCAGTTACAGAGTCTAGACGCAAACGAAAGCCTTTCTGGAAAATATTGAAACAATTTCTATAGGAATTTCGTCAAGTGGCAAGGACATTGTTCAACAAGCCGTATAATCTAATATCCAATATTTTCGGCCAAATACTTTAAATTGTTTTTTTTTTTTGCAAGTAATGCTCAAAGAAAGTAAATCGAAAATATCTCTATATATACAAATTAATGTTTGTTTGTAGACTTGTAAATGGTAAGAAATAGAGCATTGATGTCTTTGGCAACTTTATTCTGTCAAAAAGATTTTGGTACCAATTTTTTTTTTGGGGGGGATGGCTCCCATTGAGGTGAAGTGGGGGCTGACTTTCAAAGTGCGCTTGATCCTGTCGAGTTATATATCAACCAAAAGATCTTTGAAAATTAGATTGAGCTTTTTTTCGGGTTTTGTCAGTGTCAGATATGAAGCTCGAAAGTTGTAAAAAGGGTACACCCTGTGACGCTTTTTAAATTTAAATTATTTTATGCGTAGCAAGGCGCGCCGGATACAGCTAGTTCATATATAAAAATCAAATTAATCATATTTAATAACCGAGAGCAAAAGAACCTTTTAAAATTAAGTACAAAGTACGGCTTCTAAGGTTTTTAAGTTGCTCTAAAATAGAATGTGTAATCCACATATTTGCGGGTACACGAAAAAGCTGCTTTTTGATTGAAATATTGAATCTCCCCATCGGCTGAGATTTTTGGTTACTATCCATACACTATATTGAGATCATCTCTACTGATCGGCTAGAATTGATGACAGAAACTACAAAGTGCGCACGCATACTTATCGGCATCTATCGCATTTATCTATTTACTTTTTGTAATTCGATCACATAACGCTTACATGCTTGCTATTCGTAAAAAACAAAAGCTTTATTGACATGAAACTGGCTACACACGTGCCGAAATAATTAGTTAACAAAGGTTTATAAGACCTTCAATTTAAGTTCAGAGTAATTGAAATATGTAAAATGCAAGTTTATGATTTTACGAAAAATTAAATATATTTTCCAAGAAATGCTTAGAGGAAATTTGTTGTCGAAAGTGGCTTTAGGAGAATAGATTTAACTCGAAATAGTTTTTAAATAAAATGAAAAAAAAAAAAAATGATTAAAATACCGCGCCCTAACCGCCAAATTATCGTAAGCAACAAAATACAAATTTCACAGGAGAGGCTGTTTTTTGTCGGAGCTAAAAAAAATGTAAATGTCGCTTACGACAGATTTTTATTTCTCAGTTGCTTTTAACTAGAATGTTTTATTCAAAAAACCAATGATGCAGAAAGACGCGCAGTCGAATAAACTATCGAACTGCATCAGTAACTCATTTTTACGATAATTTGGCGGTTGGAGCTCGATATAGTTATGGAGGATTTAAATTCTTTAAAATATAGCCAAAAACTCTGACCTTTCTTTAAAATCAAAAGACTTTATCGTTCCCATATTCCTAGTGATCAATAAAAATATATAAAAAAGATATTTATGCTTAGTTAAGTCTTTAAATTAACAAATACTCAATGTTCAATTACTTTTTGTCAAATTTGTTCCTTTTGTTTTTAATCCATGAGACATTTTTTGTATTTATATGATTTTCTATAAAATAAGCACAATTTTGAACAAAACTCAATCGGTTTTGTGACGTTTTTAAGAACAACTTTATAAAATGAAAGCGTTGGGTAAAATTTCTACAGAACGTATAGCTCCAATTGAGACTTTAAAGTTTAAGAAAAATTGTTGCAACATTTATTTAAATTGACTTATTAAAGCCATTTATGAAGACTGAACTCAGAAAAAATTGTATTAAATTTTAATTTGCAATAAGAAAAAGTTGTGAAAATTTTGAATTTGTTATTTTTATTGATTTACATTTACATTTGAGAAATGGAAGAAAATTTACCCAGTGACTTATGACTAATTATTCTTTAGCTAATTAATATCTTCTGCTCTCTTCTCAAACTAAACTAAACTAACTAACTAAATAATCTTTTTTTTTTTTTACTTATAGTATAGTACCTTGTTTGAGCAAAGTACAACGAGCATGATAAAGATCTGTTCCATAAAGCTGAGTCTGCACTGTTTCTGTTCACCTGGTTAAGCGTTGCTGCTGCTTGCCTCTAAAAATAAATATAAAAAAATCGCAAAAAATGTGTATAAACAAAAGACGCATGTTAAGTTGGCATAATTTTGTTTTTATTTTTATCTTTTAAAAAAGAAAAAGGAAGATCTGAAAATTTGCACGTAATATATTTGTACATGTGTGGCTATTTTTATACCAAACATTTTTATTTTTGCCCATAAAAATGACAAAAGAATTTTTTCCCGGTAGCAATTATGCTTTTAGAGAATGTGTTGTACAGTACTTAACGGATATAGGAAAATATAGAAAAATATGAAAACGTTTAACGGAAACAAAGAACAATAAACCATGTCCTTTCTAATATGAACTAACACTAAATAAAACTGATGTAAGGAAAAAGTTTATAAGAAAAAAAAAACTGATATAAATAAGTTTTTCATAGTACTAATATCTAAGATTATATGATCAATAATACGCTCATATAATTAATAAACAAACCATTTTATTTTATACTGCACAATACCTCAAAAAACATGGCTAAGAAGATTTGTTTTATACTGTGCGTACATTACCGCCTCAAACTTAATTTAAATTTTTTCCATTAATAAAGGGTGATTTTTTAAAAGCTAAAGGAAAATTTTAAAAAAAAAAAAACACATGAAATTCAGAAAAATGCATAAAAACTTTATTTGAATCGATAGTACGGTCCATATAATTTAATGTTTGAAGATGATTTCATGCAAATGTTAACCTTGACTGCGCCTTAAATGGTCCATCCGCTAAGTCCAATTTTGGCATACTCTTTCCAACATTTCGGCCGGTATCTCACGAATAAATACTTCAATGTTGTCTTCCAATGCGTCAATTGAAGCGGGCTTGTCTATATAGACATGAGCTTTAACATAGCCCCACAAAAAATAGTCTAAAGGCGTTAAATCGCACGATCTAGGCGGCCAATTGACCGGTCCCGAACGTGAAATAAAATGTTCACCGAACTCGCCTCTCAATAAGTCCATTGTTGCGCGTGCTGTGTGGCATGTGGCATGTGGCACCGTCTTGTTGAAACAACATGTCATGCAAGTCAAGCTCTTGCATTTTGGGCAAAAAATGCAAAAAAGTTGGATATCATCTCACGGTAGCGCTCACAGTTACGTTACGATTCGCATCATCTTTGAAGAAGTACGGTCCAATGATGCCACCAGCCCATAAACCGCACCAAACTGTGACTTTTTCTGGATGCATTGGTAGCTCTTGCAATGCTTCTGGCTGATATTCACTCCAAAATCGACAATTATGCTTATTTACGTACCCATTGAGCCAAAAATGAGCTTCGTCGCTGAACACTTTCTTAACTTTCTGAACTTTCTTAACAGAGCACGCATTTTGAAAATAAAATTCAATAATTTGCAAGCGTTGTTCGTTTGTAAGACGATTCATGGTTAAATTATAGACCAAACCACAAATAACCTATACAAGATACCCAGCTTTCCACGCTGGAAAACCCCTTGCCCACATTTTACACGCACACTTATTTGGGCTTCTGAGCAAATTCACGAACATTGTTATATGCTTCCGAGCAACTCCATTTTGTTCTAAATTTTAGATTTTCGCCGCCATTGCTTGTTGTACGGTGTGTGGATGGACGTTACTCTTTGAAAGCATGCAATAAATGTTTTTAATTAATATAAATAGGCTAAATGTGCTATTATAGTTTGAGTAATGGTTTGAGAAATACGCATTGCACCAAAAGAAACATTTTTTGTAGATATTTCCATTAAAATAAGCCTAAAACTTGCAAAAAAAATTGGTGGTTGCAATGACTAATCTTAAACAGGAACCAATTGGAACCAAACTCACACGTATTCACAGACAGGAATTGCATAAAAAACGCTGTCAAATGAAACTAAGGGGAAAGAGACGAGGGGGATGGATATCTTGTTTAGCTCATTTGTTGACCAAACTGAAGATGTTTGACAGTGAAACAAAACACGAAACGTGCGTCAGCTGTTTAAACCAGTGTTGCCAAAAAGGTAATAGCTAAAAAATCACCCTTTAGCTTAAACGAAATGGCAGTTGGTTTTGATAGTTAGGAACAATTTTTCTTATATACGTTGTTTTTTTATAAAAAATATTTTTTATCTCATTAAGAAAGTTTATCTCATAGAAGAAAAAAAAAACGGTTAAAAGAAAACGATTCTTTGCATTTTTAGTTTTTCTTATATCCGTTAAGCACTGTATTCAAAATCTCTAATGTATATAAAATGCTATGTTTGGGGATTATAAAGAGGTGTATCGTAGTGCAGCTTCAACCTGTTCCTAAAAAGTTTCAAGCTACGCTTGCGCATATCTCCTGATAAGTTGGAGCCAGCTGCGGAGGATCGGGTTGCCTGCAGATCTGTTCTGTACCAATTTCCCCAGCGACGCCGTTAGTGGAACTTGCGGTCAAGAAGATGATGATGATGAGTGTGATGAAACTGCTCTCTCGGGACCATTGAAATTATTCGGTATAAACGGACACCGTTGTGAAGGGGCATTTCCTCATGCCGGAGACCAGAGAAATTATTCCTTAAGAGGTGTATCCCTTATAGAGGGGTGTCCGTAAAGAGAAGTTTCACTGAATAATGTCGTATCGTAATGTAGGTTAAGGGCGGTAGCTTATTGCCCAACTACATAGTCTAATGTTCCTTTACAATGGCCAGATAATATAGCTCTGAAAACTGCTGCAAACGTAGTGTCATGTACAAGACAAGAAAATTATCAAAAAAACTATGTGTATTTATTGAAATTAAGTTTCGTTCATGATTAGTAACGATCTAACTTATGAATCTTGCAGCAAATCTCATCCAAGTGTAAAATAAAGTACCGCTTTCACATAATTCACTGGCATACATCAGAGGGAAATATACATTTCGATAATGAAACATAACCATCAATGCAAGCAACTTGAATTGACCCTCCAAAATTACAGCTAACCAAATGTCACACAAGACAAATTCAGAGAAAAACAACATTTGGCGAAGAGTGGAATGCTAGAAATTGAGTAAACGATAAATTTCCAAATCATAAAATTCTTAACCTTATCGGCGGTAAACATCAAATTTTTGACATTACCTTAAAACCACAAAACTGAAAACGACAGAATTGTAATAAGCAAATTTAAGAATAACAACGTTTGGTGGAAGGTAGAACAGTAGAAAAACAGTGCAAATTTTTTTCTATTTCACCGTAGTAAATCTCAAACCGTTGGCGTTATTGAGCGCAAAACGAAAAAGAAGTTTCAACCCTGTAACAATATGCATGAATTATCTATAAGGATTAAGGAAGTGTGTGTGTATAACATTGGCGAGTAGTTTTCCAGCTGAAAAGTTGCACATTACTCTTTCAACGATTTCTGATTACTGATTTCTGGATACAACACTTCGTAAACAATTTGTTTTTATATATCCCAAAAGAAAATATGTCTTCTAAACCGAATCAGAATCGTTTTCGCAACAAGGGCGGAAAATCCCAAAACAAGGATGACACAAAAGTCGATGAGTCTAATCCTGTAATTATTTCATTTAAGCAGTACGCAATTGAGTTGGACGATAAACACGACCGCTACGAGAGAATCGTGAAGCTCGGCCGTGATACAACAATCGAATCCAAGCGCATTATATTCTTGCTCCATACAATCGATCCCACGTAAGTCCCAAAGTTCCAACCGGCACCATTCGACTGGAATAACATTTCTTTTTTTGCAGTAAGAACAACAAGGAGAAGGTGTTGCTGGAGGCGAAGAACCGGTTGAATTCGCTCATTACGACAAAATTCTCGGAGATAGCCAAAGAATTAGAAGACCGTGATCCTTACCAATACTTAAGGGCCTACTGCTTCGGTTTACAGGAGTTCATTGAAGCCTACTCTTACTATGAATACCTTAATAGCTCGGATCTCTCGGACTGGAATGTGCTTCAAGAAAAAATGAATTTCACTGTTACAGCCGAAGGTACTGAATGTACGAAGGATCCTCTCGTGAAAGAAACAAAGCTATGTTGCTTCGTTGATCCCACAGAGTATATTCTGGGTCTGGGGGATTTAACTGGTGAGTTGATGCGTCGGTGTATCAATTCTCTTGGCAGCGGAGACACAGCGACTTGTGTTGATAGCTGTAAAGTCCTGCAGAGCTTCTATAAAGGGTAAGAGATTGAATGATGATTTGGGATTTATTATGTGTGGTTTGGTTTGTAGGTTCTTGGGACTTCATGCAGTTAGAAACCGTGAGTTCGGAAAGAAACTTTACACTTTACATCAAAGTGTCCTCAAAGCTGAACACGTCTGCTACAATCTTAAGGTTCGTGGCGGCGAAGCAGCTCGACGTGGAGCACTGACTGATGAGAAGCCAGAGGACCTCGATGAAGGATTCTTTTAAAGTTTCATTTTATAACTATATTTATGTCAAATTAAAGATATTTTAATTCGTGTCATTTTCTAATTAATCGTGTTTTTGTTTTGAAATTTATTGCTCTATGAGTGCTCTGGGGGTGAAAACTCTTGAGATGAAATTCTAAACGTTTCCTTCGTTTAAAAGTTGAATTATATTTTTTTTTAAGCTAATTTTTCAACAAAAAGAGCTGTACATTTACATTTTTAGATTACTGGAGTTTAAAGAAAAAAACGTTTTCGAATTTCACACCTCGTAGTATTCTCTACAAAAAAAAAAAAGTTCAGAGACCTAACCATGTATTCGGAAACGTTGCCTGCGGTCGATGATACTGCAAACAGGAAGAAAGACATTAAGAGAGTATTCATTTACTGTCCAAGTTGGTTTCGGCGGTATTCAAAGATGACCTGTGCCGAGTCGAAACTAGGAAGCAAGGCCGAGACAAAGATGGCTCTGGTCAACAAATTTCGAATGAAAACCAAATTTTCACAACCCCATCTTTTCCCAAAAACAAAACAAGGTTTGTGTTGAATTTTTCCAAATATTTTTAATTTTTATTTATATCGACAGTTTTGTTACAATTTTGAATGTTAATTTTTTTTTTTACTTTACTCACCGTACTATACGAATAGCGTTGACGAAATTTTACCGAAAGTTTTATTTAAGTTGAACATTATGTTTTTCGTTATCCAAAAATGTGGCAAAGTATTCGCCTAATATGCACCAAATGTATTGAAGTTTTGATTCAATTACTTTGTGTGTCTCTTGCCTTAAAAGTGTCTTCAATAAAATTATTTAACTCAAACAAATTTTCAATTTTGTCTTGATCAAGATTTAATTTTTCAATTTCGCTGGACCATGCTGCGGCATCTACTTGAAGCTGTAGACGAATTTTCTCATCATCTGAGGGGAAGCTCATAGGTCTGGATGTTGATGATGTGACCGCGGAAATATACGGCTGTTGAAATGTACTTGTCGAAGTTTTTTCTTTAAGATGCTTCAAACGACGTAGGGATTCCTCGGTTTTCTGGACGGAGGTCAGTACATCCATCACAGTATTGTAATACCTGGAAAGAGAATCGACTGTGACTACTATTACTCGGTCAGGTTTTATCTTACTCTTGGGTAATTTGAGAAACAGCCTCTGCAAGAATCCCACGGACAAACGATGAAGTATGCCCTGCATCAAATTGCTCGTGGAACGCTACAATCGGTGCCAGCATCTGCTCAACGTAGGGTGAGCTGCGGCTCGGTATACCGCGGTTGGTTTTTCTGTAGAGGCGGGGTATGTCATTGACTAGCTGGATGCTCTCCATGCTGTCTGAAGTCAGGATTTCGATGATTGCCTTTTCAATGGCAGTCAGTTGGAACTGCAGCGTCTGCTGGGCATCGTCTACGGCTGCGGTAAGGATCTCATCGTTGTCGGGAATTTTCGTGGACAGAAGGTCCAGCACGTAGGGCAGTTTCTGTATGAATTTCAGCGTATTGGCGTACATAGACATCAACATGCTGGTCTTAGTTACTTTTAGAACCAAATTTTTACGGTTTAAGTATGCCACAGCATCACTTATCCACTGCGATAGCCTTAAAATGATTTGTATAGTCAGTTTAAAGAACTTGGGGAATACTTCCATTAGGAATATTCCCTCAGACCAACAGCGATCAATCGCCTCAAGCGCGGCCTTGAACGGAGTCAGCTGAAACTCTTCACCTTCGAAGATCTTTTTATCGTCGAGGACTGGCTCTAACACGGCCTCGAAATCGCCGGCGATCTCTTGAAAGCAAATCTGAAAGTAGACAGGGAGATTCCATCGATTGTAGAAACTCTGCGTCTGCGTATGGTTACGGAAGTACTGAATCGCCTCCTCGTTGTTCAGAATCTCTTCGATTTTCTGAATGAATTCCGTCGTGCATTTGTATTTTACATAGAAAACTTCTGAATTTCCCGGCGCAAAAATAGATGACATTTGATTTTCAATTCGTTGCTCCACCTCGCTCCAAAAGCTATTTACCAGAAAGTTGAACCCCTTTAATTTATCCGAGTACTGCGTTATTCTCAACAGGTCAGTCATGTGCAGGGATATGAAGTTAAGAACCTTGCTGTATATGCCTGCCAGTCCTTGCGGAGAGTTCTGAAGAAAATACTCAGATATGTTGTCGGTCATGTACGGCGCGACCATGTCCTCTTTGAATGCCACCTCAGCATCGGCACAGGCATCGAGTGTGATGTATATGCGGAGACACCGCTCCAGGCCTTCGGTGGCAGTACTTGTTGCATTTTTTACAGATAAGCCAAAAAATAACCTCAGTTTTTTTAAAATATTTTCATTCAAAGTTTCAATTTTCTTTTGTTGTTCTTCTTTTAAATATTCTTCACAAAATTGCTTATTGAATTTTAATTGAATAAGCTCTAATGCCGCTCGCTCCAAATCGACAGCTTTGACCGAGTCACTTAGTTTGTAAGCCAGCAGCTCGTCCAACTTTTTCATTGTCTCAAAGACTACCTTTAAACTTTGGAGGTTTCTTTTTAAAATTCTTAAATCATCCTTTTGCTTTAGGAATTCCCTTACTTCTTGTTCGTTATGATTGATTAATTCTTTTATGCTTAAAATATCTTCTCGAAATGCTTCTAGAGGCTTACGAATTGTCTCAATAGACTGATCTAGACCAACAAGGTTCGCCGATAGACTTACAAAGTCTGCATAATCTTCGTTGATTAGATCGATCATTGATGATCGCAGCACTTTTAGGTAAACACCTAGATTATCTCGAAGCAACTCTAAGCTTGGAACATTTCGATTCTTATGTAGGAATTCGTCAACTGAAAAATTCTTCTAAAAAAAAGTAACATGGGAAAAAAATAAAAAAAAAAGATGAATGTGAGAAATTGAGAAATTTTTTTTTTTTTTTTCATTCATGCATTTCATGTACTTACTTTCATGAATTCATTTTTGTCAAAACATAGCTCGGTGGATGTTGATACCGTTGAAGTGAGAATTTCCCGATTGGAGTGCATTTTAGAAAAAATTTCTCAAAACATAAGATAATTTTAAGTTCGACAAATCACAACAAAACACCGACTTGCCAGAGTGTCAGTCGTTCTGTGACAGTTGAATGACGTTTTCGAGAGAAAATTAATCGCCGTAATGGAGTCAGTAGGGTTCCCACTTATCAATTGGAAATTTTATTAGCAAGTTAAAAAATTAAAGTTGAATTCTATCGTTTTGGTTATGCTTTACATGCGAATGGTCGCTGTGGGTAATATATTGAAGGACTGTTGGGGTTTAAGCGTCAAAAAGTGGTTAGGTTTATACTGGCATTTAAAATACTTTGCTATAGATTTCAACAAAAGTTTTCTGTGCGTGATAAATTTTCGCTAGAAATCCAGGAGGCTTTTGTAAAAACTAGACAAAATCACACTTTGAGGAAATCTTATAATGAAGTTTTTTTTAAATAATCTTCTTGTAGAGTAGCTATTTTAGCGTTGGTAGCGTTGGTACATGCTAAAGAATACTTGAATTTTGGTCACGAAGTGTTATGATATCACGCCACAACGGACAGTCTTAATCTAGACAAGCTTTATCGGATGCCATTGCCCCACCGATTAATACTAGACTTCCAAAGTTAAGGGCTCAGATGCACGAGAGTATAACCTCTGAAATATAAGCTCCTCATTTTTTAAAACATTCACGATAAGTGCAGAGGCCAAAAGAATACAAATGCAAAAGCATTGATTTCATTGTCATATTACGACATAGTGGACTCAAAAGATCATTAGTCGGATAAGAACTCTATAAGCACCTGCGAGTAATGTGTTTTTTGGTCATTCATTTCAGCTGCTTCCTCAATTGGAACGGCTAATTACCTAGTAAGACTACGAATAAGTTCAAAAATCATTTCAGGAAAGAATGGCTAGCCGTGAACAATTGGAAAATCTTCAGTTGAGGTTTTCTAGCAAATAATGCTATCTACTACATCATTTAGCTTCTTATTCCATTTGTTTTCTTTATAAAATAAAGTTGTACAGCCAGAGCAGTAGGTAGTTGTTTAAGCAGAACCAGGTATTCAGTTCTTCAGAGCAGATGAATTGTCATTTTTTTATATTTCGGCAAATAATTATCTAGTAAACGTATTTTCAACAGGGACAGGAACTCTAGCTCATTTTTATAAATATTCGACGATCACTTCTTCTCTGCTAATTCAATCCACTCCAACCTACAGGATAGTAGTCTCAGCTTTTTTAGTCGTTTTCAATTAAAGGTGTCTAGACTTCGTATGCAAAACCTACTCTTCGCGTCTATTATTTGTCTGTATTGATTCAATTTAGACTCACTTGCAATTTAATAAATTCTAAATAAATAAATAAATAAACTTAGACCCAGGCTCCGTAATTATTCGGTGTATAAATAATGGAGTGGAGTTTCTTTACAAAATAAATAGATAAATAATGGAGGAAAAGGAAGTTTGTTTGCACAGTAAAAACTGAAATACTTGTGCTCTTGTGTTTTTGTAAAACACTGTAACAACACAAGACTCGACTGTAGGTTGTCCTAAGATATCGAGTTAAAGGATGAGTGGCATACGAAATTAAACTTTAGTTCAGATCGAGAGACAAAACGACTAAAGGTTGATGGAAATTTATGCCTAGATATAAGAAAAAAATCGGGATTACCGGTACATGTTTTCTCCGACTATTAATAGGGATAGAATAAAAGAAAAAAATGAATTAGCATTCAAAAGACTCGAACTGGAAGACATTTAGTTGATCCATTCAATCACGTATCCTCTCAGACTAAACTCTTAATACGTACATTTTTTTTGATCAGGGGTTGTTCCCACGATTTTAGCTTTTTCTGCACTCATCACATTTTCATTTTGCTCGAAAAACAACTTGTTTATTGCAAAAAAAAGCAAATAATGGAAAAAAAAAAAACGTTGAAGTGTCCTAATCTCCCGAATTGACTATACAGCAGAATTGTTAAAAGTTAGGTTCTTTTAGTACTACAGTTAATTAACTACAAAGATTAATTTCCTTTAGTCTTTTAACTTGCAAAAGTACTTAACTGCAAAAGAGTTAGTCAGCTGTTAGTACTAAATCCTTAACTCTGCAGTTAGTAAAAGCAGTCCATTAACTACAGTACTTTTAACTAGAGACAGTACTCTTAGTCACTTGTAAGGTAAAAGTACTGGAGAACTGGAGAGGGTTTCGATTTAGTCAGCAAGTGCAAGCTAACATGCAAGAAGTCATTACACAATCTGAAAGGAGATACTTCCCAGGATCAGAATATAAAAGCCTTAAACCACAGGCAACCTAATATTGGCTCATTTGTGTCTTAAACGTACCCTACTTGAATTCCTAACCTAACCTCTGTTCAATATTTACTTATCGGATCTTCCTTGGCTTGGTAACATTGTCGATGTAGCAATGTTTGCAGATGATACTGCCATATTTGCATTAGGAACTCTATTTGTTGATGTATAATATTTACTTCAGCCGCCCCTTTATAAATTTGAAGACTACTGTCAAAAGTGATAAATAAAGCTTAACGCTCAAAAAAACCAAGCTGCCTGGTTTACTAAGCGTAGGAAAAATTGCTACCTGCCAAACAAGGTTAATCTGAGACTATGTTCCTTGGAAATCAATTGGGCAGATACCTGCAAATACCTTGATATTGTTTTAGACACTCAACTTAACTTTGAGAAACATATATCCACTACAATTGACCAAACAAATAAACTTATAAGAATTCTCTACCCACTAATATGCAGGAATTCAAAATTCAACGCTGATAACAAAGTACTAATCTTTAAGACAATCTTTTAAGCCATTCTGTTGTATGGAGCTCTTGCCTGATGCGATTGTGCAAAAAGTCATAGTTTAAAATTGCATAGATGCCAAAATACAATATTGAAAATGATGTTAAATCTTCCTTTTTATTCAACAACTAAACTTCATGACAAAGCTAATGTCGACTTCTTAAATAGTCGTATTGTCAGGTCTAAAACATCTTTTTATCATAAATGTTCATTTTCTGATAATGAGCTTATAACTCAATTTAATCTTAATTGAGCATAAGTAAGCAACCAAACGGGAAATTGCAATACTAGTTTTAAGTTTCTTTCAGATAAGGGTTTTTGGTTATAGTTTTCCCTTAAATAGTATAAAATTCCTAATTCCTAATTCCTAAAATTCCGAATCTCTAAAATATTGATTATATGAATGCCGGATTGTAAAATTTTTATCTACATTTAATGAATAATAATAATAAAATGTTTCGTTGATGTAAAAAAATTCTCAACTGAATTAAGTATTTACTCCTTGCTATTTAGAATTTTTGTGTGCGGCACTTGCAATTCTTTAGATGTAAAATGAAGTTTGAAGTAAAGATGTAACGGATACTCGAATAGTATCCGTTATCTGGTTATCGCGGAGACATGGACTTTGTCAAAAGCGGATGAAGAAGCCCTTGGCCTTTTTGAGAGAAAAGTTCTGCGTACGATATTTGGTCCTGTTTGCATAGATGGTTACTGGAGGAGGAGGTTTAATCACGAACTGTACGGGCTGTACGGCGGCATGCGCCTGGCCTGGCGTCTACGGATCCAACGCCTGCGATGGGTAGGCCATGTAGAGCGAATGGACAGCACAGCTCCGGCCCGAAGAATCTTCGACTCCGAACCTATGGGTCAACGCAGCAGAGGACCCCCGCGCCTAAGGTGGCGTACACAGGTAGAGCAGGACTTGAACCGACTCGGTGTGCGTCACTGGAAGCTGCTGGCACGGGATCGTGCTGGATGGAGGAGGTTGCTAAAAGAGGCCCAGGTCCACCCCGGACTGTAGCGCCGCACAAAGAAGAAGAATCTGGTTATCCGTCCACCTTTTTTCTTATCCAGCCAGAAGTTGGATAGAGTACCAGTATTCTGAAAAAATCGGATAGGTGAAGTAAAACATAAAAATATAGTCTTCTTAGTTAAATTCTAAAATTTCCAACTGAGTTTTCGGAAGGCCTCTTTCGACTTGAATCAATCCTAAGATAGTTGTCTTGAATCTAGGGTCTACAAGAGTTGCTGCAAGGCAGCTTAGATTTATTGCAATTTCGGAACGATATGAATTCTTAATAAATTAGGTGTTTTTCGTAAAATTTCTTATTTTTGTTTGTAACGAGGTCTGTTCTAAAAATAAGGTGAATTTTCAAATTTCGCGGGCTACGTACATTCGATTATCGATTTTTTTTATTTTGTTATGTTGGTACACTCGTCTCGAACATATGCTTACAGTTTCAGCTATTTAGCATATTTATTTTGTTTGTGAGAGGCATAAAAGTTAGACGTGTTTTACGAATTCGGCAATTTTCTGCTGTCGAAAAAAATGGATCAATTTTTTGTTTGAAAAATGCAATTAAGTGCTCAAAAACACTTGAAATGTTGACAGTGGCACACGGTGAGTGTACTCTGAGTCAAAAAAATGTTTGTAAGTGGTACAGCTATTCGAAGAAGGTCGGGAAGATGTGAGTGATGATATCTTCCCGAAATTGTTATGGAGAATCGTTGAATCACTATTAGAGAAGTTGGTCGGCCTCGGCATATCGGTTGGCTCATGCTATGCATTTTTTTCGGAAATTTTGGGCATGAAGCATGTGGCAGCGAAGTTCGTTCCAAAATTGCTGCATTTTGACGAAAACAACTGTTGCTTGTTCGTATTTAAAAAAAACAGCACCGTAATCATGCCTCTGCCACCGTATTCATCAGATTTGGCCCCTGTGACTTTTTCCTGTTCCCAAGATTGAAGAGACTCTTGAAAGGACGGCGTTTTGCAACAATCCGAATCGCTGAGAGAGCTCAAGAGTATACCAAAAAGTGCATATCAGAACTGCTCCGAGGTTTGGAAAAAAACGCTGGCACAAGTGTATTATACCTGAGGGGGACTACTTTGAGGGTGACAAAATAGAAATTGATGAATAAATAAATATTTTTTGAGAAACAAAAAAGCAAAACAAGTCTAACTTAAATATCTTATTAAAAAACAATTCCCTGAATTTCAAAATTGGTTTAGTACTGTTTTGTAGGTGTTGCCATTGTCCTTTAATGATTTTTGTTAATTAATTTGATTTTAAATGGCCGCTACCTTTTAAAACATAGACTCCCAGCCCATAGCAAAATATGCTCGTTTTTGTACGCTCCATAAAAAACCAATCAATCAATCATCAATTTCAATCAATTTTTGGCGCCTAAGTTATCTTACTCTCTCCGCACATCAATATAGATATTTTTTCTAAACGTGCATAAATAGATACAGTGGGGTCAAGATGAACTTTTGTGAATTTTTATCGTTCTATAGAAGCGTTTGTGCCTAATTTTTTTGGTGCTGAATTAAGGAAAAAAATAACACAAAAACCATTCAAAAGGGAGGTTTTTTTTTTTTATAAGATCATCGATTATATTTATATCAATTCTCGCGCCGTACTGTACGCCTGACTCGACTGCAAAATTTTCTAACCCCAATGAAAAATAAAACTCCAAAAATTATTTTTTTTTAAAAAAAGAAACAAAAAAGTTTATTTTGTTTTTTTGTTTTCATTAAATTTTGTTGAGTGTTTCTGGTGTTTTCTTTTTTATCTCTCCCTTAAGTTTTTTCATATAGTTTTTTTTTTATTCAAAAGTATTTCTTTTTCTATTATTTTCTTACTTATATAATACAAGCCCATCTAAAACCGTTTACTATTATTTTTGTTTTTCTGTTTAATTTAAAATTGCTTTGTGTGAAAATTATTGGTGTATACTACAAAATGTGCAGCTGTTTTTATTTATTTTTTTTTTCTCTTTTTGTTCTGCATTCCATGTTCAATTAAATTAAAATTAAATCTAATTATAACAAAATAACTGCAAAACAAATTGTAATAAAGTTGAATTGATATTTGTTCAATGACATTCTCTTGAGTTGTAGATAAAAATAATTATCAAAAAAAAAAAAAAAACAAACAAAATGTTCGATAAATCACAGTAAATGACTCTGTTTGTACCGAATTGTGTATCAAAATTGGATCAATTCTAAATTTTATTGAAAAATTTGGAAAAAATAAAACAGTTTTCGAACAGAAGCGAATAAAGACAACTTTACAAGTTTCTTTCAGCGTGAAAGAGAGGCACAGAAAAATGTTTTTTTTTTCTTTTGTTCTTGAAAATTTAATAAATAATATATTTGAAAAAAAAAAAAACGTTGGTTTTTTATTTTTACTATGTTTTATGACGCACGCCTAGACTGGATTTGTTTGTTTTTTTTGTGGAATTGAAAAATCACTTGTAAAGGTAAATTGATTATATTTATATCGTATTTAGTAATGCAAATTAACGAGGCATTGTTTTAGCGTTCCATCCTTTGTTTTCTTCCTGAATGTTTGTTTTTTTTTTTGTTTCCTATAATTTGCGTCTTTGTTTTTATTCATAATATTTTTTTCTTTTTCTATATGGCGATGATTAATCGATGTATTGCGCTAGCCAACGGAAACCTTCGCCATAACCTTGCCTTTTTAACACAGAGCACATGAATAATTCTAATGGACGACCGGGTAAGTCTGATCGGGCTACTTTACCCTGAAATTACAGAAAATAAAATGTAATATATAGTGTTTTGGTGGTGGGCATGTGTGCTTACCTTTCCTGTTGTAAGTTGGTACAGACCGAAGTAATTCCTAAGTTCATCTTCACTTGCTGCACCTGGCTTATCGATTTTGTTGCCCAGAATGAGAACAGGACAGTTTGAAAGAGCCTCGTCTGTAAGCAGGGAGTCTAATTCATTTTTACTCTCCTGGAAACGGCCACGATCCCAGGCATCTATTAAGAAGACAATAGCATCAACTGCTGGGAAGTAATCTTTCCACACGCGACGAGCTGGAAAAATGAAAAAAAATGGATTAAGTTGATTTCATTATTTAAAAAATCGAGATCAATTGTAAACAAATCAGAGCATGGCATACATGACACCAACATTCGCAGTTTTCTTATCTTTTTTTGGAAGATACAACTGATCGCTTAGTTCGTAGGCTGTAAACGGTGGACTTTGTGTGTTAGTTGACTAAAAGATAGCCACCTGCGAGCAAACTATCACGTAAGTGTTATCATACCTAATTGGAAGGGATCTTAGAAACGTCATGGTAATTGATTTTTTTTTCCGGATTTATTGAAGTTGGTTGCCGACTCCGATTCTTGTACAAATACACCTTTTTTTCAGTGAGAGTAGATTCTTTTTGTTTAAGTGCTGCACAGCGTCTTAAAAGGATAAATTGTCAACGAAAACATATCTTTCATTTAAATAAATTTAGACTATGTATCTCGAGTTTGTCCATAAAACACGCACTATAAAAAATGTTGTCATAAAGGCTGCTCCTAAGCAGTTTTTACATTCGCAGCGTTACAAGGAAAGTCAACGTATCATCATCTTCTGTGGCCGCATGTCCCACTAATTGGGTTTGCGGGGCAGTGCACGCAGAAGAGATCTCCACGCAACGCGATCCTCCGCCGCTGACTCTAACTCATCAGGAGGTATGTCCAAGTGTAACCAGGCGAGCTTTTGGACTTGGTCTAACCATCTGATCCTGGGTCTACCGAGCGCTTGCCTACTTAGAGGAATCGCATTCAAGGCACACCTCGGAAGTTGTACTGATGGGGACATTCGTGCCGCGTGACAAAACCATCGAAGTATAGCCCTTTCCGTCCAAAGAAACAGCTGCTCCACATTAAGCTCTCCGCGGACCATCGTGTTTCTCACTAGTATAAGAAGTAAGCGGAGTTACTCGCCGGGATAGCTCCGTGGATAGGTCCCGGCGAGTTAGTCTCACAACTTACTAACTTAACAGGCATTTAACCCTTGGAGGGTCTGTGCCTGAGCCAAAGCCGCCTTCCAACGTTGACGGTCCCGGGGATGCTGTTTCCAGTCCAGGAAGACCAAGTTGTTTTGCATCCGCGAACACTTGATCTCTGTACCGGAGGCTCGCTCTCCCTCTTCTCCTCGAACCAGGAGGCTCGGATTCGAAGACCCTTTTAGCTGCAGCGTTTGTGTCCATGCGCTCGATGTGGTCGAGCCACTGTAGTTGACGGATTTTTGCCCTCCGGACTATGTCCACATCTTTGTATAGCTCATAAAGTTCGCGGTTATGTCTTCCCCTCCATTCGCCTTCCTCGCAGACTGGACCGAATATCCGCTGTAGAATTTTTCTTTCGAAGGAGCCAAGTATCAGCTCTGCAGTACTGCTTATCGTCCAACTTTCGGCTTCATACAGTAGGACTGGCAGGATTCTTTTAGTGATTACTCAAATTTCATGAACATAGCTGAGACTTGGAACAAATACCGAGTTCAAGACCGACAACGTAGCCTGGACACCACCTTCCCGATTACAAATCTTCTAAGCTTTTTCAAAATTGACCCAGCTTGGCCAATCCTGCAGGAAGGGTCAGTATTCCCGTCACTCGTGAAAAAGACCCCGAGATAGTTGAACTTCTCCACCTGTTTCAATATGACTGCACAAACATGCAGAGTGCTTTGAACATACGTTCTGCAAATAACCATAACCTCGGATTTGTCCACGTTAACCTTCATCCCAGCATCGGTACAAACGGCCACAAACCTATCTAACGTATGTTGACTTTACGTTGGGAAGGATGTGAAGACTAAGTCATCATCAAAAAGCAGATGACTTACCCACCACTCTGCCCATGCGAAACATACGCCGCCTAGGCTGCATTGCAACATCCAGTCCGTATACAATGCCTCGCAAAAGTATTGAATTGAATGCGATTCCGTCAGGAAGGCTACCGCTCGACAGACCCAGGATGAGATAACTGGACCAAGTCCAAAATCTCGCCTGGTTACGCTTGCGCATACCTCTTGATGAGGTAGAGTCTGAGGCGGATGATCGGGTTGCCTGGAGATCTCTTCTGTGTGGATTGCCCCCGCGACCTAATCAGTGGAATACGCGGTCAAGATGATGATACTTTTGCTAGGCACTATATATAATGAAAAGGAGAGGTGACAAGATACACCCTTAGCCAAAGTCCAACGCCTACGGTGCAAGGTGTTGATTTACTAGCGTTAACCCAAACACAAAGCCTGTGTATAGAGACTGAATGGCCCTCAACAGAGGACCATCCCCAGAACACTCTACAGTTTACCTCGAGAGACTTGGTTATAAGTCTTTTTAGAGTCTATAAAACAACTATAGATCGGTTTGGCATTCGACTACCAATCTTAGGCCGAGCGCACAGTGAAGCGAGAAGTGAGAAAACTGTGTCTTATGCAAGTGCGCACAGTGAAGCGATTTTCAATGCGACAACTGACAACCTCTCGCAAACGTTTCGCAAGATTCTCGCTTCCAAACTCTTCTGACCAATTTTCAAGCGAGTCTGTGCGAGAAGTGTTAATGGTTGTTCTTGTTTCTATTTTCCACGCTTATTAAATATGGGCTTTTGCAGCAATAGAACCGCTTCCACTGTGCGCACTATTTCGCTTCTCGCATCGCATCGCTTTTTCGCCTCACTGTGCGCGTGGCCTTAGAGTGAAAAGCTCGTCGTTAGTAGTTATGCCGGCACAAAAGCCACACTGTTCGTCCCCCAACCTGGATTCAATCATAGCTCTACAGCGCGCCTAGAACCAATGCCTTTTAAATGCGACAGATTGGATAAAGAGTCATCCTAGAATATAATTTATTGCTTAAGTTACAAACGAAATACATCTAGTCTAGTGTTTTGCGGATTCTAAACCGAACCCTTACTGTTACCTATTTACCCAGTTTTATTAATTGGTAGTTGGATTTTGAAATAACTTTGCTGGTCTGACATTGTTCCCATCGTGATTCTGATTAATTGTAGACTGTTTGACTTAAACCTTAGTATGAAAGGAAGAAAAAGTGGGTGTTGAATCGATGTGAAACAAAAAAAACGTGTGTCCAAAAACATGTCTTTTGTAATAATATGTGTTGTTTTCTATGCCATCTCGTATCGTACACAGCAGGGTTGTGTTCTCAACCCTGTATGATATTTCTAATCAAATTTCGGAAGTTGGATGATTTAGACTCATGTCAGCGTTGATTCGAACAACCACAAAAAAGAAGTCTACTCGTTACACATCCCACAAAATTGTTAAAATCGGCAGATTTAGATTCAAGAAGACATTCAATTGTTCATTCTGCAAGGGTGATAGGAAAATAAATATATAAAATAAAATAAAAAATAATCCGAATGCGGCCGCATGAAAGGAGCATGAAAAATACATAGTTAACAATTATCAGTGTAACTAGAAGGGCTTTCATCCCAACTTGTGCTATAATTCTTTTCTTGACAAGATCCTTTTTTGTTTTTAACGAATTCAGTGGAACACATGATATAATTCTCTACTTCTTCTGGGTGTGACCTGTCAACCACGCACGCACAATAAAGATTAACTTTAACGATGTTCGTTGGTGCTAAAGATTTTGCCTTGTATTTGTACTGATTGTACTTGTATTTTGCACAAAACAAATCTTCCCATCTATCTATTCAACTTATCTCAACCTAGAATTACATCGTTACAACTCCAAAGCTGCATCTCGGTTATTACGCAGTCTAGCTGGCGTTAAAAAAAAAACATGATTCAATTAACAGACCCGCTGTGAAATGCTTCATAGAAATCAGTGTTTTCACAGATATCGCTCTCGATAAGCAATTGCTTTTTTCAGAGTTAAAAATAAACAAAACTTTGGAATTTAGATCTAAAACAACTGAAAATTGATGCGTGTTAGCGAAATACTTAACAAGCGAGAGATAGAAGCCATAAACCGCATCGGAGGTTATGTCAATTAAATCAGAAACCCGATCAACCGCGCACCCCTAGATTTTCCTCGATAAAATGAAAATAAAAGCGACCCTTTACCGATTTATGTGCACATGTACTTTAGAGACCCTAACAAATGTAAATAAATTCAATAGAGTGTGTGTTATCAAAATTCATTTCTACGCTTAGTGCCGTGTCATTGTCCGCCATTCGGACTAAGCACTTTAAATACGAAATAAAAAAAAAAACAGACAGACATTATCTCGGGCAAAGTAGTTATTTGCGCTATCAGCGTTATGCCGACAAGCCACTTTTTTTTTGTTTTGCTGTTTCATTGAGGAAGGAGATCCGAGTAGGGTACCGAAGGCGCGCGTGTATCGGATCGTCTTCGTGACCTTCCGGTATTGACCTACAAACCCGCATATGAATTGAAATCTACACACGCATACCTGAGCGAATATACTACATAAGCGAAAAAGAAAAAAAAAAAAACTTTAATTACCTTGAGTGTGACCTCCCAAATCGAATGTTGTGAAGCGCATATTTCCAATGGACAGCTCTTCGGAAGCTATTTGGCAATGAAAATAGATAAACGAGCAAATTAGGATAATCACATTCGAGAAAGTGAGAGTTGGAGAGAAGGAATTCTTACTCCTCTTTTCACTTACTAGGATGCAGCGTGGGAACATGCTGTGCTAGTTTATCATCTTTGAGCATATGCAATAGCGTCGTCTTGCCAGCGTTGTCCAAACCGAGGAATAAAAGTTTTCCTGATTTCTTCCATAGACCTGGGGAAAATACGAAAGGAAATGTGTAAATAAAATTTTCACCCAAAACGATTTATTAGAAACAATGAACTTGAAGAGACGCAGACTTTGCGTTTTGCTTTGTTGGCAAGTGATCAAGTTTGTATTGTGTCGCTTGCAAACACACATTTATTTCATATTTTTTTTTCTTCTTTTTGTCGTGGGCAAGGGGTATGTGCAACTAATAAGCACCACTTGTCCTAGGTCTTTTGTGGTTTATTAATAAAACGCTTTTCACTTCTGATTATCCAACTTACCCAAGTATCCCAGAACACCAGTGAACCAATCCCAGATGAACATGTTTCTGTTTTATATATTTACCTAAAAAAAATCACACAAAATAAACCTTACAATTAGTACAAGCCAGAAACAAAAAAAAAATTAAAATCACAAAAGTGAGAGAGGCAGGCAAAGGAAGGGAGAAGAAACGCGTAATAAACTGTCATTTGTCATGCTTAGTTGCTGAATTTGCCAACCACCCAGCGCCAGGTATCCACTTGGACAGTCTCACTTGTCCAGCAAGATTTCCTCTTGCCTACACGACACACGTTTCAATGTAAACAAAGGAGTTGAATAATTATCTTTATTATTAAGTTGAACAAAGAATAATTTTCTTGATTTTCATTTAATTGCACTTTGGACACTTTCTTTCACTACAAAGTCTCGATGATTTTTTGAGATTCTTCGTTTTTTGTTTTGTCACTAAGTTTTCTCTTCGCTCGCGTGTGTGTCTCGTTGGGGGGATTTTCACTTGATTTTTGGAACGGTGATTACCTATTTATTGGTGGTTGATAATTAAAAATTATTGACAGCCGCAGGAAACGGTAATTTGATGTTTATGTATAAAAAAAGAGAACGTAAATCGGAAAGAAATATTGTTTTAAATGAAAATTATATGGTGTGGAGTTCTTTTCGTACTTGGTTCGCTGGTAATGGAAATAAATTGGAATTTGACGAAATTTGACACAAAACGTCATCTGTGAGTTTCGTTAAGTTGTGGCAGGGCTACGTCATTCTTCCGGTTGTTCGGTAGGTTCGTTTGTGGTGACATCTGGGTTTTCATTAGAACACAATAAAATGGTTTCCTGTTGAATTGCCGTTATTTTCGAATTTGAGGTAGATGATGACGTTTTTGTTTTGGGGAAAAGTGAACAGTTTCGTCCAAATGTCAGTTGGGCTCTTTTACATTCTATAGTCAGAATCAAGAAATCTGAAATCAAACAATTAGTACGATATTTTTTTTTGTGTTTATAAGACAACAGAAAGACCACAAAAGTAGTCTTAGTTGAAGGAAATCATCTAAGTCCTCATCAGATCTTTTATCTGTTTTATATCTTTCATAAAAAGAAATTCAATATAAACAGCCGGCTGATTTTTTTGTATCTCAAATCATTCTTCAGTCTTTTGAGACTTCGGTTTTCTCCCATTACACAAATTGCAAAATTTTAAGATTAGCGAACAGAAATTGCGTAAAAAAATTAGTAAGAGCTTGTACAAATAGCACTTCGGTTAGAATGTGCCATTGTGGTGGTAGTCTGCTTCAGTTGCAGTTGCAGTTTTTCTTTAGCTCAAAGTAGAGTTGACTAACTTACTAGATATAGAAATTTATTAAAAAATCAAAAAGGCTTTAAAAATGTCTTATCATAAAACGAAGTAACCATTCCTTTTATTTATTTTGTTAGATTATTTTCGTCTATAATGTTGGGCGTACCTTCGATAAACGTAGTCCGTTTAGTCCTCCAAACTCCAGAGATCGTCTAGATTATGCTAAAAAATCTAGACAGCCGATCATCGAAATAAAAGGGCGTTTACTTTTACTTAACCTTTCAATTGATTCTAATTAAACATGTAAGTACACCACGCACATTGCTAGTACAACGATGATTTTCGTAATAGTGCAGAGTAATTTAATTTTTAGGCAGTTGAAATAATCAAGTTCTGAGTATAAAATATTCTCGAACAAGAAACACATAAGAGCAAGTATATAGCATCTATTTCAGAAAAAGGTGTACCTGCCTTATGATAACAGATAGTTTGTCGGTAATCTTTGATCAGGAAAACCATCCCAACTATTACCAAACTCCCATTAATAGGAGGTCTGTTCAAAAAACAAGGTAAATTTTCAAATTTCGCGGCCTACGTACATTCGATTATCGATTTTTTTTTATTTTTTTTATATTGGGACACTCGTTTCGAACAAATGTTTACAGTTTCAGCTATATGAATCAACAACTTTTTAAATAAACCAGTCACATCCTTACGCACAAATGCACTTGCTTGCAGTAATAGAAACTTTAATTTTCTTTGAAAAAGTGGTTGGTCTATGCTGGTTTTCTTTTGAACTAGAAGACATAGGACCATTCTGTTTTTTGCGTTCGACTCAGAATGAACGTGAGCATTAACGGCCAGGTCCTAATTTAGATCTGGGATTTACAGTTATGAAAAAAAAAAAAAATTATCTACACTTTTTTTTTTATTATTGCCTATTAAAATTTTGAGTTTGTTTGTTTTTTCACAGACTATAGGCATGAACAATCTAACATTAATGTATAATTAAAGAATAAGTTTCCCTCTTTCTAAGTTGGTATAGTACTTTATTGTAGGTGTTGCCATTGTTTTTTAATGAATTTTTTTTCCATGTTGTTTGATTTGATTTTAAATTGCCCCCACCTCCTAAACGGGATGAGATAGACCATTTTTGCTATGGGCGGGGCATAGCAAAAATTGCTCGTTTTTGGACGCTCTATGAAAAACTGTTATCAATTTTTGGCACTAAAGTTATCTAGCTCTCCCCGCACATTAAAATAGATATTTTACTAAACGTGCAAAAATGGATGCATTGGGGTCAATATGAACTTTTGTAAATTTCCACCGTTCTATAAATGCCATAAAAATCGCTTGTACTTCATTTTTTTGGTGTTATACAAAAAAATCATTCAAATCGGTCAAATGGGAGGTTTTTTTATTTACAAAAAACTATACGACCGCCGAGTATGTATCCATTTTTGCACGCCACTGTAGGTGAAGTTAAATGTTGAATTCAGTTTTTTGTTTTCTGAATGTTTGTGCCTATTTCCGGCGTTTAATATGAATTTTACTGTTTTTTGGAAAGAAAGATTTTGTAACGCAATACACGTTGTTGGTAGTAGAGCAATTTTACAGATGTAAATTAATTTAAGAAAAATTATTAACATATAAATTATAACATAGGTATGTATTCATTTTTAGAAAATAAAATCTTTATTCCACTATTGGTGTTGTTTTCCCTTTGGATTTGGAAAACGGCGGATGCGCAACAACAATGCTCATGCGACAGTTTTTTTTGGTCAAAATTCAGCAATTTTATAGCGAACTTCGCAGCCACATGCTTTATGCCTAAAATTTCCGAAAAAAATGCATGGCTTGAGCCAACCGATATGCCGACATCTTCAGCAACTTGTCTAATAGTGATTCGACGATTCTCCATAACGATTTTCTTCACTTTCTCATTATTTTCATCGGTTGTTGATGTGCTGGGGCGTCCAGGGCGAGCATCGACATTCACATCTTCTCGACTTTCTTTAAAAGGCTTGTACCACTTGTAAACATTTTTTTGACTCAGATTGCATTCACCGTATGACAGTGTCAATATTTCAAGTGTTTTTGAGTTCTTGATTCCTTTTTTCACACAAAATTGAATGCATATTTTTTGATCCATTTTTTTTCGACAGCAGGGAATCGTCTAACACGAAACACTACTAACTTCTATGCCTCTCACAAACAAAGCCCCCATTGCTATATAGCTGAAACTCTAAACATATGTTCGAGACGAGTGTACCAACATAACAAACTGAAAAAATCGATATTCGAATACCGCGAAATTTGAAAATTCACCTTATTTTTTGAACAGACCTCGTATATAAAAGAATTCTAGACAGAGTCCACTGAAGAATTGAAAGTGCCTTATGAATATTTCATTTCATACGTGGCTTATACTTTAATTTGACAGACTTGGTCGTTGATTGAAAATTGTTTACGGTTTGAACAATGAATTCGAATTTGGGTAGACAGGTTCAACTCTTCGACGCTGTAAATAACTGTAAAAAATTAAAACAAAAAAAAAATAATTTTCAACACTTTTCACTTTAAAAAATGTTCTTTTCAAATCAATTTTGAAATTCTGAGTAATAAATTACAATTCATCAAACTTTACATCTACCTTTGGACAAAAGAGACCATTAGCCCTTTACAAAATATGTCTTCTGAGCAGTGAAAACTGCAGACACTGTGGCCAGGCCAAGGAGCTCACGGTTGTCTTACTTGTGTACCGGAATAAATAGAAAAAGAAATTAAAATTGAATTGAACACCTTTGAACTGATTATCCAAGCCTGTACCTAGTCGAATTCATAACAATCAAAAAATCAAATATAACAAGGACCGGCTTCGGGAGCATCCGGGACGTTGTCTAAATCCTAGACAAAGAAGGGGGTACCTAAAATATATCTTTAAGGTGACAGAACTAGTGGCTCAGAACTTGAGGGATTGACAATTCTCAATTTCTTAAGTTTAATTTCCAGATTACTAAAAGTCGAGATCAAAAAAGACAAGACAAAATGTAGCATAGTCCAAAACTTTGAGTTGAATTAAATCTCATCTCATCAGTCATTTTTCCGATTATGTTAGTGGTGGAGAGTAGTTGCCCCATATCACTACTTCTAGGCTTTCAACGAAAAATGTTTTTTGGATCCTTGTCAACAACGACACCGTGCTACCTCTCACATTAGCCTCACCACGACATGTCAGGACAGAGAGAAAGAGGAATTACAAATTTCCTTAAACACATCCACTGACAGTTAAATTTATCGAATGGAATGATAACATTTCTTGAAAGCGAGCCATTTAAAAGAATGTCTTTTCAATCAGTTGAAGTTTTTTTCACTGGCCCGTCTACGTTCTCGGCTCCGGCATTTGTCAGGGTTAAACACAGCCACGGCAATCCCTCTTCATTTTCAAGGACTCACGACTGATTCCATGCGACACTAATACTGATTGTCGCTGATGCCGGAATCTCATCCAGCCAGGCACCTCGAGAGCACAATCAGTCGAAAGAAATCTCCACTTTGTCACACAATCGATGAATACGCCCCCGCACACACATGTGTCAGTGCTCGTTGCTCGTTGTTCGTCCTCGTCGGCGGCTCTTGTTCAGCTGGTGGTCCTGGTGAATCTGAAGGACCTGCCTTGGCTATCGCAATTGTCTGTGCTGTGTGTGGATAAGAATACTCTCTCTGCACATTGTGTCCTGGCTTTGTATCCCGAGCGTTGTCAAATCGTTTTTGGCATCGATGTAATGCCGTCGTCATAAGATGATTCCCGACCAAGATAAGAATCCTTTTTTTTCTTTCGTACCTTGTTCCTTGTCCTCGGCTGTGGTGGGAGTTTGAGTTGGGCCAATAAAGAAAGCGATAGCTACTGCTAATGTTGCTGGAGAGATGAAGGAGAGCGGATTGTAAACGATTCCATTCGATTCGTCTGTCAGTTCTTTTTGTGGTGTAGGTGGAGGCATGTACTTGTGAGCGAAGAGGGTCTTCTTCTGGTTTTGGCTCGGAAGGAGATTCGAATTAAGTCTGAAGTAGTTGGAGGTAATTTTAGACATGCTGTTGACATGTGTTGTTTGTCGGTGGAGCAAAAGGATTCTGAAGGATACTTTCAAAATTCAATACTAGCTCATCGTTCGATGGAAGGGGGAGACATGTGTGTCCACTGATTCAACTGCCTTGGTGATAATGATTTAAATGGATTTTCTTGATTTTTATTTTTGTGGGGTGTGAAGTGGCTAAATGACTTTAGAATAGTCGTCTGGATTTGACCGGAAATATGAGTGGAAGGTATTCATCATCAATTTGAAATGGTCATTGAAGTGACGGTTGTGGACATATCAATTGCTATGAATCTTTGAGCTGATTTTGATTTATTATCAGTTAGTTCTGGTTGGATTTGTAGGTTGATGTTAAATTAGGTCACATTTTGCAAAGACATCAGACGATTTGTTTTTGATGAACATTTTATGTGATTATAACGTTTGGACTTTGCCATTTAGTGTAACAAACAATATCTTTAAAATGGCCGCCTTAGGAAGGTTCGTAGCATTCGATTCTTTGGAGGTAATTTATCGCACATTTTGAACAATATCTCCGTCTTAACTTGAGTAATGTTAGGTTTTGATGCCTGATACCCTGATACCCTGATTATTCGGGTAAGCACAGTCTTTTGCGTAGAGCTATAGACAAAATGGAATGGAAAATGTCAAATCGCATAATCTTGGTGGCCAATTAACGTCGCCAAAGCTTGAAACTACCCAACCAGGAAATGTCTCGAAATAAATTCACACTTCGTCGTGTTGTGTTTACTTATTGGTCCGTCTTGTCGGTTATTATTGCTTCGAATTAATGGCAACCGTCTGCCCATTGGCATCTTGGAAGAAATATGAACTAATGACACCTTTCAACCGTAGAGCACATCAATCAGCACACATGAGCAACAGCACCTCACTTGTGATTTCTGATCCAGGCGACTGTACTTTAATTTCTTTTACTGCGACGAACCTAGTGATCGCTTCAAATTCTTTTTTTTTTTTTAAAACAACTGCTAATTTCGTACAAAAACTGGTCCCTTAACTTCACAAATGTATGTCTCATACTTTAGAACATATTTAAGAAAAAAGACTGCTTTTGATTCAAAAATTAGAGGCCAAGGCCGAGGGATGAAGGTTAGAATAACGCGGAATTATAATACACGAAAAATTTATTGTATAGTTAAAAAGGAAATGCGCTTCCAATAGGGACTTGACAACTTTGAATTTAATTTGTGAACGTACCCTTTAACTAATCATTGAACTCAGTAAACTCAATATTTTCTTGATGGTAAAGTACACGAATGAGTAACGTACTGGAAATTATAGAAATTTTCTACCGAAATTCGGAGTCGGTGACAGCAACTTTAAGAGCGTTAACTCCAATTTTCGGTCGTAATTCTCGCCCTAGTAGAGATGCAATAAAAAGTTTAGTGCAAACATTTGAGTTTACATATTCGTTGTGTGATGTTACCGTGTCAATGAGACAACACGCTGGTTGAAGTGTCCAAAATGTCGCTGGCGTTCAGGCGTCCGTAGCAAACGATCCAAATTAGCCAATTAAATTGCGCCCTTAAGAATTGGTCATAGTTCAGACTATATTATGACGTATTTTACGCAAGGACCTTGGTTTACACCCACACAAGATCAAGCTAAATCCGATTATTTTTGGCCCGAATTGGAAGATATGGATTTGGACTACATGTGATTTCAACAGGATGGTATCATAAGCATACGTAACTATCGATTTATTAAAGAGTAAGTTTGGTGAGCGTGTTATCTCAAGAAAGGGTGTGATTTAACGCCTCTAGACTATTTTTTTTTGGGCTACGTCAAGTCATTGGTTTATGCCAACAAGCCGATGACGTTGGAAGAGCTCAGAACCAACATTAAACACGAAATAGCGGCCGTTTCGCCCGAAATGTATGGCCGAGTCATCGAAAATTAAGTTCAACGAATCGACCGCTGCAAACGTGCCCATGGTGAGTGACGTCCGTTCAAAAATGTTTTGATTGTACTTCAAGCCGATAATAAAGATTTTGAAATATCTCAATTGGTTTGCGTTTTACTTAAAAAAAGTTGGAAAACCCCTTGGTTCGATAGTCTATTTTCTCAGCTGAAAATGTGTGGAAGTTATTCTAAAAACGAAAAGGTGATGGAAATGAGAATTTTGAACTAAACAGGTTTACAGGTTTTTTTTTAGGTGCATTCAAATGGGATGTAAGTCCTAGTTTAAGAGTTACCGTGTCATCTTTGTGAGCCATCGATTCAAGAATTCCTGCTCCTGGAGTTTGTAAAAAAATTAGTATATGGGCGGCACATAGATAGCAATCACCTAGTCTCTGTTCAGAAAAACAACTTTCAAATGTCATAGTTCAGCAATAGTCTTGGACTAGCTTGAACTTCTGTGGAGTAGAAATTCGAGCACTAAAAAAATATTTCAACTGCCACTCTCTCGTACGCTTTGAATGTTAAATGGGTACCCCATAAAATAAAAAAGAAAGACCAGAAAAAATCGGTTTTTCAATTGATTTACAAAAAATTCTGGTTCCTCTCAGTTTTCCTGGAGTGTGAATATGCGGACTTGCGGACCTTTTTCATCAGTCTGCCATAAGCCCACTAAAAATTCAAATTCAATTGAAACAAAAAAAAAAGTATCTTCAAAAATTTTCACAACATCATCAACAGATTTCAACAAAACCAAAACTGTCATTTGGCTCCTGTCTCACCGAAGAGTTCAAAAGTTTGCATTACCCAGACACGCGCGCCCTGCTGGTTCCCCACGATGGATCAACTTCACATAAAAAATCTATTTCTTTTGAAAATCAAATTTTAAATTCCCCTTTCCAAATGCACTTCCACTCACTTAAAAGCAAAACTTCACAAATTCCCGAATAACTTTGCCGCGACTTTTCGTCATGCATTGTGACGACGTAAAACAAAAATCCAGCGACCACCTCATATTTCTTCTTCTCGGAACGAGACGCTTTTTGAAAACTAATTAAGAATCACTAAAAAGTAGCCCGACTTAGAAAAGAATAACCAACCGAATATCCGTGGCGAAAAACTTTCTCCAGTCAACGAAGGAACTGGACAAAATTTACTTTTGAAGTCAAGAAATCACTCAGCAACACTGCTGATCATTCACAGGCGACGAGTCCTGCCATCGAAAATCAGCTAACTGCACGACTTGTGCAGCACCCAAATCCAAGTGGAGTCCTGAGCTGCATCTTTATTTCCTCATGTATCCTTTCGTCCTTCACTCCTCGAGCAATAATATCTTTTATTCAGCGACTCTCTGTCTCTGCCGAGTGTCTTAGACCATTGAAGTTATTCAGAAACAATTTCTGCTAAAGGATTCTCCGGCAGTGACGATGCAAAAAGGACTTTCCGGTAGACACACAAAATTATTATGCATCAATTAAAAAGTTTTTGCATTCGCATTCGCATTCCACTCGCTCATTCTCTGCGGCAGGATAAACTATCACTGCTCCCACTCGCGCTGCATTCCATTAATTATTAATTACTTATCCTTTGGCTTTTTATTTCGAATAAAAAAAAAAAAAAAACAAGGAGCGAGGCGAATAAAAAACCTGAAGGAATTCTCGACGAAAGAGGTGAAAAGTTTTTCCACGGAAATTCAGTTGCCAGTTTCGGTTTTGTATTTTTGAGTATTTGGTTTGCCTCGAGTGGGGTAAGTGCTGAGGTTGCGGGCTCGTTCTCGTCCGGGTCTGGGACTGGAAGTCGTCGCGATGCGTCGTTGGTTGCCTTACGTTGCCCATGGTTGGTTTAATTCATTAGGGAAAGGATGCACCCTCACCCTTCGCGAAACTTTGGGGTTTTTAGTAGCGGGGCTCCAATTGGAACCTGGGGAGAATTTTTGAGTCAACGACAGTCTGAGAGTGTGCTAAAGTATTTAATGAAATCTGCAACGATGGGACAGTTTAATGGATTGCGATGCAGATGTGCAAGTCATCAAGCCGTTGGAGAAGACAAGAGGTAATGTGCTTTCGTTGATCAAAAAATTAAATGAACTGCATTGAATGACAATTTTATTCGTTAAAATGGGCAAACATATTAATGGATCCTGTTGTACCCATATGTCGCCCAAGTCCATATCTTAAAATTCGGGCCAAAAATAATCGGTAATCATGGCGCGACAGCACTGGCCATGGCCATTCACTGTAACGTAACGATCGTTATCGGCGACGGGAAAATATGTCTTAATAACTCCGCCGGCATGAAAACCGCACCAAACTGCTATATTTTGTGGATGAAGTAGTGGTTCATGAAGCACATGTGGATTTCACCCGACCAATAACGCATGTTTTGCTTATTGATGAATCCATTTGAGTTAAAAATGAGCTTCGTCACTGAAGATGACTTTGCGATGAAATTCGTCACCTTGTCGCATCTTCTCCACAGCCCAATCAGAGAACATGCGTCACTTCAAATAGTCCATCGGCTTCAATTCTTGAGTCAGCTTGATCTTGTATTGGTGTAAACCAAGATCCTTACACAAAATACGCCATACTGCGGTCTCAGCGATGTTCAATTCTTGAGAACGCCGTGGAATTGACTGATATGGATCGTTTGCTTCCGACACCTGAACGGCAGCGATATTTTCGACCAACCTGACACGGCAAAATCACTGGGACGAGGATTACGACCGAAAATTGGAGTTAACGCTCTTAAAGTTGCGGTCATCTACTCCGGATTACGGTAAAAAAATGTTATAATTTGCAGACGTTGCTCGTCGGTGTACTTTACCACAATCAAAATGTTGAATTTACTGACTGACCCATGATAGTTTGGTGATTAGTGAAAGGGTGCGTTCACAAATTAAATTCGAAGTTGTCAAGTCCCTATTGGAAAACTCTTTACAATAAAATATTCATCACGTGCAAAAATGTTTATTCATTAAATCTCAAGCAATGATAAAGCTAAACACTCGCGCATTCATTACTATTCTTCCTTCTTCTCGGCACTTTCGTGAACTGGAATGGCTTGAAGGATGACCTCCTCAACCTGCAATCGAAATTTCATTAAGAATTTTTCTATTCGAAAATAAAACACGTTTACCTGAACATTTGGTGGAGTGTTTAGCGCATACAGCACCGCATCGGCGACATCCTTCGGCTTTAACTTTGGCAGAGCAGCGCAAGACGCTGGATTGTAGACCTTCAAGAAATCGGTCTCAACCATCCCAGGACTGATGCTCTACAAAAAATGAGACCCATCATCATGAAATGCTCACACAAATGACCCCAATCAATCATCACACCGTCAGTTTGATGTTCAATTTGTTGTAGCGAATTTCCTGCCTCACGGTCTGACACAACGCAGTGAGTGCGTGCTTAGTCGCTGGGTAAACGTTGAAAGCCGGCTTCGGCAGTTCCAAGACACGATGTCCCAAAATACTGCAAAGGAAAAAAAAGGGCACTTCATTAAAGATGTCCAACAACTGCCATCTGCCCCCATCAGAATTAATTATGTATATTTGCTTACATTTTGCTGAATAAAAACTACTTAATGGCGGTTGAAAACATACGGTCACACGTGTCAATAAATCCCGACGCATACTCGTCGTATTCCCGCATGAAATTTCGCATAAACAAATAAATTCATACGTAAATGTAATTTTTAATTAATTAAGTTTTAATTTCATTACTGGGGACTGTAATTACAGCTTCATTCATGTTTACTCTTATTTTGCGAGCAGTTGTGTAAGTCCCTTGCATCCAGAGGGGCCATGGTCCAAGTGGAAATGAGGTTATGAAAATGAAGCAGAGAAGAGAAAAAAGAAAGATGGCACAGGAGGTCACAGTGAAATTCATTCGGCGGAAAATTTGTATTCTTTGATGCTGTTCATCGGAGATAAGAGGGAAAACAATCAGAAATCTGTCACAGGACTTCGAGACGGACATGTGGCAGAAGGACGCTTTAAACGGATCAATCAGAACCTGCCGCAGGCGTCCAGATAAAGGTCTTTTAATTGCACGTTCATGGGGGTAATGCTTACGGCCGAATTCCGGTTATCGATACAGGGACTTTGAGGTTGATCAGCTTATCAGCCGAAGGACGATCTGCCATGCAAAATACGGAGATTAACTTGGAACGGTTTAATCTAACTTGGATGGTGAGTTATAATTAATTTGAGATGGAAAGTTAAAGACAGCCAGCAACGAAGATGACTTGGGTAGGGGATTTTAAAGTCGGTGAGAAATTTTTGTGGTGTTGATTTGTAAAATGATTGTTAATCATCGTGGAACTCAGTCTCAAGAAGTTTTAGTTTAAAAAACTAAAAAACGCGCTTTAATCACGCACTAAAAATCGTATTTATCGATCTTATCACTTCTTTAATGTCCAATGACTAAATTAAAAAGCGTGGAGCAATGTTGCATATTGTGAATTGAAAGTGCATACAACTAATTGCATTATCACGCAAATGAAACGTGTATGCAAAATTTTAGTTTGATCAGAAACCGGAAAGTGGGTCAAATTTAACTACAAAGATTTGTTTACATATGTGACCCGGACGAGTTAAGAAAGCGTATAAATGACAGAGTTTAGCTGAACTCTTTTAAAATCATTTGCAAGAAAAGCATTCATTCAACCAATAATCATTGGAATTTATTTCTAAATTGAGGTAGTGTTCATTCACAAAAAAATACCCAAGACGACTTTCGACAAATCTTCAGACCATTCAGATTGTAGTTTTTCGTAAGGTAATGATTGAATTTAAGGCGAAGAAGTAGAATCGCGAAAAATTATATTAATCGTGTGTGAATCCGAAGAATCAGTCGGAAGTGTTTTAATCCGTTATATTCAACGGTCAAGAGCATTATCGGTAATTTCTTTGAAGAAACAATTTAGTGGTCCTCGATCTGGTCGCCCACGCATATTGACGTACAGAGAAAGGCAAAAACTTTTGAAAAAAGTTAAGCAACATCCAAAAAGAAGTGCTACACAATTTCACACTAAAATCTAAAATGAAGTAGAAGTTAAAATGTCTGTTAACACGGTTAGGGATGTGCTATATGATGAGAGTTACAAGGCAGAGTTGCACGAGGAGAGCCAGCCGACGGCTTTTATTTGCAAAGGCGTACAAAAATACATCAGGAGTATTTTGGAACTTGTTATATTTACAGACGAACTTAAATAGAATATTTGTGGTTCAGATGATTGGCGAATGATGTGTTGAAAAATAGAAGAAAAACAACTTAAACAAAGTTGGGGTTCCATGAGTGCCAAAGGTGCTAGCAATTTGAATCTTTTGAATGGTATAATATGCCAGAAATAGGACGTATCTAAATATCCTCCAAACACGCCTTCAACTTAGTACAAATAAAATGGATCTTGCACATGGAAACTGGTTAAAATACTTTGCAACAGAACGTAAAAAAACGTGAGAGAGGTTTCTTTTAATTCTCTGCTTGCAATTTCAGTTCAAAATTCCTTCTGTCACCTTTTCTTTCTGTAATTACATCATGGCTTTAGCAGCTATAACTAAAGAATGTAATTAAAATTTTTTGATAGTAAATTAATAGCCCTATTCTGGCACACCTTTGTGACGCCTAATATGTGACAGCAACTTCATCAGAGTGTGGGGAATTAAGAAATTGAGGGTTTTTTTTATTCTGACCCAAAACTGTCAAAAGTGTGATCTGCGATTGAGCAGGTCGTTAGCTGTTCACAACAGAAAAGAAGCAAAATGGCGTATCATCACGATTTTCCCCTCACTGATATTTGTGAATTATGACTAAATCACGAACAGATTAGGAAGACTGGTTCTAGAAAAAATAGATAAATAGGCGCAGGCTCAATCGACCTCCCCGTTAGATGTTAAGTTAGGTCAAGTTTTCAGTTAGTTTTTAAGTATATGGGGCGGCGTAACAGCCCGTTGAGAGCCAGAGCCTAGCTTTTTCGCGCCTCCACTGTGTTGTGCGCGTTATAATTTTGTCACATGTGGAGGGGACCTACTGTTTAATGCCGGTTCCGAACGGCGAATTGCGAAAGCTTTTCATGACAGAAGTACTCCAGGAAGGTTGTCAGTCGTTCGCTGGAGGTGGGGCCGTGAAAAATGTTTGTGGTGTTATTTTTTTCCCCGAGCTGGATTCGAACCCGGGTACTCTCGCTCAACAGTCCGACGCACTAACCGATCGAGCCAACGGCGCCCACTAGTTTTTAAGTGAGGTTAAGTTTTTCCCGCTTGTCTTAAGCCAATAAATGGGGTTGTTGCCCCACTAAAACTTAATCTTAAATGACTGGTAAGTCCAATGTTAAATTTGCTACTATGCAAACTGCAAGGATTCGGATTCAATTTTCGGTGTGCGATTGTGCGTGTGTCCAAATTTCGGTACAATAGCAAATTGTCTAAGCTTCGAAAGATTGAAAGTCGCTCGCAAGAAGTAGGATAATAAAAATTTATTAATGTTTTGCTGGTCCAGATTTGAACGTGTTTGTGCTTTCTGACTACTTTTGAATGTATTAAGGGTACTTTTCAATTTAGTTAGTAGCTCTGTGATTAAAATCACAATCATTTTAGAACCTACCCTGATGCTCAGCTTTCGAGTTTCATTTTGAAAAAGATTGGCGATACTTAAGGCGATAAAAGAATTGATCTTATTATTGGCATCTGCTACTAAAATGACGTGCTTCTTTGATCCACGACGAGTTCAACAACAAGTTGTTGTTGGAAGGAATGATGCCCAGTGAATACTTAGAGTAGGAACAGGAGAGTAGGAGGGATAGGACACTGATCAATTGTATCTTAGACCTGGGTATAAAATAAAAGCAAAACTATAAACTTTAGTCCTCAGCTGTAGAGCATTATTTGCTTTTGAAAATACAAAATATTATTTAGTTGCTCCTTTTTAAGATTTAGTAGCCACTTAATTTTTTTATAGTAATTTTTTAAATTCAGTGCTCCATGAACACGTCGACAGAAGTAAACGCGCATCTAGTTGATTGACTTGGCAGTCCCATCCAACTTCTTGCTCCTTGATCCGTTAAATTTGATTGAAAGGACGATACCTTGCCTTCTGTTTATCTTACTGTTCCTTGTTTTATTTACTGTTCGTATATTTTTTGTTCTTCACGTGTAAAAAAAAGAATACATGTCTGTCCATTGATTGGGCATCTAGTACATTTTAGTGACTTTGAAATGTCTTGACTTTTCGACCAATGTCACGAAGTCATTTTGTCCGAGTTAGAATGAGTTTTAAAATTTATTCCAAATAAATATGTGTGTTCTCATGATCATTGTTGAGAGTGTCCTTTTATAAGGTCTGTAGGCCATTTCCTTTTCCGTCTTCTCCGTCTAGACATCTCTCTTGCGCTGGGATTTCATTGATTTTGTGTGGTAATATTTTCATATGTTGTTTTCTACTAGTATTTGTTATTTCTTCGTCAATGGTAATTATTTTAAGGTCACACCGAATGTCAACATTGGTAATATACCATTCTGCGTAGGTTATTGTCCGAAGAATTTTAAATTGTTGTCTTTTTATGATGTTCGAAGATTTAACGAAAAGGAATTTTTGAGAGTCAGAGAATTAGATATAACACTGAGCATACGAAGAAGTTTAAATTATGCAACCTTATCGGACCCGAGTGAAGTCGTGCTATTTCTCAATTGTTTCTTTGCACAGGCAAAAATAATCTTTTCTTTTTCAAAGACACTGTGTTTTATTGGGATTAAAAAAATGACTTTTCTTGTACTTAAAAGCTGGCATTTATCAACGAAAGGAGAAATCTGACATCCATTAGTCCGGTACTCTGCTCGCAGCAAATCCAGTCTTCAGCGATGCAGCGCAATCCATTCTCGGTATATTTATCTCAAATTAAATTTTACCAGTTGCTGATTCAGAAAAAGTAAGAAGTAAAAAAAGAAGAAAAAAGAAGAAGAAGAAAGAAGTAAGCGACAATTGTGAACAATTAAAGACAGAGCTGAATTTCTGTGCCAATTTTTATACCAGCTGCGCGCTGCACTATAAGCACAAAAAATTTAATAGACGTGAAGTGTACGGAAGATATTTTTACGTTTAAGAAAAAGTTTCCACAAAACGCTAAAAAAACACGTAACACGTTTCATCAACCAAAGGAATACTAATCCTAAAATTGTTGTTTTAGATTTTCCTGCCTCAGGCTTTTACTTTAGAATTAAAAAGGTAACCATGAATAAAGGACGTAACGAATTACACACACAAAAGAGCTTGGTCAATTCTTTCACTGTCAGAGAGCGCTATTAACTATGAAAAAAGCAAAATTTATTTGGTAACTATTTCCAAACTACTAAAAAATAAATAGTCGCCGTAACAGCCCATACAGTGCCAGAGCCTAGCTTCTTCGCGCCTCTACTACTAACATCCAATAATAAACTAAACTAAACTAAACTGTTGCTTCGGTAGAACTTATACCAAAATTGCAACGATACAGAGACGATTAGCATGGTCCCTGCGCAAAGATGACACGCGAAATCGTAAAGCGTTCCACGCCTATTATTGTTATTAATAGAAGACGAATCTAATCTTAACTATTTAGGGACCAATAATAGATGAAAGCCCAGTATTCTAGCATGTTTTTAAAATTGCTAAAATTGTTGTTGGCTCTGAAAGCCACATTGCAAAAGGTTTTTCAAACATACAATCTCTTTGATGCTTATAAAAAGCGGCATCGTGAATACTGTTTCGGCCCAAAACTACTCTCATATACTTACACCATCTGTAAACTGGTTTAAAAATTGTAACCTAACAAGTTTTCATGAAAATGTCTAGTAAAGTTATCTCTATCTCATCCACATAAACCTCTCCTAGGCGTCAAAAAATTTCTGGTCCACGTTCTTCTGTAACTCACTGTACGGATGTCAGGCCACTTTGTTGTTTCACAAACATTTTGAGGCCACAAACCACAACGTGCAAGTTCATTGCGGTCTGTAGTGCAATTAAAAACAACTTAATGCGTGCGTGGACGGAGCGAAACTTTAGGCGAGCGAACGCACGCGGCAAACTGGCAAAAATGGCAATTCAAAAAAAAAAAACAAAAATACGCCACCGGGGGCCGAGCTGCCGGCAAGCTTGCTGCTGCTTACTTCATGGTTTGTTAATTTTTATTTAACCAACCTCCGATGTAAAATATCTCAGAAGTGTATCTCGCCGGTCTTTCGCGAGAGCGTGCGTACGCTTGTGTGCTCGCACACATTTATCGTGTGCGGGCAATTTAATTGTAATTATTAATTGTTAGGACATAATATGAATTTATTCGTTGACGTTACATTAAAAATTAAACACTCGTGCCTGCGCGGGGAATTCGAAATGAATAAATCTCTGGTTGGATCTTTTTTTCCGTGTGTGTGGGCTGAAGGAATTCATCCGGCCAGATGCAATTTATGTGGACTTGAGAAGATTTATGGATTAATTATGTTTGTGATTGGGGCTTTCGGGAGGGAGGTGTGTTGCATTGTCACCTACGAGGAGGGACGTCGGCTGATTGTTTATTGAGAGTTTACGAGGCGCCGAGGTGGAATTGATTAAATTTTCAAGGAAACCCGGTTGACTGCTGGAACTTACCTATTGATCATTATGATGTGGGAGCGAACACCGTGGATTTTCATCAGTTCAACCGCTTGCATGATGCACGTACAGGCAGCTACGACGTTCAGGTCGAAGATGTCTCTCACTTCACCGGCGCAGCTGTCTGTAAGGTAAAATTGGGAATCTTATTTATTTATCAGTTTTTTGATTGTGTGAAAAGAAGAGGACACCAATCATAGATAGGTCTTACGATGCCAAGAAAAGACTGAGATGTATGAGTTTTTGTCTTTTTCGAGTTTAATAAAATATAAATGGTTTGTTAGCTGTTGTTGCAATTCATTTAACTTTATTTTTTTTTAGATTTTTATAAAAAAATATTTTGGGAAGAAACCGAGGGGCGGGAAGGACGGCTTACATGCTAGTAGAGTGGATAAAAAATATCCTGACATTCCAAGAAACCTTACAATAAATTTAGTTTACAGTCTAATCCGTTTTTTTTTTATTTCTGTTCTTATTTAGCCTATCCATGCTGCGGCCTCGACATGAGTCAAGAAGATCTCAAAGGCACTTTACCTCTAAAGGTCAAGCGAAACAGTGCCCTCCACCGTCAGAAAAAAATTTAAAGAGAGAAAGTTGATTCAAAAGAAATGAGGTTGGGTTTTTTCCTCAATTGAAATACACAGCCCTGGCCAAAACTAAAGAAACACGGTTTTGCCCACACTAATTTTCGGTTTTCTTCTTAAACTTTTTTTTTCATAAATGCATATCTTCAACTAAGATAGAAATCCAATTAATATTTTAATTAGGGCAATGTAAAAAAAATTTAACTCAAACTAATATAACATCCATTTTCGGCTGGCCAAAATGCTTGAATGTGCGTCGGACTATTAACCCTTTCAGTGCCCAGTGTTGTTCACGTCCAAAATAATTTTCATTTGCTTGCAACTCAAAAATATTGGCGCAAAAGTGGAGTAAAAGTGTCTTAACTTCTTTCTAAAACCAATTTTCAGTTCATTGAATTCTGCATCAGACGTCTTCTGTGCAATAAGAATATTCGGGATCTTATACTTAGGAAAAGTGAAAAAAAAAAAAAAAAATGTTCCTACTACTGGAATTAGGTGCTTTCGTGAAAAAGTTAAGCGAGCGAGTGATTACCCGGGTTTGAATCCAGTTCGGGAAAATAACACCACAAACAACAAACAAATAATTTTCACGGCCCCACTTCCAGCGAACGACTAACAATCATCTAGGAGTGCTTTTGTCATGAAGAGCTTTCGTAATTCGCATTATTTTTGGGTTTGATTTCAAACGAATAACGAAACCCTTATAGAGTCACTTCCGTGTCTATTTGTCGTCTTTTTTGTTATCAATTTAGTTTTAAGTTCCTGATATTACATAATAAAATAAAATAATAATCTTCCGCTTAATACTCGAGCTTAATTACAACGTTCTTTTAGAACCAAATTAAAAAAAATTTAATTTGCTAAAACGTTTACTTCTGGGGTTAATTTTTTTTTATGAATTCCACAAATTGGTAACACTAAACCAACCTGGTTAAGCAATATTAAAATTGAACTTGAGTAACTACCATCATTTTGTAAGAAAGTCTTTATTTTATTACTATTTTTTCTTTCTCACAGAGTTGGCAATTAAGGTCTAAGGTGCAATAAAAAAAAAGCATGATTCCTGCGTGCTTGGGTATAATTTATCTTTGGTAAACTGTAGACAAAATCTATCAGCCTCCTTTTTGAATAGACTAACAGACTAACAATTTCTTATTGCATCAACAAAGAACCATTTTTATCTTAACCACCAACCAAAACGTATAGATTTAAGGACTGTATGCTATTTTTTAAAAGCTCTTAGCTGGCCCATTGTGTTGAAGAGAAGGGTAAGGTCAGTGATCTGATTTCTAGCACTCAAAAATCGAGTTTCTGAGCAAAAAAAAAAGAAAACAGCAGCAAATTTGCATTTTAAATCAGTAGACATGAGACTTTTTGTTAACTTTTGTAGAACTGAACAATGAAATTCAGAAACCCCCAAATTGACTCAGTTTTCACTACGCAGCTATTTGTGGAAGGGCATCACAAAAAGACGACAATTTTCCATGAGCCATGACTATCACAACATATCTCCCCTTATCACTCAAGCTATCAGCTCCTCACACTCATCTTTACGACCGCGATAATGCTGTCGCTACTGTCTGCCTAAACACTTGAGAACCCCCAAACACAATTAATCACATCCACTTACCCAGCAAGAAATTTGCAACCGTCCTTCCGGCGACGTTAACCAACAGATGCACCACGAAAAACTTTGTCTTGATGTACTCGAACGCCTTAACAATGCTCGACGTATCCATTAGATCGCATTCCACACCGAAGATCTTTCCATCGCCGGTAACACGCTCATTGAGGGCCTGCAATCGAAACCGATAATTTCAATTTTCACTTCAATTGCCGCTTCAATCTCACTTCAATTAAATTACTGCGCCTGGCCAAGCCGACCACGACAAGCCCCGCGTTCGCCAGCGCAACGCAAATTTCCGCTCCGATGCCAACACTAGCGCCGGTTACAACCGCTACACGATGCTGCCAATACTCAGCCATGTTCTCTGATACAGTTCTAATGTTAAAGCCTTCCGCGAAGCAACTAAAGCGCACAGCGTTAGACCGCTTGGGTATTTATACGCTCTGTGGAGTTCTACGAAGCGAGGGTTTCGAATGCAACAGCTGCCCCGCTGTGGAGTTGCGTCTGGTGACCGCACAAGACTGTCGCCATCGTCGAACGATCTTACGAATTCACCACGTTACGCTGCGATTAAATTTCTTCTCGGCGAGATGCAATCCATACGTGCCTCGCCACCACTACAGAGAGCGTTTGGAATTATCGGCGGGTTAGGGGAGAGATATTCGTATCAGCCGATAGAGCGGGTAGGCACAGGAGCACGGTGCATTGGACCTCAAGTGTCACATAACGTTAATCGCAAGTCAACCGCAAGTGTTACGCAAGAATGGGAACAAAAGAGAACGCTCTAGATGCTCCTCACACTTACACGACTTGCATTCAAATGATAGCAGCTGCTGTGGGGGTGGAGATTTAGGTGGCGGCTCTGCTTTATGGGAGGGGACGATCCCTAGAGGACTGCTCACGACAGTTCATCGTCTGTCGATAGAAGGAAAACACAGCAAACCTTTAAATTGCATTAGGACTTTCTAACCAGGAGAGTGCACGTCCTTGTGGCTATCCATTTTGATGATATCAGTTTTTGGCATAGTCATAGCTCCGCGATAGGATATTAATTTCCCAAAGTGAGAGATCGCAATACTCCACGTTTTTTAAAGAACAACGACCACAAAGTTTTTCCAAGCGATTCCTAAAAAATTAATGAAGAGTGATCGGGTATAAACGCGTTTTTCCCATCGTCCAGCTTAACTAAATAAATTAGGATGTGTACGTCAAAACGAAATAGACTCCGCCTCTCCCTGTGCCGATCAGTGTCATAAAAATACATATTTTCTTTAACAATTACGTTCTTTTTCAGAAAATTTATTATTGCCACTTTTAAAGTGCTTTTTTTATTCTGGTGCCTTAACGTTATTGAGCGAAAAAAAAAGGCATTCAAGAAGTTTCTCCACCGAATTGGCGCCCAAGACCTGGTCATCTTTTCTCTCCAGCGGCTAAAAAAAAAAAACATTGACAATGTTCCTATCACTCTAAAAATCCTGGAGAAACATCTTGCAAAACAAATGGAGTCAATCCGAATAAGTTTAACAGAATTTTTTCAAAAATTTAGAAGTCCAATATTTATGCAAACGTAAAAGTTTTTTAGAGTAAAGTTTTTTAAACAATCTATTTTGTTTTTGATATTCTTATGAGCTAATGAATATTAAATCTGTGTTTAAAAATATTATTTTGTGTTATTTTGAACGAATTTAAAAATCGTTTATTCTAGAAGTCTAAATGATTCTCGGCTGGTGTGGGCCATAGGTTGGCCCATTGTGTTGCCACACTTCCGATCTGTCCCAAAACCCGGACTCGCTTACCTCATAAGTTTCCGCAAATAATAATTAATAGCAGGCTTACCTTTACTGTCCATTTTATAAACAAGACAGTTCTGTATTTTCCCTAGATTGGCATCAGCCTAATTGCATAAATGGAAACGGAGCCTCCTGGTTGTTTGCCAAAATTTTTTTCCCTCCTGTCCTAGCTACAGTGCCGAGCACGTAAATAGAAACACCTAAAATGATATTTTTGCTTTCATCATAATTCATTCCACCTTAGAAACGTAATTCTTGGTTTTTATGTTGTAGCTACCGATTACACTTATTAGAAAAATTATGCATTTTGCACCAAGTACTAAAACTTTAAGAGTTTGTCCATCAAAAGCGCAAAAATTACAAAAACAGCCCATGTGTGAATGAATTCATTTAATTTTTTCATTAATTGGTACGAATCGATCCCCAACCCCACCCCCTTCTCCATCATCCTCACTCTTATAGACTACTTCAAAACTGATCACAAGTCCCAAAGACTTTAACGAAAAATTTTGCAATCCCAAAGATTGCAACGAAAATTTTTGAAGTCCAAAGACTTTAAGGTGATTGCAATGAATGCAATGCCAATCTAAAGATTTGCATTCAATTGATTTGCAATCGTCGTAAAGATTGCTCCAATCAAGACTTCAAAAGGAATGTGAGATTGCAATGCCAAAGCAAGTGCAAATATTCAAAGTGCGTATTATATCAATTTGAAAGACAGGGATTAAAAAAAGGTGTATGTCATTTTCGAAATATTATTGAACACTATTTTCAAAAATAGGAGAAGGGCATCGAAACAGTGTCGGATTATATTTAGCAGTAGGCAGGCCAGAAAATCTTAGAAATGCATGTTTTGAATTCATTGAAGTTTTGCCGAATATCATATGAGAAGCATTAACTTTCAGTTAAAAAGGATTAAACAATGTGGGAACGTAGGGAATTAATGGCTAAAATACTCTCATCTTCGAAAAGGAGAATTTCAAAAACGCTTATATTAAGACTAACGACGATTCCTTTGACGAGCTTTAAATCAATTTGCAATCATTTCCAAGATAAGTAAGTTCACATTCACATGAATTTATTTCTATTGCTGCATGCGTTTGTGATAGCCAGGTATAGAATTCTCAGTACAAAGTTCAAGCCAAGAATCAACATCCTCTGATACAAACAGTCAAGATGCATTCCAGACTCTCCATAGAATCTTCACAATTCACAACGACTGCAGTATGAGCAACTTGACAGTCTTAACTTGAACTTAAAATTACTGTGAAACTGATTACTACCCCAACATCTAAGATAACCCACTTTATTTGTGGCTGTTGTTAGCAAATAAACGAAAATGAAAATGAAAACGAAACCCTAACACAAAGATGAGTGCATGAAAATTATTTTCATGGAAAACCCTCACCCCAACCAGAAGATGAAGAATGTGAAATTGAATGCTATTACTTTAACTTACACACACTACGGTGGTGAATTATCCTTAACAGCTTCACATGAAAGATCATGATGTTCATGTAACGAAGACTGATTGATTAGAGAATGGGTTCTCTAGAGAAAGCGAAAGGGAGTGTGTGTACTCGTCTTCTTTCATTCAAAAGCCATTATACGTCTCTGTACTCTCGGAAAAGGATAACGATGGGGGTGTGTTGTGTATGTTCCTATTAAAGGTGGGTGGGTGTTCTTAAATTGGTCCTTAAAATAGATACTCTTCTTAGCAAACAGCTCGTTCAGATTCATTACATGCAAACTGTGTGAGCAATTAGTGCTTGAATTGAGTTAAAAGTAAAAATGTTTAATTGCTGCTCGAAATTACCGATTTTTGTTTTTTTAAACTTGTTTTCTTTCATGGTTCATTTATATCTGTATCGTGGTTTTGTTCAACTGCTTATAAGATCATTCTGTAAAGATTGCGAAGACTTTGATTGATACCTAGTGATAAAGGACGTTTACTAAAAGCACGGTGCCCCGAGCACCATCTCTTCTCATTTTTTAGCATTTACTAATTCTCCACTGTAGTTTACAAGTTAAGTGCAAACCCGAAAGACTCTGGTGCTAAACTTCATGCAATTCGTTATTAAAAAATAAATAAATAAATAACAAGTGCAATGGGATTGATTGAACACCCTAAATTGTTTCCTTACCTTGCTAACTTTCAAAAAATACAGATATCAAACGGTAAAACTGAGAAGTACACATTCCCAGTTGTTCGATTTCAATCCGTCAACTTGACGACTGAATGCAGTTCAGGCAGGACGGAAGGCGAGTTTCGTTGTCTCCCACTTAATTAGTATTTCAATTGAATAATTTTCAATGAACTCCCACAAAAGTGAAAGGCAGGCAGTGTCCAGTGTAGGGCACCAACAGCGAGGGAGATGTCCATTAAAGGAATGCATTCGCAGCCACTGGACTAATTACTCATTCAATTGTGATCAATTAGATTGAGCTCTTTAGCCCATATTACCTTCAATTGTTCGAGATTTGTTTATTTAATTCGCTCAATGGACGTGCGGGTATGTGCGAAAAAAAAAAAACGCAAACTCAAACACAGACAATTTGAGGCCCAGATAACGTCAACGCATTCGTTATCAACGCTCTTTTTTCCACCCCACAGTCTCTGGGTGGGTGAGAAGTGCGAAATTTCGTGTGAGTACGCGTTTGCATTTTTAAATTGTTGAAGGGATTTGGAATTTTTGTTTTTGTTTTCAACGAATTCTTATCTCGAACGCAATAAACAAGAAAAAGAAGAACAGAAAAAATAAGTGAAGAAAAATTCATGAGAAACTGGTGAAATAGATACGAGAGACGCATGCTGCGTTAATCTCTGAGATTGTGTATGACCTTTGATTTGTTTTCAGAGCCGTCTTCGAGCGGTTTCTGCAAGGGAACGAAATTAGGGCGGTGGATGATGTAATGTCGGGTGTCCTGGTGCATTTTGTGATAGTATCAGGGTACTAGACACGGTTCATTGACATTCATTTCATTGTTTTCACGTTTCATACATCTGATCGCAGTCGTTGTAGGAGTTTTTAAAATGACGAAGCAGCTTTTTGATTACCAAGAGATTTTTATTCTTGACACAGAACTATTTTAGATAAATTTTCGTCTCAAAATAGCAACATTCTTTCTGCTTAGTTGACCTGTGTGGCTGGAGAAGTTTTTCAGCCACGTCACAGCTAAGCAAATCGCATCTTCAGTGTGATAAAAACATTTACTTCTTGTGAACTTCATGTCTATCATGATTGTTGTTTTGTTATTGTTAATAGCCGTAGTCAAATTTTTCACACACTGAGATTCAACATCGGATTAATAAGTTCGACTTGTGGTAGCGTTAATTATTGTTAAGGAACTGCATTACGTGGGTCACATACAAGTTTCTTTTTAAAAATGCAGCAAAATGAAAACAATTATTTTGTTTTCTACTTGTTATGGCTTCATAAGTAAGACCAAACATTTCTATAAATTTTGGAATACAACGTCATTCATGTGGCTGCAATGGCTGGCTTCAAAGCAGCGAATTCTGTCACTCCAATTTTCCAAGATCTTGTTGATGGTTTTGGGCTATAGCTCACGGATCACGCTTGTATGATGCTGACCTTGAACCACTAATGATGAGGCAAGAATGTGGTTGCTGTATCCGAGAGTGTGAGACTTAATCCTCGAGCATCAACTGCCCATCAATATCAACGGCTCAAAATTTCATCCGCTAACCTTAGAAGAACTCTGCAGATCTCGGATTATTCGCTTACAAGGCCCCTGAGTCAGTCTCAGTAATTTAATTGGCACCACTATCCGCTTTGTTATTCCTTCGCAGTTTGGGCCTTAGGGCAGCTTAAATTGGACAACGAAATATCACCTTTTTTATGAGGCGCATTTTTATCTTGACTGCAAAAAAATAAAATTGCTCAAACTCCATTTGTCTATGTTTAAGTTTGGGATTTGTTTTTCGCAGATAGCCGCACGTCCGTCGAGCGAATTACATAAACAATTCTTGAACAATAGACGGCTAAAAAATAAAATTACTCGAAAAATCCGCACGTTATGGTCCTAAAGCAATGCATCCACAGTGGCGGCAGTTTGATGCAGATTGTAAAAATGGCTTGGCTTTGATCAACGGTTCACGTTACAGCGCAATGTTAACCACCTTCGTTTTTACTTAAATTTATGACATGAATCTACCCGGCTCATTCAAGTTGGCACGCTTTCCCACACAGTCCATGCCACAATCAATCTTTTGCACACCAAATTCCAAAATCGTCTTATCAGCCGTCTTGGTAAGACCCATTAAAAAAATTGTGCGCCGACGTACGCCTCTGTTTTTTATTTGAGGTATTCTAAGTCGAGTGCATTCAAAAATTAGACTTTTTCCAATTTTGAAACTAAATTTCTTGAAAACAAAACTTTTAAACAAAAACTTGATATTGAAACCTCTACTTTATTTCTTAAGACCTATCCAACGATGGATTCCAATGGATTTTTTTTAAAGAAACTTTTTTGTGAATTTATGACTAGTTGCAAAAAAAGTCTTAGTATTTGAATTTGTTTCCTTTGAAAGGGAACCCCAAAAAGTAAGATTTCAATAGGTTTTGGGCCTGAAACATGAATTTTCGCAAAAAGAGGGCGTTAGAGTCGGCGTGTCTCAGGCAAATTGTAAAAATATTTATATATTGGTCTCAGAAATAACTATGTCAAAATTCTAGATCATATCTTTAACGGGTGATTTAATTCCAATTTTTAGGGTATTCTGCCCCACTGTGCGACGTCGTGTTCCATAATTAATGGGAATGCTTTGCTCATACTTATAAAGCCATAAAACATGGAAACAATTGACTTTTATTTATTTTATTTTATCTAAGGACACATTTCTAAGAAGAAACTTGTACTTAGCACTCCCTGTATTTATACAGTAAACTCTCTATAATGCGAAAACCTCTGTAAATAGAAGCATTTTCACAGTCCCCTAAAAAAGCCGCTGTAAATCGATGAAAACCCATGCAATTTGGTCTCCTCCTTAATACGAATTTATTTTTGTGCAAAACAACATAAAAACCTTTACAATTCGAAAATGATGGCTTGTTTACTATTACTCTATAATTCGAAGTGAAGTTCACCTTTTTTTCTACTGCAACCGCTAGTTGAAATGCTTACGTGACGAAAGTGAGCAATATCTTTTTTCTGAAACCTCTGTAACTCGAAAACCTTTGAGTTTTTTTCTGGTCCCATGGAATTCGAATTATCTAGAGTTTACTGTATACGAATTTGGAATGTCAGCATTCTATTCTTAACAATTCCTAGAACAATCTTTTTCACGAACTTTAGGGATAGGAAATAGGTAAATTTTGACTAGCGGTATCATAATAACAGATCTTTGTCTCCCAACAAAAGCATTATCCTTAAATGGTCACCATAGGTGTCTGAAGAACAAGCCTAGTAGTACGAAATTCCAATTGCAAACTAATCTTCGACCCCGAACCTATGGTACAACGCAGCAAAGGACGCCCGCGTCTAAGGTGGCGTACACAGGTAGAGAAAGACCTGAACCAACTTGGTGTTGGTGAACTGAAAGCAGCTGGCTTGGGATCGTGCTGGAGGAGGCTCAAGTCCACCACTTACTGTAGCGCTGCACAAAGAAGAAGAAAAAACTGAACTGTCAACAGAAGCCCAACAAAAAACTTTAGTGGCCACATGTTTTTGAGAAATCTAGTAAAAATCTAAAATCGACAGCATTCTCGTTTAAATTTAAAGCAGGAACTCCTTAGCCAAATGAAGATCGAGTTATTTTCCGCAATTTTAAGTGTCATCTTCAGTCTTTGTTTGGCATTAAACAAGTTCATTGAATCGGTTGTGGCTTCCTTTGGATTTGCCAAAGTGTCACCATCACTCGTCCCTCTGAAAATGCCTCCAACGAACGACTTGGTGAAATCCGAAAAATTTATTACAAATAAAAACCGCTGCCAAAACCGACATCCCCCGCCCGTCACATATCATCTTCCACGCCGCAAGTGCCCGCATAACAAATCCGATCACTATCACTGTTCGGATTGCTGCACACACACATCCACTAAATCGCATCGCAAAATACCCTGAAAGAACAAAAAAAAAAAAAAAAACAATATTTAATTCAATTGCTTTGTCCAACAGCACGGAAAAACGCTCAGCAACAATGGAAACAAGCCCGAGACGCCAGCGGCGTCAAACGAACCCGGACCGGAGTCATGTCCCGTGCAGAGCTCTGAAGCAACAGACAAGCGCCAACAATGACGATGCCACATGCTTCCGTTTTGCTAAATCGCTGCAACTTCCACCGACCGAGGGAGTCTCGCAAATGAGAGAACTGCCAGCGTCACCGCCCGCGTCTGTGTCGTTGGCATCTGCCGCGCTCCAAGTTCCGCCAGTGTTTTGGTTCGCCTCAAATCGGCGACATGATAACTCTACGGAATCTTGTTGCCAAGAAATTGGCAACAACTCAAGACATAATAATCCTCTTGTTTCGGTTGGCTCCCGGGGAGAAAGTTCTGCCACACCGAGCGATACGTGATGTCCTGGAGGTCCTTTGTGCTCGTGCCTTGGCTTCGCAAGAGCATAAATGATAAATGTGGATGGGCGGACGAACGGGCGGTAGCCGGCGCGCGAATGTGGACGCGGACGTCGCTGCAACGAACCAAGAAGCAAACAGTGGATTCGAGTTCTTGACACTAAATTACTCTGTGTATGGCAGGATGTGATTTATATTCAGTGTGGGCGAGGGGGCGGCTGGTGATTCTGGCAATGACTCCATTTTATTTATTTTCCTTTAATAGGCAGTTGTCTGGGTTAGGATTCTCTGTCGATGCCAATTTATTGTGTGAGGAATTAACCCTCTGCTCGAGGCGTTCGAGGGTGACCAGGCGTTGGCGTTGGTATCGGTGGGAGGAAGTGATGATTGGTCATGCTGTTGACGTGGTTGCTCATGCCCAAGGATTTATTTCAACGCGACGAGTTGTGTGTGTTTTTATTCGAGGTGGCAAAGACTTCCCCACAGGTGTTTGTTTGCTGTGTGTGTTTGTTCAACTGTCACATAACGTGAAAATTGACGTTTTGAGATTTAAGGCAATTTTTTGAGATTTTTTGTGCAATTTGAGTGACATATCCCATGAAAGTTGCTGACTCATCAAAAAACTGTTGACGGGATTGTCACTAATTAGGGAGTCTACTCCCTCAATGCTGCTGCGTTTCAATTAAATCATAAAATTTGACATTCTGTAGCTTTAGATAATCGTAGCAGGTTTCTTAAAGAGAGCAGCACGTTACGAAAAAATCAACTTGACCCACAGGAGGATTTCGCAAACAAATTCAACGTTGTAAAGATTTTTAAAAGAATTGCTTCTCGAAGTTTTTTTCGCATAAGTCTGGTAGGCAGCTTATTTCTTCGATGTCGAAATTTAGCGAGGTAATTCAGCAGAGCAGTAGGGATTCCTAAAAACTCTCAGGTCTTCACCGATCCAGCTTGCAAAAATGATATTTGCCACATTTTTTCCAGAGCTAAAATTTGACAGCTAGTAGTTCAAATTAAAAGACTGAATGAATTTGAATACTCAAATGCATTTGAATATTCAAATTAATAAAACAAAATAACGATATAACGACTGCTTCTTCAATTTGTTCAAATAGCTAATGTTAGAATGGTCAAAACTCCTAACCGGAAAAATCTAGGTCATACTCTACAAAACCCTTACTCTGCCATTCCTGCTGTATGAAGCCAAAAGCTGGACGATAAGCAGGACTGTAGCGCTGACCTTTGGCTCCTTTGAAAGAAAAACTTGTACGGCGATGAATGCGAATGGAGGAAAAGACAAAAACCACGACCTTTATGAGCTATACAAAGATGTGGATATAGTTCGAGTGACAAAAATCCGTCGACTACAATGGACACAATCGCTCCATCTAAAAGGTTCATCGGATCCGAGTTTCCTAATTTGAGGAGAAGAAGGAGAAGATCTCCGGTACCGAAACCAAGTTTTTTTTAGCTTTTGCTTCAAGCCATCGTGCCAGATCTTGTTGAAGACTTGAGAGACATCTAGAAAAGCGGTAGCGCAAATCTTTTTTCTTCTATAACTTCTTCATTTTCGTCGGTTATTCTGTAATCTTGGTCTATAGTTGAATACTTGATTCTGAACCTGAATTGGAGGTCAGGTATAAGACGGTTTTCCTCAGTGACGGGTTGGATGCGTTTCAAAAGGAGTCTTTCGAATACCTTTAATACAACCGGTAGGGGCGAGATCGGCCTATACCATTTTTATCCTTCGGTGATTTTCCCAGTTTTGGAACCATAATTACTTTCTTTCCACGCGTCTGGGACGTACAATATTCACAGTGAAGAGTTAATTAAGTAGAGAAGTTTGATAAGTGATTTTCTTGGTATTTACTTAAGAATTTCTCCGGTTATTAAATCATAGCCAGGGGCTTTGTTATTTTTTAAGTTGTTTATCGTTTGACAGAGTTCCGTAAGCGATACAGTTTTTATTTTAAAATTGTCAGATGCTGTCATGTTTCTGGTATCGTCTACAAATGTCCATCAAAGGATTTAAATGTCTCTTCTACATGTTCGACAAAAAGATCCGCCTTATCACCCTTTCCCTATTCGCTGTTATTTTTCTTTATAGGTGCCGACTGACCGCTGGAACAGAGAACAGATCCTTCACGGATTGCCTGATTGGTAGTGTGTTTTCACAGAAGAATATCTGGCTATAGAATACCAGGAAGAACCGTAAGGCTAGATTATGCCCATTGTACTGCCACACTGCGGACGAGACTTCGCGATATTCGTTAAAACGAATTAGAGCTTCGTACGAAGTTGTGGAGCCGCTCAATGTTGACGCAGTTCTGATTGTACAGACAAAGAAGGAATGTGTTTTCTACTAAGCACTAGGGCATCGCACAAACAAAGAATGTGGGGAAAAGATTCCTCCTACGCTTCATCCTCAATACCTCGACAAAAATCATTAGCAAGGACTCCTAGTTTGCTGGCATGTCTGACAATGGCGCAGCGCCCTAAAATGTAACCTATCATGGCTATTATCGTTGACCTGGTCAGTTAAAGAAGGCAGATTTTAGCATTTATCATACGTTTTGATCTAAACATCTTGGGAATTCAGATGAATCTAGCGTTTAGCTTTGGCTTTTGGCGCACCAAAATCTAGTGCACGCTGAGTACTTGTCTATAACAACATTTTAGTTTCGGATTATAAGAGGAATGATCAATTATTTTTTAAAACATCTTAGAGACGGTATTCATAGCATATTTAATAGCCTGTTAAGTAAACACCATTCTTCTCTAGGTATTTGTCAAAGTTTCAAATTAAAGAATGATTTCTTTACTTGTTTTTAAAGAAAACAAGTTTTGTTTATTGAAAAATATAAAAAAAAGTGAATTAAAAGGGTGATTAATCTTTTTAACGCAACACCCAAATGAATTAAAGCCGTTCTGAATGCAGTTCGCATCTGTTTTGTGATTGCAAACATAAAGCAATGAGATAAATTAAAAAAATTGTAGCCGCACGTCATTAAAGAATTATTGAGCTGCTCAGTGCACAAACCAATTAACTCCACTTTTTGAAAAAAGAAAAAAATCCTTAATTTAAGTGTCAAAGCAATTGGTATGGTTAAAACTTTTTAAGTTTATAAATATTCTCCTCAATAACACACAAATTTATGGAGTTAATATTTGATTTGTGCACTGAACGTTAGCCGTTAGCCGTTACAATTAGCCATAGAGCATAATTCGATTGATAAACTCCTTAAAAATAAAAAATTTGAGAAAAGCGATGAAATAATTTACATTCCCCTTTGGGTCATTCCATGACAAATCGCCCAGCCTATATGGGCAGCTCTGAACGGCCGCTTTCCGATTTGGCTCAAATTGGTGGTCAATAAGTGATGTGGTTCAAGTAATGGGACAAAACATTTTTACTCAACTCGATAAAGTTTGCGAGTAACGAAGGTTCAAAAGTTGGTAAAAAGTCATAACTCTACTAAGTGCTTTGACACTGAAATCTAAAATTTTCAAAAAAATGGAGCTAGGCAGTCTGTGTTCTAAGCAGCTCAATCACCCTTTAGAAACGTGCCGTCAAAGGGAGTATATTCAACACTGAGTGACCATTGAATTAAAAAGTATATGAGGCCACAGGGTTTCTAAAGGTATCGTCGTGCCGTTTCAATTTTGAATGCTTAATTAAATATGAAAAATATGAATATCTGTAAGATTAGTGTCGCACTTGCTTTCTATTGTGAAGAAATCAAAGGTCACTTTCACGGCTTCTTAGAAGCTGAGTAAACGAAATCAAGCACCATATTTACCAGATTTAACTTTCAGATTTTAATAAATGGCTTAGGGGACAATCGGTTAGGTCAAAGACATCGTTCAAGTAAATGCGAACTCTAAGGAGATCTTATTCTATACTTTAAGACTTGTGGAAACTAAAAGGGTTCGTAGGTAAACGATCTACAAGACGATTGCGTCGAAAAATAAAAAAAAAATATTTACCCCAAAAGATTTTTTGCTTAAGTTTTCCTCTTAAAAGTGGGGTGTTCAAACTTTTTTTTTGTACTAAAGAGTTTTCCTATAGGGACTTGACAACTTTGAATTTAATTTGTGAACGCACCGTTTCACTAATCATGGAAATGTCATTGTCAATTTATTCAGTAAACTCAACATTTTCATCATCGTAAAGTACACGAACGAGCAAGGTTTGCAAATTATAAAAATTTCTACTGAAATTCGGAGTCGGTGACCGCAAATTTAAGAGCCTGAACTCCGGTTTTTGGTAGTAATTCTCGTCCTAGTAGACAGGCAATAACACGTTCAGTGCAAAAGTTTGAGTTTACGTATTCGTTGTGTTATGTTACCGTTTCAGTGAGACAACTGCTTGGTCGAAGTTCCGAAAATATCGCTGCCGTTCAGGCGTACGTAGCAAACGATTCAAATCAATCAATTCTACGGCGTTCCCAAGAATTGGGCATCGCTCAGACAACATTATGGCGTATTTTGCGTAAGGATCTTGGTTTACATCCGAACAAGATTAAGCTAACTCAAGAATCGAAGCCGATGGACCATTTTAAGCGATGTACGTTTTCCGATTGGGCTCTGGAGAAGATGCGCCAAGATGATAAAATCATCTTCCGTGACGAAACTCATTTTTGGCTCAATTTGTTCAACAATAAGCAAAATATTCGTTATTAGTCGGGTGAAAATCCAAGTCATAAATCGCCACTTCATCCACAAAAAATAACTTTATGGTGCAGTTTGCATACCGGCGGCCATATTTTTTTCGTCGACGATAGCGATCGTCACGTTACTGTGAATGGCCAGCGTTATCGCGCCATGATTACCGATTATTTTAGGCCCGAATCGCAAGATATGGAGTTGGACGACATGTGGTTTCAGGATGGTGCCACAAGCCACACAGCACATGTTACAATAGATTTATTATAGTGGGCGCCGTGGCTTAATTGTTAGTTCGTCGGACTGTTAAGCGAGAGTACCCGGGTTCGAATACAGCTCGGGGAAAAAACACCACAAACAATTTTCACGGCCCCACCTCCAGCGAACGACTGACAATCCTCCTGGAGTACTTCTGTCATGGAAAGCTTTCGCAATTCGCCGTTCGGAACCGGCAATAAACTGGTAGGTCCCCTTCACATGTGTCAAAATTATAACGCGCACAACACAGTGGAGGCGTGAAAAACTAGGCTCGGGCCCTTCGTGAGCTGTTACGCCACTAATGATGATGAAGTTTGATGAGCGTGTTATCTCAAGAAATGGGCCGGTCGCCTCGCTCGTGGGATTTAACGCCTCTAGACTATTTTCTTTGAGGCTACGTCAAGTCATTGGCTTATGCCAACAAGCCGATGACGTTGGAAGAGCTCAGAGCCAACATTGAACGCGAAATGGCGGCCGTTTCGGTGTGGCCGAGTCATCGAAAATTAGGTCCAACGAATCCACCCCTACAAACGTGCCCGCAGTATCCACATGAACAACGTTGAGTTCCATTCCTTAATATTTGATTGTACTTCAAGTCGATAATAAAGTTTTTGAAATATCTCAAATTGTTTGCGTTTTATTTAAAAAAAAAATTGTTCTTATTGGAAAATTCTTTATTTGTTAGATTTATTTCTATGGATTAAAATCGGCTAAACATATTTTTCAGTCTAAAAGATAGGGATTTAGAAACCCCTTAAAAAAAACTTAATATTTAACATTGACATGAGACAGCATCACCTTCACTTCGAGATTCTCTTACCCTTCCCCCACAACTTTCCTAAAAACTCCTGCAACAAAAACAATTAATCACTCTCCGTTTGAAGTCACACAAACTAATTCCCAATACTCGAAGTGACCCAAATCCAATCGATACATCCACCACCACCATCATCAACCCAAGCAACAGTTCATCCTTAAGGTCAGATTGAAACCCGATTTGAGTGATCCCAATAATTACTTCTTAATTGTCCCTCAATCAGAAAGTTGCCGTTCCCCATTTTCCTCCAGGTCAAGGGCTTACCGTAGGTCTTCAAAAGTATTTAACACATGAACCCATCCCCAGATTAAAGGGGTGCCTCGACCATACATCGACCCACTCTGCGCAATCACAACAAATCCCAAGAAGGAAAATTAAAAGTAAATATACGTCGTCCTGATGAAGGCAAATATTGCAAAAGGATATCCGTAAAATGTTCGGGCGGCCTCAATTTATCTTTGACGTCGAAAAACACACGCACACTCGCACTCACCTAACATGAGTTTCTTCTTTTTTGTCTCCCGATGGGGAACGAAGGATGCGTGTGTATGTGAAGGACAAACGTACCCGGAGAACGGATGGCACATGGCACGACGGACCGTACTCAAATGGGAATTAACTCGCTGGCCGAGATGGGCTGCTGCGATAAAATTCATGCAGAAAGGAGAATTAATTGCCGACAATAAAGTCGTTTGCGAATTAAAATGTTGAAACTATCTTGTGGATGCAATCTCCGTCGCGTCGTCGCTGTCCTTTTTTCTGAATAAATTTAGTGAAATTTGACCGTGGGAAATTCCCGCCAGCGGAGACATGAACCGACAGTTTCTGAGGTGTTTAACTAGATGGCGCTCGTTATAACTCCTTGTGTAGATACAATTTAATTTCGAATGCTCCATCGCCCCATCGCTGCAACAATGTCCAACCACACTAATTGCAGGGTGCCCCTGCCCACCCACATTATACCGCAACACCACCACACAGTCATGATCACGTTGCCATTAATTGTGATGGAACCCACCGGCCAGACCGCACATAACATCCCTGGGGGTGGTGATGGTGGTGGTGGTCTCTAAATTACACATCACACAGGGTGCCTGGGAACAAAATTTAATACAACCACCAACGACGACCGGCGTCTGAATGCATTTTTATCGTGCAACAGTTGCTCCATTCTCATGCAGTAATTCTCTCGTTTGTTTCTCACCACCTTTTGCCTTAAGCCCGCCTTCCCACACCTCTCCGGATGGTGTTCCTTCGGACCGACGACTAGGACAAGAGGTGGCAGTGGTCTTCTGCTGTTTAACTATGTGAATCCGGCAAATGCAAACAGGGATCGGCAAATAAGATGCAGAAAACTGTTCTCAGGAGGGTGTGCTGCCCGTTACCGTCGTTCGCCGGGGGTGTGTTCCCGAAGCCTTCCAACGAGAAAACTTCTTAATGCAAAGTTTCTTGCTGCGATAGTTTCACTGCTGCTCGGTATCTCGACGGTTGGGTGTTGCTTTTAAATTTTATGGCTCATTATTATTTATGAATTCCGCAAAAGACTTTTCCAAGGAATTTTCCTGCACGACGGTGAATGGAGGGTTGCGAGGCGCTACAGATATTAATTACTCCAATGATAGTGCGATAGTCGTTTTAGGGTGAGATGCAGATGTGGTGGGGTAGACGTCGGGCGAGTGCAAGCCTTTTGTTTTACGGCGAGGCGAATATGGAAGCAATTATGGGGACAAGTGGCCTTTGAACGCCGTGGAGGGATGCTCGCTCGCTAACGGTCTGGAGTGTTAGTTGAAATTATAAAGTTCGTAAAAGAGGATTAGGGGCGAAGCCTTATCACTGAGTGTCTAGATGGTGGGAACGGTCAAATTGTTGACAGCAAATTGATAACAGTGCCAGAGAGAGTAATCTTCAGACAAAGGATTTTGAGTAGGATCGACAAGGCGACGACCTGGTGAGTAGTTAATTCTAACTTTGGAAGTGGAGCGTGAGACAAGCATTAAACCTAACGAATAGAGAAGCGCAGAATCTATGAAAACGTTTTAGAGGCCAGAGTAAGAATCCTTTAGTGGTTTGCTTAAGAAAAGTTGCAAAAGAACAAATTTAGATAAAACTTTTGTTAAATTGTCAATAATAAAAATAAGACATACCTTATGATCAAAAAAGAACCGAAATTTTCATTTTAAAATTCCCGCGCTTGTCCAATCGGTAAAATTTTATTCTCACAACGTTCGCAACACTTTTATACATATTCTGTCAAATTTTGACGGATATCGTATGATTAGTTTTTGTTTGACGTCTATACAAATAAGTTGAAAAATTTTCGTGTGGCGATTTTTATAATGGATGAAAACTTAGAACAACGTGCGTGCATCAAATTTTGTGTTGCAAATGGATTTAAGTGTTCCGAAACGTTGAAAATGTTAGAAAAGGCCTTTGGTAAATCGTGTCTAGGAAAAACACAGGCATATGAGTGGTATAAACGGTTCAAAGGTGGTCGTACAAGCTTGGATCATGATGAGATCCCTGGCCGACCAACAACATCTGTTACTGAAGAAAACATTGAATCGGCGAAGCAAAATCGTTCTGCACCGATAAGAGATATTGCTGTGTTGTTGGGCATCTCTTATGGATCAACCGAACACATTTTAACTGATGTTTTGGGTTTAAAACGCGTCGCTGCTCGGCTGATGCCAAAAAACCTGAATTTCATTCAAAAAAAGCGTCGTGTTGTGTTGTGTTGTGTCTCAGTTTTTGGCCAAAAACTCAACCAATATCATTAGCTGAGGTTTCCATTATGCGCACTAAGCAAATTTATTTATTTTTTTATTTTTTAGTTAAATCGACTTATTCTAAGATGTACTGTAAAATAATTTTCGCGAGGAAACTTTTTTTTTATATTTTTTTCTTTTTACCTTTTGTTGTGAAGTAACGAACACGTCAAAGTGACCATTTCCAAAAAAAGAACTGAACTACATAAAGAAACCTGTCAGTTGTAATAAAACGTGGTCTCAATAAAATGTACCTTTTTCTATCGCTCCGTCTTTTCTTTTAAATCGAAGCTTTAAAATTTGCTGAGTTTCTCGCGGCGTGAATACTTTTCCCGGGCTCCCTCCCACCTCTAACACCTTTTAAGTTTTCAATTTTCACAGAAGAGTGTATGTATTCTACCTACAAACTGCACAAATGGACCTGTTTACGCTTGTGCTAAGTGATTTTTGTCCTCAAAATGTTATTCTGCGAAATATTCCAGAGCAAATATAATAAAACTTCAGCCCCAGCTGCCTGCCTGACTGTTGTTGACCTTAGCAGAGTGACGAAGTTGCATGAGCGTTTAAACCCTGCGGAAAAAACGGTTAAAATTCCACCCCAAACTCATACTTTAAATACACCAGAACATTCCTACTAAAGTTTTTGGTATACACTTATCCACTATCCAACTTCATTATAAGGACGAGGGGATTTTGACTTAAACTTGTAGCACTGTTCTTACACCGATTGCTGGTTCATTCATAAATAAACTAAAGCACAATAATCCTGTCCAATCCTTCTGTTGCTCCTGATAGCACACATACCCAAACAAACGAGTTTCAGTGAGTCTTTAAAAGATAATTTTACAATGACAATTATTCTAATTCGGTTTTTGGATAGTTGAATAGCCAGCCCTTGAAGAGCTGCTTCAAGTAGTAGGGTATTTATGTAAATTTTGGAGAAAAAAAAAGGTTTAAAACCCTTGTGTATAAATCACATAAACACGGTTTGATTAAAAAAAAATAAAATAAAAAAAAATTAAACTTAAGAAAGAAAATTAAAAAAAAGCCAGTTTTTTTTTTTCATTTCCCCCAAAAAAAAAAATTATTATTTTTATGTTTTCTATGACATAACAAAATAAAAAAGTCGCTAATCGAATGTACGTAGTCCGAACGTACGAATTTGAAAATTCACCTTATTTTTTTTAACAAATCCCTTACATCAAAAGCCTGAACATTTCTCTATTTTTGTGACGGCATTGACGAAAAATGTAGAATGCATAGAAGTTTATCTATTTTCTTGATCATGTGTAAATTCTCATTTACATTAAGGACTTGGGGATCCAGGTGTCTCAGTACGTAACTTTTCAAACAAATTTCGTTCGCGACGTCAGCCAAAAGGGGTGCTTGACCAACCCTGGTCAGGGTGGTAAAAAAAGATGTTGAATAATGGGCGCCACGCGATTGCCCCCTTTGGCCGAATACTTTTTCCTCTTGAAGCGCAACAAGAAAAGGAAGATTCGCGTAAGCCTCATTACAAATGTTTAATTCAATATCAACTTAAAACTATGCTTACGACTAGATACAAAATGTTCTTAACCTATCTTAAACTAGCTTCAAAAAAAAAGGTTGGCTCCCTCGCCGTGATTCGAACCCGTGAAATTCTGGCCGCTCGTTGGTACTCGAACTAACGACAAACAAAAAAAGAGTCGCGCCCTTCCCTGGGATTTGATCCACGATCTCGGAAACTGAATTCGACTCCGATTTTAAAAGACGAAAGAAAAACAGATTCTTCTCCGTAGGACTCGAACCTCGGAGTCGCGATCTCGAAGTCGTCCTGGCAACGCGTCAGCCCTCAACGCCACCGGGGGGCTATCTGTCCCCAACGCAATCCCGCAATACTTCTTCGACCCGACTAAACCTCGTGTTCTTGCAATCGACACTCTGCACGCGTTCTTCACGATAAACTTAGATCTAACACTTGCGGTTTCTTTTCTTCGATGTCGCTAAAGTCTTCTGGGGATGCCGTCTGACATACTCCGTTCGCTTCGTTGCCTACGTTCACCTTCTCCGCTACCTCGGCAAACTGCTCGTCTAGCAAACTTATGGCTCCAAAAAAAAAAACCTCGTATCACTTTTTCCCAAATGGAAACCACTTGACCTTTTCAAGGCCAAGACACAATTTTCGCGAAATTACTTTCTCCAAGCTTCTTTTCAATAAAAAAAGAAAACTACACTTCGTGGAGGGGACTGCTCTACCTCGCTTTCGAATCTTTAATAGCCTGGCGATCCTGACTCAGGCCGAACCATGCTCCTTGCAGATTTACAGATCCTCTCTTCCCTGCTATCGGATTTCCGACCAGGGAAAAGACGAAAAAAAAAGAGTTTAGCAAGGCCGCTCGGCACCGGATTCGAGCCTGAACCACTCAAATCCCAAGCCAACCCTCTACCCATTCGCCCACGAAGACCTATGACATCGGGTTGTCAGGATCACCAGCTGACAAGCTAGGCTCCTCCACCCCCGTCGTAGAAAACAGGGTGGTATATATTCAGGTGAAAACCTTTAAGAAAAACAGCGTTTAAACCCAATCAGTGGAACACCTCGAGTTTTTCTTTGTACACAGTTTCTTTCTACTTTACAGAAATCTTCAGTTCGTCTTTTTTTAAGGTTTAAAATTTATTCCCGCTGTTCGTAACGCGAACATTATCTTTCAATCAAACAATCCGGCCTTGTATTCCGGAATCATTTTGAGCTTGCAGAACCAAATGCAAAATTTTTCTAGAATTTTCTCAGTTAGAGTAAGCTAATGGCCGCGATTTTGGGCTAGGCAAACGTCTTTGGGTTTTTCTTTGCCTATTAAATCGGTGATGTAAACGGCTAAATTGGCTTTGAACTCAGTGCCGGGTGGTGGCTGATCGTTCATTTCGATTTTGGAGGTTACCATGTCTACCACAAAATGTGTCTATATCGCTCAATTGTTTTTTTCCATTTTGATAGCAAGTTTGTCATTTAGACGTACTCTTCAATCATGCAAGTGTGATTAGCTGTCAGCAACTGGACAATAATTAACAGATTTGAAATCATCCGCTAAACCAATATGGCGGCCATAAATCGTTAACATGGACTCATCCCTACAGGAAATCTTTTTATTATTACCAACTTTTTTTTTAGCAATTTATGTAAATTTTTTGTTTCAAACATTTGGAGTAATTTGCAAACGCTACGAAAAGTTTCAACGCCTACAGTTTATTTGGTAGTTCAACGCAAAATATTAATCGTAAAGGTAACTACGATAGGAACTAATTTTAAAATTTCAAAAGCAATTTAAGTCGAAACAAGAAAGGTATCATTTTCCTTACCACCCAAAACCGAAACTAGTAAGGAAACTAATTTCTAAATCATTGTCCTTCCTCAGTAACTAATTAAAATGTTTGACAGATTTCTTCCTAACGATGCTTCCGTCATGCTGCCGTTATATTGCTCCTCCAGCTCCAAAAAATCAACAACTGCAACAAAAATGCCTCCACGTTAAAAGTCATCCTTCGTCGAAGGCAACTTTCTTACAAATCCTTAGACCGAACAACAACAGATCAAGAGCAACTTGCCAACTAGATTTGCAATACAACTTTCAAATGTCACCAAGAATGGAACGACATCCACCGAATCGTCCGTCCACTTCCTGCCAAGAATCTTGTCCCTAGCTCACTTCAAAGATCAGCTCTCCCCCTCAGGCCTCACTCTAAAGATACGCAACAATTTCAAGAACACAAATCCTTTCCATTCGCTGACACCGACAAGTACAATGACAACAAGGACACGATGCGATTGCTATGAAGAAACTTTTTAATTAAATATAAAACTTTTCAGAGAGAGAGAGAGCAGAGCCGAAGAGAGGACACTCTCAGACTGAGGAAGATATGTACGTAGGTGCACAAATTTTAAAATGGGCGGCGATGGAGGTCCCGTCCCAACGCAGCGTGCATGTAACGGATAGTTAAGGACAAAAGTCCCGAGCAGAAATACATCAATTGTCGTCGCAAAAACAATCCGACGACCGATGGAGTTGTCAACGGAAAATAAACTTTTCAAACTTGATCCTTGCCGCTGTCATATCTGTCCGGAGGAAAAGCCGAAATTTGCATTTCTCCTGCTTCGAGGAACGGTGAGAGAGGGAAAAACAATAAACACAACCAACGGACAGCGGACAGACAAAGTTTAAAGATACGACGAATTAACCAACGGAACTGGGGCAGCATTCCCCCGGTGGCATCCTGAACATGTGCAAATCATTTTAAGTATCCTTTTCTTCGTCTAATAGGACTCTTTGCCGGAAGTGAGAAGTTCGCCATCATTTGCTTGAATATTCTTCTCCACACACACACACACACTCAAAAAAAAAAAGAAGTGAATTTCCCGGAAAAGAGAGAAACTTTAAAGTATCTGCGGGTGCAGGAGGGCTGAGGTACAAACAAGTTCCTGAGTTATTAGCATAGCTCCTCGCCATGTGTTCGGCATGAGCCAGAACGAAAGGAGGTCCTCGAATAGAGATACTCAACTTAGGTGAATGCGTCTAAATTTGGAGCACCGAAGTACGAAGGCAAAAAGGCATGAAAAATTCAACTTTCGAAAGTTTTTTGTGCACTTTCTCTTGCGAAATTATGTTAACCCCGCCAACTAACTGGAGGACGACCGACCGACATCATCGTCGGTGTGCGCTGAGGTTAGAGGTGAAAGCGTACTTAATGCTTAGATAGTTTTGCTTTTCCAGGAAAAACGAAGGGACAGCCTGTCGAAGTTGTTTTGGATTTTCAAAAATTATTCAACGTCACGACGACGTGGCCATTCTTTTCGTTTTCCTGCCGGAGGAAAATGGAAATTCTCGAAGGGGCACTTTTGGAAAGGAAAACTATTTTCATTTGGATTAGATGGATTAGCTGGAAAAGTTGGATAAAAGGCCAAAGTTGCTGCAGAACGACTTGGTGGTGGACACTTGGTGTGATTATTTCTTTTGATTTGATTAAAATTACGTTAATTTAATGGTGCCTCAAGAAATGGGCCCTTTTTGCACCTGCCAAGTGCGAAGTTGGTCTTCGAGTCGCTCGGATAAAGTTTTTTTTTTGATTCTAAGTCTGTCATCATCGTGGGACACCGTGAAGCTGACGAATAGATAAGAAGAAAAGGAGAACGCTAAATTTTTCACAGTTGGTGAAACAAAATTTGCTGAAATAAATGTAGATGAGTTACAACGCGGTGATTTTATAGAGAAATTTACATTCAACGTAAATGTCTGATTCTTCAATTTTGATTTCTGTTTTATTTCGTCTCTTAAATATGATTCTTTGCAAGACCACAACTAGTGGTTCTGAAACTGTTACATCAAACAAAGCATCATCAATTTTTCTTTATTAAATCTTATCTTTATCTTATCTTATTATTATTAAATCCAACGACGGCCATTTTAACGAGTCGATGTAATACAATTGTATCCCAGTGCTTCAAGAAAGACGGTGGTACTTTTACAAGTACCCGCCTCTAGAATAATGTGGGGTGTTTTTTTTTCAGAAGTATAGAACTTTGAAATGGAACAAAACCAAGATGATTTTTTAAAAATTGAAATAAAATGTACTTTATTCGGAAGATAATCTTCTGGCAATATAATTTGATTATGATTTCTGGCATATGGCTGGCTCGGACGTAGTCTAATCTGAAGGTCCAATTTGCGACGAGTTTTTGTGGCCGTATATCGGCTATAACGCGACGAATGTTGTCCTCCAAGTGGTCAATCGTTTCGGGTTTATCGGCGTAGACCAGCGATTTCACATATCTTCACAGAAAATAGTCAAGCGGCGTTAAATCGCACGATTTTAGAGGCCAATTTTCGGGTCCGTAACGTGAAACTATGCGGTTACCAAACGTTTTCTTCAATAAATCAATTTTGGCACGAGCTGTGTGACATGTTGCGCCGTCTTGTTGAAACCACAGCTGCTGCACATCATGATTGTTCAACTGATGAACGAAAAAGTCAGCAATCATGGCTCTATAACGGTCACCATTGACTGTAACATTCTGGTCAGCATCGTTTTTAAAAAAAAGTGCGAACCAACTGTTCCACCAACCCATAAAGTACAGCAAACAGTCAGTTTTTATGGATGTAAGGGTGTCTCGACATACAATTGAGGATTATTATCACTCCAAATATGGTAGTTTTGTTACCATTCAACTAAAAGTGAGCTTCATCGCTTATGAAAATTGGGAACAGAACCATGATTTTCAAAATAAATGTTTACAATTGGGAAGCGTTCCTCAGGCATCAGTCTATTCATGTTGAAATGCCAAACCGAACTAAAAATAAATCACTTGACAGCTCACAAAATGGCCGCCAGTTAAAATGGTGTTGCCACTTAAAGTTCGATACCTCTTAAAAAAAAACACCCTGTGTTGACAAATATTAAAAGTGTCAGAAAAAATTAAAAGTGTCAGAAGAACATATTTTTCGAATTTTATCACTATTCAAACTAATCATGCATAGCGTCGTTTTGTAGGTTATGTCAAGACCTTTCAAATGATGTATTGCCAGATACGAGCTCTGTAGCGCTTTGTACATAGCCGGAAAATTCAAAAGACACAAAGGCGGAAGGGAGATATTTGACAACCTAATATTTTCTATTTAAAAAAAGTCAGAACTTGACTAAACTCATATACCCAACAAGATCTCATCAAATCTTCATCAATGAAGATGAAGTAAGTTGTATTGACTGCTGTATTTGTATTAAACATTAACAATATTTGTGGGGAAATGAAAGACTCATCTACACAATTGTAAAACAAACAGCGGGATTAGATTTAAAACCAGTAAAAAGGGAGACTGAAGAATTTTCTGTAAATTAAACACTACAGAAAGAAATAAGAAAAACCGTGTTACGTTATAAACTTTAACTAAAGGTGTTTTACTTCTCCGCTTGTGCGGTCAATTTAAGCAAAATATTTGTTTGCATTTTTAAGTTTTTGACATTTTGCAATTTATGGAAATGCTGGGTTTGTTCGTTTTGCGCACCCTTATTACACATCAAACAGCGGTAAAGTAGAACACATTGCAAAAATTTATGGTGGACAATAATTTATTTTTATTCAATTACTTAAAATTATTCTAAAAAATCTGTTGAAGAATTTTTTTGTGCTACATTGTCGACTGGTTTAGGTTATCTTCACCACCCGCAATTTTATATGTAACGAATTTCTTTTTGACACCGCTACGAAGAAAGTAAACTCCCAAAGCAAATTTTTCATTTTGTTAAAATTCCAATTTTTTTTTGAGGATATTAATCTCAACTCTTATACATAAGAGTGGATTATACTAGCTTAATAGTAGATTATGAATTTGAAAGCCCGATAAGGATACGCGATACGAATTTACTTTACAGGCTCTTGGTTCAACATAATTAATTAAATTATTAATTGAAGCGCTCCTTCTGCCTGAAACTAAAATACCACTTACGTTTTATTTATGCAAAAAAGGTACGTTCACAGAACTCCTGTTTGCAGTTCAAGTGACTAACACTTAAGGCATTACAATTTTGATGTCGAGAGATTGCCACGTAACCAATGCAGCTATTGAACCCTACGGAATGATCATGAACTCGAACTTTCCTACCCCCCGTCAAACTCTTATTAGTCATGTCCATAAATATCCGCCTCATAGGTCTCGCGATTCAAGCGTTCTCGAATTTCTAACGTCTGATTGAAGACTGAAAAAAAAACAAAAACTCAAAATATGACACTAATGACTTCCCATTTCAATTATAAACTTCTCCTCGTTGAAATGAACCCACTCACGCCTGGATAATCAACACGAAACACCCCGCCACAGGAACTTCACTAATGCGGTCCCGTGCACACATACAACAACAACAGCGGCTTAATTAAATTTTGTTCCATTCAGCTGGAAGTTATCCACAGTCCGCTTGCTAAAAGCACCTCAGATAAGCACGCCATGTGTGGGCGGCATATTAACCGCCCCTACTCCAACAACAACAAAAAAAAAAACAGTGAAAAAGTGAATCACTAATCATCGCCTCCATCGTCATCACATCTGCCAATCATCACTCACCCAGTCGAGCGAAGTCCTGGCGCAGAAAAAACAAAAAAAGCCACACTCGCATCTGTAGCGAGGATTTCTCGCTGAAATAATTAGACCATCAATTTGAACAATTCAGTGTTCGCATGCATAAATAGTTGCGAAAGGACGAAAGGATGAATATGCGCGTGTGTGTATGTGAGTGCAGGGAGACCCGCTCCTATAAATTCGAGCCATTTATCCGCCAGGACACACACATGGCGCGGCGGTCGTATTTTATATAAAATTACTCCTGAGAACTACTTGGCCATGGAATTGAATTTGTTTAGGGTCCTGGCAGCGTTCCTGCTGGTGCTTCGCTTATTTTTTTTGTGCGACAACGGAAGGACATTTATTTCGGATGTACACAAAGCGTTAGGCAGACACGAGAGGGTAGAAGGAAGCTCTTACACAACCGACTCACGTTGCCACAGAGGCGGCTACGGGGGGGATGCCATTAGGAGGGCACTGCATAAAGCACCGAAAGCCCCCCCTAAATCGCATCCATGTATCGGAACGCTCTAGTCGCGACAAAACAGTAACTCCGCACACACCGGAGGAGGACCAAAAAGGACGTGGACTTTGTGGTTTCGGTTGCTTTTGCACTTTTTGTCGGTGCGCACAGAACGCTGAAGAGGTGGAAAGCCGAAGCCAAATGCATTTTTATTCATCGTCCTGACTTAATTATTATTCGAGGCGTGTGGACTCTTGAAAATCGTTGCACTTAGAGTGCCGGAGGACGTGCATTGTGCTCGGCGGTAAAATTGTGGAAGGAAATGGATTCGGGGATGGGAGGCACAGGATCTCTCTATTCATGACCTGCGACCCACATTTTTGGCTGTCATTTGTGCCACTCCGGGGTTGATGATCCTGCTCCTGTTCCATCGTAACTGTCGAAAGTTTTCCTATTAATCACTGTCCGTGCGTGTGTACGCGCCTATAAAACTCACTCTGTATTTACGGAGCAACTTATCCTTTAAGCAGGCGCCGCATGGACGCGTTAGCGATACGATACGCAGTTCGTGTTTTAAATTAAGCCTCGTGGTTTTATATTTTCCCTCCCTCCTCGGATAACACAGAACAATTTTCGGTGTTGAAAAGTAATTAACATTTTGTTATTTTTCGGAAAAAACATTCACTCTACGGATCATTGAGTGAGGTGCCATTGCTGGCGGTCTGACACGCAACTTGGCACCACTGGGTGGGGGTGTGAACGTGTGCGCGCTCTCTATGGAGGGGTTTTTTTTTTTGTTTTTAATTACCCCGCAAGGATATGTCGAGTGCGGCGCGTCTGTCTGTGTGCGGTTTTATGCGGAGTGATGAGATGCTTGGAGGGCTTGGCTTTAATTAATTTTTTTTTTATTTATGGAAACAATGATGGGGTTGTAGCGCTAAATCAATTATTCGAAAGTCGTGTGCATCGTCAATGCAGATTGGGATTTTTCGACAGGGCGGTAGCGGTAGGCGGGCGGGAGCGCCCAAGGATACTTGTAATTGACGCTAATGGAGTTGTTTAACGGAGTGTGAGTTCTTTTGGTTAAGCAAACAAAACGAGTACTTTAAGTGCCTTAAGGTGTGCCTCGTAGGTGATGAAAGTCGGAATGGGAGAGCTCCAATATATAATTCAACGTATCACGACATACGACGGTGACTGTGGTATAAGCAACTTTTAATTAGTCTTTCGAATTTGCCCTAGGAGCATAGATTCAACTCAGACGTACATATAAATATATTTCATCCTTATATGTCTGAAAACACCTTATTCCGTGTAAAAAGGTACCTGGGTACCTTCTCTGAATTAAGATAAAAACTATACGTAGGGTGTTGTTTTTAGAATTTAAATTTGGCAACACTATTTTAACTGGCGGCCATTTTGTGAGCTTTCAAGTGATTTATTCTTAGTTTGGTTCGACATTTCAACATGAACAACGCTTCCAAATTTTGCAAATTTATTTTAAAAATCATGGTTCTGTTAAAAATTTTCATAAGCGAATTTTGTTTACCGATCGAAGTTCACTTTTGGTTGAATGGATACGTCAACTAACAAAACTACCGTATTGGGAGTGATGATGATCCTCAGGTGTATGTGGAGACACCGTTACATCCACAAATACTGGCTGTTTGCTGTGCTTTATGGGTTGGTGGAATGATTGGTAAAAACTTCTTTAAAAACTATGCTGACCAGAATGTTAGAGTCAATGACATGATTACTGACTTTTTCGTTCATCAACTGAACAATTATGATGTGCAGCAGTTGTGGTTTCAACAAGACGGCGCAACATGTCACAACATGCCAAAATTGTTTGGTCACCGCATAGTTTGAAGTTAACGACCCGTAAATTGACTTTAAAGATCGCGCGATTTAATGCCTGGCGGGATATGTGAAGTCGCTGGTCTATGCCGATAAGCCCAGAATGATTGACCACGATTGAGGACAACATTTTTCGCGTTATAGCCGATAAATGGTCACAAATGTTTTAAAAAGTCATCGAACATTGGACCTCCAGATTAAACTACGTCCAACCCAGCTGTGACGGCCACATGCCAAAAATTATATTTAAATTATATTGCCAGAAGATTATCTTTCGAATAAGGTAAATTTCATGTCAATTAAAAAAATCATATTTGTTTTATTTCCATTTCAAAGTTCTGTACTTCGAAAACAAAAAAAAACACTCTAAGCCTCGCATAAGTCGACGAGAATGGGCAATGGGAAACAGTAGAACACAAAAAATAGTCTAAAGGCGTTAAATCGCACGATCTAGGCGGCCATTTGACCGGTCCCGAACGTGAAATAAAATGTTCACCGATCTCACCTCTCAATAAGTCCATTGTTGCGCGTGTTGTGTGGCATGTGGCACCGTCTTGTTGAAACCACATGTCATACAAGTCAAGCTCTTGTATTTTGGGCAAAAAAAAGTTGGATATCATCTCATGGTAGCACTCACCATTCACAGTTACGTTACGATTCGCATCATCTTTGAAGAAGTACGGTCAAATGATGCCACCAGCCCATAAACCGCACCAAACTGTGACTTTTTCTGGATGCATTGGTAGCTCTTGCAATGCTTCTGGCTGATATTTACTCCAAAATCGACAATTCTGCTTATTTACGTACCCATTGAGCCAAAAATGAGCTTCGTCGCTGAACACTTTCTTAACTTTCTGAACTTTCTTAACAGAGCACGCATTTTGATAATAAAATTCAATAATTTGCAAGCGTTGTTCGTTTGTAAGACGATTCATGGTTAAATTATAGACCAAACTGAAGATGTTTGACAGTGAAACAAAACACGAAACGTGCGTCAGCTGTTTAAACCAGTGTTGCCAAAAAGATAATAGCTAAAAAAATCACCTTTTGGATAGCTTGGAACTTCGAAAGAGGCCTTTGTTTTTCAGCTGCGGTCGTACGCTATACGTACGTATAAAAGGCATGTTTCATAAATACATTGTATGCGCAGATATTCATTTTCTCTTCAAAATACTGCTACAATTGGCTTCTGAAAAACAGTTGTACCCTGTCTCTGTTTTAGTGCGAATCAGTTGTATTGACATCGTCTTACGGAATAGTTTTGCATCGCACGGGTTAGTTGCAACCAGTTTTGCTGGTTTTTCGACGGACGAAATTCTCATTTTTGGCTTGCAAATAAAATTTGTTTCCTCACTACAAGAACTTATTCGTATATGAAAATAAAATCCGGGCGAGTGTTAAACCATCCCTGCGATTGTCTTCATATTGTCCATGGGAAATTATGTCCCGTGTACGTAACATCTTGAAAATCAAACATCTTGCCTCTCTATTACAATTTCGCAAATGAAAACATTGTTAAGTAACATTGATGAACATCATGTAAGTAAGGACAATGAAAATTGATGTGAACCAAATAGGTTTTGGTTTGTATCAGTGTAATAATATTACTTCACAAAAACATTGAAGACAGCACAAACGATCAATGTTATTTGATATTTTTATTATCTGTGCTTGAATATCTCTGTACAATAAATTGAAAATTGTGCGATAACACCATATACATTATCTGTGCTTGAATGTTGCAATATTGTCAAGTAACATTAACCGTGTGTAGTGCGGCAACTTTCGATGAATGATTAAATGCCTCGTCCGGAAAGTTTGAATTGTTTCGTTCACATCCTTTCTAATGGCGTTTACACAGCAAACACACGCTGCACAGAGCAATCGAAATCCTAAAAAGTGCATGAAGAATTTTCCTACAGCTGTACGACGCTTGCCCCGCAGATAAAAATGTAAGCCAGGAATTAAAACACTTTAAAGTTCTGCGTATTTACTAGTGCCATTCGCGGATTGTAAAACTGGAAGTGTTTTTAATTTTGGTTGTTAAAGAGGACGCAGCTCGCTCGTTGCTTCATTGCACCACGCATTTAAGTATAAAATTTTGGTTCAACTACCCATTTGCCTAGATTGGAAAGTTTTTGATCGTTCCTTGGAATTTTAGGGACACCAAAACGATTGTCAAAAATACATTTTTTTGGTATAAACTTCAGGAGAGGACGCAGTCAATATCTCGCGGATCCACCTTAAAGTCAATTGGCGCCTGCATAATTTAAAACGAAATCCATCCCGAGGTGCGGATTTTATTAAAACTTCCATCCGACGGCCGAGCCCTTGCAGCAACCATCCCAAACACGTCTCTAATCCGCTGTCAAAATCTCAACATTTCCATGCCTCCAGCTACACCACCGACGAGAGCAAAGTTTCACGTCATTCCCTAGATGAACAATGAATATGCATTCAATGGAGACGCAACCTAACCACCGGCTCGACGCGACAGACGACAACAACAACAATGGCATTCCGTCAAAAATAAACACGCGTGTCACATTTATGGGTAGCCAAACGCGCCACCCACCGGCCGATCTGTCGTTTGTCCTGCGACGACAACAGCGGCGGAATTGTTTGACAGAGAATTCGCTATGCAAATATTTGTTTGAATATTTTCGCCTGATGCCGCCAGCGCCAACGTCGTCGGGGGCTTCGGATCCGCGGAGTCGAAGTCAATTTGCGAATAGTTTACGCGCTTTGGAATTAGTGTGCGAATTTCGCAGTCGTTGACGATTTTTCAACCGTCCATCGGTTCACGCGAGGAACTGCAGCAGTTCGTTGACATTTTACACACCCACACCCGAAACGAGTCCTCGCGAATATCACGCGCTCAGCCAACGCTAAGCGGACGTTTCGAGGACTTATCGCACCCACGTTATGGCGCAATCCGTTGAAGGTGTTAAAAGTATCTCAAGGGGCTTGTACCGATGGGTGGTTATAAACCTGATAATGGTTCATTTTCGGAATCGTTGAGGACGACACGCTTTACGGTTGGCATGGGTGTGTGAACGTGTGGGCGCGTATGCGTGTGTGTTTGTTTGTTTCGCTTTTATGGAGCTCCACGGGGAGGTGGCGTTGATGGATGGAAGTAAAGTGCAATTTTGTGACGGCGACGATGAGTGTGTGTAGTTTTTATGGTCTCTTCAGCTACCTGGTTTTATTTGTCAATATTTTCTCGGGTGACATATTTTTTTTTTTTTGTTTTTTGTGGTACACTTACGTTGTGTTGTAAATTGAGTTGGCTGAGAGAGAGGGGGTTTGCTTCTTGGTTTTACTTTGTGAAAATGTCTGCGGGGTGAACATGTAGTGGGTGGTGCTTGAAATACACAGGTAACAAAAAAGTTTACAGATTTTGTCGATAATTTGCTTAAAGAATTGCTGTGTGCGTGGCTCTTGGAGAAACATTTTCTATCAGCGATAATGAGTTTCATTCTCATGCAAGAGAGTTCACAAAATGATCGTAACTTCCAACTTCTTCTATTTTCTTGCATTACCAATCCTCTCTACCCCGCGACATGCGGCCACATGATGGTGATGACCTACCGTCTCTGGAGAAGATTGCTTTGATCGTAGACATGGGAACAGCATTTTCTTAAGAAAACAAAATAATTTGTTCATAATCTTCGGTACGGCGGAGAAAGATGATAGTCAAGGATGTCATTTGTTCTTCTCGTGAATAGAAACCTTGAACCTCAAAAACTGAGCCTACCTGTGTTTTAGACGAGATTATTCATATAATTTTCAAAAATGATGTTACATTTCGTTGTTTTAAAGGGTGCAATGAAATAACGCTGAGCGAAATAAGGCCGAATTCCAAAATTCGGTGTCTAAAACACTTTGGTAAAGTGAAATAACGCCAAATTTTGGAATTCGGCCTTATTTCGCTCGGCGTTATTTCATCGCACCGTTTAAAAGTACGATACAAATAAGTAGCATATGGAGTCAGAATAAAAAAACGTACACTCACCTTTTGAACGTTCAAACGCTCATACATATAAGGTTGTCAAATATCTCCCTTCCGCTTTTTTGCTTTATAAAAAGTGTTCCAGTGATCGGATTTAGTTCAAATATGCGCCGTTTTGTTCGATAATCTGTTTCCATCTAGACGGCAACTTTATAATACCCCCCTCATAGAAGCCCCCCTCCTTATTTGCGAAGAACTCGGACAGCCACTTTTCACAAGCCTCTTTTGAGTTCAACTTCACACCACCAAGGGCGTTCGTCATGGACAGGAACAGGCGGTAATCACTTGGCGCTATGTCCGAGCTATATGGTGGATGCGATAAAACCTCCCATCCGAGCTCCCGTGGCTTCTGACGAGCCATCAACGAAGTGTGTGGTCTGGAGTTGTCCTGGTGGAACACTACACCCTTTCTGTTGGCCAATTCTGGTCGCTTCTGGTCGATCGCCTGCTTCAAGCGGTCCAGTTGTTCGCAGTAGATGGTAGAATTAAGCGTCTGGCCATATGGGAGCAGCTCATATGGGATGATTCCCTTCCAATCCCACCAAACACACAGCAAAACCTTCCTGGCCGTCAATCCCGGCTTGGCCACTGTTTGGGACGATTCACTGGCCTTCGGCCATGACCGTTTGTCGTATGTGATCCATTTTTCGTCGCCCGTCACCATCCGCTTCAAAAATGGGTCGAGTTCGTTCCGTTTCAGCAGCATATCGTAGGCGTTGATTCGGTCCAGAAGGTTTTTTTTTGCAAACATCAAGCTTTTTTTTGTATCCAGCCTTCTGCAGATGGTTTAAAATGGTTTGGTGACTAACTCCCATCTCCTGAGCGATGTCACGAGATGCCACATGCCGGTCTAACTCGATGTTTTCCATGATTCGATCGGTATTCGTCGTCACAGGTCTTCCGCCGGCTGGCTTATCCATGGTGTCGTTTTCACCGGCTCTGAAACGTCGAAACCATTCCTCCGCGGTTCGAAGTGATAGAGTACCATCCCCCAAAACACCATCAATCTCACGGAACGTTTCTCTAGCGGATTTGCCTTTAACGAAGGAAAACTTTGAAATTGCGCGAATTTCGGCGTTAGTGAACTCCATGTTTACACATCTATAACTGTTGAACGCAATATCTAAACTAATCATGCATAGCGTCGTTTTGTAGGTTATGTCAAGACCTTTCAAATGATGTATTGCATCTAATATAATAGGTTCTGGTGCTCCGATCTTAGTAATTAAAAAGACTCTAACAGTAGTAAAGAGTGTACCTGCACTTTAATAGCGTGGCCAAAAATTCAAAACCAGCAGAATGACTGCTTCTTTTCATGTTTCAAATAGCTTTTAAATATCTAAGCTTTGAGTCTACTATTTTTTTTTTAGCCAGTTTCGAAGAAATTTTCATTCATCAACCAAAACCAAACTCAACTTCAAAGGTATTTTTCTAGAAAAATTGAATAGACGTCTACTCTATTCTCTATATCTTTACATTGGTTTTAAAGTTAGAGTATATTAAACAAGTTAAAGACGAACATTGCTGGCCAAAAATGCCTATGGGTGATCTTCCATTGGTGTCGGTAACTATATTGATTACTATCGGAGCCATTACATTTGGATTCGCTTGATCATACCACCTGTTTATAGTCATCTGCTGTCCAATTGCGATGTTCCGTTCATCGCTTACTCAGCGCGTATTTCCGCGAGCCTGTAAAACCTCTTTCATAAAAAAAATCCTTAACATGATGTTACGAACTACAGACCCATAGCCAAACTTACCCACATACACAAGATCTTTGAAAGCCTCATGTACGACTCATTAAGCTTTCAGTGCAAGTCCCTTATATCCCCAAATCACCACGGTTTCGTTAAAGCGAGGTCCACTACCACGAATCTCGTCGAACTAGTCTCATTCGCTTTATCAGCAATGATGTCGATGGCATCACCACTGACTTCAGTAGAGCCTTCGACAAAATATCCCATAAGCTGATTCTTTTAAATTAGCTGCACTTGGATTCAGTTCGTCGTTATTATCATGGTTATCCTCTTATTTACACAATCGCTCCCACCTAGTCCACTTCAGATCTGTCTCATCCCGGCCCTTAGCTGCCCCATCAGTCGTCCCTCAAAGGAGTCATGTAGGTACGCTCCTATTCATGTGGGATTTTAATTTTAATACGCAAAAACACTTTTTATTATTCAAGGTTTATTAAATTCAATACATATTACATTGCTTTACTTTTTTAATTTTAAATTACTTAGATGCGTTTAATGACGACTTCTTCCAATGAAAGTTTTCTGCAGAAATAAAGGAAACGAGATATTCATCTGCTACCCTCTTTGCCCCTGAAATTTTTTTGACAGCTTGTTGTTTTTGTAATTTGCCACTCGTCTGTGAATACATGTGAGGCAACTGCTCATCTTGTTCCGAGAATTTATTTGAATTTGAAAATGTTTGCTGTAACTGCCCATATTCATTTTAAATATTATGTTTAGTATATACACATATTCATGACAAATGTGTGAAATAAGATGTGTTGTTTAATTTTCGCTTTTGTTTGAATGAAAATCTTAATCATTTTGCAATATTTATTGAATTACAAAATTACATTTTTTTTCAAAACAAACGGCCACTTCGGAGAAAACGAATCGCCACGCTATGTTCATAAGGTTCATGCCATAAGCACGAATAATTATAAAACATCACACTGGAAACAATATTGGAAGTAAATGAAACGCCATTGGTTAAAATAGACCATAGACAATAATTAAAGTTATAGAAAATAAAGATAAATTGCTCTTTTCGATCTTCTTCATTATCTTCAATTTAATATTGTTGATGTGTACAGTAATAAAAGCAAAATAAGGCTGTGCTTTCGTCTATGAGAAATAACCTAGTACCACAAAGTAATAAATGATATTTCAGTATGAAATGATATGTTTTATTGTTTCAAATATAAATCGTTTGTTGCGTGGATTTTTATTGAGCATTTGATTGTACCGTATATGAACAATTTTCCATTTCCATTCTTTATATTCACCTGAAGGTTTATATATTTATATTACAATAAATACGTATTAGAAAATAGTGCAGTGTTCTAAAAGATTAATGATAAGTTCTTGATCATCATATGTAAACAATATTCCGATGCACATCAACCTCAAAAATAGGTGACCAAAATTAAGTTCAATAATATTGCAAAATACTTATATATCAGCAGCATTTTATTGTGTAATATTATTAAAGTATATGAGAGGTCGCTAATATTTACCTTTTACCAATCCTTTCTCATTCTTACATTCTGCAAACCTTGCGAACATTGTTATTGGAAATTCCAATTGTGTTGACAAGCTGGGCAACAGCACAACACATTCGGCATTGCTATTGGCTGACTTACAGCAGATGTATGAACTTTTGGCAGTAGTGGGGGGTAAACCGACGAAATTCTCCTGAAAACGACGAACTTCCCCTACTTTCCGACAGGCTTTAAAGAAATATGCGTGAAAACCGACAACCTTTTCTTAAGTATGCGTGAAAAAGTGTGGAGGAGGGGTTTTCCAGCTGGAAAGATGAATATCTCGTCATTATTTCTGGTTTTCTGACTAATGACGACGAAATTGTTCTGTCTGTTCTCTTTTGTGTCTCTTCGTTCGTAAGGCGTATGTGTGTGTGTGTGTGTTCGTATGATTTTGTTATTTCATGTCGCGTTGTGTTTCCCGTATGTTCGTCGAATGATCGTCCTGTTATTTTGTGCACGTGTGGTTTCGTCGTAGAATTGTTGCTGGTAAATTGCTGTTGTGGGTAGTGAGTTTTTGTGCTGTTCTGTCGCGTGATCGGCTGTCTGTTAGTTTGTCTAGGGTATTGTCTTGTCGTTTGGCTCCAATCCCACATTCATCCTCCCAGTCAACGATCTAGAGTACAACATTCTTCACTCCTGCGTCTCACTATATGCCGACGATATCAAATTCTTCAAGTCAATTAAAATCGATAGTCGAAAACGACTCTCTACATCTTCAACAGGACCTTGACCGTTTCTTAACTCGGTTAAAAAAAACGGCCCTCAGCTCAGTACCCCTCGTGTCGATCCATAACTCTCTCTCGAAATCGTTTCGCTTCCCCTCCCCCCATCTAACGCCTACACGACTATCCCATCACCTGTGTTAACTCAATCCGTGACTTAAGTGTAAAACAAAAAAAATTTAACCACAAGGGAACAAGCCAAAAAATGAGTTTTTAGGGCAAAAATATCGAACAAAATTTGGATGCAAAATTGAGTACATGCGGATTGCTTTTTCTTTTGCTTGTTATTTCTTAAACTTTTGCAAAAAAATTTCGAGCTGACCTTATACGGTTTTTTTCTATGCAGTGCAGATGATGATGGTGATGAGTACTAGCTACACTTAGAACAAACATCTACTCATTTCTGCACCTCACTGTAGTTTCGGACTAAAAAGAAGTCCCAAGAACTCAACTTTCGATGAAAGTGAATCGATTCCTTTATATTTTGGGACCAATTTAAAGGAATGTTTGCTTTTCGTGAATACTCTGATGGTGTTATAAATTTAAGTTGTTGCAAGCTGTACAGACTTTCAGACTGACTTCCAATATTGAAAAGAATTATAATGAAAAAAAAAAGTCAATAATTGACTCCTGTTGGGAGAAAAGAATATTTTGGATGTTGTTCTTACTCTTTAGGGAAACAAAATCAAACACTCAAACTTTCGTGTAAAAGCAAACAAATGAAACAAAAATAATGGCAGCAGTAAATATCCATCTGACAACTTTGATTTATCGATTGGTTTCGTAGACAACGATAATATCCAATTTGAAGAAGAGTTGACTGTACATGAGCTCAGCTCTTAGTTTGAACTGGAAATAAAATAAATTAAATGAATTTATAGTGACGAGGATCAAAAAATCCTCAATGATTGCAAGATATTAGCATCAACACATTGCAGTGTGCTTATATAAAGAATAAAATTATTTAACGCAAAGCACCGCGTTTCGACCAAGATCGTCTTCGCTTGACGTTGTCGTAAGTGATCCACTGTTCATCACCAGTCACCAAGAAATAGATCGATTTTGTTGCGATTCAGCAGTGATTCACAGATGGAAATTCGGTCCATGAGGTTTTTTTTTTGCTTTAACTCGTGTGACACCCATACGTCGAGCTTATTTTCGTATCCAGCCTTATTCAAATGGTTCCAAACGGTTTTTTGTGCAATCTTTAGCTCTTGGACAATCGAAACAGTGCTTACATGATGGTCGGACTTGACAATGTATATGATTGGCCTTCCATTGCGTGGTGCATCTTTGACATCGAAATTACCGGAACCGAATCGACGAAACCAAAATTGCGGGAGATTGGATGTTACAGGACCATAAACGCTATTCACATTTTCAGCCGCCTGGCTTGCGTTTTCTGTAAACTGTAAAATATAGCGTATTTCTATTAAAGTCTATTAAGTACAACAGTAAATAAAGTACAACAAATTTTGGAGCACAGTTGAAACGTAGCTACTGCGTAGTATTTTACCATAAAATAAGCAACGAAAGAATTATTTTTTTGAAGCTGCAGGTCACTGGTCCTTATGACGATGATGTCCAGCTGATCGGGGAAATTGGAAAAATGAGCCACTTACTTTTAACTTAGTACAATAAAAACAAAGCCGTCGATTTTTTTACACAAAAAAAGAATTATAATCGCGTAACTCCCCTTCCAACTAATTGAACTCATCGCCAGTTCCCAGTCAGCACTAAATGTCCAAATTAGCGTCTTCCCTTCATCCTCCACTAATTGCCGTGGAACAACAGCAAACAAAGTTTTCAGTCAAGAAAAACGAAACCACTCCCACCTCAAGCACAATCATTTACTGAACTCCCATTTAATTTGAAGTCACCAACTTCACCATCGCTCGAGTCAATCACATAAAAGACAAAGTCTAACAAGAACCACTTAGGGAACTTTTTTTTTCTTCGTTTTGCTTTAAAGCAACTGTCCTGGTCAAGTAACTTTCTTGTCAAACTGTCTGCCCACCACCACCCGCTCACACACGCACCGCTACTCATTCACATCCATGCAACACCTCGCTACGTCAGATACTCGATCATAAACTTTTCGGACAAAGTTCGACCGGCACTTCAGCGAATTTTTGACAAAGTGACCTCGTTTGTAGCCCGTCGCGCTCACTCGTCCGCCCCACCACATGATAGCTTTGTATCTTTACATCTATCCTTTGTTCTTTTGCTTCACAACTTTTATCCCGTCTACTTTTTTTTTTAGCCATCTTAAGGCATTGTCATGCTCTTCTTCTTTCGAGGACGCTTCCACGCTGCCCTGCCTGTGTCTGCTCCTTCTGCCCCGTTCGCTACACAATGTGGATTCATAATAAAATCAAAATTCTTCATGTGGAAATTTCAATTAAGAAATTCCAATCCCCCCTATTCGCCGTTCGAGGATGAGATGAGAAAACGATGACGCGGTCATCAACCAAAGACTGGGAGAGGAGGAAGGACCTCCTTCATTCATGTGTTTGAACTCGGCACTTAAACCTTCGAGATACTTACGTGAGTCTGAGTGTGTGGAAGGAAAAAAATGAAAAAAAAAAAACTCAAAATTGATTCCCGATTTTTGAGTAGACACGTAGACAGGTCTGCGTTCGGCAGCGTGTCTGCCTAATTGGGGAAAAATGCAATTTGTGAAATCATTTCGCCGCTAAATTGCTTCTAGCTCATCCTGCGGGAAGCAATTAGGGAGTTAGCAACTCAAGTTGAATGCAAATTAACTTGAGAAGTCTGTGGAGGGTTCTCTAGTAACACATTGACCCACTGAGAAAATGAAGATTTTCGGATAATTGGGAGTCTCATGTGAGTTGGACGGGAGCTGTTGAACGTTCAACTGACGCAGCAAGTTGGCGTGGTTGAGATTTTGGGTCAAGTGCTGAGTTGTGATGAAACCTTCGTAGGCAGAAATGATGGAAAATTGCAATTGATTAGGTTTCAAATCGGGATTTAATTTTGAAACAAAATGGTTGCTGGCATTATTAGTGGTATATGTCAAAGGAAAATAAGACGACAAATCCTAACTCAGTATTTGGTCCAAAAGTTCAATTTGCCAAGTGCCAAGTGCTCCACGTTATCAGCTAGTTTGTCTAATTGTCTAATTTATTGTGAGTGATCAACACTACTTGTAACTTGGCTATATCCGCCATATTGTTGTTGACTAGGGGTGATCTCATAAAAGCAACACTGCGGCAGTCCTGTAAAGCATTTCGTTCATAATTGTTTGACTGAAACACTGCCACAGTCCTGCAAATAAATTATGAACGAAATATCGAGATTTACTTATCGCGCCGTAAACGCTAAATTATCGTAAGCGACAAAATGAACAGTTTACAGGAGAGGCTTTTTTTGTTCTTTGTCTGAGCTAAAAAAACGTGTAAATGTCGCTTACGATAAATTTTGTTTTGCCTGTCATTTAAACCTGGAATGCTTTATTAAAAAACAACCATGCAGAAAAACGCGGAACTGACAAAACTTTCCAACTGTATTATTAACTAATTTTTGCTTAAAATGTCACTTACGATAATTTAGCGGTTGATGAGCGATAGATGTCACTTTTGAAACTGTAATTTTTTGGCATTTGACAAGTAGAAACTACACCATTAACAAACGGAACGATACACGCTTTAACAACGCATTGAAATTCTTAAAATTCACTAATAAACATGGTGAAAATTTGCCAGAGACGATTCGGAAAACTAAAACATTTTTGGGTCCTGAAGCACCTTCTCAGACCGCAATACAGAAATTGGTGGAGAAATTCGAGCTCAATTCGGGACAAGTTAGTGATGTGAAGAATAAAACCCGTGAACGTCGGTCAAGAACCTCTAAGAATATTGCTGCTGTAGCCCAAAGTGTTGAAGAAAACCCAGGTGTGTCCGTTCGTCGTCGTTCTTCGGAATTGGGCATTTCACAAACGTCATTAAACCGTATTTTGCATAAGGACTTGGTTCTTAAGGCTTATAAAGTTCAGTTAACACAAGAACTCAAGCCGGTCGATCATTAACAACGTCGTGTCTGGATCTTGAAATTCATGAAAATGATCCGGAATTTCATCGAAAAATTATCTGGACTGATGAGGCCCATTTCCACCTCGGTGGCTACGGTAATAAGCAAAATTGTCGCATCTGGGGCTCGGAAAACCGAAGATTTATTGTTGAAAAGCCTCTCCATCCTCAACGTGTAACTGTTTGGTGCGATTTATAGTCCAGCGGGGATCATAGTGGACCTTAGTTCTTCGCAAAAGAGGCTGGAGCAACAGTTACGGTGAATGGATTGTGCTACCGAGAGATGATTGATGATTTTTTATGGCCGGAATTGGATGGTATTGATCTGGATAACGAAGACAGCGTTACGTGCCACACAAGCAACGAAACCATCGATCTTTTACTGACTGTGCTATCTTTCGAAAGCGTGATCACAATTGGCCGCCGAAATCTTGTAATTTAACACATTAAGACTTCTTCCTTTTGGACTACGTGAAAGTTAAGGTCGATGTAAGATACTGCCTACTCTAACTCTTGCTTAAACTAGAGTAGATATCTAATTTTTGAGAATAAACTTTTTTTGTGTGACTGTACACTTACTTTTGACGCTGGCTGTAGATCCAAAATTAACGTGCACCTTAAAAGTTATTGTGATAATAACTCCTCTAATAATTGACATTTATAAATGTGAGACAATGTCTTGAAACAATCCTTGGCTTTTGCTTCACAAGACAAGAGCATTGCATTTGCATGAAATACGATAATTTCATGCAAATGGCTGCATGAGACATCAGACAGATGCAAATGGTTTTAACTAAACCTGATCTCTTACACTTCAACCACTATCTAGATCATTGGAAATTTCCACAAACTAAATAAAAATAACCCCAAGTCTGTGGAACCCCGCCATATACAGGTGGCCCCGGCAAAGTCAGTTCGCATTTTTTTTTCGATCTCGTCTCCAATAAAATGCCACTGAACAAATAAAAATCGAAACCGTAGCCCAAACCGTAGCCGAAGCCATTAACAAATTTACGACTTCCGTTTGGGCTATGTTTCATGCTAATGGGTGCAGCTGGTTTCCCCTTCGTTTTATAACGCGTTTGGAAGTGCTAATAATGGCTACCGATGACTTCTACGATTAAAGAGCAAAGCATATTCAAGTTTCCGAGAGCTGTTTTGTGGATGAGTCGGTTAAACGCGGAATCATAGCGTGGTGATTAAAGCAGCGCGGTTCAGCGATGACAAAGCGGTAGAGTAGCCTCGATGGGACATATAGGTGTTTTGTTGAAAGTGTGTTTCAATGCACTCACGTAGACCAAGATGATGCCGTATGGTTTAAGACATGAAGATGATACCTACTTCTATACGTGATCGCAAAGTTAGTTGGAACTCCTAAGCACAAATGAACTTTGAAAGCACATGTGTCGTCGAACTTGACATCTAATCAGATTTCTACCGTGTTTATGTTTGTATTTCGGTCGTTTTTCGTGCACCATTTATTTATGAGTCATGAGATAAACTAGTAAAAGCAATTATATTTTTAAACATTTAGTAGATTTCACATGTTTACGACGAACTCTTATGTTGATGTCATCGATTCGATAAAGCTTGCTCTTTACGAATAAGAAATAAGCATGTCCTTTTAGGGTCAAAAACGAAGTATTCCAGATGGAAGGAGTTACGTTTGGCTTCTGTCAATTTGATTCAAAGTACAAAAGGTCAAATGTTAAGGATCTCAGTTCTTCAGGAATTTTAACCTACTGAAGGAATTGGCAAGTACTTGGGGAATTAAATTTAATTAAAAAGTACTTTCTAAAATTGAGAATGGTAATAAATACAATGGAGAATGGAGAGTGGTGGAGTACAAGTACATTTTATTTCCTTGTACTGGCACTAGGTTTTTTAATCATCAGTACTAAAGAAATTGTGTTTGAACTTTAATTTCATTTTTACAGGTCTGCTTTTGGGGATGAAGTTGTGGTTTCAGTGGTTTACCGCATCAACATTGAACCTGTGCATATTCATTAAGTTTCAAACTCGAGTTTGTTTCAAAATTCTATTTTCATATGTTTCACACTTTCACAAAGGCCTTCTAATAGGCGTTTTCATTTGCAGTCCACCTTGGCTTAACATTATTGAGCTTTCCAATTTTTTCGCTTGCCAAATTTTTTAATAAATTTGCAATTGACAGTCTTATAAATTTTATAAATTAAAGCAACATTTTAATTTTTATGTTAGCTATTTATATTTTCAATAATGAGTACTTGCTCCATTAATGCTTCACAACCTATGTGGTTCTTGGCGGAAAGGATTTAAAATATGGTTTTTATAATCTTTTGAGGCAAATCGTTTCATTGGTATTCAATGGCATTTTAGGACTATCCCACTGTATGACATTGACGTCGTCTTTTGTAGATTGCTATAGAAAGAATTTAAAAAAATACAGAAGTCTTGCTACAATATAGTCAAATGCAGAACAGATAGATTATTGCATTAGAAGTACCCTCTTCTTTTCCGAGCTGTATGGACCTTGTTCAAGAATAAAGTTGAGATTGAACTTTTCTGTTTAGTGTACTGCCTATAATTTAAATGTTGTCCTTTCATTTCATCCTTCCATTTAAAAACAAATGGTTGTTTTATTTTTAGAAGATATCTCTGCACAAATCATAATTTCACCTCCGCCTTGTTACTGTCGTCTTAACAGCAACTCTACTTTTCGCAAATCATGAAAACAATGACGAAATCCTTCGGTACATTTTCAGCCTAGTCGTAGCTGCTCTACAGCTATGGTCAATCTGAAGGCATTTGATACAGTAAATCATGAGCTCCTTTGTTGGAAATTGCGTAATTTTTTTCAATTTTAGCCCCAGTGCGGTTAAATTTATAAGTAGCTTTTTTTCAAATCGGTATCAAAAAGTCGTTCTTGGTAGTAAATCGTCTTCTCTTAAATGTGTGAAACAGGGTGTCCCACAAGGATCGATCTGTGGCCCTTTATTATTTTCTATGTTTGTTAATGATTTGCCCCTAGTCTGCAAAAATGTAGTGTTATGTAGTATGTATGATGTACAATTTGACTTGTCTGCTCCAATTTTTAATGTTCTTGAATTAGTTTCGTGCATCAATGATGATTTGTCGGCAATACATACCTGATCTGCAAGAAATGGGCTGCATATAAATACTACTAAGTCACACGTCATACCAATTTTTAAAAGAGTCTTAAGACTATTTTTCTTTGGGTTTGGGTTATGTAATAAATCGTAGTCTATCCTGCTATGATCACATAAACCGAATCATCGAGTTTATGCCTGCCTTCGAAAATTGTGGTTAACTGCTAGTTTTACGCCTGTTCAAACTCGCAGAAAGCTGTTTATCACGCTAATAGTACCCATTATTACTTATGCTGAGGTGATTTGCAGTAAATTAGATTAATTTTCACAGCACAAACTGCAAATGGCTTACAATGCTCAGTTTCTTAAAGCACGGAATTGTATATTCCTCCACAAACTAATAATCAGTAAAAAAAACTGAATATCTTTTTAGACGGTCGGTTTTTTCACGTTCTACTAGAACACGCAACATGTTTTTTGTAAACTCTGTCAGACTTTGGAACTCTCTACATGTAGATATAAAACAAATTAGTAAAAAATTTCAAGAATGCAATTATCGCATATTTCTCACTGCAGCACAAACATTATTTTGATTTCTTGCCTTTTTATTTTTTTATCCACGAACTCGTAATTACTTTTGCTTACCTTATTTTTCATTTTATATTCTTTGTCTTTCTCTCTTCACATGTCATTAAAACAGTAATTTTAATTTTATTTCTTAAAAGAGTAATGTTTCTTTTCTATGTATGTACCCTAAAAGACTTGGTCTTATGTGCAAAACAAAAATCTTTTAAAAAAATATAAAAAATAAAGTAAAAAAATAAAAATACATTTAAACATATTTGTTTTTCATTTGAAAATATAGCTCTTTTCCAAGGCTTCTTTCACCTTGAATTAGACGTAGACAGCTATTGTGAACGATGGTGCAAACCAATTCATTTTTTTGAGATTGGCGAATTAAAAAAAAAAATTGTATTCTACGATCGTTGACCATGCGTCTACTGGAGTCTTAAACGGGCTTCCCGATAACATTGACTTCGAGCAGTTTAGCCGCTTTCTTTGAAGATCTTCGGTGTAGGGTAACACACGCTGTACAGTCCTTAGATAATTGTCTCCCTTGTTGTGGCTGTGAAAGTGATCGTCGTATGTTTGAGATCGTGGGACCGGCTTCATTGAACACAATCAGTGTTATCAATCACCGTCATTTCAAACCAGGTCAACGAAGTTTGTTGAGTTTTGGAAAGTTCTGCAGTGGTTGGGCAAACACATTTTTCTGGTTTTCGGTCAGTTGGAGCTTGCAATACATAATTTGAAAGGTATTGACATAACCTACAAAACGACGATATGCATGATTAGTTTGGATACGAGCTCTGTAGCGCTTTGTACATAGCCGGAAAATTCAAAAGACAAAAAGGCGGAAGAGAGATATTTGACAACCTAATATTTGTGCAAATTATAATTCACGGTCTTCTTTCTTCGGTTATTGACAATTTGGTGATTACTGTCCAACACAGTTGTTTTTAGGTCAGACAGCATTTTGTTTTTTCTAAAAACATATATTTTGCCGTAATGTTCCGGATTCTTTGGCCTTTGGCCGTAAACCGTTCTTGACGCCTTTTGGTTTATTATTCTATAATAAACCTTTGTAATCGTAACAGAAAAAAAAAAATTTAACACCCCCTCAAACTTTCACAGTTTGCGTTTGGCGGGTTGTAGAGTGCATATATGTAATAATAATTTGTCTGTCCGTCCGCCGTACGCCGTACGCCGTACGCCGTACGCCGGCCGATTTTTTTCAGCACTAAAAGTTCCACCATTCCTAAGTTGTTGGAGCTATAAGGACAAAACTCGGCTCAAAAATAGTTCCAGTCTAGCCGCTTATTTTGATGCATTGCTACATAAAGTAGACCGCCCCAAGGGGGAGAAAGGAGGATTTTAATTTTTTTTAGGTTTCCGAAACGATTTTTAAAAACTGAGCAGTAGGATTCTTTGAAACTTGGCCTAACAATAGGGCTAGATCCCCTACAGATCCTAACATTGAACCATAACGCTCGGAGGCCCCAAAGGGGAGTTATGGGGGTTTGAACTTTTTTAGTCTCCTCAACGGTTCTTGAAAACCGAGTATCACATTTTGTTCAAATTTGGCATAAGAATAGTGTTAGGTATGTTATTGATTCCCCTAAAACCACATAACGGTCAGAGATCAGGGAGGGGAGAAAGGGGGGTTCGATCTTTTTTTTTCGCTTTTTTCACATTCCGACTCATATTCTCCGAAATTGTTGACACTTAGCTCGAATGAAAATAAATAGCTCGAAGGTCTTGCTTATTCCAAATCCAACGCCACCTTCCGCATCAATTTGCGAATAACCGTTCACGAGATATTGGCTTATTACTGTCATCATATTCGATATTCAAGTAAAAAAATATATATGGGAACCAGATTACGTAATGATCGATTACCCAATGATGACGTTTTCATCCTCATTTTCTCTGTTGTTTCCATTCGCAAGCTGTGACGTCAGTGGGGGTGTGGTACCAAAAAGAGAACAACGCAGAGAGGGAGATTGAAAGAGAGTTCTTTGTCTCTCTTGCTCGCATAAGTAAAATGAAGAAAGAAGTGTGAGGAGTCTATGTGTGTGTTTCATATGAAAATGTATGAGCAATGGTTTGAGTGAAGGAAGAAACAAAAGGGATCTTGGAACTCGATAAGAACAATTTTGAAGGGCGTAGTTAAGAAATGATATTCACACAGTTTTGTTGTTGTCTTTTGCTACAGAAGCAAAGTTGCTTATGGCTGCGCATTTGTGTGCTTAAACAAATTTTTGATAATTCCAATTGTAATGTCTGTTGTAGGGTAAAAAAGAGAACACAAGGAAAGGATAGGAGAACATAGGATAGGTCATGAGCGGAGGGATATCAAATTACAAAGTCGATACGAAAAAATTTGGTTTATTATTTTATGACCGTTGTCTAACAAAAGGCGAAACGAAGTGAAGAAGTAATATTTACATCAGTTTTATCGTTGTCTTTTGTAGAAGAAGTAATGAAATTTAGATGCAAGGTCTATTTCGCCAACCTAAAAATAAATTGTTATATTTTTTTTTTTTTGAAGAATACTGAAAGATCAAAGAGAAAGATAGTTAGTTTGGTTTTTAGCTAGTTAGTAGCTTCTGCAGCAAAAGGCAATAACAAAACTGCTGCGAGTATCATTTCTTTTTTAGGGTTTCGTTCCAAAGAAATAAAGAAACCCTTATAGAATCACTTCGGTGTACTGTTTGCCGGCCGCCTTTACACATTTGCTAATAGCTTCTGAATCCTCTGTAGTTAAGGGATGAAACTTGGAATGAATGTGACCTTCGGCAACTCAAAAATAGTCGAAGATTAAAGAAAAAGTTAGTTCTGAAACTAACGTTTGACAAAAAAATTATTAACTTTTACGGTCAAAAAATTTTAAGAAAGTTACTTATTAGCGAAAAAGTTAGTACTATTACTAAAATCAAGAAACAGATTTATTTTCTTGGATATTTGATATGGGTATCGTTCGAAAGAGAATGCCAGCCATGAAAAGTTGTTAGTAAATGATTATAAGCCAACAAACTTCAAAAAACGACTTATATGCCTCATACCATATTCTGTAAAGTAATGGGCCAACAAATCTGTGCGTCTTATCTGATAAAACTAAAAAACTAAAAACTAATTGTTTTTTAATTTTATTACCGGAATTCATAAAGTTCGGTACTATTTGATAGGTTTTGTAAAAGAAAATTTAGTTCTTGTTTTGAACTTTTTGTTTTGAGGTTCAGTTTTCGAGATATTAAGCCAAAAAAAAGATTGACCATTCTGGCTCAAATAGTGGCATACGAATTGTAAAGATCCGAAAATGCCATTTTGTAGATCTCGAAAAAAGAATAAAAAAAATAAAAAAAAAGCATTTTTATTTTTATAGAATTTTTCGAGATATCAACCATTTAGTGTTTTGCTAAAAAAGATATCAATTAACTGTCATGTATTCGCAAACAAATTTCTCAATAAAAAGTGATTGCTGGACGTGGTTTGATGCGGTTCCCCATCGAAATGGTCGACATACACGACGCTTTTTAATTCAATTTTCTTCGATTGTCTGCGCTGCCTTCCGTCACTCAAAATTGTTAGCATTGAGTTCCAAGATCCCTTTTGTTTCTTCCTTCGCTCAAACCAAACTGCTCTCTTACATTTTCACATGAAACACACACATAAACTTCTCACACTTCTTTCTTTAATTTACTTATGCGAGCAAGAGAGACAAAGAACTCTCTTTCTCTCTCCCTCTAGGAGTCCTTCCGCGTTGTTCTCATTTCTGTACCACACAGCTGACATCTCAGCAGACGAAGGGAAAAAGTTGAGAATTGAGAAAATGGGGATGACAACGTCATCATTCGTGGCCAGGCCTCCTGTATTTTTGTTAAATTGAATATCGAATATGATCACATTAAACGCAAATATCTCGGTTGACTGCAAATTGATGCGGAAGGTGGCGTTGAATTTGGAATAACCAAGACCTTCGAGCTGTTTATTTCGATTCGAGCCAAGCTCCAAAAATTTCGAAAAATTTAAGACGGAATGTGAAAATGCGGAAAAAAATTTCGAACCCCCCTTTCTCCCCTCCCTGGGCCCTGACCACTGTGCCGTTTTGGGAGAATCAATAACATGTCTAACACTATCCCTATGCCAAATTTGAGCATAATATGTTCAACGGTTTTCAAGAACGCTTGAGGAGACTAAAAAGGTTCAAACACCCATAACTCCCCTTTGGGTACTCCGAGCGTTGTGGTTCAACTGTAGGATCTGTGGGGGATCTAGCCCTATGGTTAGGCCAAGTTTCAAAAAATTCTACGACATAGTTTTTAAAAATCCTTCCGGAAACTTTAGAGAAATGTAAGCCCCCCGTTCTCCCCTTTGGAGCGGCCTACATTGTACATCAATACATCAAAATAAGCGGCTCGACTAGAACGAGCCGAATTTCGTCCTTGTAGCTCCAACGACTTACAATTGGTGGAGCTTTCAGTGCGTAGAAAAAAAAAGAAACTAAATACGATCTGTAGACATATTCTCAATAAAAAGTGATTGCTGAACGTGATTTGATGCGGTCCCCCATCGCGATGGTCGACTTACATCGACGCTTTTTAATAAAATTTAACTTAAAAACAAATCTGCTTCCTTTCAAATAATACGTATATCGACCATCACAGTTAAAAGTTTTTTTCGGGCGTTAGTATCAGTATTATGAGAGAGGTACCATATAGACGCCCCCACAAGCTTTATAATTTTTACTTACAAAATCCAGCTTTTAACCATTTTTTAGATTTATTTGTTGCTTCTTAGAAATCATTCATTGAAAATTTGAATAATAAACCCAAGTGTAAAATTTGCAGTGTTTTTTTTTTTGCTATGCTTAGCATTTCAGTCGGGTTCAGTCCACTACCAATGTGAGTTCCAATAACCGTTTTTCTGATCGAATCACTAAGAATTACAATTAAGTTGCACTGTTATGGCTCATTTTCGAAGTGAAATGATTATTGAACTTCATAGCCTGTCTACCCTTGATAAAAACATTAAAATTCGAAGCAGTCGACTTGCAGACTTAACAGTTAAGATAAGAACAAAAAAAAAAAACAAAATATAAAAAAAAATAATAATTAAATAACCTTAAAATCGGAGCGTACGTCAACAAATCGTACGCTCAAAATCTTTAGACAAGGCTTAGTCATCATTGACCATCTTCAACCGTCACGTTATGTATAACAAATAAGAAAACCTCGAAGTCGCGTCATTCATTACACCGACGTCAACCGACTCGAAAATATCTCTCACATGTCAGCAAACGAAATTAGATGACATTAAAAAAAAAAAAAGTGAAACCTTTTAACCGATTTGTGACTCAGATTTATGTCTTCGCGTCTGGAAAAAAAAGCCTTGCCTCACATAAAATTCACACGAAATTCAAAAAGCCTCTAAATTCTTTTAACGATGAAGTGACTGTCTTCTTTGGCATGAGTGATGAAGACACTCTGCTTGCGTGTTCTGCTGTAAACATAACTCGTCAGCCTGATGACACCTGCGAAGGTACCAGTGAAATTGAAATTTTACGACCAACACCTGGACACGCAGCTGACTAAATCAAACTAATTTCACGAGAAAGATGAGTTTGTTAGTCACACCACTTGCATATGGCAAATAAATTAATAAAATTACGATAACTTGGATTTGACGTGGGGATTAGATCAGCGGGCGTTTTTTTAGGGATTCGTTCAAAAGTAAAAACGAAACCCTTATAGAAGCAATTGGTTTGAAAGCATTATGCTATAGAACTCCGGCAATTTCGCTCCTAGACGTATTGCGTCCTAAGAAATGTGTCGGCCAGCGTTCTTAATCTTGGGTTATAGTTCGTAAATTTCGTTGTACGTCTGTTTTGGAAAATGTTTTTGGGGTCCTGAATAAACCCTAGCTGCGTTTTACTTTGGAAGTAAATGCTTCACGCAATAAATTTAAGGGCAAAGTTTCCTATCGAATATTATTTGCAAGGGAATTAAGCGGTAATATTTTTGGTCTTCCTCAGTGCGGATATAAAACTGCGACGCCGTCAGCCACCCATGGACCAATTCCCACACAAAACACAGCACCTGTTAAACGATTGCAGCGTATTGCATGCCTCCAAAGTAAATCAGGAATTTTCAATTTAACTGCCGCACAAAGCGATGCACCCAATGTTTCCGCCTTCCATCCCCGGCAGCGTTGTTAAGCGTTGCAAATATTTACAATCCCCCAAGGGAATCCATTCCAGCTTGCTCCCAAAACTAATTACACTCCATCCTCAATTATTCACCACTCAAAGGTCAATTGGATTATTATATCGGCCGTCGCTATTTGGATAGCTGCAGATTGCTTAGACGTCATTGTCGTGGCTCGAGACTGAGCGGGCACTTCCTTATTCATAAGCAGCATTGATTTGCCCCCATTCGGCGACGGAGGCGCCCAGAGTCCTTGAATAATTTACGACGCAGCAGAGCATCACAGCACCATCGGTGGAGAGGACTTCCAAAGGGCCGGATCGGAGCTTAACGGTTTGATTGATTAAACAGTTATTATTATTCTGTGTGAAGAGCAGTTGCGTTTTATGGCGCCCTAAAAACGACGCCACTCACCACCCACGCACGCATGTTGTAAATATCGCTGTTCGGCCATTAAAATCAACGACTAATCAGGGGGCTTCGCGGTTTTAATTGCCACCAGTGTGCTCTGCTTCCACAACTTTGTGCATTAAGTGCAACGTTAATTAACGCTCAACGCTCAGAACCCCCTCACCACAACTCAGTGCGGTAGTAATAAAGTCGCGAGAATTTTGTAGCCGAAGACGGAGCTGTGGATTGGCGATAATCTCCAAGGATACAGCGCGCTACGCAACACGAAGGAATCATAAACTCAGAGTGTAGGAGAGTGGAAGTTTAATTTTATCTCGCGGTCGGAGGAGAAGCCGCGTTTTACGATGGTCAAGCGGGCGGAGATTTATGGCGGCCACATAAAAACTGAAATGAGAAAGTTCATGGCGATTCTGGGGAGCAGTAGGGATGAAGCTAGAGCCTGGTGCTGGAGCGGCAGGCGATAGTGGTCAGGCTTTCGCATGAGTTTTGCCCTAATCCAATTTGTCCATTTGAAGATTTTTAATTAGGTTAGGAGGTCTTGAAGTTGTGAGTGGGTGGGGGGAAGACTGACTGAACTAGGGTCGGATGATATGTGGGAGTGGGAACTAGGAACTTGTGGTGATTTTCTGTGGTGGAGTTTCATGGAGCTTAACGAACAACAATGCGCTTCCTTGATTACACTGTGTAATACAATTTAAGCCTTCATCCATATCTCGGGTGGTTTTTGACTGTATTTTGATTTCTTTTATTGCAACAAACCTAGTGATCGATTTAAACAATTTTTTTACCACAACTGCTTATTACATACAGAAACTCGTCCCTTAATTGCAAAACTTTGTATATTTTAAAAGATAAAAAAAAATGTAATCGCCGAGGGACGGATCAAGGTTAAAAGTGTTTATCTGCATTTTTGTTTTGTTTATAATCGAGGTATGTCAGCTGATTTTATAAATACCAAAAGTTATTTTTAAATGCCGAGGCGATTCAGAATTCGACCTGGAAGTTTGTGTTTCGAGCAGTTATGCACTTTTGAAAATTAAAAAAATAAATGTAAGCGACAACATCATCCAAAACATAACTTCGAATTTTATTACCTTATCATATACCTATCTAGATAAAAACAAAGGATTTCGAAAGTAGAGGCAAATATGAGGACAGACAGACAGACGGACAACCGAAGTGCTTCTATTTCGTTATTTCTTTGGAACGAAACTCATAAAATATTGCTCATCTCATAAACATTGAAAAGTGAAGAGATTTTCTTGGTTTTCTTTTATGCTGTTCAGATTTTTAACTTATTGGGACCCAGGCGTAGTGACACGTGATAATTTCTTTACGTTTGCCTAGAAAAAAACCTTTCACCATCACATTGACTAGTACTTCGTATATTTTCAATATAAAAATTTAAATGATGCTAAGAAGCATGAAGCATCAGCGGCTAGCTGCATCCCAATATTCCCATTTAATTCCAAAGTTTTCAACTTGTGATTAAATTAAAGGTTATCAGGTGATTAAAAGGTGGTTGTCAATTAAAGGATAACCAGACAGCGGCGCTGGGACTGCAGCGTCAAAATTGGCAACTTTTAAGCAGGCGTTCTTTCACTTGAACGATGAAAACAAGAAGTTGCATGCGGACAACAAAGATGCAAATAAAAGAGCAGCGATTTTAGCTCAAGAAATCGACGAAAGGCACACAACACTAGAAGAGGCAGCGAAAGAAAGGAGACGATTACTGGAACAAAGACATGCAGAAGTACCCCGTGATTTGACTTCCCGGATGGCGAATGACCGGGAGAACTGGTCAAATTTTACAGCTCGGTTGGAATCACGGATTAAAACGTTGGAGCAAGAAGAGCTCAAGTTAAGATCTGATACAGAGTCTCTTAGACAAGAAAATAGTGCCTTAGAAAATGAACAAACACAGCTCCAAAAGCAAATAACTGAACTTCTAGAGACGAAAATTCAACTGAACAAGGAGATCGCAGATGTTGAAGAGAAAAATAGGCACAATGAAGGACCTAAGAGCGAAAAGGAGACTGAAGAAATGCTGGAATTGATAGAGAAGATAACAAGCTTGCAGGTGGAGAAAGCTAATTTGCGGAACTTGTACGTGAAGAAAGTCTAAAGTGACATTAACCCCGCTACCAATCGCACAACCAGGACCTGTCCAACGCAGTTGCTCTTTGGTTTTAAACCAAGAAGTATGGCTGATGCTGCGCTTCTGAACACAATCCAGGAGACATTAGACGAGGTGGACTTGAGAAGTCTTCGCCAGCTGGCCAAGCATGCCACTGACGCAGCACAGGAACAGCAGAAAATGGATTCGATTCAAAACGCTTCAGACCTCCGCAGCATGCAGTCGATGACATAGTTTTTGTTGTCACTGAACCAGCACCAACAAGGACAAGTAGGAAGCTGGTAGCGAAAGCGAAAGGACTATTCCGAGTCACCGCGGTCTTACCAAATGACCGTTACGAAGTCGCTAAGACAAGGACCACTTATCGGCCAATGAGTATAAATGTCCTGATGGAAGAACAGGCAGAGGACTGAGAACCGCGATCGCGACAAGCCGCGTTAAGTGAACTACCAAGATGTTTAAAATTAATAAGTGAAATAAAGTGGCTTACGACAAACTATTGTATTAGGTGGCGTAACAGCCCGTTGAGAGCCAGAGCTCAGCTTTTTCGCAAAAAAAGTTTTCAACTAATCCAACATAAATTTCTTGCCCTATATTTCATAGAAAGCCTTCTTTTATGTGCCTGAAGCCTGTATCAGAGTTTCGGAGGTAATACTTCTTAAATTACAACACCAATACAACAAGTGTTTTCATTTTTCAGTTCAAAATGTTTTGCTACCGAAACGCCGTATTTTGGATTATGCGAAGGTACTGAAAATTTGCTTTATCAACGCTATTATTAAGGGAGTATTGACGTTCACGCATTTTTCACTCAACCGAAGCACAGAGTTCGATTTGTAATAATTGGCCACAAGTCAATTTTTCAAAGTAACATTATAGATCTAAAAATTAGTCACAACCATAGATGACAATTGTGGCGACGATTAGTCACAATTATTGCCGATTCCAAAAAATAAATTTATTCTGTTTGCATTTTACATTTTGCGTTGGCTTTGCCGTAAATCTAACAGTTGGAATGAATGAATACTTAAAGTGTGCTCAAACGTTACTAAAAGACTAATATAGAAAAACTTTTATTTATTGTTATTTTTGGAGTATCGGTCTAATCTGTTATTTGTTTTACTAAATCACTAGTTAGACATAACGAAATTGTAAGAAAGTATTACCAAAATCTTCTTCGTAATAGAAAATATTACACAAATTTTATAGCACAATGAAATCACCTATTCAAACTTTGGTTGTATTATTCGATCGATTTAGGAGTTTAGTGGTAATGATCAGAGACAATGCCGTTCGTTTGCTGACTGGAGTTAATCGAGCAGCCTCCAATTTTGCTACAGTTTGCCAAGAAAATGTTTACACAACCTAAAAACCAAACAATTTCTATATTCTCGTTACAAATAAGGTCATTTCTAGATATTTTACTTCCAAATCTTGACAAACTTTATGCATACATAAAGTTTAGAAACCATTAGCACAAATTTCTAGACGTCAAACATTAAGGAAGTTGAAACAATACTAGTAAACATTATTGAGCCATTAAATGTAAAGGCTTTTTAATAAGGACTGATAGATTTTGATGGCCTCTTGTCCTTAAAATCTGTTGTTATTTTTATTCAGTCACTTGTACCGCATTTGAAATTATAAAACCTTTAAAAAAAAGAATTTTTAAAGCTTACAAAAAAAAAAAAAGAAAATAAAGAAACAGTTAAACAGCAACTACTTTGATTGCATTTTGTCATTTGGTATTATATTCTTAAAATTAAGGCCCCTATTACGGTTCGCTAGTCGAATGTTCGATTCATCGCGAACGACAAGGCGAAGATTTTAGGTCGAGCGATAACCGCTAGTCAACGATTTTGTTCGCCTGAAATTCAATTGTGCCACCACAAACAAACAAAAAATATGTGACAAAAGTCAAATGAAATCAGTTACTTCCAAGCAATTCATTCCTTTTTTTTAAACAAATAAACAAGGTAGAGCAAAAGGATGGGTGCCTGTATTCTTTCAGATGAAAAGCAGAAAAAAGAATGCAATTGTTCTAAATTTCAATATTTCTCTTTGTTGTAATTGCGTTTTTTCTAGTTATAACATAATAAAAAGTAATAAATCAAGTTTATCAATAAAAACAATTGTCCTCTTTCGATATTTGCACAGCTCGATCGCTCAGTCACTAAATAATTTCATTCCCCTGGATTTCACACAAGAAATAGAGATTCAGTCAAACGTTCGCCAAAAATAATAACACGGTGAAATCGACATTCGCCAAGCTTCTGACATTTGAGTCGAATGTCATCTGCACGATTTGCGAACGGCAACACGAAAATGTGACTCAGGCGGATATTTTCGTTCGACTCGCGAACCTTAATAGTGGCTTAAACATTATCCAGATTTATGGTTATTCTTCATCATTTGTATGTTTTCTTAATCTTTAATCAATGAATTGACTTTCTTCTTCGCTTATAATCTAAGCTAAAATTTGAAGTCTTAGTAACTCCAATTTCTTCATGCAACCATCTGCAAATAAAAACTTTGCTTTGAAGCAGGAAATATTTGCAGTGAAACTCATCTTTCTATTCTAATAAAACATTTTGTGATGCCGGAATACTTTTTGAACTAATTGTGCTAGTTTTACTAATTTAAGATAAGGAACAAAAGGCCAATCGTCTGCAGCCTAATCCGACATCTCTCCTTATAGGTAATAGTCAAATAAAAGTTCAATTCAGTTCAACGACTGTTGAGTAGACGGTGCACTCCAATTTTTCAGTAGACGTAGTGGTCCTTCAAAGTCATCTATTTTTTCGTAAAAATTATGGTGGTGGTGGATGCTAACACTCTTGAGCGATGTCAGATCCATCTTAGTTACAATGTCCAGGCGAAGTATAATCGCTGATTTTTTCACTGTGCAGTAGAATTCAATTTTTCGCAAACATTAGTTTTACAAATTTTCAACGGGACGTTAACTGACACGGACGATGGAATATGCTGCCTGTCTATTGGACTATTAAAGAAATTCTAATTTTCCCAGACCAGGCACATTCTTAATACAAAACAGCCACACTTAATAAAAGGATAAACGATTTAAAGTCGTCAGAAAAAGTAAGTAAAAGGTGAGATTGGCTTTTTGTGGTTAGAGTGGAGTGACAACATTAACGCCTACTCTATGCCAATTATAACCATCAAAACGTAAATTTTGTGCTTCTGCATGATAAAATTACTTTAACGTGGACTTAAGCTCTATTTAAATAGGATTTATTAAGTGTTCCAATAAAGGAGAGTTGTGGTAATATGAAGAACACGCACAGCAGGGACAACACGAACAGCGTGGAAAACACGGACAGCACGGAGATAATGGACATGGACAATAATTAATTCTATCTCATAGGAAAAAATTCCAGCCCACTTAAAGTACTAATTTTAAATTGCTTCCACAAACCTCAAGAACTAGGAAAAGTAGTTTGTTGCATGAATTGCAAAAATATTTCTCTTCTACCATCGATGTAATCGATGTGGACTTAAGGTATTAAAGAAAAAAGGTATTCGGTTTTTTTTATCAACAACACGGCTGAATACAACTATTTTTAAAAGTAGTTTACAGGTTATTCCCAATCGCTGATATTTCTTACGACGAACATTAACTACCAGCTTAAGCGTAGATGGGAAAATTTAATTTATCTTCTTTTCAAAGCCTATAGTGTTCATTAGATTGATTCAAACTTCGACGTCAGTCAAAAACACCCGCTGTGTCGATGCATTCAATTAGCTCGTGATGTGTCTTTAGACCGCCGGGGAGGCGAAAAATTTCTCAACTTACTAGTTACGAAGTACGAATACAATTCAATAGATGTCAATTCATCAAATGATCGATCGCGGGTTAAGCCCCACGTAATTGATCATATGCGCGTGCGTAAATGTTTTTTTTTTTGCTACGTAAAGTTTTTTCTCGTCATTCTTAACGAAAAGACGATTAAGTTTTTTTTTTTTTCTTTTTTTTTCTTTACTGTTTTAATTTTAGAAACAAATCACTTCTTTGATTATTTTGATCGCACTGACGAAGATCAACAGGAACGGATTTGGTTAGAAGGCAATTTAAGTTTTCACATTTTTTGAGGTTTTAAGAAAGAAAAAAACTTTTTGTTTAGAGAAATCGGTTTTAATCCATTTAATTGAAGTAAATCTAGCTAATAAAGCTGAACAATTTATGAATTACAACAACTTTCGTAGTTTTTTTTATTTATATGAAACTTTATTTTATATTAACCCAAATTTGAAATAAATTGTTACTAAATGCGCTTTCATTTAACTAAGTTTGCCTATTTTTTCTTGAACGATTTTGATAAAGGGTGATTTTTTAAAAGCTATAGGAAAGTTTAAAAAAAAAAAAAAAAAACATAAAATTCAGAAATTCAGATTCCTGAATTACTGTCAAAATGCTTCCTGTATTTCAGCTACATTCGTGAATTACTGTCAAATTCATCGATGGACGAGTGAAAATAGCCGCTGTACAGTTGGGTGTCTATATTAGGTTGTCTGTGGCTTTAACATAGCCCCACAAAAAATAGTCTAAAGGCGTTAAATCGCACGATTTAGGCGGCCAATTGACCGGTCTTGAACGTGAAATAAAATGTTCACCGAACTCGTCTCTCAATAAGTTCATTGTTGTGCGTGCCTTGTGGCATGTGGCACCCTCTTGTTGAAACCACATGTCATGCAAGTCAAGCTCTTGCATTTTGGGCAAAAAATGCAAAAAAGTTGGATATCATCTCACGGTAGCACTCACCATTCACAGTTACGTTACGATTCGCATCATCTTTGAAGAAGTACAGTCCAATGATGCCACCAGCCCATAAACCGCACACAACTGTGACTTTTTCTGGATGCATTGGTAGCTCTTGCAATGCTTCTGGCTGATATTCACTCCAAAATCGACAATTCTGCTTATTTACGTACCCATTGAGCCAAAAATGAGCTTCGTCTCTGAACACTTTCTTAACTTTCTGAACTTTCTTAACAGAGCACGCATTTTGATAATAAAATTCAATAATTTGCAAGCGTTGTTCGTTTGTAAGACGATTAATGGTTAAATTATAGACCAAACTGAAGATGTTTGACAGTGAAACAAAACATGAAATGTGCGTCAGTTGTTTAAACCAGTGTTGCCAAAAAGATAATAGCTAAAAAATCACCCTTTATGTATGTGTGGGACTAAAATTTCTTTTGAATTAGCTTAAATTCAAATAGGACTCAACAGAAAATGATCTTAGAACAAAAACAGCCTTAATATAATATCTTCTTGACTCATTGTTTGTCGTCCGTATATGTGATATTTGTTTTCGAACGAAATTTAAAACTGATAGTAGTTGGAAAGAATTTATAAGATTGGTTGAAAAAATGAATCTAGCAGTCCCCAAAATACTCCCAACGCACTAGTCGTGCGCCCTTTTCACTCATCGAACCGGCCATGCACTGTACGCAACAAGTTACCGTCAGTAATTCCCAAATGACTTCCAAAAACAAATACTCGAAAATCCCATCGGGTTCCACTTCTTTTTATGTCTAAGCTCTTGTAAATAAAACTCCGGCCCCTTCGCCGATCTTCACCGCCATGTTGTTGTTCTAACAACTCACTGGCATTGATCGTTTTATTTATGGCATGAATTTCTATTTAAGACCGTACGGTTTCAGATGATATTCAATTCAATTCCGTATTAGTCTGTGACTCGGTGTCGTCGTGCTTTGAGTTCTTGTCGTGTGGTCGTGACCCATTAGCGGGAGATGAAAGGCTTTGTGTTTGTTTTAATTTTAGGCGGGTTTTTGATCGATTCAAACCTGTCTCAGGATGATCGCGGGTATTCGACGGGTTCAAGTTCAAGTATAACGAGGGAGTTTCAGTTTCCGGAAGGTGTGCAATCCGGTGGCGGGTTTTTCTATGGGAGTCAGTCCCCGGTGCGGGTTCAGCAACGGGTTGTGGTGCCAGATCGGTTGGTGATGAGAGATCGCCGGCAAAATGTGAATTCGCCGAATGTGGTGGAAGTTTTGGTGTTCAGTGATCCTCAGGGTGGAGGAGAGATCACCAGTGAAGATGTGAGACGGTTGATCGGTGGAAGCTTTGCGATGATCGTGCCAAGCAATCAGCAGGAAATTTTAGTGACTGGGAATGGGCCGCAGGTGGTGTTTCAACAGCCTGGTCCGAGGCCAGTCGATCGAGCGGGATCAGTGCCACAGATCAGACTCATGTCGCAGCAGCAACCGTAAGTGACTTCATGTAATTTGTGTTAAAAAGTATTTAACTTTCATTCCTTTTAAGGATCGAGCAGCAATATCTTCGACCTAATGAAGTCTCCCGGCCTGTTCACTTCGTGTACCAGCCTCTCGGTCAAGATCCACAAAACTCCGGTCGGATTTATCAGCAGCAACCCCATCCGACGTCAGACGCTGAAATCCCTTACCAAGTAGTCAATCAAGTTTCCACACCGGCTCTACAAATAAGTCACGTCAGTTCTCACGAAGTCAATAAACCCGCCGGTCAAAACCCAGTCCACATTCAGCAAAATTTCCCGGCAACATCACCGTCAGCTGGCGATGAATTTGTTTATCTAAATTCTGGAGTCTCGTGCCAAAACCCGGCATTAGGCTGCTTAAAGTCACTCGCAGCAGACACGCGACAAAATCAGACACAACAGCCTCTACAAAAGGATAACAGCGCCGGGAAATCAGGAATCATAAACCTCATAGCGCCCTCTGGGGAAAGGTGAGACAGAAAATTTAATTTCTTAAAGTTCTTGATTTTCAATTCTTTTTTTTTTTATTATTTAGTGAGAAAAATCACGTCGTGCATATAATGAAGAAGCCATGCGAGATCTGCTGTAAGGACGGCGAACCTGAACCTTGTGTGACTTGCTGTGGAACGACGCCATTGCTGAATGTGAATACGCTGAAAACAGCTGTTGGTTAAGAAAAGAAAATGGAACTATTAATTTTATTTATTGTAAATATCAGAAAGATATTAGGGTATAAGGACAAAGTTAAACTTATTTATAGTTATTTAATTAAAGATATTTCTGAAATACTTTTCGTAATCTATATTCTCTGTATACAAGGAATGGAAATGGTAACAAAAAAGAATTTTCTTAAGGGCCAGGGACTAGGTTTCGCTCAATATAATTTGACACATAGAACCTACTGTTTAATGCCAGTTTCGAACGGGAAATTACAAAAGCTTGCCATGACAGAAGTACTCCAGGACGCCGACGCGACGCACTAAAAGACACGACATCCACCACACAAGGAATCTTTTAGTAAAAAAACACGAGGCATAAATTTACAAACATGGTCAGAGCTGATTTCATGAATTTGAAAGGTGCTGATATCTGCCTAAAAAGATCAGTTGCTCTAAGTGTTGGTTTTATGTATCAGCCTATTTACTTTAGAAATGGAATAAGATTCAACGAAAAATGTCGAACTTTACACTTATGGAAGGCGAGGCTCATCTTTAGACTGTATGAGGAGCTGCAATAAGGAAAACAAAACAAAAATAATAATAAACCAAAAAAAAATTCATTTGGAGATGCTATTTATGATTTGAGAGTGATGGGCAATGTTATTTCCGGGTGAGTTATGTTGGTAAAAATAGCACGGTTATTTTGCAATTTTTATGACGCAACTTTTAAGCCGGTTTCTTTTACGACAGATAATTGACGTTTTATTGGGTGTGCTTGGAAATCGTAAAATAGAAGACAAACAAGTCGAGGGCTCCTGCTTCCAATTGAGGTTATAGAAGCCCTTTCACATCGTTGAAATAAAACGACGGCTGTTTACTAGTTAATTGGCCATTCAGAGTGTCCCAATTTTCTTCAAAAATTAATTACAGAACTTCTGACTACTGCCACTTGATTAATTTTTGTTTTAGTTTAGACTAGAACAAGTTATTTTACTTTTAGCTCGACGAGAACTAAGGTTTAAGTTGTAAGTTTCAGTCTATCAATATTTTTTTTTCTGTTCGTCGAAAGACATTATTTTTAGCTTAGGATTCTGTTTAGTTAAGAGTGCCTGCACAGGGCCAGTAAGTTAGTTAAATTAGGTTTAAGCATATTAAAATAACAAGCTATGCTCTGGCTCTGTATGGGCTGTTACGCAGATATTAAAAACAAAATGTATTGGAACGCAACGAAGCGTACCCTCTGTTGCACAAGCAGCCATGTATGGCTTTTGATTTTTAGACGCTTACTACTTGAAATTCGTAATTCATACTAGAAAAGTATCGTTTTGACTGTTTAGATTGGATCATTGTACATATATTTTAACGCATTTGTATGTTTTTCCATTTGCACATTCGAGAAAAACTACAGTCAAACTGAGGAGTGCGCGTGTCGATATTGCAATGCAAAATTATAAAAAAAATGTGTTATTATTGGCTAGAAAATAATTCAAGTCTTAAGTGCTAAATGTTTGATTGCAATTGTGGAATTTAAGACACGGAGCGTTTTTCTATACATCATCCATTCACCAAAATAAATATTCGAACATTTTGACTTTTTTGCAGTGAGAAAACAGGCTCGACACTTTTTTGTTTTCCTAGTAATTGAAACGAGAGTGAGGATTAAATCTTCTTATCGAGCAATGACTGGGGATGCAAGTATAAATCATTTTGATAAAAAAACATTTTTCAAAGCACTTACCAACCGATTACCCAAGCTTGGCCCCAGTTAGATTGAAAACAAACAACAAATCACCTATAACAGCGGCTGTGAATTCTGCTATCAGAACTTTACCGATCTGTTACAAACCTGTTACGAACATTTGGGTTGAAATAAAAAAGAGAATATGAAAAGAATATTTGTTATTGTGAGAGATTCAGAAAATCTGCAACTGTATATTTTGGGATATGAAGACAGAACGTACGAGGTCTGTTCAAAAAATAAGGTGAATTTTAAAATTTCGTTAGCTACGTACATACATTCGATTATTGATTTTTTTTATTAGGTTGTCGAATATCTCCCTTCCGCCTTTTTGTCTTTTGAATTCGATTTCGTATCCAAACTAATCATGCATAGCGTCGTTTTGTAGGTCATGTCAAGACCTTTCAAATGATCTAGTGCCAGATACGAGCTCTGTTGCGCTTTGTACATAGCCGAGTATTAAAAATATATTCTTACTCTATTCACTCTAATTAAAATCGTACTGATACGTAACTTAATGCTTACCAAATTAATTTATCTTACCAAACTTTGTTGCATTCCTTATACTTTATACCATTTACTTATACATATGTAAAATGTATTCTTCAACTAAACATGAATTCGTTAAATTAGCGTATTTGCTGAATCTGTGTCATTCGATCTATTATAAATACTGTATGTTCCTTTAACCTTGAAGTAGTTCTTTCCTAATCGTTTATGAAGTTAAATAAAGTTGTTAAACTAAAAGTATTTTGTCATTTTCTTCTTTTTCTTGAATCCAAAACGAGTCGGGTAAAACACATTTCTTAAATCTGGTGCCGAAACCCGGGATACACAATGGAGATAGCGAGTCGAGCTTCATATCGTGGTCAAGTGACTAAATTAGTTAAAAGCGTGATCGAGTATCTCACATCGAATGATTCAAAAATTAGTGAAAGAATGGACAATTTAGACGACATTGAAGAAGAGCTGGAGGTGTTGTTAGACCGTCTGACTGCAGCGCATGAGTGTCTAAGAAAGGCAAATACTGAAGTAGCGGCGTTGGTGAAAACTGAGGATATAACCAAGGAGGCAGAGAATGTGGCTGAGTATGAAGACAAGGCTATAGGAACAATTACACGATTAAAGCATCGATTGGCCAAAGTTCGCCAGCATCAAGGTCAGTTAATAACGAACGATATTCCCTCTGCAGACACAGCTCCAAACGCAACTACACATTCATTTGCAATGCCGCACTCTTCACATGGGGCGGTTAATCTACACAAATTGCATTGCAGGAAATTTTCAGGAGATTTCAAAGAGTGGATTCCCTTTTGGGAGCAATATCGTGTACTTATTCATGAAAATCCATCTCTAGGCGTTATAGACAAATTCAATTATTTGGAAACTGTCATAACAGGTAAGGCTTTGGAAACACTAGTTGGCCTTACGCCCAGCGAAGCGAACTACAATGCGGCTATTGCACTGCTAAAAGAAGAGTACGGCAATAGCGAAAAGATAATCGATCATACAATGCAAGGTCTGCTGTCAATTCAATCAGTTACTGCGAAAACTGACATTTCTGGGCTGCGACGACTATACAACTCAGTTCTCGCCTCGACTCGCTCTCTCACAGCCCTCGGAATTCCAACATCCAACTATTTCGTTATGCTGAAGGGAGTTCTTCTTAGATGTTTACCAAATGAATTACGCGTGGATTTTCATCGCTATTACGACGATTCAGAAGCAGGCCTGAATCTGAGCACCGATCTGACCAATGAAACGGGTCATTCGTCAGTTTCAAATGGTTCTGAATCAACACTCTGCGTCAACACCTTTGGTGACAAACAGGTAAATTGCTTACTTAAATTTCTGAAAAGAGAGGTGGAATCGCTGGAGAAAGCAAGCGAGGCGAAATTCAACACACAGCGCCAAAAAACCACCAATCAGCTGAAACCTGTCAAAACAGCGTATGGACTATTCACCACTGATAAGAAAGATGCATGCATTTTTTGTAAAGCTGCAAACCATGAGGCGAAAAATTGTGGCAATGTCAAAAGTTTAGCCGATAAAAAACAGATGTTGAAAAGAGAATACAGGTGTTATCGGTGTTTCAAAAAGGGCCACAATTCGAGAGATTGTAGAGTTAAAGGCATCATTTGTAATACTTGTGGTGGACGGCATGCAACCAGCATGTGCGATCCTTTATATGCAGAAAGAAAAGGTTTAGCTACTCTTCGACAACCCAATAGTAGTGAGGAGCCAGATGTAAATAATAAATCAACCACTCGATCCTCGGTGAACTTGTACACTAGCGAAACACCGCACCATGGCAATATATATTTGCAAACAGCTTGCGCATTTGTGTCTAGTGAATCTTGTTCTCTTGCAGTTTATGTTCGAGTGATTATGGATGGTGGGAGCCAACTTTCCTTTATTAAATCTTCAGTTGTCAAACAATTAAATTTGCCAGTAATTGGGGTGCATAACCTTAGCGTAATACCATTTGGAAGTGCAAAACCTCGGCCTAGCAAGGTTTGCAACAAAGTCCGAGTTATGTTATGCAGTCAATATGGTGATCAAGCTGTGATAATTGATGCAATTGAAGTTCCTGAAATCTGCTTTGATATACTTTCAGTGCCTGGTAAAAATACAGCAGCAGGTCTTAGTGAGTTAATGCTTGCGGATGCAAGGATTCGACATCAACATCTAGAAAAGGGGATAAGCGTCTTGATTGGAGCCGATTCTTACTGGCAGTTCGTTACCGGAGAAATCAAGCGTATAACACCGAACTTAACTGCTGTTAACACCATACTGGGATGGACTATCCAAGGCCCGTCCGATGTATCCAGTTTTAATCCGCGTTGTTCAATGTCGCTGCATGTTTGCGTGTGTGAAGATCTAGAGAGGTTTTGGAAGCTTGATGTTATTGGGGTTTCACCTGAAAGCAGTTCGGAGGTTAGTGAAAAATTATCAATTGAAATTTGTAAACAGGGAAATAGGTACGAGGTGGCATTACCCTGGAAGGCCAACACAACGCATCTCAATGACAATCGAGTTGGTGCTTTAGTCCGCATGCAGTCACTTGTGCGAAAATTAAGTAGATCTGGAAAACTTAAGGAATATAGCGCAGCAATTAATGATATGCTGGCGTCTGGTGTAGCTGAAGTTGTTTTGGAACCAAATGCGAGCGAGAATCGGATATTTTATTTACCACACCGACCGGTATATCGTGAGGACAAGGAAACGAGTAAACTACGCATTGTATTTGATGCTTCGGCTCACGCACCGAACTACTGGTCGCTGAATGATTGTCTAGAGGTGGGAGAAAATTTACTGCCTGAGCTATTAGTTGTGCTTCTCAATTTTCGCACGGGAAAGGTCGGAATCATTGCGGATATCGAGAAGGCATTTTTGCAAATACTTTTGCACAAAGACGACAGGGATAGCCATCGGTTCCTATGGTTCAGCGAGCCAATTGAAGAGGGAAGAAACTTACCCACTGTACAAACTTATAGAATGACTAGAGTAACCTTTGGAATTACCAGCAGTCCCTTTCTTTTAGCAACCACCTTACGAAAGGTAATTGATGAAGCCATGGATCAATATAAAGCCACATGTGAAAAAATGCGATCCTCCTTTTACGTAGATGACTTCGTAATTAGTGTCGACGACGAATGTGAAGCCAAACGTATTCACAAAGAGGCGAATATCATTCTGCAGAGTGCTTCTATGACGCTTCGTAAGTGGAATAGCAACAGCGAAAGAGTTCGACAGAGTTTTCCAGCAGAGGATCGTTCTCCACGAGCTCAAAAGGTATTAGGACTTCGTTGGGTAGTACTTACCGATGAACTAGAAGTAGATTTGGATCCAGTAATTAAACTATTAAAACTAGAATTTCTGCCTACTACTAAAAGAATGGTACTCAAAGTCATGGCCAAAATATTTGATCCGTTTGGTATATTAAGCCCTTGGACCGTTCGATTGAAAATACTTTTCCAAAATATTTGGCGCCAAAAATTAGACTGGGATGTAGAGTTACCAGCTGATCTGAAAAGTACTTGGATATGCTGTTGTAATGAGATTGGGGAGTTAGCTGAGATCACTATACCACGTCACTTTTTACCTGGAACGAGCTCAGTGGAACTGCACATATTTGCGGATGCAAGTCAGTTTGCTTATGGAGCTGTAGCATACGCGAGAACAACCGACAAAGATGGGAATATATCAGTTCAACTTATATGTGCCAGAAGTCGAGTTGCACCGCTGAAAACTGATCAAACAAGCGAGTTAACCATTCCCAAATTAGAGCTAACAGCAGCATTACTTGCTTCACGCCTTCTTGCCTATCTACGAAAGAATCTTCGGGTACAATTTAGCGGCGATTATCTTTGGACTGACTCAAAAATCACCTTATTCTGGATCCAAGGATTGGATAAAAGATGGAAACCTTATGTTGAGAGAAGAGTCATGGAAATAAGGAAGCTATCCAGTATATCGTCATGGAGGCACTGTCCAGGAGCCGACAATCCAGCCGATCTTCTAACCAGGGGGATAAGTGCATGCTTGTTAGTCAAGTCTTCTGTTTGGTTTCAAGGGCCTCCGTTTCTACGAAATGAAATGCCTTGGTTTGCGTGCACTAACGATAGTGTGACATCGTGTACGTTACTAGCTAATGAAAGCGATACGAGCGGGAACGATGTTCCACCAACTATTTTGAACTGTGAAGATTTTAGTACTTGGCGACGTTTACTGAGAGTCACAGCGTATGTATTTCGTGCCGTTGATTTTTTCAAAGGGAGGGAGACACCCTCAAGTTATCTTTCAGCAGAAGAAGTTAGCCGTGCGGAAAATTATTGGCTACAAACAGTTCAGCGTTTACACTTCCATCCAGAAATTTGTGCTCTTCGAGATAAAAGCGTTGTACATAATAATTCTAATTTAATTATGCTCTCTCCATTCCTAGATGAACGTGATGGGTTGCTGCGCATAGGTGGGCGACTTCAGTATGCAGTCGACGAACTTAATCAAGCACATCCTATAATCCTTCCTAAAACATCGCACATTACAAAACTTCTTGCAATAGATGCTCACGAGAAAACCTTTCACGCAGGAGCATCGGCTGTCCTGTCAAGGTTGCGCTCTTCATATTGGATTATAAAGGGACGACAGCTAATCAAAGGGATAATCCAACGGTGTTTTATTTGCAAGGTTCTTCGAGGTAGAGCAGCTACTCAGCCCTTTGCTCCGCTCCCTAGAGATAGGATTCTAACATCTCGTCCATTTGATGTCATCGGTATTGACTTTGCTGGGCCATTATACGTAGCCGATCCAATTCATCAAAGAAGGAAAATGTATTTGCTACTGTTCACTTGTGCTGCAATACGCGCTGTCCACATCGAAAGTACCATGGATCTGTCTACGGAAAGTTGTTTGCTTGCTATAAGAAGATTTATAGCGAGGCGCGGTGTTCCTCGCGTTATATACTCCGACAATGCCACAACCTTCAAGCGGGCATCATCAGATCTAAAACAGCTCAACGAACTGAAGGAAAGTGAGCGGTTTTTCGGATTTCTAAGCGAATTTCGTATTAAGTGGAAGTTCATCGTGGAGCGCGCCCCATGGTGGGGTGGCTTCTGGGAGCGCCTGATAGGGGTCATTAAACCGGCATTGAGAGCAGCTGTTGGTAAAGCCACGTTGAGTGTAGACCAGCTCCAAACATTGTTGATAGAAGTGGAGGGGGTCATCAACTCGCGGCCATTAACTTATTGCGGGGATGATCCTTTAGACCTTGTACCACTTACACCAGCTCACTTTCTACTTGGCTGCGCTAAGGCTTCAACGGATCCTATAGCTGATCCGCCATCGGGAAGGAAACTAAGACAGCAGTGGAGAGAGCGTCTTCAATGTCTAGCCACTTTCAAAAAACGTTGGTTTAAGGAATACCTCCAGCAATTACGATCGTTGCACTATGTAAGAAATTCGTCGAAATCTAACATTCAAGTGGGAGATGTAGTGTTATTAGACAATCCGTCGTTACCTCGTCGACTTTGGCACATGGCTGTTATTCAGAAAGTTTTTCCTGGCAGAGATGGGAAGATCCGAGCCTGTGAGGTACGCCTAAGCAATGGATCCATTTTAAGAAGACCGATCCAACTACTGTACCCTATGGAGATAACAGATGGCCCATGAAATTTGTCGCCGGGAGGATATTAAAAATATATTCTTACTCTATTCACTCTAATTAAAATCGTACTGATACGTAACTTAATGCTTACCAAATTAATTTATCTTACCAAACTTTGTTGCATTCCTTATACTTTATACCATTTACTTATACATATGTAAAATGTATTCTTCAACTAAACATGAATTCGTTAAATTAGCGTATTTGCTGAATCTGTGTCATTCGATCTATTATAAATACTGTATGTTCCTTTAACCTTGAAGTAGTTCTTTCCTAATCGTTTATGAAGTTAAATAAAGTTGTTAAACTAAAAGTATTTTGTCATTTTCTTCTTTTTCTTGAATCCAAAACGAGTCGGGTAAAACACATTTCTTAAACCGAGAAATTCAAAAGAAAAAAAGGCGGAAGGGAGATATTTGACAACCTAATATTTTGTTGTTCGGCGATTTCGTGCTGCAGAAAAACATGGATCAAAGAATTTGCATTCAATTTTGTGTGAAAAATGGAATCAAATGCTCAAAACACTTGAAATGTTGAAATGTTGATGGCATACGGTGAGCGTACTCTGAGTCAAAAAAATATTTACAAGTGGCACAAGTTTTTAAAGAAGGTCGAGAAGATGCGAATGACGACGTTCGTCTGGATGCCCCAGCACATCCACAACCGATGAAAATGTTGAGCTTCACTATTAGAGAAGTTGCTGAAGATGTTGGCATATCGGTTGGCTCATGCTATGCAATTTTTTCGGAAATTTCGGGCATGAAGCATGTGGTTGCGAAGTTCGTTCCAAAATTTAGTTGTTTAAACCAGTGTTGCCAAAAAGATAATAGCTAAAAAATCACCCTTTATGTATGTGTGGGACTAAAATTTCTTTTGAATTAGCTTAAATTCAAATAGGACTCAACAGAAAATGATCTTAGAACAAAAACAGCCTTAATATAATATCTTCTTGACTCATTGTTTGTCGTCCGTATATGTGATATTTGTTTTCGAACGAAATTTAAAACTGATAGTAGTTGGAAAGAATTTATAAGATTGGTTGAAAAAATGAATCTAGCAGTCCCCAAAATACTCCCAACGCACTAGTCGTGCGCCCTTTTCACTCATCGAACCGGCCATGCACTGTACGCAACAAGTTACCGTCAGTAATTCCCAAATGACTTCCAAAAACAAATACTCGAAAATCCCATCGGGTTCCACTTCTTTTTATGTCTAAGCTCTTGTAAATAAAACTCCGGCCCCTTCGCCGATCTTCACCGCCATGTTGTTGTTCTAACAACTCACTGGCATTGATCGTTTTATTTATGGCATGAATTTCTATTTAAGACCGTACGGTTTCAGATGATATTCAATTCAATTCCGTATTAGTCTGTGACTCGGTGTCGTCGTGCTTTGAGTTCTTGTCGTGTGGTCGTGACCCATTAGCGGGAGATGAAAGGCTTTGTGTTTGTTTTAATTTTAGGCGGGTTTTTGATCGATTCAAACCTGTCTCAGGATGATCGCGGGTATTCGACGGGTTCAAGTTCAAGTATAACGAGGGAGTTTCAGTTTCCGGAAGGTGTGCAATCCGGTGGCGGGTTTTTCTATGGGAGTCAGTCCCCGGTGCGGGTTCAGCAACGGGTTGTGGTGCCAGATCGGTTGGTGATGAGAGATCGCCGGCAAAATGTGAATTCGCCGAATGTGGTGGAAGTTTTGGTGTTCAGTGATCCTCAGGGTGGAGGAGAGATCACCAGTGAAGATGTGAGACGGTTGATCGGTGGAAGCTTTGCGATGATCGTGCCAAGCAATCAGCAGGAAATTTTAGTGACTGGGAATGGGCCGCAGGTGGTGTTTCAACAGCCTGGTCCGAGGCCAGTCGATCGAGCGGGATCAGTGCCACAGATCAGACTCATGTCGCAGCAGCAACCGTAAGTGACTTCATGTAATTTGTGTTAAAAAGTATTTAACTTTCATTCCTTTTAAGGATCGAGCAGCAATATCTTCGACCTAATGAAGTCTCCCGGCCTGTTCACTTCGTGTACCAGCCTCTCGGTCAAGATCCACAAAACTCCGGTCGGATTTATCAGCAGCAACCCCATCCGACGTCAGACGCTGAAATCCCTTACCAAGTAGTCAATCAAGTTTCCACACCGGCTCTACAAATAAGTCACGTCAGTTCTCACGAAGTCAATAAACCCGCCGGTCAAAACCCAGTCCACATTCAGCAAAATTTCCCGGCAACATCACCGTCAGCTGGCGATGAATTTGTTTATCTAAATTCTGGAGTCTCGTGCCAAAACCCGGCATTAGGCTGCTTAAAGTCACTCGCAGCAGACACGCGACAAAATCAGACACAACAGCCTCTACAAAAGGATAACAGCGCCCGGAAATCAGGAATCATAAACCTCATAGCGCCCTCTGGGGAAAGGTGAGACAGAAAATTTAATTTCTTAAAGTTCTTGATTTTCAATTCTTTTTTTTTTTATTATTTAGTGAGAAAAATCACGTCGTGCATATAATGAAGAAGCCATGCGAGATCTGCTGTAAGGACGGCGAACCTGAACCTTGTGTGACTTGCTGTGGAACGACGCCATTGCTGAATGTGAATACGCTGAAAACAGCTGTTGGTTAAGAAAAGAAAATGGAACTATTAATTTTATTTATTGTAAATATCAGAAAGATATTAGGGTATAAGGACAAAGTTAAACTTATTTATAGTTATTTAATTAAAGATATTTCTGAAATACTTTTCGTAATCTATATTCTCTGTATACAAGGAATGGAAATGGTAACAAAAAAGAATTTTCTTAAGGGCCAGGGACTAGGTTTCGCTCAATATAATTTGACACATAGAACCTACTGTTTAATGCCAGTTTCGAACGGGAAATTACAAAAGCTTGCCATGACAGAAGTACTCCAGGACGCCGACGCGACGCACTAAAAGACACGACATCCACCACACAAGGAATCTTTTAGTAAAAAAACACGAGGCATAAATTTACAAACATGGTCAGAGCTGATTTCATGAATTTGAAAGGTGCTGATATCTGCCTAAAAAGATCAGTTGCTCTAAGTGTTGGTTTTATGTATCAGCCTATTTACTTTAGAAATGGAATAAGATTCAACGAAAAATGTCGAACTTTACACTTATGGAAGGCGAGGCTCATCTTTAGACTGTATGAGGAGCTGCAATAAGGAAAACAAAACAAAAATAATAATAAACCAAAAAAAAATTCATTTGGAGATGCTATTTATGATTTGAGAGTGATGGGCAATGTTATTTCCGGGTGAGTTATGTTGGTAAAAATAGCACGGTTATTTTGCAATTTTTATGACGCAACTTTTAAGCCGGTTTCTTTTACGACAGATAATTGACGTTTTATTGGGTGTGCTTGGAAATCGTAAAATAGAAGACAAACAAGTCGAGGGCTCCTGCTTCCAATTGAGGTTATAGAAGCCCTTTCACATCGTTGAAATAAAACGACGGCTGTTTACTAGTTAATTGGCCATTCAGAGTGTCCCAATTTTCTTCAAAAATTAATTACAGAACTTCTGACTACTGCCACTTGATTAATTTTTGTTTTAGTTTAGACTAGAACAAGTTATTTTACTTTTAGCTCGACGAGAACTAAGGTTTAAGTTGTAAGTTTCAGTCTATCAATATTTTTTTTTCTGTTCGTCGAAAGACATTATTTTTAGCTTAGGATTCTGTTTAGTTAAGAGTGCCTGCACAGGGCCAGTAAGTTAGTTAAATTAGGTTTAAGCATATTAAAATAACAAGCTATGCTCTGGCTCTGTATGGGCTGTTACGCAGATATTAAAAACAAAATGTATTGGAACGCAACGAAGCGTACCCTCTGTTGCACAAGCAGCCATGTATGGCTTTTGATTTTTAGACGCTTACTACTTGAAATTCGTAATTCATACTAGAAAAGTATCGTTTTGACTGTTTAGATTGGATCATTGTACATATATTTTAACGCATTTGTATGTTTTTCCATTTGCACATTCGAGAAAAACTACAGTCAAACTGAGGAGTGCGCGTGTCGATATTGCAATGCAAAATTATAAAAAAAATGTGTTATTATTGGCTAGAAAATAATTCAAGTCTTAAGTGCTAAATGTTTGATTGCAATTGTGGAATTTAAGACACGGAGCGTTTTTCTATACATCATCCATTCACCAAAATAAATATTCGAACATTTTGACTTTTTTGCAGTGAGAAAACAGGCTCGACACTTTTTTGTTTTCCTAGTAATTGAAACGAGAGTGAGGATTAAATCTTCTTATCGAGCAATGACTGGGGATGCAAGTATAAATCATTTTGATAAAAAAACATTTTTCAAAGCACTTACCAACCGATTACCCAAGCTTGGCCCCAGTTAGATTGAAAACAAACAACAAATCACCTATAACAGCGGCTGTGAATTCTGCTATCAGAACTTTACCGATCTGTTACAAACCTGTTACGAACATTTGGGTTGAAATAAAAAAGAGAATATGAAAAGAATATTTGTTATTGTGAGAGATTCAGAAAATCTGCAACTGTATATTTTGGGATATGAAGACAGAACGTACGAGGTCTGTTCAAAAAATAAGGTGAATTTTAAAATTTCGTTAGCTACGTACATACATTCGATTATTGATTTTTTTTATTAGGTTGTCGAATATCTCCCTTCCGCCTTTTTGTCTTTTGAATTCGATTTCGTATCCAAACTAATCATGCATAGCGTCGTTTTGTAGGTCATGTCAAGACCTTTCAAATGATCTAGTGCCAGATACGAGCTCTGTTGCGCTTTGTACATAGCCGAGAAATTCAAAAGAAAAAAAGGCGGAAGGGAGATATTTGACAACCTAATATTTTGTTGTTCGGCGATTTCGTGCTGCAGAAAAACATGGATCAAAGAATTTGCATTCAATTTTGTGTGAAAAATGGAATCAAATGCTCAAAACACTTGAAATGTTGAAATGTTGATGGCATACGGTGAGCGTACTCTGAGTCAAAAAAATATTTACAAGTGGCACAAGTTTTTAAAGAAGGTCGAGAAGATGCGAATGACGACGTTCGTCTGGATGCCCCAGCACATCCACAACCGATGAAAATGTTGAGCTTCACTATTAGAGAAGTTGCTGAAGATGTTGGCATATCGGTTGGCTCATGCTATGCAATTTTTTCGGAAATTTCGGGCATGAAGCATGTGGTTGCGAAGTTCGTTCCAAAATTGTTGAACTTTGACTAAAAAAAACTGCCGCGTGAGCATCGCTCAGGAATTGTTCAATGACGTCAATGGCATTCCAGATTTGCTTAAAAGGATCATAACTGGTGACGAATCATGGGTATATGGTTATGACATCGAAATCAAAGTCCAATCGTCACAATAGAAGAGCCCAGGATATCCATTTATTTCGAAAGCATTAAATCGCCGAACACGCAAAACACATCTAACTTTTATACCTCTCACAAAAAAAATATAGTTGAAACTGTAAACATATGTTCGAGACGAGTGTACCACCATACCAAAATAGAAAAAATCGGTAATCGTACGTAGAGCGCGAAATTTGAAAATTCACCTTATTTTTTGAACAGACCGCGCACGTAACACACACCATACCAAAAGAATGTAGCAACTCAAAATTCGATGATTCCTCCCCCATGCTTGACTCTTTCAATGATGTGCGTACCCAATTAAAAAAAAGGCGACAGATAGACAGACACCGAAGTGATTTTAAAAGGGTTTCGTTATTTCTTTGAAACGAAACCCTGAAAATTTGAGTTACGAATGAAAATTTAACTTGATGGGCTGCCAACAACGAGCTTGACTTAAGGTACAAAAGAAAAAAATTAAGTAAAAAATCAGTTGTTTCTAATTCTGTGACCACCACTGTATGTATTAAAAAGTCGATTGAAAATAAAGTCAGCGCAGAGCTCCGAGCTTCTAATAGTCACGACGTTCGATAATTGGGCGCTAGAACAAATTTAGTTAGAATGTAACTAAAGACATTGCATAGAATTAGGCGGAAGCGATTTTACATACGCAAAGTGGTTGCCAGGTCAGTGTTCTTTCGAATGATGTTGTGGAAGTTTTTTTCAATGCGTGATAATATTCAGATTTTACTTTACTGGAACTAGTTTTTGACTAGTTTTTTTTCATAGGATAAGTATGAACTCAATTCAAGGACCTATGCAAATATTTGTAAGACCTGTCAATGGCTGTTGTTCTGGAACATTAGCAATTGAGAATGTTTGGACTAATTTAATAAAAAACAAAAATGTTGCCCTCTGTTGAAAAATTTGTAAATGAAGAAATTGAACTGGATTTTACAAGTGAGGGAACATCCTAACCTTTCAATGCTTGATCTGAAATGTAATTTCTTATGGCATTATTACATTAAATAAAATCACACACATTGAGCAGAAAATAAAGATGATGCTCGTAATAAAAACAACACGTATTTTCAAACTCCCCTATGAACGAATAGGTCCACTTTTAAACACGAATATGGGTCATTCCATGACTAATCGCACAGCCTATATTGGAAGCTCTGAACGACCCCTCTCCGATTTGGCTCAAAATTTATTGAGTTACCTATTGAAAAAGGTACAGCCCTCTACAAAAGCCCATCATTAATTTTTGACGCCAAAGTTATCGTACTGTCCCCGATTTTTTTTCATACGAAAATGTGTTTAAAAGTATTTCGATTTTCTTTAAAAAATATTTTTTAGTCGAACCAATAGAAATCCCAACTTGAAATTTGGAGTGAAGATGTGTGAAATATTGTTTTCCAACATATTAAAAAATTAAAAAAAATTAAAATACCATTTTTTGAGATATTCAATGATATGTGTCAAAAAGGACTTTTTGAACTATTCTTCGTCCTTGCATTGAAAAATTGTGTAGGCTACTTAGTTCAAGTTCAAGTTTTTCTGAATTCAAGAATACAATTTCTGATAAGCAAAACCAAAGTAATGATTTTTTGAAATTTAAAACGAATCTTGAATTTTGACTTTTTACCAATTTTTGAACCTTCGTCACTCGCAAACTATATTGAGTTGAGCAAAAATTGTTTGTCCCAATACTTAAACCACTTCAATAAGTAACTCCACAAATTTTGAGCCAAATTGGAGTGAGGTCGTTCAGAACGCTGGGCGATCCTGCATGGAATGATCCATATATTATATAAGTGAGGATTTATCTATGTAACGTTAATGGGTAAATTCTCTTGTTCATCATCAGCAAACAAAAGAAATATTTTATAAGTTATTTGCAAATATAAGAGTAAACTTTTACTATAAATTATGAATATGCATTTTGTCATACATCGGAAGCAACATTCCATATTTCCTTGAATTTTTCAATTTCATTAATAAACAGTTCTGTAATTGTGTGCACTAGGCCTAAATGTTTCTTGCTTACTTCAGCAATGAATTAATAGATAATTTATAGATATATTTAAATCGACTAAACATTCAAATGTTAAAGTTAGAAGCCAATTTAAATTGTATTGCCTCAATAAAAAAAAAAAATAAGTTGTATTTTCAGACGAAAAATCTACGTGAGATTTAGTTCATGCGGAACGCTTTAAACTCTTCATGAGTTTTTGCAACAATTCAGAGGCAATCCTGAAACTATTTAGGAGCGTCATTGAGCATTGGACCATTTATTGAAGACTCTATTGGCTGAAAACCAGAAATTTGTGCGGCATAATTTATTGGAACACTTCTTTTCTTTTCTGTTCATTGACTGCATATGATTTACTAGCAACTTTAAGCAGACATTTAGTCAACGATTAACTTATGACTGAAAACTAGTTTGTGATTGATTTGTATTTTTGGTTGTATTTGCATTTTGTATTTGTATTTCAACTTAAAGTTGAACAGTTAATCCTGAGTTTCTATGAGTTAAGATTTCTGTTAGATTTGTTTTAGAGCTTGGGGATTTTAAATTAAAATAATGAAAAAACTGCTTCAGCTACCTTTATTTTTGACTCAAAAGGTAATTTGTGTAATTAATAATGCCAAATAGATCGACATGTGTACGATACAAGAACCTGTAAGAAATTTTGAAATTTTTTTTTTCGACCAATTGTATGTCATCGTATGGTACGCTAAGCTTTGTCTTCGAATCTTGAATTATTGCTGTTGCCGAAGATTTCAGATTGCCCAATAAAGAAACAGTGCACCGTTGCGATATCGAATTGTCTAGGCGGCAATGGAACAAGTCATTTCTCGAGATGGTATTTTTCAACACATTTCTAAATTCTTTTACTCACAGTATTGCATATGACATGACCCTCTGATTTTAAGAAACAAAAATTAGTATAGTGTGCTATGCAGCCAGCATCATTGGCATTACATCTATTTTTTTAAAGAAATATATTTGGTTGTCAAATACCTCCCTTCCGCCTTTTTGTCTTTTGAATTTTCCGGCTATGTACAAAGCGCTACAGAGCTCGTATCTGGCAATACTTCATTTTAAAGGTCTTGACATAACCTACAAAACGACGCTGTGCATGATTAGTTTGGATAACGAGCTCTGTAGCGCTTTGTACATAGCCGGAAAATTTAAAAGACAAAAAGGCGGAAAGGATATATTTGACAATCTAATATCTCTTTGGGTTTTTTTTGGCCCCAACGTTGTGTTTATGGCAGATTTTTACTCGATAATGTTTACCAAATCGTCGCAAAGTACTCTGTACATTTTTTTTACAGAAAACTGTCTCTAAAATCAAATTCCCACAATTTAGATGTGCTTTTTCTAATAAAATGATTTGCCATCAAAGATGCCATCCAACTTGCAAGTCAGCTGTATTGAAGCTTCCATATTAAAATTGAAAACACGCTCTAGAAATTTTAAACTTGTTGTTTTAAGTTTATTTCTGTGTCAACTCCTCAACCATAAAACCATTTATTTGAAAGTTAGTCAGAAATAATCAAAACCAAGACTGAACATTTGACCTGATTGAGAATTTCAGTTTCACAAGTCAATTCAGGTTAGGAGTAGAGTCACAGTCACAAAGCAGATGCCATTTTCCCTCAGGCAGTAACCAACGAAACAGGACAACTGCCCACAATGTCAACTCACTCTCTGCCCCCGGCACATATTCACAAATCAATAGAATACCAATTACGGTGCAATAACTCATGAATCAATTCGACAAAGGAAGCCACAAAGCTCTTCCGCACTTCAAAGGTCCACCGTCCACGCCGGTTCCAGCTACGGCTCTGACTCTGATTCCTTTCACATCCTTATCTGCTACCAAATCGAATCAAGTCGTCCTGCCACATCCCTCACCCCCAACAGCCCACTTCGACCGAAAACAAAGGACTAATTATTTTCAATGAACTCCAACGACAAGCAGAAACTGGGATTCTGCCATCTAATGAATTTGTTCTTTCGGGCTCTCAGGGCACTAATGCCTTCCCCCCGGTCCAGTTCTTGGTCGGTGGTTTTAGTGACGGACTTTGTCAATCCCTGCTCCAAATCCAACCAATGATGGTAAACAGTTAGTGCTGTGGCAGAACATGGCTATGCGAAGGATGCGTCGTTGTCGTTGTCCTTTTATTCCGCGTTATCGCAGAGAGGGCGTAAGACAAGAGTAAACATGTTTTTCCTTAGACACAGGAAAAGTTTGTTTTTGTTTGTGTCGACAGAGGATATTGAACGAGTTTACGGAGTTGTGTTGTGTTCCATTTGATGACAGAAAACCGCCGGACAACGTTGATGAGATTTTCCAAGTTTCGACTTTGGAACTGGTGGAACTTAAAGTGGACTCGCAAGAACAATCACACCGACTTAAACTCACACTTGGAACTTTAAATTAGAACCAAAAGAATTTCATTTTTAGTCAAAAGGTCGTTTACCGTCTCATAGGCGGTTCTAGTTTGTTGCCAAACATGTTTCCTCTCGATTGGGATGCAAATGAATCATCTCTTTTCGTTCGCTTTTTTTTTTTTTTAGAAATCATAGAAATTCAAATTAGATACGCTGATTTAAATTTGCATACGAAATTATTACATAACAAGACATATTCTGACTTTTATTAATATTTGTGGTGCAAATCTCTAAGATTTCGCTTAATAAATGTCAGAGACTACCTCGGATTTGTTTGTCTTGTGTTTCCTGAAAAAGAAATAATCGGAGGCAAAAAAATCAACACGAAAACTCGTAAACATGTTTTGTTTTTTTGGAGTTTGATTGGAAAATAGGTTGGTAAGAATTAGAGAAAGCAGTCGTTGCAAAGTTCTTTGCCCGTTCTCTGGGAGTTTGCATTAAACTTTCCCATAAATAAATGTTTTCACAACGGTTTGAAAAGTTTTTTTTGCATTGGAATACTTCTTTTTAAAGATAAATGAAATGGTTTTATAGCTGTGCGTATTAAAGATTCACACTACCCACAGTCAGAGTCGACTGGAAAAGCATATCAAGAATAGTTAAAGTACGATGCGTTTTTGGACTCTTGAGAAAATGAATGTCTATTTACTTTAACCAGACATTAGTTTGATTGGATATGTGTGGAAATATTTTAATAGGCAGGGCCGTAAAAGAAAACATACTTTCATATCCTTCAGGTTGACTTTAGTAGATGAATTGAAAATTAAATTCTTGGAGAATTTACTTAAAAGTTAGTAAAATAAGCGCTAAGATATTAAGAAGCTATTTAAAATACAAAAAGGCAACAGGCTTAGTGCTAATTTCAACTTTCGCTTTTTTCTATTAAAGTGTGCACCTTTTTTTGTTTCCAGAAAAATTAAGTAATCTTCTTAACCTTTCTGTTAAATTTTCGTTGTAGGATCTATTTTCATTATTTCTTTTACCTCATTTTTAGGACTAAAACAAAATTCCTAATTCGTAGCAGCAGAACTCATTTCATGTGTGTACACTGTACATTTCCTTTTCGTTTTCTTTTCTTGTTAATACCTTTTTCTTTGCTTTTGAAAGGTCACACCACCCACTTTGTAAAAAAGTATTTCTAAAATTCAATTCGAATGGCACTTAACTCTATTTTATTCTCACTAAGTATCAAATATCACTTATGTTAGCTTGTCAAATATCTCCCTTCCGTTTTTTTGCTCTTCATTCAATGCTACATAAAAAGTGTTACAGTGATCGGATTTAGTTCAAATATGCGCCGTTTTGTTCGATAATCTGTTTCCATCTAGACGGCAACTTCATAATACCCCCTCCTTATTTGCGAAGAGCTCGGACAGCCACTTTTCACAAGCCTCTTTTGAGTTCAACTTCACACACCAAGTCCGCCGGCTCACCGCGTTTCGACCACGATCGTTGTCGCTTGACGTTGTCGTAAGTGATCCATTTTTCATTGCCAGTCACCATCCGCTTCAAAAATGGGTCGAGTTCGTTCCGTTTCAGCAGCATATCGCAGCCGTTGATTCGGTCCAGAAGGTTTTTTTGCGTCAAATCATGCGGCACTCAAACATCAAGCTTTTTTTTGTATCCAGCCTGTGATAAATGTTAACAAATACACAAACAGATCCCAGGTACACAATGAAAACATCGACGATTTACAATAAGAAAAATAAAGATAGTTTAATTCAGGAATAATTCATTTAGTATTACAATAAAGAAAAAAGGATTTGGCAACGAAATTAATTCACGAACATGTTAATTAGAACTACTAGCACTTAAGTATGATTTCAAAATATATATGGCAAAATATGAAAGCTTTTACACAGCCATTTTAGACTTAACGAAATAATCTTCGAATATAGAAATACTGTAAATTACAGATTACTTATTTATTTTTCAACACAGCCTTTTGCAGATGGTTTAAAATAGTTTGGTGACTAACTCCCATCTCCTGGGCGATGTCCCGAGATGCCGGTCTAACTCGATGTTTTCCATGATTGGATCGGTATTCGTCGTCACAGGCCTTATGCGGCTTATTCATGGTGTCGTTTTCACCGGCTCTGAATCGTCGACACCATTCCTCCGCGGTTCGAAGTGATAGAGTACGATCCTCCAAAACACCATTAATCTCACGGAACGTTTCTCTAACGGATTTGCCTTAAAATAGCGCGAATTTCGGCGTTAGTGAACTCCATGTTTACACGTCTATAACTGTAACTATAACTATAACTGAACACAATATCCAAACTAATTATGCATAGCGTCGTTTTGTAGGTTATGTCAAGACCTTTCAAATGATGTATAGTATTGCCAGATACGAGCTCTGCAGCGCTTTGTACATAGCCGGAAAATTCAAAAGACAAAAAGGCGGAAGGGAGATATTTGACAACCTAATATATTAAAGAAAAGTGCAATGCACTCTGTTCTGACTCTGACTGTATGTCGACTTCTCTTGGTCTATTCAGATTTCGTTGAGACTTTTTTTTTCTAATGATAATCATCGACGGTTGACTTCTGTTTTAAGTCTTAGTCTTTCAACAGCAGAAAACCATACACAATACGAATTCACGTCTCTACTAACTCACATTCTTAGTCTCAGTCCTACAATTAGTTGAACTATAGGATCTTCCAATAAGAGGTGTTATTTGCTATTTCGGTAGATGTAACATTTGAAGCTTTGATTTTTTGACATTTGACAAGTAGAAACTACGCCATTAATAAAAATGGAACGATACACGCTTCAACAACGCTTTGAAATTATTGAAATTCACTATAAACATGATGAAAATTTGGCAGAGACGGTTCGTAAAACTAAAATGTTTTTGGGTCGTCGAAGCATCTTGTCGGACCGCAATACAGAAATTGATGGGAAAATTCGAGATGTTGGGACAAGTTAGTGTTGTGAAGAATAAAACCCGTGGCCGTCGCTTAGGAACAACCGAGAAAATTGCTGCTGCAGCCCAAAGTGTTGAAGAAAACCCAGGTTTGTCCATTCCTCGTGGTTCTTTGGAATTGGGCACTCCACAAACGTCATTACACCGTATTTTGCATACAAATTTTTTTTTATTATTCAAAATCCATTACAAATTGATATAAAGAAAGGTTCCTGGGAAGTTTAGGCTTTTCTGCAGAAGATTGCGTTTCTAATTTTTAATTATTCAAAGAGAGCTTTAGGTTGCAAAATATATCTCTATATATAAAAGTCGTGGTAAGGGTAGAGCATTGATGTCTTTGGTAACTTTGTTCAGAATTCTGTCAAAAGGGTTTTGGTACCAATTTTTTTGAAGTTGGGGCTAACTTTCAAACTTTCAAAATCCTGTCGAGTAATAAATCAATCAAAAGGTCTTTGAAAATGAGATTGAGCTTTCTTTTGGCTTTTGTCGATGAAAAGTATCGTTGAAAAGATATGAAGCTCCAAAGTTGTAAAAAGGGTGCCTCTGTGACTTTTTTTAAAATTTGATTTATTTTATGCGTCACAAGGCGCGCCGGGTGCAGCTAGTATAAAATTAAGTAATACAAGGAGAAGAGAGATATAAAGAAGAAAAGAAGATACAAACTTTAATAGACTTGGTTCTTAAGGTTTATAGAGTTCCGTTAACACAAGAACTCAAGCCGGTCGATCATCAACAACGTCGTGTCTTTGCTGATTGGGTTCTTAAAATTCATGAAAATGATCCGGAATTACATCGAAAAATTATCTGGACTGATGAGGCCCATTTCCACCTCGGTGGCTATAATAGTCGCATCTGGAGCTCAGAAAACCCAAGATTTATTGTTGAAAAGCCTCTCCATCCTCAACGTGTAACTGTTTGGTGCGGTTTATGGTCCGGCGGGGTTATTGGATCTTACTTTTTCGAAATGAGGCTCTAGCAACAGTTACGGTGAATGGATTACGCTATCGAGAGATGATAAATGATTTTTTATAGCTGGAATGGGATGGTATTGATCTGGACAACGTTTACTTTCAACAAGACGGCGCTACGTGCCACATAAGCAACGAAACCATCGATCTTTTACGGGAAAAGTTTCCTAACCGTATTATCTCTCGAAGGGATGATCACAATTGGCCACCAAGCACGTCGCTCAAGAACAACTGAGAATATTGCTGCTGTAGCTAAAAGTGTTGAAGAAAAACAAATGGCAACCGAGATCTTGTGATTTAACACCTTGCGACTTTTTCCTTTGGAGCTACGTGAAAGATAGGGTCTGGGCCAACAGCCCAGCGTCGATTCAAGACCTCAAAGATGGAACTCTTGGAGCTATTAAGGGCATACAGCAACCACTTTGCGATTTGGTGACGGACAATTTCATGAAAAGTATACGGTTCTGTGAGCGTAACCGAGGCGGCCATTTGACTGATATTGTTTAACATTATTAATGACATACCTTTCTCTTTACATTGAAATAAACATCCGGTCATTTATCTCGAAAAATGCCATTTTTCTTTGAATATCAAAATAACACCTCTTATTGGAAAACCCTGTCACTGAAGATGATTTCACGATGAACTTCACCATCCTGGAGCATTTTCTCCAAAGCCCAATCGGAGAACGTACGTCGCTTCAAATGGTCCATCGGCTTCCATTCTTGAGTCAGCTTGATTTTGTATTGGTGTAAACTAAGATCCTTATCCAAAATGCGCCTGAGCGATGCCCAATTCTTGAGAACACCGTGGAATTCACTGATTTGGATCGTTTACTACGGACGACTGAACGGCAGCGATATTTTGGACACTTCACCCAACCCGTTGTCTCACTGACGCGGCAACATTACACAACGAATATGTGGACTCAAATTTTTGCGTTAAACTTGATATTTCCTGTCTATTAGGACTAGGATTACGACCGAAAATTGGAGTTAACGCCCTGAAAATTGCGGTAACCGACTCCGAATTTCGTTAGAAAATTTTTATAATTTGCAGACGTTGCTCATCCGTGTACTTTACCATGAAAATGTTGAATTTACTGAATAAATTAACAATGACAGTTCCATGATTAGTGAATCGGTGCGTTCACAAATTAAATTCAAAGTTGTCAAGTCCCTGTTGGACAACCCTTTAGTTTCAATTGTTTTCATCTTTATCGTCAGCAACACAACAAATAAGAATCTTACCGGGTTCATACAGAATGTCTTTTGAGCGATCTCAAACGCGAACTGACAGCGTTTAATTGGTCCTGTACAGAAGTTATTGATATATCTGCTATAATCGTCTATGTCGTTATCTAGTCATCCTTTACAAAACGGACTTCTTGTAAGTTGAGTAATAGACTGACAATGAGTTTTTATCAGCCATGTACCAGTGAAATCCAATGAAATCGAGTTATCATAAAAATTTGTCATGGACGGAGATGAAAAATGATTTTTTGACTTACAGACTTACAATACGAAATTGAAAGCCGCTTCGTGCCTTGATGGTTAGTGCTTCGGACTGTTAACCTAGTGCACGTCAATTTAAATCCAGTCTGGGACCACTACAAGCAATTTTTATTGCCCCGCTTTCAATGAAAGACTGACAAGCCATTTGGAGTGTTCTAATTACGTTAGTTTCCTTCATTTTGGAATAAAATAATAGCAAGAAGTTTAAAATTCCGGCTTCACTACAAAAGACTTAAATTCCTACTCGCATACGTTCCAGTCACCTTTTAAGAAGCTTTTTGACACCAACGATTTGAAAAAACCAAGTTCATCTGCTGGCGAGAGTAATTATTCCCATCTACCTCTGTTAGGATACAGTCTCATCTCCATGATTGATGGCTGAACCTTTTCCTTTCGCAAATGATCTGCCCCCAAACTGCTATTACAGCAAATCCACCGCAAAATGATGAAAAAAAAACCTGAACTATTTCAGCAGCTGGCCGTCCACGTGTACATTTATTCCACCGTCCACCCTTTAATCCCTTTTCAACTGTTTGCAGCGATATCATTCACCAAAAAACCGCGACGTTTTATAAAAACCGATAATCGAAGAAAAACAACAATCACCACCACCCCCAATCGTTGAATTTCAATTGCAGCAATCACCAATCGAACCGCCACCAAACCAATAACCCAATTGCCCGACCGCAAAACATCGACCGACATCCGGCATTCAGGAAAAAAGGATATCCACCCCATTCGACTCATTCGGCCAGCCAGCCGCGTACTCACGCGAAAAATCACCAAAGCACTCATCTGCGCCATGTTATGATTTTATTAATATTTAACATCGGAATTTAAAACTAATTACAGGCTTTTGCGCAAATGAATAAATTATTAATTTGTGTACGCATAATCGGTTGGGTTGTCTGTCCGTCCTCGTCGTCGTGGTGCGGGCGGTCGTAACTCGGGTGGGTCTTCGATAAGGCGTCGATTCCGTCGAATGGCGACCACTCGTTCACCACCCACCCACAGCAAAGCTGGACTAATTAATTAATTTTTGGACTGAATGAAGCCGATGCAATTAAGCGGGTTTTAATGATACCACGACGGACATACTCTCGATGATGGCGATATGCTGCCGGTAGACGTAACGCGCCATATGCGACACACGCATCTCTACAAACATTACCCCCTCAAACACACACTCACTCTTGGACACAAGCGCGGCTTATCGAAATGTAAATTATTAATTTAACGGAAAAATAAGTGTTCGAGCTTTTTGTTTTTGTTTTTCCATCGGTTGGTGTAACAAATCCACTTTGGCCAATTGAACGCTTGCCATCAGCCGACGTTTGAGGTCGGGGCTGGAGGTGGAATTATGGAAATTGCTGCAATTTGGCGAAATATTGCAGACTATTAATGCAATTTGTTGTAAATTCACCACCTACCCTTAATGTAGGGGTGCGGGGTAAGTTAAGGCGAGCAGGTGTTGATGGGTTCGCCTGCGAGTTCGACGCGTGGCAGGTGTACAGGTTTGTTTTGCGGGCGGTTAAGTTGTTGCAACTAAGTTGGTTGAGTTTCGGTTTCAAGTTCAGGAAGATAAAACGATGGAAGAAAATCGCGGTGGCTAAAAAGATCAGACAGGTTTAGACGATCAGTTGTTAAGGGAAAGTTTGAAGGCCTTTTGCATTTTCTGAGTCAATGGCAATAGCAATGGTGATTTCAAAGAAGAGTGGGCATTTCATTGCTAGGCAATTTCATTTGTGAAAGCAATCCATATACGCCAGCCGTGCCCAAACGAGGACACCTAAACAAATACCATTAACTTCTTCTTATTTTTTTTGTTTCTTCTTTTTTTGTTGACATTTGATGGGTAAGAAACTGTTAGCGTGTTATTAGACAAAAGAGTACTCAGAAATAGTTAGAAATGATTTTGCCGCATATCTTGTGCAGTTGTTTTCAGTGATCAGCAAATACATAAAGTAAAGTAAGTCTTTTTTGTAAGTTTTTCCTCTAGGCCTGTTAATTTTCTTACAAAAATTACATAAATATGTATATTGTAAACTATAAAGTAAAATATTATTATACGAGGAAACTTGAACACCATTTAGTTAGTTAGTTAGTTGAAAACTTTATTTAAGAAACAGATTCAAAATTAACAATGTTTTTTTTTTTTGTTTTTTTTATATACATAAGTTTGATTAGGTTTGGCAAGTAGCCGTCTACCAGATTGACAATTTCTCTGTTTGTTTTTAAAAATCTCCTTCAAAGACACGCTGTCTATATTTGAGTGCGGTAGTGATATATTGGAACAAAGGGTCCCAGCCTAACTTTCCATTTAGGACGTCCAACGTATCGTCAATCTTCAACTCAGCTACTCCAAAGTACCTCAGGCGAAACTCTTTGAGAATGGGACATTTAGCGACCAAATGAAATACATCTTCTCTTACTTTTAAGTTGCAAAGATCGCAGAGAATCGGCAGGTCGGGCTGATGTTGGACGTAATTTAGTTTTAAGAGCTCTCCCCCGACTTTAAATATCACACTAATCATATTTATGTGGTGGCGGTTGAGAAAGTATGTGCTTTGCTGGAGGCCGTTGTTTAGCTTGCTGTAAATAAGCCGGTATTGCGACGACTGTGCTTCTTTCTTGCTTAAAGTTTTCGTAAATACGGTGGCTCAATTTTTCCAAAATTGAAATTGGCCTAAGTCCTCAGGATTCGTGCCAGGTAAAAAGAAGTGGACATTTTTACCTACTCGCGAAGCCAGCTCCTCCCACTTTTTTACGAGTTTTCCTCTGGAAAATAGCACAAAGTACTTGCTTAGGCGGTCTTCTTTCATCCATCCCCATCACCTTTTTGATGTAGTTGAAGTGCAGCTTTAGAGTTCTTATGAACAAAGGAGGTTCCGTTGTTTCCAAATGAAGAATATAATTTGGGGTGCTAGGCGGTAACCGGAAAATTCGTTTTAAAAAATACCTAAGGAACCTTTCTACTTCTTCGAATTGGGCGAAGCCCCAAACTTGGGCACCATAAAGCAGAATAGAAGCTGCGGTCGAATGATAAATGTTTAGTTTTGTTCTATGATCGATGTCTTTATTATCAATACAACGAACCCATACTGAAGAAACTGCTCTTTTCGCTTCCGCTAGTTTTAGCTCGAGATGTTTTTTCATGTTGAGATTTGAAGTGTCATGTATGCCTAGATATTTATATTCTCGGACTATTTCGACTTGTTCGCCTCTATATGTCCATTTTTCGTTGTTTGCGTATCTGCCTCCTCCATTTCTAAATATCATGACTTTAGATTTTGTAAGTTTACGGAGATATTCCAATTATTGCAATATCTTTTTACGCGGTTCATCATACGCTGCAATCCTTCCATAGTGTCCGATAAAAAACGATGTCATCCGCAAAAATTAACCCTGGGATTTGCACGTTACCGATAGAGATTCCTCCTCCAATTTCTTCCACAATGTCGTTGATGAATATGATGAAAAGCAAAGTACTCAAAACACACCCTTGCTTTACTCCCATTTCTGTTGAGAACTCTTCGGAAATAAGCTCACCATCCCATACGTACGCCGAGTTATTTGCATGCGTCGTTCTTAGTAGGGTAACTATTTTACCGGAAATTCTCAAATTATAAAGTTTGTAATATAAAGCTTCACGGGCAATTGAATCCAAAGCAGTACGAAAATCGACAAAAAAGGCATAAAGTTTCTGCCTTCTTCTTTTGAATCCCTGCGCGTTATTTAACAAGGTGAATATTTGGCCTAAAGATGAATAGTTTCTTCTAAAGCCTGCTTGGAATTCGTTGAGAATTTCCTTATCATCAATCCACTGGGTAAGCCTATTATAAATAAGTATACTAAAAATTTTGACGGACGTGTTCAAAAACGAAATGCCTCTATAGTTTTCTGGTGCATCGTAGGATCCTTTTTTGTGCAAGGGGAAAATTATGGATCTCTTGCCATTTATAGAAGCCAAAGTCTTAAAACAGTGTCCCCCCATTTGGGGCCAGTGGGAACATAAGAGGTAATTTATTATTCTTATTTCGTAACAAAAATTCTGTGGTCACAAGTTCCGATGGATACACAAGTATGAAATGGACTTGTACCGTGCCAACCCTAAAGAGCCTTTGGGTACAAGAGTGCTAAAGCTATCACTCGACAAGCTAGGCACAAGTGCGAAAGACCATGTAGTGTTTTTTGACAACTTCTCCACTAGTTTCGAATTGGTCCGAGATTTACGAAAAGCTGGTTATCGTGCGACTGGTACAGTTCGCGAGGGTTTTTTGTCTTTTTTTTTTTGCCTTGAGGACGATGTGGAAACCTAATGGACAGTTGGAACAGGCCTGTTCTGTTCCAAGTAGTGTGATACTTTCACCCACTAAAACCACATCTTGACCTCTTCTCCTTGACAGCATCCACTCTGGGACCGCTTTCGCATTACTTCAGAGTGGTGTCGTTTTCTTCCCTCCAAAAGGCTAAGGGGGACCGGCTTTTCCGTTTTCTTCATCGGGTTAAATAATTAATCTTCCGGTCAGGCTGTAATCGATCTTCGTTTGCGGGGATATTATCTCCTTCCTTCAGCGTATGCCGCAATTTTGGTCCAGTGGCTGCTGCTGGATAGCATCTTTTCGACGACGGTATCAGGTGATATGCTGCCTATCTCCGCTTCCAACCTGGTCCTCTGCACTGCCCACCTGCTGCATTCGAAGAAGGTATGGTAGCGCCGTCTTCGTACTGGCAGGCAGCACTCTCTTTCTTGCCCATCTTGTGGAGGTACCTGTTGAAAGCCCCATGTCCAGATAGCAGTTGGGTGACGTAGAAGTTGACATCACCATGTCTCCGCTCTGTCCATGCAGCAACATCTCTGATCAGCCGTGCTGTCCATCTTTCTCTAGTTTCAGCGTCCCACCTGGCTTGCCACCGCTGACTCGTTCGCACCTTCGCAGCCACCATTGCCGTTGTGGCACCCGCTTCCGTCTTATGGTCATGGACGTACTTTCGTTCTGCGGCCAGTAGATTGATAGGGGTCACTCCTGCTATGACGAGAGCAGCTGGCTCGGATACAGTACGGTAAGAGCTGAAGATCCGTAGAGCTCCACGTCGTTGTACAGCAGCCATCTGTCTTCTGTAGGACTCCTTGTTGAGCGCATCAGCCCAGATCCCATATAATAAGCCATGAGGAGTTTCGTCCTGGACATGGTCGGGCCTCCGATATTCGCCATGATTCGGGAGAGTGAGGTCACTTTTGTCGCACGCCCTACTGCCACTTTTATTTGTTCCCGGTAGGAGAGCTTGCAGTCCAGGTGCATGCCTAGGTACTTGACTGCGCTCTTGCTGGTGATGGGCTGGGACCCCACCAGAAACTCAACTTAGCGCGGGATTCGTCGGGTTGTAAGGAGGACTATCTCCATTTTCTCAGCCGCTAGCTTTAGCCCATGGCTTGTGATCCATTCCTGCACTTGCCCCATTACTTGGTTCAGTTTTAGGTTTGTTTCTTCTGTGCAGGGGACTGCGGTGATGACGGCGCTTACGTCGTCGACGTATCGCATAAGAAAGGTGTCTTCTGGCAGGATGCCATCATAGGCTATGTTGCTATGCCCTGAGCGGCACCTGCTGTGACCTCTTTGCATCGCTGGCCCTCGGTGGTTTCAAAGAGAAGTTCGCGAGGGTAGAACGAAGAAGTGCCCTCTAGTTGCAGTAAACGAAATGAAAAGAAAAAATTAGCTGATTTTGGCTATCGTTTCGACCAAGTCTTTTTCGTTCGTTGGCTGGACAACAGTGTCACCACCATGAGGTCGAACTATGATAGCGTCATCCCTCTGGGGAAAGTAAAGAGATGGAGCGCAGTGGAGAAGAAAAAAAGATCAGCTTAAATTTCGTCGCTACATTGCTCGTCACTATTTGAGGCACACAAGAAGTAAAAAATTGCGTCCAACAGCTTCTGTGGTGGCAAGTTTGCAATATGATTGGGTCAATCATTGCATTGTATTAGGCGGCGTAGCAGCCGAACGGCGAATTGTGAAAGCTTTTCATGACAGAAGTACTCCAGGAAGGTTGTCAGTCGTTCGCTGGAGGTGGGGCCGTGAAAAATGTTTGTGGTGTTTTTTTTTCCCCAAAGCTGGATTCGAACTCGAGTACTCTCGCTCAACAGTCCGATGGGGTCAATCACTATCCTAATAAAAACTGTCCCAGCAACTAGGATGTACCGTGTGTCATAAGAAAGCACTGGTTGGCAACGCAAGAAGTGTGTGCAAACTTTATGCTTTGAACTTTTTTATACTGCTTAAGCCCAGTGTCCCCAGTTGAGGACGGCTTTTTTTTCCAAGGAAGGATATAATCTTTTTTTTGTTTCTTTATTATTTTCTTATAACATTAATAGTTTTTACCAGTTAATAAAGAAATTTTGTTATTCCCACGGCCAATTTTTATTTGGGCTTAAATAGGCTAATGGCTGTCATGTGTCGGTCAATATTTGCTATTGTCATTGACACAGGATCCACATTGTGCATATCCGAGGAAATGGCAATATATGTTTCAATTTATAGCCTCAAAAATTGCCAATGGAGACGCTGAGTAATTCGTATTTCGGAAAAATTAAAGTCTAGATGATGCCAAGAATTCTAAATAAACTCTACAAGATTGGAGGAGCAACATAAAAGTCGTGGAACTTGAGTTCACGCTTAAAAACTACAAGAACTGAAGTTCAAATTTGGACCACTTCTTGAGTTCGAAATATTTTTGTGCGAAATGGCTTAGAGGTCACACGAACTAAGGATTAAAATTAAGTCACCTCATCATCATTTTCTGTAACCGCATGTTCCGCAGGTGCAGTGCACGCAGAAGAGATCTCCAGGCAATCCGAGTTCACTTTCTGAGTTCGAAGTAATTTAGATCGAAGCCTTTGAGAACTGGAACTAAAAGTTGGCTAAGTTTGAGTAAATTTTGAAATCGCTTCGGCTGAATCTAAGACACAAAATTTGTTAACTTTCTGATTTCGAATCGATCGATCGGGCGAAACTCTGCAATTTTTAGTTTCAAACGAATAACGAAATCCTCATAGAATCACTTCGGTGTCCGGTCTGTCTCTCTAAGATCAGATGCAGCTTGTATTCCGGCTTCAATTAAAAATCATAGACAAATTGCAAAAAAAAAAAACATTAACAAACAAGAGAGCGAATGAAAGCCATTTGTTCTTTTCATGGATTGCGCCCTAATTTTTAGGTGTTCATAGAGGTTCCATTAGGAATCAATTAGATTTTATTATTATTATTAGAATACTTTACCTTATAATTAAAATTTAAACAAATAATCATAAAACAAAAACCTGGCGACAACAACGAGCGACAAGGGGCGCTCGGAGTGTATAAAACCCCCAACGCTTCGGGTGGATTAAAACCCACCTGTGCCATACTGAACATAAAACAACAACGACTGTTGTTGTTGACTGACTGACCTGACTTGATAAAGTACATTCCCTAAACATGTTATACCTTTATGAAATGTCAAAAACTAAGACAGAAAATAAACAATATGGGAAAATAAAAAAAAAAAAAAAGAAATTAAAATTACTAAGATAAAATTTTTTGGCACAAACTGCAAAGGTTTCAGCTTAAATTAGATTTTAGCTGCACAGTTGTAGTGTAATTTCCCAGCAAAATGTTTGACTCTTCATCTCCATCTCCTCCCAAAATGCGTCACCATCAATAAACGAAACCTTAAAAAAAAGAAAAATTATGCGTGGAAAAAGAGTTATGATTATGACGCCTGATCGAATCGAGAACCAGAATTCGCCGCCCAAACTTGTCTGTGAAGCCATAAAAATACACACCGTCAAGTTCAAGTTCTTTAATTTGTGCTCCGAAACATGTGTCCATGCCAGTTTATGGCCATAAAATAGACTCTTAGCCATTCGCTCTTTCTCCACTCCAAGCCTAAATTCTTAAACAAGCAAAATTAAATCGCGTCGCCAAAAAATTAAAATAACAAATCGCCATGTGATTGTCTTTGTTGGCCCATTAAATCGGGTGGTTTATTCAGCATTTTGAGAGATTTGAAATTCTGATTTTATGCTTAAGGCTCCTCTGGGCTGGTCCAAAAGGAGTAAGCGTCGAGAGACGCTCCCTCCTGGTTGGGGAGTTTATTTTGGGTGTTTCACGGATCGACACTTTTGGAAAATTTTCAGAAATTTTTGGTAATATATTCAAAAATTATACCGGGTTAGGGACGTCAGGGTGTGTAGACATTGTGTGTGGGATGAAGTTCCACATCTATTTTAGAGCGGCTACCTCATGGTAAGTGAAAGTGTGGAGGAACGGCTTTTAGTTATTCCCTTTAGGCTTTTATGAACATATTCACAGCACTGATTGGAATGGAATGGAGAAGTTATTCTGGACGCCGTGTTTAGTGATACAAACTTTAAGAGGAAGTTTGAATAAATTTTTCAGAAGGTTGTAAACGCATGTCGTCAAAGAGTTCAGAGTTGGTCTGCAGATAAATCATCACTGCTTAGGCACATTACATCGAAACAGATTCTAAAGTTTAGTTGGTTTTTCTACAAGACGTACTCGTGAACATCTTTAAAGGACATTTTTAGTAAGAATCACTTAAAGTTAATTTCAAAAAGATATTGCAGCGACGTGAATTCACTCAATTTAAGTTGTGCACTGCACACACTCATTTTAACAGTTCCATTTTATTTTATGACCGTTTTTAAGATTTGAAATAAGAAAGAGTTACTCCATTATTAATATTCAAATGAAGTTTTGCGTCTTTCATTTTTAACGGCTAATTAAATCTATTCTACATTTCAAAGATTTCTTTTGCTGACGATGATCTGATGATATTTTTGGCCAGAACAATGTAGTTCCAGATATGGACCTCTTCGAATATTTTGCATTCTTTATGTTTTTTTAAATGTGGTTGTGGATAGACCTTAGAAATTTGGTTGATATCCGATATTAAATGAAACCACAGATTCAATAAAAATTAAGAAGTCAAAACATATTTTCAATTGTGGGCAAAAATAGTTCTGAGATCTTTCTCGACGCAGATAGTCAAGTCAAGTAAAATCAAGCCTAGCAAATTTGTTTGCATCTCACTTTTCGCTACGTTGTTGCTGTTCTGTGGACTGTTTAATACTTTACTTGAAAATTATATTTTTTGTTTGTCCACACGTGTTGGTGCGGCAAGTTTGTGTTTAGACATTATTTTTGGTTTAGACTTACGAATACATAAAACAATTTGAGGACACGGACACAATTATTTTTAGGTGATCTTAGAGAGGGATGTGGACGAGTATGAAATAATAGCTTGGTTTCAGGTTAGTTTAATACGAAAATTGTTTATTAGAATTCGTGTCTATGAACTTGACTTCTTAAATTATAATTTCATATTGTAACTCTCTGTAATTTTGTTCAGACTTTCGAACCGACCTTCGTTTCAACTTTGGTACAAGATTTTGCATCGGAGTCGAATGAAAAATAAATTTTACTACAATTAGTTTAATTACAATTAATTAGGTGTGTTAGAAACTAAATAGAAACAAATTGAAATCAAATAAAAAAATATAAATAGGTGTAGTTAAACCATATTTAAAAAAATTTTAAAATATGAAGGTGAGAATTTTTTTTTTTAAATATTAGATTGTCAAATATCTCCCTTCCGCCTTTTTGTCTTTTGAATTTTCCAGCTATGTACAAAGCGCTACTCGCTCGTTTCCAAACTAATCATGCATAGCGTCGTTTTGTAGGTTATGTGAAGACCTTTCAAATGATGTGTTGCCAGATACGAGCTCTCTAGCGCTTTGTACGTAGCCGGAAAATTCAAAAGACAGAAAGGCGGAAGGGAGATATTTGACAACCTAATATTAAAATATAAAAATAGTAAAATATTAAAATGGTGAAGAGTTTTTTTGGTTGAGCGCGCTAATCTTAGGAACTAATGAACAGATTTTCTTGCAGTTTTCACCAGTAGTATTGTAGACTTTCCAGGAAGGCTTTAATCTATATTCTTTGGACATTTTCACACCACAAGTTAACTCTATAGTCAGATTTGTGAACAAATGCCACTTTTCACTGTTGTCTGCGCTGACTAGCTATAGATAAAAAAAAAATAATGTGTTTGGGAATTGGTCGTCTCAAAAAGTTATAAAAAAAGTCTGCTACAGAATATGTCTGTCTATTTGAAAGGCCTATAGATGAAATTTTATATGATATGTGACCCATCCAACTTTTCCTTTGAATTATTTGCCATAGATTCGAGCCGGTTTAATATTCAACGTCTTTGCTCATAGATCGAGTTAAATTTTGAAGTCAGCATTAGGCGAATGGACTACCGAAGCTCTTTTTGGAATGGACGAAGCATTTAAGCTAAGCAAACAAAAAAAAGGTTTAAGTTCTCAAACCGCATTCATTCTATTCTCACATCTGTTAAGCAGATTGTTAACCCATTGAATCCTCACTTAACATACAACTTTTACTGAGCGAATTTTTTAAATTAGCTGCGCGGATGGGTCAAAACTGGTTGTAGGATAATCCGGAGCTGGCATTTCGGAACCTTAATTTCAGAGGTATTGCCCAACTTTCAATCAATCAAGTAGCACTTTAAGCGGTTGTGTTCATTGGTTCCAGCCAGTATGGAACTGTCTTCAAAAACAATTTGAGCTAAACATGAAATTTTTTGCAGTGAAAGTTTTAAAGAACAATAAGAGGTGGTGACTTTTGAAAAGTGGTATAAGGTCACAACAGACTTTCTAAAACGTTCGACTAATAAAGAGAATCCTAATTTTGGATTAAGTGAATTCAACTATTTAATTAAAAAACAAATTCTTAAAACGATTTATGAACGCGAACTTAATAATTTACAATAAATTTTTTATTTTTTATTTTTAGACAGATGACCTAAATTCAACCAGAATCCAAACTTCAAAGGTTTTTTGTATTGACCTAGCCAGCGGTTTCTGGTTTCTTTTTGTTCTGTAAGGATACATGCATTGGTTGGCGTAACAGCCTGTTGAGAGCCAGAGCCTAGCTTTTCGCGCCTCCACTGTGTTGTGCGCGTTATAGTTTTGATGTGGACGGGACCCTACTGCTTAATGCCGGTTCCGAACGGCGAATTGCGAAAGCTTTCTATGACAGAAGTACTCCAGGAGGATTGCCAGTCGTTCGCTGGAGGTAGGACCGTGTAAAATGTTTGTGGTGTTTTTTTCCCCGAGCTGGACTCGAACCCGGATACTCTCGCTCAACAGTCTGACGCACTAACCGATCAAGCTGTAAGGATAACCCTGGTTAGTCTTGACGCATTGAGAAAGCCTCCTTTTTCAGTTTTCTTTTTTCTTTCTATATGTTTTTTTTTCGATCTAGTTAACCACTCATGCCTCAATCGAAATTAAAGGTCAGATGACATTTTATCTTCAACCATTTCGTTGCAGTTTCGTTCAAGAATTTTTAAAACGAATCTATTTTTATTCGTAAAGAATTGTGTAATTTGATTTATGATCTTCAATTTTAGAACTTAGATTCTAAAAATAATTTGCTAAGTAACCTGAAGGGCTCTTAAAGTTCGCTCTAATAACCAAAATCCGTAAAAAATCCTTGGCCTTCTTTCTGTCTTTCAAATAAGCTTTTAGTTTTTCCAGCAGTTTACACCAGAACATTATTTTTCCAATTCCTCACCTATTATGTGAACAACATCTAAGAAACTTGGGGTGAGTAGTTTTAGCAAAGACTTGCAATAATGATCTTGTGATGACTTATTTTAATAAAAAAAATTAAGTTCAATTTTTCGTTACGGCCTAACGAAGCAATTTAAATATCAATACTTTACAGCCTAGTCCTTTTCACCATTTTCAATCCTGAATACTGCGGCTGTCCAACCGACTTCTGCTCCAAAAACATTTGGCAGTTTTATCCTCCGGCTAATTATTGCAACACTGCAAATTTTTCATGATGTAACCACTGGAATTATTATTGTGTGAAAGTATAGTTCGGCCCACAATCGCTGTAGATAAATAGTTTTGACGTAGCCACTAGAAACGCAAACGAATCACCGAATACCAGTCGTCGAATTGGTCACATTAAGAGGTTAGAAATCAAATATTGTGCCTAATGCTTTTTAAAATCAAATTCGCAAAGACAAACAAGATAAGTAAAAGCAGTAGACCTTCAAAGTTCCTGCACTGCTCATCCAGTAAATGACATGCCGAGGTCTGTTTTTTTAGTTTGCATCCACTTTTCGTTGCGTCACCAGTCTGTGATGACCCTGTGCTGCATTCCCAATGTGCCATGTACTCAGAGCCTGCCGACAAACAAAAAAAAAAAAAAACCTTTAATCAAATTTAATTAGATGCCATGAGGTGGTCAGCATTCGAGTCCAAAAAAATGAACACAAAATCAAATCCCATCATCACTCCATTCAATAAGATATTCCGATTATAATGCGAAAAATAATTATTCCCAATCCCTTACAGGACGAATAGGATCCCTCTTCCTCTTTCGGCACCCCGCTGCTGCGGCCGGGCGGTGTCGGCGATGTCGGCGGTGGCTGCCATACGGTGCATTATCCATCGTGCTTGCGTTAAACCACATTAAATCTAATGGCACCATCACCATCGCCGTCGCCGGGTGTGCGGTGGCATATTCCATTTCTGGTCTGCCCTCACAGACCGAATACCGCAGGATTCAATAGCAAGTAAGCTCGAAGGAAGGATGTGCGCTATGCCATGCATGCCAGTCAGCCAAACACAGGACGGGTTTGGTCCATTCCGTTCTGATCCTTTTTTTTGTGTTTGTTTTTGCTGCACCACTCCCGGGTTACTTCACTCCCCGAATTTTGGTGTGGTGATGGAATTTTATATGAACCTCCATACATGTGTTAAAATGCATAACGAATATCTGTGTGCACACATCAGCAGCTTCGTAGTGACGGTGGGGTTGAGGCTGGGAGGATAGCACTCCATCCACGATATTGGATGGTAATGAAACTGCCAAAGGACTAGAACGGGAATAATTATGCCTGGATAATCTCCTTCCCGATGTGCCAAATGGCCAGCGTTATTAGAATGCATATCTCTCTGCGGTGAGGCGACGGCGGCGAGGGGGTGTTGATTGGTTGCACATTGTCTATCGATCGAGTGTGTAATGAAATTTAATTAAATTGCTTCACTCGGTTTAAAGAGGAGGAGGCGATTTTGGCAAAGAAAATTCCATAAAAGATAAGCTTGGTGAGCTGATTTGACGGGAACAAGATCTGGGGGCTTTTGATGGTGGAGCACCACATCGACGACGTTAACCTCATTTTCTGTTCATTTCGTAATGAGTCCTGGTGAAAGGCGTGAGGAGTCGTGTGTCACGTTCGAGGATTTCGAGTGGAGTTTAATTGAAATTGAATGTTATTAGGTTAATAGTTTCTTCTTCAAAGCGTTGCGGAGGTGCTGGTGCGAATCTGACAAGGGCAGTTAGAGTTTTAGACTCTACAGGCTGAGGCTCAAATGATCAGTTCCGAAGTTTTTGACAATATGCTGCTTTTCACGGTGAATTCCATTAATTAAAAAAAAAAACATCTTTGATATTTAGAATTTTGTACGTATGTTGATGCTGGTCTTGGCCGTTCATTTATTTTTTTCATTATTTGTATTGATCATCTACTAAAAGAGAAGAGCGAGTCCAAACTCAAAATAGAATTCTTGAAATCATCAATTTGAATTCCGTCAGTTTTTAGGAAAAGTAGGCTTTAAATTAAATCGAGTTTGAGTCTTTAACCCAAGAAATGAAGAAATGAGTAATGGAAATTGCCCAACAATGGTTATATAATAAAAAACAAAAAGACAGTTTTTCTAAATTTACCTGAATATTTACAATTTGTAAGAAAAAAAAAATAATAAAAATAAAAAAGGAATAGGTACAGGCTCAACCCCCTGCGCAGAACAGCGCAGCGTAAAACATAGTCTACCTTTCTAGGGTTAAACGTCAGGAAGGTCTACGAACTTTTGGAAGTAAATTTAAGTCATCGCGAAATCAAGGAAACAACACAGCTTTGTAGACAGTCAGCTTAACATTCTTCCGTCTCTCGACCATTACTTTTTGAACCAGAAGCTGTCTTTTTTTCCAAATACCTTCTAAATTATAAGAAACACAGTTTTGAAATTAAGTAACTTTAGTTTTTGTGTGCAACTAGCACCTCTGGTAAAAAATAAATAAATTGGTTGTTAGGTTCGTAGCAGTAAGAAAAAGTCTCTCGGGTTGAAATGACTGACGATGAAGGTTAATCTAATACTATTTGAATGTATTATGTAAAAGAAGAATTGGTAAAAAGCTGCTTAACCTGGCCTTTCTGTTTTTTACGGTCTCCAAAAGCAATTTGTCAGGAAGCAAATCCAATATGAATTTTATCTCGCTCTAAATGAAATAGTTTTTCACTTGGTGTAGGCTGCTTCCTTTGCATAGTTCGCTCTCATGGATCAATTGAAATCCTCACAGATTGAAACTTTGCTTGTCTGTTGGATTGATGGTCTTAAAAAACTCTATAAGAACCCGTGTGTTGCGCAAACAATGTTGTGATTGAATGGGGTTGTGATTAATAAAGTCCTAGTGTTATCTCAAGCATAAGTTGATCTGTTGTATTTGCATTCGGTTTGCTTATTTGTTAGTTACTGTTGAATGCGAATTTCACGTTGGTCGCTCTTCGGAGGCAACGTTTGTAAGGATTTCACTTTAAATTTCTAGAACGTGTAAGTTAGTCAACTTCTTTGAAACGATGTATACAGCATTTCAAAGTACTAATGGGAAAAGTAAAAATCTGCAACATAAACCTTTGCTGAGTTTTGAATAATTTTTTTTGGTTTTTATGTGAATTTCAATAATATTTGCTTTTGGTTAGCTTATAGTGTAATCTTTTAAACTGTCTATTGTAACTTTTAAAAGTTCGAGAAAATAAGCATTATATTCTAGATTTTTGCTGTTTCAACCCGAGTAGGTTTATTGAAGAACTTTTTACAAAAAAAAAAAAAAAACAAAATCACCATAAGATCTGAACTCACCATTAAATTTGGAGAGAATAAATTAAGAACACCAATTTTTCGTGTGTGGAGTAGAGTTTTATTTCCTATAAATTACAATTTGCTTAGATGAAAAAAAAAAGCAAAAAGAAACAATTTTGAAAAAGAAATAATTTTGAAATAATTTTTAGGCCGCTGAAAATGGAGTGGTGCTTTAACCCTTACATGCCCAGTGTTGTTCGTAAACAAAATGAATTTTATCCGTAAACAACTGAAAAATAGTGGCGCAACTGCAGTAAAAGTGTCTTAAGGTCATTCTAAAACCCATTTTCAGTCCATTCACTTCTGCATTAGACGTCTCTTAGTGCAATAATAACATTCGGATCTTTTACTTCGATATTGGCCTTAAGCGTTTTGAAAACTTCTCGGAATATTTTCCAACGTTTACATTTTGTCGCATCAATTGCGGCAAAATGTAAACGTTGAAAAAGATTTTGAGATAACGTGACATTTAACAAGAGACCGTTCGAGCCGTTTACAATATTGCTTCGTAACACTCTGTTTAGAAGTAGGTAGCATTGAAGATAATTGAGTTGCTCGGTGTACAGTTTGATTAACTCAACTTTTGAAACAAATTTGATTCAAGTATCAAAGCACTTGGTATAGTCATAACTTCTTATGTTTACAATATCTTTCCTTAGTAATAAAGATTACATTAAACGACAACTATTTAAGCAAAAGCTGAACACACAATTTTTGTTCTGTGGAGTTAGTCGATGAACGGTTCAATTATGTTAATCTTCAAAATTATACTACGTGGTTTGGTACAATAGGCAATGCGAGTGTAAAAAATATGTGCTGAAAATTCGAGAACCAAAACTTGTTTGCCTTAGCCAGCAGAATCTACAAGTACTTCAACATTGTTGGCTTAAACAGTAAGACTCAGCAATGAATCCTAAAGGTTTTAAAAAAATGGGCTTGGGGTACATGTATTTGTTCCCCAAAATTACTTCCTCAAATTCTATTGGTCATTTGCAATCACAGCCGGCTTTAGGAATTCAAAATACTTTTAATACGCAAATACTTTTAATAAGCTACAGCTTCCGCTAAAAGTGCAACAATGCACAATTTCAGTTGAATCTTGTTGGCTAAAGACTTTTTTTGCAAATGACCGTCGCAACTTTGCGTAACCATTTTGCAAAAATCGTTCACAGACATTTTTAGTGCAAAATTTTGCTTACCAGTTTTTGTTAGCACTTTTAAGTTCGTTCACTTCTTTCCACATTCACAAGTATCTTGTCATGCACCTAACTTAAGACTAACACAACGACCAAAATTCTCATCCCTCTCTTCCGCACAAGATCTGATCCATGTTGACGAGCTGAATTCACTGAATGAAGAAAACAGCAAATCAGCTTGGAATAAGTTAGTGATTAATCACTACATCAAGCACTGACAACGATACATCACCAAAAACGATCTTTTGTGTTCCACTGATTGCGATAAACGATAAACTAATTCCGACCACCTACACCGTGCAATCAATCAGACGTGATTCCTCTTGTCTTTCGTAACAAATAATCGACTTTTGAACTCATTGTGATGCACTTTCTTGATAGAAGAAAAACAACATTCTCCAATGTCATTCTGTTCTGCCCACGTTGCCATGCAGAAGTTATTTGAATTTAGATTGAAACGCATCAGCCGGCGGCCTTCTCACTAATTGGACTTCACTCCGCACCAGAACTTCTCCGTCTAAAGGCCAACACGCCCGAATGTAGGTCATTGAGCTCATTCAAATGAGTTCATTTATCACCTCGAAGAGACACGACATTTCTAGAAATGTCACCTGCGTTGATTTTGTTTCAAACAAACGCATTCAGCTAAAACTTCTAACCGGGTGGTGGCTTGAAACTTGTTTTGGAATCTATCACTTAACGGAAATCAGTCGCACATCGCGCATATATAACGCAGACAGGTAACGCAGCTTCTTACCTAATGTCAGGCTACGGCTGCGGATGCAAATGTCAAGGTTAAGTCTAGAGGTTGTATGAGCGTACGACTTGCACGTGAATTTCTCCGTTTTCTCCGCCAATCAGAGTGGAGCTCAGCCCAATGATGAAGCACCCTCCAGCCGCGGAATTTCCGTCCCAAGTTGTATTTAAATGGAGATGAATGTGAGTCTATTATCGGTCTCTGATTTACTGTCAGTCACTCATCTTTTGTGGTCTGATCTGATTGATGGACCTCTGGTTGGTTCGGAATTGCGTGCGTGGGTGGAGTGGCACAACAGTTCAAGGTTAGTAAAGCTAAGTGAGAAGACCTCTAGGCGCTAATGGAAAAATTAAAAGACGAGCACCGACTAGACGAGTTGGGGACAAGAAACCGGATTCAAGCGCAGAACTTGTGTGGTTATGAACGAGAAAATTAAGATGACACGGAACTGATGATTCGTAGAATGACATAACTGGAAGCCGATGATCAGCTGTCATCCGGATCTTGGTACAATGTTGCAGAGTCTGACCGCAGGGTGGGATTTCTGGTTTACAAGGATTTGTGAGTCAACACTGGATTATAGTCTAATTTTGTGGGTTGGTGCTACGAAGTGTACGAACATGTATGGTCGTGTTTACAGATTTCTCGAAGGTAGATAAAATCTAGCGACTAGGATAAATGCTAACACCATAACACGGCAGAACCAGAATCTCTGACACACTTCCTCTGCTCTTGTCCGGCGCTTGCCAGAGCAAGGTTACGAAGTATAGACAAACCCTTCTCTGAATCTCTCGGCGAGGTTTCTCGGATGAATATTAAAGATTTTATTTCATTCCTCAACGCCGCACGATGGTTCTAAATCCTAATTTATATTCAACTTTTCAGAGCTGTAGTTACAAAACGGCAGTTAGTTCTTCTAGACATTGCGTTCTCCTAGACGGCATTGGGTTCTTCTATAACCACCACATCACACACACACAGAGTAAATACTCGGCCCAACATTTTATTCCTAAACCTGCCCAGATACAAAGCAACGCATTTAAATCCACTATTTCACAAATATGATACATGGGATTTAAAAGTGAACGTGGCGGAGCTAGAAAGGAACTGTGAGAGGTCTATCTTCACGTTTAAGCCATCCACAGTTCTTCAAACGAAAGTATACAACGCTCAGATCTGTGTGAATTTTATTGACTGCATGCTTTTCAGACTCAGATAAGGATTTTTCCATTAAAACCGGTCTATGTAAACTAGAATAAAACCAGCTCGCGAGGGATAACCCTGCGAATGATTCATGAAAAATGTTACTGTGTAGCACGTAGCTTCACACAGTGGTCGATTTACGAGTTCTAAATAATGAACGACCGCCGAGTATGCATCCATTTTTGCCCGCCACTTAAAAATATAGAAGTAATTTACGATTCTTTGATACATTAAATACTTGTCTTATTAATTTAAACCTATTCCTGCTCTTATGCCTGCTGCGACATAGTTCAGTCATGTATTTTATGACGCTTAAGTTCTAATAGGTAAAAACGAGAGGATTACAAAAAAAAAAAACATTTTTAGACCAAGTAAAATCTATTTTCACCAAGCATTTAGGAAGTGCAAAAGGCTGTAAGAAAACTCAAGGGCAACAAAGCCTCAGGAGCTGACGGCATACCGAGTTGATTAAACATGGAGGCCCAACTTTACACCAAGCAATTCATAAAATCATAGTGCACGTATGGGAGCATGAGGAGGGGCCGGAAGACTGGTGAAAGGGCGTCATTTGTCCCATACACAAGAAAGGAGATATCACAGAGCGCAGCAGTTATAGGGGTATAACATTGTTGAGTACTGCCTATAAGATATCCTACAAGATCGGATAGCCCCATACGCGGAAACCATAATCGGGAACTATCAATGTGGTTTCAGACGAGGCAAATCAACAATTCATCAGATCTTCACCCTCAGGCAGGCGATGGAAAAATGTCTAGAATTTAATATTCCAACATATCACCTGTTTATAGACTTTAAAGCCGCCTACGATAGCATAGTCAGGGTAGAACTATATAAAGCGAAGATAGCGACGCAGACCGCGCTTACGCTGGAAGGATGACGTGGACCAGGATGCCCGAAGCCTTGGGGTGCCCAACTGGATGGCGTCGGCAAGCGATCGGGATAGGTGGAACTGCTTGCTGCAGGAGGCCCGGATCGTACACCGGTTGTTGCGCCGATGATGATGATGATGAAAATCTATTTCACATCAGAAGAAAATCTTTAGAGCTTTATAAAATATTTCTACAGTTTATTTTGCAAGAAAATTGGTTAAAATTGTACTAGAATTTCAGACATCGCTACGATTAAACGCGTCGTTCTCCCAAAGTGATTAAAAGTGACATTTTTGCACTGTCGAAAGGGAATACTTCAATCTTTCAGAAAATCTAGGCCTCCTGTTGCAGCCTCTTTAAGTAAATTTGTATGAACCAAAAAACATTGAAATAGCTCTCGAAAATAGGCCTTTAATCAAAAGTTAGTATATGAAATTACATGTTTCTTACGTCTACATATGTAGTTTAAGTCTGTCCAAGAAATAAAAATTGTTCGTTAATCCTTATTGAAAGCCTTTTTGAAAACTTATTTAAAGGAAATTCACAGTAAGCAGTAGTTTTTTTGTGAATGCATTGTCATCTCGTCGTTAAAAATAATTTTTTGACTAAAATTGAGATGGTTTTTTATCGATCCGAATAATCTTATTGTTCGATGTCTAAACCAGACAGATCTCCAAAATTCCATCTTTGAATTTTCTTTTTTTTTCATTCGGCCAGTGAATTGGATAGCATGTGGTCATTTTTCTTAATCTTTAAATTTCCTCTAATCTTTCATCAATTTGTAATTGTTAAATTTTACATTTTCCATTGGCAATAAAATAGTGAATTCTGTATTTGAGCCGCCGTGTCTATTTTCTTCTTTTTTTTTTTGTTCATAACGCCAACGAGCTCGAACACTTATAGCCAAAAAAAATTGTTTGTGCTGATGTTTCATGCGAACAACCTAGCAAGCAAATAAATGAGATTTTCTATGATTAATAACTCCGTGCAGTGATGGATTCGCGATGGAATTTTGATAACTTTATGTCTACAAAAGGCAGATATCATTTTAAGTCAGGACTTGACTGCCTCAAGTTAACGCAACAACGGATATGTTCTTGCTCTTAGTCTTCCCGAACTTACATCTCGAGCTCAAGCTCGTAACTTTAGAATGTTAAATTCCAATGACCATCTCTCCTACAAAAAAAATGTTCGGCTTTATCATTACTGATTTTGATAAAGAAGTTTTATCGATTGAACGAACTCAGTCGAGTGTTTTGTTGCGGCGCCTTGGCATCACTAAGTGTAAGTACATTAGAGATATGTATGAACATAATGGCCGCCACAAACTGTCAGCCATAATGCTTTTACATTGGAAAATTTCGCAGCCATTAAATTACGAGTATTAATAAGTAGGCAGGTGTAAGTTAGTGGAAATATTTAAACTAGTCCAAGAAACAAATTCTAATCAAGGAATAGAAAAGAATTGGATGCCACGGCGGACATAGAATTCAGCTCATCATTTTCATTAATTTTAAACGCATTTTTATTGATAACTTCTCAGAAAACTTACATGCTAGACAAAATTGCTTAAAACAAGCTTAATTAACTTAACTAACTTACTGGCCCTATACGGGCACTCTAAGCTAAACATAACAACTTTATAACTATGTCTTTCGACGTAATCTAACTTAAACTTAACATATTTACAATAACATTATAACTAATTTAACTAATTAAAACTAAAATAGAATTTAGCTCTAGATGAAGAGTATTTTCTGCTTGTCCACATATTCCTGATTTTTTAAGTTGTTAACGATTCTTATTCACCGAAATGCATGAGCTATCAAGGCCCTTGAAAAAATTAAGAAGAAAACTAAAATGCGGAAGTTAGCTTTCGATTAGTCCACTATAAATTTTGCATTTAGCTCGATCGGAAAGTGTCGTAACAGCTTTACTTCTATTCGAGCTCAATTCCAGTGCTTCAATAAATACCTGATTAGCTTCCAGGACCTCGAACTGAGCTCAAAAATGAACTAAAGCAACTCGGCTTAGAATCAAAGGGATTATTAAGCTTATCCCTGACTACATTTGTGTTTTTAATTTCCTATAGATTTCTTTTAAAACCAAAGCAAGAGATGTTTAAAAAGGGGGTCGCAAAATCTCGAAAGTGGATGAAACAGACCTCTGTTGGTTTCGAATATGCAACCATATTCCGCTGTCGAAAAATGTCGCCACCAAGCCCGCCCCACGCAAAACTCCTGCTTAAATTTATTCACAATCTTGCGGATGACAAAAAAAAAAAACACAGCCGCTATATCGTAAATTAAGCCGCCTTATTAATTCGAAAAAATTATAAACATAGATCGTGTTTTAATCGTTCGACTTGCAGAGCACGGGTTTGACCACAAATAGTCAAAAAGCTAGTGGAAGTTTTTTTTTTTTGTTTCTAACCAAATATAAAAAAAAAAATGACATTGGACCTGATCTTCGATCGTCACCGAACTTGTTTTCCTATCTGCTCATCTATGAATTTAGAATTTCATTTCCACGGCATTTTTTCGGTAAGTTGGCACATGCCAAAAAGTCTCTCTTGCGACAGATTCCTATCGTCCTCACGATGACTTAATCTAAATCTCCGCTGAACCCATGCAAATTTGCAAATTGTGTATCTTTCACAATTCAGATACAATCTTTCGGGGTCTAGCCAGATGACCCATTCAACGAAGTTGACCGCACCCAAAATGTTGGCACCCGTCTAGACCGCATTTCTGTACCGAAGGAGAGTGAAATTATGGCAATAAATTAGCAGCAACCTCTCCTCCTAATCAACCCCCTGGAATTGGCGCAATAAAACTGCACAAGAGTCACATTTCGAGCATATCTCCAGCCCTCCCCCATCCCACCTCTGCCTAGAGAGAGAGAGATACAGTTGCGAATCGGTAAACAAACACCTTTCCGCACCAGGCCAACTAATTGACCTTCACATTGAGAAGCTCCGCAGTGTCTCTGTGTGTGTTGCGAGCATTTGCATCACAAAGGCCGGCGAATGACGCCACTGCGTGCCTCTTCGGTATACCTGCCTGGTCTAAGCCACATCTAACAAGGTGACTGCCCTATCGCAACAAATCACAATGAAGCCGCAGCTCTCGTTCTCGGTGTTGGTGGTGATCCAAATGGCTCTGGCCTGACACTGTGTTGTAGATCGCTATTGCTGTTTGCGGCTAATTAACAAAAAAAAAAGCGGTTCCACTGACAGAGCAGTGGTAGTGCGTCAAGGTGGCGAAGCTAACTTGTTATTTATACGACTAGGGGTTGGGTTCTTCGGAACCGGATCCTGGCCTGGGAAAAATATTTAAGAAAATGCCATGGGCAGCGAAGAGTTAGAAGTTCGGTGCTTTTCTGGTCGAGAAGATGCTGATTAGGACGCGTGCGGACAAAGTGATTTTGGTAATGGATTTTTTGGCACAACGCGAGAGTGGATTTATTTGAACTGAGAAGTTGCATTTTTTTCATAGGGACTCCTGCTGTTGGTGGGAGTGGGCAGTTGTGCGGATGATGGATACTTGTACGAGAGACCGTCGATAGGATTTAGTGATGGATTCAAGAACGTCGGCGCTGCCTCGCAGGGATACAGTCAATCCGTGTACCAACAGCAGCCGCAGTATGTGGCTCCAGTGACGACTGCGAAGCCAGCAGTCGCCTTCGGAGGTTTCAGCCAACAGCAGCAGTATGTGAAGCCGCAGGTTGTGTCGGGCGGATTCCAAGGATTCGGCCAGCAGTCAAGTGCGTTCAGTCAGACCAACAAGTATCAGGCGCCTTCAGTGTCTGTAACTAAGCCTTCGGCATCTTTCGGCTCGTACCAAGCACCAGCTGCATCCTTCGGAGTCAGCCAGACAAGCGGAGCCTACAAGCCAGTCGTCCAGGCCACAGTGAAGCCACAAACCTCGTTCGGATTCAGCCAAACTCAAGCGTCAGGTGCTTACAAGCCCGCCGTGTCCGTTGTCGCTAAGCCACAAGCTTCCTTCGGCGCCTATCAAGCCCCAGCTGCATCCTTTGGAGTCAGCCAGACAATCGGAGCCTACAAGCCAGTCGTCCAGGCCACAGTGAAGCCACAAACCTCGTTCGGATTCAGCCAAACTCAAGCGTCAGGTGCTTACAAGCCCGCCGTGTCCGTTGTCGCTAAGCCTCAAACTTCCTACGGCGCCTACCAAGCCCCAGCCGCATCCTTCGGAGTCAGTCAGACAACCGGAGCCTACAAGCCAGTCGTCCAAGCCACAGTGAGGCCACAAACCTCGTTCGGATTAAGTCAAACTCAAGCGTCAGGTGCTTACAAGCCCGCCGTGTCCGTTGTCGCTAAGCCTCAAACTTCCTTCGGCGCCTACCAAGCCCCAGCCGCATCCTTCGGAGTCAGTCAGACAACCGGAGCCTACAAGCCAGTCGTCCAAGCCACAGTGAGGCCACAAACCTCGTTCGGATTAAGTCAAACTCAAGTGTCAGGTGCTTACAAGCCCGCCGTGTCCGTTGTCGCTAAGCCTCAAACTTCCTTCGGCGCCTACCAAGCCCCAGCCGCATCCTTCGGAGTCAGTCAGACAACCGGAGCCTACAAGCCAGTCGTCCAAGCCACAGTGAGGCCACAAACCTCGTTCGGATTCAGTCAAACTCAAGCGTCAGGTGTTTACAAGCCCGCCGTGTCCGTTGTGGCTAAGCCCCAAGCTTCCTTCGGCACTTACCAAGCTCCAGCCGCATCTTTCGGAGTCAGCCAGACAAGCGGAGCCTACAAGCCAGTCGTCCAAGCCACAGTGAAGCCACAAACCTCTTACGGATTCAGCCAAACTCAAGCGTCAGGTGCTTACAAACCCGCCGTGTCCGTTGTCGCTAAGCCTCAAGCTTCCTTCGGCGCCTACCAAGCCCCAGCTGCATCCTTCGGAGTCAGTCAGACAACCGGAGCCTACAAGCCAGTCGTCCAGGCCACAGTGAAGCCTCAAACCTCTTACGGATTCAGCCAAACTCAAGCGTCAGGTGCTTACAAACCCGCCGTGTCCGTTGTCGCTAAGCCTCAAGCTTCCTTCGGCGCCTACCAAGCCCCAGCTGCATCCTTCGGAGTCAGCCAGACAAGCGGAGCCTACAAGCCAGTCGTCCAGGCCACAGTGAAGCCACAAACCTCTTACGGATTCAGCCAAACTCAAGCGTCAGGTGCTTACAAGCCCGCCGTGTCCGTTGTCGCTAAGCCACAAGCTTCATTCGGTTCCTACCAAGCCCCTTCGTCATCTTTCGGAGTAAGCCAGACCGTCGGTGCCTACAAGCCTGTCGTTGCTGTTACGCCTAAACCACAAGCATCCTTCGGAGCTTACCAATCAAACTTCGTATCGAAGCCTGCCGTTTCGGTTATTTCCAAGCCGCAAACATCTTTCGGAATTAGTCAAACTCAGGGATCCGGCGCCTACAAGCCCGCCGTGTCCGTTGTTGCTAAGCCTCAAGCTTCCTTCGGCGCCTACCAAGCCCCAGCTGCATCCTTCGGAGTCACCCAGACAACCGGAGCATACAAGCCTGTCGTTTCGTCGACAGTCAAGCCACAGACGGCCTTCGGTGCTTACCAATCCAACGTTGTTGTGAAACCAGCAATTTCGCTGTCAGCTAAGCCACAAGCTTCATTCGGCTCCTACCAAGCTCCTTCATCTTCCTTCGGAGTGAGCCAAACCGTCGGTGCCTACAAGCCTGTTGTCGCTGTTACACCCAAGCCACAAGCATCTTTCGGAGCTTATCAATCAAACTTCGTATCGAAGCCTGCCGTTTCGGTTATTTCCAAGCCACAAACCTCTTTCGGAATTAGCCAGACTCAGGTGTCCGGTGCTTATAAGCCCGCTGTATCTGTAGTCGCTAAACCGCAGGCTTCCTTTGGAGCTTATCAAGCTCCAGCAGCATCCTTCGGAGTCAGCCAGACAACCTACAAGCCAATCGTTCAGGCCACAGTGAAGCCGCAAACTTCTCTTGGATTCAGCCAGACTCAAGTTTCTGGTGCCTACAAGCCTGCTGTTGCCGTTACTGCTAAGCCACAAGCTTCCTTCGGTTACTACGACTCTCCTGCAGTGACCCAAGTTTCAGGAGCCTACAAGCCAGTCGTGCAAGCCACAGTGAAGCCACAAACCTCATTCGGAATCAGTCAAACGCAATTGTCCGGTGCTTACAAGCCAGCCGTGTCCGTTGTCGCTAAGCCTCAAGCTTCCTTCGGCGCTTACCAAGCTCCAGCCGCATCTTTCGGAGTCAGCCAAACCACCGGAGCCTACAAACCTGTCGTCTCAACCACAGTTAAGCCACAGGCATCCTTCGGAGCGTTCCAGTCGAACTTCGTATCGAAGCCAGCTGTCTCCATCGTATCTAAGCCACAAACCTCATTCGGAGGGTTCCAATCTCAAACTGTCTCCAACACCGTAGTGCCCCAAGCATCGTTCGGCGGCCTCCAAGGATACAGCCAGAGCGCCTACGTAAAGCCGGCAGTAGTGCAAGCAACAATCAAGCCCGCCATCAGCCTGAACGCCGTCGGCCAGGGATCCACCTTCGTTCAGACGCCGCAGGTTCAAGTCGTCAACCGATTTGCGCAGACCACTGCCAAGCCCGTGGTCGTCCCATCGTCACAACTTCAACTGTCGTACCTGCCACCGAAGCCCCAGATCTCCGCAGTCTCAACCACCGTCAAGCCGCTAGCTGTCGCTGTCCAGCCCCAGGCCAGCTTCAGCGGATTCCAGTCAACCGTGCAGAAGCCCGCAGTCGTGACCACATCCTTCAGCCAGTTCGGACAGCAGGCCGTCCAGCCCGCCGTCGTTCCCTTCGTCTCCACCACCCTCAGGCCTCAGGTGACCGTCGCCCCCACCAGCTTCCCAACCCCAGCCATCAAGAGCCCCGTCTTCGTCCAAGCCGTCCAGTCCACGGCCGATGACGTCAACCTCGAGTACCTGCCCCCCGTGGGCGCCCAGATCCCAAGCACCGCCGCCCGGTCCTCGGGCGCGGTTCACTACACCGACGCTTCGCAGTCGGATTTTGAGTTGGCATCGGCTACTGCCAACCAAGTAGTCGATGCGGCTCGTGGGCTCTCCAGCGGAGCCCAGGAGCAGAAGGTTGGAGGATTTTTAGGTTTAAGTGAAGATACGTTCGCCGGTCCCAGCGAGTCGCAGCAATCCCGAGTCGTCAGCTCCCAGCTGACAGTTCTCGATCGTGACGACCTCGCCAGCGACGACGGCTTCGACGCCGGCCACTCCCAGGACCAGTACGAGTCCGAGAGCCAGAACTACGAGCAGATCCACGAGGCGGTCAACCTAAACGTCGACCTCGAGGCGGAGCCGTCCAACTACGAGACCCGCTACGAAGTGGTCTACCCGGCCGTCGGCGAAGACGCCCCCGTCCAGGAGCCGCAGCCACTCAACCACGAAGAGCAGCAGGCCCGCCAGCTCGAGGAGAAGGCCGACAGCGACAAGGAAGACAACGCCGTGCGCAGCCTGCAGCCAGGCCCGCACGACGGACCGCACGTCAACAAGCACTCCGACCAGGAGTACAACGTCTTCGACTACGACCAGTACAGCGCCGACGCGCCCGACGGTACCGAGGCCTAGGCCCGAACACGTTCAATTAGCACAACAAATTGCGACGCCATGTCAAGTCATAGATGTATCTTTAGGAATTTAAGATTACCGTTTAGAGACCGAAAAACAAAAATAAACAAAAGTAACGAAAATTGAATTGTTTTTCTCTTTTTTTTTTGGAAGCGTCATTGTCTGGGAGCAGCGTCGGAATGCCGGTCCGCGCAATTAATCACTTCGGCGGCGGCGGAACCCGTTTGGCGTTAATAAACGGACGCGGGACGCGTTGGATGTTCGAGTTTTTGTTTTCTTCGTGGTTTGTGGAATTCCGCTGAGAGAGATACTTTCAGCCGTCAGATGCGCACGATGTTAGGCACCACACCCACGTTGCTATCTCGTGTGACCTTGCGGAGCTTAGGAGATGCGATCTGTTTCTAGCCCGCGGCAATTAGAGTGACATGAAGGCTGACAGGCGTCTTCGGCAATGGCTTTTTGTGGAACGTCAATTGAATCGTAATCATGAGGTGGGTGAGATTCCGCAGTCTCGAAGACAGGTTGATGGATGAGATTGTCCAATTGCGCAATGGGCTTTGGTAAGACTTTGTTTTCTTGTAAATTCTTGACAGAAAGCGAGGACAACAGGTTACTGATCTTCCATCTTTTTTTAAAGGTTGATCTTATTGATTTTGTGAGCATAGGTTTTTGGTTGAGAAGATGACCAACCCTAGAAAACGTAACCGGACTGCGGTTGGTTATCCCATCAGAACCATCGGCGACGAACCGCAATAAAACGTGGATCCTGCCAACCAGCCTGGAAGAATTCTTACTCCGGGACGAAGGAATTGGTATGAATATTTTTATGGATGGCGCGAAGAAGCTAGGCTCTGGCCCTCTGGACTTTTTTTTTTTATCTTGATGGAAGGACGGGGACTAGCTTGCTAACTGCCAACGGGAGAAGACGCGAACGTGCCGGAGCAGAAAAAATCATCTAGCATTCGTCGTTAAAGATGGACATTTTTGTGCTGCGACAATTTTAACTTTAGAATTTAATGTCGTGAAGATATTCGATAAGCCCTAGAGATTTCTTAAAATTTTGGAAAATGCAATTAAATAAAATTGTCTTCTTCGTTTAACGATTCCTTTCGATCGTAAAAGTGTGAGAACTTTTTATTTACCAGGGCTTATTGAAACTTTGTAAAGGCGATGAAAAAAGAATAAGTTGGTTTTAATTTTTTTACTGAGCAAAAGTTCCGATAGGCAAAAAATTAAGAGGCATTTTCGTGAGTTTAGACAATAGAAAGCTTATAAAAGAGTTACCGAATAAACAGTTTTTATGCCTATTCTAAAGTTATGAGAAAAAATCTTTACTGTTGTTTTCTGAAAGTAACAGAAAGCTTCCACGGTACCAATAAGACTGAATAAAGTTAACAAAATGCTGGATGCTACATATGGCTGAAAATTCATTTTCATATTCTGAGCTTTTTCTTTTTAGCAAATATGAGTGATGGAATCGATGAGGAAAGAACACCATTAACAGTTTTCATGCAAACCTCCAACGAACGACTGACAATCCTTCTGGAGTACTTCTGTCATGGAAAACTTTCGCAATCCGCCGAACGGATTCGCCAATAAACCGTAGGTCCTCTTCATGTGTCAAATTATAAGGCGCCTAACACAATGTATGGACTGTTACGCAGATAATTTTTCTTAAATTTATTTTGCAATCGATGAGCACGGCGAAAGGTTCCACTAAAAAATTACTAAACAAGAAAAGCGGTACCAAGGAAAATGGAAACCATGAAAGTTAGCAGACTCCTTTTGATCGCTTGTAAGATACTTCAATGTCTTCCCATAAACGTAATGCAGATGATTCCTAAAAAAACAACAAAATTTTATACAAAAATAATATTATTCGGTAGCAATATCGTTTCACTTCTTAAACTCAAAAAGAAAATTTATTAATTTATTCAAAAGGAAATTTTCCACAAAATCCAAACGCAATTTGACTATTTTATTGTCTTCCTGATTCTATAATTCCATCGTCTGCGATTATGGTCATGGTTAGTTCAAGATTCGCTCCAACTTCAACTTAATCTAATTCCATCGATTACAAATCAGATAATTTTGTCTCCGTGTAAAAAATAAATATTTTCTTTTTGTTGACCAGTGTTATTAGGTGGCATAGAGAGAACGGCTTACAACAATGAGACAAACTAGAAACAGTTGTTTTATGTAAGATTTTGCTTAATAATGCTGAAAAATGAATATGCAACTATTGAAAGGCTACAAAACTAAAAACTAAAGGCTACAAAAAAAAATAAAACTAAACTAACTAAAAAAAAAAACAAAACAAAACAACGTGTGAGGTTAAATGAAAACCGACGGAACAATAATACACGGATATAAGAAAAGAAAAAAATCCTTAAATGAAACAAAGAAGAATGCACCATGTCCTTTCCCATATTAGCTACCTTTAAATAAAACTGATACAAGAAAAAAGATTATAAGAAAAAAACTGATATAAGAAAGTATGTCCTGACCAGCGTTGCTAGATTTTTTTTTTCGGGCTTGATTTTTTTTTTTTCGGCGTTGAAACTTTTTGATTAACAAAAATGGTATTCGGGACATAAAAACATGATTACTTATCCTTTTAATAACATACATAACTTTTTTTTAAGTTTTTTCTTTAATATTGTAGGGTCCAGATTGAATTGGATGAGTAATTTAGTAAAGTGTAGGGTGTGGCGGCAAAACTAGTGTTGGTCCATAGTGCAACCATCGTCACTGAGTTGTTAAATTTTGTAACATCCTGTCACGAGACAAAAGGATTTGGATGCAAATGCGAAACTTACTAATTGAGTTGATTTAAGGCTTGCTGTTTCGTTCAGCAACGTGATTAACTAGCTTACCAATATTTTGTATGTGATCTTAGCTAGAGTAGGGCAAATTCAAGGCACAAACTCCATTGTTTCGCTAACTGACGAGTTCCCGCAATTCTGCAAGTATCCGATGAAGGCAGACCAAGCTTAAGAGTATGGTATTCCAGTAGGCAGGGTTACAATTCGCCCCAGATAGCTTCAAAATTTGTTATGAGTAATTTAGCTTTCATTAAATTTACTGAACATTTATTTCTGCCATCCGATCATTTTAAATTTAATTGAGAAACGTAAAATTTAATGAACATATTCTTGGAATAATTTTTTTTTCTGAAACTGGTTTAAAACTTGGGCCATTTCTGTGCAGCGGTGTTTTTAACATTTTCGACTAGCACGTCCAAGTGTTTCAACAAATTATATTTATCATCTAAGTTATTAATTGAAGCATCGCCTAACAAGTTTAATACAGATACAACATTTTTCAAGACTAATGAAATTTTTCCGGCTTAAGAATTTAAGTTTAGCGAAAATGTTTTCATCTGAACGGAAGAGTCATAATAGGTCATGCATTTCTGTTAAGGGAATATCATTTCCGAATGAAAAACCTTTTCAGTTGCTTTCGGACATAATCCTAGCTTATCAAAGTAACATTTCAAAGCAGCCAAAGATTTAAAAAGCTATTTTTAACACAAATATATAAAAGGCTTCGTGTTAGTTTTGAGTTTTTACTTTTGGTATTTAAAGTGTAGAGTAAATTCCTGTATTTTGGAATATCCATTTTATTTTTGCATGTTACAACCAGATTCCATGCATTAAATGGACAATTTTTACACATTTTGCTTATTGATCTATTGTCTAACGTTAACAATAATCTCAGACAGCTGGGGTTTTTTTAGAATTTTTATTAATTTTTTACTGATATCACCTCGAAAATCGAGATTTTTAAAATTGGAGGGTAATGTGGAATACTATTTCCGAATCAAAATTAAAGATTCAACTGAGAAAATTAAGCATAGGTCTTTCTTAACTCCAATTATAATATATTTAATATGCATTATATTGTCCTGTATTGGCTTAAATGCAGGACCTTGAAAAAGAATTCTGCATTTTCGCTTGTAAATCCTCTGGCTGTATCAAATGATGTTTCAGTTGGAGCATGACTTCTTAGCATCTCTTATGGCCCTTAAGAGACCTGTATTCCTTCCCATCTCATACGTTTAAAGTGGAAAAGCTTTTTTGCTACTTGAAATGCAAGAGAACGAATCTTCTAAAGCAGTTCCGAACAAAAATCCTAAGAAATAATAGGCGGATGGTAACAAATAGTATTCCACATTACCCTCCTCAAGGTATTCCACATTACCCGACTTGGAAACTATTGCAAAATATATCTAAAAACTAAACGATTTAAAGCAGAATTATTAATCTAGATACGTATTCGATTACAATTGGACTTACACACTTGAAGAAACTGCACATTTTTCCTCCGAAAGAAACTCATATAAAAATTAACAAAAAAAAGTCTTGCATCTCTAAATAAGAACTTTGACTGACTCAGACACACCGGTTGGTAATATTAATAAAGAGAAGACTGTAACTTCTTTTATGCTGTTTACATTCTGAGAAATTTAATGCAAGTAGACCTTCTGTGGTTTAAAAAATAAGGCAGTATTCCACATTACCCGCATATTCCACAATACCCAAAGTTACTCTACACTATTTTTTTTTTAACTCTTAAGTTTTGAAGTAATTTTGGTTAGTCCGGTTGATCTTATCATATCATCTGTCATGATTTCTTTTATATCTTTTAGAGAATAAATAAACCTTTTCAAAACAAAAAAAGGTTTAAAATCGGATCACGAGAGACATTCTTTTGCCTCTCACTCTATGTGTTTGTTGTATTGAATGAATGCCAAAAAGAAGATCGAAAACTTTTGCAAGATAGGAATTGACAAATGTATTAAAAGCAGGACTGTGGCTGTCCCGCGCGGGACATTTAAATATGGGCTAAAGATCGGGACGTCTGACAACGCTGCTCCTGACTCTAATGTATACCTTAATTTATTATGAACAATAATACGCTTAAAAGAAATTGACCCTTGAATAAATCATGCTATTTTATACTGCACAGTACCTCCTCAAAAAAACATAGCCAGAAAGAATTTATTCTATTATGCATTTCAATTTAAAACGCTGCCATTAACAGCTTAAATAAATGATGTTTTGATCGTTTATTTTCATTCAGTTCGCAAACTTTTGCATTGCTTAATAGAAATTATTTTTTCTGTATACGTTATTCTTTTCTAAGAAATTGTTTTCTTATATCCTCATAAAAGAAAAATAAACAAACGGTTAAAAGAAAAAGATTCTTTGCATTTTCAGTTTTTCTTATATCCGTTAAGTACTGTATGAAGAACTGCCAAGGCAATTGCTACAGAAACAAGTCGAAGATGAAGGTGGCATTTACACGCAGTAATCAATTTACTGATTAAGTATGTAAACTACGTTCATGAATACATTTCTGGCATTTTCTGAAAGCAGAAATTTCTCTAGTAATTTGATTTGAGTATAGCCTTTATTTTTTGCATAAAGATTATAGGTAGCATATTTCTCTGTTTAGTCGATGTCTTGTTTTAGCAAATCAATTATTTGAAGAGCAGTTAACAAATTTCTAAACATGGAAAACTCTGTACAACTCCACAAGATTTGGGATTGAACGAAAGCTTATTGGAATTTAGCACGCAAACATATTTTAGGAATGTCGACATAAAGAAATAATATTGTTTAAATAGATCCTTGAACGAACCAAAGGTGAATCTGTATGTATTGTGATTCAAAGACATCAACAAAAATGAGCTACTGGGGTGGGTAAAAGTTTTTGATTATTTTGCGGTAATCCGAAAGATTTCAATGGAATGGAATGTCAAGAAAAAACCTGATTTTTCTTTCTATATAGAGCATTTCATAGAAACCTTTCAGATTACCGTGATTTTTTTTATTTTACCCCCTGTATACTTCACATGAAAAACAGTGTTAAATCTTCAAGTTTTCATTCACATCGTCGGTCAATTATTTATTCCACATAAAAAATTCGTTTTCAAAGTGGTCGGCCAGGTTTAGATGGCAAATCGATTCTCTTCGTGAAAATATAGTCTACTATAGGAGGAGGCCAATTTTTTTTATTGTAGTATAAACGAAAACTCTTTCATTTGTAGAATTAAAGTCTACGGCTATTGGGCCCACTTGAGAAAATATGACTTTAGGCAAGGTCATTTGTTCGTTGACTAATTGAGTGATATGGACGTGATCCGATTGTGATTCCAGGAGGATGGAACTTTGTTTGGTGTATATGCCACACAGCAATAAACGCAATGGACACTCCACATCAGATGTTTGATGGCAGAGGTATTAGAGCTGCATTTGCCAGTACAAATTTGTGGGGTTTTACTAAAATCGCAGGTTTATACTAGTAAATTATTGCTTAAAATCAGACAGCAAAATTATATACACAGGCCTTCTAAATAAAGAAGAAATGTGTTATTACTCGAGCTAGCTCTATTTATTATATTACTATAGCTAGCTCTCTTTCAAATCGGTTCTAGTACAAAAAAACAACAAAAATTGTAGTTTATTGGTGTTAACATACAATAAAGTTATTAAAATATAAAATGTTATATCGTCTCAGTTAACAAAAAAGAAGTTTAATCAATAAGACCGAGCTATTGATCTGATGATGATTACAGCCAAAAACTTAAAACTAATTTGAGACTAAATTAAATATTATAGCCAGCTGTGGAAATATTCTCGAAATCAAAAATTGTATTCAACAATTTCTGCGGGCTATTTCAATCCAACTTGTGTGGTCAGCAAAACAACTATTTAAAACTCGATTTTATAATAAAACAGAAATATGTAGATGTAAATTAAATAAAACAACACGGTTAGACAAATTTAATTATGACCGATAGTTTCTTTTGTGAGATAATTTGTGATACAAATTTGATAATTGGTTTCCTGGGAAAGTTGTGGTTTAACATTTTGAATTGTTAACCAAAAGATCAGAATGTTTTATAACCGAATTAGCAGTTGGAATCTAACTCGGAAAATTTTCTTTTTATTTTGGGTATAGAATTACGGGTACAAAATAACAGAGATGTAAAAGATTGCAATCTTTTGACTAAAAATCAATTGAATTCATACCTTTAATTTTTCAATTCATAAATTAAATCTGCGAACTAGACTGCAGCATTGAAATCTCTCATTCTTTTTGAAGTCTTGACTGGAGCAATCTTTACGACCAATCAATTTAATGTAAATGAAGAAGCTAGGCTGGCCCTGTATGGGCTGCTACACTGACTATTTATTTATTTTTTTTCTTTAGTTTTCATAATTGGTTCCAAAACAATTGATCGTTTACTTTGGATAGATGCAAAAACAGTTGCAAATGTTGTTAGTTTTATACTGAATAAGTGGTCAGGACTGTGACTAGATCAAAAACTCAACACAAACTACTTGCAGTGTTTGACAGATAAATAAAAAATTCACACATCAGTTCAATTTAAATTACGAGTTCTGTAACAGAGTTTTCACAACAAAACAATATCTGTAGGACCTGAAATATGTATGCTCTTTTTCTCCAGAAACACTACACAGAAAGCCTCGGTGTGGCTCTTTAATTAGGATCAGAATAAAAACTACGCAAATCAAATCAACGATTCCCATATATTTAAATTTTATAATTCCCCAATATTGTAATTCAATGAACGATGCAAACTGAACTAAAAACGACACCACTTTGAAACTACAAGAATTTTTTAACAACCAACTTCGAAATCACGAAAATCGGAACGCCTGCCGCACAGTGAAAAAAAAAATAAAAAAAAATTTTGTCTTGTTTGGAAAACCGATATGATTTTTAGATTCTACATATATAAAAACCTAGAAAGCCAAAATTTTGTGGAGTTTGGATGTTCCGTTCGATTGTACCGTTAGCTCAAAGTTGAGATTTTAAAATGCATAGAAAAGTATGCATTTTTTCAAGCATTTTTGGCGCTAAATATCTTTGTACATATGCTAAATACTAAGCTTACATTCATTGTAAAGGGTACATTTTGGCCTTTTAAAATGTATTCACATCTTTTTGATACCAATCTCTCAAACTAGGCTTCTGACTGAGGACACTTTTTTAGATGGGTAAATCAATGTTTGTTGGTTCATAAAAAAAGTGCTCCAACGGGAGACCTGAATTTTCTGAAAGCTTGAAGTATTCTCTTTCCAAAGTTCAAAAAATAAAAGTCACTTTCAATCACTTTGGGAGAACCAGACGTTTAAGGGTAGTGATGTCTGAAATTCTAGTACAATTTTAAGCGAAATAAGTTTTGTGAAAATACTTTGCAAAGCTGTTTGGCGTGAAATATTGTATTGGGGCAGCCGCAAATTACTTGCTTATGTTTGAGAACGAAGAGGTATATAAAGGAAAAGCTGTTAACTAAATATAGTGAATGGGCTAAAGGGAAGTTTTCAGTAATTTTTGAGAAAGATAGAAATGAAGTATCAACCTATGCGTTGCAATCAAACAAAAGAAGACGGCCACGCAAACAATTTGAAGAATTGCTGCGCCAAAATAAAAAAAAATTAGTATCGAGGAAAAAAAAACGAGCTCATGCCCAGGAAACTGCTACATTGGCTACAAATCTATATCCGCGGTATTGCATGCCGGTGACAGTACATACGATTTTATTTCTCGTTTAGCAATAAATGAAGATGTTATTATTCGGACCCCAAAATAACATTTAAGTCCAGAACCGGAAACAAAAGATAGTTTGCCGATAAGTGATGAAGCACAAACACTATTATTTTAAAATATTTGCGTATATTTCCACTTTAGTTTGTAATTTCGTTTATACTCAACTTATTTATGTATATTAGTATTAAAACTAAGTCCTAGAACTAAATTTAGTAATATTAAAAATAATAAAACACATATTTTCTAAACTGAAACCAGCAGCAGCACACATGCTTTGTTCCAAATTTCATCAAAATCGGTTCACGGGTTCTCACTTTACAGATTTTTTTCCACCGCTCCATACAAGTAAAACTACTGTGCGCCGGAACCAGAGGATTTGGTGTGTATTAGGACACATTTCTCCACCAGCCTATGCCATACCAAGACGAATGCAGTTTCCTCGATTATTTCTACTAGATTCACAAAAATGTATTTCTAAGTAACACACGTCACCTACAATTAATTAGGTAATATTTTTTTTGTTTAAGAAACATTCATTTCCTGGTCATGCTATTTCCTTAGTTTGTTCATTTACTGAGAAAATTACAAACCAAAGAAACACTACCATTAAATTTGTCCATTTGCAAAAGTTGTCTATACTTATCTGACTTCGAATAGTTCGCTGATTGTTCAAGAAATTTCCAAAGATTTGTGTCGGTTTTCTATTCTGCTGAGCACATATGTATAATTTCGCAATACTAATTTGTTTCCTGAACAATTTCTAAATGAGTTTCCTGAGGGTCAATAAATATTTTACAAAACTTGAGTATATTGGATGACGTTGGGGATTTCTTTAATTCTGTTGCTTGTGAATTTTTTTTTGCACTACCTTAATGCCTTCATGCTTTTTCTAATGAACACAACTTGTTGATCATCGCCCAACGTCTCTACTTCCAACACTGCTCAGTCGATAATCGATCTTTAAATTTTCAGTAGTTTGAACAAACTTCACATCTTAGTCCTTACGTTGGTGTCTCCTCGGAGATCAAGTTGGCGGGATCGAAGTCCGTCGGAAAATCAAAAATCTACAGATCTTTTTTTTTTGAACAAGAGACTAGGTCAACCTTGACTGACTAACCCTCAGCTTCATCTCTGCAAAAGGTCATCCATTATAAGACGAAAAGCAAACCTAAAACTAAAATTTGTATTGCCCTCGTCCACCTTCGATTTCTAAGAATCTACAAAAATTTTCCTTAAGACGATTGATTTTCTCACGATCGCCAGACTTAACTCAACCACACCCCGGCGTTCAAATTGGACACTCACGCTCGAGTTTATTACACCCTACCAAACAAGATGTCTTACGCAACGACACCATTCCGAGCACTTTACAGCCCTCGAAAACTTCTCATCATCTACATCATGAAATCCATGACAACGTCTAATTAATCAACCCGGCTTCCGCATCTACGCAAAGACCATAAATCGGTGTTTTAACACCGAATAACTCTGCATGAGGTGCGGGCTCATAAAACCACTTTGAGTGTACGCTTAATCGGCGCTAATAAGCTCCCAGCTAACTACTAGCTTAGACCAAGACCAGTTTTGAGTTTTTTTAGACCCCCCGCCAAATTTAGACAGAGACTAAAAAATAATGAAAAAAAAAAAAAAATCCCCAAACAAAAATTCTCTAAATCGGTCGATTCCCGAAATCGAACACCGCCGGCATCCCACCCCACCACGGAACTAGTTCCTCCAGCGGCATCTGAGGTGATGAGCTTACGCGCGGCTCTGCGGCAACGCTCAGTCTGAATCGACGCGTTCGAAGTTTGTGCGTAGTCGACGGCATTCGTTTTTATTTTTCTTATTTTTTTGAGAAGAAAAAAAAAAGTTCATCTGTCACCAATGAGCGGTCTTGTATTTCGGGTAATGTGACTTTTTAATTAAATGGTTGCGGATCTCTAAATCGCGGATTTGAATTTTATTCACAGGTCTGTCTTCTGGCGGCTCTTTGCTGGCAGAGCGGCGTCGCGGAGCGATCGGCGAACGGGTACTTCTACGACAAGCCCGAGGGGACGCTCTTCGAGGAGGGACCAGCGGAACCGATATCGTCAGCCATCTTTCCACCGCAGCAGGTGTCTTCTTCGCTGTCACTTCAACCACCGCAGCAAGTCCCGTCGACGCTGCAACTTCAGCCGCCACAGCAAATCCTGTCGACGCTGCACCTTCAGCCACCGCCGGTGCCGCAGGTGCACCAATCTCTGGACACCGGACTCGAGATTATCCCGGCGCAGTTGGTCTTCGAGAACACACAGGTGGTCAACCAGGGCGTTGGTGGAAGCTACGAAAGTGGCGGGTACCAAACTGGCGGCTTCGAGAGTGGCGCCTTTCAGAGTGGAGCTGTGAACTCAGCCCAACAGGTATCCCAGCCAGTGGCGTTTTCGCTGCAAGACGGGACACAGGCGTACAATAGCGTCCAACAGCCCTGCGGTCCGGAACCAATCGTTGCTCAGTTCAATCCCGCGTTCGTTGACCTAGCCGGAGGCGGTCCTCTAACGCGGCAGATCACCACGTGCGGCCCCAACAACAACTGCCAGACGATCACCGTGCAGGCGGACAAGAATCGGCATCTAGGCGTCCTCCAGGCTCAGGGAAGATCGAATTACTTCACGAATGTCCAACAGAGCTACCAACCCGAGCCGAGGACTGCCGGTCGAGGACTCTACGCCGACGCGATTGTCCGGCCGCCAAACCGCCGGCTAATCGAGTACACTGAAGAGCTGCAGGACGACGCGTATAATTAAGGCTTAAGCTCGGGTCTTCCCCGATTCCCCCCATTCCAGTATTTTTATGTTTGGTGAATAAATTGATTTACGGGGTTTTTTTTCCTCTTAATTTATTAACTTCAAATGGCGTCTTTTGTTGATTTTGTAAATTTTTGAATTAATTAGACGGGAACCGGTTTTCGGTTGCGGTTTGTGACCCGGCTGCGAACGACGACGCTGAAGATGATCTGATAAATTTTTTTTGAATTTCCGTAAAGATTTTAATTTGTGTGCATCTCTCTCACTTTGAATTAGATACAATTTGTTTCGTGTTATCAATGAAAGTTGTTAGAAAGTGAAGGTGAGTGGTGTGACTTTTTTTTGGGGAGGTCCGCAACGACGTAATCAATTTGCTAACGAGGGAGAGCTCGTTTGTTTTTTGGTTTCTGTGGAGATATTTTGAGTGTTTTCGACGGGAAACTAAGAGATGCTGTCAAGGCAGAAAGAAATCGACGATTTATTGTGTGATTTCGATGGTCGTGGGGCGACTTGTGGCATCAAAAATACGGTGGAAGTCTTGGAGCACGCTTTGGTGCCAAAAATATGATGTCAGCCCGGATTGGGACAGATGTTTCTCTTCATTTTCTTGTCTGTTATGTTAAACTTTCTCACTAAAGTTGGTTAGGTGGTCCATGATTTAGTTCGGCCGTAAATTCACGGTTTCGGTCTTATGAGGATTTAACGTATGTTTCTGACAAAATTTGATAAGACTTCGATGTATGGCCGTTAAAAGTTTTTTGGGAAAATCGGAGACATTTTAAAAGTTGATTTGATTTTGAAATTGTTCGAGGATTCCCAAACTTTTTTTTAGAGCAAATTTAAAAACGTCTAACGACTGAGAATTATTGTACTAAATTTTTAAAGAAAAAAAATTGTTGCGCCGAATTGGACGATATGTGCCACAGCTAAAAACTGTTGGAAGTTTTAAAAATGTTTACTGTCTGAAAATGTTTGTGCCGAAAATATCTGGCAGGTGAACTTGAATTTTTTTTCATTTAATTTCTGCCTACTAAAAAATTTTAAACAAACTTTAACGAGACTTTAAAAGTCTCTGCTGTCTATCTTTGTGCCAAATTTAAGATGTTGTCTGAAATATGTGATAACTGAAAATCATCATCTTCTGTGGCCTCATATTCTACGTACGGAGTCGCGAGATAACAGAATATTTTTAGCAAAATTGAAATAGGTTTTGGAAATTTGAGACAGTTAATTGACTATTAGAGATGTAACACAATGCAATCTTTTGATTTAATAAATCAATTGACTTCAGGTCGCTGATTTATTAATTTAAGAATTCGGTTTGAAACTAAGGTTTTAATTTTGAAATCACTGCTTTAAGGTCTTGATTGCACCAATCTTTTGGACCATTTAATGGATTGAAATCAATTTTATGGTAGTCCTTAGAATTATGTACATTTTTTGAAGTCAGTCTGAATTCACTACCATTTACTTGAAGTCCCACAATTCACTTGAAATCCCACCATTCACTGAAAGACGACAGCATTCAGTCTTTGAGATTTCAACAAACTTTGCTGGTCTTTGGGACTTCACCTTTTATCAGTGAAGTCTTTCGGGACTCAACATTTTACATTAAGAGAGACTTCAAACTTTTCGTGGAGTCATAAACGGGCTATTTTTCAGAGAACTAATGAGTAAGAGTGCTAAACATTTTATTTTTTCGGTTAACAATGAATTAAACCAAATTTTGAACTCAGTAACCCGACGCATGGATCAAACAGAGGGAAGAATGCTTAACGGTCTTCAAAGTGACAAATCTTGTGTTAATTTTTAACAACAGTTGAGGTTTAATCTTTTTTTTTGGCGCACAGAGAGTTGATCCTCTAATTGAGGTCGTTTATTACGACCCGCAACCTTGTGCTCAGTAGAAAGAAAGTGGGACTAATTTCACAATTATCGGATGAGAAGTTGCTGTCAGTATCCATAGTTTTTTTTTTTTATTATAAACACAAAATTATAACAACGAAATTGAAGAAATTAATGGAAAACGCAGCTTCAAGAATCGAAAGAAAAACGCGAAGTACACTTTTTTGCGGACGATGAACAAGGGATACGCGAGGATATAGACAACAAACACCGTAAATTTTATACGTGGGTAAATTTTACAAAATGCCGATGATATTTCATAAAAACTAATACAGGTAGACAAATTGCCTAAGTTTCAAGCTCCCTCTTAACTCCCTTCCTAAAAAGCTGAAAAGACGACAAACATTTTTCTAGAAATTTTTTTTTGCTGTTTTTCCTCTTATGGTTTATCTAGTAAGCCCTTAGTTCTGAACTCGAACTACAGTGCTCCACAAAAGTTTGCGAACGACAAAGAAATCTGAGGAAAAATTGGCGTTTATTCCCAAACCAAGAAAGAGAACATTCAGAAAATTTTCCCATCGTTCGAAAATTTGTGTAGATTGAGTCTTACAACTTTGGTTGTTGTATTCGCTATAACTTTTGAATGGCTAAGAGTATTGAATATAGTTGAATATAGCTCAATTCTGAAGCCTTATGCTTTGCTCTTTTCAAATATACCTTTCAAACATTTGGACACACTTACATTTGATTTGGGAATAAATGAATTTTTTTCCCTCAGATTTCTTCATCGTACGCAAAGTTTTGTAGATCACTGCACTTCTGATCTATTGTTTTAGACTCGGTTCACATAAGGATTTCTTTGATGCGGCGCCACCGTTTTAGTGTCTTAAAATACTCACAAATCAATTGAGTGGTGCAAACAAACAGCTAATGACGCTGCGTTGACTCCGCAACATCGGACGTCATCTTTGCGGGCAAAAATACTCGCAAGTTTGAACTCCCCAAGACTTCACTGTTAAAAGTTGAATTCCCAAAGACTTCAACGAAACTTTTTTAAGTCCCAAAGACATCAAATGAATGGTAGCACTTTAAAGTGACTTCAAAAAATGCTACAATATTTTTAAACCTACACTGCGCACTGTAGCAGATCTGATACAACTCAATTTTTACTTTTTTCATAAATTACGCCTAAGAATTTTACTCTGTTAGGCTTTGTAGATGACTTGCTTTATATATTTTAAAGGTAATAATGATGCCAATTTATGTACACTAACGTTTTTTTGTTTTTATTATTCTCTTATTTGCAGCCATAAGTTATATAAAAAATGTTTTTTTTTAAAGAAAAAGTCGCGGAGTGTAGGGTAGAACATTTTAAGTTTAAATCAAAAACACTTGACACACGAAAGGTTGTGCTGCGTTTTCCCACTTCCTACGTCTTTAAATAAAGTGTTTTTGAAATGCAGTTAATTTTCGTGAAAAATAAGTCCACATTCACCAGCAAATTGAAGAAAATTTCCAACAATTTTCATAGCATCGCTCCTTTGACAAAAAAACTTCTCGGCAACTTAATTTTCTAAAAACATCCACGAGAGTCTGCAGTCTTCCCGACCCACCACCTGCCTCCATTAAGTACAACAATTGCCTCCATTCTCTATGCCCGTTGAATAGATTTGAAGTAAAAGTTCTATGATTTGATGCAAGAAACGAGACTCTCATATCGAAACAATCGCCGAATGACGAAGCAGTTGATGCATGCGCCTGCAGTCGTAGATACGAATCTCTGTCTCGTTTCTCTAGACAAAGTTTCTGTTTGTTTTCCCTCGTGTCAATTCATTAAAATTTTGTGAAACAAAAAAAAAAAAAAAACGAGATAGACTCCTTCAAACAAAAGTGTTAATGTACTCCGAACACCTAACGAACGTAAAGCTAAAGCTGAATGCGCGCCTTGTGTGTGTGAAAAGTCTGAAAAGTGTGAAAAGTGTGAAAAGTGTTTCAGCGTTGAATCCGCAGGCAGACTATGTCCCGAAAGGATTAAAGCCACCTGTCGTCGAGGTGTGTTGGCGCTGTCACAGGTGACAGAAAGCGCTCTAGCACACACACAGGGTTGAATGGATCCGTGTGCGACGGCAAGACCCGAATCCTAGTTCTCGCTCTCGAAGGAGTCATAGTGCACATGGGTGGGTGGGCATGCATCAGCGCCTCAGGAAGTCCATGTCTCAATGGCGTCCGACCGTTGAAGGAGTCTCTCCTGCCTCCTGGGCAAGTAATTGCCATACACACGACCGGCGAAGAGGACTTGGTACAATGACATTTCTCGTTTTTTATTCGCTTTGCTGAGCAGCTGCTGCCGCCGTTCTTGGCGCTGCAAGACGAGGCCTTAAATGCTCCGGTGTGCAAAGAATGGTCGTCCTCAGCGAATAAACAAAAGTTCCAGGGTAAGTGGAAACGGCAGGGAGTTTAAATGGCATGCGTTTACGCACTTTCCCTGCCGCACCGTCGTTCCTTTTGACTTCAGCAACCAGGGTTAAGGATTCCTGCCGGTGAAAGGATTCCCTTAGATGACGTTGTGGGGAGGACTGCATTTAAATTCCACTTCGTGTGCGTGGATCTTTTGCGGTGTAGACATTGAGTGTCTTCCAAGATGCGTCACAAGTTCTTTGTGCATAAGTGATTCGACAAACTATTTCCATGTCGGTGGTAAATCGCTTGGCAGGGACAACACTAATTAGCCCGTAAGAGTTGTGCTTCCTTATTTCAGTTGGCTGCATCAAAATAGACGTCGAAATGACGTGTAGAAATTTCAATGGTTGCTTGTGCCAACACAGACGCGTTCAGCTTTAAATATTTGTTGTGTCCCATCAAAGGTCACACCTTTTTGTCACATCGCATCTGAGTTTTAGGGTCTGCGTGTGAATTTGCTTGCGTAGCACTTCAAATTTCACGCGATTCAATTATAAAAGTGTTGACAGATGACACTTTGGTCGGTGGGAAAATTGGCTTTTGGATGGTGACCACTGCCGGAGTTGATTTGACATATTAACGAGAATTTAAAATGGTCGACCTTGAGGTCAGTGCGACGAGAGAAGAGAAATTAACTTAAAGAGATTTGGAAGAGTAGACAGGCCACTCTCCAATTTACAAAGCACTCCAAATGATAGCTAAATCTCTCTTCCAAAAACAGGGGTGTGCATTTTCCTGTTTTTCTAGATATTTAAAATGTTCTGAAAAATGAATCGTTACAAAATTCTGATAACAGAAATGCTGCGAACAAAGAAGTCATATATGACTTGGAATTTTCGCAGGCCGGATTCGAATGCGGGTATGGTCGCCTAGACTATTGTCTCACCACTCGTTTGTATGCCAAAGTTAGGATTGCTAGCGATTCGTTGATTTTTTTTCTAAGGGTGTAGGTTTATAGATTTGAAAACAGTTTTTAAAAAAATAAAAAACTTTGCTTAGTTCATTTAATGTCTTCCTTTCACTTCAGAACCGCCTATATTCCCGTTGACGACGGTTGCATAAATAATCTTCGCTGAATTGTTTGCCAGTAGTTTGTCCCTTTTTTCTCGGATGTGTAACTTCAAAAGACTATTTAACTAATTTACAAAAAAATCGCTTACAACGCACTGAAGATAAGCAAACACAGGGTCATAGTCTTGCAAGTCCGTATAATCTCCGCACAGAGATGTCGTCAACCGAAAGGTGTTCAATCAGGTTGAGTCTACAAACTTTGTAGTGGTCAATCAAATGATTGGAATGAGGTTCGTTGCTTTGCCAATTTGTTTTTCTTTATAGCCATTCGAAAAATTATATTTTTTGCACTTTTCTAAGCGTTTTAGGTGTCTGTCTACCTAAAGGATGATACTTGAGCATTAATGCGACCCATCTCTCTAACTTTTCCACTGAGCTCAGCGCAAGCATTTTCAAATCATTAGATTGTCTCGTCAAAGAATTGGTAACAGTGACAGCAAATTTTTGTAGTTTTTCTTCCCAAACTTCTTACCACTTTAACAAAAATGAATCTGAGCCAACTTTAACTAAAAACACGATGTTTCTGCCAAGTCGCCTGTCAGCATATCGACGTCTTCTCTAAGGAGCTTTCCACTGAATGCAGAACCATGTAAAACTAGTCTTCTACTGCACCTCCTACACTTTGTGTCTCCTTTAAAAAAAAACCCAAATCTCTTGTAAAGGAGCATCTACCCTTTTCCACCAAACAATGTAACCGTCCCTTTGATGATGTAAGCAACTTCGTTACATGAGCACGTCTTCAAACTTAATTAGAACCGCCTACGATTGTTGTTGTCTTAATTTTCACACCTCCGCATCGGCTCCTTTGAGTTTTTTTTTAGTTAGTTTGCTTGTGTTCCCTCAACTAAGGACACCCGGCACATTCTAAGGACGATTTAGTGGAGCAGAGCACGTGTGAAAACGTGAAAATGTGAAAATGTGAAAATGTTCCTTTAACCCATGTACCTACATCTCCAGCGTCACACTATCAAAGACCCTGCAAAAAACAAGAGTACGAGGGAAAGAGATGCTTCGAAGGATCTCTTAATTCCTTTTTCCACCTTTTCATCCACACAACGTCCCCCCTGGAGGGACATTCACGTGAACTCACACACAGAGCACTCGAGACTCGGCTCGATTGCAGGTGTGCATAAGGATGTCCTGCACACATTGCAACGTTGTCTTAATTAAAATTCCTTAAAGAGACCCCCAAGAAGACGCAGCCAACTGTCATGCATCAAAATAAATACAAAAAAAACAAAATGTTACTTTGAAGGATTTTAAGGAGAAAAGGATTTATGCAGAAATAAAAATTCAGCCAACACAATGAAGTCACATTTTTAATTCTTATTTTTTTTGTTGTTGTTTTATCCTTCTCAGATTGTTTGTGTCACATGAAGGATATGTTGTTTCATCAGCGAATAACAACGAACAAAGCCCTGAACAATAATTATCCTCCCATTAACAAGTCAAGTTGCCAAAACGTAGAGAAATCAAAAAAAGGACGACGAACAAATAAAAAAAAAATGCAAAAAAAAAAAACGATGAACGACTAACGAAGAAGAGAAGAGAAGCGGAATCACTGAAGTAATTACGCCTGCCACCGTCACTCGTGTGGTAATTTCACGTCATCACAACGAAAACCGCTGCAAGTGAATGCCAAGAAGCTACAACGCGGTTCACACAAAAACAAAAAAAAAAACAAGAACCGGCTCATATGTGCAGACATGTGCACCCTCCATTGGCAAGGGTTGAATGACATTTATGCCACCACCGCAGCACCCACACACACAGAGACACAACGCGACAAAAAAGCGAGAATAGACGACGACTGAGTGCCCCAAAAAAACGACAAAAAAAAAAGAAGCAGAAAACAGAAATTTGAAATTCTCGAAAGTGAAAAGCTCTTGTGAGGAAGCCATTTAAAGGATCCTCCCCCCGGCTTGCTCGAGAATTTCTGACGCTAGTTGGCTTTGTTACTTTCGGGAGTCGTGTCACGGTGGGGCACGGCAGAGCCTTCTCAATGTCACCACACATGTGAATGTGTGTGCAGAGCGCGTTTTGGAGATTAACGTTTTTTTTTTGTTTTTTTTCACTGCGGCTCGAGGAGGCCTTTCGCCGGAAAGTGATACTTGCAATGACGGTCTTAATGCGCCTCAAGATGTTGATACTTGCAGGTGGGGTTGGAGAGGTAGATTTTTAATGCTAAACTTGGTTAATGGACGAGAAGTGATGACCGAGAGGGATCAGGCTAAGTAAGAGGAATGAACAAAACGCCTCTAAGCTGGTGATGGGTATCAATTTCCAGACGATTACCGTTCTCTCTTACCTCGTGTCCGAATGGCGACGATTTAGTGAGGATTGCGAATGACACGACATTTGGCTTTATAGAAGGAACTTCGCTGAGAACTTGTGTTTGAGGCAAAAGGTGGTGCTACCATTATACATTGTGGATGCATTGGTCGACGACACAGCTCGTTGAGTGCCAGCTTTTGAGAGCCTAGCTTTTTCGCTTTACAATTTGCCACATTTTGCCATTATACGAAAATTAATAATGAGGATAGTTAAAAAGAAAATGTTTAACTTTTCTTGTTATAATAAGAATGTGAATAACATTGAGGGACACATGTATCTTGCTATTCAGACATTCTAGTGCCGATGCTTTTTTGTCATCTCCTAAATTTGCTTTTTCATGCATGCAAAATTTCAGAACAAACATAATGGTTGGATGGATTTGCGATTGCTTTCTCTACCTGATCTGCTGCTTATCCATCGCCTTTCTCGATTAGCCATTTTTTTTCATAGCTACAGCACTGTCTTCGATTTGAAAATCGTTTGCAATTAATACCATTTTCGATTTTAAAGGATAAAAGAGGTCTTGTTGCACGCAATTGAATACAACGTAAACAAAAATAATTAAAGCACTGAGAAACAAGCCAAAAAATGTGATCATAATGGTACATTTTTGTGTTTTTGGGGCTAAAATATCGAAAAAAATGAAACGAAACCCCCTCGTAGAAGCCCCCCTCCTTATTTGCGAAGAACTCGGACAGCCACTTTTCACAAGTCTCTTTTGAGTTCAACTTCACACCACCAACTGCGTTCGCCATGGACAGGAACAGGTGGTAATCACTTGGCGCTATGCCCGGGCTATATGGTGGATGCGATAAAACCTCCCATCCGAGCTCCCGTAGCTTCTGACGAGTCATCAACGAAGTGTGTGGTCTGGCGTTGTCCTGGTGGAACACTATACCCTTCCTGTTGGCCAATTCTGGACGCTTCTGGTCGATCGCCTGCTTCAAGCGGTCCAGTTGTTCGCAGTAGATGGTAGAATTAAGCGTCTGGCCATATGGGAGCAGCTCATAGTGGATGATTCTCTTCCAATCCCACCAAACACACAGCAAAACCTTCCTGGCCGTCAATCACGGCTTGGCCACTGTTTGGGACGATTCACCGGCCTTCGACCACGACCGTTTTCGCTTGATATTGTAGTATGTGATCCATTTTTCATCGCCAGTCACCATCCGCTTCAAAAATGAGTCGAGTTCGTTCCGTTTCAGCAGCACATCGCAGGCGTTGATTCGCTCCAGAAGATTTTTTTGCGTCAAATCATGCGGCACCCAAACATCAAGCTTTTTTTTGTATCCAGCCTTCTGCAGATGGTTTAAAATGGTTTGGTGACTAACTCCCACCTCCTGGGCGATGTCACGAGATGCCACATGCCGGTCTAACTCGATGTTTTCCATGATTCGATCGGTATTCGTCGTCACAGGTCTTCCGCCGGCTGGCTCATCCATGGTGTCGTTTTCACCGGCTCTGAATCGTCGAAACCATTCCTCCGCGGTTCGAAGTGATAGAGTACCATCCCCCAAAACACCATTAATCTCACGGAACGTTTCTCTAGCGGATTTGCCTTTAACGAAGGAAAACTTTAAAGTAGCGCGAATTTCGGCGTTAGGGAACTCCATGTTTACACGTCTATAACTGTTGAACGCAATATCCAAACTAATCATGCATGTAGTTTTGTATTTGTAACCTAATATTACTTTAAATATATCGGGAAACCTTTCTGAAGTAGTTTAAAGAATAACGTCAATTCACACCGTGGGAGAGCTTTTAAATGCCATTAGATACCAATAGAACAATCTGTCACAAAAGATGATGAAAAAATTTACTAACAAGAAGAGTGCAAGAACTTGGAGCCACTGATTTTGATGAAATTTGGCATAGTGATAATTTCCCAAAATAAGAGATCGCAACACTTCTCCCTTTTAGACAAAAACTCCCTAAAAGTGGGTTCGATTCTCATTCCGTATTGTGGTTTTGTTGTGGTTAAAAAGTAATAATAATAATAAATTGTAAGCAGTAATGGAGCAAGTATTAGAAACATAAATCTCTTAAATAGAAAGAATTCCAAAAATATTCAAATCTTGCTTTAATTTATAAAATTTACAATACTGCCTCAACAACTTGTCGCGGTTGATTGAGCAAAAATTGCGAAGTTACTTTCAATTATAATTATCACTGATTATTTAATACTAGAATCAGTGGTAGATTCTTAACCAAATTAATAAGAATCCTCAAAATCGAGAGGGTGTCTCAACCAGTTGTCACGGAATCTAATCATCGCAAAAGTATGTGAGTTATGTAAGCATTAAGTTCCAACTTCTTCTCTTTTAAAGTTAGAGGTTTGACAAATAATCAAAAAAGTTGAGTTCTTCTACATGTTAACCAGAGATGTAAAAGATTGCAATCTTTTCACTTTAAAATCAATTGAATTCATACCTTTGATTAGACTCACATATTTGGGACTTCAAAAATGTTCGTTGTAGTCTTTGAGACTTCAAGATTTTTCGTTGTAGTTTTTGGGATTGCAAGATTTTTCGTTGAATTCTTTGGGACTTTGTGAGCAGTTTTGAAGAAATCTATAAGAGTAATGATGATGGAGAAGGGGATGGGGAAAATTGCATTCAATTGATTGATTGGTCCAATCAAGACTTAAAAAAGAATATGAGATTTTAATGCCAAAGTCTAAGTCATCAAATGAAGCCAATTGAATGAACAACAAATCATAATATTCTTTCCTTGAATTCAGGATTGCATAACAAAAGATTACAGTCCTTTACTTCTCTAAATTTTGACAATTTCGAGGTTTAGTAGGCCGAAACAATCAGTTACTTTTTTTTAGAGACCAGGTTGAATCAATTGAGGAGTACACTTAAAAGGAAAAAAAATTATTGCTGCACAATCCGGTCATCTCAAAGATGACAATTTAATTCAATGCACATTAAAAATTTAAAAAAAATAAACACTACCCGAGAATTAATTAGAATTTAGCTCCAAATACGATACGTCAATAAACCTTTATTTTTTAAGCTGTAACCGGGAAAACCTACACGCAAGGGATTCTTAAGTCTTTTAACTCCACAAAACAAAACAACTCACTACGAAAGGCTTTGTAATTTTCTTGTGGTGTTGAGTGTTGTTCAGTGACTAAGCCAGAAATATTATACTTTCCACCTCTTTAAAGACCAAAAAGGTGAAACGATTTATAAATCCTCTCCACTCATTTTTCCGTAGACTCAACTTGAATTTTAATCACTCTAGGAAAAATTTGTTTTAAACGATTTTACAATATTCTTTTTTTTTTCTCCATCGAAAGAAAACTTTCGAGCAAGATTCCAACATACTTAGACTACGGATCTTATGTAGATCTGTGCACCCCACCATACGAACCTAAACTACAAATATTTGTTCTGTTTAAGAAACAAACATCTAATTTATGGTTTTAGCAGCGATGGCGCTTCGAACATTCAATTACATTTCATTCATTTACTGTCCAGTCTGCCATGAATCGTCCCATCAAATCTGCATCCAATCAAAGTGAACGATTGCTTCTCATATTTTCATGTTTGAATTACAATTTTTGACATGAATAAAGTAAAAGCTCGGCACCACTTTACTTTCTAATTGCCCCTCAATCAAAACGTCAAAAAATACGTTAAATGTCAAGTAAATGTTATTTACGACACTCATGCCACAACATTTTTCCAAAAGCCGCTCTCCACCTCACACAACGAACCGAGTTTATTGGCATCGATTGATCATAATTCCCCCCGAAGCTGCATAATTTCAATTAATTAATCCCAAATTACGTTGATTTATTCAATTCGATGCGGATTTAGAAATCATCCGGTAAACCGGTTACCGGTGGATCTAAAAAAAAATCAAATCTCGTTACTATCTCCAATATTCACACGTTCCTCGGTGTGGTCGGAAGCACTTAGAAATTCCACTTAAAGTTAATGAATCCACTTTCACGAGTTTAATTGGTTCAGTTTTTGTGGGATCCCGGAAGGAGTGTGTTCCAAAAACTGGTGCATCTGATTTCAGGGGAATGTCACCCTAGCAAGCTGCCAAAAAAATAAAAACTGGGTGAGAAATCTTGGTTCTTGATTCGACGACTTTGAGTCGCCTTGAGTCAAATAGCAAACAACAATTTTGTGGTTTCGGTTTAGTGCTTGTAGGAATATCTTCACCGATAACTTTTAACTTTCCATTTATGACTAAGACCCATAAAAATCCTTCACTTTTAGTGCCTGATTCATCGGATCAAGTGGCTCCCCTTCACGCGACATACACATGCACACGAGAGGGGTCCACAACCCCATCCGGAGATTCATAAAAATATGATTTTTTATATCCTTTCGTCCTCTTGTCCTCTCGTCGTCGCTCTCTTATCATTAGCACGAATCTGAAAATCTTGTGCACCAGTTACGAGCGCGAAAAATATTCTATTTTTTTTTATTTTTTTTTTATTTTTGCCACGTCGTCGTCCTTTATGCCATGCGCCCGACAGTCTGTCTGCACGTGAAGCACTCTCAGCCCATAATGGGATACGTGTATATGCTTTTTTGTCCTTGTTTACTATTTGTTTCATCTTTGAGTGTCTTGCACGGGAAAAACGACAAAAATAAAAGGACGAGGAAAATCCCAAAACCCACAAATCCGTCAAATGCAAATGTGTTAAGTGAAATACAATACCAGCCGCTGTGTGGCGTGTCCCGGTGCATGTGTGTCTAAGGTGTGTTTCAAGGGATTCCCAAAAGTTTATGTGTGGGAATAAATCCTTTAGCGTCTCTTTCCACTGTTTCCTCACAGGCTTACAGACTGAAATATGAAACACCGGGAACACCAAAACAATAGGCCGGTAAACATTTGGGGGATGGGTCTTTCATCGTCGTCAGTGTGGTGGAGGAACATCGAGAAATTCATAAAAATTTTATAATTCACTTGAGAGAGTGTTAAATTCGTGAATCAAAATTTTTGCAAATAACAAGGATAAAGGTGAATGTATGGGTGGTGTTGTTGTTTTTATTTTGCTTTTTCCATTTCAATGGTAATGGATTTCCAAATGAGTGGAGATGGTTTCGATACTTACGTGGGGTTAATGACATTTGGGCCGTTCTGTTGGCACGGTGTCTCTCAGGGGCTTTGAAGTGTGTTTTGATGAGAGGCACTTTGGGCGCAGAAAACAACAATCGAGATAGATATTCATTTTTTGAGTTGCAGATGGGTGTTTATAAAAATGGTTGCGAGCTATTCATTGTGTTCAACTGTCACGTTCAAGAAGTTTGGGTTTGAGGCTTTTACACAGGGTGTTTCTAAGCGGAGTTAGTTTTTCTTGTTTGTCAAGTGCCAGTTTTCCCCAAATGTACTTAATTGTACAGTGCCCCTCAAAAGCATTCGTAATTTGATTATTTCGTCTTAAAAATGTTATAAACTGATTAATTTTTGGCGTAGGAGCTTAATTTTTTTTTATTTTTTCCTTAAGAAATACTAAAGACAATAAGCCATCCTAATTTGATCGTGCCAGAAAAAAATAATGAGTAAATATCGTCACTTTTCCGAACCGCAAAAGTATACGTAATTTTTTGAGGCCACCCGATACAACAAGTACGACAGCTTTAGCGCCAAAAAACTATGATGGGCCTTTGTAGAGGGATCAAAAACAAGCATTTTTGACTGTGAGCGGTTTGTTTATCTCGTCTCGTTTAAGAGGTAGGAGCAATTTTAAAGAAAAATCAATCAACATGAACAAAAAATTGTAAAAATATTAGGTTGTCAAATATCTCCCTATCTGGCAATACATCATTTGAAAGGCCTTGACATAACCTACAAAACGACGCTATGCATGATTAGTTTGGATACGAGCTCTATAGCGCTTTGCACATAGCCGGAAAATTCAAAAGACAAAAAGGCGGAAGGGAGATATTTGACAACCTAATATATTGTAGATGTAATACGGCACACAGTAGTCCCAAATGACTTCTCGTTGCAAAAATCATAACTTTTGAACGCATGAAGATATCGTCACAATTTTTTTCCCCCTTAGAAAAAATTTATAAGGCTATAAAAATGGAAAATTTGAAGAAAATTTAATCACAGTTGTGGACTAAAGTAAGATTTTCATAAAAAAAAGAATTAACGAAATAAAACTATAAAATAAATCCTTAAAATTAGTCCTTAATTTTGTGGAAAGAAGTCTATGACCATTTAAGTATTCACAAGTAGTTCTATATTAAAATTGATGACAACAGTGGGTGCTTAAAGTTAAAGAATACAGTTCTGCAATATTTCTTAACAAGTAATATAAGAAAGTATTTTTTCAATTTAGTAGCTCATTATATCCTAAAAATTTTTTGAATAACATATTTCATGACGAACAGTGTAGTAAAAAAGCACCGAAAAAATATAAAAAATGCAGCAAATGAGAAATAGAAAATTTAATTTGTTTTTTTTTTTTTTTTAAATTATTTCTAACGTTATTCGTTTTTATTAAAAAATTCATTGACATCGTTATTTTTATTTTTTATTTCTTCTTCTGAAAGTTCTCCTATTGGCAAAATTTGATGTTTTATAAGTTCCCCACCATGATCCAGAACTTTGTGAAGTGTTGGAGTCAGGAGCTTGTAGCTGTATTTGGCTTTGAGAAGTAATTTTGGCATTTTATCGTTGTCACTTATATCTCCATATTCTTTCCTTATTGAAGAAAAAAATTGTCCAGTATTCGAAACATTAATAAAATGTTCAAAAAGTATTCTGTTTGGAATACTTATCTTGGTATTTAACTTGCACGTTCTGCTCTTGAGTAAAGTCTTTTCAAAACTAATACAGTTTATCTTTTTTTCAGAGTTCATATACCTGCGCGCTCTTACTGCCAAATTAACGTAAATTCGACTGCGCGTCTTTCTGCGTCATTGTTTTTTCTGTTTAATAAAGCGTTTCAGTTAAAAATAACAGGGAAAATTCATCGTATGCAACATTTACACGTTTTTCAGCTCAGAAAAAAAAAAAAAACAAAAAAAAAAACCTCTTGGATAAAAGGGGCGTGGAAGTGGGTGTATTTTTTTACTAATCAAATGATAGCAAAACTATTTATAATTGATATAAGAAGAACATTTTAGGCTCTCAGCTCTATTATTTCATAAATAATCAAAATATTTCCAAAAATGGAAGCACTGAGAACCCGACTTCGTTTAAACAAATTGAAATTTCTCCGAACATTGTGAATAGTTGCAGCTGATGGTTTGCATATAGTTTTACAAATAGCTGAGGTCAACTTCCATTGTCGATTTTCCGCATGATTCGGCAGGCTTTTTTTTGTAGCTCAACCCAAACCCGAAAAAAAACTAAAAAAAGGTGTTATTTTGTTTAATTCATTAAAAATATTTTTCTTCTCTTATTTTTACACATCTATGTATTTTTTTGTTCTTAATACATGAATTAACTAAACTGCATTCAAAGAAATTTAAATTTTTTCTTTACTATTACACAATCGCAAAAATGAAAACAAAGAAATTCGTTTTTTCAGCATTATTTACTCTTGAGCAAAATCGACTAACTTTGAAGCGCTCTAGACGCCAAGATAAAAATCAGAAAATTTTTTTGGTTGCTGTTTTTGAAGCTCTGTTTATATTTCTATAAGAAGCAAAAAACAAAAACAACAAAATAAAACATCGAATTTTGTAGTTTTGCCACGACTTTTGCCATTTGGACCCACTGTGCAGCGTGGGTGCCGTGGCTTAATCGTTAGTGCGTAGTGAGTACCCGTGTTCGAATACAGCTCGGGGAAAAAACACCACAAACAATTTTCACGACCCTACCTACAGCGAACGATTGACAATCCTCCTGGAGTACTTCTGTCACGGAAAGCTTTCGCAATTCGCTGTTCGGAACCGGCAATAAACTGTAGGTCCCCTACACATGTGTCAAAATTATAACGCGCACAACACAGTGGAGGAGCGAAAAGCTAGGCTCTGGCCCTTCGTGGGCTGTTACGCCACTAATGGTAGATGTAATACAATAAGCTTAGGTGTTTGTAAACATAATGCCATCGAAATATTAGTCAATTTATGTCTGCATCATAAAGTTATTCTCGATTAAAGATGTCAGTTTACGAGCCAAATTCGTTATTTGTGGGAGGTTTTAATTTTCTGCTTTCAAATGAAGAAATCTGCGCTTGAGGCTGATCGAATACTCTCAGGCCTATATTAGTGAAAGAACGTGCCGAAAGTGGTTTCGACGCTTCAACAACGGTGATTTTGACGTCGAAGACCGGCACGGCGGTGGAAGAGAGAAGGTTTTCGAAGATGCAGCGTTAGAGGCAAAACTCGTGTCAAACGCAATCGAATCAAACGCAAAACGAATCATTAATCTATAACCAGTTTATTACAACAAAGCCTCGAATTTCGGAAAAAAACGGCGAAAGCAAAGTTGTACACCCAATAGTATGATAGCTCTCCATAAAAAAAGCGACGTTAAGCTAAAAAACTGGGCTCTGACTTGGGTAGATTATTCTTATTGTTATTATTAGTCCCTTCCTCTTGTTATTCAGTTGATTGCTATTTTACGAAGATTTGTTCGAGCACGTCCATACAACTTTTCCTCTTTCAGTCAATGTTAAAAAAAACCTCTAGGTATCAGTTCAAGTGTAAGAATTCTAATTACTACAAGAACTATTGATCCGGAAGTTGGCCCCAGCAGCGGTAACCGCATGCAAAACTATGGCAACCAAACCAAACCAAAAAATTCGGATTCTAACTTTTGTTATTCAACGGATGTGGTGAGGTAAAAAAAAAACGAAAAAAAAAAAGAACAGACCGCAGCACTTTTGTCTGCCTCATCGGGCATTGTGGTAAATTCGTCATGTGAAGTGATCAGTGTGAATATTATATGCATGTCCTTATATTCACACGTTGAAAAATAATCCTTTGCCCATTGAATCAATTGATTTCTAAAAATGCATTCGGTTGGAAGTAATTTTCTTCTTTGACTGTTTTTTTTTTGGCAGTTGTGCGAAGAAAGAAAAGAAAATCAAGTACAAGTCGGTTGTCGACCACAGAGAGTGAAGTAAACGAAACAATGCTGAACACTTCCTATCCTCAACCGATAAAACCGCGTTGAAATGGAAACTAATCGGAAAAACAGAAAATTTTAAAAAATATGGATCAATGAACTGTTTTGATCAGTCAAATTTTGCAATTAGTATTTCAGGAACCAATCGCAGAGTTGGCGAGGCATTCAAAGTCGTCAGTCTCATGTGAGACCAGAAACTGAGCCCAGTCGCTCCACGCCGATCTCATTTTTCGCAGAAAAGCAAACGATAGGCCCCTAAATCCTCAGATCGACAGAAAGTCCTCGTCCATCACCGAAAAGCTTCGCCCTTAAATACTCCGCACAATTTTTTACGACAGATTCACCAATGAGTTCGTGCAAGGATGCCACGCTCTGCATCCTTTCACACACATCTTCCAAAGTGCTTAAGCTCCTTTTCGGTACACAAACGTGCCCAAAAAGTAAGAAACCGCATTACACGAGTCCTTCCTTCGATCGGCATTGGCAACATTTTCAGTTCACTAACCACACAACCCTCTCTCCAACCCGTTCGCCTACATGCAAATGCGGATGCAATGAACGAAAAGTAATGCGATGAAGGTGGTGGGCAAACAGGCAAAAGCAGGGAAAGGGGCCTCAAATTTTGTATCCTTGTTTGCGTTTCACCAAAACACGCTGCCAAAGTCTGCCTACCTCCAGCAGCCTCTGCCGCACACATCCTTGCTGCCGAGAGACAGCCGAGCGACACTTGAGGAGTTTGTCGCTGTTTCCTTTTTGTTTGAATTCTTTTTCTTTTCTTCAGTTTTTCGTGTCGCCCCCCGTCCGTGTTAGATTTAGTCCGTCTCTCTTTCTCTCTTTCGTTGTGTGGCAGCTGCAAATGCAACGTGCAACCACTTTACATGAAGTTGCAATTTTTTTTTCCTTTCGCCTGCTTCATCACCTCGTTCGCATTGCTCGTGTCAGTGTATGCGTGTGTGCGATGCGATTCTTATCCTGGTGCTAAGCCTGCATTTAACGGTGTTTTGGGGGTAGATAATCGAACGGATGTATTCGTCTTGCCCCCAAAAAAAGGGGAAGCGGGCTACCGTTGTGCACAGAGATTACGAGACAAGCGTGTGCACACATCGATTAGGACGGATGGGCTTCACAGGAGGCTTTCGAACTGGAGAGTTGACCCCCGGAGCACCGAAGACAAGAAACTTGTTTGCTTTGGCTTGGGAAAGAGAGGAAGATGGAAGAACTGGCAAAGTGTGTCGATGTTAACTTTGGGATTAACTATGTGTTGGTTTGTGTCTTAGGACGACATGGCGTAAAGGATAAGAGGGAAAACAATCATCGCATCGTAGATAACTTAAAGTTTGGCACGACCAGGAGGCGTTTCAACGATGATGGAGAAAACTGGGACACGATTTGGAAAGCCATCGACAAACACACACATTCGTTGCCAACTGGAGGGGATTTGAGGGCCGTTGGATCGTTGGAAATGATGCCAAATCCAACATGTGATGAGTTTGATTTGGCTGCGTTAGATTATGAGAAAAGGCGACCGTGTCAAGAGGCGAGATCAAAAATTCATGGGGATGAGTTCTTTCGGAGGTAGTTGTGGTTGTAGTTTATTTTGAGGTGTTGACATGTTGACGTGAAGGAATAGATAAACCGAAAATGCAATGGGGTGTTGAGTAAACACCCTCGAACACTGAAACATAAAATATTATCCTTGGAAAGTTTGACTAGAGTTTTGTGAAGTCTGAAGGTGCTGAGAATAGAGCCGGCAAAGGACGCACGGCTCGAGATTTTCTGAACTTTGACGATGCCGTCGTCCCTCCAAACAAAAGTTAGCCTTTCCAGCAAAGGCGTTTTACTGTCTAAGTAAAGCTAAGAGTCTGAAGGTGCTGAGAATAGAGCCGGCAAAGGACGCACGGCTCGAGATTTTCTGAACTTTGACGATGCCGTCGTCCCTCCAAACAAAAGTTAGCCTTTCCAGCAAAGGCGTTTTACTGTCTAAGTAAAGCTAAGAGTCTCTTCTATTAGCGTGCGGAGTTACAACTCCATCCGCCAACGGTAGGCCTCAGGACGGCACCGGCAATGGACGCACGACTCGAGATTTTCTGAACTTTGACGATGCCGTCGTCCCTCCAAACAAAAGTTAGCCCTTCGAGCAAAGACGTTCTACTGTCGAAGCAAAGCTAAGAGTCTCTTCTATTAGCGTGCGGAGTTACAACTCCATCCGCCAACGGTAGGCCTCAGGACGGCACCGGCAATGGACGCACGACTCGAGATTTTCTGAACTTTGACGATGCCGTCGTCCCTCCAAACAAAAGTTAGCCTTTCGAGCAAAGGCGTTCTACTGTCTAAGTAAAGCTAAGAGTCTCTTCTATTAGCGTGCGGAGTTTGTAGCGTACTTGCTCACAAGAAAAATGCCACCTATTACCTCATAGATGTCATTCCTCAAATTAACAACTGAAAACTAGATGTCAGGCTTGCCGGAAGCTTAGTCCTCCACAAAGGAGAATTTCTTTTATGATTCATTCTGTCGTATCTTGTCTTGTCGTCTTGACACAATAAAATTGTTATTTGGAACTCGAAGCTGGTTTTTATTCATTTAATAATATTGCGCATGTGGGCGCAATAATTGGTGAGTAAGCAAAATGAGTGAGAGTAGACGTATTGAAGCTCTTCTATCAGGTGAAGAAATGGGAGATAGAAAACCATCCGATTTTTACCGTCGCCTTAAATCAATCGCAGGTCAATCAGCGATGGCGTCGGAGAGTTTGATTTTAGAACTATGGAAGAGACGTCTTCCAACATTAGTGCAAGTCTCCATTAAATCCAGTTCTAAAACAGAAATCGCCGAACTGCTAAAGATAGCCGACGACATTTACGAAGTTTATCAACAGCAAAGCGGAACATCTTTTTCCATCTCCTCTACTCCAAAACCTACAATAGAAGAGCTTTCCATAATAAACCAGACACTTCAAAAGGAAATTCTTGAAATAAAATCAATGCTCACTAGCTTAAACCTTAACCGTTCCCGCAGTCGTTCCATTTCTGCTCAAAACCGACGCAGGTCACACTCTAAAAAAAATTGTATTTGTTGGTTTCATGCTAAATTTAAAGATGAAGCAAGGAAGTGCATCAAACCTTGCAATTATGTATCAAATCACCCAAACTAAAACAATCTGTCAGCGTAGCGGCGGGTGACAGCCCACAAAACATTCAATGCCGCCTTTTCATAAATGACCAAATAACAAAAATAAAATTTTTAATAGACTCAGGTTCAGGCGTTTCAGCCATTCCATCATCTATTTTCAAAAACCAAAATGTCAAATTTGATCACAATATATCAGCAGCTAACGGTTCCAGCATTCAAGTTTTCGGCACCAAACTTTTGCGAATTAGTTTAGGATTTCGTCGCGTTTTCACTCATACTTTCCTCATAGCCTCCGTAACTAAACCAATAATTGGTGCAGATTTCTTAAAGAAAACCGGTTTAATAGTTGACATAAAAAATTTTAAAATAATAGATCCCTTAACCAAAATTCGTGTTTGTGGTAGCATCTGTACACAAAAAATATCAAGTCCTCGTTTCTTTTGTATAGAACAGAAATTTTTCCACATTCTCAAAGATTTTCCGATTCTAATGGAAGCAGCCAATTTTAACTTTCCCGTAAACCACTCCGTTGTGCACCATATCTTAACATCGGGACCTCTGCCTAGCTCACGGCCCAGGCGTTTAAACGCCATCAAATTAAAAGCGGCAAAAGACGAGTTTGAATACATGGTTCAGTTAGGAATTTGTCGCCCATCCTCTGCACCCTGTGCCTCTCCGCTACACATGGCGCCTAAACGCGAATCTAACGATTGGAGACCATGTGGTGATTACAGAAAGTTAAATTCAATCACCGTACCTGACAGATACCCACTACCACACATTCACGATTTTGTTATAAATCTTCATAACTGTTCAGTTTTTACCAAAATACCATAACATTCCAGTCGCACAGGAAGACATACATAAAACTGCCGTAACCACACCGTTTGGCCTATTCGAATTCACACGGATGCCATTCGGGTTACGAAACGCAGGTCAGACCTTACCGAGATTCATGCATCAAGTCACACAAGGACTTAACTTCGTGTATGTCTACATTGATGACATCTTGGTTGCCAGCAAGTCAACTGAGGAACACGAAACGCATTTAAGAACCTTGTTTCAGCGACTCTATGATTACGGCCTTAGAATTAAAGCATCGAAGTGCATATTTGGAGCACCCAAACTCACATTCTTAGGTTTTGAGGTCTCTAATGACGGAATACAACCATCTCCAGATCGAGTTAAGGTCTTGAATGAAATGGCAAACCCAAAATCACTAAAAGATATCCAAAGATTTGTAGGAATGTTGAACTATTTCCACCGTTTTATCCCTCATTTAGCACGAATCTTGACGCCACTACATAGCCACATAGCTCACCTAAACAAACTTAAGAGTAAATCTCAGTTTTCATCAGCCTTGGAATGTCAGCACGCATTTGTCGAAGCGAAACAAGCTCTTGCAAAAGCAACACTGCTAAATCACCCAAACCAACATGCAAAACTCAGCATCACTACGGATGCTTCTAACAGCGACGTAGGCGCGGTGATTCAACAGCAGGTCAAAGAAGAATGGCAACCAATCGCCTTCTTTAGCAAGAAACTTTCGCCAACACAATCGCGTTACTCCGCTTTTGACCGGGAACTGCTGGCAATATTTCTAGCCATTAAACATTTTAGAAATTTTGTGGAAGGTCAAGAATTTTGTGTTTTTACCGACCACAAACCTTTAACAACTGCGTTATGGACCAAGACGGAGCGAAGCCCAAGACAAGAGCGCCAACTAAATTTCATATCCCAATTCACTAACGATATCAGATACGTTAAGGGTTCACTGAACGTCGTTGCAGATAGCCTCTCACGTCCCAACGCAGATTCAATCGAATTTCTGTCACAAAATCTGGAAGAGTTGGCTAAAGCACAATGCAATGACGAAGAACTCATTTCGCTTCAGAAAACAATAGCCCAAAACTCTTCTGTAAAACTAGAAGCATTTCACATTCCAACATCCGAATCGATGCTTTGGTGCGAAACTTCCAGCCCAATCAAACGACCTTTTGTTCCGTTGTGCAAACGCCAATACTTAGTCAAAAGTATTCACGCATTATCTCATCCAGGCATTCGTGCAACCAGAAAGAAAGTCACCAAAATGTATTTCTGGCCACGCATGAACAGTGACATCAACACCTGGGTAAGAAATTGCATTGCGTGTCAAAAACAAAAAGTGCAAAGACACACGAAGTCAGCCTGCGAGCAAATCTTGGTACCTCCAGGTCGTTTCCAACATATTCACATGGATATAGTTGGTCCTTTTCCTCCTTCAGACAATTTTAAATACATTTTAACAGGCAATTCACGCAACTGGACGCATGTCCTTCCTTTAATAATGCTTGGAATTCGTACCAGCATTAAAGATGGCACAGAGCATACACCATCCGAATTGCTGTATGGTGAAAACATTCGCCTTCCATTTGAATTTTCCGTCCCACATTCTGAAATAGAAATAGACCCCCAAAGTTTCGTTGCAAAATTAAAAACATACTTCAATCAAATACCAACTTACCAAACTAGAATAACGGACACAAACACCCACATTCCTAACAATCTTAACACTTGCGATCAAGTTCTGGTTCGCAACGACAGAGTAAAGAAAGCATTTGAAAGTCCATACGATGGGCCGTTTAATGTTCTTAAAAAACTGAGGAAACAATTTATAATAGAAAGGGATGGAAAACCGATTTCAGTGTCGATTGATAGAATAAAGCCTGTCGTTAAAATCAAGGCAAATGTGATAAACAAAAATGTTACATTTTCTGAGGGGGGGTGATGCTCACAAGAAAAATGCCACCTATTACCTCATAGATGTCATTCCTCAAATTAACAACTGAAAACTAGATGTCAGGCTTGCCGGAAGCTTAGTCCTCCACAAAGGAGAATTTCTTTTATGATTCATTCTGTCGTATCTTGTCTTGTCGTCTTGACACAATAAAATTGTTATTTGAAACTCGAAGCTGGTTTTTATTCATTTAATAATATTGCGCATGTGGGCGCAATAAGTTACAACTCCATCCGCCAACGGTAGTCCTCAGGACGGCACCGGCAATGGACGCACGACTTGAGATTTTCTGAAGTTTGACGATGCCGTCGTCCCTCCAAACAAAAGTTAGCCTTTCGAGTAAAGACGTTCTACTATCTAAGTGAAGCTAAGAGTCTCTTCTATTAGCGTGCGGAGTTACAACTCCATCCGCAAACGGTAGGCCTCAGGACGGCACCGGCAATGGACGCACGACTCGAGATTTTCTGAACTTTGACGTTGCCGTCGTCCCTCCAAACAAAAGTAAGCCTTTCGAGCAAAGGCGTTCTACTGTCTAACTAAAGCTGAGAGTCTTTTCTATTAGCGTGCGGAGTTACAACTCCATCCGCCAACGGTAGGATTTAGAACGGCACCGGCAATGGACGCACGACTCGAGATTTTCTGAACTTACTCCCTCCACCAACGGTAGGCCTCAGGACGGCAGCGGCAATGGACGCACGACTCGAGATTTTCTGAACTTCGACGATGCCGTCGTCTCTGCAAACAAAAGTTAGCCTTTCGAGCAAAGACGTTCTACTGTCTAAGTAAAGCTAAGAGTCTCTTCTATTAGCGTGCGGAGTTACAACTCCATCCGCCAACGGTAGGCCTCCGGACGGCACCGGCAATGGACGCACGACTCGAGATTTTCTGAACTTTCACGATGCCGTCGTCTCTCCAAACAAAAGTTAGCCTTTCGAGCAAAGACGTTCTACTGTCTAAGTAAAGCTAAGAGTCTCTTCTATTAGCGTGCGGAGTTACAACTCCATCCGCCAACGGTAGGCCTCAGGACGGCACCGGCAATGGACGCACGACTCGAGATTTTCTGAACTCCTCCACTGCGATTTCATGAATTGCTTGGTGTAGTGTTTTATTAGCTCGGCTGTTATACCGTCAGCTTCTGAAGCTTTCCTATCTTTCAGTCGGCTTGCCGCATGAGGCTGTCTTCTTGTAATGCTGGAGCCGTCATTTCTTCGGTAAGCTGACCATTGGGCAATTCGTTGTAGTGTACTTCCCATCGCTCGGGATTGCCCTTAAGATCAGTATTCACTGATTGCTAACTGTTCCTGTCTATGGCGATTTCTTTTTACAGCAATTTTCTTCAAATGAAACCAATTAAATGAATGCTGCACATTTGCACATTTTTTTTAATTTATCACCCGCGTGTGTCATTTGGCAATGAATGAAACATGTTTTTTAAAATTGCAGCGCGCCAGCTGCATTTGTTAGGGAAATGTTTGTCTAGAATCCGTATTCCTCTTCTCTTTTTTTAGCTCTTATCATATTCAGAAGCGGTACAAAAACAGTTTGTAAATTAATGGATAAAACCATTAAGGATTTTTAATTCCAATTTGATTCGGAGCGTTGTCCTTTTCAATGCAATTGGAATTAAAAAAAACAACTTACAATATCATTTGATGTGCATCACTCAAACTTTTGAAGAATGTTTTGCCCGCAATGTTCCTTTGACTTTTTCCACTTTATGAATGGGGTCAGGTCGTTGGTCCCCTTCTACTCATGAAAACCTCAATTTCCTATAATAGTCCCTAGTTCCCAATTCATTCCGATTCGACGACGACATCGGCAATAAAAACGACACCAATTTCAGCCCCTATATCTAATTTATCACCTCCGATGGCAACTCTGCTGGCATCACATTTTCGAACGCATGTGTTTTGGGAATTCATTCGTCTTTCGTCTTTCGTTTTTTTGTTGTTTGTTTTTCGTTTTCTTTTTTGTTTTTTGTTTTTTTTTAATTCCTTTTCGTATATTTTTCCATACACGGCCTACGTACGAACACCAGCGCAGCACATTCATCGCAGTGCAGTCCCCCCGCTCTGCCGTTAATGAGGAATTCCTTCTTGGTCCTTGGAAAGGACCACGATGGCTGGGATGTTGATGATGCTTCTGCTGCTGTTGCTATCGATGTTTGTTGGCTGGTTAAAAGCCTACCACTACCAACCATGTAATGCGGCCGGATGCAGTGCCAGCTGTGTGCTCTTCTAAATGCACACTAAAGACCCCGGACGAGAGAAGAAGTCTTGAGAGTCCTGCTCCTGCTCCTGCTCCTGCCGAGAGTGAGAGTCTCCTGCATGCGACAGACACCCGACAGAGTCGCGTTGGCTTTTCCATTCCATTCCATCATCTTCATACGAGACAGAATGTCACTGGATACGTGCGGATAGCCGGCGAGGGAAGAAGAAAATCGTACGCAGGATAATCTGCTCGGCGAGGGATGATTGGGGTGGTGGTAGTGTTCCAGTCGGGCCTGGGTGTGTGTAGTCGTATGCATGCGACAGTGGGCCGGGGTGGGCTGGCCTCCTGGGGGTTGGCTGTGTATCCGTATCGGTGTTGCATGTTGTCAGCCCGTCAGTTGATTTCTTAATTTTTTTTTCTCCACTTTTCCACATTTTTTCTCGTCGTCGTCGTCGTTTTTTTTTTTTTTTGCAAATTATTTTTTGTTCATTTTTTGTGTTCACTCTCCTTAGAGAGGCTTGTTTGTGTGTAATGTGATGTTGTGTGCTTGTGGGGTGCTTCGACTCGGGCTCGGTCTCAGGCTCGGGTAAAATAAATACACCGGCGTGCATTTTTAAGCATTTTCGTGGAGGTTTTTTAACTGTGCACAACCTGTGCAATCAAGTTGTCTCCAAGTTTTGATTTATGTCAGTCCTACCGCAAGGATTTGATGGGATAGGCTGTGCGCGCGGACTTCTCTATCACCGAGTGTCGCTGTTTTTTTTCGGTTTTGTTGTTTGTTTCGTTTTGATTTTTTGAACCTTTCCGGTTGGTCGTGAATGTGAATTTTTGATTAGCACCGGAAGTGAGTGAGTGTCATGATATTTTCGCAGCGTATCCTGTGCGCCGTATGTGCGCGGGAAAATCGTGGTCAACGGCAGTTAATTAGCACTCGATCCGAAAATAAATGTAATCCCGTGCACAGACATATTCTTCCGGGCTTATTACCATAAATCAAAGGGAATAATTGTTGTTGGTGGCTGGCTGATGGTGGTGGCGGTGGTGGTGGAATACGACGACTAAACCGTTGTAAATCACGGAATTAAGTGGAATACGTATACATGTTGGGCAGCATGTTGGATTAGGCCATTTGTTTTGATGTTTTTGTGATTAATTGTGGGGAGTAGTGGGGTCTCATTTTTGGGGATGTTTTTTTTTTTTTTTTTTCGAGTGTGTGTAACCTGTTGGGTTAAGGGGAAAATATTTTTGGGCTTTTGGAAAATTAATTGAAAATAAACAATGTGGCTATTGTTAGATTAAATGCAAATTATTGTCGCTTATCTCTTGAGTTTTATTGCAGAGAATTTAGAAAAACTAATCGCGTTGTTGTATCAAGTGGGAGGGGAGTTGAAATTATGGTGCTGCTGCCGACGGGCTTAAAACGTGCTCGAAAATAGTTTGTGAATTGAAATCCCAGGTATCAAAGGCGGTGAATTGATGAGAAGTGCGTAGTGTGCGTTAAGTGCACTGCGAATTGTAGGAGCCCTTGTGACACTTCAAGTTGTGCTTTTGATGTTGCAAAGTTGGCGTCAATCGCTTGTGCCGCCGGTTCGTTGCGTTAAGGTTAGAGTAAAGTGTAGAGTCAAGAGTCACAGTGGAGTCAAGGTAGATCTTTGCAAAAGTATTGAAGTGCAAAAATTGTCCTTGTATGCCGTTTAATTTGTTGCGTTTGAGGGGCGTTCAAGTTCTTCGATTGACTACGTCAAAAGAAAAACGACGGTTAGCTGATCAATTGACTTAGAACCTCGTTTCATAGGATATAAATGATGTAGTTCCAGATTTTAATGTTAGGCTAATCATGGATTTGGATTTTCAATCAAACGAGCTTAAAACAAACTATGGCAGTGGTTTGTCAAGAAATGTAATTTAATTAAAATACAACTTTTTCTTTTTTGTTGATTTTTGAGGTCGATATGTACTCATTTATTTTGGGCTTTAACTCGAAGTTCAACCCTTAAGGGATTTGTTTTTTCTCCTGAAATGTCCCTTGAAAATGTAGAATAATTTTTTGTTAAGTTTCTAACAAACCCGCTGTTAGTTTTATAACAATCAATAATTTATCTACAATTTGTGAAAGTAAAATTTGTTAAATGAAACATTGAGTTTCTGCTCTCATACGCTAACCCTTTTATGCTCAGTGTTGTTTGTGCACAACATGAACTTCATCTGAGAACTCAAAAAATATTAGCTCAATTAAAACAAAATTTGTGTTAGGTAGCTGCTTAAGACTATTTTAATCCATTTAATACTGCTTCAGAGATTTGCTGGTGCAATAAGAATATTATATTCGGGATCCATTACTTTGGTTTTGGGAAACGACAATCTCAATAAAAAGTTATATTTTAACATTTTTGAAGACTATTTTTTATTTTTTTATACTAAAGTATTTTTTTAATTTGTGTGTAAGTAATGAAAATTCGAAACAATTTTTGGATAAATACAGAAAATGAAAGCAGCAGTAGTACATTGATAGTAAATCTATTCCTTGAAAGGAATAGCCAAGTTACAAGCACACTGGAAAATTCAGCTAAAGGTATTTCGCTTTGTAGATGACTTTAAACAAGAGATCAGAGCTAGGACAGGGTCTTGTGTAGAAAAAATGTAACCCAATTTTTGTGGTCCATGCTTTTGTTTGTTTACGATAAAGTGTAAGTAGAACTCTCTACGCCTCTGATGAAAAAAAACAGAGACCTTTATTGTTGGTCAAAAATATTCTTAAAAGCTAAGACATGGTGCAAGCTCGCTAGAGAACAAAGCAATTGGGCAGCAAATGACTCAAAACATGTATTATAATCAGACGAATCAAAATTTAATCGGTTTCAGTCCGATAGTAACCAATGTAGTTAAGGCCATCTATGGGAGAACACCCATTGGCATTTTTGACCAAAAATACAGGTTTCTGTTTTTTTTTTTTAGTCAGAGGCGTATTCAATTTCCTTGAGAGCTCTACTTACACTTTACCGGTTAACAAGTGTGCTGTAAAAGCATCCTACGGTGTTGAAAACTTGTTTGTTTTTATTTGTATCATCATAACATCATGGGTCTACTTCCGTTCATGTCTTTTTACGGACTCTAGCTTATGGCTTTGACGCAGCTTCTCAGCTCTTATAACATCCAATGGTCACAGCTTGCCTTGTATTATGCTGCTTATCTATCGCTTTTGGCTATTAGCCATATTTTGTCATAGCTTCAGCACTGTCTTCGATATATTGTTTCATCATTCTTTTAAAAATCGTTTGCAATGAATACTATTTACGATTTTGAAGGATAAAAATACGTCTTATTACAAGCAACTAAGCACACTATAAACAAAAATAATTAAAGCACTGAAAAACAAGCTAAAAATGTGATCATAATGTTACATTTTTGCGACTAAAATAAAAAAAAAAATTTTGGGTGCAAAATTGAGTGTATACTAATTGTTTTTTGTTTTGCTCGTTATTTCTCGAGCTTTTAGGTTTTCCATCTTGTATTACATACCGTTCTTTTTGGGCTTAAATGTAGTAATAAAGTGCAAAAAAATGTTGAACTTACCTTATTCCGTTTTTTTTTTTTTCTATAAAGTGTAAATTACACTTACAAAAAACATGTACTCATTTGTGCACTTCACTGTAGGTGCAAAATGAGCAGTCAACAATTTTTTAAATAAATTTTTATCGATATTTTGTTGACTTTCATATAAAATACCTTTCGTCACATTTTTTTTTTTATTCTTTTGTAGAATGAGCCTCGGCCATCATACTAAAAAGAAGTCAGTCGCTCTTGATTTTTAAAAAGTTTCACGAAGCACCATAAACATTACGAAAAAAAAAAACAATTATTTTTTTATGAGGTGTAAATAAACCAAAAACTAATTAGAAAAATGAAAGTAGATCAAGGGAATTATTCTTCTCAGAGTAATAAATGCATTGAAATCGAAGAATGTTTTCGTGAGAAAACAAAATTATATGTCCCCAAATTAACTAGAAAACGAAAAAACTTTTTGCATATAATTATGGATAGAAAGAATGACCGAATACGTTGAGTTGTAGATTTCAACCGAACTCTTAAGATCAAATTAAAATAATTCTTTAAAAAAAAATTCTTAAAATAGTTTACAATTACATTAAGTTAATTAAATTACAACCTCTCGCAAGAAACTGCTCGGTTTCAAACTCTTCTGACCAGTTTTCCAGCGAGTCTGCGTGAGAAGTGATAATGGTTGTTACTGTTTCTTTTGATAATTTGATTAATATTTTTCAGGAAACATCATGACAAAATAATTATGAATTTACTTTAAGCTTCGCAGTTGTTAGAGGAGTTTTAGAAGACCTTGTCGAATGTTTTGAACGACATTCTTCAGTATTTGACACGCTTATTCCTCATTCAGTAATTGTTATTAGGTGTACAACTTGAAAGACGCGCATTGTTACTAACTTCATATATATTCACACGCGCTATTTTTTTGACAGTGACAGCTATTGTATGTTAAAGAGCGTCGAAAAATCTAGTTAATTCCATCTGTCAAAGTATACACAAGTTAATTTACACAAGTTTTGTTCTCAATTTCAAATAAATAATTTTTTTAACAAAAAATACGCGTCTTCCAAGTTGTACTCCTAATAATATAAATGGCGAAATATACCTTTTTATTTTCACATAAATTTCATGCACTTTTCTGTTTTCTAGTTTCTAAACATTATTTTCTTATATTTATTTAGTTTGAGGTTTTTTTTTTTTTCTTTTTCACCTCAAGTCTGGCTTTATTTTCAGGTTTGTCTTCTAGTAATTACAATAACCAAATTATTCAATTGAAAGAAAATTGTTATATCATATCTCTGTACTGTAACCATTGTGAATTATGCGGTAGCAGATTGTAAACTTTATAAACATGAGCTCTTTCAACCGCAGAACAGCTTGCACTGTACGTACTATTTCACATTTCACATGGCATCTCGCATCATTTCCCGCCTCACTGTTCATTCGGCAAAGTTTTGCACATTTGTACTACAGACATATACGTAACAACTTGTAATTGGGTTCTTACAAAAATGCAAAATTGTTCGCTTTGAACACTCCCTCCAATCTTTATCAATGTGTCTAATGCTTATTTATTAAAAACTTCACCCACTTCGTTAAAACCTTCTCGAAATTTCGCCCTATAGCCATTTTTAATCAAAGACACACATTCTCGCTGGTCTAGCCTTCCACCTCAATCATTCACCAGACTTTATTCCAAACATCAAACTCATTTGAAATCAACCCTTCCCGGCTACATCACGACTTAATTGCTAACCAGCATCGCCAGATTCATTGTCAGTTCCCAGGAACCCTTCCACGCAAAACTCCATACCACAAATTCGCTTCATTGTATCATACCATCCCATCCCATCGTCAAGTGGAACTTTCCCGTCTTTGCACAATTGCCCTGCATAACTTTACCAATTTCCTTGGCCAAAAAAAAAAGGAAAAACAAAGAAGAAAACCCATCACTTGTGTAAAAGCAATTACAACCCCCACTCACAGAAGATCCTCTAAAAACTCAGCACACACACACACCATGTTGTTGCATTTTAAATTAGCCCAGAACCGAGTTCTATCCCCGCACAGGGATGGTTCAATTTTTAATTTCCGGTCGGTCAGGCACGGGGGTGGTGGCTGGTGCATCTAAAACCGATTCATTTGTTCCCGCTGCTTCCAATAATCAACTGAACCGTGGAACACACTCTCCGCTTCTGGCTTATTTGTGCCCGTGCAATGTTTTGTAAACATCTCTCGGGTAATCCACCCTCCGAGCCCGCCCCCCACGTGGCAGTAATCCACCAATCTCAGGTTACGACGCTACACATGTCCCTCGGAGCGCAGCCCTCGTCGTAAGAAAGTGCATCGAATGCAACGCCAGCACGGTGTCTGGGAGGGTATCAGGTATCTCTCTGCCACTTTGCCGCCGCGTTGTTGTGTTGGCGTCAGCATTGGCATCGCAGGAGGAATCGCTCGTAGGTTCTCGTAAATACTTCACGACTTGACCGATGCAACGGCGGTGCAAGGCGAGGGGCGCACAATTACCATTGTTTCAACCAGCCCTTCCTTGCACCGTTTGCATTCATTCACCCCACCGCTTATTTGCTGGGGCTTCTTTCATCGTTGAGTGTGACGTCGTCGACGGGCTGGCAACCTTGGCCTACGAGCGCGCCGCCTGCCGGTCTGGGTTGTCTTTTGTGCGTCGTCATCAGACGCAGCGACGAGCACACGCACCTTACTCGCGACTGCACTCGGCTGCATGCGTGACACAAGGGTTGCTCCGGGTGTGCTACACGGGGTGGTTTCGGTGGAAGGGTTGTTAATTGGAATCATGTTGAAAGTCTAGACGGTGTTGTGACAGCGAGGAATGAATGAGAAGCAGAAAAAAAAAGGGAAGAAACGAAACGCTTCTCTGAATGAACGCACAGTGGAACGTTAATTGATTTCCACTGATGCATGAGTATTCTCGGATTGAGCTGCGAGCACGGAGTCGGGAGTTTTGTGATTAGGAGAAGAGACGAGAGATACAATCGCAGGAGAGGTTTGTTGTTGTTGTGTGTTTGCCTTTCGGGTCGACGAGGAGGAAGCTTGTGGATTGCGGCGAATACGACGCCACCGCTGGGTGCCTTTGATGGAGCAGCCAGACTTCGAGTAGGAACTCGATACGGAGATAAATAGGTTTCAATATGACGACGTCGTTATTGTGGAGGTTGAAAGAGAGACTTTGGAAAAGCGAGGAGGAATCGTGAGGGGTGCAGTTTTTTCGTTTGAAATTGACTTTTGTTAATTAGATTCGGAGCGTTACTTTTGTAGAGCTTTGAAATTTTACTGAGAGTTTGACTCGAGTTTAAACTCTGTGGCCTTCTGATAGTTCTTTATTTGTTGAAGACTGACAACAATGTGACTGATGTGGAAGCCAGATTAGGAGGTGAATATTCTGAATGAATAACTTTCGTTCATTATTTCGCTCGTCTGAAACGAAGTTTGGGCCATTTTTATGTTTTTAAGAAGCTAGCACTGCCAAAACAGCTCAGTTAACGGTCTTATTCAGCAGAGCAGTACGAAGTTCAAGCGAAAGGTAAAGGTAAAGGTTTTACGTCACACTAAATTCGGGCTTAAGAACACTATGCCCTTAATTTAAAAAATAAAATGTAGTAGAGTCTGAACCAGTATAAGCTTTCGTAGATCTAGATTTAGATGATAAATATTCCAATGTACGCGTAGAACCTAACTATTTGGAGTACAACTTGAAGGACGCGTATTTTTTGTTAAAAAAACCATTAATTTGAATATGAAAACAAAACTTGTGTAAATTAACTTGTGTATACTTTGACAGATGGAATAAACTAGATTTTTCGACGCTCTTTAACATCCAATACCTGTCACTGTCAAAAAATAGCGCGTGTGAATATATATGAAGTTAGTAACAATGCGCGTCTTTCAAGTTGTACACCTAATAGGATCAGTCAAAAACTTAAAACACCCAAAATCCAAATCTTTTCTTAAAAAAGTTAAAAAAAAAAAACAGATTCTTAAATCCATTTTAACACAAAGCCAACAGTTTTCTGTACTACTGATTAAAACCAATTGGCCGTGGATTGGCCTTAAGACTAATTTCGTTTAAACGACAAACTCCCTAAGCGAAAATTCCCTAGCATGCTGTTGGCGATTTTTTAAGTTTCTTTCTTAGATGCAGGCATTGCAGGAATTTGTCAACAAAATATTCACTTGAAATTTAAAAGTAAAATCATTACTATTTTTTTTTTTAACATTAATAATTTATAAGGTTGTCAAATATCTCCCTTCCGCTTTTTTGCTCTTCATTCAATGCTTCATAAAAAGTGTTACAGTGATCGGATTTAGTTCAAATATGCGCCGTTTTGTTCGATAATCTCTTTCCATCTAGACGGCGGTTTCCATCTAGACGACCTTATTTGCGAAGAACTCGGACAGCCACTTTTCACAAGCCTCTTTTGAGTTCAACTTCACACCACCAAGGGCGTTCGCCATGGACAGGAACAGGTGGTAATCACTTGGCGCTATGTCCGGGCTATATGGTGGATGCGATAAAACCTCCCATCCGAGCTCCCGTAGCTTCTGACGAGTCATCAACGAAGTGTGTGGTCTGGCGTTGTCCTGGTGGAACACTACACCCTTTCTGTTGGCCAATTCTGGACGCTTCTGCTCGATCGCCTGCTTCAAGCGGTCCAGTTGTTCGCAGTAGATGGTAGAATTAAGCGTCTGGCCATATGGGAGCAGCTCATAGTGGATGATTCCCTTCCAATCCCACCGAACACACAGCAAAACCTTCCTGGCCGTCAATCACGGCTTGGCCACTGTTTGGGACGATTCACCGGCCTTCGACCACGACCGTTTTCGCTTGATATTATCGTATGTGATCCATTTTTCGTCGCCAGTCACCATCCGCTTCAAAAATGGGTCCAGTTCGTTCCGTTTATCGCAGGCGTTGATTCGGTCCAGAAGGTTTTTTTTGCAAACATTAAGCTTTTTTTTATATCCAGCCTTCTGCAGATGGTTTAAAATGGTTTGGTGACTAACTCCCACCTCCTGGGCGATGTCACGAGATGCCACATGCCGGTCTAACTCGATGTTTTCCATGATTCGATCGGTATTCGTCGTCAGAGGTCTTCCGCCGGCTGGCTTATCCATGGTGTCGTTTTCACCGGCTCTGAATCGTCGAAAGCATTCCTCCGCGGTTCGAAGTGATAGAGTACCATCCCCCAAAACACCATCAATCTCACGGAACGTTTCTCTAGCGGATTTGCCTTTAACGAAGGAAAACTTTAAAATAGCGCGAATTTCGACGTTAGTGAACTCCATGTTTACACGTCTATATCTTGAACGCAATATCCAAACTTATCATGCATAGCATCGTTTTGTAGGTTGTGTCAGGACCTTTCAAATGATGTATAGTATTGCCAGATACGAGCTCTGTAGCGCTTTGTACATAGCCGGAAAATTCAAAAGACAAAAAGGCGGCTATTTGACAACCTTATATAATACAATTATAGTATTAATAGTTGGACAATGCACTAGCTACCAGGGCTTTCGGCAACATAAGCATTTTAATATTTAGAAAGACGTCTAAACCAGATTTACAATTTAAACTACGGCCACGGAGTGGTTCTGAATTTTTTAGATCTCAATTTTTTTGATACAGAGCAAAAACACATTCTAGTTTGAATAAACGACAACGAAAGTAAGGGCTTCCTTAACATTGACGTGTGGGTGATGATAGTCTGTGGCGCTCATGTTGCTTTGCAGCTTTAAGGAACCATATCATTTTCATGAAATTTCCCATCACCAAATTGCAAAGTGGCTGTTGTATACCCTGAGCTTGACTTGATCTTTCTGTTGCCTCTGCCATTAGCCTTGCCAAAGTAAAAATCATTTCAACGTTCAATTCATGTTCAAATCAATTAAAGTACACTTGGTTGCTGGCGAGCTAGCTGTTTTTGAGCAGCTGGAGTGACTTTCTCGCTTTCGTTTCCCGAAGTGTTCAGGGTCATCAATGCCTTCTACGGTGACTTTCTCACTAACGTCTCGTATTGATATAGAATCTTCAGTATGTATAATTCTAAGATAATTAATTTCTTGTAACGCTCCTTGAAACTCTCATGAATTTCGGAAAGCATCGCTATACGTAATTGGACTCAAAGAATTAAATTATCATCATCATACCACCCATTGTCCACATTATAGAGATGCCATTGTAAAATTGACTTCTCGGAATTTCACATTACACAGATGACATTGTAAAATTTTACCGACTCTTACTTCAGATAAATTAAGGTTATTCGTAATTTACACTATCGAGGGAGTACTGTAGGTAATTGAACTTAAAGAAATATGATTATTAAAAGATAACATTGCCATTTAAAAGCATTGCATTGGGCGGCGTAACAGCTCGTTGAGAGCCAGAGCCTAGTTTTTTCGCACCTCCACTGTGTTGTGCGCGTTATAATTTTGACACATGTGGAGGGGACACGATACACTAAAATGTGCGTAGTTTTAAAAAACATGTAAATTTTTCTCTGAATTCGTTGATCGAGAAGCCATACTATTTGCGAAGATTATCTGGCAGACGGTTTTAAACCACAGCCAAACTTATTTATTTATTTAATGAAAAAGAAATGTTTCTTTATCTATAAATATTATAAAACAAAGTCGAAAAAAATGTTTGGGGAGTTTAATCTCAGGAACTACTGAACGGATTTCCATGCGGTTTTCACCAGTAGTATTGTTGGGTATCTATTATGGGTATGGACTATATTTTATAGACATTTAGGCACAACAAGTTAACGAGATAAGTAAAAAAAGTCGAGAACTGGCAAACTTCTAAGGCGGGCGCTGTCTAAACAGTTAAAGATACGAAAAAATAATGTACTGGGAAATTGATCGTCTCAAAAAGTTCTAAAAAAAAGTCAGCGATGGCATATGTATATCTAGACTCACAATAACCATTTTTATGGTTCTGTAAAAATTCGAAAAGACAATCCGCCCTGTAATTTCCACACCGCTTTGTCAAAAAATCTGAAAAAATTACAAAAAATCGGCTTCCATGAGTAAATTAAAAAAAAACTAATTTCAGCATTCTAGCCCCAATACTTTTGGATCTTTTGGCCAAAAACGATAAAACGTGAATATGCAAATTTCAAAAATCTAAAAACGCAGTTTTATAGATCTCGGGGCAAGCACTAAGAAATAATAGCTATAAAAATATCGATTAGTTGGCGAAATCCGAGAAATCGCTGATTAAAAGATTTTTTTAATCTATAAAATTCTGGCTGAAATCGATGCGAGTCTCAGTGGTGTTTTCCATGTTCATTTCAACCCCTATTTGCTCAACTCAAATTTGCACACAGCTGGCATGACGATGATCGCGCGGAAACGGTGTTGTACGGATAGAGGCATATGAGATGTGAAAAATGGATGTATGTATATATGTACGTGTATATGTTTAAATAAATGTACACATTAGAAATACAGGCAGCGATTAAAGAACGTGGTATTTTTTGTTGGAAAATGACAGCCAATGGGACAATAACATGTCTGATGCGTGTTCTGTTCTACAGGAATATAACAAGGACATTTATTTACTTTGATAATTTCGTTGTGTAAAGTTACTGATCTTTTGTTGCTATGGCAAAACCACCGCAAAATATGATTGAAGATTTGTTGCAACGCGGACAACAACTGCCATCCGATTATGGAAACATTGATCGAAGTACATACAATCGAATCATTCGAAGTCGAATTTTCACAGGATATCAAAATTAGTTCGAGTTAGAGGCAGTTATGGAAATTCAAGTTAGAGGGTTTCATATTTTTTTTTTTTTTTTAAATCTTCTTTATGTTACGTTTTAAAGGTAAACTTCCAATACACGCGCTAAATGAAGTAAGAATGCATCTCAGATACCTATCTGTTTTCAGACTAAAAGCCGGTTATTAGTGGGTGCGCGATGCGACTAGAGATGGCTCTCGACAACGACAGTGTTCGCTCGCGATGTTCGCGTGTAGGACCATGTTCGCAAGCAAATCCTCATTTTTGCTGTGAACTTCGTCTGCTCTCTCTTTCTTGCATAGGTAAACAACAATAAGGGCAACCACTTGCGCTTTTTCTCCGACGTGTTTGCACTACAAAAATCAACACGATATGAATGTTCGCGAAATGTGTTCATCGTCTAGGACCACTATGGGTGAGTCAGATAATGCGAGTTTGCGTACTTGCTACAAGTTGCGAGGAGACATTTTTTTGTCTATTTTTCAGCCAAAGAAATAAAATTCGACTTAGAGGTATTGAAAGTAGACTAAGGCTGAAAAGAATGTATTCGGGTTAGAGGGATTTGAGACTTTAAGGGAGTTTGACTTAGAGGATGGTTTTTGTATGGGAGATTGAGGGGAATGCCAAAATATGGACGTTCGACTTAGAGGAATTCCACTGTATGTTCTGTGGAATTTTATTTCAAGTAAATAGAGAAATAACCTCTCTTTGGCAAATTAAAAAAAAAAATTAAATTCCTGGCCTTATTATTATATGCAGAATACATGCGAGAAGAAACAATGATCAGTACTGACTTATTGAAGCGATTCAAAACGAGTGTCTTTTGAAAAGGGGAAAACATAATTTATGATTTAACTATGTTATTAGTCTACAATAACAAGGGGAACATTTTCTTTTTGAATGCTACTGGAGGCAGCGGGAAGACTGTTTTTGCTGTGGCATCGTCTGGAATTAGACGCACACTTTTAGATGGTGGATGAACTGCTAACTTTGCTTTTAAACTTCCATTAAAATTTTGTAATGCCGAAGTGCTTGCAATGTTTCCAAGTAGAGTAATACTGGTAAATTGATGGGGGATTGCAGTTCAATAATTTGGACGAGGCTTCAATGCTTCACAAAACGTCTAGCAAGACGCACTAAAGCAAAGTCTATGCTTTACTGCAAATAAAAAATCGTAACTTCAAACTAATATACATAAGTGTTGCATATGGAAGAAACAACACATCACTTTCCAATACTATGCTTGAAATGAGAGCACAAAAATTTGAATCAAGAAATGGGAAGGAAAATTTCAAAAATATCTTTGTTTTGGTGCCGAACATTTTAGAAATGATTGAGAAGATATATCCGGATATTGCAAACTTATCTACTAATTCATTTGGTTTGAGGGAGGGGCTATTTTGTGGCAGACAAATAAGCAAGTCAATTAAGTTATTGATTCAATTCTTGCCAAATGTGATTCATCATCAAAAGTGTTTATTTAGTTGACCGCGCTTTAGATGTAGAAGAAGCGGTGCAGTACCCCAAATTATTTCTAAATTCATTAACACTTTCTGGTATTCCATTGCTGGAATACGAAACAACTTTAGATATATAGTGCTGCCTGCGCGAAGCCAGGACGGGTTGCTAGTAAAATATGAATTGGAAATAAACTAATACTAATACTATTTTCGAAGATTAGTGCTGCATAGCTTTGTGAGTTCTATGAAAGAAACTTTTCATCGAACAGCTACCTCAAGTCTTCAATTTTTAATTTTATTCAGTCGCAGAATTTTCACCCCATTTTGATTTTGAGTGTGGTATTTTAACTTTTAGTTCACGGATGTTTACTAAATTTGTGTCTCTAAATTGTTCGATGATTTGCATTTTAATAGACAAAAAATTCAGTTGCAGTTTCAAGGAATACATTTGTCTTCAAGTTCTTCATTACTGCTTAGCCGATGCGCTATTCCTTTGAACAAGGTTTGTTTGAAAGTTTTTATGAAAGAAAAATGAAAATGATTTATACGCCGGTCTGTTAAACAAGAGGAAAGTATGCCATTAGTAATGTAAAACAATGTCAGTCAAATTGTTGCTTAGGCTGCGCTTACAGCACCGTATCCGTTTCATGAAATATTCCATCACCAAATCGTCAAATTGGCTGTTGTATACCCTCAAAAGCTTCACGAATTCCATCTTTGATGTCTTCAAAGTGAAGGAGGTCTTGAATCGACGCTGGGCTGTTGGCGTAGACCTTATCTTTCACGTAGCTCTAAAGGAAGAAGTCTCAAGGTGTTAAATCACAAGATCTCGGTGGTCAATTGTGATTACCCCTTCGAGAGATAACACAGTCCGGAAACTTTTCCCGTAAAAGATCGATGGTTTCGTTGCTTGTGTGGCACGTAGCGCCGTCTTGTTGAAAGTAAACGTTGTCCAGATCAATACCATCCAATTCCGGTCATAAAAAATCATTAATCATCCCTTGATGGCGCAATCTATTCACCGCTACTGTTGCTCCAGCCTCATTTTCGAAAAAGTGGGGTCCAATGACCCCGCCGGACCATAAACCGCACCAAACAGTTACACGTTGAGGATGGAGAGGCTTTTCAACAATAAATCTTGGGTTTTCCGAGTCCCAGATGCGAAAATTTTGCTAATTTACGTAGCCACCGAGGTGGAAATGGGCCTCAGCAGTCAAGATGATTTTTCGATGAATTTCCGGATCATTTTCATGATTTTCAAGGACCCAATCAGCAAAGACACGACGTTGTTGATGATCGACTGGCTTGAGTTCTTGTGTTAGCTGAACTTTATAAGCCTACAGGGCTAAAGCAGCAATATTCTCAGTTGTTTTGGAACGACGTGCATGGGTTTCTTTTCACATCACTAAATTATCCCAACAGCTCGAATTTCCCACCAAATTCTGCATTGTGGTCCAACAAGTTGCTTCACGACGACCCAAAAATGTTTTAGTTTTGCGAATCGTCTCTGCCAAATTTTCATTTGGGTCATGTCACTTATGTTTATAGTAAATTTTAAGAATTTCAGTGGCTTGTTGAAGCGTGTATCATTCCATTTAAGCCACGCTCAAAGTTGTCGATTATATGTAGAACCCGAAGTCTACTTTTTTCCAAGTGCTCCTTCGAGGTGAGCTGTTTACCCTTAAAAAGCAATTCAAACGCCAGCTCAAAGTTAGTGGTGTAAAAAAAACCATACAGTAAGTTTTAGGACAGCAAAACTAAGTAAGCGAATCCGTTTTAGCGACCTCACCGCTTCTAAATGAGATACTAAACTCAAAGGGAATCTCTTAAACATTTTTTTTTGTTATCCTAACTTTCGGTCAAAATGTAAAAATCCAACCCCTTATCTCAACAAACCACCCACTTCTCTACACAGCCAACCAACAAATAAAGTGCTCCGTCGTCTGGTTGCGGGGAGAACACAACTTTCAAACAAATTGCTCAAATCCTTTCCTTAAAGTGCATTAAACCGGATTGAACCTACGCGGTACATCACACCTCAAACGCATAATCGCTGCCATAAATCAACTTCTTAAGTCCCAACGAGTTGCAGTCACCGGCAACCACAACGACAACGACAAGCACGACCACCAAAGACCGAAAGGTAAAAGAGCTCTGCAACAAAAGAAATCAACCCACCGCCGCCGCCGCCGCTACCACCGTCAATTGCTTTGTCCATCGTCGCAAAAGGAGCCACTCTCCGTCGCTTTTGATACTCCAAAGATATTTATCTTCCCGAGTATCCTGCGAATATATTCCCTCTGGTCGTGCGCCAATAGATAATGCCACAAGCTTGTCTCCCACCACCCCCGCCGCATGTCCTTGATATACGACCGAGTATTAGGACGATATTATTACAAGTCGGGCATGGGTCGCCCTCGCCGTCGTCCTCGTCTCATGGGTTATTCATATTCGCAAAAAGGATATCAATTTGATTTAGTGACAGTCGTTCGCATAAACCACTCTGCCAGAATGACTGATGCGCCGCGTGGTTCCTTAATTTCGTGGCTATCTCGTGTGGTTGCGGTTTGGGGGTAGATGGGCGTGTCCTTTTTGGCGCAACATGTAGCATTGAAACCACTTAAAAGCCACATAATTATCCTGTTAATGGTCTCGAGCACATGTTATCGCCGCTTCATGTGTCAATAATTATTCATGGCATACCGACCGTCTCCGACCCACCCACCTAATTCAACGCCTACCTAATCTCTTCCAGAAATAGACGCCGCATAATGCAATGAGAAGTGTCTCCGCCACGACACGGATCCAGGACACAGCCAGAAACGCGTGAAATGGCTTATCGTAGCAACATAGTGTGTGAGTGGTTACGAGCCCTCGGTATGGGCCAGTACGCGGAGAGTTTCATGGAGAACGGCTACGATGAGCTGGAGATTTGTAAGCAAATCGGTGAGATAGACTTGGACGCCATTGGCGTTGAGACGCCGCAGCATCGTAGCAAGCTGCTGAAGAGTGTGCGCAATCTGCGCGAGAAGGGCGCCGCCATCGTGTATGTGATGATCAACGACCCGAAGGCTTTAAGCAATAGCAACGAAATTTTAGCTTCAGAATGTGATACACCGACTACACCGAAGGAACTTGAATCTGTGATGAAACGGCATCTGGAGGCCGACGGGATACGCCTAACCGCGCATCCGTATTCAACACCGGTGAGTGAAACAGTTTTTTTTTTTTTTTTTTTTGTTAGCTGTTGCAGATGTGTAGACCTTTGTAGGCCTTTGTAGTTTGAGACTGGTCCTTGGGACGATATTTTTGGAGGGCTTGTAAGACGCTGGCCTCATAGTGATGCTTGTTAATAGAAGTAGTTCCGACTGTACACGATCCGCCATCGAACGAATTTCCCTTTTGTAGTAATCTATTTGGTCGACTTTTTTTTTATTCTTTTGGTGATTATTTTTGTTTCAATAGATCCTTGAACCCATTTATATTCTCTGCAAATTATTTTTGGTCTTTGGCACAATGTTAACTGATTCTCTAAAGAGATTCTCTTGAACTTTTGTATTTTAGTTATGTTGTATCTTTTGTGAAGTCAGACCGAACTACATGGAAAAGGAATACAAATTGCCATTTATTGTCTCTTTATTTATTCATGCGTAATTCGTGGGCGAGATGCGTGCACTTCGACGGCTCGGTAATGACTCCCCGTTATCTTTACCGTCGACGTTATGCACTCCCATTTACCACCCGTTACCTTACACTTTTGAATAAATTTGTAACATTTTTATACAAGCGGAACAATTCGTTTTCTTTCAACCTCTACAGAAATAATTTAGCAAACCACGTGTGTTCGACCGCGGGGGACTTTCACTTTAAAAATATGTAATCAAATAAATTAATATTATATTTTTAATGAGCTTAACATATTTTAAATGGAATAGAGACATAATAAATTTGAATTAACGAACAAAAGACATTTTTTTCAATGGTAAATTATTTACAAAAAAATCAAAGGTTACATTTTTGTTTGAGATAAGTTGACGAACTTTTAACGCTCCAGTCGAAGTTCTAAGTTTTTCTTACTCATCCGTTAAAGGACCAAAACTAATGCGATTGTTATTTGTTAGAGTTTCAAAAAATTCAGAATTTCATCGAAAGATCATTAGCCATGTTTACGCAGAATGTTTGTTTATGTGCAGTCACAAATTTTACACATTCTTCAACCTTTAGATCTTTTTAAAAAAAATTACTATGATGTGGACTCTACGCTGCAGGGGCGTTCGTTTTGTTTTAACTTAAAGGTGATTTTTTAAAAGCTATAGGAAAGTTTTTCAAAAAAAAAACACATTAAATTCAGAAAAATGCATGAAATCTTTATTTGAATCGATTGTACGGTCTATATAATTTAATGTTTGAAGATTATTTCATGCAAATGTTGACCTTGACTGCGCCTCAAATGGTCCATCCGATAAGTCCAATTTCGGCATACTCTTTCCAACATTTCGGCCGGTATCTCACGTTGTATCTCAATGTTGTCTTCCAATGCGTCAATTGAAGCGGGCTCGTCTGTATAGACATGAGCTTTAACCTAGCCCCAAAAAAAATAGTCTAAAGGCGTTAAATCGCACGATCTAGGCGGCCAATTGACCGGTCCCGAACGTGAAATAAAATGTTCACCGAACTCGCCTCTCAATAAGTCCATTGTTGCGCGTGCTGTGTGGCATGTAGCACCGTCTTGTTGAAACCACATGTCATGCAAGTCAAGCTCTTGCATTTTGGGCAAAAAAAAGTTGGATATCATCTCACGGTAGTGCTCACCATTCACAGTTACGTTACGATTCGCATCATCTTTGAAGAAGTACGGTCCAATGATGGTACCAGCCCATAAACCGCACCAAACTGTCACTTTTTCTGGATGCATTGGTAGCTCTTGCAATGCTTCTGGCTGATATTCACTCCAAAATCGACAATTCTGCTTATTTACGTATCCATTGAGCCAAAAATGAGCTTCGACGCTGAACACAATTTTATGAATTATGAACTTTCTTAACAGAGCACGCATTTTGATAATAAAATTCAATAATTTGCAAGCGTTGTTCGTTTGTAAGACGATTCATGGTTAAATTATAGACCAAACTGAAGATGTTTGACAGTGAAACAAAACACGAAACGTGCGTCAGCTGTTTAAACCAGTGTTGCCAAAAAGATAATAGCTAAAAAATCACCCTTCATATTAATAGAGAGTAGCAATCAAGCACTCGTGGCGATCGGCGATCGGCGATCGTCCAAAGCCAAAGTATTTAGTATTTGAATCCATAAGTAAATTAACGTGAAGTGAAACAATTTAAAAATAAGCATAAAATCATGTGTAAAATAATTTAATGAAGTCTTTTGGAATAAAGAAAATTCCTACAGAAATTTTGAATGACTAAAACTGGAAAAGTTAGCCAGTGAGTGTACAAACGAAGCGACGATGACATGGTAGCACACGTAAAATTTGCTTCAAGATTATCAATTTGGAGTGCTGTAACACCCCAAATCATTGCGAATTTAACTCTTAGATCGACACAAAAAAAAACATTGAATCGCAACAGCGCCAGCGGGGTAAGTCTTAAGAAGAGAATGTGACCGAATTGTAAAAGGAGTTAAAAAATATTTTATTATTGTTATTATTACAAGTTTACCAAAGACAAAATATTTTTTTTTCGATTTATATTTTAAAACTGAAAACGGAAATCATTCTTTGCTTTTATTTTTGCAATCCATGTCTATATTCTCACTTTTAACGATTAACCTAGTCTTTTCTTTCTTCGAAATAGCTGCTGTACCTTTATTGCTACATTTAATTTACTTAACTGAGGCCCAGGTCCACCCCGGACTGTAACGCCGCATTAGGCTGTGTTTATGGTCAAACGAATTTACGTCGTGCGATGAGATGACATTCGCGGGATTTCAAGCAATGCCATCATTGACATATATAAGTCGCCTTCGTTTGTAAACTTATAATTGACCGCTTTTAGCGAATCGCTTTGAATCGGGGACCCGAATTTGCTTGACCATAAATGCAGCCGTAAGAAAAAGTTCTATTCAACAAAAAGAGAGTGCGCTGAGTTATGATTTCATGGTTATCAAAGATATCTATGCCTGAATAATTTGCATTCAGTCGTTCAAATGGAATTAAGAACTTCAGCTTTTGATTATACGCGCACTTAAGACTGACTGTACGTCCATTAAAACCATAGTCCTAAAGACTTAAAGGGAAAACTAAATAACCTCCATGTCTTCAAAAGGGAATTAAAAGGTTTTCACCTCATAATAGACCCACTTGGAACGACCAGTGAAAGCAACAAGCTATTAACAGCCGTAAAGCAACCACACGCAGAATCACGAGTAGGTCAATGTATAAAAACCGAGCAGAACTGTGTCCCGGAAAAGTCCCTAAAGCCCCCCAAACAAACACATTTCTGCGCCCACCCCCAGAGACTCACTTCGACACATCGCAACCGTTTTATTGACTTGGTGCGCACTTTAACTTTTAATATCTGCGAGTTTATGCCTCGGAAAGAAATTAATCTCTCGCAGAACGGAAGAATCTCAATCACAAGCGCTCGACAATGTTGTTCGTTGTAATCACCTCGCAAAAGTGTAACTCATATGAGTGAATGTTTTGGCCCTAAAACGACCCTTTCTGCACTTTTCATTACTCACACTGGAGCTTCACCCCCTGAGCTCGTGAATTCCTTCTGTCTTCTAAATGTTACCGCTTTTTTGCTAAAATATACGTGTGCGTCGCCCCTAAGACACTAAATCCGTCCATCTACGATAATTTATAGTGGCACTTCGGCCCCGCGTCAAACCGGCGGTGGTTCGGTGAATTCCATTCTGGGCGGGGGAGGAGCACTGAAATAAACTGTTGCTTTATTGAATTACTTTTCAGTGCATATGTATCCCGTTCGCTCACACCACAGGGCGGGAGGAACACCACCACCCCAAGTGGAAGAAATTCCATGAGTATTTTGGAAATTTTATGAAGCTCTCCCTCTTTGGGAACCTCTCCTGTCAAAGCGATTTATTTATTACCACACATATACGCACAAGCAACCCTTTGACTGTGGAGTCTTGCCACCCCCCTTGGCGCGTCCCGTCACCGCGGCATCTTCCGACATCCTTTATTAAGCGACCAAACTTTAAGTATCAATGTTTAACTTTTTCGACAACAGTTATTCCGGGTCCCGATCCGGGGCTTCCGTTTGATGCACAGTCTCTCTCTCTCTGTGTATGTGTGTGTGTGTGAAAATGGAATCAACACCAGAACGAGGAGGAGCAACTTTGTCGACAAAAGTGGGAGTGGGGTGGGGATAATTTTTAATTGAAATACCGAGCATTCCTCGCCGAGCAAGCTACAACGCGGCGGAAGGAAGATGAATCCTTTTTCGTTGTTAAACCATCTTTGGGGGAGGGTGGAGGGAGTGATGTTTTAATGGCTTGAGCGAAAGTTCAACCCGAAATAGTTTACCACACCTCTGCTTCCTTAATTCATTTACTTGTGTGAGTGTTGAGGTGGGAAGCTAATAGCTAAAGTGAAAGTTTTTTTTTTTTGTTTCTGTTGTGTAGTGTTTTTACCTCATCCCTTTTGACATCCCTCACATGCGTATGTCTCGATGCACTTGAGGTCTGGCTACGTGAACGTGTTCAAGATATCAAGTGTGCTGATGGACTCTTCATGGCAGGATGAAAAGGAATGCTTGGGGATCTTCTTACTGCGCATCTGGGGTTGGGCGCTGGGCTTTTTAAAGTTAATTAAGTTTAAGTGGTTTTTGTGAAAGTTTCTTATTAAAATGTTTCTTCAATGGAATTTTTGATTGATTAGTGGCTGAGAATGAAAGTAAAATCGTGGCCAAGCTGAGGGAAGAGTAGATGATTTAAATTTGTCGACAAGGGAGTCGGCTTTCACTTGAGACTTTTGTGGTCTGTGGAGGGTTCAGGATCATGGAAAAATCAAAAATCCGTATTATAATGACTCTTCTTTTAGCCCTCTTACCGGCAAACTCGTGACACTGCCTAGATCAATCCGAAATTTTTCGTAAAAGGAGCTTAGGTTTGAATTTTGTGTGGAACCGCCAAGTGAAAAATAATTAAGGCCAAACGTCAAACTCACTACTTTGAGCAAAAAAAAAATTGATGTGACTCCAGGGACCACAATTTAAAGGCCGTGTGGAGACGGTGTTACCCTATAGAGTTACCCTTGCTCTGTGGGCCGTAAAAGATCGAATAAATTCTTCCAAAAACTGAGATATTTTCAGCAAAATCTAAAAATTATTAACGTTTGTGATTAGTTGTGCCACATGGTCGCATATAGACCACCAAAGTTGAGCAAACTTTTTTGCACCACCCTGGCGGAAAAACCAAATGACTCACCGATTATAATCAAATTTAACACCAGCCAAGAGCATAACCAGGTTCTGAAATCCATTGCTGACTACCGCAGCTCCACGATAAGCACCTTTGTCTTTCTGATATCGGCCTAGAGCGAATTTACGTGAACAAGAGTCTTACCAACAAAAACCGCTCTCTTCTTCAACTTGCCACCAACATAAAGCGTCAAGGCCAGCTCCATTCAGCATTTATCAGGCGTGGATCAGTTTTCGCCAAAGAGCGCAAGAATGGCAGCGACATATGTTTAAACAAAAAAAAAAATAAACACCAGAGAATTGCCACGAAATGGGAAACAACCGCAAATGACGATAACCAATCTCCTGTAACAACAACTTCATATGTTTTTCTCCTGTTATGTCTTTACTTTTGTTTACATTTCAAAATTTTTATCTAGCTCTATTTGTTTTTCTTCTATCAAATGTGAATTATTTCTTTTTTTGCCTTCTGTTCAGTTTTTCGAATCAAAAATTATTTTTACTGCAAACCAAGGGTTTTTCCCAATCAGTTCTAATGAAAAACCGTTGGTTTGCAGCAAAAATAATTTTTAGGTCAAAAAATTTAACAGAAGGAAAAAACAGAAGGCTTCTATGTTGATCACTGCTTGATTGTTTTGTTGCTGTTTTTGCAATTTTTAATATGAATGTTCCAGTGGTGGCTCCAATGATTATCCAAAAATGTTGCTAAATATTTTATGCAATCAAAAAAAGGGCTTTAACATCTGTCATATTAGTTCCCAAAGCTTAAAAAGTAAAATTGATGATCTGCGTTTGCTTTTGGACAGTAGCAAGGTCGATATCAAGTCGGAAACATGGCTGAAACAGGAAATGGATTCCAATACGTGCCATGTAAATGATTACAAACAAGTGCGTGCGCATAGGCTAAATAGATTGGGCAGAGTTGTCAGCATGTTTTTAAAAAGTTCATTCAATTTCAACGTTATTAAACAATCAATAATCTCTGATACAGTATAGTTCTTGTTTGTCGAAATTTGTGTGAATGGCGGCAAATTAGTGGGCTGTTTTTATTTGCCACCAAACGTGGCCAATCAGATCTTGCCCACAGATATTCTAGAGCATTTGGTTTCAGATTTCTGTGATATCGTTGTCGTTGGTAACTTAAATTTGAGCCTTTTGGATAATAAAAACAAACAGTTCATGGATAAGATGAGATCTTTGCACCTTAGCTTCGCCAACTTACAGAAGCCGACGCAGTTCATGCCTAACCATAACCCTTCACTCCTAGATGTGTGCCTCAGCTCTGAACCTAATAGACCAAGAGCCCACAGCAAATTTTGGACGTGGAATGATAACCAAAAATGGCATATACCACCATGAAGGTCTTCGACGATATCAAAACCGCAAGTCTGGCAGCGATCTGTAGGGGCCAATGGTTGTAAGGGTCTGCTGAAAACGTCAATTTTTCCGAAATCTGAATTTTTTATATAACCACTTGAAAGTAGCATCAAATGAAAGATGTACCAGACGTCTTAAACGCGGCTTTACCCCCGCCAGACGGGCTTAAAGTATGTACAAAAGCTTCACAAAAGTTTGCGTACGATAGAGAAATTTGGCGAAAAAGGGCGTTTATTCCCAAACCAAATGATGATGATTTACATTGTCTACAAATAGCTTAAGAAAAAGAAAATTGATTTCAACCGTTTTCGAACAGCTTGATGAAATTGTTCTCAACGTTAGCATCGCGAATCAATCATTTCATTAGCTTCTTAAATCAAAGATTGGCTTTATGGAAACGTTGGTTCCTCTGCAAATTGCGAGGACGAGGCAGAAATTGATAGCACAAATGCAAGTAAAAATAAATTTGCTCTGGCCCCGCCTTTATTGCAAGTTAAAACAGGTTCGATCCCTCAATAGCCCGAAGAGAACAACATTTGAGTAGAGGGCATTTTATCTCTGCAAAAAATAAAAGAGATGACAACCCCATATTTTCATTTTATGTCTTGTAAATTTTCTAACCTTTTTTACTAAAAAAAAAAATTTGTTTAACAATAACAATTAACCTTGGTTCCAATAATGTTTGTTTTTTTTTTAAACATAGTCGTTATCTTTACAGAAACTGCCATTTTCAGCATAAAATTTTATATAAAAAAATATTATCCAATAAGTGCAACAACCTTGGTTATTGCAACTGCCCTAAATTCTATTAGTTGCGTAAATCGAGTCTATACTGTATTAATAATTGATTTTTAAATAGAGATTTTTATTCAGCTTTTCCTCTAGGACCAGCTTCATTTAATTATGTCAAGTTCTTTTGAAAAGATGTTCATTGTTTACGAAGCAATACAAATTATTATCATTTTTATTATTGTCTCCATTCTGAACATTCAGGATTCCCAGTCAGGAAGTTGTGTTACTAGCTACTTGAAATCAAACGGTCTGAGGCTCAAAGAGCGAATTTAGATTTCATAAAAATGCAAGCAAAAGTCTCGTCAATTTTAAGTCAGCAACGGTCTAATTTCTGTACGGCCAGCACTGAAATTACTTCACAACATTCGCAAAAAAAAAACAATCAATTTGTTCACAAATTCGTCTAACTTCTCAAGGTAACACAAAATTTGAGTTCTTCGTAAAGTGCAATAATTTGTATCGATTGCAGCGTCAACTGATTTAGCACTTGAGCACCCCTTCACATTATAAGCTCAAATATTTATGTATATCTAGCAAGTAGTCTTAATGGAATCAATATTGACTATTCCTACTTTAAATGCCAATGCTTATTCCTTAAACAGTTTCAAAAACCCCATTTTAGTGCCTACTACGTCCATTTAGGTCATTTCAACTTCAATTGGCTCGGAAATTTAAAACATTTTTGAGAAAACTTTCCCAATTTCCAATCTTGCTTTTGTGTGAGCGTAATGGTCCTGTTCTGCATGGCCTGTCACACACAGCCAACACGACAGGACCCAAGGAACTGTGCCAAGTCATTTCATTCTTTTGACCACCGGCACCATCAACTCTCACTTACTCTTTCCATTGGCTGTGGATAGATATGTCGAACCCCAAACTCAAACGCTCATCAACATTCATTTAAATAAGGACGTCACCTGAAAAGTCCAAATCTAATTGCATCTCGTTTAAGCCGAGACCACCTCCTGCCTAAACAAACATCGAAGCATGCCACACACGAAGACGAAAAGAGTTGACCTGAAAAATGAAAAACGAAAAAACGTAAAAAAAAAAGAAAAACCCCTTTGACTTGGCAGCAAATAGTTTTCCAATTGACGTACGACAAACGAAAGCGAAACGAAGGTGACGGCTTAGGACGTGAGGTGCCACCGACAAAAGCCAGAGAGCTCACTTTCCTCGGCACACGAGAGCTCGAGAGTAGGACACCTCTCGAGGACGTGCAGAAGGACATTCTGGTCGGAGTCGAAGTCGAAGTCGGAGTCTCAAACGCGTTTCTAAATTGCCAAAGGAATTTCGTAAATTTTTCACTCTCCCCTCGGTCGTCGGATGGATCATGTGAAGGAAAACAAAACATGAAAAAAAAAACCGTACATGCATTCGCTTGGGACACAGGACACAGGACACGGAGCAACGAAGCACTTGACAAGACCCGAACACAGAAAACAGGCAAAGAAACAAATTCATTTAAATGAAAGTGTCCAGCCGTTAAGGCATTTTTCGAACATCCCCGCAACACACGCGTGTATTTCTCTCCCTGTGTGTGTGTGGCCTCAAAGGGAAATTGGAAAATGTCGTGAATGCCAACGGGCAACACTTTGGTGTCCCAGTTAAGTGAAATGCCCATAAATCTAGTTTCCGAGCTATTTCGAGTGTCCTTTGGGCTTCGATTTTTTATTTTTTTTTTTTTTTTGTGTTTGGCATCGTCGTTCGGGCAGTTTTCGAGTTTCGAGTTTCGAGAAAATCAATGAGAATGTCCTGCTGCAGCTAGCAGGACTTATTTATTTAAACTCTCTTGGTAATTGTCGAGTGGATAAATTTCTCGTGATAAAACTGCAAAATAATTGGTTGGTGTTGGCCGTTGGAGCGATTCATGGCGTTGGGATGCACGTCCCTCCGGGGGGCTGTTATTTGAATTATCATTTATATTGTTGTTGTTTAAGGCAACAATGTAATGTAATTACCAGTCGGTGAGGATGTTGGTACGAAAACGTCGAAACAGACGTTGGGGAGTTCGCGGCTTCATGGCGGGTGGGCCCAAACAAGTGGCAACATTTAATTACGTCGATTTGTGGCAGAATCGGAGTGTGGGCCGCAGTTAATTAGTTGCCTAGATGCGATCACTTGGCGGCGGGAGTTAAGCGGCTTATTAATATCGCGTCCCGAGGTGCCGCTTACAGTTTGATATTGATATGCGAATTGGGGTTAAATGGTACACATGTTATTGATTTTTGGCGGATTGTGATGTCAAAGTCACAAGCCATCTTTTTTTTGTGGATTTTTTGTCGGCAAGCACAACGCTTGAGGAGAAAAATACGGGCCGAGGCATTAGACATCAATCGTTTGATAGTTTGGTATCATCTAAACCTAAGATGGGGATTATTTTATATCCATCCGACAATCCATTCAAAAAATAGAAATTCGTAGAAATAAAATTTTCTAATTTCTCTATAGAAAACGCCCATACTTTCGGAAAAGTCGACTCATTATCGGATATTTCGTATTTTGTGTGTCAAAAGCGAATGCCTTTTGCGGATTTTTATTCGAAAACTCTTTTTATGTCGGATTGTGTTTACCGTGATGTGTGAATCACTAACCTTGTTTTGCTAAAAAGTGATTTATGTGCACACACCGTGGTCTGTAAATGAAGAGCGTAGAACTCAACTAGCTTTGGACTTGGTTGCAGAAAGAATAGAATTACAAGAGCCATTCTACGTTTCTCATGTAATATGTACATCGGAAATTTTAATTAGCTAAGGTTTTGTAATTTGTCTTATAATGAGAGTGCACGACCTTCGGGTTATCCGGTTACACAAAACCTTTATTTAAGCAGTAACACACCTCTTTCTTAAAACATTTCTTGTTTTTTGTTTTTCATTATTCCCAAACCACATAGCAACAATATTTTATATATTTATTTGATATTTTCTTCAATTTGGTAAATTTGAATAATATTGATAAAAACCAAAAATTATTGAAATTATTTTATTTGCAACTGATATTAAGTTGAATCTTTTGCTTTGGCAGTAACTTTCGGAAATTTCTGCTAAAAAGTTGGCATCATTGCAATTAAATACAAAACTGATACAAAGTAACTTGGCAACTTCATAAGGAAGGGTGAGACACCAATTAATGAAAAGAATTTAATTGGCCGAATAACCATCATTAAAACGCTGCTGAAAAAAAAAATAATAAAGAAATAAAACGAAACAAAAATATTCAATTTATTCAAAAACTATCGGGGTTTTTTTTTTTTTAGATGGAAATGGAAGAAAGCATAGCTGGTTTTTTTTAAATTGACATGATATTTACTTCATTCGAAACATTATTTTCTGGCATTATAATTCAAATATGATTTCTGGCATAGGACTGGCACAGACGTAGTCTAATCTGGAGGCCCGATTTTCCGTGAATCCTTGAACACTTGTGGCCGTATATCAGCAATAACGCAGCGAATGCTGTACTTCAAGTGGTCAATCGTTTCGGGCTTAACGGTTTAGACTAGCGACTCTACATATCCCCTCAGAAAATAATCAAGCGGCGTTTCATCGCGTGATCTTGGAGGCCAATTCGCGGTTACCAATCGTTTCCTTCAATAAATCAATTGTGGCACGAGCTGTGTGACATGTTACGCCATCTTGTTGAAACCACAGCTCCTGCACATCATAGTCGTTCAATTATTGAACGAAAAAGTCAGCAATCACGGCACCAGCAGCATCGTTTTTATAGATTATGGACCCATACATTTATTAAAGAGAGAACCTAGCTTTTTCGGCTTCACTGTGTTGTGCGCGTTATAATTTTGACACATGTGGACTTACAGTTTATTGCCGGCTCCGAACGGCGAATTGCGAAAGCTTTCCGTGACAGAAGTACTCTAGGAGGATTGTCAGTCGTTCGCTAAAGGTGGAGCTGTGAAAATTGTTTGTGCTGTTCTTTCCCAAGCTTCCAGGTACTCTCACTCAATTGTCCGACGAATTAATTGATCGAGCCGACGGCTCCACAACCACGACCAACCCATAAAGCATAATAAACAGTCTGTTTTTGCGGATGTAACGGTGTCTCAACATACAATTGAGGATAATAATCCTTCCAAATACGGCAGTTTTGCTTATACGTATCCATTCAACCAAAAGTGGGTTTTATCGCTAAACGAAATTCGCTTATGAAAATTGGCAACAACAACCATGATTTTCAAAATTAATTTGCACAATTTGGAAGAGTTGTTCAGGCGTTAGTCTATTCATTGAAATGCAAAGCCGAACTAAACATAATTCACTTGACAGCTGACATAATGGCCGCCAGTTAAAATAGGGTTGCCAATTTAAGGTTCCAAAGCTAAAAAAAAAGACACTGTAGACAAAGTACAACAATGTTTCGAACAATCAAAAACTTATAATATATGTTCTGGTGCTTTGATTTTAGTTTTGAAAATGTTGGTACGTTCTCTAAGAGTGGATTATAACAAGAGAAGAATTATAACAATACACCTAACAACAAACATTTAACAGCAAGATAACCAAAATTACTCCGTTTTTCTAACGTCAAACTGAAGTGTACACTTTAATAACAAGACCAAAAACTGAAACCTATAACCTATTTGTGTTACAAATAGTTTTCTTTTTTAATATTTAACAATTTAATTAATTTTTATTTTAAGAAATCAGTTTCAGCAGTTATTTGTTTCCGCGAAGTCGTATAGAAGATTTTCTGCAGCAGATTGTGTTTCAAATTTTGTTACTGATCTTTAAGAAATTTCAAACTAATTAATTTTCTCCCATCAATTGATTGATCAAATAATTCAAAGATAGTTAACCTATAGGAATCGAAATTAAACCTGAAATGAGTTTTTACAATCTTTACGTCTTGACTTAGACCTTCACGTGATCCAACTCACACAGCACCGTCGTTTATTTACTGAATGAGCTTCTGTGCATTTAAGAAAAGACTCCAATTTTGTCCGAAAAAAAAAAAAAAAAAGCAGGCATCTGCCTTCTGTTGACCAAGCAACATACGCCAAGCTACCACGACTAAATTTAAATTTACTCTTCTAACTGACTCATTAATTAACTCCAACTTAGAGTCGCTTTTCTTCCCCTCGACGGCAAACGGCAGACAGCTTTGCATTGTTGACTGCCTCCGCTCAAAGGATACTAAATTTCTCCCTAAAATGGCTACCATTCCAAAGCACATCCTTCCGGTCACGTCACCTCGAAATTTAATTAAGGACCTTACTTCTTCTGCGCACCACACATAAAGTGTGGGCGTGCGTAAAAAATAAAAAAAACTAAGGGCGTACCCACGTAAGTAAATACAAAAGTCACCATGTGACGAGTTCAAAAAACTTTCTCGTTCCGCTCAAAGTTAATTGCCATGAAATGCATTTACATAGAAAAAAAAAAGCACCGCCTGCATTAAATTTAATTGAAATGACCAGGGACAAGAATTTAAGGGAAACACTTAAAGCAGCTCTGTCCCTCTCTCTCCCTCTGTCTCTGCAGATACGCGGAGATGCAGGAGCAACACAACATTTGTATCATTCTAACTGCCGGCTGATTCATTCACTAAAATGCGCCACTGACACAGTTTAATTTCAATTAAAAAACTGTTTTTTGCCGTGCATGTGTTGGTGAGGAGAAGCCAACTACCGTGTGTACCGAAGCGGAGTGTAGCACGCCCAGGAACTTTTGTCCAGCGTTTGTACGCTCTACACAAATAGTGCAGAACTCTTCCTCCGGTGTGCCTCCGTCGCCGAAAATGGAACGAAATCCTTCTCTCAGGAGGCGGAGGGGTGGTTCAGGAGGTTCACCCCACCGTGGGTCCTTTTTTTTCACTTCAGATAGAGCAATTCCCCGGTCCAAACCGCTTTCCTAATCTATAGTGATGGCATAGTTGACTCTAATGTCTGCTGACTTTTGCATCAGGACAGAGTTTTGTTTATGAGGCACCACAGGCACGACAAGCCCGTGCCTGCACACACAGACACAGACACTCGGAGCCATGCATCAACGCAAATATTTTCCACGGTTCCGGGGCAGAGGCATAAATAAGTTCATTTGGAGCCGGGAACTGTGTGTGTTACTTCGCACAGGACCTTCCGTCAGAGTCCTTTCATGCGAGAAAGTTGTTATTTACTCGCGCACTGCACACGTAGACTGTGTGCGGGAATATGTCTGGGAAATGTGCGGTTTGGTTATAAAATATGCAGAGTGGAGTTGTTTAGGACCCGGCCAGGCATCATCTCTCTCTCGTTTTCTTCTCGTGGTTTTACCTGCCCGAAAGTTCTGTACTCCTCCGGTCCAAAAGTGTCAGAGAGAGAGGCTTGTTTAGGAGTCCTTTTGACGTTTGGGCTAATGTGCGACGCAACTTATTCCCCTCGTACACTCACCTCATTGACGAAAATTAACCTCGTTAAGGAAGGACTTGGGATACACACACACACAATTTTTTATTTCCTCTGTTTTTCCGTTGCAGTTCAGGACTCGTGTGCGAATGCAGTCGCCGCCTTTGCCATTGCAAATCCGTTTGTCTGCCACGACCGCGACACACACGTATCCTTGCGGAGGACTAAAAAAATCAGTATGCCGCTCCACATTCGTGCGCTCCACTTATTTACATAAACACACAGCCAGCCACACACGCGATATTCACGTGCGTTTTTGATCCTTGCGCGGGGACTTGTGTCTTATGCGGTCGCCTTTGGTTTTTTTTTTTTTTCACGTTTTGAGAATCAGAATGAGGCGCTTAAACGTGACCTTTGTTGGCGGCAGTGGCGGTGGCGGGAACAGTGCCTTCGAGTGATTGTTTTTGCATAAGTGGATTTGAATTTTTGTGTTTATTTTTGTATCCTTCGTGAGATTGGAATTTCTTTGATGTAGACCGAGAGGGGGAGGACTTTAGGTCGGTGAATTCGTTTACTGGGGCATTTGAGACCGGCGGCTATAGACTAGCAGATTGGGAGGGCGCGGAGAGTCTCGTTTTTGTTTGATTTTGCAAGTTTGCAGTAATTTTTTTGGGGCAACCTCTAAAGACAAGTAGCAGTTTAAGGGAACGAAGTTTAGGTTTTGCAAGCACGAAAAATTAACACGTTGGCTATTTTGAAAAACCTTTCGTCAGAGAAATCGTTTAACAATTACTATTTTTTGGGAGAAAGAAAGATTTTAATGGAACTTGGAAGTGATGGCTTCCCGCAGGCGAATGGTGCCAAAGCATTTGACATTATGAGTTGAAGAGTAGTAAGTAATCTTTAAACATTTTCACACCTGCAATGATGAAACCGATGATAACAGCTCACAAAGAACTTTTGATTAAAATACATTGATCATGCTTTAGAAGATGCAATTTGGTTAGTCGAACAAAAAAAAATTCGTTTTGCTGATTCTGACCGATGAAAATTTGTCGGAAAGAACTTTAACCCCTTCATGACCGGAAAAGGTCCAAGTCCAAGGAAAAATATTTGTTTGCGCTTCACCAAAAACTAAGGAAATGAAGCGAACAAGAACTAAGTGACGTCTGAGGTAGAACAAAGTGAATTGAAATAAAGTTTTAACTTAAGACAATTTTACTGCAATTACACTGAGTTGTTAGCAGATGAAATTCACATTGTACATTCACAACACTGGGCACGAAAGGGTTAGATAGCAATACATTGTGCTTTTGTTGATTCAATGGGGCCAATCGAACAATAAAATCCACTTTACTGATTCATAGTACTCGCCGTGAACTCACTCCCGCGAATTTTTTTCAAATTTTCTACTAAGGCCTGTGGTCGGTCTTTGTAAAATTCAATAATCAATTCAATCAAAAAAATTCAATCAATTTTCACTTTCTGTGAATTACATTGTATCCACAGGAAAAAAAAATTACTTTGTCTTTTGGAGAATTAGACCCTAAAGCCCACCGGAAAAAATAATATAAATATAAGCAAAAGAGAAACATGTAAAAATCACTGCTTCACAGGAATTACAATTTAAACAAATAGCTGTTTCCAAATGCCATTTTTTCGTAGAATGAATTCATGACATTTGTATAATTTTTATAAATAAAAATTCTAAAATATATTACTAATAAGTTGCGAGACTAACCTCAAAAATTAAAAGCAAATATACTCGTACTACGAAATTTCTGTACAAGGTTTTTTTCTATTGATATAATAATAATTGTACTTCATTGCAAATAAATTGAAATCAAATCAATTGGTCTAGTAATATTTGAAGCAATCAGAAACTAAATTGTTACTTCTTACTTTATTTTATGTGTGTAGTCAAAAAAACTAGCAACAAAAACTAAGTTCTTACATGGAAAATAAAGTTTTTCTTATAAAAAATGGAACAAAAAAACATAAAAATTTAGGGAGTAAGATATTCAAAATTCATTCATTCAAAACAAATATTGTTACAAATTTGCCAAAAATGATAGCTATTTTTTAGTAAAAGAAAACATAAATTGTACAATGCAATCTGATCAAAAATTTAACATTTTGTCTACAATAAAGATAAAGATGGAAACAGAAAGATAAAGAAATAACCTTCGCTTGCGTTCACTCTGTCTTCCGAGGTAATTTTTCTGTTTAGCTGACCTGAACTGTTAGTAAGCAGTTTTACCGTTATTAACGGGATCTCATAGACAATAGCTCAAAGTAATAATGGGAGAGTAAAAGCCAAATAATAATTTGGAATTCAGCAAAGGCTTATATTCCAAATTATTATTTGGCTTTTATGTTGATGAATTTTTGTGATTTTTTTTTGCATAGTTAGCTAGTCTTTCGATAATGTGAATTTCTCCTAAATGTGAATTTCCAAAACTTTGCATTACAATGTGAACTTCTGATAAGTAAACTCACTAACGCCATTTCTATGATGTGAACTACCGAAGATAACTCGGAAGATGAAGTTTTAGCTCCTCTTATCCAAAGGTGGGCGACACTGCCTGAACCAGCTTAAAAGATAATTTCAAGAAATAAATGATCTTGGAGTTACAGATATAAAACATCATCATCATTAGTGGCGTAGCAGACCACGAAGGGTCAGAGCCTAGCTTTTCGCGCCTCCACTGTGTTGTGCGCGTTATAATTTGACACATGTGAAGGGGACCTACAGTTTATTGCCGGTTCCAAACGGCAAATTGCGTAAGCTTTCCATGACAGAGATTACTTAAGGAGGATTGTCAATTGGTCGCTGAAGGTGGGGTCATGAAAATTGTTTATGGTGTTTTGTCCCCGGGCTAGTTTCGAACCCAAGTACTCTCGCTTAACAGTCCGACGTACTAACCATTTAAGCCACGGCGCCCTCCTTTTATAAAAAAAAAGTAGTAGAAAACTCTAAAGCACGTGGCTTTGATTTTAAGAAAAATTAAATTAATTTATAGAAAATTAAAGTTACTATTACAGCAAGCAAGCGCCTTTGTGCATAAGGGTGTGACTGATTCATTTAAAAAGTTGTTGGTCCATCCTAGTTTTCTTTTGAACTAGAAGACATAGGACCATTCTGTTTTTTGTGTTTGACTCAGAATGAACGTTAGCATTAACGGCCAGGTCCTAATTTAGCTTTGCGACTTACAGTTATGAAAAGAAAAATTATTTATACTTTTTTTTCTATTACTGCTTATTAAAATTTTGAGCTTGTATGCGAATTTTTCACAAACTATGGGCATGAACAATCTAACTTAAATGTACTATTAAAGAACAAGTTTCCCTCTTTCTAAGTTGGTACAGTACTTTATTTTAGGTGTTGCCATTGTTTCTTAATGAATTATTTTTCCATGTTGTTTGATTTGATTTTAAATTGCCCCTACCTCCTAAACAGGGTGAGGTAGACCCCTGCCCATAGCAAAAATTGTCCATTTTTGGACGCTCTATGAAAAACCATTATCACTTTTTGGCTCCAAAGCTATCTTACTCTCCCTGCACATCAAAATAGATATTTTTCTAAACGTGCAAAAATGGATACATTGGGGTCAAGATGAACTTTTGTAATTTTCCACCGTTCTATAAATGCGATCAAAATCGCTAGTACTTCATTTTTTTGGTGATAAAGTAAGGAAACAAATAACACAAAAATCATTCAAATCGGTCAAATGAGAGGTTTTTTATTTACAAAAAACCACACGACCGCCGAGTACTAACAAATAAATTATTCTGTAATTGAACGGATAAATTACAACCCGCTTTTCATTTCCAAGCATAATATTTCAATTTTACAAAAAAAAAACTTTTAAATTTATACATAAATACGCTTCTCAAGTATGCAGATCAAAATAAATTGGACGCAAAAACGACCGCCAGGTTACTAAAGATAAGGCCACAAGGTAGCAATAAAAAGGTCAAACCAAGCTAATGTCTAGTCCAAAGTAACGAATTATTGCTACCACAAAGACTCCAACAAATTTTTTTTTTAGTTTTTGCAATAAACTGTTTGTGTAATTTATTGTGAGTATTAGGAGCTCTGTAGCGCTTTGTACATAGTCGGAAAATTCAAAAGACAAAAAGGCGGAAGGGAGATATTTGATAACCTAATTTTTTTTTTTTTTTGATAAATGCTGGAGCTGTGCTTTAAATTTCTTTTTTGTATTGTAATGAATGCATATGAAGATTGTTTCAAGCCGTTAAGAAGGACTGAAGAAAATGTTCCAGTAATGTACGAACCTCTAAAATCCGAAAACGCGTTGCTTTAACTAGTTTACATTACCGACTACTGTATAAGCTTTCAAACTGAATTTATTTTTCTTTTCTTTTTTGAAGCTTTTAATTTCGAGAAAATAAGCGTTATTACCTGTTCTGTATTGAAGCTGTTCGATTGGGTTTAATTGAAATGCTTATTATCAATCGAATCAAAAAGAATACAAATTTACTACGACATCAATGTCATCAAAAGTGCACTTGGGGCAATTGTCTTGTTCAAAGACGCAATTTTTGTTTACTTTTCTCAAATTATTTACTTTGTATCATTGGCAAATTTGCTTTTGTCTGGAAATGACATACTTTTAATTATTTTCTTGGCTTAGAATATGGGAGGTTTGCGTGAACTCTATTATGAAATATTTGCAGTGTAATAGTCCTCATTATCATTAAGTGCCTCAAGGTTTTGCTTAATTTTTGCGACGGTGTGATCGTAAGCGTTGGCATATATTTTTTTCCAGAAATTCTTGTGTTCTAGAAATTCTTAAGTCCAAATTAAAAACGATTTTAAAATCTCTAAACAATAGCACGTTCTCTATATGTCTCTACGTCACAAATTATTGTAGAATAATGGAGTTTTGCTTCTCAGTAAATTTCAATGTCTTCCATTTTTTTCTGTTAGTCTCATTTTAATTAGAGTTGAATTTAGTTAATCTATTTTTTTTTTCCTGTAGGTAGTCCTGAATGGACCTCTAAGACTGTTAAGCTAGTAAAATATTTAGTTGAAAAATCTTATCGAGTCGAGGACCGCACTCACGCGAGTGGCAATCTAGCTGCCCATTTCGCAGATGTCTTTTACTGGGCTGCTGGGCCAGGTAATAAAAGATATAGCAAAGTCGGCACGGGTACTCGTCTAAATGCTGACGTAGCGTCTGGTCCCATTGTTGTAACCAGCTTTAGATAACCTGGACACTGCAATGGGATTAAGTTCACGAATGCCACTTGACACATTTTCTTTCTCTTCTGTGTTTGGTATTAAGATAATTCTATCGCACAACCCAAGCAAACAACAATCTTTTAATTTTACTCACGGAACTTGGGTGTTCATCCGCTTAAACTGACCTTGACATCTAAGGCGTTGAACTTAAAGACAAAATTGACTGGATTCATGTCCCTGCACACTCAAAATTTATTGAGGAGTCAAGAAGTTTCTTCACGTTCTTTTAAAGTCTTCAGTGCTTTCTTTGTGCCGTTTTCAAAAGTGGTGGTTATAAGCAGTTTTAAAAATTTTTATTTAAAAGAAAAAGTACTAACAGACATGGTTATTAAAGGCGACTCTTTGCCTTTGTCGATGCCTTTGCCTTTGTCTGTTACGTCCCACATAGAAAATTGCTGTTTTACTAAAGGGTCGTTCCACGCAGAATCGCCCAACGTTCTGAACGACCCCCCTTGGATTTGGCTTAAAATTGGTGGAGCTACTTATTGATGTGGTTCAAGTAATGGGATAAAAAATGTTTGCTCAACTCGATATAGTTTGCGAGTAACGAAGGTTCAAAAGTTGGTAAAAAGTCAAAATTCAATTTCTTTTAAATTTCAAAAAATCATTACTTTGGTTCTGCTTATCAGAATTTTGAAAATTATGTCTTATTGAATTTAGAAAAGCTTGAACTCTTAAGTAACCCACACAATTTTTATTTGCATGGACGAAGGATAGTTCAAAATGTCCTTGAATACCCCAAAAAACTATATTTTAATTTTCCTAATTTTTTTATGTGTTTCACTCCAAATTTCAAGTTGGGATCTAGATGGGCTCGACCGAAAAATATTTTTTAAAGAAAATATTTTGATACACATTTTCATATGAAAAAAAAAGTCGGGGACAGTACGATAACTCTGGCGTCAAAAACTGATGATGGGCTTTTGTAGAGAGGTCGACAACAAGCATTTTCCACTATGGGTCGAACGTCTTTCTCGCTCCGTTTACGAGGTAGGGGCAATTTAAACAAAATAATCTATTGACATGACAAAAAAATTATTAAAAAAACAACGACAACACTTACAATAAAGTACTATACCAGTTTTGATAGCCAGCATTTTTTTTTTAACTGTACGATGGACTGCTAAACTTGTTTTCTTGTTGTCAGTGCTTGCAAACTATATCGAGTTGAGCAAAAATTCTTTGTCCCATTACTTGAACCACTTCAATAAGTACCTCCACCAATTTTGGCCGTTCAGAGCTCCTCATAAGGGCTGAGCGATTTGTCATGGCCTTTTAGCAAGTACGCAATACTAGAATGATTAAAGTTCAATAAAGCCAACATAGTTCTTCATTTGCTTCGTAGTTAATGATTTTTTTTTGCCTTTAATTCTTCTTATATGTATCAACAAAATGGCTTAACACAATGAACTCTACCTAAGCTGTTAACAAATTATAAAAAGTTTTTTTTTACTAAAAGAAGAGACGTATTTACCTCAAATGCTTTATATTCTTTTCAATGCGTCACGAGTTGGACTTTCATTAGAATTATCAAAACACATTTGTGAGGCGTCTGACTCCCTAAGCTAAATAAAACACTTAAGAAAAGCGCACAGACTGCTCATTGTCACTGTCTACGTTCTCAAACAAGAAACAAGAGTTTCAAAATGCATGCGAGACGCACGATCTGACATCACTTTGCATCCCCATTTTTTTTTTCTTTTTCATCCCTGGAGCATCTCCCATTCTCCCCCGCTTCATTACTCACAATTTCCATACCATGCACTCACGATTCCATCATCAAGTGAAAGTATCAGACAAACATAACCTCAAAGTACCTTCTTCCAGCCGCATCCCCTGCCAGACTGTAAATCCATTTTAATTATTTACACAACATTGCAACACATGTTTATCAACGGTCTGCAGATACGTTTGCCTCAGAAACGATTCTGCTTCTCATAATTCCCTCAAAAAAAAAAGTTAAGGAAAGGAAAAAGCCTGCAAAAACTTTAAGTGCACCCTGCTTCGACTAGACAGCCCCCCGCCAGGCACGTGTGTGTGCGTGTACTGCACACAAACACCCTCAAGACGACGACACGACACACGATGACATCGCCACCGACACTGTCCCAAATGGCGTACGAAAGTGTTAATATCTTCCGGTAATTAGACAAAGTTGGTACTCCGACATGTCTCGAATGCATGCGGATACCGTACGTGTGTCGGGTCGGCGCACGCACACATAGGCACGACTTGTCAAAGGATTTACTGGGTTCGTAGACGATGTGCCGGCAACAAGATGGAAATTTAAATTCGTGCGCCGTACAGGGTTGAAGAAGGATCTTGAAAATACACCGACACACCGACACACACGCAGTCCAGACAGCTCCGGGTGAGCAGACATGCAGACACACATGCACATGGCCACCGTAAGGATTTTAGTAAAATGAATTACGGTCTTACGGATGGCTGCGGGGTAGAAGTCGGAGAAGCCGGAGAAGTCGGCTGCTTAAATAAATCCAACTTGGTTAAGGCTGAAGGGAATTTTCTTATTCAGTTTTTGGTTTTTCAGGGTGTGGGTGTCTGGAAATGATTTTCGAAGCAAATTGAAAAGTTGATTTTAATCAACCGAAAGGGAATGTGTACAATTTACCCAATTTCTATCGGGGTGGGAGACCTGGGCTCAATCAACAAGTCACCCACGTAGCTCGGTCCACTACGTGACTTTGGTTAGTTTCGCACGCTCGCTCACATGCGAAATTATGTTTTTCAGAATCATATGATTGGACGGGGAGGTGAAATTAGGGATTTCCACGACATCCCAGTTGATTTAGGATCCGACCATAAGCTTTGATTGCATGCGAGCAAAATGAAATCATCGGAAGTCGACACATCCTGTTACATGTACCTACACATATATAACACAGTTGCAAAATGGATGTGATGGAGATATATTTTTTTTTTTTTGAAAATCTAATCAAATTTCGTGTAACATCATCGCAGTGCAACTCTCAAAGCCGGCTTTAATCAGGATAAATTCAGTAGTCAAAAAAAGTAGGATTTGATTTGATGATAATTGTGTTGCAAATGTTGGTGGACTAAGAAAAGGAAACGCAGTTCATTTAATTTCGGGAATTTTAATTTGATTTGAATCATTTTAAGTTTGTAAAGTGTTTGGATACCAGGTGACTGTAGATAAATTATTCACTTTTCAATCAGTTACTACCAAATTTGTATGACAAATGTAAACGAAATTAAACCACGGAATTATGTCGCCTAAACTTCATTTTTAGTGAAAAAGTGACTGACGCATTTTAATGTTTTCGAGTGTAGAAAGTCATTTCTTTAAAAGTAAAGAAATGATTTTAAATCCTTTTTCGATAATTTCTCACGTTGTTATTTTTAATTTCAATTGAGCTCGGCCCATTTTTTTGTTCTTAATTACATTTTTTTGCATTAATTCTAAAATGAAATGTACGCCTGCCGGCGAATAAATAAAATAAAATAATCTGCGTAATATGTATAAGGAACTGAGCAGTGCGCCCTTGTGAACAAAATGCAAAAAGCCATGTTAAGTAATTTGGTCCGAAATGACATACAGACGAAGCTCTCTAACTCGGAAGTTTTGTCATTCCAACTTCTCTCTAAAGTAAACTTTTATCGTAAGCTCATGTTTTTCGTTGCCTTCTTTTAAATATATTGTTTACTCGCTAAATAAAATTTCGAAACTTTAAACTCTGCTCCAAAACTGCAGAACTGCTCCAAAATATATTTCAACCGTAACTCGATGTTTTTTTGTGAAAATCACTCACTGAATTACACTTACGTTTCCTCTGAAGCGTAAAAAGCTTTGTGCAGAAATAATGTTTTTAAAACTAATATCGGGTCCCTTAAGCTTGACAATTCCACTCATTATCATCATTAGTGGCGTTACAGCACACAAAGGAACCAGAACCTAGCTTTTCGCGCCTCCACTGTGTTGTGCGCGTTATAATTTGACACATGTGAAGGGGACCTACAGTTTATTGCCGGTTCCGAACAGCGAATTGCGATAGCTTTCCATGACAGAAGTACTCCAGGAGGGTTGTCAGTCGTTCGCTGGAGGTGGGGCCGTGAAAATTGTTTGTGGTGTTTTTTCCCCGAGCTGTATTCGAACACGGGTACTCTCGCTAAACAGTCCGACGTTATTATTCAATACATAATTATATTGCGAATTTGTACATATTTTGTTTTATTTTTCCGCAAATAAAGAATTACGAAGTCGCATGAATGTATGCATAATCCGACTTCGTAGTAGGGCGAAAAAAAAAAACCAAAAAGTGCTTTTTAAAAACATTTTGTTTTTTAAATTTTTGAATGACTAAGAGAAGAACTATTTTTATTGGTAATCAATAACATATTTTATAAGCAAGTGGTTTAAAGTGTGGTTAAGCACGAGTTTTATTCCTATATCTGTAAAGTGGACTAGTTTTCCTAGTCCACTTACCCGAAGAAAACCTAAGAAAACCTATAAGGTTGTCAAATATCTCCCTTCCGCTTTTTTGCTCTTCATTCAATGCTTCATAAAAAGTGTTACAGTGATCGGATTTAGTTCAAATATGCGCCGTTTTGTTCGATAATCTGTTTCCATCTAGACGGCGACCCCTCGTAGAAGCCCCCCTCCTTATTTGCGAAGAACTCGGACTGTTCTTTTTCACACTTTTCACAAGCCTCTTTTGAGTTCAACTTCACACCACCAAGGGCGTTTGCCATGGACAGGAACAGGTCACTTCATCACTTGGCGCTATGTCCGGGCTATATGGTGGATGCGATAAAACCTCCCATCCGAGCTCCCGTAGCTTCTGACGGACGCCTGCTTCAAATGGTCCAGTTGTTCGCAGTAGATGGTAGAATTAAGCGTCTGGCCATATGGGAACAGCTCATAGTGGATGATTCCCTTCCAATCCCACCAAACACACAGCAAAACCTTCCTGGCCGTCAATCCCGGTTTGGCCACTGTTTGGGACGATTCACCGGCCTTCGACCACGACCGATTGTCGTATGTGATCCATTTTTCGTCGCCAGTCACCATCCGCTTCAAAAATGGGTCGAGTTCGTTCCGTTTCAGCAGCATATCGCAGGCGTTGATTCGGTTCAGTAAGTTTTTTTTGCGTCAAATCATGCGGCCTTCATGGCCTTCAATTCAGATGGTTAAAAATGGTTTGGTGACTAACTCCCATCTCCTGAGCGATGTCACGAGATGCCACATGCCGGTCTAACTCGATGTTTTCCATGATTCGATCGGTATTCGTCGTCACAGGTCTTCCGCCGGCTGGCTTATCCATGGTGTCGTTTTCACCGGCTCTGAATCGTCGAAACCATTCCTCCGCAGTTCGAAGTGATAGAGTACCATCCCCCAAAACACCATTAACCTCACGGAACGTTTCTCTAGCGAATTTGCCTTTAACGAAGGAAAACTTTAAAATAACGCGAATTTTGGCGTTAGTGAACTCCATGTTTACACGTCTATAACTGTTGAACGCAATATCCAAACTAATCATGCATAGCGTCGTTTTGTAGGTTATGTCAAGATGTATAGTATTGCCAGATACGAGCTCTGTAGCGCTTTGTACATAGCCGGAAAATTCAAAAGACAAAAAGGCGATAGGGAGATATTTGACAACCTAATATTTGCAATATTTGCAACCATATCATAATCTTGTTGTTAAATATATATTTATGTTTTAAATAAGAAAAAAATATATCTGTTCTAGTATGAGCCATATTCCCGTAAGTCTGATTAAATGCCTCTTTCAACATGAATCTAGTTCTTAAAACAGTTTTGTGCAGTTTAATTGGGAAATTCAACAGCTCTACGCTATGATGGTCTACTTTTTAGGAGGGCTATCTAGAATCACCTACGTTCATAAATCAAACAACAATATCACAACACTTAAAAAATAGTCGAAACTTTAATTGAAATGAAATTATTCAGCCGCTTCGAAATTTGTTGAAGTCCTTAATGTCATAGAATCATCTATCCAATAAAAAACAATAGCTCTAACGTTTTATTATAATAGAAACTTAAAATTGTTGCTTTTTCAATTTTATTCTTTTTATTCTTGGCATATAATTTTAATAAATTTTGTATTGAATAGCACACTCTTTGATTTCCAGCAACAAGGAGACACTGTTATTTTATGAAACGGAATTTTTATATAAACTAAGAGCAGTCAATTTTATCTAAAGGTTGTCTCCGAATCGTACTCAACAAGTAGGCAAAGAATTCATGGAAAATCATTTAAAAGGATCTGAGTCAAGCGTGTTCTTTAAATGCGTTTCACCACGCTATTCATCAACGACAACTGCATCTTTTGTTTAGAGCTTTTCGGAGAAAAGATGCTTATTCGTCGTAACACCCCGTCACAGAATTTAAATTTCCATTTGAAAATATTTTTTCCTGAGTGCTTTTACTAAAAACCTAATCCATGGCTCAAGTGCTTTCCTAGCCGAGTGCACAAATAGTGTGCACGATTCGAGGAAGTCCTTAAAAATATCACAAGACCTGTTAGACAAAAGGACCTTTCACGGGAGAAAAAATCAACGTCATGTGAGTGAAGGAAACCTTCTGAGTCTTCGGAGTCCTTTGCACCTTAAAGCTCTCCGTGTTTCATCGGATTTCTGCATAGCGGATTTGTTAAGCAACATCTTAAGCCTGCCCAAGCGCATTACATGTCCTAGTAACAACTACTATAGACCTCTAAGTACTCTCCCAACAGCATAATTAATATTCCCACACACACATACGCGAGCTAAAAACAAAACAGCGATTTCCTTGAAAAACGATGACTAACCCACATGACTCGAGTCCTGTATGCTTACTCCTTCATCTCAGTTTTCAGGACTCTGCCACGACAACGTCGACGAAGAGGACGTGCCAATGCTGAGTAGCAAAACCCCCAGTGAACACACAAAAATCCCAATTACAATGCGAATGAGTGATGAGCTTCATTTCTCCGCACGCTAAAACGCAACGCAACCAGGATAACTAGGATAAAGGATAAGAAACGAACGAGAAAGCTCCACAATATCCGGAGGTGCGTTGATAGGGTCGACAAGGCACAAGCAACAAAACAGAGAAAAATGAAAAAGGATGAAAAAAAAAATGGGCTTAGGCAGCAATGTATCCTTAATGAAACCATTATTCGCGTCATTCATTCAGGAGAAAGTGTGAAAAGCGATCCTTTTCATGCATGCATACCGTACGGACGCACCCCGCCGCCATCGCCATCGCCATCGCGTGTGAGTGTGTGTTGATGAAGGATTTGATGGAAACATGTCGTTCGTTCAGGGAAACTTCATCGCCATCATTGTCCTTCCGAATTTTCTTCTTTTTGCTTCTTTCTTCGTCTTATAGTCGGACAGATGAATGCGTATGTGTGCGAACCGTGCGTGATGAATTCTTAAGCATGTCTGAATGAAACTGACTGATAAGCACGTGCGTGTATCCTTTTTACAGAGCACACCCACGGGCACAGGAACCCCGGTGGTAGTTGGATGAAAATGAATGTGTTCTCAAGTAATGATGGAGTTCTTCTTGTGTGTGTGTGTGTGTTTCGTGATTTTCATTACGCACCGTAGTGCAGTTGGCAAGGATTACAGAATTTCATTTATGATTTGATTTTCGTTTACTCGGGTAAATGGGATTTTGGTTTTGCTTGTTTCTTTTTTTTTTTTTCTTCTTTTCTGAGACCATATTGCCATCGTGAGAGTGAGAGGCGGACGGAGTCCGGTCATGTCCTTGATGTTGTTCATAAGCTACAGTCGTGTCGTGTGAGTGTAGGGGAGATTGCGTAAGTGTTGCAAGTGCACTGCGGGACTCTAGTGGCGTGTTGGAGGATTAAAGTGGTTCAGTTCAAAATGAACGCGGCCAGCGTGGGAACAGAATTTTAGAGCGACATTCTGAGGCAGAAATTTGCACACGACTTACGAAATCAGTTACCGAACGTGTCAAGTTCTTTACAAAAGAGTTCAAGAGGCTTAAAAAATTTACCTGCATTTTATGATTGACATTCATTTGAGATGGAGAGGACTTAATAGTTTGGCACTAAGAGTGTTTTTTTAAATAATCCCTAGGTCTAGTATCCCATTGTTGAACCACTCACACCGAAAATAAATAAACGAAACTTTTCGTTAAATAAATACAGTTTTTTATTCGTTCAAACTGATTCCGTTTGTCCGATTCAAATTAAAAAGGCGTCGTTAATAATGACAAGACTTTCAAAAGAAAATAACAAAAGCAATAGAACTCAGAAATAATAATGTGAAGAAAATATGATTGACTTCATGGATTTTCTACTGTGAATTTGATAGAGAGCTTGGAAGTTGCAGGAAATTGCTTTGTGACGGAAGTAAGAATAACATATTCCGCTCCTCAAATTTTCAACCGAAAACTAAGGTTATTAGTTCTTAAAAATATCTGGTTTCGTAAACTTCTTAATCAAAGCAAAGTGGCAGTGGTCGTTTAAAGTTTGAAGAAATTGCTAAGCATTTTCATAGTCACAGCAAACTTAGGTTAATTGCATTGACACATACTCATACACTGCAAAAAGATTTGTACTGGTCTTCTTATCGTTGAAATACGAAGGTGGGTTGAAAAGTTTCCGCAGCGACCTGACATATTTTCTTAACATTTTTTTCTCTCCCACCTCTCTAAACCATTTTATTATTTTCACAAAATAATCGTCAAAATTCAGCAATTTTGAAACGAACTTCGCTGCCACCCGCTTCATGCCCAAAATTTTCGAAAAATTGCTTGGCATGAGCCAACCGATATGCCGACATCTTCAGCAACTTCGCTTAGTGATAGCGATACTCCATAACAATTTTCTTCATTTTCTCAACATTTACATCAGTTGTTGATGTGCTGGGGCGTCCAGGGCGAGCGTCGTCATTCACATCTTCTCGACCTTCTTTGAAATGCGTGTACAACTTGTAAACATTTTTTGGACTCAGAGTACATTCACCGTATGCCACTGTCAACATTTCAAGTGTTCTTAAGCACTCGATTCCATTTTTCACGCAAAATTGAATGCAATCTAACTACATCTAACTTGTATGCCTCTCACAAACAAAATAAATATGCTATGTAGCTGAAACTGTAAACATTTGTTCGAGACGAGTGTACCAACATAACAAAATAAAAAAAATGTATAATTGAAAAATTCACTTTATTTTTTGAACAGACCTCGTACATCTCATTCCGGTCGAGAAGAAATATTTTGCCAAAATCTCAAGATAAAATTAAGGGAAAGAAAGAAAGGATAACCGTATACAGAATGTTGTTCCTATCAAACAAAAACACTTAAATCGAAAAATCTCTTTTTATTTCAATTAATTTCAATTTGTTTTATTTGGTCTACAAGGAAACTTAACTAAACTAAACTAAACTTAAATCTAATAGAGAAAGAAATGAAATGTTGAAAAATGGAAGATAAATTTTAAACAATAAATTTCAAATATACACGTATTGTGATCTATAATACCAAATTATTTTTTTTAATGCCCAATTTCACATTGAGAGTTTACTGAAGTTTTTCTTAACCTGAAAGAGAGTCTAAGCTTTTTGTTAAACTTGTTCGATTTCACATTCAAAATTAAACCTTCATCATTTAACAAAACCCAGTTTTTGTAGCTGCGTGTGAATAAATGTAGGGTTTTGAAATGCCGAAGTACAGCTTGTGACGTTCTTTGGTTCTAGTATCTGAAATTGATTTTTTAACTTGGGAAAGAAAACTAGACTTATATCCAATTTTATCGCGCACAACACAGTGTAGGCGTGAAAAAGCTATGCTCGGGGCCTGTGTGTGCTATGTAGTAGATTCTTATGTTATTTCAGAAAATTGTTAAAAGTTAACATTACGCAAATCGTTGATTGGTAGCGTAACACCCCGAGTAGAATTGAGTTTGAATTGTTTCTTTTTTTTTAAAGGTGTTTGGAATGTCTAAAACGGTGCGTATTTTTCTTCGTTCAGTTAAAATCATGTAAAGTTTTTTTTTTAACATTTTTAAGTTCTACATATTAAGTCGGTCTGACTTTGACATTTAAAGTAGAATACACGTAAAAGCCTTGTACAAATCGAAATAGCGCGGTCGGGCGTTGTAACTTCGCAGATCGTTATATCGTAAGCCCGACCGACTGGGTCTACTTTCTACTCGCTCGGGCGTTTGACAGATGTGTGTATAATTTTTTTTATTTGCAAACGAAATTTTAATGCGGAAAGGCGATTATTTGAGAAAATAAGAATTGCTTTTGATTTTAGTTTCAAAATCAAATTGTTTTCTTCAAAAAAAATTTTCCGGGGATGGAAAATTTCGGGGATAAGCTGATTTAGGGAAAGCCAAAGCGCGAGCTCCATTCCAAATTGGAAAATTAAGTAAGGCACGCCTTGACATTCTTTTTCGTAAAATCGATAAAACAAATGTAATTTTCGTAAAGTCCGATCGAGCGCGCCGTTGCGAATTGGGCTTTACTCTTGGGATTCTTTTGCTGCTCCTTTAAAAAAAATATGTAAATGCTATTATGTAATTTTTACTGAACTTTTCCCGTCAAGTTTCTGGTTTAAATTGAAAAAAAAATCGTAGTGCTCATATTGCACCACTTTTTTTAAATTTCTCCTCCTCCGTAACTATCGTACATTGCAGAAATTTTTGGACAAGAAGGGACCACATAGACCAAGCTGATCTTAAAGTAGAAAATGCAAAATTTAAATATATTTTTTTCCACTCACTAGCAAAGCCCCTGTATAGCACCACAGTACGCGTGTATCTCAGTTGGGGGTCTTAAAGGCTAAAAAAAAAGCTGCACCATCAACAATTCCAGCGAGGGTTTTGTAGTCCGCACGTTTCACGCTCTATTTCTTTGCCTGCCTGCCTTCCAGTGAACAGACCTCCTCTCACAGTCAAACAAAAGCGCCTCCAATTATCCTTCGTTGCTTCAATTGTTCGCCGCTTCAAAGGCTAACAAGACAACTCAACTTCAAAGCGTTATCACACCACACACCAGTTCCAGAGAAATGATCCATCTTTGTAGTCTTTAGGCTAAGGACAACAACACACACGTACACAATTCACCCATCCTCAGCAGGCTTTGTTTCTCCCCCTCCCATGTAGGTCACGTAGTTACACACACAACAAAAAAATAAAAAACGCCACACAATGGACGACACTAAGCCAATTAATACCGAATCATCTTTGTTCCAATGATTTACTTTTACTCTTCCAGGAAGGTAAGCGGGGCTACCTCGAAGGACTGGCGTCGCACTACACCAAACACATATCGGTGCCGTACGAGGACATTCTGGACGCCATCGAGAAAGTCCGCTTGTCAAAGTGGAAAGAGCGGCATGTCCGGATCGCCGCCGGCCTCACGACGACCCGGCCGCATCGCGGCATTGCAAATCAATCAAACCTGCCTACCAGTCACAGCCAACCGCTCTATGTGCCCGGAAAATATTTGGTAAGATTGATGATGGCCTTTTTTGGTCCACTCCCAAAAAAAAAAAAAAAATCTCGGCTGCTTCAACTCTCTCCCTTCGTCCTTTGCAGCCTTCCAGTTGCCTATCGAATCGCGAAGAGAATGAAATTTACAGCTTCGCTCAAACTGATCTGGCCTCCCGCATGGCTCGTAGTGCAATTGACTCGAAATCCGCAGTCGCCCTAAATGGCATGCAACACAGCTACCCCGCGAACCGGTCGAACTTCTTCTACGATTTCTCTGCAACAGGTGAGTAGGGGGTGTGCTTTGAAAAAAAAAGAAAACAACGACCGCCTTCCATGCCAAACAGACGTTCACTTTAATGTTTGTCTTCCTGTCTGTGCTTCTACTTGTGCTGCGCTAACGATAACACCACCACCACCACCACCATCATCATCACGACCACGACCACCACGATGACTGCCAGAGGGACGCAACAAGGCCAAGAGACGGACAGTTTTTGCTCGTTTCCTCAATGGGCTACGACAGGGCGGCGATGAGCTCAATCAGACGGAAGGAATGCAATTAAAAGTAAGTAACATTGAGAGTGCTACCCTCCTCCCAGATATACTCGTAATAACAACGACGACACAGGATCTGTTGTGTCCTTGGGGTGTCTGTGTGTCTGTGTGTGTGTGTGCCTCTTCTGTCTTTCTCTGTGCTACGACCCTCGTAGGTCCTCTCAATAAAAACTGCAAACGGTATCATTATAATAATGTCCTTCTGCACCCCCTCTGTTGGAGTCCACTCGCTCACAGCTGTCGGTTTGGCATTAAATGGAAATTACATCATTCGAAGTCGTGTCTTTAATTCGACGTGGTAAAATTGTGAAGCGTTTTGTGGCAGCGGTTGGGCCTTCGTCCTCCTTCAGGTGGAATTCTTTCTTTTCCTTTTGATTTCGTCTCGTCTCTCCTTTTATTGAGCGAACGTCCTGCGATTGACGTTCGACGTGGTGTATGGGAAAATTTTCATTTTCATTTCTTTTCTTTTTTCTTTTTTTTGCCCTCTCTATAATGTAATGTCCTTGTTTGGGGATCCTTTGCTCAGTGTGTTTTTGGTGTTTTTTGTTTTGAAGTGCTAACTGCTTATTACTATGGCGCGGCGCGGCAGTGTTGAGTTCATTTTATGTGAAATGAGTTTTTTTGTTTGTTCTCCTCTCTCGTTTACGTCTTCGTCTTTGTCACCGTGTCCGTGTCCTTTGCCCGACCGACAGGATATGCCAAACGCTCGGTCAATTTAGTGAGTTTCCCCCCGTTGTTGTTTTTTTGTATTTTTGTAAAATGTCCTCCGGGTGAAAATTGCAATTTGTACATAATGTGGTCCGATGCGGAAATGTTCTATACTCCGGCGTGGACTGCAATTTTTGTTGTCAAGTTATGTTTTCGTTTTCATTTCGAGTAAAAGAAAAAAAAAATGAGAAAGAAAGCAGGAGGCGAAAAACCCTAAAAAGGGAGTTCTGCCGACCAGGAGGGGTATTTTATTTTTAGGACGAAGTAGAGGAATATCCTTTTTTTTTGGTTTATTTTTCGCTTTGCTCGATTGCGGTGGCGATGTTTTTCTGTGTTTCTTTTTTTTTCTTTCAATTTTTTTCTGATTTGGGTTTGTAATTAGAATGGGAAATGAAGCTCTGAGATGCTGGAAATGATTGCATTGCGTTGAATGAGATTTTCCTTAAGAGCAGAGGTTGTTCACTTGTAGATGGAATTTTTTTTTTCACTTCTTTTTAATGAATCTGGTGGATGGGTGGGAAGAGTCCTTTTAAGGATGTCGTCGGTCTTTAAACTCGGATGAGAGTGACCGACCTCATCAGCTGTAGTAGCAGTTTCGATGATGATTGCAGTTGGGGATGGGAACTCGCTCTGATGACCGAGAATTTGGTCTCACTGTTAGTTGACAAATTTTTTAAACTTTTACTTCACTGAATTAATGAAACTGGATTGGTGCCAATCGCTGTCATTCAATATTATGATTGGTGTGAACCCTGGCTGTGTATTAAGTGGGGACATTAACCTGTTGACTCGGGAAAGTTGGACGTTTTCGTTGCAGGTTTCTAGGCGCTTAGAGAAACTGATGGTTGGTACACTTTTTGGGAATCTGTAATAAGAAAATTGCAGGCCTTTGAAAGTTGTTAAAATAAATATTATTTTGTTAAAAATTTAAAGAAAGTCTGCGAAGTATTTTATTTTATTCGAAATGTATTGAGAATAATCACTGGGTATAGAGATTATAGCCCTGTTCTGGTACACTTCAGTGATGCCTCATATGTTACAGCTAGTGATGGCCAAATACCCGGTAAATACCCTCTAGGGTTACCCCAATTTACTAGGGTTTACCAGTTTATTTACCGGGTTTTTACCTATTTGGGTATTTATGTGGGCGCCGTTGGCTCGATCGGTTAGTGCGTCGGGCTGTTGAGCGAGAGTACCCGGGTTCGAATCCAGCTCGGGGAAAAAAAACACCACAAACATTTTTCACGGTCCCACCTCCAGCGAACGACTGACAACCTTCCTGGAGTACTTCTGTCATGAAAAGCTTTCGCAATTCAAATGATCAAATCGCAATTCAAGTGACAAAAATTATAACGCGCACAACACAGTGGAGGCGCGAAAAAGCTAGGCTCTTTAAGAAATCATAGTTCATCGAAGATTCGACTATTATGGAACATTAAAGACAGAAATAAAGTATTGAAAAGGAGAAAAAGTTGAAGAATTTAAATCAGAAATAGAAATTAAGGTTCTGGTGACTGCAGCTCTGTTCATTTTCTTCTCCGATTGTACCCGATTTTCCAATAATCTGTTTAAAACTTGTATACTTGTGACGTATGCATTATTTGGATTACAATTTTGCCATCCATCCAGCAATTAGCCTTATGAGGGAGCTTATTAATGGCAATAGCTCTCTAAAAATGGTGTTCATCTAGCAACGAAAATTTTATATCTTTGTCAATGTTCGCAAATTAATTTTGTTGGTAACAATTACATTTCGCCTGTTCATTAAACGTATGCACATTTTTCAAGACTAGACTCCAGTTTTACCATATTTTTAGGAGTAAATTAAAATTAAAAAAAAAAAATTGCCCCATTTAAAAAGTTTGACGGGAAGGTAAGCATTAGCTAATGAATTAAAGACATAAAATTAATTACAAAATAGGGTCAATGATATTTTCAATTTGATTACAGCTTAGAAAAATAGCCAGAGTTTGAAATTTTTTTTTTTTTTAATTGATTCGCATCGCATTGATTCTCGCATCTAAGTTCACACGGTAGTTTGTTGAAGACAAGAAGTGACCGTAAAGTTTTGGAAAAAAGTGCGTTATTTATAATGGATACCGTAACAAAATTTAAGTTGTTCACACAAAGAAAGTGGTTGCCATACAATCTGGCAGCAACATTACCTGATTTATTATTAAGATTTTAAGAACCTTGTAAAAATAGAGATGTCTTAAATGAAAGAATTTATGACTGGTAAAATCAACATAAGTAGATTTTTTTTCGAAATCACTTTTATTAAGTTTTTGGACTGCTTATGGGTAGACCTCAAAGTTGAATGCGAATTTACCATCAATAGTGTATTTTGTTCTAGAAAATATTTGTTTTTTGTCCTTTCTACGAAAAAAATGTTCGTCTACTCATCGTCATTGATTCCAATATGAAAACGAACGAAGTATTGAGCACAGCTCAAATAAATGGCTCGGGTTTATTTTACATCTACGTCCCAAAAAAAACTCAACTTTTTTCTATAGTTTAAAATAACCTGAACACGAACATATTTTTGTTTTTCTTTTTTTTGCTGTAGGAAAATAATATTTTTCGAGTTATAAGCGACTATAGTTTCAACTCTGGGCGCCGTGGCTTAATTGTTAGTGCGTTCGACTGTTAAGCGAGAGTACCCGGGTTAGAATCCAGCCCGGGGAAAGAACATCATAAAAAATGTTCACGACCCCACCTCCAGCGAACGACTGACAATCCTCCTGGAGAAACCTCTGACATGGAAAGCTTTCGCAATTCGCCGTTCGGAATCGGCATTAAAGAGTACGTCCCCGTCATATTTGTTAAATTATATCGCGCACAACGCAATGGAGGTACGAACAAGCTTTGGTCTGGCCCTGTATGGACTGCTACGCAAATTATTTTTTTTTTAACCATTTATATTGTAGCTGGACATTACTGGAACATACCTTATTTGTCTATATAAAATTTAAACCAAATTATTTTTCCTGTTTTCTGTAATGAGCGCAGATCGTTTTGTGGTACATTTTTTTTGTGGTAAATTTAAGAAAATTAAAAATACGTGTTTTTTTATTTACCAACTTGTATCCTCTAAGTTATTTTTTAAAATATAATACGACATTGAATTATAAAAAGTTTCAACTGTGAATTATGAGTGCTTGAAACAAGTAAGAATCTGCCGATTGGATTTTTGTTTTTACATCTCACAATTAGCGATTTGCTCTATTTTCTGGGAAAGTACAGAAAAAACTCATAAAGGGTGATTTTTTAAAAGCTATAGGAAAGTTAAAAAAAACACATAAAATTCAAAAAAATGCATGAAATCTTTATTTGAGTCGATAGCACGGTCCATATAATTAAATGTTTGAAGATTATTTCATGCAAATGTTGACCTTGACTGCGCCTCAAATGGTCCATCCTTAGTCCAATTTTGGTATACTCTTTCCAACATTTCGGCCGGTATCTCACGAATAGATGCTTCAATGTTGTCTTCCAATGCGTCAATTGAAGCGGGCTTATCTGTATAGACATGAGCTTTAACATAGCCCCACAAAAAATAGTCTAAAGGCGTTAAATCGCACAATCTAGGCGGCCAATTGACCGGTCCCGAACGTGAAATAAAATGTTCACCGAACTCGCCTCTCAATAAAATGGCATGTGGCACCATCTTGTTGAAACCACATGTCATGCAAGTCAAGCTCTTGCATTTTGGGCAAAAAAAAAGTTGGATATCATCTCACGGTAGCGCTCAATATTCACAGTTACGTTACGATTCGCATCATCTTTGAAGAAATACGGTCCAATGATGCCACCAGCCCATCGCACCGCACCAAACTGTGACTTTTTCTGGATGCATTGGTAGCTCTTGCAATGCTTCTGGCTGATATTCACTCCAAAATCGACAATTCTGCTTATTTACGTACCCATTGAGCCAAAAATGAGCTTCGTCGCTGAACACTTTCTTAACTTTCTGAACTTTCTTAACAGAGCACGCATTTTGATAATAAAATTCAATAATTTGCAAGCGTTGTTCGTTTGTAAGACGATTCATGGGTAAATTATAGACCAAACTGAAGGTGTTTGACAGTGAAACAAAACACGAAATGTGCGTCAGCTCTTCAAACCAGTGTTGCGCCAGTTATTAACAATAAATCCAAATCAAATTTAAATGGTTTGTAAAATTCACTAAAGAGCTGTGAGGGAGTGGACGTAAAGTAAAGTCTATTCTAATAAATATTTCATCTTCCGCTGTGTCCACAAAAAGGTTTTTATGCATTACAAATCACAGGCAGTTGTATTGCCAATTCAAAGTTTGCACATTGTCGGCCAGCGAATTGTCACCACCTTTGAATAGTCACTCACAATTTCCATTATTGTTTCGAAAATGTTTGGAAAAACGTTTCCCAGATGGCTCTTTGTATCAGAGTATATTTGTGCATTATGTGTAATTGAACCGTTTAGAGCACAAAAATCTTAAATTTAAGTATAAAAGTACTTGGAATACGAGTCACACTTTCTTATATTTATAATAACTTTCCTGAGTAATAGAGATGAATACCATTAAACGACATTTGTACAATAAAATGATAACATATTGTTTTTTGTCCCTTTAAATAATAAGTAATTTATTTCTGTTAAAATATACATTATTTTATTGCATTTTTCAAAGTTTTGTTAATGGAGGAGAATTTGTGTACTCAACGACCCAATTGTAAATGATTTTTTCATTACAGAAATAAGTTAAAAGAAAATCGAACCCAAGGTGGAAAAACAGAGATACAGAAACATGGGGACAAAAAAATAATCTTTAATTTGTTTAGCAGAGTGTTGAAATTTGGCTTAAATTATTACTCCACTTTGTGAGGGAATTGTTGTGTATTACGTCAGATTGGAATTGCATGACCGGTGAGAATCTTTCCAGTTGAGTCTCGTCGCGTTTAGAGTAAATAAAATTTTTGAAATATTATCACACCCCTAAAATTACAAGGTAGTGTGGACATTGGAACGTTTTTCAAATTTGATATTGATTTGATTCTAACTGGTTAAGCGGTTTAATGCTATTGTTGTTTTCCAATTGTGAATGACATGTGAATCCAATAGAAAGGATTAGCTTATTATGAGAAACATTTTATGAGTGGATAGTTTCACGAAATGACGTTCAAAATTTTGTGATGTAGCGTCTTTGTGATCATTTTCATAAACGATACATAGTTTGAAGTCAATTCGCTTAACGCTCGTCTGCCCACCGTCTTTGGGTCACCGTTTCAGTTTTGTGTTTTCACAAACTCCTGAAAAGCCATTATTTTCACACTCATTGAAATTGTTTCGTTAACGAAACACTACATAGAAATAAAAACAAAAAGTTAAAAATGTATTACTGTAACAAACATAGGTATAGCGGGATCAGTGTTCAACGTTAAAATCCTAACTTAAACATACTGTAATGTCTAAGAAGAAGCTTCTAAGATGCAGCGACGCCACCTGGGTGTCAGAATAGGGGAAAGAGTTTATAAATGTAAAATGTCGAAAGTATTTCCGCCAAGTTTGTTTTTGGGCCCTGACCACGAGGAAGCAAGGAGAATAAAGAAAAGAAATAAGAAAAGCATGCTTTTTATAAAGCAAGTTAAAAAAATACAATTTATGTTTTCTCTGATTGATAAATTTAATTATTAAAATAACTTTTTCGTCGAATTTGTCGTCAACAAATATTTGAGGAGATAAAGCGATATTTTGTCCATCACGTAAAATTCATCAGACGCGATAGAGGTGGGCATAAATCCAAAGCTATGTTCACAAGCTAATTGTAAAAAATGTCTATTTCCTCCATTAAATACTGACTTATTTATACTTATTATTTAGTGCATGTGGCAAGTTTCAAATTGAGCTGCTGTTAGCAGCTTTACAAAAAAGTAAAACAATCGAGTAACTAGGTCTTTAACCCTTTCATGACCACTTTTATACCAAAAATATTTTTTGCTAGAATCTAGCTTGAGCTTGAGACCTCAGCTAAGCCATATTAAAAAAGAAATGTATTCAAGGACGAAAAGATAACGATATATAGAATGTTGTACCTAACACTGGTCATCTATAGTAGTTGAAATTGCATCATATCAGAAACCAGGCATTTCAACTGAAAAAGTCTCTTTTAATTTTTAAAATACATATGTACAAACAATCGAATTAATTTCGGAATGCTTTTGTGATTTTGAAATGTAACTTTTTATTGAGATTGCCATTCACCAAAACCAAAGTAATGGATCTCGAATATATTGTTCCTATTTCACCAATAAATGTCTGAAGCAGTATTAAATGGATTAAAATAGTTTTAAGAAAGAACCTAACACACATTTTGTTTTAATTGCGGCAATATTTTTTGAGTTCTGAATAGATTAGGTTCATGTTGTGCAGAAACAACATTGGGCAAGACAGGATTAAAATTGCAGGGTCTCTGGCTACTTAAGTAGTTTCGAATTTCTATACTCTTGGGTTCAGTGATTAAATCAATACAATCAATTTGTACCTGTGAAGGACTCTTTAAGAAAAAAAAAAAAAACAATCAAAAATTATTTAATAGCTTCCAACAATTGTTGTTTTCTTGGAAAGAGGAAGCATAAGTTCCTATTAATTCTAAGCTTTGTAATTTATGCAAATATTTGTTAGCATTATTTTTCAAACACGTTTGCAATGGCATCCATTTCTCGCTCTGTTTGACCAACGTTTCTTCTCCTCCTCCTTCCTTGAGTGCCCGAGTTTTTTCTGAATCAGTACAGAGTTAATTTTTAAGTAGATTTCCGAAAAACTAGTACAATAGTTAAAAATCATTGTTACATATTAATCCAAGAAACTTGACCGAAGAAAAACATGCTACTACGCCGACAGTGTCATAATTGCTTAGAATATTTTATAAACTTGATGGTATATTGAGTGATACTTAATTGTTCTGCAAAATTTATTTCATGGCGATCGACGCAAAATAACAAAACATTTCGGCGGTTTGAGATTGCTTAGATCGACAAACAACCTCGTCTAAATGCGCAGGAGGATGGCAAAAGTGTTCACTTCATTTTAAATAGAAAGAGGACACGCCATAATTATCAATAAAAAATTTGAGAAACAGGTTTATAGTTCTTTTCATATTTCTTTTTTCAAGAATTGAATGCAATAACTCACTGCTGATTGAACATTTAACTTTGCGTCACTTTTTTAAGATTTTCATTAGAGCCTCTGCTGTTAGTGCTCTTGCAATTTATTATTGATAGTAAATTCTTAATATATTATTGATATAAAATAAATAAATAGATAGATATAGATTTTTTGTTTGCAATTTACTTGATGGAAATCTCGGGAAATAATTGCTTAAATCTGTGAGTCAATATCATTCAAATTAAAATTTTTCATTAACAGTCTTCAAGTAGGCAGCTTTTTTTCTTGCCTTGTTATCAGGGGATCGGAATTGTAGTTGATGTAGTTATTAGAGCCTACTAAGGGCTTAAAAGAAACATCTTAAGAAACAAGATAATTATTGTGTCCTTTAGTCGGCTTCGTAAAAATGTTCATTAATTAATTGAAAGACGGAAAAAAATAGGAAAACAAGAGACAGATTGCACAAATTCACAATGAAAATGCGAGATATTTATTTTAATTGCACATCATTTTCAGAGTCAAGTAATCGTAATATTTATAAATTGCTCGGACAGATTTCGTGTCTGCTGCTGAACATCAAACCCCTGATTCAGTCACAAGAGTCAATGCTTTTAAGTCGTGGTCCGTTTACCTTGTGATGGCCTTAAAACCTCAGACTGTCTGCGTTCATTTGATAAAAGAATGGAAGGACCTGATAAGTAAAACCCCAGACCAGACACCAAACAAAATTCAAGTCACCGTCTGTAGATAAAACGCAAGCTGACTCCCTCTCATACATTAACCCTTATGTGTCCTTAGACGCCGGTATCTTCTCCTTTGATGGGCATTTCCTTGTCTCCCCTTCAATCTACCATTCTTTCTTTTTTTTCTCTCGTCCTCTGGCAGGTTCTTCTTTGTCATCCGCAACTTTTCCCACTCAATCAAAAACTCAATCTGATAACTTTTATTCTCTTCTTCTCTTCCAGACATCAGAGAAAATGAAATGCGGAACCATTAAACGGGAGCCCCATCAGAACTTCGAGGAGACAATACACCGTGTAATTATAATTCACCCTCCCCTAATGTCCCACGAGATTCATATCGCAACTAACGTTTTCCGAATTTTTCTTTCCATCCCCCAACCCTACAGCTGAAAACGCAGAAAGCTGCACGTAAGAAAGCCGAAAAGTGCGGCGGTGGCGGCGGAGGTGGAGGAGGTTGCGGCGTCGGCAGCAGCGGCGGTTCACACGACCAACGTCCTAAGGAAGTGACTATTGTCACCGAGATTCCGTTAAATAATTACACAAAACATCCATAAAGACATCCCCGGCCAGAAGCCTCCTTCATCCCACCATCAAACGTAAGTAGACCTCAGAGCGAACATCCAGAGCTTTGAATATTTAACACAGTACTCAATTCCGGACGGGTTTATGCTGAGCAGCGATGCTTTAATGTCTTTTTGTCTTTTTCCAGACGTGTCGTCCGTCGTCCCACACACACACACACACATACAACCGAAGCCGAAGTCGAGAAGGAGCGTGCATTGCAACCGAATGCGATTAAAACGATAACAACACAAGATTAGCAAGGCATTTCCATTTAGATGGCTCTCGGTCCCACTCCCACTTGGGCCCATCTGGTTCCACCACCAAAAAACCAACTCACTCCCAAAAAAAAAAAAAAAACCATCGACATCAACATCACAACATCGACGAAGTCGAGCCGAGCAGCCCTGCGATCCCCCTACGGGTGCTGCGAGGGAGGCTCTGTAAAAGTCCTTAATGGCAAATAGAAGACCGTTTTGGGGCTTCATGCGAAAATCAACTCAATGCTCAGACAATGAACTTAAATGGATGTATCCGCGCGTAGTTGTCCGCGTTTGCGTTCGCGTTCGTGTTTCACCACTCCACACAACAACAAAAACCGATTTGCATTTTGAGGATTTTAGTCCGCGTCGCTGACAAAAGGACACAAATGTTATTTTGTAATCATGGTGGGACGTTGTTTCCTCTCTTTATTTTTGTTTTTTTTTTTTTTTCGTTTTTTTTTTGTTCTCTGGCAAGCTGTTACAACAATGGCAAGCGGCTTAGATTGTTGGCATTGTTTTGGTCGGTTAGGCAGTAAAACATGGGAATGTGGTGAACGGGTGTGGAGGGGCACTGGAAGGCCTTTGTCCTACTTTGCTGCCGATAATCCGCTGAGGAATAGTTCTTAATTGCGGAATAAGTGGGTCGCGGAAGGATGTTTTTTGTGGGTTTTATTCCTTTTTTTTTTTTTTTTTTTTTGAGAACTCGTGTTCAGCAAATTAACGTGAAGCATGTGTCGTTGACACATAATTATTTCTTCAGGATAATTTTACATCCTTGGTTGGTCACCAAGTGAGGGTGTTAAATTGTTTGTAAGATGTTGTGCTAGTCGGGCGAATTTTCTGAGGAAAAAAAAGTTGGAGATTTAAAAGATCTTGCTAGTCAGAGTATGGTAAATAGACGCGAATTCTTCTTCTACAATATTTTTTACGAACTTATCACATGTAATCCTGCTCTTGGTAATCGCCAGCGGCGCTGAATCAAATCACTCACAGAAAATCGAAGGAAACTACGTTGCGTTACACAGGCCGAACAAAATTCAAATTTATTTATCGTATGAGTGTGAATCGAAAAACAGGGATGTCCAATAGAATTTCTTTATCGACAATGCTGAACATTTTCCTGAGGGAGTAGTAACCTCTTTACAATATGTGACCGGAACATATAGCTGCTTTACCTCGTTAGAAGGTTGAATTCTCCTTCTTCTTGGACCCTTGCATTGTCATTAATTTTATATATAGCTTCCCAAACGATAACAACTAAATCACGAGTCATTGATTGAGCTCAGGATTTCAAATTGAAACAAGATCGATCTTTCGATCGTTACCTTCTAAGAGCTTACCATTGACGTGTTGTTATCAATAATTCTGTGGCGGCTTGCTACAACATGCATCTTATTAACACACATGTAAATGTTTTATTATATATTGACGAAACCCATGTAAATACTTATGTAAATACGAGCGAAAACGTCATATGTCATAATTTAATGTTATAATTTAAACGAAAGATTTCCGATATTTTTTAACTTCCTTTTTTCTGAATTCATTCCCGCGTGTATACTCGAGACAGTCACATCAAGGTAATAAAAAGAATAAAGTTCAACATTTTAATAAACTTGATAAATTATCGCGTACGATTGCGTAACCACAAGTGGTGACCCCGAAAAGAAAATCAGAAACAATTCTGTGTGTTACGTTATCTGATTAAGCACACGAAAATGATGGACGACACGGAATCGAAAGCGGGAACCAGCAGGCCAGCGAATAACCCATCTACTCTGCCAGCAGTGCCGGCATCGTTTACATCGAATAGCCCCTACGGCGCCCCCAACATCGAACCTTACGACATAGCAAGAGTAACCGTGAAAGTGCCACCGTTTTTTTTTCTGGGCTTTCGTAATCGAAACTCCGATTGCCTGCAATACCGAGTAGACCAAGGTCGTGAAAGTGCCACCGTTTTGGGAAGACCACCCCGAAATTTGGTTTGCACAACTGGAGTCACAATTTGCAACGTGTGGCGTGTCAACAGATCTGACCAAATTTCACTCAATCATTGGAAGCATGGAAGGAAGGATTCTTTCCCAGGTCTCGGATGCTGTATTGGATCCACCAACAACAGGCAAGTACGATAACCTTAAAACTAAAATTCTTGAGAGGTTCGGAGATTCGGAGCAGGCAAAAATAAAAAAATTGTTGTCAGAGGTAGATCTCGGCGCCAGAAAGCCATCGCAACTATACGCAGAACTGAAAAGGCTAGCAGGGAACAAAATTAACGACGAAATGTTTTTAAAATCTCTCTGGATGCAGCGTTTGCCACAACAAGTGCAGGCTATTTTACAAGCGAGTAATGCAAATTTATCCGATTTGGCGTTGCTTGCCGACAAAATCATGGAAGTCGCAGATTACTCGTCTAACGCGATATGTGCTACAAGCGTTACACCGACATATGTGCAGCAATTGGAGCATAAGATAGATGTTCTTTCAAAGAAATTAGAAGCTTTGCAGCGAACCTCACGTGGTCGAAGCGTGACTCGGGCAAAATCTCCGTTTAGGCCTGCATCGACATCTCATCCTAACTTATGTTGGTACCACGAGAAGTTCGGCACACGCGCCACGAAATGCAGGGAGCCTTGCAAATACAGGAATAGCATTTCGGAAAACGCAATTGTTCATCTCTAGGCGAATCGGCTAGTGATGACGAAAAATACCTTATGCGCCTTTATATTACCGATTCCACATCTTCCACCCGTTATCTGATCGATACCGGAGCAGACATCTCCGTTATACCCCCAAACTTAGGCCAACGGAAGCCTACCAATATTTTTTTGTACGCTGCAAACGGCACGCCTATAAAAACCTATGGTGAAAAACGCATAATAATAAATTTAGGGCTACGCCGAAAATTTGAGTGGTCGTTCACTATAGCGGACGTCAAGAGTCCGATAATTGGCGTCGACTTTCTGAAACATTTCGATCTTTTAGTGGATAGCAAACGAGGCAGGCTAATTGACAACAAAACCACATTAAGTGTACCGACTATACGAGAACAAGCTACCGCGAAAAAGAGTATAGCGACGTTTCACCCGAACACTGTTTTTGCCGACCTGTTGTCGGAGTATAAAGACATTACAACTCTCAGTTCTAAAAGATGTTTCAGCACGACGAGCGTGAAACATCAGATCCTAACATACGGGCCTCCAGTATTTTCTCGTCCGCGGCGGCTTTCTGGCGAGAAATTAGAAGCCGCAAGAGCGGAAATTCAATTTTTAATTGAGAACGGGATATGCCGTCCCTCTAAAAGTAATTGGGCTAGCCCGCTGCACTTAGTGAGGAAAGCAAATGGGGAGTGGAGGCCATGTGGCGACTATCGGGGCCTCAACGCGATAACAATCCCCGATCGTTATCCAATACCCTTCATCCAAGATTTCACGCATATCCTATACGGGAAGAACGTCTTTTCCAAAATAGATTTGCAAAAAGCTTACCACCAGATTCCGATCGACGAGGTAGATATACCAAAAACTGCTATCACCACGCCATTCGGACTCTACGAATTTATATACATGACATTCGGCCTACGGAACGCAGCGCAAACATTTCAACGCCACATGGATGACATTTTAAGAGACTGCCACAGTTTCGCATCTTGGTATATAGACGATATTTGCGTTGCATCCAGTGACCTCGACGAACACGAAAAGCATGTAAAAATAATTTTTGACATACTGCGCCGCAACGGCTTATGTATTAATCCGTCAAAATGCGATTTCGCCAAAGAAACAGTAAATTTCCTGGGCCATTCGGTGGATAAAAACGGTATACGACCCTTACCTGAGAAAGTCGAATGCATTCGCCATTATAAGCGACCAGAAGTAGCTCAGGACTTAAAGAGATTCTTGGCGACGATAAACTACTACAGGCGTTTTATCCCCAGAGCTGTAGAGAATCAAAGAGTTCTCCAAAAACTCATATGTGGGAATAAAAAGAACGACCGTACGAAGTTGAAGTGGGATGAGCAGTCCACCGCGGCATTTCACCAGTGTAAGCAGGACCTTATCAATGCTCCGGCCTTGGCCCATCCTGCCCTGGACGCACCATTATCCTTACACGTCGACGCGTCGGATAATGCAATCGGGGCAGCCCTCCATCAAACTGTAGACGGCATAGTATCTCCCTTAGGATTTTTTTCCAAAAAGCTAACAGCTACACAACATCGGTATAGCACGTACGATAGAGAGCTCCTGGCGATGTACGAAGGCGTAAAGCACTTTAAGTACATGCTTGAAGGCCGCACATTTTGCATTTACACCGACCATAAACCGCTTACGTATGCTTTTAAACAAAAAACAGAGAAAGCGTCACCGAGACAAATGCGACATCTTGATTTTGTTGGTCAGTTTTCAACGGATATACGTTTCATTCCAGGACAGGGCAATAGTGTAGCCGATTTCCTGTCCCGCATCGAAGCCATAGCGAAGGAGCAGAAGTTGTCTTACTTAGTCGATCTTGCCAACGAACAACAAAAGGATGAAGAACTGAAGCGTTTGGTGCATCAAAGTCCAGGTGCAATGAAGCTGCAGTTGATGATTGATCCGAACTCAACAGGTAAAATATATTGTGATACGAGCTATGGACGTTGCCGCCCTTTTATTCCGAGATCTTTACGACGAAACGTTCTAAACAAACTTCACGGGTTAGCGCATCCTGGCACGAAGGCAACAACAAAACTGGTGACAGAACGATTCATTTGGCCAGGAGTACGCAAGGATTGTGCTAACTACGTAAAAGAATGCCTAATGTGTCAGAAAACAAAAATCCATCGGCATAACAAATCTCCGTTTGCGCCAATAGCAACGCCTGATCAGAGATTTTCGCACGTGCATGTGGATTTGATAGGTCCGTTGCCAACATCAAGGGGAAACCGGTATTGTCTCACGATTGTGGATAGGTTTACCCGTTGGCCCGAGGTAATTCCAATAGTAGACATCTCAGCGACAACAATAGCGCGTCATCTCGTGGACGGATGGATTGCTAGATTTGGCGTACCCGAAAGAATTACCACCGACTTGGGGCGTCAATTTGAATCGTCGGTGTTTCATGAGCTTTCCCAGTCCCTAGGGGTGACCCACCTGAAGACCACGCCGTATCACCCACAAGCGAACGGAATGGTCGAACGATTACACCGTACCTTAAAAACAGCCATAATGTCATACCAAAACATGGATTGGTGCGAAGTGCTTCCGTTTGTCCTGTTAGGCTTGCGTTCCGCATTGAAGACCGACGTTGGAGCATCTGCAGCAGAGCTAGTTTTCGGTACCTGTTTAAGACTACCCGGAGAATTCTTCATAGACCCGCCAGACGTGTTGAATCAATCCGAATTCATTAAGAACCTGCGAAAAAAAATGAACGACCTTAAACCTGTTCCAGCAACATGCCACAACAAAGGTAAATTTTTCATACAACAAGATCTTACTAATTGTACCCATGTTTTTGTAAGAAACGACGCTGTGCGAAAAACGTTCGTCCCTCCATACCACGGCCCATTTGCAGTTTTACGAAAAACGCGAAAATTTTACTCTGTGAGCATCAAAGGAAAACCAGTCAAGATATCCGTCGACAGGCTCAAGCCTGCCTTCCTCGCAAACGATGAAGTTCAGAGCGTGCAGGCAGCGCAGACACCAGTTGCAGCCGGGACATCTTCTGAGGACATCTGTATACCATCAGCAGCGACGCGTATGCAAAGATATCGCCGAATACGAATGGCAGGTGTTCGACTAAAGGGGGAGTGATGTGGCGGCTTGCTACAACATGCATCTTATTAACACACATGTAAATGTTTTATTATATATTGACGAAACCCATGTAAATACTTATGTAAATACGAGCGAAAACGTCATATGTCATAATTTAATGTTATAATTTAAACGAAAGATTTCCGATATTTTTTAACTTCCTTTTTTCTGAATTCATTCCCGCGTGTATACTCGAGACAGTCACATCAAGGTAATAAAAAGAATAAAGTTCAACATTTTAATAAACTTGATAAATTATCGCGTACGATTGCGTAACCACAATTCTATCGATACATTGAGATGTTCAATCGGTTTGGAGTAAAAATAATTTCAATATACAATTTAGGAATCAAAATCAGATGAATCCTGGTCAAATTTCTAATTTGCTGCCAAAACAACAGCGACCAGATATCTGTTTGTCAGATTTTGATTAATTTGTGACTTTTGTCGCAGCACAAAATGTCTATCCTTAATCAAGAATGCCATATGATTTCTTCCGCTCCGGCACGTTCTCACGTGCAGACACGACGCGTCTTCTCACGTTGGCAGTCAGCAAGCAAGTCCTCGTCCTCGTTCTATCGAGATTCTTCTTCTTTGTCCCGGAGTAGGAATTTTTTAGGCTGGTTGACAGGATCCGCGTTTTGTTGCGGTTCGTCGAGGTTGATTCTGATGGGATAACCGGCCGCAAGCTTTTACTGAGTTGGTTATTTTCTTAACCAAAAATCTATGCTCAGACTTTGAGCTCCTTCGGAAGAAAAATTCTACGGCGGATATTCGGCCCAATCTACGAGGAAGGCGGACTGGAGGAGAAGACCTAACCGCGAACTTTATGAGCTGTACAAAGATGTGGATATAGTCCGGAGGGGACAAATCCGTCGACTACAGTGGCTCGGCCACATCGAGCACATGGACACAAACGCTCCAGCTAAAAGGGTCTTCGAATCCGAGCCTCCTGGTTCGAGGAGAAGAGGGAGACCTAACCTCCGGCACAGAGATCAAGTGATTGGGGATGCAAGACAGCTTGGTCTTCCGGACTGGAAGCAGCATGCCCGGGATCGTCAACGTTGGAAGGCGGCTTTGGAGGGGTGGCTTTGGAAGGGTTAAATGCCTGTTAAGAAGAAGAAGAAGAAGAAACAATCTCAAATTCAATTTTTCTTCCGTATTTCATAAACTTCTTTTTTAGTTATTTTCAGTCTTAAACAACCACAAAAATAAAAAACCAAACCCAAACAACCATGCTGATAATATTTCATCATTGAATCATTCAACCAGGCGGATTGACTGCGACGGGAATTCATCTAATCCGAATCTTTTGACGCAGATTAAATCAATCATTAAAAACAATGGATACAGAACGGTTGAATCTCAGTACCTTCCTTAACATCAGTTGTGTTTTTTCATTGCGAAACTTCATTTCAAATAAAATTAATTTGTGTTTTAAATAACAAATTTATTGCTTAAGATAGTACCACAAAAACCTTCTTGGCAAAAAATATAAAATATCACAAATCAGCATAAAGGAAATATACATATATACTGTTGATACACATTGATAGAGCTGTTTCTGTACAGTTAACTCCGCTTATCTGAACTACGCTTTACTAAAAAAATCTGTTAATTAAAACACAAAATTTGTCAAGTGTGAAGAATTTTTCCACAATCTTCATACAAATTACTCCGCTAAAATCTGCTTAACTGAAAAACTTGGTTAACTGAAAAAAAGGACACCAAAAATTATTAATTTATACTCAAACACTTCCGCATAACTGTAATCGAATAGCTGAATGTGCCCATCAGTAAAATTGTTTGCTTTTCTTTTCTTCACCGAAACACGTCCAATAGAATTTGTTAATTTTTTTTTTTTAATTTTCAAGCTGAATAAGTGAATTTGTTGTTCAGCTGTCCGAACTCCGGTTAAATGAATTTTTGATTGGTGAGTGATTCTTAATTTTTAACAATGACCACATCTTCCAAAGAAGTGAAAAAAACCCTTATTTTCACCTCCACCCGTTGCTTTCTATTCTCGCTTGTGGTGGCAGAGTTTCTTACGAAGGGCAGATTTATAAACTGACAAAACCTTAATTAAAGTTAACTTTATTTTACTTTACCTTTTTCCACTCAGATATTTCCCTAGTAGGAGGTCTCAAACTATTCAGCTCTTGTAGGTTCAACTAAAACTTTAGGACGAACTCTACAATTTTTTTTTGTTAAATTAATGGTAATATCCGAATTTCGCTTCATATGTTTCAGCAACATTTGGAACTGCGGATAATTTGTGTGCCTATTCAAAATATTTTGTTCTAGAAATTATGAAATTCAATATTGTATCAATTGCAATTGAATTTGAATAGAACTCGTGTGCGTATTCAACGCAGAACAAATGATGATGGCTGTTTTTTTGCACTTCTTTACCGACGTGTGTTCGCTTGCGTTTTCAATGATAGCAAAACACTCAAATTATGATATTCCCCCGCCACAGTCGATCCGCCGCTTTCAATAATTGGCAGAAATATTACCCGAATCGTACATACTCATACTCAGGACCGAATATTTGCCTCAGAATTTGTCTTTTGAAGGAGGATCAAATTGATTCAAGATTGATAACAGCAAAGCTCTTTCTGTTTGGACAAACCGATGGAGTGTTGGTTTCCGAGGGTTATTCTCTGACAAATCTCCACTCTGATCTCATTCGTGGAGTTTACGTTCGCCCCCAGTTGAATCGACTTATGAACGTGTTGAGGTTGGCCTGCCGCACTATTTGCTCCAACACGAGATTGATGTGATCACATTACACTGCGTCTCTTTGCCGAAATTCGGTGCCTGTTGCAAATGGCTCGGAGGTTCTTAAGCCGAACTGCCGATTGGAAAAACAAAGGTGACTAAAATGCACTGATTTACTGACTTATTTTCGGAAAAAATATGATCTAATAGGCAACAGACAAACGTTTTTTAGGATATAACGACGTCTAGTCATTGATGGAGCTTGACATTACAATGCATTCCAATTCTTTGATAGCACAGTATTTCAGTAGAATGAGAATTTTATTATGATACAAAATCCAATTAAGGTCATTAGCTGAAAAATTTGTTTTCTTTGAAAATGCAATAGGTCTCTTTTTTTATAAAAGTTTTTTTGACCTCCACTTTACGTAACGTTCACAATTCTGCAACTGTTGTCACCTAAAAAATATACTATTCTGTTTGAATTTAGTTTTTATTTATTTTTCTCTCTAATTTTTTTTTCTGTGAAATTAAAGTTTTTCTCTTACCAAAATCAACTCCATAGAAATTTGCGAATGTGTTACAAAATCGATGGTGATCCCACCCGCCGCCACCAACAAACTACTATCCCACATTTTTACAATTTCCAAACGTTCTATTTAAATATTGGTTTTGAGTGTTTTGAGTCCACCATCCCTAAACACCTTCCACTCAGCAATCATTGAAGCTACGCTTTCTAATTTCACAAATTCCCGTTGATAGCAAACGTTTTCAATAGGACTCGATCCGGGAAAAACTGCATTTCAAAACAAACAAAAAATAAATAAATCATTCGTTTTAAAACACTCACCCTTTCATTCAAAAATAACACACAAAAACAAAAAAACAAAAAAAGCATCCTTTGTGTGTTTGCGATGTAAACGTTCTGAATTTGCTGGTGAAGAAAATTGCTGCATCATTTACCAGCGAACCCACAAACAGTTCACCACCTACCCATTAAGCACCCCATAGTAATAAACACTGAGCGCTAGTAATTCACTAGGATTAAACTAGGACAACATCATTTTACAAAATTCCAGCAGCTGGGAGCCCTTTCGCACCCCCGCACCCGGAGCCCCATTTCGTTTTAGATAACACAAAACAGGGCACACAAAAACCATTCCAAGTGGAATTTGATTTCAAAAGCTACGAAACAAGTTTTTGAATTATCTATGAACGACCGGAAAATTCATGACCTTAAAGTGGCTCCCATATCCATTAGCTGAGGCCACAATTACATCGCCCACCCCACATCCACACACACAATGTATATCCTGTTTTCGAAAATCATCCTTTTTGGGTTTTGTGTAATTAACACAAAGTGTATGTGTATCGTTCTTTAAGATGGGTCCTAGTCTAGTCGTGGGATCAAGCTGACAGCCTGAGAAGGATTAATTTCTTTTTTTTGATTTTTATTTTCTATTTAATTTGCCATAGCAATGTGCTGCTCTATTGATCGGGCCATCGTCGTCCTCGGCTGACTGAACGACCCATAAAAAGGACACCAGATAAATATTTGTACGAGGGATAAAATAAACAACGTATTTGCGGATGAATTTACATCCTTTTCGGTCGGATGGGTGAAAGGGAAAATTATGTGCTTACAAATCTCATTCTGATTTCACAAAACAAAAAATTACATTATTTTTGCACTTTTGATATTTACAAAGGATTTTTCAATTAATTTCTAATTCTAACTCAAAATGCAAACCAGATTTAATGAAACCGCGGCTACATCCATTATCACGAATTTAATCATTTCAGGACCACAGAAAAATGAAAGTCATTTTACTTATACAATTAATTCTTAAGAGTTGTAATCAATAGAAAAGTATTTACAACAAATTTGCATTTATATATTCATAGTTATACAAAGTAAATTATATACAAATTATATGATATACCAAAAAAGAGAAAAAAAGGACATGTACACGTGTATCGTGTATGGCTCTGATAGCTTAGATCCACTGCCAATTTGTTACCTGTAGTCTATTAAACTCAATTAAATTTATATAATCGAAATTCTTATTGGAAATGTTTACATATTTAAAATTGTTAAAAAAAAGAATAAAACAAAAATACAAATATTATTTATAGCAAAAAAGAGAAGGAAAATTTAATTTTAAGTGAATTTAAATCTTAAGTAAATGTAAAATTTGAGAATTTAGTAGAAAAGATAATTTGTGGAACAGAATTTTTTGTCAGCAAAATTTTTGTAAAAAATACAAAGTTGGAAAGTTGGAACGAACTGACTTATCTTGGATGAACTCCTGTTTTGTTAGATAATGTATTCAAAATTGTAAATATTTTCCTATCGAAGTAATGAAATTTTAGGTAACTTCAAAAGTTTATTCATTATTTTTACTCAATGAATTAAAATAAAAAAACAAAATGGAAAGGTAGACATTGTCAGTAAATATAATTTTGTTTGTTGAACTTTTTTTTGCCGCACGACTTGGGCTGCCCTTTTGTTAAAACATTTGAAATGTGTATACAGGAGCTCTAAGTAATAATGGGACATGTAAATGTCTGAAAAATAATGATTATTGTCTCAAACCTCTTAAGAGTTACGAAGAACTATTTATTATTATTATTAATATTATTACAGCCTAAATTACATCTTAAAATAAATATTGCACAATAATTACAGAGATTTGGTTATTAAAACCTAACTATTGACATGTGTTCAAAAGATCTTGCTTACTTACTTACTTAACAGGCATTTTAACCCCTTTAGTCCGTGCCTGAGCCAAAGCCGCCTTCCAACGTTGACGGTCCCGGACATGCTGCTTCCAGTCCGGGCGACCAAGCTGTCTTGCATCCCCGATCATTTGATCTTTGTACTGGAGGCTCGCTCTCCCTCTTCTCCTCGAACCAGGAGGCTCGGATTCGAAGACCCTTTTCGCGCTGTCCATGCGCTCGATGTGGCCGAGCCACTGTAGTTGACGGATTTTTGCCCTCCGGACTATATCCACATCTTTGTACAGCTTATAAAGTTCGCGGTTATGTCTTCTCCTCCATTCGCCTTTCTCGCAGACTGAACCGAATATCCGCCGTAGAATTTTTCCTTCAAAGAGCCAAGTCCTGCTTATCGTCCAACTTTCGGCTCCGTATAGTGGGACTGGCAGGATAAGGGTCTTGTAGAGCATGACCTTAGTTCTTTGAGTCAGGAGTTTTGACCCTAGTTGCTTAGACAAACAGAAGTAGCAGCGGTTACCGAGGGTGATTCTGCGACGGATCTCCACTACGATGTCAAAAGATCGTGACGTAGCAAAATTAAGCTGATTTTAGAAGAAAAGCTGAAAAAAAACTTCTTTACACTACGAAAAATTAAATGCAGATCACAAATGAGCCAATACAGATACCAAACTTCTTCTTCTCTTGCCCCTTGATTTTATTTGACAGCATTTTTTATAACATTTTGTGTCTGTGAATACGTGTGAGAGCTTTGAACAACAAGTCAAACAAATGTGCGTAAAAATGATGAGTTAGTGTTCGATGATTCCTGAATTACTGTCAAAATGCTTCCTGTATTTCAGCTACATTCGAGAATTATTGTCAAATTCATCGATTGGTGAGGGGAAATAGCCGCTGTACAGTTGGGTGTCTATATTAGGTTGTCTGTGATAGTTGTCTGCAGATTCAAAGCTAATTCTATCAGCTTACAAAAAAAACAAAAATTATGAAATTTCATCATTCAAATTTCAACACCAATAATAATTCCAAACTCGACCATGGTTCATGTTCTAAATTTTTGCTTTTCCCGTTATTACTTTGAGTTACTGTAAATCTCTGCACTCTGCACAATATCGAAATCTTTTCAATTTGAGCACTTATTAGCAAATACCAAAAAAAGTTAAACATGTGCAAAATTCTTTTTGTGTTCTATACAACCACAGTGTCCAAAAAACGTATAGGTAATGATGTAAAATGTAATCAAAACAATGAATGTTTTGAATAGCACAGACGTTCATTTTGTAAATGAGAAACAGCAACTTTATTTTTATGGACTCAAATGCAATGAATTCAATATTACCACATTTCCAAGAGGCTCAATCTTACATTTTGTTTTATTACATTTTGTATGAATTCAGAGCTCCGACTCTAATTATTTCTTCTTCGACTTCTGTACAAATTATGACTTTTACTTTTACGTCGTTATGTTTCAATAAATCTTGTCGAGCTCCATTGCCATTGTCTGTCTTTGTTACAGCTCGAAAGCATTTTGTAGAATTTGATTGTTCTTGATGATTCTCGGTGGTTAATACAAAATGAATGGAGAGTAAGGATCATCCTGAGAATCACTTTTGACAGGACTATTCGAAAATAATTCTTTATGTCTTCGATAACGAATTGTTTTCGAACGAAAATGGGCTTTGTTCATTTCTATTAACTTGCAAATAATCTCAATTGACATCTTCGTGTTTTTTTTGAGCCAAATTGCCAACCACACTTCAAATCCTTTATTGTCTACAACTAACGAAACATAAACTCATATACTCGTAGCTTACAGAATGTTTAATTGGAAACTGAAATGGTTTAAGGGCAACCGAAACTCCATCTCAAACTGTATCTTAAAGGTTTTCGGTTTTCTAACTCACGACGTAATAAGTAGAATTGGCTCTTGCATTCGGCCTCGCAGCTTCAAAGAAAATCATTTTGAAAGAGAAGATCGAAATGTCTTTTCTTGTGTTATTAAAACAATGTTTTTGTTGTTACCATTAAGAGCTTAGTAGGGCTAAGAGCACCTGCAAAACTAATGGAATTCTAACGTACAGCTGCGATAAAAATAATAGCAGTGCATAGCAATAATAGTGTGAGAGAATATTTTTTCCTTGGAAACTTTGGGAATGTTCTTCTACTTTAGAAAAATAACTAAAACGAGTAAAAGATTTTTTTATTACTCGAATCATTAGCATGATATTACTCAATTTGCGAAAAAGTTATTCTTTAGAAAGCAGCATTGCTATTATTTTGACCGCAATTGTATGTATTACCGTGTTTCCATAACAAAAAACCCAGCAAACTATAAAACTCAGAAATCTGTAAGTCTCTTATTTAATTTGCTTGATCGTTAAAAAAATGCATCTAGTCACTGCTTTGTACCACTCCAAAGTTTTAAAGAAACTTTATCTGTTTCAGTCGAGACTAAAAAAGGAGCGCATCAACATTCAAATTTACTTTCATTGAATTGCTCAGCATTTTCAATTGCGACATTTTCGTCACTTCCACCAGTGCTTTGCCCTACTGGCACAGGAGTACTCAAAAATCAATCAAATCAAAATCTTGATTAGAACTTAATGATTAAAGATTCAACGTCTGTTTAGTGAGTGCAATTCTTCCGACGGAGAATCGAAGTAAGATCTCTTCCAAACAACTCACACAAAATTTGTGTTAATGGTTTTCCACCATTTCAAAACGTTCCCTGGTGCAGAACTCCGCTACGACATGAAAGTAGCCATTCAGCCATTTTGACGTAAACATAAAAGTATACAAAACAGGGTGCTAAATTTTACTTATCTCGATTTATTTTTTAAATCAAAGTCTAATATTTCAGAAATCGAAATCCAAAGCTATTTTACTAACTCTTTTTTTAGAATCTTTAATCCTTAATTCCTATTCAAGAGCCCCATGTGTTTGTGAAAACGTTTTGGCAGCAAATTTAAATGAAGGTTTTTGTCATTGTTTTCCTTTAAAGGCTTTCTAATAGATATTGTTTAAGTTACGTACGTTTCTTCAGTCGTACGATAAATTGTTATCGTATCTCTTTGCAATTTGAGTTCACCACAAACATGTAAATATGTTGATCAATGAAAATAAATGTAATTACTAATAGTTTTGATAGGCAGGTCCCTAAAAGGGAGATTTCAAGAAAAATGTCTTTCTTTTTGATTTTAGTGGATGAAAGGCAGAAAAAAAAAAGTAAGAGACTTAGGAAGCAGCCACGCAATGAGTGACGAGCGACTGAGCGATACAAAAAAATTATTTATTTATTGATTTATAAAAGCATAATTTACAATCAAAAATTATAAATTAGCTAAAAAGGCAGAGCGAAAGAGCCTTAGGCTTACAAAAAAATTAAAACATATGAAATTATATGTAGATGTTCACGTAGGCATTGAGCGAAATGCGATTTTTCTGAGCGATGCGTCGTCGCATCACGAAAGTTATGAGCTTTTAGTTTTGTCATTAAAGTGTACACTTTCTTTTGACTCTAAAAAAATCAACGAGTTCTGGTAATCACTCTCGTTTTTTTTTAATCAGGTCTATTCTATTTTTTTTTTAATCAGTCTATTTTCAAAACTGAAAACAATTCTAAAATCGGAGCACTAGAGGTTTTTACTGTTCGGAACATGTATGTACAACATGATTTCATTTTTTTCTTTTTTAGTTTTCTTCTGAATTAATAAATATTGAAACACTGTTTTAAGAAAATCATTTCGTCTTCTTTTTAATGAATTTGAAAATCGTTTCATTGAGTTTAATAAGTACTGAAAGAAATTCCATTTATGTGGATCTCTCTGTTTCTCTGCCTAAAATTCGACAATGCCTTGTGTTATTTAGTTTGCATTATCGGGGGACAATCGTAATATGAAATTTACAAGATAGCACCAAAACCATCTAAAACATTTAATTATATTTATAAAATCTATTCCTATTCTTAAATTTCAAAAATCGAGTAGTCAGTTCTTTTTTTTTTTTGGAAACACACCCAGTCTATGTGGAAAACATTGTTAACCTCCACCACTGTTAAAATGTTGAAACTTTTTCGTTTAAGGATGATAAATATTTTGCTGTAAAAATCCATTGTAAGAGATGTCTTTCCAACTTTGTATTCAATTCAAAAAGCGTCAGTAAAAATGTTTTTATGTATTTGTCAATTGTACTCGAATGGTGTATTTAAAAAAGAAAAAAAAAAATCAAAATTTGTAGAAAAGTATGCAGCTATTAAAAAAAAGTATTTATAATTAAAACCAAATATTTCAAAATGGTGTTTGATTTTTGTTTTCGAAGTCGTACGTCTGAAGCAGCCATCTTCATCATCATTAGTGGCGTAACAGCCTACGAACTGCCAGAGCCTAGCTTTTCCCCCTCCACTGTGTTTTGCGCGTTATAATTTTGACACATGTGAAGGGGACCTACAGTTTATTACCGGTTCCGAACGGCGAATTGCAAAAGCTTTCCGTGACAGAAGTACGCCAGGAGGATTGTCAATCGTTCGCTGGAGGTGGGGCCGTGAAAAATGTGTGTGGTGTTTATTTTTCCCCGAGCTGGATTCGAACCCGGGTACTAACCGACTAAGTCACAGCGCCCACACAGCCATCTTGACTCATAATATTAATAAATTGTCACTTCTATAAAACTTAAAATTTGACCAAGGATATCGTGTAAGTAGTTCCTTTTGCGCGGGGGACATAAAAAAAATTGAAAATAATTGAGTCCTCTTGAAATGTCTTCCACCCTTTGATTTCATCTCAATATTGTAAATAAAAGGATCCACTACTCGATTCAGCGATCATAAAAAAAGGAAATAAGAACAACTTTCAAGCATGAAAATTGTATTGAATTGAACTGAAAGTGTTTTGGAGTCCACACTGTCTCATGCATTGCTCACCTAAGTTGCACGAGAAGATTAGCAGTTTTTCTGCAAAAGTCAAACAAGTGTTTTATTTTTAAAGCCTGATTGGAAAAAAGAAAATTACAGCAAAAACATCATCCAAGTGAACTGCTGTCTTTGACACCCACTTCCAACTCGCACTCTACCACAGCCAACAGTCCATAGAACATCCCAGCCGTTACTGTTTACTCAAGGAAAATTATTCAAAGGACACATCCCGAAAAGTTGATTTTAATCCCTTCGCATCTGCCTCACCAAAAAATCCTCTGAGGATTCTCCAAGGCAAATATTTGCCATAGCCCGGAACAAAAACAATCCGAAAATCGCCTCCACCGAGCTTCGGTTTATTGGAGAACGACCGAACAACGGATGCAAGTCTCCGCTTCATTAAACATAAATTAAGCCATCTGTTAAGCAAATGAACGAAACTCATTTTTTATTGAAATTCAAACTCCATGGTCCACCGAACGCTGAACGCTGAACGCCGAATGCTGAGCGTTATCCCTAAAGTAGAAAAACACACACACACACACACACTCCCAGGGAAATCCATATGCGATGAGATGCGGCTTTCCTTCGTTTTGCATTCCCCCCCAAAATCGATGCACCTTCACCCATTATCGCCATTAGTAAATTGTTTGTTCTAACTTCCGATTTATAGCCGAAGACTGTGAGGGTATCCAAGCTCTCGAAGGGCCAAAGCACCCTTTTCAATGAAAAATTCATCCCCAACCCCGGACGCCATGCAGGCATGTGTTGCGGGTACGTCCATTTTCCCACCATAATCCGATGCCGTCAACATCATAACCCGGGTGGTGTGGAAAAGACCGCACATGGAAGGGTTCCGATGGTCGTCACCATCGTCGTCCTGTGCCAGGACAGTACACAACTACATCGTGAATTGTAATAATAATGACGGAAAGCAAAGAAAATGCACTAAACGAAACGAGAAGAGAGTTGGGAAATGGGAAGTGGGAATCGGGAACCAGGACCATCGACCATCGGAATGAGATCGAAACCGAACGGAAGGGAATTCCACCAGAGCAGATGGGAAAGGAAAGGAATGGAAAGTTACTGACCAACAAATATCGACGTATCCCATATTTGTTGAGTGCAATTCCCCGACCTGACCAGCTTGCCAATGAACCGCACACCGCTCCACAGTGGGTGGGACGGACGGACGGATAGTAACTGAGTTGGGGAAGGTTCAGATGAACCCAGCTCGAGTGACGGTTCCGGCTCTTCCCTCAGAACAAAAATAAGCACAAGAACTCGAAAGAAAAACGAAGTGAACTGCAACAACTAAAAGCAGGATCAGATCCGTGGTGGCGCAACAGAAAAAGTCCTCCTGACAGCTTACACTCGATAGTCCCGCACACACACACGCTCTCGGAATCAGTTCTTATGAATAACCCATTCGGGGTTCAATATTGATGGCTTCTCTAGGGGATATGATAGCTCCATAATAAATTCACCAGCGAGCGTATGGACTGACTAATAGGATTTGAAGAGCGTAAAATTGGTTCGATGTGAAACATGAAATATTTAGTTAATCCTTTTCGAAAAACCATATCCGGTGGAAGGGTGGTTCCAGAACTGGGACCGTCGGCTAGACGAGTGCGAGTGCGAAATGGAATAAATATGTGTCCCGCTTGAGGTGGTGTCTGTCTGTCTGTTCGTCTTTCCCTTGAACTTATGAGCTGCGAGTGTTTTTCATAAGTGTAACCAAACAAAGGATCCGGCAGACAAATAGAGCAGAAGTCAACAGGATAATCGAGTCAGCGGTTCTGTTCGATTTAAAAAGCGCCTCAGGGCCGAGCTGTGATGGTCTGCTGTTGAAGAGTCAATACTCGATGAAATAGTAAAAAAAAAATGAAATTATTTGAATAAAACAAAGAAGGGGAAGTGGTAGCAGCCTCAGTTCAACAAAAGGATCTTTGGTGGCTGTTAAAACGGGGTGAGCATTTGTATTTACAAATGGAAAGAATTTCGACTTGTTGGCTCTTAGAACGTTCTCCTCCTTTCAGCTTTACGTCGAATGCAAACAAATTGGCTAATACAGACGACTCATGACGGTCTGATAATTAAAAATCAATTCAATTCTTGCATGGTTGTATTTCTAATAATAGAGAAAGAAAATTCCACATGTTGACCACATTGTAAACGTTTATTTATGAAGGTCTCCAGCGAGCGACTGACAATTCTCCTAGAGCACTTCTGTCATGGAAAACAGTTGCAATTCGCCGTTTGGAATCGGCATTAAGCAGTAGGTCCCCTCCACATGTGCCAAGATTATAACGCGCATAACACAGTGGAGGTGCGAAAAGCTAGGCTCTGGCCCTTCGCGGGCTGTTACCCCACTAATGATGATGATGATGATGATGAATTAGGGACTAATTATTAACTAATCGACAACCACAAAATAAGCCGGTCTCGCTCTCTGCCTAATTCAACTCATCATCTTATCAGCTTTAGGAGAATTAACTCTTTGCGAACGTATTAATTTTATATATGGGTGTCATGCTGGTCGGAATTAATTTTCGTTGAAAAAACAGTAATACGCAGTATGCAAGATTGCGAAGGAAAAATATAATTTATTAATTCTTTTCAAAACTTAAGATACATGTAATATAAAAATATGTTTAAATTTATATAAAAATGATATTTTATAGTTATTCATCGTGTGGTATCTTTCGAAGCAGTCTCCAATATGAAGCCCTGGTTTTCGAGAACATGTGTCGCAAAAATAGTTAGTTTGGCGTCTCCCGCCTGAAATTTTTCTGTTTGAACATACGGAATAATCTTTACTTTTTACATCTTCACAGTGCCGCAATATATAGAGTTTGCCATTTGGTCTTTGCTCTTTATCTGAGGACAATGAACATCACCTACAAGTTGTTCCACCAATTTTCTTAAAAAAGCTTTGGTGGCTGTGAGCAGACATACGGTCGCAAAGGGTTAAGGTTCAAATTTCTAAGTTAAGGTTCATTCTAGTTTACTCTTGAACTAGAAGACATAAGACCATTCCGTTTTTATGTGTTCGACTCAGAATGAACGTGAGTATTAACGGCAAAGGTCCTAATTTAGCACTGCGACTTACAGTTTGGAAAACAAAATATATCTACACTTTTTTTCTATTAATTCTTATTGAAATTTTGAGTTAGTATGCGAATTTTTCACAAACTATGGGCATGAACAATCTAACTTTAATGTACTATTAAAAAACAAGTTTCCCTCTTTCTAAGTTGGTATAGTACTTTATTGTAGGTGTTGTCATTGTTTTTTAATTGATTTTTTTTTCCATGTTGTTTGATTTGATTTTAAATTCCCCCTACCTCCTAGACGGGGTGTGATAGACCACCCGACCATAGCAAAAATTGTTCGTTTTTGGACGCTCTATGAAAGACCTTTATAAATTTTCGGTGCCAAAGTTATCTTAATCTCACCGCACACCAAAATAGATATTTTTCTAATTGCACGTTTTAATTTAGTGGATACATTGGAGTCAAGATGAACTATTGTGAATTTTCACCGTTCTATAGATGCGATCAAAATCGTTTGCACTTAATTTTTTTGGTGATGAAGTAAAAAGACCGGTCAAGTGTGAGTTCAACTCACGCACCGAGGGTTTCGTTCTTTCGTCAACAGATTAGAAGTAAGGACATAATTTAAGTTAAAGCAACTAACTACGGCTACCTGCCGTTTTCGAATAAAGCTAAACAAAAGAAAAGTCGTTCTCATTTGCTGATCGTGCCAACCGTGTAAAAATTGATTTAGTGAACTTAAAGGAAATGGTCTCAAGCTACTCCATTGAAGCAATTAATCAGCAGTTCATGAAAGTTAGCTTACCAAGCAGCTCAGCAATTCGAATCGTTATATTCGGCAATAAAAAATAGCCACTTAATCGTCTAGAACACTAATGTGGTACAATCACAAACATCCAAGAAATTAACAAATCAAGTACTCGTGTTTGAAATTCAAAAAAAAATTCAAATTTTGCACTAGGATTTATTTTGTTTTTTTTTCCTTAGAATTTTTTATGTTCACTTTTATTCAGAGACAAAACATAAAATCTTTCCAACAGCATATTTATATAAATCGCAACCAATAGAAAAGAGCAAATCAGGAAATGGTCTGAACACACATACACCTACAAATAACTGATTCTCTTATTTTCTTCAAAAAAATTACAACAACAAAGCTATTACGATCAATCATTTCTTTGCTTCGCTTTGTTCTTTTAAGAGAACTGAGAGAGAAGAAAACTGTCATACAAAATATTCGAGAAACCCTCTTCGGAGAAGAAAAAAAATAAAAAGCAAAAAAAGCCAAATCGAGGATTGAACCCGGGACCCTCAGACCAGAGCGCGAGCGCTATAACCACTCCACCAACGCCGCTTCGAAATTCTATTGTCTTTCTTGGTATAGGAAACGCGTAGAAAACTTTGTGTGTGTGAGATAATCACTAGTTGCCCTTTTTTAGCAAAATGCTCACATAACTTAAATCGTTAATATTTCTAAATATTGTGTGAAAATAAAATTTTTTTGTATAACATTTTTTGATTCTATTGATGCGATCTACAAAATGGAGTTTTCGGATCTTAAAAATTCGTATGTCATTGTTTTTTGGTTTTTGGCCAATAACTCGAAAACTGTTTGAGCCAAGATGCTCGAACTAAATTTAAACTAAAGATTACGTCGAGACCTACATTCTAGATTTTATTCAGATTTTTAGACCCGCGGGTGTGGAAATGCGAGGGGGGGGGACGCTTTTTTTTCGCACTTAAAGCTTAATATCTCGAAAACCGAGCCTCGGAACAAAAACCTCAAAATGAAAACTGTATTTTATTTTACGAGACCTATCCAACGATACCTAACTCAATCAATTCCGTTAAAAAAAAAAAATTTAAAAAAATATTAGTTATCAATTAATTTTAGTACAAATAAAAATCATAAGAGATTTCTGGATATATTTGCAATATTGCGATGAGTTGCCCCATAACTCCAATTTTTTTCAGATTTTTTGGCCCATTATTTTAGAAAATAAGCTATGGGACATGGTACACCAGTCGGTTTTTTGAAGTTTGCGGGCTTATAACTTCTTACCAATAAGACTAAGATGCTAATTGTAGTACAACTTTTTGATCTTGCTATAATTCTCTTTCTAACGATACCCATATCAAGTATCTAAGAAAAAAAACTATTTTTTGATTTTAGTATTAGTACTAACTTTTTCGTTAATAAGTGACTTTCTTCAAACTTTTTTTCGGAACTTTCTTTGGGCAAGTGAAGCACATCTTCTGTGTAAATTTCATTTCTTAATTCCAGGTGGTTCACCAGGTACCTAAGATAAGGCTTAGTGACAGACAGACAGACATTTTTGTAATCTCCGCCCCGCCCCCTTTCCAATGACACCCATATTGACCACAAAAGTTAATAAAATTTTTTTCAAAGGTTAGTTTCAGTACTAACTTTTTCTTTAATATACGACTAATTCCGGAAAAAATTCCTGATTTATTTTTGGGTTGCCAAGATACATACCCATTCCAAATTTCATCCCTTAACTACAGAGGATTCAGAAGTTATTAGCAAATATGTAAAGGCGACAGACAGACAGACAAAATAGAGACGGACACATAAGTGAATCTATAAGGGTTTCGTTATTCCTTTGGAACGAAACCCTAAAAAGGCATTTTTTCTGTGAAAAACAATGTATTTATAATGCAAAACAAAAAACATTAACAAAATTATTTTTTCAGCATTCAATTCAATATTTCATTTATTTAAGTCAAACATTTTACAATATTTTTCAGAATTATGTTCTAGGACGATAGCAAATTAGGTATCGTCAGAAAACCATCGTCGGGACGATAGAAAATGTCAGTTCTCGGCTTACGTGAAGCGGAGAAAACGATATCGTTCTGTTGATATCGTTTTTTGATGCTTACATGAAGCACAGCTATCGTTCAAACGATAACCTCAGACGATAGTCGTTTTACGTAATGAGAGCCCTGACTTTTTTTACTTATATCGGATGAATGAGAGCAATGTCGAAGATGCGATTATGTTATTATTCCGACGTAGGTACTCTCCGATCTGAGTAATGTCAGTACCATTTAAATCAACCGCTTCACAGCAGTGTTCAATTGATTTTAAATAGTCGAGAAGCAGTTCATCCACATGGTTTCATTTCATTCAAAGAATTAACTTGTCGTCAACTCAACCACGTAAAGTTCAACACCTATCTCGATCATCTTTTAGACTTTCAGACCACAAAATTACACTCCCATTCCTCTGTTGTTACCATGGGTGAGTTTCCATATCACGGCATGAACGAAATCAAATGAATTTGTCACGTAAAAAATCTAAGCATGTGCCACATCTAAAGTCTTGTCTTCAGAGCAATCAGCACGTACCAAACAAACGGAAAACTTCACGATGAAGTGACTCGGAGCATTGACTTTGAACGCGGGACTTTAAGTCGCAGTAATGAAAGCGAATTTGAATTAGTAATGAAGTTTGAATCATATGTTTGGCAAGTCAGTTCTTAAACTTACATTTTTATGGACTTAAAAGGACGAGAAATATATTTTATTCGCTGCTCTGGGAGGACAAAAACTCTTGACAAGACACGGAGTCCAAATATTCTTTTGCTTTACAAAATATCAAATAAAAACTTATACAAGATTCAGAGTAAAAACTCTTTTTTTTTTTTACTAAACGTAGACTCGCGAACGAGTTTAATCTTCATCCGTCCCACGGCTCATTTTTGACCCGAGCGACTGTACTTTGATTTCTTTTATTGCAACAAACCTAGTGATCAATATTTTTACCACAACTGCTAATTACATTCAAAAACTAGTCCCTACATTTCAAAACTGCATGTCTCATATTTTAGAAGATATTTGAGAAAAAAGACTGCTTTTGATTCAAAAAGTAACAGCCGAGGGACGGATAAGGGCTAAGAATCTTTAAAACTCCAAGAAAACTCTCCTCAATCCTTCTCGAAGTAAAAATCTCGTTCTTTAAGCTCACTGACCATGTCCACGTTTGCCCCCTCCTCTGCCTGTCGAACTTTACAATCCAATCTAAACAATTGCTCTCCTCGTAGCAAGTAGGACCTGTGAACCCTCCGAGTTTAAATAATAAATATCATCACATGTGCACGGGACTCTCTCGATCTCACCTCACCTTACAGCATGTTGCCACTTAGCCAGTAACTTTCCATCTTGTGAGTCCATAACCGTATATCACAGCAGTCCAATGAAATAATTGCTTTCTAGGAACACACACACCATCTCGACTCGAGACTACTTGGTGGTCTTCTATTTTTCGTGTGATTTGAGCACAGTGCGGCCATAAATCGAGGTGTCACCCTGCACCGAACACACCACAGGACGTTCTCGCGCGCTCACTCGGAAGCCAACTTCATCGAACAAAATAAATAAAAGTATCTATAAAACATTTCCCGAATTACATTCCATACGTTTCGATTAACTTTCATAATAATACCGCGCCACTCCGCCCACCGGTTGGGGTGTGAAAACTTGGATTGCGAATGCCGCAATGAAGCAAAAGTAAACTTTTCCGCCATATCCAAAGTTAGTTTCCTTACCGTGTGTGTATGTGTGTGTGGTGGAGAGGCTTAGGACCGAAGGATGGTTGCAACTAAATTCCTCGAGACATTGCCGCACGTTTCTCCAGGGCGAATATCGTCCCCGGAATCCTTTTCCAATTTCTTTTCCCCGGCCAAATGGACGAAAAAGTTTTTCTTTCACTTCAATGCGATCTCATAAATTTTTATGTGTGCGACGCAAGGCACAACGCCCAGCCACCCTCGCCCTTAAATGCAACGGAGCAGGAGTAAAGTTAAGTTGGCAAAGTATGACGGTGGCTTAGATTGAACTGGGGATGTGTTCGGCGATGCAATTTGGTGAAGAAAGTAAAATGTCGATGATACGGGGTCGTATGTAACCATTTTGTAGCCGAGTGAGCAGCATTCATGGGGTTGTAAGCGGTAATGTCGTCGGAATTGTTTCTCGGTTCGGGTAAAAATTCCGCAGAGTGGTCAGTAAAAATTTGAAAATATTGTGCATTCATGGGGGAATCGTTTAGTGGCGAGTGTGCTTCTGAAGATTCCGCAGGTGGACGTAATGACGTGAAAAGCAATGAAAATAAAAGGAAAACGCAAAAAAAAAGAAAAGGAGGAGGAACAAAAACACTCGACTGTGTGGGTGAGTGGAGCACTGTTGCAGAATTTAGATTACCGTATTCAATTTGTCGGGGGTCAGTTCATTGGGAAGTGGTTCCAATGCGCAACAAAGAAACGGTGGCGAGAGTTCGTAAAATGAACGGGCTGGGAGAAGTGTTCTAAGTTGTCCAGGTGCTTGTGGGTTCGTAACTTAAAAACGAGTCTTTATGAGATGAACAGGTTGAACGGGGTTGTTCTGATCTTTAGTCGCGTTGCTTGCGACCAGATGTTCATGGTCTTGGGGGATTTGGAAACTTCTTTGGAGTTTGCAGCTATGAAATTCATTATGTGATGTTCAGGGAAGGACTTGTCTAGAGTCCGTAGCCTTGCGCTGGACAGGAGCAGAACAATTGAGTGAATGATTCTGGTTCTGCCGAGTTCTTACAACTTCAGCAGTATGGTACTAATCAGCCAGTGACCCGTACTTATCGCTATGATTTAGCAATGTCTGTGCGAGTCCTCTTATAAGGTCGTTAATTCGTGATATGTTGTACTCCGGCCAAGTCTCCTTAGATACTGCACAGTTCGTTAATTGAGACCATCTGAGGTTAGCCCTTTCCAAGAAGTGAGTTTTAGTTCGAGCTTGTACTAGCCCAAGTGGAGTGTGTACCAGCATAGCTGACGAGCTATGGAGGGCAGCGTCGGGTTTGGCCAGTTCATCAGCTTTCTCGTTACAACAGACTGGGAGGGCTTCTTAACCCGCTCAAGAATATTGTTCTTCCAACTTTATTTTTTTATCAAATACAGGGTTTTCCAATAAGAGGTGTTATTTTGATACTAAAAGAAAAATGGCATTTTTTGAGATAAATGATCGGATGTTTAATTCAATATAAAGAGGAAAGTATGCCATTAAAAATGAAAAACAATATCAATCAAATGGCCTTCTCGGCTACGCTTGCAGAACCGTATCCTTTTCATGAAATTTTCCATAATCAAATCGCAAAGTGGCTGCTGTATGCCCTCAATAGCTTCACGAATTCCATCTTTGAGATCTTGAATCGACGCTGGGCTATTGGCGTAGACCTTATCTGTGTGGCGTAGACCTTATCTTCAACGTAGCCCCAAAGGAAGAAGTCGCAAGGTGTTAAATCACAAGATCTCGGTGGCCAATTGAAAAAATCTTTTGCAAAAAAGCCTAGGTTTCGCAGGAATCTTTCGTTATACCAATTTGTAATGGATTTTGAATAGTAATAAAAAAAAAAAAAACTTTATGCGAAAAAGAGGTGTAATGACGTTTGTAGAATGCCCAATTCCAAAGAACAACGAGGAATAGACAAACTTGGGTGTTCTTCAACGCTTTGGGCTGCAGCAGCAATTTTCTCAGTTGTACTTGAGCGATGTGCAATGATTTTATTCTTCACATAACTAACTCGTCCCAACAGCTCGAATTTTCCCACCAATTTCTATATTGCGGTCCGACAAGGTGTTTCACGACGACCCAAAAATGTTTTAGTTTTACGAACCGTCTCTGCCAAATTTTCACCATCTTTATAGTGAATTTGAATAACTTCAAAGCGTTGTTGAAGCGTGTATCGTTCCATTTTTATTAATGGCGTAGTTTCCACTTGTCAAGTGTCAAAAAATTACAGCTTCAAAAGTGACATCTACTGAAATAGCGAACTATTCAAAATAACACCTCTTATTGGTAAGCCTTGCATAAGACCCAGGCATTTCGCACTATCTCTTAGCGGCAACGTTTCATTATATAGTGTGGTCAGGCCGATTCGAATGCGAACCTCTTAGAGAAACGAAGGTTATCTGTAGCTAAGTCTTACATATTAAAGTGTTTTCCCATCAGTAAAAGTTGATTCCGCTTATCCTTAGCCCACAGCTCTTCTTTCGAGCAAAACTCGTTGTGGGCCGAAAGTGTTGCAAGTGTTGCCTTAAGGTAATTTCTTTCCACTGAAACTCTTGCCCATCGCAACTCATCTCACATAACTCTACGTTTTTATCTCGCAGTAACTTGCCACCACCAGTGCCTCTGAATGACCATATCGTCAGCCTTCAAATTCTTCCCTAATCGTTGACAGATCACAAAGCACACACACACCCCATCCAACCACCCCCATTAGTCATCGTCACCTCGTTGAAAAATAGAAGCAGCCCCATAAAAGTCTCTCTCTTCAGCGGATTAACTTTTCAAAACGATCCCAGATACGGTAATCTGTTTACGTTGTGATTTATGCTCACAACTAAATCAATTTCGTTCGCTATCACAGCCCACTCCATCTCAGTCCGCCGCCCGCCCCAAACGCGGAGCAACATCACGCATCTGGTCGAGAGAAGCAAAGCACTTCCGGCAACCAACAACAACCCCAACAACAAAAAAAAAAAGACTTTCCCAACCTGTAAAGTTATCAATTTAATTTTTCAGTTATTTATTATGATTTATTCGACGCAGGGATTCTCACCAGGACCATCAGCACTCCGTCTCCCTTCTGCTGTGATATGTGTGTAATATATCAGCGTCCTCTCAGACACACACAGGCACAGAGAGTTTGGCTGGGCCGGCCTGCGAATATGAAGAATGATGTGGCACCCGCAACCACCCCAAACTGCATAAAATAAATCACGTGTTTAGAAAGAGAGGAAGCCACCATGTGAAGGAAGGATTCAGGGCGCTCAGCCCCGCTCGAAAATTGTTTGCAAAAGTTTTCGAATCCCGCTAAAGAGTTGATAACACCCCGGCTAAAGTCCTGGCCCGCGATTGATGATTTCACATCATAATCGATCATGTCGCTGTAAGGAAGTTTTCAACAAGGATAAGGGAGGTGAGAAAGTTCCTTTTTTTTTTTTTTTGACATAAATGGAGGTGGGCGGTTGTATTAAATTGAGTGTGCCATTCTAGGAGGCGCCTCGTAAAAGGAAGGACTTCAAGGATCCTCATCCATATTGAACACTTTCATCTTGATTAAAACCGAAGGACTCAGCCCCCGGTCGTAAAAAGTCGCTGCACAGTGGCGAGTGCGGTCGTTAAGTCGGTGGCCCACCCGTGCGACCGCAAGGATGACACAGTATCCTTTTCATTAAGAAAATTAAAGTAATTACCAGGAAGCGACGACGAGGAGTACAGTCCCTTGCGTCTTTTTTGTCCTTGCGGCCGCATAAAAGCGTCTTTGTAGTTGATGGGTGGGTACACGCTCGTGATTCCATTCCGCCGGCATCTTGTACTTGGGCGATGTCCTCTAATTATCCTTTCGATTATTCATCAATCAGCGATTCAGTGATTTCTCAGCGCAGGATAAATCCAAGGACACTATTTGTTGTTGTGTCCTTGGCACAAAGTAAATTATCCTTGACAAAGAGGTTCCGAGGACAGGAAGTATCCTTTTTTTTGTCTCTCTTCCTTCGGCTGAAGGAGGATCCGAGTCGCTTCGAGGGTTTTTCAATTAAGTTACTGTCTTTTGTGTGAGGGAGAGAGATGGAGAAGATCAAAGGGCTGCGATAGGAGAGCCTCGGGGTGACGAAGAAGGAAGAAATGAAGCGCCTCTCGAATGATTTTTCGTCAAGGATTCATTAACGGTGTCTAGACGGGATGGAAACTTAACTTAAACTTCGCGATAGATGTCTTAGTTTTTCTTCTTTGGGGAGGGTGGGTGCCAAAATGTTAATGACGTCAAGGCTTTTGGGGTGTTATCTCTTTTGGGGATGCGGATAATGGAGATTCGGGGAGTTTTAATTTAATTGCAGCCTTTGATGAGGATTTCTCTGGTTCGAGAGTGCGACGCGGTGCCTCCTACGGTGGCAGTGATTAAGGCTGTCTCAGGTTGATGGGCGTCGGCGCTGTAATCCTGGGGCGACGTCTGTTGATTTTAAGCTGAGATTTAGATTTTTTTTTTTTTTGGTGGAAGAGTGTTTTTGGTTTGGGTCTTTCTAGGAGAGCGAATGTAAATATGGCAGCTTGGAATTGTTTTGCGAGGACGTAGATTTTTCAAATTATAGTTTGAGATGATTCAAACGACGGGTAACACACAAGGCGACACGACGAGGCAACTGACGCGATAAAAGACGTAGAAGCGACAGAAGTATGTAGCAAAATAAAAGTGTAAGCCAACTTAGCTACTTCGGACGAAGCACTGCCTCTTTAGAGTCTTCCTGATCTGATTTTAGGTTGTTCACATCTTCAGGAACCCTCAATTCGTGTCAAGTTGGGTGGCAACATGAATTTTTCTTCTAAATTTCACGTAGCCATCTTCTTTTTATCAAAAACACCTTCGAAACTCATTTCCTTTCGAGGACATGGAACACTCGCACACACGTTACACGAGGATCTGCCCACTTCAGCACCTTCCGTGAGACGTTAATTTGCATTAAATAGAAATCCCCACTTGTACTCGATTTTTTCCTCAAACCTTGTAGCAACTTCCGCAAGACACAAACACCTCCCAAGAAGTTCCAATTAAGCTAAAAGAGATTCCGAACACACCACCCACCAAATACACTTATGAGCCTCCTTATGAAGAAACTTTCTGTCTGTGCCACCAATTAATGCGATTGCAACCCACCGAAAAGGATTCAAATAAAAGGAATTTCTTGTGTGGAACGCAGTTCACATTCCTCGCCCAAGTGCCTGTGGAATCTCTGAACTGCCACGCAGCATACGACCGGGCTGAGGAAATGCGAACCATTGGTGTGGCATACTTCTAGGAATACAAATGCTCCAATTGGACTGTGTGTGTGTGTGGGTTTGCTTCCGCATTTCTAGTAACACCCACCCTCTTTATAATGCAACTGTGTGTGCAATTTGTCCTTCCCCTTCCCTGGTGCAGGACGAAGAGAAATTAAAAATAAAAACTTCGCTGCAGAATCGCTTCCATTAATTCTAATTAGCTGCAACATGGCTCCGGCAAAGCCCTGGCCATGAGGACGGGGCATTGCAAGTTCTGGTTAATGGTCTCTTTGGGCCATCATTTCACTGGGGCTTTGGGAAGGTACTTTAAACACAAAGGGGTTTTGTGGGGTGGAAAATTCAAAGGAATTGGAAAAAGTGCCTGCAAGCCAACTGAGTTTTATTGCTGTTTCTGGAAGCAAGCGCAATTCTGTTGGAAAGGACATTCGCAAAGCAGTCACTGCGCGGTCACATTCCAGGAGTTTTTTTGGAAATAAATAGAGTGGAAAATTTAATAGTCGATTGGAAGATAGTTCAGATGATTTCAGAACTCTTTTTTTTCAAAATTTGCCAGCGAGTGGTGTTAAAAGATGCGGTGAAAAATTAAAAGAAAACCTCAAACTTATTTGAATTAGAAACCACGTTTTTTCTACTTCTTATAATTCTTAATTTTTTGCAGACAAAATTAACGTGACACTTGTGATCACGCCCAAAACATCATTGTGACACAGTCACAGAAGCTTAAGGTGTTCACCTCATTGAGTTTTCGAACTGGTTAACAAGTAGTATAAGTTGTAAGGCCATCTCACAGTTAAACTTAAGGATGACTATGTGCTTCAAAGTATAACGACGAATTACACTTTGAAACACATACCAATCAGCACATACCCATAGCACAACACTTTACCATTTTGAAAGAAAGCCACGTTTTATAGTCTAAAACGTGACTAAAGGGCTTCCGATCTTTATAGCCTTATACCTGAATATAGGCGTATACCTGAATCCGGCAATAAGAATAAAACTAAAATAAATTAAATAAATTCTTTGAAAACTTTAAGGATGCATCAACGATTGCAAAATTGGGACTGGATGGGATATGGATCCTCTAGTACGACAACAGTCTGAAGAATACATCAGAAAAAAATAAGGAATGTTTGCTTTTTTGGACATCTAGACGAATAAATAATCTTCTACTCTTACCAGGCTTTAATCTGATTGGCGATTTATTGGAATATTTTAATAGACAGGTTCGTAAACGATAGGTTACAAAAAAAATATCGTCGACGTCGATCTTTGGTGGATGAATGACATAAAATTCTTGTCGAATTGATTTAAAACTTTAGTAGAATCAACTCTAAGAGATTTCAAAGCTATTTTAGACATAAAAAGATAAAAGTCTTACTGCTAATTTTAAATTTTTGCTCTTTTTATTGCTGTCTACACTTTTCTTGGATTATAGAAAAATAGACTAATTTTTGTTTTCTTGCTGTTAAATTTGGGTTATTGGATCTTTTCTTTTTACTTCTAAAAAATAAATAAACCTTTTCAAAACTTACAAAGAAGTTCCAAAATCGGAATACCAGAACCTATTTTATAAGTCTTTGAATGCTCAAAACTTCGGTGTACACTTTCTTTTGACCCTGACTGTATCCTGAAACTAGATAAATCACTGAACAAAGTGATATATGCAACTTAAGGGCATCTGACGGACAACAAAATTATTTTGCAAAATATTTTCTGTCTATTATGGAAGAAAAAAACAATTCGAATAACACACGTCTGAACTTACAGATTCGATTGTTAAAACAATCGTTTTTTTATGTACACCTTGGAGCAATTGGGAGAGTTTTATACTTTCCTATCTAAACAACAAAATTCGAATTTTCTCTATAAAAATAAAAGCTGAAAATTTAGCTTATGATGTTGTACTGGAAACGCCAAGAACTGTTTACCTTTTTTACAGTTCATTGCTTTATTTTACTTACAATGGAAAAGAGTAGAAGTTTAAGATGATAACCAACTTCAGAATTTGATTTTTAGCCAGGTTTTAGAGATTTCGCTGTACAACGGTTGTAACCCTGGCATTAAGGTATTGTCCCAGTTTTTCTGCCCAATCGGGAATCTATTAAGGAGGCATCTCCAGTCGATTTTTTTTTTTGGACAAATCTGTTTTCTAAAAATACTGTTCTTGCGTTCAGTATACATTCAGAAACTGAGTACAATAGTTTATTATTATTATTATCTAAAAATATTATAAAACAAAGTCGAAAAAAATGTTTGGGGAGTTTAATCTCAGGAACTACTGAACGGATTTCCATGCGGTTTTCACCAGTAGTATTGTTGGGTATCTATTATGGGTATGGACTACATTTTATAGACATTTAGGCACAACAAGTTAACGGTATATTGAGATAAGTAAAAAAAGTCGAGAACTGGCAAACTTCTAAGGCGGGTGCTGTCTAAACAGTTAAAGATACGAAAAAATAATGTACTGGGAAATTGATCGTCTCAAAAAGTTCTAATAAAAAGTCAGCGGTGGCATATGTGTATCTTTTAAGGTAGACTCACAATAACCAATTTTATGGTTCTGTAAAAATTCGAAAAGCCAATCCGCCCTGTAATTTCCACCCCGCTTTGTCAAAAAATCTGAAAAAATTACAAAAAATCGGCTTCCATGAGTAAATTAAAAAAAAACTAATTTCAACATTCTAGCCCCAATACTTCTGGAGCTTTTGGCCAAAAACGATAAAACGTGAATATGCGAATTTCGAAAATCTAAAAACGCAGTTTTATAGATCGCGGAGCAACCACTAAGAAATAATAGCTAAAAAAATATCGATTAGTTGGTGAAATCCGAGAAATCGCTGATTAAAAGATTTTTTTAATCTATAAAATTTTGGCTGAAATCGATGCGAATCTCAGTGGTGTTTTCCATGTTCATTTCAACCCCTATTTGCTCAACTCAAATTTGCACACAGCTGGCATGACGATGATCGCGCGGAAACGGTGCTGTACGGATAGAGGCATATGAGATGTGAAAAATGGATATATGTAGATATGTATGTGTATAGGTTTACATAAATGTACACATTAGGAATACAGGCAGCGATGAAAGAACGTGGTATTTTTTGTTGGAATATGATAGCCAATGGGAAAATAACATATCTGATGCGTGTTCTGTTCTACAGGAAAATAACAAGGACACTTATTTACTTTGTTAATTTCGTTGTGTAAAATTACTGAACCTTTGTTGCCGTGGCAAAATCACCGCAAAATATGATTGAATATATGTTGTAACACAGACAACAACAACTGTCATCCGATTATGGGAACATTGATCAAATTACATACAGTCGAATCATTCTGAGTCGAATTTTCACGGGTTAGAGGCAGTTATGGAAATTCAAGTTAGAGGGTTTCATATATATATTTTTTTGCTGAAAATTCTTTATTTTGGACTGTAATATTTGCATTGGGCGGCGTAACGGCCCGTTGAGAACCAGAGCCTAGCTTTTTCGCACCTCCACTGTGTTATAATTTTGACACATGTGGAGGGGACCTACTGTTTAATGCCGGTTCCGAACGGCGAATTGCGAAAACTTTTCGTGACAGAAGTACTCCAGGAGGATTGTCAGTCGTTCGCTGGAGGTGGGGCCGTGAAAAATGTTTGTGGTGTTTTTTTCCCCTAAACTTCCAATAAACGCGGTAAATGAAGCAAGAATGCATCTCAGATACCTACCTGTTTTCAGAGCAAAAGCCGATTATTTGTGTGTGTGCGATGCGAATAGAGATGGCTCTCGACAACGATAATGTTCGCTCGCGATGTTCGCGTGTAGGGCCATGTTTGCAAGCTAATCCTCATTATTGCTGTGAACTTCCTTTGCTCTCTCTTTTTTGCATAGGTAAACAACAATAAGGGCCACCACTTGCGCTTTTTCTCCGACGTGTTTGCACTACGAGAATCAACACGAAATGAATGTTCTCGAAATGTGTTCATCGTCTAAGACCCCAATAGGAGAGTCAGATAATGCGAGTGTGCGTACTTGCTACAAGTTGCGAGGGGACATTTTTTTTGTCTGTTTTTTAGTCAAAGAAACAAAACTCGACTTAGAGGTTTTGAAAGTAGACTAAGGCTAGAAAAAAAGTATTCGGGCAAGAGAGATTTTCGACTTAGAGAAATTCGGCTGTATGTTCTGTGGAATTTTATTTCAAGTAGCCATATTACATCAAACCATGCAGAATACATGCGAGAAAAAACTATGATCATTACTGACTTATTGAAGTTATTCAAAACGAGTGTCTTCTGAAAAGGGGAAAAATCGTTTATGATTTAATTACGTTATTAGTCTACAATAACAAGGGGAATATTTTCTTTTTGAATGCTACTGGAGGCAGCGGGAAGACTGCTTTTGCTGTGGGATCGTCTGGAATTGAACCCACACTTTTAGATGGCGGAGGAACTGCTAACTCTGCTTTTAAACTTCCATTAAAATTTTGTTGTGTTGATGTTTCAAGTGCTTGCAATGTTTCCAAGTAGAGTAATACTGGTAAATTGACGGGGGATTGTAGTTCAATAATTTAGGACGAGGCTTCAATGCTCCACAAAACGTCTAACAAGATGCACTAAAGCAAAGTCTATGCTTCACTGAAAAAGTCATACTTACGGCTGCACATAAAAAATCGTAACTTCAAACTAATATAAGTGTTGCATACGGAAGAGGCAACACATCACTTTCCAATAATATGCTTCAAATAAGACCAGACAAATTTGAAGCAAGAAATGGGAAGGTAAATTTCAGAAATATCTTTTGTTTTGGTGCCGAATATTTTAGAAATGATTGAGAAGGTATATTCGAACATTGCAAACTTATCTAATAATTCATTTGGTTTGAAGGAAGGGCTATTTTGTGGCAGTTAAGTTATTGATTCAATTCTTGCCAAATGTGATTCATCATCAAAAGTCTATTATTTAGTTGACCGCGCTTTAGATGTAGAAGAAGCGGTGCATTACCCCAAATTATTTCTAAATTCATTAACACTTTCTGGTATTCCATTACTGGAATACTAAAAAACTTTAGATATATAGTGCTGCCTGCGCGAAGCCAGGACGGGTTGCTAGTTAATACTATAATTTATTAACTTATAATTTAAATTATAATGTTAATATAGAAAATTAAAGAGCGCAAGTTTGAGATCTTTGGCTCAAACAATAGTTTATTCAAGTCTGCATGCTCTAAAAATGTATCTAAAGCGTTTATTCTTAGTGCCCACACAAGTGTGATGTGTAACAAAAAAAAAAAAAAAAAAACATTTTAAACGCGTTTTTTCCGAAACAACGTTTCGATCTGATTTTACAAAACCTTTTCAAGTGATCGATCCTAGTTTTGTAATTAAATACAGTGTAAACAAAAATCTTGAAAAAATGTGCAAAAGACTAGTGATGCCTGCTTTAAAAAAAAAAGACTAAAGTTTGTTGTGTAGTGGAATTTTACTAATATCAGATCCAAAAGAGTTGTATCACGTTAGATACTTACGTACATATATAATGGCGGCGATACCAAATCCTATGCTGCTGACAATTATGTGTGTTTGTCGATAATTCGTCTGCTGGAAGGAAAATTGCAGTGGCATTTTCCTTTTTTCATAAGGAATATTTCCATACTTGTATTGATTCATTAATTGCTTTTCTTAACAAATACGACTGCCAAAAACTAATAAATACGTCCTGAAACTATTAAACTTTTTTAGCTATGCCTTGTCGCCCCCGTTCATTCAAAATGTCTAACGCTTAAAATTCAGAAATTGCGAATTTTAAATTTTTATGAATTTGGCTTATTAAACCAGAAGACATTTTGTCACCTAGCCTCTCAACGATCCGAGCAATCTACTCGACGACAATGAATCCTCCCATTGTTTTACACACAACTCATAAGCACAAGGGAAAGAGACAAGAAGCAGCCACAACAATAAATTTAAGGGTTCTAACGATCTGTCGTAAAAAAGAAAAAATGTTTCAAACATCTACTGGACTCTGCCATTCCTCCATGGGTGCCGCCTCTGTCATGGGTGGCGTAGTATTCTTAAGTCTCTGGTTTAAGCTAAGAATCTTTTCATAGATGCTTTTTTTCATCATCACCCCTCCTAGTTAAATTCCAGCCATTTCAAACGATCGATCCGCCAGTCCCACGCAAGCCAGCAAACACGCAGACACATCAAGTCAACCGAGAGAATTGAAATTGAAATCTGTCTAAGACCTGCCTAACAAAAATTGGACGAGGAGATTAAGTCAACCTGAAGATTACACTTCTGCCGACGAAAAAACAGCACATCCATGAGTCCCTTGCTAATGCCCATCCACCCACCACAAAACTTGAGCCTCAAGCTATTTTCCAGACCACGTCCAAACAGAAAAATTCTCCTCAAAAAGCTGAACCTACCCGCAAACTGCAAACGAGTCCGTTCAAAAAAAAAAAAAAAACAACAGAACCACACAAAATAATGTGTCAGGAAAATCGTCAAAGGCGACGGCGGCCTTTCACCACCCTCTCCACACACACCACAATGCCATGTATCCCTTTCGGCTTAAACGGCGCACGTATCCGAGTTAGTCCCTTCCGCGGGCCATACACAAGCATCCGTGGAATTCCATGCAAGCATCGCAGAACTATCGCCGCACTTTACGGACACACCACTGCACTGCCACTGCTTGTGTGTATCTCGAACGCTAACGACACGTCTCGAAGCGTTTAGATGTCTGCATGGGCTGCGTTCGAGTTTATTAACGGTTTTGGTCTGAGGCTGGTGCTGACGCCCGCGAAGTGACGGTCGATCGCAGGCGATTGCATTTTAGTTTCCCCACTTGGCCAAGGTGTTTACGGACGCGTCTCGGTCCGTGATACACGCCGTTCCGACCCGGCTGTCGGGTTCATCTGCATCTGGTGCTGCGGTAGACTGCTGCACACACTGAGACGGAACATCATCAGAGACTGCTGCAAGTGGCGGCGTCGTCGGTATGAAGTTGAAGTGCGGCGCATTTAATAGAGCGGCTCCGGACGGTTCTGGACAAACGGCAAAAACACGTGCACACGTGCGGATTAGAGTTCTCAAGTGGGTGTTGCTGAGGAGTGTTTCGAGAGCTGTGGAAATTGTTAGAATTTCGCAGTTTTCGAGTTCAGTGGAGACGGTTGTAGGGAGGGAGTTGTGGGCGGTTGGTGTTGAATGCTGGATCTGGGAATTTAGTGCGAATTCGAAACAGAAACTGAGTACTAAATTGGGAAGTCATTTGGAGATGGATAAGTGCTGGAGTAAAGGGTCATCCCTAATAGAGTTCGAACTAGTTTGCGAGCTTGTCTTGATTAAAGAAGACTTTGTGTATCTTCTTTAGGTTTTTGGTAAATCTTTGAAATCAATTGGTATCAAATTTCCTATGAAAATGTGTATCGCAAAACTCGGAATCTAACAATCAATCTAGATATACAAAAACAAATGAAATTTGAACAAGTGAACGGTGACCCCTATTTAAGCCCCAGAGAGTTGGAAAATATACGGGAACGACATAAGGAAAACAATTCGTTTACCAATGGAATTTGTAAGCTGTTTGTTGTTCGGTTTTAAGATTTTTTTTTCACAAAACCCTTCTTTTAAAATTTACTCGTGGTTAAAGACAGAAAATATATTTTGAAAATTAATTTTGTTGTCCGTCAGATGCGCCTAAGTTTTATATTAAGTTATCAAATATCTCCCTTCCGCCTTTTGTCTTTTGAATTTTCCGACTATGTACAAAGCGCTACGAGCTCGTATCCAAACTAATCATGCATAGCGTCGTTTTGTAGGTTATGTCAAGACCTTTCAAATGATGCATTTAACGCTGCATGTTGCTGTTAAAGAATATGAAATCGTAAAAATTCTTGACACTAAATGCAAATTTAAACTGCACGAGACGGAGCAAGTTGAACTGAAAATAATTTTTTTTAAAACTAATACTAGATAGATTTTTTTTACGAGTTTTAGTGGGCAAATTAAAAACATGCCTATATATTGATCTCAAGAATATGCCAATTCTTAGGTTCTTACCTTTAACGTTTGATTTTACGCCAGCTTTTAGGCCAATCTGCCACAGTGTGAGTCGAATCTACGAAAATTTCGTATTTTTTTTTTTTATATTTTATCAATATCGCTCAGAAGCGGCCAGCTTTGGCCAATAGGAGAGGAATTGTGTTCCATCAGGACAACGCCAGGCCACACACATCAATAGTGACTCGCCAGAAGCTCCGGGAGCTTGGTAGGGAGGTTCTGATGCATCCACCTTATGGGCCGGACTTGGCACCAAGTTATTACCATCTATTTCTGTCCATGGCGAATAATTTTGCTGGTAAAAAATTCGCTTCAAGAGAGGCTTGTGAAAATCAACTGACTCAATTTTTTGCCATTAGGAACGACGGCTTCTATGAAAGAGGCATAATGAGGTTACCTTTAAAATGGCAATAAGTTATCCAACAAAACGGCGCATATTTGACCTAAATCGGATCATTCTAACTATGGTAATTAAATTCTTCATTTTCATGCAAAAATATGTCGTCAGAGCACTAGCAAGAGACTATCGTTTCTTCGTTTATTTTATTTTTTTATTCTTAGCTTCTACAACGGACATTGGGAAATTTCACTTCTGTTTCTCATCTGGAATTCAACCATAGAAGATGTTCTTAAATTAACTCTGAAATCGGTAGTGGCAGGTAGCTTACAGTTTAACTCACGTCAGACTAGCAAATTATTTGTTTATTGATATAAAAACTGTTCGATGAGCTCTTTTCGTTGATGTCAATTTAACTTCAAGAGATCAAGACAGGAAGACACTGCCTATGATCAGTGTCACGCTGGGTCTACAAACTCTGACATTCATCCGTAATATCCATAATCACGTTGCCGTCAAGGTCACATCACCTAACTGTTTGGTCTGCCTCCTCATCCCTAATTGCTAGCCCGACTCCCGTCCGAGGTGTGGTCATTCACCGAAATCCATTTGATAAACTCCTAAGGTCGTCTGTCATAAATCTTCATTTCCCCAACAAGAAGTGTCAACAAAAAACCTCAAAATAGAAAAATTACCCCCACTCCAAGGCGATGCCAAAAAAAAAAAAAAAACATCATCGCCCACGGTTCGGACAGGTCCACGTGCTTCCAGTAGTCGTGTTGTTGCCCTTAAGTCACATCTCCAAACCACATCCACTGAGTGGTGGAAAAAAAAAAGAAATTTGATTAATCCGCCTGAGCGTCTCGTCCGAGCGTGTGTGATGAGCTCGTCGCCTTCTTCCCCATTTCGTCAGCTCGGTCAAGTATTAAATTTTCTAATTGAATTTCTTCCAGAGTTTCACTTCTCCGCGTGGACCTTGGCGATGAAATTCGCCGCTAATGCGATGATCGTGCGACAGTACCACCTCCCCAAAGGGGATGGCAGACGATGAAACCCCAACGACAACAACAACAACGACGACGACGCATGCGAATTTAATGCGACTGATCAACGAACTCAGAGAGTGCTCCTCAACCCGGGTCTACAGCTAATGGGGTTGCGCTTAGCGTTTTGATTAGACTTCCTTTGTTTAGGGGTTGTTCGCGTGTGAATGAAGACGCTCTGCGAAAAGTGCCAGTTGTCCGCGGTTCGTGTGCGGCGGTGATCGTGGGACTCGAGTGTTTTTCTTTCTTTCCTTTCGGTTCGTAAAGTGAATCCTTGTGAAATAATGGACGTGTAGGACGTGCTGCAACTGAGGATTTACATAATTTCTTGACATCCAACGAAAGAAAAAAACGCTAAAGACAAGACAGGTGAGCTAAAGACAAACAAAACGTCAACGAAATTTTGTAGATTGCCACTTAAAACGTCGGCGTTCAAACGGAAGAATTATCGTTTATTGTCGGCTTTCAGTAAATAATAACGCGGCGGGTTTATCTTGATACGGGGGCTGATTGTCACAAGTGCCTTTGATGACTCGGCCAATGTGCTTGTGTTTAGTGTGATGCTAATGGTGATGCCGGGAAGATCGGTAGTTATTCAATCCAATTTGCTGTGGTCTTATGATATGCTGATGCGGAAAGTCTATCGTTGGTCAATTAGGGGATGTTCTTCGTTTCCCACACGTGGCTGCTTTGTGTGACAGAAAAAAAAAGATAAAAGTAAAGACTTTGTGATCCATATGCACATCTATTTTTTGCTCTGTTTGCTCGAGGCTTTGGAATTTTACCTAACGTCTTCCAGTTGTTGCTACCTGTTTTGAAGAGCGAGTCCACAAATTTATATGGCCCTTAAAGATAATACTCTGGTCGACTACTGGGTGTAAACTCTCAAGCAGAAGCTGCTGGAAAGGCAGTGGAGCTATGTGGTGAAATCAGAAAGCAGATTCTAGCAGACTCAACTGCTAGGCTGCAACTCGGGGGTCTCTTGGATCAAGCTTTTGCTCAAGCAACTCTGTGACACGGTTCTATAAATTTCCTATCAGCTTTTGAAGTTTACCACCTCTCAGCGTAAAAAAACAGTTTCAATTCATGTCGTACCGTCCAACGTGATTTTAAGGTTCAATATTTCATCAAAACTAAAAAACGAAAGCATGTAATTTGCTAAAAATCTTTTGGTTCACCCTTAAAAAAAAGAAATGATTTCCATTTCAACACTGTGAATTTAAATGCATTTAATTTGAAATTTTATTTGGGACTCAACTCGAGATTCCCAAGATATTGTAAATTTCCATTTAACTTTCCAACTTTGTTCATACAAACTCTCCTAATTCTTCCAAAGCCAAAACTTATAAAAATTTTAATATATTGGATCGTTCTCAATTTCGCAGCTCACTTTCATTAAACTGCTGTACCGTCGTTCTGTTTTTTAATGGAGAAGATAAAAAAAACTTTATTGGCGATTTTGTGTGCTGTTAAGTTTTGTTTTATTAAAAATTCTTTAGTTAACATGGATACTTGTTAAGAATGGGAAATAAAGTTTTGTTACAAGTTAATGTGCACTACTGAAGTGGCTCGCAAATGACATCGCGTGGAGACATCATCCCAAATAGTTTTTAATTCCTAGAAGGAGAAAAACAAAATCTTATGGCCAGTTCCACAGTGAGAGTTTAAACTGAACTTTAGCAAAACCTCAAAATGAGTTTAAACTTTTCGTTAAACTCGTTCGGTTTCACAGTCAAAAATAAACTTCGTGTAAACTAAACGCAGTTTTGGAGGTTATATCTGAAGAAATTGTAAGATTGAAATGTCAAATTACGGCTTGTGTTTGTGTTATGTGATCGTGTTATATGAAATTGATTGGAGAGTTTCGATAAAAACGAGAAGAAACAGGGAATTTAATCTGAAAAGTGGTTCGAATCATCGCAGCTGACACGTGCAATGTACTACGTACTTAAACCGAAGTTGAATGTAGGACTTCCGTCGTTTAACTGAAACGTAAAGATAAACTCCACTTTTCTTCTTAACCGTTACTCTGAAACCGAAAAATTTCTAGACGCAAGTTGAAACCCAAAGATTAGTTCAAGCGCTCACTGTGAAACTGAGCGTTAGGATACAGAAATCAAACTTAAGGACTTTTGACTAAGCTTCCTCGTCTTTATTTCAACGTTTCGTATTTTGACATTGTATCAAAGTGATTCAAAACCTTCGAAGATTAATTTATATTTAAAATTACACATAACACAAAAAATTTGCCAAAAAAAAAAACAATTCCAATTTATTGTCACAGCCTATTTGATCCAAGGAAATTATTTTTGATTTGATATTTGTTCTCCTATTGTTCTATAAAAGTTTTAAGCGGGATGGATTCTTCAACTAAGCAGCTTTCAGACGGTTTTTTTTTAATTTTGGGTTTGGGAATACTTGCGCCCAAAATAGATTAAATATTTTCAATCATTTTACGACCGGGAAACTGTGCCGAGGAATTTATAGCGTGCGTATAATTGTAAATAGGAAAAAATTCGGCAAAACTCGATTTATTCTTTTTTTAGACACCGTTCTCCAAAGTGCAGGGAAATCGGTAACAAGACACACTTTTTTGCGATTGGTAATCGGACATCGGGTCTTGTTCAAATTAGGGGTCACAACTGTCCCCACATTTTATAATCGACGGCACATACATATCTCTTCCGGTCGATGCTTTGTTTCAATCGCAACAATGTCAATTTCAATCGTAAATTCGTTTTGACAATTTGGCTATTGGCTATTAGTTTGCAATGAGGATTTCTAGTACTTCTACGACATCGCCTCGTTGTTCTCTCAATACTTTTTCCGCCTGCTGTTTTGGTATTAACATTTAAAGAACGAGAATTGCAAAAAGTTCAAGTGAAAAAAGAAGACATTTAATTGATTTCAATGTCTTCTTTTTTCACTTGAACTTTGAATTGATTTCAATGTCTCCTTTTTTCACTTGAACTTTTTGCAATTCTCGTTCTTTAGCTAGCTTTTCTTCGTCTTCTTTAATAGGTTTATCACCAAATCACCAAAGCTGCAAACCATGTCACCTTCTAGCCACAGTACCTTAGAACATGTTTAAATATTTTCTTTACTTCGCAGAGCTACAAGAATTTATAATCTTAAATTTATTTAAGAGGCACAAAGAGAAGCCAACGAAGGGCACAGAACTGGTCGATGGATTGTTTCGCTAGTTTAAAGGAAACTCTGCACTTTCGTAATCTTTGAAGTATTTACGATAGGTGATCAATGGTTATGAATTAAAAGTTTTAATCGTGTAAAACGTAGGTGTTAAAGCAGTGGTTTGTAGAAATCATTCTGTTTACCAAGATCTAAACGATGTTGACCTATAGGTGCTACTTTATAGAAAAATTATCCCTTATATGCTAAGCCTTTTTACAATTTGAATGAAGAGGAATTTAAAGAGAAAGCCCTCAACTAATGTCGTACAACTTGCATGAGAATAAATTCATTACGCAACCACGCATCCAACAAATTTCGTTTATTTTTTGCACAAACTTTCTATCTCCCTCCTGCTTTCAGCTTCGAAAAGTTTATATACGAGAAATTTTTGTGCAGTATCAACAAATTTTTATTTTTTTTTTTTTTGTTAATTTGTTAAAATTTCGTTCTCGTTTCATCAGCGTCACCACTTCCACCACACTCGGTTCATTCTCTGTGTTTTATCACAAATTAACATACAGCTCTGTATCCTGGACGCATTAGCATCCTATTCACATAAAATGAATTTCATATTAACGGTATATTAAAATTTCCACATTCACCCACACTCACACACACACACAAGAGAGAAAGAAAAAAGAAACTCAATTCAACGGGAGGTCAAAGTGGGAGTGTGCCACTAGAGTGACCCAATTATTTGAGTGAATCCATTCGCGTTGTACGAACAGTTGACAGCTGATTTAATTAGTCTTCGGTTTTAATAAAATTTAATAAACTCATTCCCCCGCCAAAAAAGGATTCATTCACAGGACTTTGCCAATTACGTAAATAGCTATGCAGCGCCTGCACTCACCGGCACATAATTGAGCAGGTTCTCATTGAAAATTCACAAATAAATGAATGTGTGAAGGATTGCATGCAGCTGAAACGTGTGACCGACCTTGGCTACACGTCTTCCGCGAGACCTTGAAGCCTTTGTCCCGAGGCACGCCTCCTAATCTTGTTTTGACCGGTTTATTGCCATAACCCTGGGTATAAATACGATATCGTCACATGCGCGTCTGTTTGCGAAGATGAATTGCATCGCAATCAAGTGGAGGGCTATCGTCAGTGTCAACAGACGTCTAACTCCAGGCAAACAGCCGTAGGTCGCTTTATAGCCCAATCGCTCTGTTGACACGTTGCACAAGACGAGACACATACCGAATTGCATCCATCCCCAACATCCCGCGTCTGTATCTTTTTATCCCCGTCTTTGCGACGTCGCTGAAGAACTTCTAAATCTCTAGCCAGAAAAAATTTCTTATCGCCGCCACCATAGCCCGGCGATGGCGATGTAAATTAATCGCACGTAGTATAAACTTTAATCGTTCGCGAGAACAATTAACCGTGTTATCTAAGCCCGGTTAAGTCGTACAAATGGCTGAGTCTATTCGCGATGCGAACAACAATCTTTTTATCTATAACTGCAAGGAACGCTCTCGGGTGCACATCATTTGGTTGGCTCGTCAGTTCGGTTGGTTAGCCCGGTCGTGTAAGGTACTGTGTCGGTAAGTGTCGCGTGTGATGACGATCAACGTTTGGCTGAATCGTGCCAATTCGCAGAGTGGATCTAGAGAAGAACTCTTTTTGACGCCTTGAGAAGGCTGCGCGGGTGCTAGACGCACGTGTGTGTTTTGTGATCGGATTATGTGGGTAATCAGTTTGATTGATTAGAATTTGTGCAAAACAGCGTGGTGGAGGCACCTTTATATTTATTTCGGATTCAAGAACTGCTGTGTTTATCTGTAAGGTGAGTGGTGAAAGTCCGAACAGGGGGTGACGAAATTTGTGATCGATTCGAAGTTTTTAGTTTTCTTCGGCGAGTGCGATATGACTCAGACTTTTGCTTGACAACAAAATTGATGGCGCCAATCGGGTGATGGATTCCGGTAGTGCAAACTTTGACTTTATTTTGACAATTTGAAGACTGCACGAAAATGTGACTTTAAAGCCTAGTTATTTACTCAAAACTTGATCAAAATGAAATAGCTTACAGAAAGTTCAGTGTCAACGTATTAACCCCGAGGGTTCTCAGTTTAAGGTTTGACTTAGCTAAACCGAGAGTTCTAAATGGGTTGTTAGCTAATTAGGAGATGGCTTGGGTGGACATTTTTTTTTTTGCTGATTGTCAGAACTTTGTTCTAAAGTTGTATCGTGAAAGTAATATTTGGAAATAAGTTAAAGTTACTTAAATTTTTTATCATCCCAAATTGGCGTTGTGGCTTGATGCTTAGTTTCGCGCTCCTTAAACCTTTCACGCCCAGAATGAATTTTATTTTCTGAAAACTCAAACATTTTGTCACAATTGCAGTTAAAGCATCTTAAGTTCATTCCAAAACCCGATTTTAGTTTACTGAATTCTGCATCAGACGTTTTTTAGTACAAAAAGAACTTTCTGGTTCTTTTACTTTGTTTTTTCTGAAGTGATAGAAAATATTTTTCGTTCGGCTGGCATGAAATGCTGCCATGAAAGTGTTAAGCAATTTGGATGATAAAATGGAGACTGTCACAGAGCCGCTAGTACTGCGACCTTAAGAAAATAAAAATAAATAGTCGGCGTAACAGGCCATACATGGCCAGAGCCTAGCTTCTTCGCGACCTGCGACCTTAAAGATCTATTTTACCCTTTTAATCGAGTTGTGAAAGTTAGTCATTCGTTATGGTGAATGGATCTTCAACTTACTCACTCTCTAAGAGTATTTCTGCCTCGGAAAAGCTCTCTACATTCATCATCAAAGATTCATTAATGAATAGTAGAAAATTAGAAACACATGCGGCATCGTAGCTCTGGCCCTCCACTTTTAATCGCGTCGACATACAATTGCGTTCGAAAAAAATAGCTCTGCAGGTTAGAATTGAATATCAATTTCTTCTTTTTGTCGGATTGCGTTAAAAACAAACTCTGGTAAGAATCGTTTACAATAATAAATGACCAGCTTTTTTCGTTAATCCAAATAACCTGAACAAGTTTCTGTTTAACGCTGTTAAATTAAATAAATAAATAAATTTCTTCTTTTTGTGGCAGATGAATAAGGACAAGATGTAAGATTAAAGAGATTAATAACGAATAACCCACTTTCACAAGATTCGAAGTGTAGTTCTTTTGAAATAGAATTAATCTCTTTCTTTTTTGCTTTGAGGACATTGGGACACCTAATGTGCGAAAAATTGGTCCCTTCTGTCCCAAGTATTGTTGGACTTTCACTCAAAATTAACGGAGATTTAACTAAGTAATTATCATGGAAATTTCGTACAATAAATCGTCTCTTTTTTCTCGTTAAATGGAAGGTTTCGTAGTTGTTTCCTCCCAAATCTCTTGAAAACTTCTTCCTTTAAAAATGTAAGATAATGCTTGGGATAAAGATCTGTACATTATAAAATATCGAATTTCTGTATAAATGTAAATTGTGTGACAATCACTTTGTAAGTTTATGACGAAATGAAGATTAAAAAAAAAAACACCATCTAATCATCTAATTTGAAATTGCGAACACTCTTACAAATTATAAAATAAAAAACCAATTGCGATGGCAAAATGAATTTTGTTACAAAAACAAAATCGATTTTTATTCGAGGATCGGAAAGCCTTTCATGGCAAAATAACAATGTGAATGCTTTAGCTAAGTTACAGCCTTACAGACCTGAGGCCCGTTCTTAAGTTTGTTACAATTGTTTATGCATATTCGTCACCGTCGAGTGGTTGGCCATCAAAAACCTCCACAACTAGAATCAGCTAAATGTCTATCTATCCACCGCCACGTGTTTGTAGTTAATTTAAAATTCTTGTTTCGTTCGTGTGGAAGCACTTGTGGGGGTTGATTAAACACTTTAGTCTAAGTGAGTTGTCTGATGGGACGTGATAAGGCGGCCACTGCAGAAATTGGTTATCTATTCTTTTCCACTTTGTACTTTATTTGTTATCCGTCTGTATCTCAATTTAAAGTTAGCTATTGAACTTGGCCACTACACAACTTTCCACAGTAAACAAAAGTCCAGGAAATTTTGTTTATAATTTAGTCAAATCTGAAAACGCATGATATTTTGTACACAAGAGTAATTGTAGGATTCTTTTAGTATTGAAAATTTTATAAGTTATTATTAGGTGTACAACTTTGCTTCAACCGTTTTTTAGGGTTTCGTTCCAAAGGAATAACGAAACCCTTATGGAATCACTTCGGTATCTGTCTGTCTGTCTGTCTGTCTGTCGCCTTTTACATATTTGACTATAACTTATAAGTCCTTTGTAGTTAAGGGATGAAATATGGACTGAAGGTGTATCTAGCCAATCCAAAAATAAATCATGCACCCGTTTTGGAATTAGTCGCAGATTAAAGAAAAAGTTAGTACTAATACTAACGCTCGAAAAAACGTTTACTCACTTCGATGGTCGATATGGGTGTCATTGGAAAGGGGGCGGTGCCCTGATTATGAAAATGTCTGTCTGTCTGCCATTAGGCCTTAAACTCGGTAACTGGCGAACCACTAAGAATTAAGAAATGAAACTTCGCTAAAAGACGTATTTCACTTGCCCAAAGAAAGTTCAGGAAAAAAATTTTAAGAAAATTTTATGCTAGCGAAAAGCTTAGTACCAATACTAAATTTGAAAAATAAATTTCTTTTACTAGTTCCTTGATATATGTATCGTTGGAAAGAAGATGATAGCTAGATCAAAAAGTTGTACTATAGTAATCATCTCACTCTTATTGGTAAGAAGTTATTAGCCAACAAATGACTTGTGTACCGTGTCCCCCACCTTACTTTCTAGAATATTTGACCAAAAAATCAGAAAAAAATTGGAGTTATGGGGCAACTCATCGCAATACCCTAAAATTATCCAAAAATCATATATGATTTTTTATTCATTCTAAAATAAATTAATTGCTAACTTTTTTCACTTTATCATGTCTCTTGTTGTATTGCGACCATTTGTCTTTTAAGCTCGGATCAAACGCATTAATTGCGTTCGATAACAATCGCTTGTGATTGTTTTAGTCGGTTTTAGCAATTCATAATACACTACGCCGAGCTGGTCCCACCAAATACAGAGCATGACCTTGTAACCTTGGGGTTCCAAGGGCGCCGTTGGCTCGATCGGTTAGTGCGTTGGACTGTTGAGCGAGAGTACTCGGGTTCGAATCCAGCTTGGGGAAAAAAAAATACCACAAACATTTTTCACGGCCCCACCTCCAGCGAACGACTGACAACCCTCCTGGAGTACTTGTGTCATGAAAAGCTTTCACAATTCGCCGTTCGTACCGGCATTAAACAGTAGATCCCCTCCAAATGTGTCAAAATTAGAACGCGCACAACACAGTGGAGGCGGGAAAGCTCGGCTCTGGCTCTCAACGGGCTGTTGTGGCGTAACAGGCAATGATGATTTAGACAGGAGCACTATAGCCCCTGCTAGTAAATCGGAATCATACACATGTTCAAGATCACACCACAAAAAAACAGGACTGCTTAGAATAAACCAAATAACTCGATTCAACGCTGCGCAGTTCACAGAAATTGAAAGTCACATTATTGCCATTTACATAAAGTTCTTGGCTTACACCGACAACTAAAAACAAGAACTAAAACGATGGGCTTGGAGTGTCGAGATTTCTCCAATTTCTGTACACAAAAGTTTGTAGAAACTCATAAATTTCATAAAAAAGTCATCTTAACCGAAGAAACTAATTGTGGACTTAAAGCATTTATCAACGCGTATTGCATTCCTTAAAGTGGTCGAGTTTGAAAGTCATAGGAGTGGTTAGCCTTCAACAACTGCAACAGCCAATACTTTTTAATGAAATTGATGAACATCGCTGATAAATATTCATAACAATTGTAACATAGGCTCAAGAACGAACCTCACCTATATGAATTTATAGCTTTGCTCTATCTTCGGCGTTGTTGAAAGACTTTTCGCCCTTCGAATAAAAACTGATTTTGTTCTGATGATAAAATTCGATTGTTTTTGTATTACGATTTGTAAGAGACATCCTATTTTGAAATTACTTAGGTCTTTTAATTCTTAGTCAAAATATTTACACTCCGAATGTTGTAAACCATCGGACCATCGAATTTTTCAACAATAATATTTGAGTTCAACAAGATGTAATAACTGTAATGTGAGTTCACTAAGATGTACAACCAGCATATCGATTTATTGAAAATAAAGTTGAGTGACCGTGGCTCACCTACGCATTAAACTCCTATTCATGCTCTTAAAATTAGGTCAATTATTCCTTTCAATAAGTAAACAACGTAACATGAGCTCATGAATGATGTCAAAGGCAAGATATCCAATGCCTCGGGCGATATGTGTAAACGAGTAGATAAGGTAGTGTAAAATCGTTTGTAAATGGTACGTTGCCAATGAAAACTTTTACCGATGCAAATGTTAAATGTTCGGAGATTCGAAGTAAAAGTAATTATATAGATTAATGCCTCAAGGAAGGACACATTCAGAGCTATAATTAAATTTAAAGTTGGGTCAATCGGGTTCTCGCTTCTAATTTTTTTATTTGATTTGCTCCAATATTTTGATTTTACAGATAAAGGGTTTTTCAATAAGGATAAAGGAAATAAAACGCAAACCATTTGAGATATTTTAAAAACTTTGCTATTGGCTTGATATATTAGGTTGTCAAATATCTCCCTTTCGCCTTTTTATCTTTTGAATTTTCCGGCTATGTACAAAGCGCTACAGAGCTCGTATCTGGCAATACATGATTAGTTTAGATACGAGCTCTGTAGCGCTTTGTACATAGCCGAAAAATTCAAAAGACAAAAAGGCGGAAGGGAGATATTTGACAACCTAATATTTAAGTATAAGAGCACATAGTTGATTAATAGGATCAATTTGCAGTCCTAAAATTGAAAGAGAGGATCAGTATTCTCATGAGGTCTGTCAGTGAGATCAATCTTAGTTTTCCAATGATCACCTGTATTTTTTTAATCCGACTCTTTTCAGTGATGTTTCGGGGGGTTCAATTCGATGGACTGGGTGGTATAGTAAGTTTCCTAGGCTACAAAATACGACAATCAAAATATGTGGCAATTCTAATTTCATTAAGAATAAAAAATCAGTTCAATTCAAAAATTAAGAACAGTTTCGAAAGTATTTTGAATACACACAAATTGTTGAAACCGCTTCAAAAGCACTCCACTAATTATTCATATTGCATTTATTGTTTTGTTCATTTTCATTTTATTTTATAACCGTTCACTGCAATCTATCAGCTGAAATCTGAAGGTACTTTATTTTCAGACTTATTTCGAAATACGTCCCTCAAATCTGACCATCAGACGTATCACAAACAACTTCCCCATTCAACTCTAGGTCACAGCAAAAAAACAAAAAAGTGTTTGCTGCACTCGAAATTTTCGCACTTCATTTTACACTTCACCACTTCAGATTGAAATTAATCTTCTCGAGTGCATTGAATCCAAAATTATCTTTTGGGACTGACAACAAGGTCAGTTGATCACGTCTACTCTCGTTCACGATAATGTGTCTTTGACACAAAACTGTCGATGTTGAGAAACTAAATTCTGACGACTGTTTCTGGATTCCCCCGAAACGCAGCCGGCATCCGGCGGTTTTCTAATCAAAAACCTATCTCAACGCATTTTGTTGTATGTGTGCTGTCTGTCACACCGTTTTGAAGCCCGACAAACGACGACAACATTTCACCATGTGATTTACGCAAAAAGATTCGCAAATGTATCTGATTTGATTCATTGAACATTTGTCGCTTATCGCGGGCGATTTGAATTTCTTATCACGGCCAAGAACGTTACGTCAGACATTATGTACGTTGCCACAGGGTGTTTTGCATTCTCCTGAATTTCTTTTGTTTATCGATTTATTATTATTATTATTTATAATTCACTTACATACTAACATTATCACAAGCGATCACAAGTTTATCAATTTAATGTCGAGGCTTTAGAAAGAAAAAAAAAAAAAATAAATAAAGCGCACTGCGAAAAAATTGTTTATTTATTTATGTTTTCAAGTTCATGTTGTTGTTTTGTTTTTTTTTTTCATTAAGTTGTTGTTTTATTTTGGAAGAAAAAATTCAAAAGAAATCATATTTCCGCTTTGTAATTCCTAAATAAACACAAAAACACACAACCGAGGATTGAGAAGCTAAGAACAAAGATAAACTAACAAACTGACACATGATTGTGTTTGACTCGTTGTTTAATAAGAGTTAGTGATAAGATAATGAAAATGCTGTTAATGGCAGTTTTAATTACCTGATTTATTGTTTTAATTGTTATTAGCCCTTAATGTGTTTATGATTCTTTTGTGACGTAGCAGAAGCTTACGCTGTACGCGGTTAGTGGTGGAAAATGTTAAAATAAGCTTAACTCTGTTGACTTTTGGCGAGTGCGATTTATTTTTGGAATTTATTTTTATTAAACGCGTAAACTGGGATAGGTTACATGAGAATTTTTTTTTTATAATGAATGTCAATCGGGTCATTTTTTTCATAAATGAATGTTTCTACTTTAACGATTGTTGCCCATAAATGTTTATGCAGCGTCGCTTAAAGTTGTCGAAATATGTTCTAGGACTTTCAAAAATTCTTAAATTGCTCCTTTGTAAATTGAAATGACAGGACGTCTGACAAATTTGGAATTGAATCGGAATGAAGAAATTGAGTAGTGTCAATTCGGCTTGTACTGTACCCGAGCTGTATTCGAACCCGGGTACTCTCGCTCCGACGCACTAACGATTAAGCGGATATATGACATTATTTTAAAATTCTTTTAGGTGTGTCCGCAGTAAGGGTTAAGGTCAAGTAGCAAGCGTCTTCTACAATTTTTTATCAACCAAAAATCCTTTAGGTTAAAGAACTTGAGTCTATTAATGTTTCCAATTTTGTTAGGCACTTGAGTTTCTAAAAACGTGACTGCATGATATTCATAACCTTAAACTTATGTTTTCGAAGGTAAGGAGTTTGTTCCTCCCTGGAGGCAAATGTTTTAGAGTTTTTTTTTTTCTCCTCTACAGTCTTGTCAGCACTAGATACTGAATCCATTGTTATTAGTCTTCTTCGTCTCCGTTTCCCAAGTTTAAATCAACCTATCTTCCAAAGGAAACTTTTCACGTTCAGCGCTTGATTAAAGCCAAAAATCTAAAATTCTATGCAACTGTGAGAAGGAATCGCCGTTCTCTTCAGGTCAGACAATATTTTTGCCCAAAAACATCAGTATTCCGGATCGTATTAGTAGTTTGTAATTACAGCATTTTCGTCGCTTTCAATATGTTTCCAGATTCCATTTTTGTATATTTCACTTCCAATGAGAGTTCCAATAACTTTTTTCTAATTTAGTCACTGTATTAAGTTACGCTGTAAACAGTTTGCGAAGTGAAATAATTGTTAAACTTCAAACCAACTTTTAACTTCTGCGTAAATTCATTTGAAGAACAAATTGAGCAGAGTTCATTAGAAGTTAATCGTGTTACAGAAAATATTCCGTCAAAAATTACAATAAATTAAGCTGTATGTGTTTCTGAAAGCAAAAAAAGTTATGATGCCTTAAAGAACTAGAAGGAAAGTTTATGCAACTTCATGCACTGCAGCAGGCAAGGTGTTAAGATTCAAAACAATAAACTCCGTCGGTCAGAAAACGAAAATCGGTGTTTCTGTTATCAATAGCAGTCTTCTCACTATGTACATGTCCAAGGCACTCTAACACTACTCGAACTACTCCATTTCCCCTTCCTCATTTCACCAACCGACTTAAACAACCTTGCCCCTGACTTCAAGTACCACAACTTGTCGCCATGGCCTCTAAAACCGTACCGCTCTTGCGACTTGTTATGAAATCATCGCTAATCGGTCTCTCATGGCCGCGCTATCCCTTTGCGCCACCCCAGAAGATAAGCAAGAGCTTCATAACTTAAGTGGCTGCTATTTTTCTGACCAAACCTCCGCGGCCAACGCTTGAAGTGACTGTCTGTCTACACACGGCGCTACTCGTCGAACAATCGCTCCTATCAGTGTACTGTTATCGGATAAGCACCGTTATATAAGGTAGCTGTAATTTTTGCATTGCTGTCCAAACAGAAGTTGGGAGCTGTAATCTGTGACAGCGTTCTGGTAGATTTAGACGCAATAAAAAGTTTACCGTTGATAATTGAAACCATTTTTAAAATTCATTTTGTCTTTTTTTTTTTTTTTTAGAAAACACCCTTAACTTACGAAATACAAGAAGATCTTTGACAAAGCGTCATTGAAGATGACGAATGAAAGCGCGAATGTCAAGGATCCCGCTGAGAAGGCGGATCCTTTCGACAAAATCATGGAGCAGGCTGGCTTTAGTGGGAATTTTCAAAGGAAGTACAACACGATATTTATTTTGGGCCTGTCCTGCTTTGGGGCGATGATTTACATGAACATCATTTTGGCGCTAAATGTCCCGGATCACTGGTGTAACGTGCCGGGCCGGGAAAACACAAATCTAACGCTGGAAGCGTGGATGGATCTCACGTTGCCGAGGTAAGGTGGGGTTTGATTCAGGGATGAATTTGATTATTATGAATGTATTGATTACAGGCAAAAGGATAACAGAGGTGTGGATACGCACAGCAAGTGTGAGATGTTCAACAGAAACTTCACTGTTGCCTCTGTGATGGCTGCCGGGGAGTTGCAAGAGGCTGAATCCGTTGGTGAGTACTTGGGGGAGACTTTTCAAACTGTGGATGGTAGTAGGTTTTTGATGTGGCCTGAAACAGAGAATAGAGAACTTATGGGATGCTTAAGGAATTGCAGAAACCTTAGCTCAAGTTTATAGGGAGACTAATGGGCTATCCAACCAACAAAAAATGGTTGTGACGTTCAAAGACAATCACTGGGTTTGAATAAGTTAAGGAAATGTTGCTTTCACCATCGATTTTAACAGATTTGAAGCGTGTTGTGAGTTTCTGCAGGTCTTAACGATGAAAATTGGGCTTTTAAATAAAACTTAGAGTTTTAACGGTGCTAAACCAATAATTTCAAGTCATTTTCTATGACGACATTTTAAAACATTTCGCAAATTTAGATTTTTCTAGTTCAAATACATGTTTTGCTTCAAAATCACTGTCTGATCTAGATCTCACTGTCGACCTCTTTCAGAGCTCTCGAAATCTTACACCCTCCATTCCATTTGTTGATCGGTGCTTATTGACTACTTTCTTTCAACCGATAAAACCGTTTAAAACCAATGTACAAATTAAAATGACATAAGAACCGTGGCCAGTAATTAAGGCCTATAAATCTTTACAAATAACCCTAATTAGTGATCACTAAGCAGTGTAGCATACAATTATGCAGCTCCCATTTTAATTTTCTTACTGTCACGCAGTTTACACCTGCGATGGTTTAATGGCATACTCGTAGCTCTCGTGGGGCGTTTTAGTTCATACATAGTGTAAAGTTTAACGCCTTGGAGCTATTTTACTTCCTTTAATTTTGACGTAAAACTTTTGATTTATAGCGACTTGACAAGATCGAATGCAGTAAAAACTATCAAAGGTATTAAGACTGAAAAAAAAAGAACCACTTTAAATGCGAGCACGCGTGAACCCTTAGGCACGTTGAACTGGGTTGTTGCTGAGGTGAGAATTTAATTTATGCATTTACTATCAAGACTCGGAAGTGGACTAACATAAACAAATTAATTAGCATCTTACTCTTTCAATAACCTGTAAACATGGTCAGGAAAATCTTAGCAGGAATTCTCGGAGGTGGCAGAGAGTGATGAAATGGATAATAAAACCTGGGGTTGACTGCAGTATGTGGCTGTTGAAGCTCGTTTCGATTTAAATGACAGTCTAAAAGCTGGATTAAGAGTTTTCCATGTGGCGATAGGAATTTTTTTCATTTTACTCGAAATGCACATTAAAGCAAATTTTTTATATTCTGTCAATAAGAAAATGCCAGTCAAGCTTTTAAATTTAGTAAAGTTTACTGTTAGTAAGACAAATATTCATTTGTATACTCACCATGGCGTTAACTTCATCTCATACCAGATGATCAATTTTTTTCTTCAAACGAAATGATTTCAATGTAACGTGTTCAGCCATAATCTTCATTAAATATCTGTGATAAGTGGTTGCAACAAGATGGCGTCATTTGTCAAAACAGTCATAGAAAATCGTGGAAGTATGAAAGAGAAATTTGGGTCTGCTCGTGCTTATTGTAACTTAACGAAACCTTTATGTTGCCAATCATTTATTTTGCAACTAAATATATACTTTCTCTATAGCCACGAAATTGCCCAAAGCAATAGTGAAAGTAAAATTACATTTATTGTTTTATGAAGCAACCCTGAAAATTTAGAGCAGATTTTTGGCAGCTCAAACCAACAGTTCAATCTATACTTTATTCTAGTACATAATCTATTCCATGATTTTAATCAGTGGCACACAGCTTATTTGACCCATTCTACATTTCCAACTTCAAATGCGTATAGCTCCTAAATGAAAAAAGGTATCCAAAAAGTAACAGCGCAGAGAAATTTCTTGTTGGTTACTAATTTTATGTAATGTTAAGTTTAAAATATAAAATTTTTCTATTTTCTTTAAGACTAAAGCCGTAGTTCGTAATCGTAAATCGTTTCTTACTTACTGTTACTACCGAAAATCTAAAACAATGATAGAAATATGAAATGTCATGGTGTGATCGACAGCGTGGCTAAAATATTAGGTTGTCAATAATCTCCCTTCCGCCTTTTTGTCTTTTGAATTTTCCGGCTATGTACAAAGCGCTACAGAGCTCGTATCTGGCAATACATCATTTGAAAGGTCTTGGTATAACCTACAAAACGACGCTGTGCATAATTAGTTTGGATACGATCTCTGAAGGGCGGAAGGTAGATATTTGACAACCTAATATAAATATAATAATTTAAAACAATAATTTAAAACAGTTTTAAAAACGTCATATGTACAATACGTTTTGGGTCCTATTTGGAAAGTGTTTTTTTTTTTTTAAATGTAAGATATTAAATGAGTTGGTATACGAGGTCAAATTCAAATTCAAATTTAAATTTATTTAAAAGATTTTTGTTTTGTACATAAGGTCTGTTCAAAAAATTAAGTGAATTTCTAAATTTCGCGGGCTACGTACATTCAATTATCGATTTTTTATTTTGTTATGTTGGTACACTCACCTGGAACATATGTTTACAGTTTCAGCTATATAGCATATTTATTTGGTTTGTGAGAGGCATAGAAGTTAGACATGTTTTGCGTGTTCGATTACCTGCTGTTAAGTGCTAAAAAAACACATGAAATGTTGACAGGGGCATACGGTAAGTGTACTCTAAGTCAAAAAAAATGTTTACAAGTGGTACAAGCTGTTCAAAGAAGGTCGAGAAGATGTGAATGATGACGCTCGCCCTGGACGCCCCAGCACATCAACAACCGACGAAAATGTTGGTAAAAACAAGAAAATTGTTATGGAGAATCATCGGATCACTAATAGAGAAGTTCCTGAAGATGTCGGCCTCGGCATATCGGTTGGCTCATGCCATGAAATTTTTTCCGAAATTTTGGGCATGAAGCATGTGGCAGCGGAGTTCGTTCTACAATTGCTGAATTCCGAAACAAAAAATACTGTTGCAGGAGTATCGCTCAATAATTGTTGAATGACGTCAATACCGATCCAGATTTGCTTAAAATGGTCATAATTGGTGACGAATCATGGGTGCATGGTTATGACATCGAAACCAAAGTCCAATCATCCCAATGGAAGAGCCCAGGAGATCCATTTTTTTCCTCATGCTTTACATCAGCAGATTTGTAGAATCATTTTGCAACAGACTTAGCACAGCACTCGGTCCCACTTTTATTTTATTTCATCCACAGCTCTTTGAATTTCAACTCTTTAAAAAATACTTGCAGATGTCATTACTTGCTTTTGCCATCAGTAAAAATTGTCTTTACCTGCCAGTTAAAAGCAAATTCAAACGTTTATAAAAAAGTTAATCGTGGCAGTTTTTAATTGAAAAATAAATAAATATCAATAAAGTATTATCCAACAGCAAATAAAATAGATTACAGCATTTAAGTTTTCTTTAACAGTGTTGTGGCTCTATCTTTAGACGATTTAAAACTATGTTTTAAATTTACACTTTGCTGGTTTGATTAATTGAGAAACAAAGGGAATGAGTATTTGTTTTGAAAAAAATCTCCTTTTTCTTCTTCTTGGTTACTTCTTTAGCAACTCGTTGGCAAACTTAACGGGCTTTTTAGACACGTACATTGGTACAGCAATGATGTCTAGTAAAGACCCTCGATGCATCTTTATTTAACTCTAAATTCAATCCTCAGTGGAAATGAAAATATGATTTTCTAGTAAAAAAAAGAAAAAAACTGATGTCGGTGTTGTTTATTATATACTAATCAATAACTTAATTGCATATTCTTAAGTGGTATGAACAAAAAAGGAGCTTTGTGTGGAAGAAAGAATCTATCCTAAATATTTTACTCCCTTTCTTAAAAAACAAAAAACTAAAATTAAAATGTTAAATTACTGACTTAAACCCCGTGGATGTTGACTTTAAAAGTAACAACCAAATTGCCACTCCCTCACGTCGCCAAAATGTCTCTGCCAGGACGAGTTAATTTACTGGGATGTGTTAAAGAAAAGAAAAACTTACAACTACAACTACAACTTGCATACAACATCGTTGTCACCTCACCACAACGTTGAAAACTTTCAAGAAAAACTTTCAGCTGAAAGTGAAATTTGTTACTCCTTGAACTTAAAGGCCCTGCCAGACACCACACTGCCGCCGTCGCAGTGAAAGTTCACTGTCATCCATGAAATAGATTCACCCAGTGAACCGTGTCAAATCCCAGCTAAGCCCACCCTTCCCTTCTGCCGTGTTTTATTCGCCTCCTCGCATATCCCGTAATTATTACAGCCGTATGCCGTAAAATCTTACGATGTTAATAATTTAATCGAACCAACTCCATTACTCTCGCAACAGCTCAACCAGACCGGGTTCCGAAAGGTAACTCGCCCTCTCCTCCCACAGGACGAAAGTTATTGTCAGGCTTATCATTAAAAATCCAAATAAAATAGAAGAGAAATCAAAAAGTGGAAGGTCCCTGAAGTTGATCGTCGTGAATGGGGGGTGAGGTCCTTGTTCTCCTTCCGACATACATTGCGCCTATATCCTGTGACTTCTCGGTTCCATGCACCCATATCCTTTATTTTATGTTTATTTCTGTGTTTTGTGATTTTGTCCCTTCTCGTGTGTTCGTTCTTTGGTTTTTCTTTTTATGATTTTCTTTTCTTGGGTATCCTTGCAGAGTGTTCTTACGGGTACAGCTACGACAGGCAGTGGTATGAGCGGACGATTGCCACCCAGGAGCATTGGGTCTGTGACAAGGATCTCTACGTTACCAATACGTTTGTGGTTAGCCGAGTGGCCGAAGTGATTGGTTCATTTGTTCTCGGCCAAATGGGTGACACGTAAGTGTGTGGTGATGGAGAGTGCTCGTGGTGCTTTTCATATTTCTTTCTTTCTTTTTTCTTTTCATTTAGTTTCATTTATTTCTCTTTTTGTTGGTGTTTTTGTTTGTGTTTTGTTTTGTTATTCTCTAGCATGCAATGAAATAAATTCAATTGGACTGAGATCCTTGGAGATTTACGAAAGGAATCTTTCTTTTCGTTTGTGTGCACTTGAGACTTGGTCGGAGATGAAAGTTTTTGTCGAATGTCGAAAGTTTAAAGTTCTCTGGTTGAAAGGATGTGAATGGGTTTGATTTTTCGAATTACGATTTTCTCACACATGCACACACAGGACGTCGCCAAGGACATCCGATTGGGTTGATTGCTGAGTCAGCAAAGTGGGTGTGGGGTCGAGAGGAGAAGCCATGACTTTGCATTCGATTTGAGTTGGGCTTTGTGGAAATAAGAGGCTGTTCGAAAACGAATTTCAAAAGGATGAAATGTATTTTTTTTTGGCTTTTTACACTCGGAGATTAAGATTAGATAAGCTGCCAACCGGAAAAATGGGGATTGGCAAGGATTCTATATATGCAGAAGCCTATTTTTGATTGTTGTCGAGGGGTTTCAATGGAACTTGTGTGCCTGTGGCGAAAATGTTAACGACTAAAATGTTCATTTAGCACACCATCTGGCGGCGAAGTGCTATTTAAATAAAATATCAAACAAAAATTTGACTTTTATTTTAAAAAAGAATATAGAATTTTGTTTTTCAACATTACTACTTAGAAAAAGTAGATATTCACATCCAAAAATTTAAACAAAAAGTTCTCCAATGAGGGCGAGTTGCAGTTAATTTAAATGCTTAAAATTTAAATGTAAGCCCTTTGCGTATAATTAAAAAATTTTAAGGTCTCAGAAAATCGAAGCTGTTCCGATTTTTTCATCATAAAAGGCCTTACACAAATTTTAAAGAATTTAAACGAATGTTTATTGAATACAATTTTTGCTACTTCTTGATTTTCACACGAGTTTTCAAAAAGTTCTTAAGCTGCAAACTTTCTTAAAAGAAATCATTTAAACGGTTTTTGCGTGTGGCCAGTTATTGTCTTCTTTGAATCTTCGTACATTACTTTGCACTGTAGCAGAGCAATCAGAGATGTTCAATATATAATTACTCTGCGAAGAGCTCTGGTTGAATCGTTGTGATGTGTAGCAACATTTTAACGTTGCAACATTAGAGTAAAATAAGCATAGACATGTGAAATTAGTCTATGCTCGTCAGATAGCGCGATTAATCTATTCTTCAATCAGAGTAGCCATTCCATCGCTCTCTGTGTGAGACGTAGCGTCGTCTTCCTGCAACCACATTATGTCCACACACGTTACGTTTTATCAGTCCCAAAAGAATTTTATTATGTATTTACAATGTTCGCCATAGACGGTGAAAGTCTACTCACTGGCCTAAGATCGGCAGCAAATTTTAACGTTTTGTGGACGAGCATTATATTTATTGTTTTTTAAATTGCCTCCTAGTAAGTTAATTTTATTTTATAGCAATAAACTTCACATGCAGGGAGACAATGTCTGCCACTAGTCAATGCCAAAGTTTATAAATCACAGAGTTGTAAACAATTAAATTCGTTTTATTAAAAGTAACTAGGACTTTACCGTTTACTGCGCACAATATTTTCCAGTGACAAACTGTTTAGTTTGACTGCAGAAGTTCTCGATTACGCATTTACGAAAAAAAAAATCAAAGATCTAATTCAAGCCTTAAAAGCGATAATTTCTAGTCACAGTTGCTAATGCCTAGTTGGTAACTGCTTGTGCAGTAGTCCACAAGTTAGAAAGAAAGTCCACAAGAAAGGTTGAGAAAGTCACTGTTCTGAATCCAATGACTAAATTTCAACTTTTCACAATCTTAGACATAAGCCAAATGTTTACACGCGATTGAAAAAAAGGTAAACATATAGTAAATATAAATTGAAGTCAGCAATAAATTCACATGAAATCTTTTGAAGTTTATGATTTTAATGAAATAATTTGAATTCATTTGGATTTAGTTGGCACAAAATGTATTGATTTTCTAACAAGTTTTTGGTTTATTATATTTTTTTTTAACTTTTTCTTTTTTTAATTCTTTATTTACGCACTTTTCAATGTTTTTTTATGGTTACCTAGACAAATAAATTAACAGAATATTGGCTAAACGTTGTAAGGATTAATGAGAAATTGATAACTTTATTTCTACCTCTTTTGACTTGTCACCAAATTATGTTGTACCAGCTGCTCTGCAACTTCGTCCGCCTCAGCCTAAAATGTATACAATTTACAACTTAACAAATACTTCTGCCCCAATTTCTGTATTTTAAAACTTGTTAATAAATTGTTTATGCTAGGAGTTATTATTAGGAGCCTCGGGTAGTGCTTTGAAAAAACCACTGCTTTTCCTTACATTGCAGTTTGAAATCTCTTCTCATGCATAAGCAGGAAATACTAAAAATGTTTAATATAATCTTTGCGTGAATCGTCAAATCGTTTCTTAATCATTTTACTTAACTAACTCCCTAAGAAATTCTTGATCCACTTTAATCTGCCCCTATCTGCTTCTAGGAAAGAAGTCCAGATAGATCGATCGCCAATGCGGGATTTGAGAAAATTAGAAAAGGATACTTTGAATACCTGCGTTATTTTTATTATCCGATGCATCTACTCGTAAGATGTAGTCAAACTTAATACATCAATGAGAAATATAGCTTAAGACCATGTCTAGAAGATAAGGAGTTTACCTTCTAAATTTCACCCAAATTGATCAAGCTGTTCCAAACTTTCAAATCGCAAATATTAATACAGCCAATTTCAAAGCCCATCGGATCTTTTCTAACTCTTAAACGGCTGAGCCGATTTCGATGAAATTTGGAATATAAATGTTACCCGATGTAGCCCATCCGTTAAATACTTATAACAGTATAACAGTAAGAAAATCCCTTTTACTCAGGACAGGGAAAGCGGGCTGCACCAGCTGCAGCTCGTCAAGTGAGTCAGTCGTCGATAGTTAAGATCGCTGGACGGAACTGACTGAAAGAGCGTTTGGGGAGTTCGCGTACTTTCGTTTCAAGTTAACATAAATTTCTTATGTCCTTCACTAAAATGTTAACTCAGTTGTTCTTGGATGCAATAAGTTTGACTTCAACTCAGAAAGAAACACTAAAACATAGCAGGCGAACGCTTACATAAATTCAAGAGAATTTTGCCACTGCGCACACGTCAATAATCATATCTTTGGCGACTGCTGTGAATCGCAACACAAAGCAACAGTTTTTCTTCAGAAAATCAAAAAATGTACGGAATATAATCGCCGAATGGAAAATAAGCAAAAAAGCGTAGTTCGGAAGCCTTTTATGATGCCTTGAATGCCTTTTAAAGTTAAAGCCAAACTATATGCATCTAAAAAAATGAAACTCTCAAACACAGCACACAGCATAAGCAATCTACGTTCCAAATTTCAGCCAAATCGATCATACGGTTTGGGAGTAAAGATAAAAATTTCAAACATCCAAACATTGGAATTTATAAAATTACCAGAAATAAAAAAAAATATTCAAAAATAGGGTATTTCGACTGACTGCATTGATGTCAACTTTTTACAACTTTGGAGCTTCATATCTTTCCATTGGTACTTTTCACTGACAAAACCCGAAAGAAATCAATCTCATTTTCAAAGACCTTTTGGTTGATATATCACTCGACGGAATCAGGCGAAGTTTGAAAGTCAGCTCCCACTTCACCTCAATGGGAGCCATCCCCAAAAAGAAATTGGTACCAAAACAAACAAAGACTAATTTTTATATATAGCGATAGATAGATATATGTAGGATTGAGAATATACTAACGTCAAATGAATTCAAAAAAGTTTTGTTGAAATAACTGACTGTAACTAATTTAAAATCGTTGACTTCACCACACGTAAATACATTTATAGCTGCATTCAAATAAATTACACGAACTCAATTGCTTTCCATAAATGATTTCAATTCTTTGATTTCTAAATAGTCAATGCACCAATCAATGACTTCCAAATTCTTAGGACTACATTTTTTTAAATTCTATTTTTTTTGTTTTGTTTTGTTTGAATCGGTAAAAGAGTGTGGAACTGACTATAAATTCTAAGAGAGCATTCCGAAATGACTGCATTCTTTTACAACTCTGATTGGCTACTAGGCCGATTCGTGGACGTATACGTAACTTTTTTTCCATGAGCTCGGTCTCGAAAAACTAATAAAAATTTGTTATCCATGATGAATCGACAGCCTTGAATTGTTCTGAACAACTACTCAAATTCATACGTCTAAAATGCGCAGAAAGAAAAAAAGTTTAGCAATGGAAATTTATAAAAGTAAATAGTACATTGTGTATATTGTTTTTTTAACTTTGCCAAAAAACTATTTTACTAAAATTAATATATAAAAAATGACGTCATGCACAACATACAAAAAAAAAAGTGGGACCATAGTTTGCATGATAACTTCAGCAAATGTGTTTAATGTATATATTTTTATTTAATAAAAGTCTGTCAAATATCTCCCTTCCGCTTTTTTTGCTCTTCATAAAAGTGTTACAGTGATCGGATTTAGTTCAAATATGCGCCGTTTTGTTCGATAATCTCTTTCCATCTAGACGGCAACTTCATAATACCCCCCTCGTAGAAGCCCCCCTCCTTATTTGCGAAGAACTCGGACAACCACTTTTCACAAACCTCTTTTGAGTTCAACTTCACACCACCAAGGGCGTTTGCCATAGACAGGAACAGGTCACTTCATCACTTGGCGCTATGTCCGGGCTATATGGTGGATGCGATAAAACCTCCCATCCGAGCTCCCGTAGCTTCTGACGAGTCATCAACGAAGTGTGTGGTCTGGCGTTGTCCTGGTGGAACACTACACCCTTCCTGTTGGCCAATTCTGGACGCTTCTGGTCGATCGCCTGCTTCAAGCGGTCCAGTTATTCGCAGTAGATGGTAGAATTAAGCGTCTGGCCATATGGGAGCAGCTCATAGTGGATGATTCCCTTCCAATCCCACCAAACACACAGCAAAACCTTCCTGGCCGTAAATCTCGGCTTGGCCACTGTTTGGGACGATTCACCGGCCTTCGACCACAACCGTTTGTCGTATGTGATCCATGTTTCGTCGCCATTCAAAATCCGCTTCAAAAATGGGTCGAGTTCGTTCCGTTTCAGCAGCATATCGCAGGCGTTGATTCGGTCCAGAAGGTTTTTTTGCGTCAAATCATGCGGCACCCAAACATCAAGCTTTTTTTGTGTATCCAGCCTTCTGCAGATGGTTTAAAATGGGCGATGTCACGAGATGCCACATGCCGGTCTAACTCGATGTTTTCCATGATTCGATCGGTATTCGTCGTCAGAGGTCTTCCGCCGGCTGGCTTATCCATGGTGTCGTTTTCACCGGCTCTGAATCGTCGAATTCCTCCGCGGTTCGAAGTGATAGAGTACCATCCCCCAAAACACCATTAATCTCACGGGACGTTTCTCTAGCGGATTTGCCTTTAACGAAGGAAAACTTTAAAATAGTGCGAATTTCGGCGTTATTGAACTCCATGTTTACACGTCTATAACTGTTGAACGCAATATCCAAACTATTCATGCATAGCGTCGTTTTGTAGGTTAGGTGTCAAGACCTTTCAAATGATGTATAGTATTGGTAGATACGAGCTCTATAGCGCTTTGTACATAGCCGCAAAATTCAAAAGACAAAAAGGCGAAAGGGACATATTTGACAACCTTATATTTTTATTTCTAATTGTCAATCTGGTAGGCGGCCATAGGCCAAAACCATTAATGACTGAAATTTTATTTACAGCAAATGAATAGAATTTTTAAATCGAAATAAAGGTCAGTATAGCTAACTAATTAAATAACTTCAGCAAATGTGGATAACTTTGCTGCAGTGAATCGATTCCCCACCCACTGTGGTTGAAAAAAAAATCATACTAATAAAACGACAAACCGACAATCCTGAAAAAGGAAGCCTAAAGTGGAGTAAAATTTGTAATATTAAAAGAATAAATTAATACAAATGTAATGGTTGTGCTACTTTGCTGCTCTTGTTCATCGCTTCTTTTGCACATGTCTTTAGTCTAACTTCAACTACAACAGTCAACTCGTCCCTCTGTTCCAGTTTTTCAGAGCCTGATTTTTTTTTCTCTCAAAATCAATAGCCGGACTCAAAAGCAGTTAAAAAATGTCAACTCTGCAGCAATTATCTAGAGAGAAAGATGGAAAAAGGCACATGATTTCTTAAGGAAAGGAGCTGAGAAAATTGTCGTTGCAAAATTTGTTTGCAACCGTTTTTCCTTGAAGACTTGAAAATGACACTTTTGGTTCACCCAGTTCCCTTTACCACTTTCCAATTTTACCCCATTTGAAGTTTTTGTGTTTTAAAGTTCACACGCATGAGCCCTTAAATTTTTCATAGTTTTGTAAATTTAAAACCAAAAAAGTGAAGAACTGTCGAGTTTATTCGATTTCAACCGCCCCAAACACTTCCCATAACTCGATTTGAGGTAGAAATCATAAAGTGATGATTGTTTGCAAACGACTAGGACTAAAGATCTCCAACGACACAACTATGTCCTCAGCTTGGACTAATTTCACAAATTTCCAGCACCGCCGAATGTTACATCCGTCAATCCACAGAGCCGACTGGCTATAACCGTCTCATCTGTTCCTAATCCACAGCATCATCTCGGTTACATGTCATCCCTTCTGTCTATTTTGCTGCTTATAATTCTGCCCCGTTAAACTAAACTCAATTCGGCCATCTCAAAATTTCAGATTCGGCCGTCGGCTTGTCTACTACATCAGCGTAATTCTGGCCACAATTGGCCGGTCGATTTCCATAATATCCACGTCGTCCTTCACCATGTTCCTGGCGATGTCCAGTCTGACGGCACTGACGGTCAACAGTCTGTTCCAGTCGCCCCTGATTGTCGGGATGGAGATCTCCAGCGAGTAAGTATCAGTACACACCCCCACGCCCATTTATCACCGACAAAGCAGCATTAAAGCGGAAACCACGCCATCCATGGCTGGCGCCCGAAAGGCCCCGACAAACGAGCTCAATCTCCTTCCATATTTTTATTCTTCTTCTTCCGTTCTGCTTTTTTTTCGTCCTTTTTTTTCTGCGCAAACCACAATCAAACAACCAAAAAAAGGGACGACAGGACCAACATTGCAATGTACCAGAGCTTCGGGTGGTCCATCGGGACCACCGTGATGCCGCTGCTGTTCTGGTGGCTCCGGGACTGGGTACCGTTCATGTGGCTAACAACTTTACCCACTGCACTTGTGCTCATTTTTTACAAGTACGTATCCTGTGTTCCTTACAGGACACGACGAGACAAGTGCATTTTGTTTGATTTGCTTTGTATTCCATGTCAGATATGTCATCGAATCGCCGAGATGGTTGATTAGCAAGCAACGCTTTGCCGACGCTCTCGTTCAGTTCAAAACAATAGCGAGGTTCAATGGCAGGACATTCACGATGACCGAAAAGGACCTGGTCGAGCTGTATGGGGATTTGAAAGAGGAGAAGGTCTTCGGTGTTGCGTCCTTGTTCAGTGGATGGCGGATAGCAAAGAATACCACCATCATGGGATTCAGTTGGTAAGTGAGCGATGCAATCCGACCTGCCACCCTCGCATATCCTTGCAACATGGAAAATTGTTCAACGACATGGAAGGCTTAACTAAAGTTTCTCAGGGAAATGCTGTTTGTGTACAAAAACTTATTTGTTGCCTTTTTGGGGCAGAAATTCGCTGCCGCCTCCCGTTCCGGCCACGGATCCGTTGCAACGAGATTTCGTTTGTCCGCCGTGCATACGCTTTGTCCTTGGAACAATTTTCCATGTCATGGAGTTTCAGAAAGAGGAAGGTGGAGGCGGGGTGCAATGAAATTCAACACTTGTTCTCGGGTTTTTTTAATTTCCATTGTTTCCGTTTTTATTTTTTTCAAAAAAAAAAAATAAGAAAAGCGGAGGTCCTTTTTGGTTCTTTTCGTTTATTTAATTTTTATTTACTTATTTTTCTTTTTTTTTTCTTTACATGTTCTACTCCTTTCCACTGAGAAGGTGTGTGGTGGCTGTTTCGTATTTCACGTTGGTCCTTTTCAGCTCACGTATGGGTGGAAATCCTTTTTTGAATTTTTTGCTGCAGAGCGTTGTTGAAATTCCTGCCTACATTGTTGGGAAATATTTAGGTAAGTGGATGATCTGCCGCTGCTGCTATTGTGGGGAAGGTCCTTAGGCAATTTTTCGTCAAGTAATTTTCTAAAATGAGAGTTTACCACCAAAAAAATGCGCCTTTCATCTTGAGCCGTGTGGTGGTGAGTCTCTGGAGTTTTTGTGACTATTTCTACTTTTTGCGAGGTCCTCGAACTCTGTCGGTGGTGTTTGAAAGACTCATTTTGTTGGTCTTGTTTTTATTTCTTGCATACGTGTCTACACATCTATCAACTGGATGAAAACACACACAAAAAAGAATTGCCTTTCAATTTTAGCCTGGAAGGTTGACCTCTCAACTTCTTCGTTGACAGAACCGAAATTCATTTGTTGACAGTAAGATGAGAGTGCCAAAAAAACAAAAGAGGACACGACTCTCGAATGTGACAAGAGGAATGCAGACAAAAAACAATTTGGAGAGTTTCTGCTGGTTTCCTGGGGGGTGACAATCCGGATTTTTTAATCAGAAATTGTTGGTCTAGATGGAAGATGTCAAACGATTTCTGATGAGCATACTTTCGTTTGTCAGCTGTCAACTGTCAGATGTCATCTGTCAGATAAGCTCTATTACAACGTGATTATGAAACATAAATGTTGTAGACAGAATTAGAGCGCCGTCTGACAGATGGTCAAGTGCAGTCATGAGAGAATGGGTCGTGTTCACTGGCTTATAGGTCGTGGTGTAGGTTTGAAGCTCTTAGATAGCTAAAAATTATAGACTGAGGCATGCGTTTAGCTGTGTATTCTAGGGTGATTAATTTGGAAAGTAGATCCCCTAAGACTTCAGGTTGGCAAACACTTCTCATTATCAACCGCTCCTTTTATTGTCATTAATTTACATGAAGAGTCTTCTACTGAGTCGCGAGTAGGTTATACCACTACCCCCTGCAGCAACCATCGAGGGGTGCACCTTATGACACATTACTGGCCACCTTCTGTGTAGTAAAATGGTAGAAATGGATGGTAGAAAAATTCATTGTAAAAATCGTAATACCTGCGAAAAAAGACTTTAAAAGAATCTTCAAAATCTAGCTTCATAGAATGTTTTCCAAAAGATAAAGTTTCATAACTAGTTGACACAAAATTGACTATAAGATGAAAAATAACGAAGCTTTAAACTGTGTTACTTAGTTTAAAGAAAAGGTTAATTTTACTAAAATTTTAATTACAATAGTAGCAGAAGTGGTTCCATCATCGCAGAGAACATATGCGACAGCGAAAACATTTTGTAATAGAGAATGACTTCGAAGACGTTCCGTCTCGAGATATTATAAAATTTATGAAGACAGTGCGCAGATTGTGGATTAGAGAAGGGTGTACAATATGTGAGTATTCAAATCGTAGTATAACTTACGACTCACACCAAAACATTATATTCGTGGGTCGTGATATTCAACTAAGAAGTAGATTTAGAGATACACTCAGAAGCAAATAGCTTCGTACGAAGTTATGGTCATGAAATTTGGGAACGTGGCTCGAATGTCCCCATCACGACTTCCAAGGCGCGCCTTAAATGCGATCCCGTCAGGAAGGCGACCACTCGCCAGACCAGGTTACGCTTGAGCATATCTCCTGATGAGTTCGAGCCGGTTCATAGCCGGAATATTCAAAAGACAAAAAGGTGGAAGGGAGATATTTGACAACCAAATATACAAAGTTTTGTGTTGAACTGAGACTTTTTGGGCTCAATGTACACACAGTTGCGGTCAAAATAATAGCAGTGCTGATTTCTGAAGGATACATTTTTTGCAAATTGAGTAATATCATGCTAGTGATTGGAGTAATTGAAAAAAACTTTTACTGCTTTCAGTTATTGTAGAGAAGTAGTAGAAGAAAATTCCCAAAGTTTCCAAGAAAAAAATATTCTCTCACACTATTACTGCTATGCACTGCTATTATTTTGACTGCAGCTGTACATGGAAAATCTCAAATTGATTGATCAACACATTTTTCCCAACCAAAAAAAATAGAATTTAGATTATATTACGTTGTGGTTGAGTTCTTCACGTTTTTTGTGTGATCCTGACCACTATTTACTTTTTTAAAAGCTAAAGTCAGTAAGATATTTATTTAAAGTTAAATAAAACAAACAATCATTTTTAAGATCTCGTTTTAGTTGTTAACATTCATCTATTTATATTTGAGAACTTATCACGATTTTGTTAAACAAAGCTGCACTTCAATAAAAACCGGATGTATTGAGATTAATGAAAAATCTGATTACAAATTGTATATCCTGAAAAATGTATTCCCTGAAAAATCCATCGACAGCTATTCAGCTATAAGCTGAATGGGACAAAATGTCAATGCATACAATTTTTCAGTTTTAAAGCACCGACAATGCAATATGTGTAAGCGAACGTTTTCAAGATGTATGTACATTTCTGAAGTAAATCAAACTTTAAAAAATATACACAAAGTACATAGTTCAAATCAAAATAAATATCGCAGTTCCTTTCGATCAAATGAAATGAGATTATAGCCCGTTGAACCATCCTTGTGTATTAAAAAATACTTTAGAGAACTTTTTACATTTTTCGCAAACTTACAAACTACAAAGAGTAATCCGCCATAATCAAGATTTCTATTCCAAATCAAAATGTCTCAAAATGTTGACAAAATGTCGAAAATTATTGTACTTACATTTTTACTTTTTGTTTAATCATATCTACTTGTTCAGTTTAAGTTTTTTTTATGTCAGCTGTTTGGTGCCAGGCCACTATAAACATTTCTTAGCCGTAAAGGTTACGTATCCAGTAGTGAAAAACAGACGCTATCCTAGTCTCTCCAGCATAAATGCATAGTTAACAAATTAATTTAAATTTATTAAAGTTCATTGCCAAGGTGCACGCGAGTCACTTTTTGTTTTCAAATTTGTTGCCTTCACTCAGACAAAGAATTCTTGCGGATCAATTGTCCTGCATTTCCTGCACAAGCCATTTGCTCCATGAGAACAACGTCAAGATTAAGCCATTGAAAGATAAAATTATTTTCAAATTTATGTTTAAGTTAGTTGATAAGTGGGCGCCGTGGCTTAATCGTTAGTGCGTCGGACTGTTAAGCAAGAGTACCTGGGTTCGAATCCGGCTCGGGGAAATAACACCACAAACATTTTTTGCGGCCACTGACAATCCTCCTGGAGTACTTCTGTCATGGAAAGCTTTCGCAATTCGCCGTTCGGAACCGGCATTAAACAGTAGGTCCCCTCCACATGTGACAAAATTATAACGCGCACAACACAGTGGAGGCGCGAAGAAGCTAGGCTCTGGCCCTGTATGGGCTGTTACGCCGACTATTTATTTATTTTTTTTTAGTTGATAAGTGACAGTGGAATAGTTGTTAATAAAAAATTAAATTCTTTTTAAAAAGGCAAATCGCGGTTGTTGTTTTGTATCTTAGATAACATGCTATGAATGAGCTTCAATTCCATCAAGCAATTTTCACTTTGTTAACCAGTTTAGAAAGACCGTCATCCTTAGAATTCCGTAAATAACTCAATTCGGAATATTTTTCTCCCCGCACAGACTAAACAACGAATGTTGCTCAAATTTATGAAGTCACAAATTGTCCAAAATGCCAACAATGGCCAATAATCCCATTAAATTGTGTTTCTATAATGCCTGTTTACCCTCCAAAAATCCCGATTATGACTTAAAATACTTTGCTAAAAATACCTTGAGCCACGAGTGTATCCTTTTCCCTAAAGAACCCTCAAAAAATATTTTCATTCCACCACAGATTCCCAAAGAGAAATAATTCTGAGAAAAAATTACAAAAATTTCGCAAGGAACTGTGCACACAATTCCAATTTCAACGGGGGAACACTTTTCGGAAATTTCCTGAAATTTCTGGTATTTATTCGCGATGCTGATTCTTGGAACGGGGGGGAATTTCAAAATTCCAACGCTGGAAATAGAAAATGGTTATGACAGGGATCTTTGAAGATTGGCGTAGTCTTGTTTTGAAGTGTGGTTTAAGAAAAGGTTGAATAGAGTCAAAGGGCATGTTCAACAATTAGATATTGTATTATATATTAGGCGGCGTAACAGCCCGTTGAGAGCCAGAGCCTAGCTTTTCCGCACCTCCACTGTGTTGTGCGCGTTATAATTTTTAATGCCGGTTCCGAACGGCGAATTGCGAAAGCTTTTCATGACAGAAGTACTCCAGGAAGGTTGTCAGTCGTTCGCTGGAGGTGGGGCCGTGAAAAATGTTTGTGGTGTTATTTCCCCGAGCCGGATTCGAACCTAGGTACTCTCGCTTAACAGTTCGACGCACTAACGATTAAGCCACGGCGCCCAAAACAATTAGAGCCACGCTTTAATTCCGACTTCATAAAACCGTGTCCGATTTCGCACAGAGACAATAAATTTTCACGAAAATCGCTTCATTCCATTTTTATATCTCTCTATATCTCCCTTCCACAGGAGATAAATACGGCCGTCGGATAACCAACAGCTTCTCGTTCTTAATTTGTTTCTTCTCCTGCATCCCGGTGCTCATGTTGGCCCAAGGTAAGTCCAATGCCTCCCCCCGCATAACTCACTCACCACAAAACCGTTCTCCTCCAGATCCCCAGTACGAGTACGTGACAACGATAATCGCCGCATTCATCAAGTTCCTCAACGCAGTGACCTTCTTCCTGGTGAGCCTGCAAGCCATGGAGATCTACCCCACATGCGTGCGGCAGACGGGCATCTCGCTCGGTACGATTCTCTGCAACGCAATTGGTATCCTAGCCCCGTACCTCGTCCATCTAGGGACGAAGTACGACATTCGATATCCGTACTTTATCCTCGGAGTGCTCTTCCTCTTCGGCGGGACTAGTGGCCTGTTCCTCCCCGAGACGTTGCACAACAAGCTGCCGGACACACTCGAAGAGGCTCAGGTCTTTGGAAAGACACAGGTAAGAGTGTGGATCGTAAACAAAGTCCTCGTCCCTAGCCCGATCTCGTCTGCCTTATTTTAGAAATTCTTCAGCCTGCCGAAGCCGCATCACCAGAGCGCCGACGAATTGGGCGCCACCGAGAAACTCAATCAAGTGAAGTTTGCTCCTTGATCAAGGACGAAGCACGACAACTAGGACGAATTTATTTTAGTTACTGTTGCTGTTTAGTTTTTTTTTGTTGTATGTGTTTTGTTGTTAAGTGTGTGAGTGCTATGTGCGCCTTTTAGTCTAAGTCTTAGAAAAGTTAAAAATTTTGAAACAAAACCAAAAAAAGAAAAAAAAGAAAATCTTTGTTCGGTGCTAATGGCGGAAATAAAGAGCTTTTATAAAGCATAATTTTTTTATATGAAGTAATAAAATGAAAAGAATTATGTTTTGATTGAACGGGTGGTTAGGGGTAACGTCGTAAATCAGGATCAAAAGGGCAGTGTGCATGTCGGCTGAGTCCTTCGTGACGGAAGAGGATTTATGTGGTACTTTGGAATGTGTTCTCGACGGGAAGCTCATGCAATTGTGGTTTTTATTTGAATTTATATATTTTTTTATTTTATTTTTAAATCGTTATCACGAGCAGGCTTTCGTTTTTTTTTATGGCAAAAAGGTAAGTGGACGTATAAATGACATTTATAGCCGTGGAATTATTACGGAGACATATGCCTCTTGTGTGTACAAAAAGGGGGGTTATGATAATCATGTGGTCATAATATTGAAGCCACGGGCCAGGTGCACTGTGAGTCACGGTGAGCGAGTGACAACTGGCGCTGTAAATTGGATAATTTAGGGGGTTGTTGGTTGCATAAGGTAAACATGCAGCGATAAAAGGCATTTTGAAGCCACATATGGTTGTAAGCGAATCTGTGGAAACCTGTGAAAACCACGAAATAAAGAAAATCAAGAGCGAACAGTTTTGGGAAGTAACAAAGTAAATGACATGCCAGTCTTTTGTTGAAATATTCAATTTTCTTCAGTTTTTGAGGAAATTAATGTTGACAATCATTTGAGTTAGACTCTGATCCTCCATGGGCTGTATTTTTACTAAACATCTGAATTTTTCTTTCAGTTACTTGCTGTTGATGGTTAACAGTTACAGCAAGAGACAAAATGGGTTCATGGAAAGATTCGGAGATAAGTGAAGTATTATGGGCTCCGTTTAGTTGGTTCTAATTTAATTGAACTGAGATTTTAGAGGCAAAATCCCTCTGTCTTACACGTCTTCCAATAATAAAATAGTCCTAAATTAATTTACTTCATTTAACACACTTTCCATGACTCGTTTTTCATAACACACACCTCCACACGGTGTTGTTACAGTTAAAATTGAGTTTCAAATAGTTCCAAATGTTGTTGGTTCTTGTTAACATCCTTCCCCAAAATTCAGGAATCCTGTCAGAGGGAGAGCTTTTCACAGTAAATTCTTCACGTGAGGAAACGCTTCATAGCAGTCTTCTATGGAAATAATGTTTCTGTTTGAAATTTATATGAAAATAAAAACTAAAACAGAAAAGTTTCAGAACAAAGCAATTTGTTTCTTTGCTTTATATGACTGCATCGCGTGAATGTGGACGGAAAAGTGTGTTAAACAAAACCGACACAAAAAAAGGAAATTTATTTTATTTTACATCGTTTTTGAATGCGCAACTTGTGGCGCAGGGATGTTAACACAATTTTATGTAAAAATTTTATGTTTCCAATGAAATTGGATCGACATGAAAGGGAAACAAATAAGTTGTTTGTAGCTGTTGAGAAGATAGAGAGAGAGATTTATTTTCTTCACAGTATAGGGAGTTTTCTTAGAGTTATAGAATTTTAAGTTGACAAAACTATTTTAACTGGCGGCCATTTTATTATCTGTCGAGTGATTAATTTTTAATTCAGCTTGGCATTTCAACATCAATAGACTGACGGCTGAATAGCGCCTCCAAAATGTGCAAATTAATTTTGAAAATCACAGTTCTGTTAACAATTTTCATAAGCGAATTTTGTTTCCCACTTTTGCTCACTTTTGGTTGAATGGATACGTCAAAAATGTAGGCACTGTTGGCTCGATCGGTTACTGCGTCGGACTGTTGAGCGAGAGTGCCCGGGCTCGAATTCAGCTCGGGGAAACAAACACCACAAACATTTTTCACGGCCCCACCTCCAGCGAAAGACTGACAATTGATCTGGAGTACTTCTGGCTTGGAAAGCTTTCGCAATTCGCCGTTTGGAACCACTGTAGGTTAATGTGTCAAATTATAACGCGCACAACACAGTGAAGGCGCGAAAAGTTAGGCTCTGGCTCTCGACGGGCTGTTACGCCACACAATGTAATGTAATTGATACGTCAATCAACAAAACTGCCGTATATGGAGTGATGAAAATCCTAAAGTGCAACAAACACCTTTACATCCACAAAAACTGACCCTGGTGTGCTTTATGAGTTGGTGGAATAATTAGTCTGTGCTTCTTTAAAAAGGATGCTGGCCAGAACGTTACAGTTAAGACCGCTATAGAACCATAATTACTCACCTTTCCATTCATCAATTGAACAACCAGGAGGTGTGGTATAAACAAGATGGCGCGGCATGTCACACAGCTCGTGTCACAATTGATTTATTGAAGGAAACGTTTGGTAACCGCTTAGTTTTACGTCACGGACCAGTGAATTGGCCTCCAAGATCATGCAATTTAACGCCGCTTTACTATTTTTTGAGGGAATATATGAAGTCGGTAGTCTACGCCGATAAGCCCGAAATGATTGACCACTTGGAGGACAACATTTGCCGCGTTATTGCTGATATACGGCCACACATGTTGAAAAAAATCATCGTAAATTGGACGATGACTTGTTTTTTTAAGTCATTCAAACAGAATATCTACTGTATGCATTGCATTCTCTCCATACAACGTAAGCAAGTGTGCATTGGTATTTAATGGCATTTTGAAACTCTTCTACACAGTGGAGTTAAAGTAATTTAACGTCCTTGATAATAACTTTCAAGTCTGGCGACAATGCAGTCAAATGTCAAAGAGAGAGATTATATCATTTGAAGTACTTTTTCCTTTCCGAGCTGTATGAATCTTTTTAAGAAATAATGGTGGGTCCGAATTTTTCTGTTTTGTGTACTGTCTACGATTTTAATAGTGTTCTTTCTTTTCATCTGTTCATTTGTACAAAAAAAAAGTTTATCCTATGTTTCGAAGATATTTCTGCCCAAATTTTTATCCCACCTCAGCCTTGTTGCAGTGGCGCCGTGAGTGACAAGCTCCCAACACGTGGTGTATCACGTGTTGATCGCTGTGCAGCGTCACACAACATCCGATCTCCAAAAAGTGAGAAAGAGCAACGTGCGTACCCACGCTGGCATACAAGCAGCTAAGGTACAGTCACAGCGATTCTTATCAGAATCATGCATAATTGGCGTTGTCAACCACGCCGAAAAAAAACCGTATGCTGTTGCAAAATGTGTCGCGTCTCTCTCTGTGCTCTTCTGTTTTGTAACTTTCTCTTGTGTTCACTGTGTATTTGCTTAGGCTTGTGTGATCTGTTAGCTTTATGTTTACCGTAATGTTAAGTATATGTTAAATGTATGTAAATTAGCTGTTAAGAAAATTTTGTAGTCAGTTTTATTTTAGCTCTCGAGCAATTAACATCGAAAAAAAAAAAAAAAAAATTTAAAAAAATAAAAATAAGTTGTTTTCCCTCGTGGCTTAATCGTTAGTGCGTCGGACTGTTAAGCGATAGTACCCGGGTTCGAATCCAGCCCGGGAAGAGAACACCACAAACAATTTTCACGGCCCCACCTCCATCGAACTACTGACAATCCTCCTGTCGAATCCTCTGACATGGATAGGTTTCGCAATTCGCCGTTCGGAACCGGCATTAAACAGTAGGTCCCCTTCACTTGTGTCAAAATTATATCGCGCACAACACAGTGGAGGTGCGAACAGGCTATGCTCTGGTCCTGTATGGGCTTGTTACGCAGATTATTCTTTTCAGCCTTGTTGCCGTCGTCTTAACAAGAGTTCCAATTTTCGTAAGTCAGAAAAATAATCATGAAATCTATCGGATACGCTTAAACAAAATATTTTTTATTTTGAAAATATAACTTATTTCCATCTCCAATTTGAAAATATAAGTTCTTCTCCCTCGGATAATTTTCGGCAGATCTTCAACGGGCTTTTTGATAGCGTTAAGTTCGAGAGGGTTTACTTTTTAGCCACTTTCCTTTGTTTGGTGTCGGCTAACATGGGCTATAAAGTCCTCCGATTATTTTCCACATTCAAAATGCCAGCTGATGTCGCAATTTTCCTATTGTGGCTGTGGAATTCGATATTACTGTGAAAAGGGCTCACCGTTCTCTTGAGGTCAGACAGTATTTTTGTCGATAAACTTTAATTTTGTCGTAATGTTCCGGATTGTTTAGCTAGTTTGTATTGTAACTACTGTCCGCTTTCAAGTTAAGATAATTGGTATTATGATGACTGGAATCCGCTCTTGACGTCTCGCATTAAACTCGAGTTTAACATTTTTCCTTATCCTATTTTTGTATACTCAACTACCAGTCAGAGCCAATAAATTTTTTTCTAGTCGAATCATAAAAATTGCAATTAAACTACACTGTAAATAAAGGGTGTCCCAACAAGAACGCAAGATTTAAATTTGGCGTCATTCGAAGTGTCATTGTTTGATATTTGAACAATTATTTTTGTTTGTTAATAGAAGGTATAGGGTTGATAAAAATGGAGCGCTACATGAATGAAGTGTAATAATTGTTAAACTCTACCATATTCATAGTGCGTCTTAACCAGTTGTCGCGGACGATTAGGAAAAAATATGTAAATTTACAGGAGACGACGGAAAGTTTGCAACTATGAGAATTTAGATAGTTAGTAGCACTGACAATTTAACAGTAACATTTGTAGCAAACGCTGAACAAAATTATTAAGAAATATTAAAATCGAATGATTGTTTCATCGTTCCATCAAAAATCGCGGAATGTATGTATATTCAATAAAGCAAGTGAATTTATTAAATATGTACAACTCGTAGACCAAAAAACAATTTTTCTCCAGTAAAGTGAATGCAAGAGTCTATTGGCTGAGACACCGTTTGCCTTGTCTTTGACTCAGAGAAGATCTCAAACAAAATTGACTTCAATAGGGCTATCAACTTGACTCTGTTCATCCCCAGCAAATCTGAAAAGAAAAACCTCTTGCACAACCTCTCTCCACAACCAAAGACGACACGATAACATTCAATAAAATAAAACACAATTTTGTTTATTTATCGATATGTTCACTTTTGTTTTTTATTTCAATTAATTTCTCATCTTCATTGCTTCCATATTTTTCTGTATTTTATTTTGTTTAATTTAAAAATGCTTTATTATTAATATTGATTCATATTCGACTAAAATACTTACAGGCGCTGTTTACTTAAAATTTTTTTTTCTTTATTTTTATTTTCAAGATAAATTTTTTTATTGTTCCAAAAAAATTTACACATAACATTCTTTTCATTAAATTTTCATATTCTACCATGTTTACTTATGTTTTTCTTTTTTTTTTTATTGGTTGTCTTTAAATAAAAGTTTCAAAATTAAAATAAAGAAAGAATACAAATGTGTTTATTTACAAAAAACGAAATTAAAAATATACACGCACAGCAAATAGGAAAAAGAAAAGCATCTTAAATTTAAGAGTTTTTTTTTTAAAACAAGTGAAAATAAAAATAAAAATAAAGTAATAATAACAATTTCTTAAGTTAAATAAATAAAAGAAAATGAATTTGATATTCTAAATGGATTAAGTTATAAATCTCGTTTTTTTTTTAAGAAATATCTTTTTTTTTTAGTTTATTTATAAGTAGATGTGTTTTTTTCAGCTCTAATTTAGCTCTAATTTGGATCTTTTTTTTTTTCTGAAAAGCGTTAAAGATTTCTTTTGTTATTTTTATCATGTTAAGTGAAAATTGAATTTTGATTTTTTTTTTCTTTACACTATGAATCGCTAATGTACGTTTTAATGACTTTCCCTAGAGTTTTCTTCTTTTTTTTTTAAGTATGTATTTATATTGATTGAATTTTGCATGCTTGTGTTAAGTAATAAATTAAATTGCTTTCATATATATATATATAGACTTTTTTTGTTTTTTTTTTTTCTTTAAGAACGGAATTAATGATGTTTTTTGTTTCTTTTAATAATAATGTTTATATATTTTTAGCTAGCTACAACATTGTTTGATTATTTAATGTACGAAAACATGTTCATATCATTTTATATAAAGATTTATTTCATTTCATAATAAATTATGTACACATTGCAATTTTTTTTTTGTTTTTTTTTTTGTTTTTAAGCAAAGATTAAGTAAATATATACAATATCCATTAGTTAAATAAGAAAATAGTTAGTAATCTACGTTAAATATATATTTTTAAAATCTTTTATTGCTTTTTAAGTTTGTTTTTACATGGTTTTCTTGCGTTGTTTTTTTTTATGACGGATCTTAAGAATTTATTTAAAATTAAATAAAAAGAGAGGTGTTAAGTTAAAGTTGATAAACAAATAAATTGTATAAAAAATGAAATATATATTTTCTGGTTTCTTTAAATTTATTTTGTTTTATGGCAGTGCAAATTGTGTGTTTTATAGAAAATAGGAATCAGTTTTGTGGAGTGACACCTCTGTGGCGTGATGGCGATGAAAAAAAGACGTGGGTTTTTATTTTTTGATGGTGAGATGGTAAAGAGTTGCGATGGTTGCATTTATGAACTCTTCACTCAAACATTGGTCCCAAATTTCGCAAATGTATTGAAAACTACAGACATTAGGAATGATCTCCCAAAAGGGAAGCATTGAGGCGGTTTCTAGCCAATCACATGGTCAGATGTTGGTCCACAATTGAAAGAGAAGCATAATTTAACGTCTTCAAAAATGTCTGTCTGTTATTTTTATATATGAGGAAAGGAATTATGATTCTGATATCTAACTCCTGCAGTCAAATGTTATGATATAATGAAAAGACGCCTGTTTTTGTTCCCTCCAATGAAAAAGGACGACTTAATTCGTTTGCCACTTAATTTTATTTCTGAAAATGTTCAAAAAATTCATCATTTCTCTTATCAAGTGGATAAATACTTAATTTATTTAAGATAATAAACCAGCAGTCGCCAACATAACATCATAATTATCACATTACTTCATAAGCTGACTGCTTTCCGGCAAGGTGTCAATGTTTGCGGCAACTTATCAAAGCCTGCAATTTTTTTTTGGTACAATTCGGATTCATTGCGAGGAACGTATCAGCTCTTGCATTCACTTCCGAATCGAATTTTTGGTTCAGGAAGCATTTCTTTTTACAAGCAGGAGGAGGTAGATATACAAAGATCTGCGGTAATCGTATTCGTAACCTAAAAAATAAATCGAACTAATGCAGGCTGACCGTCACAACAGAGAGTCGGCAGTGTACGAGTCGATGAAAAATAAATACCAAACTGTCTGTTTCTAGATTTGTTTTTCTTCTAAACTTCTAAGATGATTTGCGTACAGCAATGCTGTTCATGAAAAGCTTTCGTAATTCGCCGTTCGGAACCGGCATTAAGAAGTAGGTCCCCTCCACATGTGTTAAAATTGTAACGCGCACAACACAGTGGAGGCATGAAAAACCTAGGCTCTGGCTCTCAACGGACGGTTACGCAAATGAATTGCTGTTCATAAATACAATTTTAAGAAACTGGCGGTCATCTGCTCATCCACAAATTCTTGAAAAATAATCCGTCAAAGACAAGCAGACGTTCAGGCATTCGCTGGTTTATAAAGCCGCCGGATCTTTTCAACCACCTGCATGTACTCCAAGTCGTAGTTGTGACGGAAAGGAAGTCATCTAAAAGTATAGAGACTCCATCAGAAGGTTGCAATGTAAATGGTTGTGAATATGCAAGCGACAATGACAGACCGACCTTGCTCTAAACTTGACGTGGTCTAGAGACTTCTAAAAATCCGCTTCCTATGGAAAACTGGGACAAAAAAAAAAAAAATCATCACCATCATCGCGCAGAAGGTGTCTTAAGTTTACAGCCTGTTCGTATAGTGTAGTTAATGCTTTAAAAGCACCAAGGAAAAAAGAAAACAAACAAAAAATGCACAAGGAAAACAAAACTCAAAACAAAAAAAATTAAAAATAAATAAAATCCTACTTCTCACATCATTTTCCCCACCACTCTCCTTTGCCTTACCCGAATCTTGGTTGTGCCACACGGAACACATCCAATTTATTGCTTTTAATTTCATAAATCCGCGACAAACATAACTATTTACACCATCGTTTAATTTTATTTTCCCAACACCTGAGAAGGACCCAATCTTTACACTGTACATTTGAACTTAATCTTTCAACGAATCACAGCATCATTTTTTTTTTTTTTTTGTTAAATGTTTTCTCTTAATATCTACTACTAAATTTTTTATTTTTATTTCTTTTAAGATTTGTCATTTTCTGTTTTAGAGGAGAAGAACCATTTACTTGGGCAATATACAACAACAAGCGGTTTTTTTTTTCACTCGAGGGAAGTATAAAAAGGACGACAAAACAGTGAATTGAAGACGATTTCAAAACGAATTAAAAACCGTAGCCTGTTCGAACTGAACCGATGTTTTGAGGGCTATTGATCCGCATTGTGCGGGTGAAGGTGGATGTGGTCGTCGTCCTCGTCATCGTCGGCATCGGCATCGAGGCCGTTGAATTGATTCGCTGTGATTGTGTTTTTGCGCAAGTGGTTACGAAGAATGACCAGGTTACGGTTTAGATTCAAGTTATTTGTTACGCTGCCACCGCAAGAGGGTATCACCATCGCCATCGAAGACACAGACATCTGTGGGAGGGTGTTACAGGTGGCGGCTGCTGCTGCCAGCTCTTGCGCTAGGACTTGCGGCATATGTTAAGAGTTGTTCTTCAGTGGGTTCGAGGACAGAGAGCTGCTACTGACGCCGGAGTCGCTTGACTTTTCACTGAGGCCACCACCGCGTGTGAGCGTTTCGTCACCCATTAGACTGCCGCCGAGGAGGCCTTTCTTACCGACGCGTGAGAGACCTTTGAGCGGGCCGCCAGAGCTGGCTTCCTTCTGGCGGCGGGCGCTCTCGACACGTTTCAGGATCTCCGTGGAGCACTTCGTGACTACGTCGTCGAGGCTGTTGGAGTCGTCGGTGGAGTTTATCGTTTGGGTGGGTGTCTGCGATGATGGCACGGGGGAGCCTTCGTAGCAGCCCGAGTCGCGTGGGAAGTGCCGTCGGCCGAAGGGCGATGATCCGTGCTTCTTGTTGATGTTATTTAGGCGGGCCTCATCGTTCTCTGAGCTTGAGCCGGCAATGTCACCGTCGGAGCCTGCGAGAGAAAAAGACAAAAAGGTTAAATGTCGTTTGCTTTAAAGTATTGTTCAGTAATGCTACAATAGAATTTCTAAATGATGAACAATGCAACACTTAGTTTTGAGATACACAAACAGTAACAGCTCATTAAGGCCTAAGGCCAGGTTTTCGCTCTTAGCCTAACTTTAGTAAGGTAATTTTAGTAAGGTATTATCTTTTAAGCTTAATGCTAAAATTCAATCTAAATAATGAAATAAAAGTTTTATCTAACATGTATTGCTGAGTGATTTTTTATAAGCATTACTTTCGAAACCGAAAAATGAATGACCAATAAATTTGAGTCACCAATTTTACAGTAAGTTTTAATGCATTTTTCGACTGTCAAACGATCCATTATCGTAAATGGCAGACATTCGACTAATATTATAAGACTTCAAATAACAGCTAGGTTGTACAGACGTAAAATGCAAGTACTATCAACTTGAAATCACAAAATAAATGACCCTTTACTTCTTCGCCTGTGCGCTCCTGTCGACTATCTAAAGCAACAAAATAGACTTCAACTTACATTCAATGTCATGCAACAATTGCACAGCAGTCAGCAACTTAGCCCTGTGATCCTGAATAACGATTCCCAGATAATCCAAATCAGCCGGTTCCAGCTCCTTGAACAGCTCCAAGTCTTCATACCTACAGAAGAATCGAACAAACAAAAAAAAGAGAAAAGGCGCTTAAGTAAAACTCCTGCCATCAACTCATAGAAAAAACACCTTACCCATTAAGGACGAACACCGAAGTGTACTCCTTCAAGCCAATACGAAACAATAGATCCTCCACTGAGTTAGGTCCGTTGCTGTTCGTCAGGCGACTTAAACTTTTGTTATTCAAATTCTTCATCCTCTGCTCTGGCATCACTTCCACGTTAATGAACTTAAAGTGCCCGACGCGGCCGTGACAGCGGCCCTTCCATATCCCCGATGCATTCATCGAGAGTACATCGATAACGTCACCTTTCTGCAATGGGGGAAGATGAAGACGGAAAAACAGAAGTTAACAGAAGGATAAAGAAACTAAAAAAAAAAAAAGAACTCGAACTCACCTTAAATTTAAGTGCTTCCTTATCGTAGGGATTTGGCAAACTATCGACAAGGGCTTTGGCTTTGCAAATTGGCGCTAATGACGTTCGATCCTCGGTGGATATTGAGCTGTGTGGGCTTCCAGGACGAACGAGAGCTTGAGTGCCTGCATCAAAGAGAAATTTTAGTCAAGAAGAAGAGAAAAGGAAGGAAGGATAGATGAAAAAGAAAGAAATATCGTTTCACAAAGTTCGAGGATAATGAGAAGCCATCAGGACATGAATTTCTCTCTCTCTATTTCATTCTCTTCCAAAAATTACAACAAAAGGAGATGAAGCCAACTTACTTGAACCGGATGCACTGGGTAAACTCTCCACCGAGCTGGCTGAACAGGCAAATGCCTGATCACTCATGCTTCCTCGGTCTGTATTATCCTGGGAATTGCTGAAATCCCTTGAGGTATCCTTTGTGGCAACAAAGTTCCTTCCGTTCTCATTAAATACGCCAATTTCCTTTGGTGAGCTTCGCATTTCGTTGGACTATCCAGTGACACACACACGGACACAGAGAGAGAGAAAAAAAAAAGCAAAGTTTATTAAATCATTTAAAGTTTAACATCCTCCCCCAAAAAAAGGGGTTTTTCTTTTAGATAACTGTGTTCCCAAAGTCATAACGGCACAAATTAAAGTTTCTTTCCAACCCCCTTTACGTAATAATCGTAAAATAATTTGAGCACAGTGGGCTGCTCTCCTCGGTACGAAGGACGAACAACGGCGAGCCAAAGGGAACACAGTTGACAAGGATAATGAACTTACATGATGTACGGTCGCCTTCTGGCTAATGGTCGTTCCTTTGTGGTTACCGTTCTTTTTGCTCTTCGCTGCCATGCTCGGTGGAAGGCCACGGGTGGCGGCGATATCCTCGTAATCGGACGAAGGACTTGGCGACAAAGATGGCGACTCACCAATGCCACCGCTCAGTGTCCGGTACCGTGCAGTGCAGTTGTTTGTTCCAATCTGTAAAGAGACCAAAAAAAAAGAGGAATCCTTAAAAATGGTCCTTCAATTCAAAGGCACAAAAAAAAAAGCACAACAATTTCGAGGAGATAAGGACTCCCTCTCTCTCTCTCTTTCTTTGTGTCGCGTAAAAGTTGGTCTAAGTACTTAATCAATTTAGGGACACCCCCCCAAACCTGTGGTTGCGAGCGAAATATTTTCTTTTGATTCGCGAATCTGAATTGGAAATTCTCGGCAGCGCCGTGTTTTGATGCCGAGGAAAATCCGTTGATTGGAAATCTTTTTCTCGCAGTCTGAGGAGAAAAGAAAACACTACCGCTGTGGGATTTGATGTGATTAGGCAGGCGACGACGGTCGAGAGTTCGAAAATTCAATTTACGACGGTGGAGTGTGAAGAATTTGGATTTTCTTTTTTTTTTTTTTCAGTGGTTGATAACTAAAAGTAACGCAAACTGTGTTTGCTTTCAATTGGAATTTAAATTATTCAGTTCCATTGAAAGTGGAGCGGATTTGCGACGGGAAGAAAAAAATATTATTTTCCTCGTGATGATTTTTAAAGTGCTGTCAGGTATTGAATGCACCTGTCGCGCGAATGAAGAGGCAGTGGAGTTTCAATGGTGGACGGTTTTTTGGTATTGAGAGAAGGTAAAATGGTGCTTGAATATGATTTTGCAGAGATTTGCGTTTGTAAAGGACTCGTTTATGGAAAATGAAAGTTTTTCGTTGAAGAAATTTTGAATTCAATTAACATATTTGGGAATTGCGGGGTGTTTTTCGTCAGCAGTGACGGAAAAACTGGATGTGGATTGTAAGTGGAACGTAGAATGGCTGTTTTAGTGTCGATAAAATTATATTTTTTCAAACTTTGTTTTTACACATTTTTTCGGCGGTTATGCATCAAAACTTTTTGTGGATTGTAGGTAGCGATGGTGTCAGTGGAGCTGCAGCATAGTGAATCATACTTACACGATTTTAGAATAGCTAAAGCATTCTCTTTAAGTCGTTTTTCTAAATTTGCTGATACTTTTGATTTTCTTGTGCTCCGCCAGACATGCGGTAGTAGCTTCTCAGTCCCTCTTCACATCAAACTAAAGAACCTGATACAACTCCGAACGAAAGCGGAATTAAAATTAAAATTAAAAACGAGCTTCGATCAAATCACAACACCCAGCGTATCAACAAATATCCTGAAATCGATTTTGAAACTCGAGCAAACAAATCACAAAACAGCAACCGAGAGGAATCTATCACCGTGGATGTTATCAAGAACTTGAATCTTGTGTATCTTTTTCTCTTAACAATTATTTCGAAAACGTGCAATTTTTCCAGTTGGGTTGCGTATTTGTAGCTTCGTTGTACCAAATCGTATGTGGAATATAAGACTTCTACTGCAAAATTTACTGGACTCAGATATCTTCAGACTTTTACAGAAATATTAATGGAATAATTAAAAACATGTATTTAAGTAATAAAATTGGTAGATGCGGGCTTGACTCTTGCTGTGCTTGTCATTTGAAACTATTTTGCGGCAATTTATCATTGGCTCTAAAGCTCAGCCATGACGAATTAAAGTCTATCTGTAAAAGTCTACAAAAAGACCCTTTAGCGCGACTAGTTGTTTGCCCCTTCAACCCCATGGCTCAGAAGAAAGCCACTCAAATGGTTATAAGGTTGCTATTGTTCAAAACTTCCATCCTTTCTCCGCTATGACACCGTAAAAAAAACCACAGCTCCTAAACTAGCATGTCCTTCTGCATGATTGCATCTATCAAACGCCCATCTGTCTTCAAGGCTACTCCCTCCGCGATGCAGTGGACCTTCACCGCCCTCCACGCCCCACGTCCGCTGTAATCCACATTTTAGTTAACCAAAAATTCAGGTCACAGTTGATGTAACCAAAAGAAAAGCACTCATCCCACCGTATCTCAAGACCGTTCATTACTGACTTCATTTATATGCACACGACTCGCATGTGACTTCCACCAAAAACGTGCCCCAGTTTCTCATCCCCCTCGCCTTCCATTAGCACAGCAAGACAAATAAAACAACATGCCCGCAAAACAAGTTCCTAAAAATCTCGCACGATAAATCACCAACCATCCATCATCATAAATGTAGAAAATGTAATTTTCATCTTCGTGCCCTGCCACATGGACCGCAGAGAGCCACGGAAGCCACACCGCAACACAGAATTACCTCGCGCCACCAAAAACCACCAATCCCGAACACATCACACACAATGGTAACAAGTTACACCGCCACCACAACCACCCCACCTCAAAACATCTCTATAACACCGGTGGGTGGTCGTGGAACGAACATCAAGGACGCACTCGTCCTTCGCCTCTAACCTCATACGTTATCAGAGTCAAAAAGCTCAAAAATTTCACCACGAAAATGCGAATAAATAACCGACGAAGTCGATTTGACTCGTCACGTTTAACAATAGAAATATTTTTCCAAAAAAAAAAAAAAAATAATACGAACGAGGGTCGGGTCGGAACCGGAAACAAAAACGGAAATGCACAACCGTGGGATACGTTCGAGAACCACAAGGAATCGATCATCTCTCATCGTTCGGACGAGAAGAGACGAGATGTAGAAAAAGGTGGCAGCGAAAAATAAATGAAATTTCCCTCACGTACCGAATTTTCTCTCGTTGGAAGCCATTTTTTTTTTTCTTCGTTTTTTTCGTCTTGTTTCTTTCTTCATATTCTCATCTGCTTGTCTTCTGCTTATTTCCGACTACAATGTAACCGGCGAACGGATGGAAACACACGTATACGTGTCCACCCACCTGCGTTGGGGAAGTAAACTGAGCACAACAGTTCCGCTTTGTTGGTATCGTCGTCGTGTAGCGAAATTTTTAGACAGAGTTTCACTTCTGTAGATGATGTATCTGGGAGAAGAAAAACAAAAAGATAGACAAGATTCAATCAACAGCCAGCGGGAGTTCTTGAGCTTGAGAACATCCTCGGTGATAGATTCCTCTCGGTTGCTGTTTTGTGTTTCTTTTGCTCGAGTTTTGAAATCGATTTCAGGATATTCGATTTCAGGTCGGAGCTCGTTTTTAATTCTGTTTTCATTCGAAGTTGTATCGGGTTCTTAAGTTTGATGCGAATAGGGAATGAGGAGCGGCTTCTGCATGTCTGGTGAGCCACCGTTGGCCTGCTGTTGCAAAAGGATGCTTGTTGATGGTTAAACGTGTCGATTTCCTTCCGGCACTGTACGGGGCAGAGCGCGGCTCTTTGAATTTTTTTTCGGTTTTTTTTTAGCACTGTCTTTTCAAGTGTAAAAGCTGTCATGCAAATGAAATCCCGAAATTTGCAAGTTCGGCAAATTCACACGTCATCGCTTTCACTTCATGCAAATGCTCCATGAAATCGGAAATGATTTCTAGAATGGGCTTAGGCAAAATACTGTTGGCAGTTTCCCACAACAGAATGCAATGGAATTCTAAATACAGTCGAATCCCTCTAAATTGATCTCACTCTAAGATGAATTTCCTTCAAACTGAAATGTTTTCGCCATATTTTGGGATTCCACTTCACAATTTTCCATACAAAAACCATCCTCTAAGTCAAACTCCCTCTTACATTAAAAAAAAATATGGAATGATACACTCTCCAACAATTATAAAAATTCACTATGAACATGGTGAAAATTTGGCAGAGACGGTTCGTAAAACTAAAACATTTTTGGGTCGTCCTGAAGCACCTTGTCGGACCGCATTACACAAATTGGTGGGAGAATTCGAGATTTTGGGCTAAGTTAGTGATGTGAAGAATAAAATCCGTGCACGTCGCTCAAGAACAACTGAGAATAATGTTGCTGTAGCCCAAACTATTGAAGAAAACCCAGGTTTGTCCGTTCCTCGTACTTCTTTGGAACTGCGCATTCTATAAACGTCATTACACCGTTTTTGCATAAAAACTCAGTTCTCTAAAGTTCAGTCAACACAAGAACTCAAGCCGGTCGATCATCAACAACGTCGTGTCTTTATTGATTGGGTCCTTGAAATGCATGAAAATGATCCGGAAATTCATCGAAAAATCATCTTGACTGATGAGGCCCATTTCCACCTCGGTGGCTGCGTCAATAAGCAAAATTGTCGCATCTGGGGCTCGGAAAACCCACGATTTATTGTTGAAAAGCCTCTCCATCCTCAACGTGTAACTGTTTGGTTCGGTTTATTGTCCGGCGGGGTCATTGGACCTTACTTTTCGAAAATGAGGCTAGAGCAAAAGTTACGGTGAATGGATTGCGCTTTCGAGAGATGACTAATCATTTTTTATGGCCGGAATTGCATGGTATTGATCTGGCCAACGTTTACTTTCAACAAGACGGCGCTAGCAACGAAACCATCGATCTTTTGCGGGAAAAGTTTCCGGACCGTGTTATCTCTCGAAGGGGTGATCACAATTGGCCACCGAGATGTTATGATTTAACAACTTGCGACTTCCTTCCTTCGGGGCTACGTGGAAGAGACGCCAATAGCCCAGAGTCGATTCAAGACCCCAAAGATGGAATTCGTGAAGCTTTTGAGGGTATACAGCAGCCACCTTGCGATTTGGTGACGGAAAATTTCATGAAAAGGATACTGTTCTGTAACCGGAGCCGAGGCGGCCATTTGACTGATGTTGTTTTCTATTATTAATGGCATACCTTCCTCTTTACATTGAAATAAACATCCGATCATTTATCTCAAAAAATAAAATTTTTCTTTGAAAATCATAATAAAACCTCTTAGTAGGAAACCCTGTATAATTTATAAGTATCGTAAGATGCAATTAGAGCTGCGGTCGGATTTTAAAGTGTACAGTTTTCTTTTTATTTTTAATACCGAGAATCATATTTCAACAGTTTTTTGAAAATAGCTTTGAATCTCACGCAGGACTTCAGAAATTTCCTGCTTGTAATTACTTCAACATCATGTATTAGAGATTTTTTTTGATATTTAGAAATAGGAATGGCTTACAAAGTTCTATGAACTACATGACAATCAATTCTAATAATTTAAAATTTCAACTAAAAATGAGTGCTTACAAAAAAAAAAAAAAAAAATTATCCGCAAACTGCATTCGAACAATAGCCAACTAAGCCACCACCCTTCCATTTATTTGATTGCAGCCTCAATAGAAACCAAATAAATGTTTTTCTTCGTTCAACTCAACGTTCCTCCCTGATGGATTCTCCATATTCCCCCGGCACAAAAATACAAAAAAAAAAAAAAAAACATTGCCACCAAAATTCACCCGAAAATCCCCACCGCACACGACACGAGAACTTGAACACAACTTTTACATCGTTGACATTGTTTTGCTTTCCTCCACGTGACGGTTGGCGGTGGCGGTGGCAAAACACCAACACTGCCATGTTGAACAACAATTATCCGCGCCTAGCACCGAACTTGCCTCCTAATGCCTTCCCCCCACCGACATTTACATATTGTCAAAACGCTTCCTCATAGTCGAATGGCAAATATTTTCATTTAATACTCCTCATTGCGCTCTCTCTCTCTGTGCTCTACTTTCGCTTCAATTGCCACAAAAACACACGAAGCCGGAACCGGAGCCGGAATAGAGAAGCTCAACGTCCTCCCCGCATCGCGCGCCATTGCAGATTGCACGTAATCCCATCGTAAACAGAGGACACACATTCGAAAACCGTTCCTGGCGCAAAGCCCCAACAAATTGTTTCCAACATAAAAACAATAAGAACTCCTAACACCCGTGGCATTGTGCTCCATTTTGAATGAGCAACGGTATAAAAAATTCTAATCCCACCTCGCAAGTTGTGGCAGGGGAAGGTACACAATCCCGCTCCCCCACCACACCCATAAAAGCGTCAAATGTCGTCCTCGATAAAATGTTTGTTTTATTGAATGGGAGTTTGATTTGCAAACACACACCGGCACACAATGCCGCTGAGCTGATCCTGCAATTAGGGGCGGAAATACCGTCAAGCCACCCACCAGCACCACTACCCGGAATTGAATTGTCCTTTATCAGCGTAATAAAGCGTCAACATTGAATCCTTTCTTCCTTCTTAACTCGGCTACGGGTCTCGTAAAAAAGAAAGCAACCATCGTTGGATGTCATGTGGTGGGTGAAGCCACTTGGTCTGATTTGTATATCAGGTGACACAAATCAAAACCCTCGGTAACCATAAATTTCTTGTATTTTATGGGAAAACGGATAAACAAACGGGTAAAGCTTTCTACTCACCGAAACCGTACTTAGCCGGGAGGTAACACTTTGCAAATCCGAAATTGATCCGGCGTAGTCACCGCTCTCTCGGTCGTGTGATCTGAAATTGAGATAAAAATTCGAATTTTATTAGAAAATCATGTGGGGGTGTGTATTTTTGTGTTGATGTAAAAAGTTTTCCCATCAACGGGCAAAGAGACGGACAACAACAACCGATACCATTACCACCCGTGTAGGTGGCGTGATTAGTCTCTTACTGTGCGGGATAATGGGCTACAGGGTGGTGTGTGAAGAAAGGATACGAAGAAGGAGTGTGGGATTCTGATGGAACAAGCAAACATGTTAGTGACAGGGCTTAACGACTTGGAGACTGGAATGTGCTGAGAATGGAGCTCTGTGGTTTGAAAAAGTTTCGGCGATTCGGGGGTAACAAGTCATCGGTGTAGATAGAAATGACGCCACGTCTGTCCAGGTTTAGAAAGTCGACATTTTTGGATTAACTTAGGAATACGGAGAAGATTTGATCTTCATTGATGAAGATTGGTTTTCATGGAAACCATCCATTAATTCCTATGTTTGTGAAAGGCTTTAGCGCTTCGCAGAAAAACTCACCCAACCGAGCACTTCCTTGATAGCCTAACCGATCTGAGTAAAAATCAGCATCGACCATATCCGCAGCTTAGTAAGAAGCTCCTAATGGTTCCAATAGGATTCGAAGTAGATATCCGAGTCGGGACTAATCTGGCCTAAGTCTGACTTTCTTTTGTCCCAGAAGACTACTCCCATCTAATGACCTAATTACCTCACATCTTCGTGGATGTATATGAACCTTTCGAGATTAAGAAGTGCCATTTTATGACACTGGGGCGTCGTGGCTTAATCGTTAGTGCGTCGGACTGTACCTGGTTTCGAATCCGGCTCGGGGAAATAACACCACAAACATTTTTCACGGCCCCACCTCCAGCGAACGACTGACAACCCTCCTGGAGTACTTCTGTCATGGAAAGCTTTCGCAATTCGCCGATCGGAACCGGCATTAAAAAGTAGGTCCCCTCCACACGCGTCAAAATTATAACGCGCACAACAAAGTGGAGGCGCGAAGAAGCTAGGCTCTGGCCCTGTATGGGCTGTGACGCCGACTATTTCTTTTTTTTTCTATTTTATAACTTGTCCTAAGCCTTAGGTGCTAACTTGACCTAAATTTTAAGTGCTAATTTGCCCTAAATCTTTGGTGGCACTAATTAGAAAAAGACAGCGAAAAACTACAAATTTTTTGATAAAGGTTTGTGCTCTCATCTCTGTCTTAACGCGTCCTGAGTAAAGTTGTTTATTTTAAATGTTGATCTACAAATTTAGTCTTGATTTGTCCATCCACCAATATCATCTTGGAGCAAAACTTTGGTAGGCAGGCTTTACGATCCAGCTCGTGCAACAATTACGTTAGAATCACCATCGCTTGGTGTTGGAATTTCGGCAAATAATCCGAACGAGCTTGGAAAGTTGTTGAGTTGGTTGACATCCTCTTTCTCGAATAAAACCAAGTTCAATCCACCATCGAAAAGCGTGGAAACTGGCATTGGATCTACTAAATAATCGAAGAATTGTATTCATTAATGAGGCTCAATGAATTTCTCAAAAAGCAACATTGGGTTATTTAGAGCGAAGATATTCCACAAGAGATTGTCAAAACGAACCCTGAGCTTAAGTTTTTAATCTTGGTAATCTCGGACAAGGTACTTTCAGGCTAAAAGATTAAGCTGTCTTACAGTCGATCATAGCTTATTTGACCCAAATCAAATTTAAAACAACGTGGAAAGAAAGAAAGAATTCAAGTTCCTGGCAACCAGATATTTTTGTTTAATGAGTTTAAGTTTAATATTTTTTGATTCGAAGCGCGCTATTGTGTACACCGTAAGCCAAATACAGAGTTGCAGGACGAACACTAAAAGCGAACATTCAAGGATAAGAGCTTTCATGGTAACGTATGGACTTGTATGTCAGCAGTGGGAACTGTAAAGCCAAAATTTTTTAACCGTATTATGGGCACAATATTCTATTAATAACATACTTAACTACACCGTGCTCCAAAGTGCAGGGGAATCGATAATGGGAAATTCTTTTGGGGACTACCAAGAGAATGAACTGAAAAATACGGAGGGTTTTGTCCTAATTTGACTTTTTTGCAATCGTTCGCACGTTCTGGTTTTTTCGGCTTAGTCTCCAGGTCCTAGTGTGATTGAAAATCTGGTGTCCGTTTTGGATGCAAGTACACTCATCCCTCGCTTTATTTTTTTTGTTTATTTCGTGTAAACCGAAACCCCACAAAACGAGGAATGAGTGTACTCGCAAACGAACGATTTAAAATACAAACCACCCGAAGACTGCTGCAAAAAAAACCTTGCGTAAAAGAAAAAAAGTTTGAGGAATTATATTATCCTAGGCGGCTTGAAAAAATTGCTTGCAATGGGAGGAGCATACTTAATATCAATATAAATGATAATCTCTGTTATTCTTTTTTATTTCCTTGAAATTTATTTATTTAAAACTAGCTGAAAATTTAAAAACTGACTGCTAGCAAAATTTAGTCAGAGCAACAAAGGCCGTCGGCTAACTCCTTTACCTTTAGAAGTGGGTCAAATAAGCTGTGACATTAAATTTGCAATTTTTTTTGTGTAATTTTAAACTTAAATTAATAAATGTAAAAGTTTTAGTTTGAAACATAGCTAATCTTTTTCCGTTTTTACTTTTTTGATAGCTTTTTTCATTTAGGAGCTACACTCGCTTAAAGTTGTGAATATGGGTTGATTCAAATCTCTGAGTGACTGTACGTCCACCATAACTTGGTCTTTATCAGTGTTGTCGCGGAAGAAGATTTATAGCAGCTTTACACCAGAAGTTTGGCTTGTCTTCTCGAGGATAGAATCGGAAGATTCTCTTTGGCGATACTTCGCTGCTCATAAGCCCGACGTAGTCGAGCGATTGTACTGGTTCGATTTTAGCCATCCGGACACATCTTTGTACTTTTGGACGGGTTTAGCTTAGTTCGCTTTTGTCAAAAATAGGATCAAATATTCAATAGAAAACGTTTATTCTCAAAGAGCTAAAAATTAGCTCAAAATAGTTATGGGACAAGAAAAAATCTAGAAGATAATGCTTATTTTCTCGAAACTCTTTAAAGTTCCAAAAAAAAAAAAAAAACACAGTTTATTATGTATAAGCTTACTAAAAAAAATCATAAAAATTCATCAACACAAAATCCAAAATATAACTCAAAACTCAATAAAGTTCTGTTTGCTTGTCCTTTTATTAGTTTAAGCTACTGTAGGAAAATTGTCTTTACAAGAGCTTATTTAGTGAACTAGAAATTGTTGTAAATAAAAAAAAAGAATTCTAGCCTCGTTATATTCGTAGACAACTACTGTCAGACTGCCTTTTTCCAGAATTATGCCGTATAGTTTTTAGCCAAAGTGTTGAGTCATCAAAAGGTAGGAAGAAAATGAATGGATTAGTATATAAAAAAGTTTTTCACTGTAACTTCTAGGAAAGCATGAAAATAATACGGGGGGATGTAGCATAGCCAGGCCATTGGGGCCATGCTCGAAATTGTCTTTAGTCAATTAAACCAGAAGGTGATCCCGAACAAAAAGCTTTGCGTAGAATACGTAAAGTGTAGTGATCCCAACCAAAAACTAAATTAAGTTGCTACTTCTTTCGAAGAGTACAAAGACTCCTTAAACTTCGAAATTTTCAAAACCAAACTCAGTTTCTTTTTGTTTGATTTTTCTTCCTATTCAGCTCTAATAGGTGAAAACACAAAATGACGATGATCAGAACTACAACACGAGAAAAAACTGCTGTAAAGTTTTGAGCTAACATGACAAAGAAAGGAATGAAAGAAGTTCAAAAAATAGTACCTAAGATAAAGCTTTCTTGTCTTCACAAGAAATTTAGGAAGATGATTCTTGAATATGATTATTCAGTTAATTGAAAAATTTTCTAGATCTCTTAGTCGAAACCTTAACCCTTTCATGCCCAGTGTAGTTCCTGTACAACATGAATTTTATTTATTGACAACTCAAAAACTCTGGCGTAATTACATTTTTTACTATTTTCTACTATTTAAGTCTGCATCAGATATCTTCTAGTGCAAAAAGAATGTTGGGGAACTTTTGCTTTTTGGTGAATCGAAAAAAAATACTTTCCCTGCGGCTGCAGTTGGACGTGGTCATGAAAATGTTAATGAACCAAATATTTTTTGAATATATTGATTTTAAAATAGTTTACAGACCTCCTGAACACTGAATAATGATAATCGACAAAGTTTGTCATAAGCTGTAGCCTTTACAGCCAAATAAGTTGCAAACTTTTAGCCGTGCAACACACTTCCTGCCACCCCGACTGTACAGAGGAGAAAGCTAATCTATTTATTATTTTCCTGTTTGCTCGCAAAGAGGGTCGCCCCCCTTCTACTCAACGCCGATTATTCGAGAGCAGAAAACTTTTATCCATTTGCTTTTTGGGTAATTTCAGGCCACCCTCCATCAGCCAGAAAAAAAAAAGAAATATAGAAAACTTATCAAACAGGAAGTGCCGGAAGTAGTTGACTGACACATCAGGCCGAAAAAAAGGCTTCGATCTTCCTCCCCCGTTCACCGAACTCACATCAACAAAATGTTTATGGATTTCACTTATCATTACACTCATCCGCTCACCCTTCGGCAGCCTTTTTCGCCCTTAAATCGAACCGCAACAATGACGAGAGATGAGATCTCCCACCCCCAGTCAAACACTCGCTGAAAAGGGTGCGAGCGATTGTATCCTAAATCCATTAATTCGGGTCAAAAAGCTCAATCAAAGGATGCCAAAGGAATACGTCGTCTTCTCATCTTATTTTACGAGCCAGACACCACCCACTCCTCATCCTTTGGACAAATTCACGATGGATTATTTATTACGAACCGTTATTGCGGGAGCCTTACACAGACACACACCACAAAAGGGGATTCAGTTAAACTTACAAAGCACCGGACTGACTGAAGGACGACGACGAGATGAATATGAAGACGAAGACAAAAGAATCCTTTTACTCCTTTCTCTGTACACACCACCCCACCCAAGTACACTCACTTAGAGCGGAAGACCTTCGCTTACCTGGCATGCGTTAGCGGTATTATTGTTGGAGGATTAGGTGGCTGTTGTGGCACGATAAGACCCCGCCTAGGTGGTCCTCTCTGTGGCAAGGATATATCGCCGGCTGATCTTAATGAAATTACTCCTGTGCTTTCACGATTCGATGTGAAACGGACACGTCCGCCCTGAAAAAGAAAAAAAAAACGACCGTTATATAAATATTTATGTCTGAGTTTCGGAAAAAAGGGACGAAAGAAGGAAAAAGAATTAAATTATATTTTCTACAATGTTTTTTTTTTTTCTTTTCAGTCTTTGTATATTTGCTCGACTGTGAGAGTTTAATCAATTTTTTGTTTTTTTTCTCCTTTCAGGATTTGAATTATAACCCAACACACACTGTGAAAAAAAAAGGATCCTCCCGCAGGTGGGGCAGTGAAACAAACAAAAAAGTGAGATTTAACGGATTAGTAAGGACGATTTTTGATGAGATCCCCGAGTAAATTATGAAGAAGAACAAAAAACATTGCGCGAAATTTCAATTCATGTTTATTGAACCGCAAGTGCTTGCGGATTGTGTTTGGGGAATTACATGTCCACGGGAATGTCCTTAGCGCGGAGGATTACACGGGTCTTATCCAGATCCTGGGTCGATGTGGAACTAGTCCCATTCAGTGGATTTTATGCTGGAACTTTTGTCGGTGACCGAGTTGGGAATTGGGGGAGGTAGAGACTAATTTGAATTAATTCGGAGTGGATGAGAGAAGATTCGGTGTGGTTGTCGAAGTCAAAGCGAAGTCGACATCGAGCGAAATGAATTTGGAAGGAACTTTTAAAGTGACACTTGAAAAAGAAGGAACGGTTGAAAGAAATGAAATTTGACTGGGAGTAACGCGGATTCTTTTTTCAAATTGGGTCGAACTAAATTTGAAGTTTAAAAAGACCAAGCGAGACGATGCTTTCGAGTGTTTTCTGGAACTCGCTCTCTGCAGGAGACCCACAGTCACAATCAGACTTAATTAAGTCAATCGTCCAAATTTGGGTTCATTTTTATAAGAGTTTCGAAAGAAAGCAATAAAGTAGAACTTATTCGCTACGCGTTTAAAGAACAAATCGTGTGAATTTCATTTCGCTGACAAAATTTAACAAGAACAAAGAAACAACAGGCGTATCGTGAAAGGATTTCCTACTTTACAAGTTCCAGTCGTTTGCTGGTTTTCTGCACAAAAACCTTTCTCGTTTCTTAACGTATTTATTACTCTTAAAAAAATCAAATGGAGATCGACTTGTAAATTCTTAATAACGTGACAGAAACTCTTTCAAAAGTTCAGAATGTTCCAAATGAGCACTAAGGTGGCTCATATAACGCGGATCTAAACCGTTTTGTGTTAAGCCATCTAAGTTTCTCTAAAAATGTGAAATACAAAAAAATGTGGACAACAAACCAGTTTTCTGAAGAAGACGGGTCGATGTCGACTGCAGAGCCTGACAAATATTTTCTTTTCAAGACAATGACGCCAAATCACCGTCAGAAGTTCCACTAATAAGAATTCTATTTAGGAACTTTACTATTTTGAAGTAAGCTTTTGTGTTAATGGAAATGCTGCGTTTATTTTAAATCAGTTCTTTAAGGTTCGGTTGTCAAATTCTGTTTAGTAAGCTTATAGTCGTTGATATGTGACGAACGCCAGAGAGGTCAAGATCATGTTCGATGTGTTTCAAGTGCATTTAATTTGACTCCATTTTCCAAGCGAATTAATTTCGCGAGAAGCTAAACCCTGGTCCCCACCGGGCTGTAACGACTTCCAATTATCATTCCGACTTACGAGGATTATCTGAAAAGTATCCCACTGCAACGTAAAGATAGCGACACTCGTTAATAAAAACTAGTGACTGCTAGTTGTGCATCTTTTCACAGTTACTCAACGAAGTTACAGCCATTTTGAATGCGCAGTTTTCAGTAGACAAAGTAGCTTATGTCGACATAAGCGATTTCTCTGTTTTTTATTGGATACTCATTGGTACTTTGAAGTCCATATTTTTGTATCACGTCCATTGCGATATATTAGGTTGTCAAATATCTCCATTCCGCCTTTTTGTCTTTTGAATTTTCCGGCTATGTACAAAGCGCTACAGAGCTCGTATCTGGCAATACATCGTTTGAAAGGTCTTAACATAACCTACAAAACGACGCCATGCATGATTAGTTTGGATACGAGCTCTGTAGCGCTTTGTACATAGCCGGAAAATTCAAAAGACAAAAAGGCGGTAGGGAGATATTTGACATAAGGTTGTCAATAAAAATCAGTTTTTCTCAAAATCACTTTAATCGACATAAGCTAGACTGTCTTATTGCCACAGATATGAACAATTATTTTGCAGAGAAAAACGCCAAGTATTTACTATTTGGATGGGTTAGAGACTTGGGAGAATCGCTCTGAGAAGTGCATGCAGTTACAAGGAGATTATGTAGAAAAAAAAAGTTGAGAAAAAATGTCTTGCAGCATTGTCCGGCAGAAAACTTTTCAGACCACTCTCGTACAAGAAGTCTCACTTTTATAGACGTCAACTCTTTCAAAGATCTTACGACGAGAGTTAAGCTTGTGGGCTTTAATTATACAACTGTCTTAGAAATGAGTGCAGCAACATTTGTTGTTCATTGACGACTTTAAAAAGATTGAATTAAAATCATTTGAGAAATTAACGATAGGTACTGGGCATAGGAATTTCCATTCGTGGTGGACATCGGAAGGCTAAGCAAATGGCAAAAAGTATCTTTGTGACGAGGTTTATTTTTCGAAGAACAGCTGTGTATTAGAAATGGCTGCTATTAGAAATGGTTTATGATTGGAAAACTTTAACAAGTTTGAGCCCATACCACTTCTATTTCTAAGAACAATAGAGGAATAAATGTGAAACGGTTCTCAACATGGGTTTTTCTTAATTTGATCGAACTCGTATTTTGTTTTTGGTTTTTAATAAGATTTTGCAGAAGTAAGAAATAAGTTTGCAGAAATAAAATTTTACAGAAGTATATAACCAATTTTTAAGCTTGCTTTAGTGGAAAAAGTTACCTAGTCAGCTCTTCAACTAGGCTTGCCTCGCTGCCGTGAAATAAGACCGAATTCCAAAATTCTGCGCTATTTCAATTTATGAAAGAAAAATAACGCCGGTTTTTAAATTCGGCCTTATTGCACTCGGCGTTATTTTACGGCACCACTTGCCTTATATATTCTATAAAATGCATCGATTGTTGAGTTATAAGCTCGTGCAGTTCGATACAATATTCAATCTTATAATTGTCGCATTTTCGAGCAACTAGATTTAAAAACGTTGACGCAAAAGATAAAATATACTGTTTCATCCTCTTAGTTTTCCTTCCTAAGCAGGAGAACTGGAAGATAATCAGGAATAGATGATCATTTTGATAAAATAAAATAAGCGGGCCACGCAGCGAACCAAAAAAACAACCCAGTCATTTGACGATTAGCCAAAGAATCAAGAGGAGACTTTATTTAATTAGATAAGTACATGATTGATTTAAACAAGTGCATTGATCTAGTACTATTCTTGGGAAGCATAAAATGTTTTAAGTGATCGTAAAAAAATGATTGTGATCGCAATTGAAGTTTTTAAATTTAAATACTTCAACCCAACGATCCAGAGTTAAAACATGGCCACTGCGAGATTTTGTCATTAGTAGGTACCGTAGTTCTTCGCAAATTTATATTGTGTTTGAAAATCTCACAATTATGTTGAAATTTAGATGTGTTTACAAATTAAAGTATTAAATTTGTACTCTCAGAGGAAAAACAGTACTTTTTGCGAAAAAGAAACAGTATTTTCGTCAAAAAAGTAGTACACAGTTTTTGGGATGAAAAAACAGTACTGTACTGCGAAAAACAGTACGGATACGAAGCATTATGAATAAACCATACCGAATTTAAAATCAAAACCGACGAAACTATTTTTACAACCAAATCTCCTGAACGTGCTAACGATTGTTTAAGAGTACAGTCGAATCCCTCTAAGTCGAATTTTCACGGGACATAAGTTCGATTTAGTGGATGGTTTTTGTATGGAAAATTGGGAACGAGAATGCCAAAATATTAGAGGGAGTCGGCTGTATTTCTGTTCCAGACACAAAGCCTTTTCCAATTCATCGCTCGGAACTTGCAGTTTCAAGTCGATTTCAACGGCACAATGGTTTCAAGAAAGTAGGCTACTGCCCTTAGGAGTTGTTACGCTAGATGTAAACTTTTTAAAAGCTATTGACGAGTTTGTACTCTCTTTTGGCAATTTGACGTGTAGAACTTTCTCATGAATTATTTTGAAGTCCAGTTTCCAGATGAAAATACTTTTCTAGATTCCAGAAAAAGCCAATTCGCCACGATTCTGAACGTCAATATCATTTCCCATGAGTGTTGACGAAAACACTGCCCAGTTTCACAGTCATTTGATTTCCATCACGCAAATAAACCTTCAAAGCTCAATTTTACCGGACAATCAACTCGCACTTTACATTTCCCCCAAAAAATAAATCTAAAATTGCACCCAGACGAGTTGAATATATCCCCTTCGGTCGTGATTAAGACGACGTCTAACCGGCTTTCAGCAATAAACCCCCATAAAAGGGTTGTAATCTATGGCTGGTAACTACCCACTCTCTGAAAAATAATCCGGACAATCCCATTGCAAAACGAAGACCATCACCAGGTCCCACATTCAACTCAACCTCAGTAAATCCATAAACGCACTCACCCATTAAATACCTTTTTGCCTCTTACGTAAGCCTCACGGATGTCACAACCGACCATTGCACGAGGTCACAGCCACCCGGGCGACCGGAACTATGTCGAAATCCTTGAGTTAGTTAAGCGGGCGTTCTCCGTTTGGGTCATCCTCAGATGTCATCCAGGCGACATATGTCGCCCCCGTCCCCCGCCCACAGCCCACAACCCACAACCAATTCTCCAGGCTCTCACATAAAAGTCATCCAGGTATTGCCAATAAGACGCTGGAGAGATTGCCGAAGAAAAACTTTTTCCTACTTTCCTACTTCAACTCGATGATAACTCACCCCCACTCTCAGTCATCCCCAGTCACCCCCATTCACCTATGCATCGATCCAAATCCCGGAAAGAAATCCTTCCCATCGAAGTCAAAAAAAAAGAAAGGAGGCGAACGAAAAAACAAACGAAGCAAACCACAGTTTATTCAGTCGATGGAGTTGTGTAAGCCGCCCCACCCCGTCTCATCGTCCTGCTGCCAAACTATGAGGGATGTTCCCCGTAGACGTTCCTCCGGATTTACTCTCTCTCTCCGGGGGGTGAATTCAACCCCCAACCCCACCCCAATCCTCGGGCACTATTAGAGGAAATCAAATTGAAGGTGAAGTACCCGGAAAAAAAGTTTTGCAAATCAACTCTCCGCCGTTCGAGGAGTGTGTTCGAAGAAAAGGTCTAAGCAATCGAACAGAGCCCGTCGCCGCCATCGTCCGCCGGAGTAGTTGAACTTCCCGCCAGGATTTATGAAGCAAACAAATCGGGTGAATTTCCTACTGAGGACTCCATGAGAGGAAAAAAAAAAAGAAGAAGAAAACTCGAGCTTCAGAAATCATTTCAACGTCTTTTCGACTTTCGGGGGCGATGCGGGCTCTGTGTGGTTTATTTGTTGATTGCTAAGAGCATTTTGTTTTTTTTCCTCTCGTTTTTTTTTTTCTGCCAATCTCATCCCCTCGTTTCTTCACATTATCCATAAATTCGAATATGAAGTTTATTTCCTTGCTGCTTAGGACTAAGTTTTTTGTGGGAAATATCGTCCTACGACTGTCGGAATTGATTTGAGGTGGTGGGTGAGTCTGTGGGGATTTTATTTATTTCATCGTCTGTTGGAAGCGAACAAAAATTCCACCGGAAGAGAGAAGGGGAACACTTTCGGCATTTTATCACTTGATATCCGGGGTCGAGAGATGTCGCTCTCGTTTGGTGGGCGATGCGGCGCTCTGAAGTAGCACCACTTGGATTCCGATGTTCCATTTGTGGACCTTCGAGTGGGTGAGTGAGCGTCTTGGCGTCTTGTCTCGGGCTTTAGGAAATGTTTATTTTATTTTAATGCGGCAGCTGTGATTTATCGCTGCTACAAAGGACTTTCGACACAAGATTTCCGCTTGACTTTAACATATGCGATGCGGGTGAGCGGTGAGACGCATTAACGAGGCAAATGACACGGGGTTGGAGGTTGTTTTTGGTGACTTATGTTTTTTTGGGGTTGGGGGACGTGGCTTTTGTGGAAAGGCGCAATTGATGTTTTTAAGGGGAGACTACCGATGTGTTGCAGTCATTTAGAAGAAGGGTGACTCTTAAGAGCCTAAGATAATTATGCTTTTGTGAGCTAACATCTGTCTGAGTCATTCTGGATAGTCGCTCATTTTTTGGCGAACTCGGTGGCCTTTGAGAGTCGTGTTTTCCGTTTGTAACCATTTGGCTATCAACCATTTCATGTTCGAATAGTGTTTCCACTCTTCGGTGGTTTGCTAAATATTTAAACCAAATCCTAAAATTAGAAATTTTTTTATACGCAATTGTCTCAGGTGAGAGTGGCTGTCACGAAGATTCGAAGACTCATGGAGGCCAATGGTGTTGTCACACTTCCAATTTGTTTCAAACCAAGATTTGTTCATCTTTAAATTTCCTGCAAAATAAAATTGTTTACAGACTTGTTTTGCTACCGGTTTGAAAAACAAAAGTAGCATATTTGCCTTAATTTATCCTAAATTGGCCCTATTTATGAATTTGTTAACGCTACACAATTGTAAGTTGATGCCAAATAAACGCAAAAGAAATATTGAGACTAAACACTCTCGTACGCTAAATGACCTTCAGATTAGGTGGCTGGTATACGTAAAAGCTTACAGAAGAACTCGCGGTTAATTTCATGTCAGAGACGAGAGCCCAGTTTTTGTAGCCTCGAACTTGGTGGGTTTGGCCTCGGGATTTAATACTGTACCTTTGCAAGAATTCTACAACTAAGTCGGAAGCTAGAAGCAAATCGAAGTCATTTCTTTGCTGATAAATTAAGATAAAAACATATTGTACAATTGAAACTTGTGTTAACAATTTTTTTTTTCGAATTTCTTAAGAAAAAAAGACAAGGAAAATAATAAAAAAAAATGCCTACCCCTAAAATTAGTCTGTTTATTTTTTATAATTAATTAATCACTCTAATTGTGAACATTTTTCGAGTGATGCTAAATCCACAGAGTTAATCTGTTCCATTCTTGATCAACAGACAAATTCCACGGCTTGTTTTTCTATCGGATTTGAAGCGTTCGGTTCCATTACCGGTAGAATTTGTGCATAAGATAAATTTTATCTGGTAATATATTGGCGTAAAAGTGTCTTAAGTTCATGATAGAACTAAATTTTAGTCCATTTTATTGTGCATCAGACATCACCTTCTGCATTAAGAATATTAAAAATGTTTTAATTTGTTTTTGGTGCTGTCCAACAAAACACTTTTTCTGCGATTTCAATAGGTCCAATTGAGTTTAGCCCAATCGGGGAAATCAGACTACAAATTTTGATCGTCAAACAGATAATCTGTTAATCTTTTTTTTATACTTGCAGGAAATTTATAGGCAACGAGTCTGAGTTTGGAAACAATCCGGAAGTGCAACAGCACACACAATGGCCCAACCAATGGCCTACGTGCGCGGCAGTCACTCAGACTTAAGACCTACCTACTTAAATTCGAAAAGAATTCTTGGTAGTGGTGAACTCTTTTAGGACAATTTTCATACATTTTGAAAAGGTTTAAACGACTGTGATTTTGAGACCCCTCTTGGAATCTGTCGGTTTTCTAGATATTTTTATGAAAATCGATCAAAATATCCACTTGGAGAAAAGGCAGAATAAAGTAAATTTCTAATGACTTCTAATATGCAACCATAGTGTTTCTGCCGCGTATTCGATTATAAATGATTGCCAAATTATGGAAAAGCAGTTCTGCTCCGTTTAATCGAAGGAGGGAATCCAGTCAATTCTGGTTTTCTTAAAGCTTCTGTTCAGAAATTTAAAAAAAAACAAATTATGGAGATGGTGCTTATACCGACTTCTTAATTCTAATCTCAACAATCACATGGAAGTTTTAGTGGATGTTCTAAGCTGCCAGTTTTTTTCCGGAATTAAATGGCACGGTTCAGATAGAACCAATTAACCTAAACCAAATGCAATCAGTACATTTATTTTTTGTTCCTCTGTGCAATAGGTTTTTGGTTTTTTTATTTTTCTGAACGTTGGCGGCTGCCCGATTACCATTTTTTTCTCTCAATTTGGTTTTTGCGATTGAAGCGATTTCTTCGCTTCATAAAAAACGAACGTGGTTTTTCATTCTGGACCCGGAATTAATAGTTTTTTTGATAAACCTTAAACAACATCATTGGCATGATAGGAAATGTTCAAAAACTAAAGCACGTTGGCACTTAAAACTTGCATGTATGTCAAGCAGTAAATAGCGTTCTTTTCCAATTTTTTAGTCTCCTTTGCCCATTAATACGATAGAAACGTCGTCCAAATAATCCTTGTCTAATCATCTTCGTCACCTCAAAAATAGTTCACGGACGCTAACCGCCTATTTGCTTTTACGTTTTTCTGCATAGACTGTATGTGAAGCCACAAAAAACAGTTTCTGAAATTACAATCTTTTAAACTGAAACAACTGAAATTCTCGTGAAAGAGTTTTAGGCTCAAAAGGAAATTAACTGGTCACGAAACATTGTTTCAATGTGAATCGAGCTGTTGCAATATACCCACAAAAAGGAAACTTAAACTCGTTATCAAAAGCAAATTGTTTACTTTTTTTTTAAAGTTATTCTAATTTCACATTATCTAAAACTATTTTTTTTCCAGTGATTTCCCAATTAGAGTTTACGAGACATTTTCTTCGAAAGTCTGCTGAGTCTGCTAAGTTTATTTAAACTTTTTCAAAGTCATTTTCTAATACCAAAAAGACTTTTTTTTCGTTTTGCCATCGTTCGTCATAAACACCTGTTTGACTTTCAAAATTTGCGGCTCAATGTCAATAAGAGTTATCAAATCTAAAAAAAACAAAAAGGCGTCTACAATTAGGAGCTTTTTGAGACATTCTTTGAACTGTGCAACCTTCTCTTCGAAACGCATTCTCTTGCATCGAAAAGTTTTTGAATTAGTTGTTTTGAACTCCGAAAAGCTGGAGTCAAACGTCATTAGTTTTAAGAACTGCTTTAAAAGAAAACTTAACACTGAATCTTGAACAAACTGTTTCAAGATTTACTCAAAGGAAGGGTCTCATTATTCTTAAAGACTGACTTCGAAAACACTCTTCGAAAACAAAGACGTCGGATCTCAGTCACTGCAGCTTAAAGAAAACTTTTAAACTTTGTAAACTCCCGCCTCAAAAGAAATTTAGTTTGGCGAGATATTTTATGAAACTATAATGGATGACGAGACGAATTGGAATGAAGGAAAAGGCAGCAGTACGGCTCGATTTGTCCACTCTCAAAGCATTTCTTAGAAATATCAAACGAACTTTCTTAATAATATCTCACTTTGACGGAAAAATCCAGATTTTAAAAAACCAAAAAGAGAAAATTTCTCTGTTGTGGTCAATCGAATATTTTCAACGCCCCGACAGCTTTTGGCCGACAAGTTAATTAAACCGGAAATTCGAGAAATAAATGCTTTAGCATCGTCCACCCCAAACGAGGTCAGCTAACCCCTAATCAACCAGGTCGCAACCCACAACCCCACTGTGATTTGATTTCGACCCCAATTTCCTTTAAGACTCAGCGGGTGTCGACGACGACGGTTGGTCTCAGACTCCAACGAAACAAAATAACAAACCACAAAGTTTCCGTCTCCCCCACACAAAGAAAAAAAGAAAAAAAGAAATTTTACAAAAAAAAAAAAAGGAAAAGACACACCCTCCTGTTGATTACCTGAATTGTAGCCGCAGGACCGCAGTTGATTCCAGACATGAGAAAATCGTCCGGATCACTTTCGTACGGAGGTTCGTCGTACCAGTGTCCCTGATGATGGATGCCGCCCATGCCGTAGGCTGCTCCACGGACCGCATCGTCGTACATGTAGGTGTCGTCTGAAAGATACAAAAAAATAAAGGAAAATGAAAATAACAGAATTTTTGTGTTCTTCTGTGTTTTTTCCCGAAAGTCAAGCGTTTTTCTTTCTTCCTTTTTTTTTCTATCCCGCAGTCATGTTTCTGTCATGTTGATTTTTTGCACTATGCTCTGTCATCGTGTATCCTGTGACATCGCTCGCTCCGCCGACTCCTGCTCTGCTCCTTAACCTCAGCGGCGTCAGCCTCCCATGGCTCTTGTTTATTCAGAGAACGAAATCAATGAATTTCCGTTATGATTTCGTCGTTTGTATTTCAGTTTTTTTCTCTTAAGCCACCAAAGGAGGAACAAAACAAAAAAAGGACGACGCATTTGTGTCTAGTGTATCCTTGTAAGTCAGCGCCGGAAACTTTCGACTTTGCCACGAAATTACATTTATCCTGAATATGATATTGACATTCAAATTTCGCTCCTCTCCTCAGACGGGGGAAGCACTGGCATTTTGTCAACTTTGCAAGTTGATCCTGGGGAGGAGAGCGGAAAAGTCAGCGGCGACAGGAGCGAAAAAGTTTTTCTTCTCCAGCTTCTTCTTCATCGTCTTCTTCTTCTTATTCGTCTGCATACGCGATGTGAAATGTCCTGGGGTTCAAGTGCTTGCAAAATTGCACTGCATACAAATTCGGTTTTTTGTTTTTTTGTTCTCCCTTCGTCTGCGTGTGTGTGCACCATGTGCTCTCAGCAGTTACGAAATTTCGAATGCAAAACTTGTTAAGGACCAACGAGGACGGAGCCAAAAAAAAAAAGGAGTGGGTGTAATGTAACACAAACTTACCTATTCTGCCCTCTCGACTCATTTGCAAAAGTCCTTGTCGTATATCTCGGAGAATCTGAAAAGGAGTAAACGACGTTGTGAGTTTTTTGTTATTCTTTTTTCAGTTTTCTCAGAAGGAGAAGAGGAGAGGAAATTGTTATGAAAATTTTATAATGAGATTGAGAGTGACTTTTATGGGAGGATAATTGTTTTAAACTTGTTTCGTGCGTTTTCGAAATGCATGTGGGTTAAGGGCTGCAGACGTTACGACGACGTTAAACATGGGAATTGGATGAATTGAGTGTCAAAGGTGTGCGATTTTTTTCGAAAATATGTGTTTTCAAAAGTTTGCCGTCGTAACGTAGTGAGGAAAAGATGTCATTTTTACTCAAGTATTCGGCGAAATTAAAAAAGTTGAGGTAGTTATGCCGTACCTAGGGAGACGGATGGCGTTACAGTTACCCTCACCGAGGAACGTTCAGCAATGAGGTGGAAATGTAGCGTGCCGGGGGAAATGGGTTCGAGGAGTTTCGGGACTTAGGGCTCTTCAGTGCGGAATATCCTTGTAATAGGAAAGACTGCCATTATTATGGAAGCGAAATGATGTTTGTTGACGCACATCAACATGAAATTAACAATTTGAACTGTAATACTAATTTCACTTATTGTTATAAAAATTTTGAATTTTGCGCCATAGAAAACATGTGCGCTATATTTTATTTATTTTTGTTTAGACCAATTGGAATTTAATTGACTAAAACCATATTGTATATAAAGGGTGATTTTTTAGCTACTATCTTTTTGGCAACACTGGTTTAAACAGCTGACGCACGTTTCGTGTTTTGTTTCACTGTCAAACATTTTCAGTTTGGTCTATAATTTAACCATGAATCGTCTTACAAACGAACAACGCTTGCAAATTATTGAATTTTATTATCAAAATGCGTGCTCTGTTAAGAAAGTTCATCAGTTCATCATCAGTTCAGCGACGAAGCTCATTTTTGGCTCAATGGGTACGTAAATGTTGCATTCATGTACACGAGGGAATAGTTTGTGACATTGAATATTAATAATATAAATAAATATAAATAGCACTTCAAAACAAATAATAATGATAATAATTCAATGAAATAATTAATAAGAAAAAGAACTTGAACTTTTTTTTTAAATAAAACGCAAACCATTTGGGATATTTTAAAATCTTTACTATCGGCTTAAAGTATAAGCAAAACATTTATGAATGAGACTCGACTACGTTCCTATAGCAGGCTCGTTTGCAGTGGTCGATTCGTTGGACCCAATTTTCGATGAATCGGCCGAACCACGCATTTCGGCTTAACAGCTTAATGTTTTCCCTGAGCTCTTCCAACGTCGTTGGCATAAACCAATGACTTAACGTAACCAAGCAAAGAAAATAGTCTAGAGGTGTTAAGTCCCACGAAAGAGGCGGCCAATTGACTGGCCCATTTCTTGAGATAAAAAAATAAATAAAAATAAATAGTCGGCGTAACAGCCCATACAGGGCCAGAGCCTAGCTTCTTCGCGCCTTCACTGTATTGTGCGCGTTATAATTTTGACACATGTGGAGGGGACCTACTGTTTAATGCCAGTTCCGAACGGCGAATTGCGAAAGCTTTCCATGACAGAAGTACTCCAGGAGGGTTGTCAGTCGTTCGCTGGAAATGGGGCCGTGAAATTATTTTTCTTGAGATAACACGCTCATAAAACGTAACGTGTGCTGTGTGGCTTGTGGCACAATCCAGTTGAAACCACTTGCCGTCAAAGTTTATATCTTCTAATTTGGTCCAAAAATAATCGGCAATCATGGCGCAATAACGCTGACCATTCACAGATCGTTTCGCCGATGAAAAAATATGGCCGTCGGTATGTAAGCCGCACCAAACAGTTATTTTTTGTGGATGAAGTGGTGATTCAAATTAAATAAACGAAGAACAGGGTTTTTTTTTGCCTTTGCTTAGGCGCTTATTATTGAGTCTTCTCGACTCTTACAGACTCACTTGTGAGTCCAACCGGCTCGCGACTCAACATAAGACTGACTGAAAATATTGTATCTACTAGTTATCCTACAGAAGGTCATTTTTGACCAGCGAGCGATGATATGTTCCTTTATCGGTTTTCCTATGTGAAGGGATCAGTGAGCCAATGATTATTGCTCATGTTTCTATGTCTTCGCTGGTCCTTTTTGACCCGCAATGGGCTCTGGATTACGTTATCAGTTTTTTGGTGAGCAGATAGGTATGTGGGTGAGCGAGTGCGTTAACTTTCATGAAGCACATGAGGATTTTTACCCGACCAACAACCCAAATTTTGCTTATTGACGGGATGAAGCTCATTGAGCCCAAAATGAGCTTCATCCCTGAAGATGATTTTGGTATGAAATCCATCATCTTGGCGCTCCAGAGTCCAATGGATCACTTCAAATGGTCCATCGGCTTTAATTCGAGAGTCAGCTTGATCTTTTATGGATGTTAACCAAGATCCTTAAGCAAAATACGCCATAATGTGATCTGAGCAATGCCTAATTCTTGAGGAATCGACTGATTGGGTCGTTTGCTATAGACGCTTGAACGGCAGCGATATTGTCGACACTTTGACCAACTCGTTGTCTCACTAACACGGCAATATCCCATAACGAATATGTAGACTCAAATTTTTGCACTAAACTTGTTTCTACTACTACTACTACTAGGGCGAGAATTACGATCGAAAATTGGAGTTAACGCTCTTAAATTGTTGCGGTCACCGACTCCGAATGTTTATAATTTGTAGACGTTGCTCGTCCGTGTACTTTACCATGATGAAAACGTTGAGTTTACTGAATAAATTGACAACGACAGTTCGATGATTAGTGAAAGGGTACGTTCACAAATTTAATTCAAAGTTGTCAAGACCCTATTGGAAAATCCTTTACAATTATCTGCTTTTTATTTTCGGAGAGATGTCGTCAATCAGCTTAGACTGCAGAGAACGAGCTTCTTGCTTTTGGGAAAATGAAGCATCTCAAGGTAATAATGAGACAAGCAAAAATCAGAAGCAGTCAGAAGTTCTTTAATGTTAATTAGTTTTTATGATTTTTGTTTCTTAGTCAGTTAATAGTATATGCTTTCAAATTGTTTTTAATTTTTTTTAGAAGCTGCTCTTAAAAAAAGGCAAGCATTCCAAGTACTAGACCCATGGCAGTTTTAAAGTTGCAATCAGTCAAATTCTAGTTTTTGTTGAATTAGCAAAATGTATGGAACCACTGCTTACGTTTCTTAAATACACTTTCAAATTATTTTTTCGCCTTGGTCAGCATTTTGGCATTTTTGTAAAACAAAAAAACTACCAGAGGTGCTATTTTTTGCAATCAATCAGTACAGTGATTCATTTAAATCGGTGGTTACATTTTAACTTTTCCGAGTTTCCGAAAACTCATCAAATTTCAGGTAATGGAATAAAAATTTAGCATTTTAGTCTACAGAACAGAATAGTAAGAAAAGAATGGCGAATTTATCGATCATTACTACTTTCAAGTCACGTCCCCTAATAAGAAGTTTCCTTCGCTTTACAGCCACTGTCTCCGCTGCAGGAGTCGCTTTCTCAATGCAATTTGCTGACAAATGGCTTAATGGTGACATAGAATCAAAAAGGCAAACTTTAAAACGTCGCCCGCTTCGTGCGGTCATAAAAGCATCTCCGCCGTACGTGGGCGTATGACAACATGCGTGAGCTGCACCCTCATCAAAAGAGTTTCTCCAATATCAAAGCAGCTTCAAAGACAAACAGGAGTACCTCTCTGCCGCGCTCCGGCGAACGCCGTAAAACTATCGCAACACAGGAAGAAAAAAATGGAAAGAAGAAACGTTTCTCCATGATGACAAACCATTTCCATTGTTGAAACTTCCACTTCCGCACAAATAACCGTTGTTAGAATGAAAAAGTGCTACCAAATCAACTTTCTACGTGAAGCATTCTATCGAAAAGTTTATGGGGAGAGCTCTTAAATTTATTTTTTATTTTTTTGCTGCATTCCCTTGGGAGATCCACGTATTGATAGGAAGCTGTCTCCCGAAAAGGACAGAGGACGACTCCTCCGGGGAAATGACGTCTCTCTTGAAGAGCGATTTTCTGTTTAATTTACTTTTAGTTTTCTTTTTTAGTGTCCCCTCTGTACCCACGTCAAAACGTAAACGTAAACACTATCGAAGGGGTAGCGACAACTTAAAAGTTTCAGCGCCCTTACGTGACTCTTTGACGCTCGTAGAATGCGTCGTCCCCGGTCGCTGAGAGCAAATTAGAGGACCGATAAATGAAATTGCTTACATTTTACTGCCCGGGTGGGAGTGGATCCACTCAGGGTGATGGCGCTGGTAATTATCCAGCTTGGGGTTGATGACTTCTAAACATTGGCCGGACGCGAAGGACCGCCTTCTCCTCGGACACACTTCAAGTGTCCTTCTGGAGCGCAGTGCAGCAGCAAAGAGTAACACAATCGCTGAATAGTTAATCGCGTGCACAGCCCGGCGGACAATGCAGCGACGACGGGGCCGGTTTTAAGAAGATCCTGAATAATGCATCCTTGGTAAGGACGCGCCAAGTTGTAAGTGTTCCTCTGGCACCTGAGTGAGGTGGACATTTTTTTTTTTTTTGTTCTGTCTTACAGTTGTCCTCTGGCCTGTCTTTGTGGCAGGATTACATTTTTTTCGGCCGTTCACCCCGGGCCCTGTCGCATTGCTTAAGAGCAGCCACCCAAGGGTGGGAGACAGACTAAAACAAACACCCCGATTGTGCATCCAAAATGCATCTGCAACAAAAATTTAGGACACAAAAATCCAGTTGGATAAACAGCTCTCTCCACACACACACAGGTGACGATTATTCTTGTGCTTAGTCGTCACGTTGCAAGTGTCTCTCTGTGTCTGTTCGCGTTTCAGCGGGCGCATTCAGCGTCAGCTCCCTTGGCCATCTATTTAATGAACACACATTCCTCTGTGGGATTAAATAAGGAAGTGAGACGTCGACGCTGAGTGACTGGGTGGGTGGGGTTGAAGGATTTGTACCTCTCAGTTGGGAGTCTACCAGGGGGAGTGAAGGGACTCTCTATGCAGGTGAGATGCATTCCATTCTCCAGGTTGAAGTGTGGCATGGGAGTTGGTTTGCTTTTCAAATGCGCGGGAGAATGATTCGCTTACCTCTTCGTGTTCCCTTTGAAATTTCTCCTTTTTCCGCATGGCTTCTTGTACTTTTAACTGAAAAGATAGAGAGGGAGAAAAAAAAAACGAAAATTTATTTAGTTTTTATTTCTTTTTTTAAGTAAATGTGTGCAGATGAAGGCTGTGGGTTGAAAGTTCTGGGCGCCCTAATTGGCAGGTAACAGAGTAGAAAGGGGAACAAGTCGGTGGTTCACGGGGTTGGTTATGAAGTGACAGCCTGGTGGCTTAAGATTCAACAGCAGACATTTTTATTGGAGTCTTATGGGTCTCGTGAGAATGTGTGATTGGGGGGGAATTTTGCTTCTGATTTTACAGAGTGTGCTACAAACTTCTACAAACTACTACAAACTTCTTCCTTTTTTCTATAAATATAATTTCTTTGTTTTTCTATCAATATTGAGACGTTTTAAATTGAGGAGACTTCTTTGTTTAGACGTGAAATATCCAAGAGGGTATATTTGAATGTTAGAAGAATAGTCAAGGTAGCGGAGCACGAATTTGAAATCGTGCAATCCTTCAGCTACCTAGGGTCAGTAGTAGCCGCGGATAATAACATGGAAGAAGAAATACACGGGCGCTTACTTAAAGCCAACAAGACCTACTACAGTCTTACAAGGCTTTTCAAATCCAAGAAAATTACCATGAATTCAAAACTGGTACTATACAAGACACTTTTATTACCATATGGATCCGAGACTTGGGTACTTAGCCAAAGGCACTCTGACCTCTTAGCCGCGTTCGAGAGGAAAGTTTTACGGAGAATTGTTGACCCCATACGTGAGGAATTATTATTCCGGAGACGGTACAACCATGAGTTGTATGAAATCTACCTCGAAGCAGATGTTATAACGAAAATAAAGTTCGGTAGACTCCGGTGGGCTGGGCACCTAGCTCGTATGAGCGAAGAGGACCCTGCTCGGAAAGTCCTTTGCGGTACAAGACAGCGACGCAGACCGCGTTTACGCTGGTAGGATGGCGTAAACCAGGACGCCCAAAGTCTTGGGGTGCCTAACTGGATGGCGTCGGCAAGCGATCGGGATAGGTGGAAGTGCTTGCTGCAGGAGGCCCGGACCGGAAACCGGTTGTTGCGTCGATGATGATGATGATATTTGAAAATAGAAATAGATCGCATAACACATTTAAATATTTCGAATGGTGTCACTTAATTTTGCTGCTTCCTGGTTGATGTGGTGTCCAGCTTTGTGAAACAAACGCTTTTCAGCATCAATCTTTGCATTCAATCAGAATTGAACAGAATCTATTAATGTGACAGCAAGGACAAAAAAAAGTCATTCTAGAGAACAAACAATCGAAACATTGCCATAAACAAAATGTTAACTGTTTGTGGACTTCTTAATCCTAAACTGCGCAGTGTAGCAGATCTGTTACAATTCAATTCTTACTTCTTTCATAAACTATGAATCACAATTTTTTTTGTTAAGCTTTGTAGATGATCTACTTCACATATTTAGAACGGAATAATCATGCCAAGTTGCGTAGACTAATGTTTTTCTTTTTTTATTATTTTGGTATTTGCAGCTTGAAATTATATAAGAAAATATTTTTTTAGTAAAAAAAAGTCGCACAGTGTAGGGATAAACTCTGCACTTCGGTAAAGAAAAAAGGGGAAGAAATTCTCGTTCAAAGCAAATACAGAAGTCCCTCGATAATGTAAGGTACCGATAGTGTGAATTTATATAAAATGTAATTTGCCAAAACTTTACATTGTCATTTCTATAATTTGAACTTCCGACAAGTCATCTCTATAATGTTATCTCTTAAATGTGAATTTCCGCAGACAATCGCCAAGAGTTAGTAAGTACGTTTTATTTGTACCACAAAAGATTACAAAAATATGATTGTTGCATGCCTCAAGCCATCTGCCAATTGACAATTTTATACAAAAAAAAAACTTTAAGTTTGTGCAAAATGAATTCAAATTGTATTGATCAGTAAGACGATGATTTAATTCCTCTTCCAAATACAGAGGACACTATCCGAAACTCAGTCACAAGGAGAGTTGCAAGAAATCACTGATCTTTAAAATATAGACACCGAACATAAATCAATATAAGAAGTTAGACACTACGTAATTGCAGAAGGCATTAATGAACCTGAACAAATTAAAGACACTTCGGGTAGTAAAAATAATAAAGCCAGTCCAACTGCTCTCAAAATTGCTATCTCGCAAGCGATCCAGTGCAAAAATACGCTTCTTAGTTACGTCGCACACTGGTCGATTTATTTTCACTAGCTGGACTTTAATGTAAAATGCTAGTTTTTTTTTTAATTTTTGTAATGCTGACTTATTTGATTTATAATTCTTTGTTAATTTTAATTCAGCCACTAGAGCTAAGGCTTATTCAGGTGTTTACGGAATTACTGAGCTCATTATTTCCGGTGCTTTAAGTTTCTTCAGACTTTTGGGTGAGCTGCCAACAGCTTTTTTAATGACCTCTGCCATAGAACACTTATCTTCTTGTCTTAGCTTCAATTCTGTGGTAAAGGACAGTTCTTCTGAAGACCTATTCATGAGTTCTCGAATTTTTCTTTTTCTAGATTTAACTCCACTTTTTTTAAATGTTTTCTTTGGTCTTTAACTTTGAGATTTTTGTGTATTTTTTCTATTGGTATGGGCATTTGAAATTCCTTGGATATCCAACTCTCTTCTGAATTTAAGAATGAAGCGTACGTTTCTTTAAAACCCGATGCGTCGATCAAAGTTAATTAAAAGCAGAAATGATTTCAGTTTGCTGAAGTTAAGGGCAGACACAACAGACAGACCAAGTGAAGCTATTTGCCAGGCCAAAATAACAAAATATTTTACCAAAACTTGTGATTAGATAGAGATGGGGTACATCGAAACGGTGCACTTTATTTTAAAATAAAAAGCAGTGGATTGGTCAACTAAGCACACATTGCAACATGTATTTAGATGCCAATAAAAAACGATTTAACTATTTCTTAAACAAACTTATTTATTTAACTATAAATCGCTTTGCATGTGACAATCACGTCTGCCTTCGAAAAATGTTTTGCGCTTACTGAACTGTTCTGTCTCCCGGGGCTTCTTCTTGGTCCCATTAATTTTGTTGAAGTTGTCAGTCTGGCGATGTAAAAATCCTGAACCAATTTACATATTTGTCTGATCTGTTCAGCTAATACTTTGCGAAAAACAAGCATACAACTCTTTTGCAAGCCTGCAACTATTAGGTGTACAACTTTGCTTCCATCTTTATGCAATAAAAGGCTGTAGCAGTAAGCGGTAGTCGAAATATATAGATCGTAGATGTCATACAATAAGCTTAGGTATTTGTAGACACAACGTCATCGAAATATTAGTCGATTTGTGTCTGCATTATAAGAGTAAATTCGCGTTATAAAAGATAACTAGAAAGTCACAGAATAGAAAATTGCACTCTTATTACTGTTAAGATTAAAAAAAATCCAAAGAAAAGAAAAAACCTCTAAACTAATTATCCTATATATCAAAATTCCTTTCCACAATGAAACCTTCACAGCGAGAGAATGTCTAAAATCGATTTTCAAATATTCTCTAATTTGCTTTTGAAAAACGAGATTTTATGGAACCTGACACCACCCTCTTCATCAATTAATGAACCACAACAACTCAAAGATCTCTTTTCCTGCATTCCACGCTGATGAAAGAAATTCGAATTACACACGCTGAAATTAGGTTCATTGTAAATGAATTAATTTTCGATTGAAATTCCACGTGAAAACGTCATAAGCACCAATTCAAATTCCAATCTCACTTGAAAATAAATTTCCCAAGTCATCATTATCACCCGCAGGAACGCACTTAATGTGTTCGCCGCCACCCCGCCATTAACATTCCAGGGGGTTGGAAATATTAAAATAAAAATGAAAAAAAAAAAAGAAAACAAGAGAGAAATTGAAATTCCATTCGAAATCCAGACTAAGAGGAGCTGTCAATCAAAACCGCGCGCAAAATGCGTCAACAAAACTTCATTAAAAAACCTGTCATCAGCGACAGGACTTGAAATTCACTCCACCGTCGCACTTTACGTGCATCTATATCTATTATCCTTGCAGCGAGACACACTCGCGGGTGTTTTCTTTTTTTTTTTTGTGGATGGATGTTGCATTTGGCGACGTCGCCCGTTTTTCAAAAGTTACGCCGCTTAAGACTCGCTGCTTCGATTTGAATTTGCATCGGTCTTCACTTTTCGTTTGTACTCTACGCGCAGTGTTTTTTAATGGCAGCCTTCTTGTTTGAGGCAAACTTCTAAAAGTTCATTGCCGCCTTTGTTTTGAGCCTGCCAGCGTCGGTGTGGTGGTGAAGTAGCTCGCTTCTCATGTGTGTTTGCATTGCATACCACCACAACAACCAAACGCTGGTGTTTTCATTTAAATTGTGTAAACACCGCCAACGGAGGTGTAAACAACCCCGTGCAGTCACCGCTGCACCACCGCCAACACACACAACTCCCATTGTGAGCGCAGGTGATTTTAAATGAATTCGCCGCCCTTGCTCTTGAATTTGAAGACGCCGTCGTCGTCGTCGCCGTAGCTGGTGTTGGTGGGAGGAATTTTTAATATCCCCAACCTAAACTTGCCATCAAATATTTACCGGCTTTCAACACTTTCTACAGACACACAGGATATTCTTTCGTCTTGCAGAAGGATGCAGCATTAAAACAGAGTGACAGAAAGGACGGGACGAAATTAGAAAAGTTGTTCCTGTTGTCAAATGAAGAGTGGGGAAGGCGGGGGAGGAGAAGAGTAAAAAGGAAACAGGAACCAAAAGCAAACCACTTGAACCGATAGAAAGGAATGGGATACCACCCACCCACACACCGACACACACGAACACACACAAACACTCACCCTATGGATGGTCTCTTCGAAACTCTGATGGGGTCCTCCGTTCATCGTCTGGAAGTGCCTCAGTCGTTCATTAGCCGCCTGTAAGAACATAGAGATTTGTTTTTTTTTTTTTTTTTTTGTAAAAGATTTGGCTAAGAAACAAAAAAGTGGCCACACTGGTGAGCCACAAACTAAAAGAAAAAAAGGATGCAAAGGATGTATAAAAGAAAAAGAAAAAAACAAATGAAATGAAGCTTTAGAAGGGAATTCCAGTGATTGGAGAAAGTCAATGGAATTGTTTCAAAAGGAATTCGGATCCCGAAGAACTCTCCCGAGAAGGATACTTTGAGGACGAAGCAACTGTTGGGAACATTTTTGAAATTACTTTGCTTAGGAGAAGATATCGATTGCTGGCAATTAGTCTGTTACTGGGCTAAGGATGCCCTGGAAAGAGGAGAAGTGAAAGATGTAGAAGTGGAAACAAAGCGTTTGAGTAAGGATCACGTAACAAGTGCTCTGTAGAATGAGGAATATTTGAGGTCGTAAAGGTACCCTGAGGCTGCGGCAAATTTCGGTTACAGTTCTGAATAAATAGAAATTGAAATAGGAATTGATAAAGGCAAAAGTGGTCTAACCAATTCAAATGAGTTCCTACAGTCTACAATTTACATAAGTTTCCTTAAAAGGTCTTGAGTGTCAGGTATGGGGGGATATAAGGGTTTGATTACTGCCATCATCATCTTCTTGACCGCGTGATCCACTAACGGGGTCACGGGGGCAATGCACTCAGAAGAGATTACTGTCATAGCTTAAAAATTGGCCTAAGTGTATTTGGTGATTGATTAAATTTAAGCGTAGAAAAATTCTGGAGTATCTTCATCGATTCTATGAGTATTCTTTCTTTGTAAAAAGAAATCTTGCACACGTTTTCATATTTCTATATGCATTTCCAATAGAAGTAAAGTTCAATTTAGCAAATTTTTGGTTAAGCCTTGAAATAGCCAAATGACCAACGAACTCAATAATTACGACACACAATGGCAGACAATGTTGTCTGTTCGCGTTTTTAAGAGGTTTTCATTTTTTTACTTAAATATGGGGTGGGGAAAAAACAAGTTTCTTTTTAAAAATGTAATAAAATTTTAATTTTTTTTCATTACTTGATTTCCAGTAAGAGGTGTTATTTTGATATTCAAAGAAAAATTGAATTTTTTGAGATAAATGATCGGATGTTTATTTCAAAGTAAAGAGAAATGTGTGCCATTAATAATGGAAAACAATATAAGTCAAATGGCCGCCTCGGCTACGCTTACAGAACTGTATCCTTTCCATGAAAATTTCTATCACCAAATCGCAAAGCGGTTGCTGTATACCCTGAAAAGCTTTAGGAATTCCATCTTTTAGGTCTTGAATCGATGCTGGACTGTTGGCGTAGACCTGATCTTCCACGTAGCCCCAAAGGAAGAAGTCGCAAAAGTGCTAAATCACAAGATCTCGGTGGCCAATTGTGATCATCCCTTCGAGAGATAACACGTTCCAGAAAATTTTCCCATAAAAGATCGATGGTTTCGTTGCTTGTGTGGTACGTAGCGCCGTCTTGTTGAAAGTAAACCTTGGCCAGATCAATACCATGCAATTCCGACCATCGAAAATTTCTCGATAGCGCAATCCATTCACCGTAACTGTTGCCCCAGCCTCAATTTCGAAAAAAGGAAGGTCCAATGACCCCGCCAGACCATAAACCGCACCAAACAATTACACGTTGAGTATGGAGAGGCTTTTCAACAATAAATCTTGGGTTTTCCGAGCCCGAGATGCGAAAATTTTGCTAATTTACGTATCCACCGAGATGGAAATGGGCCTCAGCAGTCAAGATGATTTTTTGATGAATTTCCGGATCATTTTCATGATTTTCAAGGACCCAATCAGCAAAGACACGACGTTGTTGATGATCGACCGGCTTGAGTTCTTCTGTTATCTGAACTTTAAAAGCCTTAAGAGCCAAGTCTTTATGCAAAAACGGTGTAATGACGTTTGTAGAATGCGCAGTTCCAAAGACCGACGAGGAAGGGACAAACCTGGGTTTTCTTCAACACTTTGGGCTACAGCAGCAATATTCTCAGTTGTTTTTGAGCGACGTGCACGGGTTTTATTCTACGCATCACTAACTTAGCCCAACAGCTCGAATTTTCCCACCAATTTCTGCATTGCAGTTGGACAAGGTGCTCCACGACGACCCAAAAAGTTTTTAGTTTAACGAACCGTCTCTGTCAAATTTTCACCATGTTTAAAGTGAATTTTAATAATTTCAATGCGTGTTGAAGCGTGTATCGTTCCATTTGTATTAATGGCGCAGTTTCTACTTGTCAAGTGGCAAAAAGTTACAGCTTCAAAACTGACATCTACCGAAATAGTGGGCTATTCAAAGTAACACCCATTATTGGAAAACCCTATATTATAGCTTTATTAGTAAGAGAAAACATTTTCTTAAATTATGGAACACAACGTCGTTCAAGTCAACAGACTGGCTTTTACTCTGACTGGCCTTGCAGTACATTTTGTCACTCAAAAGGCCCTATTGATGGTTTCAGGCTGTTTCTCGAAATCGACTTTGGTGAGGCTCTTACTGCCATCCGCTCCAAAGTAAAAACTAAGACATTTGGCCGTTGATGCGTGATTTCCACGGAGAAAAGAGAAAATGAATTTCTTTGAAATTTTCCCACACAGCCAATTAATAAATAAAATAAAATAAATAATCTACGTAACAGCCTACATAGGGCCAGAGCATAGCTTGTTCGCACCTCCACTGTGTTGTGCAAGATATAATTTGACACAAGTGGATTTAATGCCAATAAATAAACCAATTATTTATTTTAACGTCAACCTTACATTATTGGAAACGCTGTTTTATATTCAATCCCATGTAAAATGTAGAATTTTCAATCAGAATTGTTAATGCAAGTTTGTTTCTTTTACTGTCTGTTTGTTAGTTTCTTTTTCTTTCTAAATTTCACGTTGTGTTGTTGCATCTCGTGATATGACCAAAAGTTGATTCCTTTTTTATTTTCAAGGAATTACAATCTGCAATCGCACAATTTACAATGGTTGTAATACATTTGTATATCTTTCGACTGTGTCATTTAATTATTTTATTAACTAAAAGGAACACAAGAAAGTAAATAATTACTTGAGGAGAAAAACGAAAAGAAAACCTCAACCTAGTTTAAGAGTTGATTTCTTAGAAAAGAATTATATTTTCTTTTATTTGCTTGCACATATTTTGCGTCCATGTTCATGTAAACGCAACTGAATGTAGAATATGTCCAACTCTCAAAACATCTACGGAAAAACATTATTTTCATGGAAATCTACGATGTTGTTTCCTCCAAAGTACAAATTTTCTCTGAAAAGCTTTTTTCTTTTTCAGAATTCATGATTTTTGTGGGAAGTTGTTAACGTGGACAAGCAATGATTGAAACTTTTTGAAATTCTGTTTTCAGAGTGCAGCAACATTGTGGATTGTGTGGAAGTTCGTGCTGCGTAGAAAAAATCATCAGGTATCGAAACGCGTTGAAGGTAAAACATACAGGGAATCAATCGATGGACTTGGTCATGTTCCAAGTCACATCCAAGTCCAAGCCACATTGTATAATATTTAAAATTTTGATTTTGTTTGCATTAGACTCAAGAATATTGTTTTGTACTTACTCTCTCATTAAGAATATAAACAAATAATTAAACTGAAACAAAAATATTAAGAGGTTCCAATGCGTTTGTAGATTTATTCAAATCTTTGAATGGCAATAAAAATTCAGCCAGTCAGCGAAATCTAAGAAAAAAAGTTTTTTTCGTTGTTAGAGGGAGAAAGCTTAAATTGAAAATAAAACAGAACCAAAGTATTTTTATGAGCCAGAATCAGTCTTTAAAGTGCTAAAGAACCATTTTTTTACTGTGATTTCTCAATTAGATTCAACATAAAAAACAGACACACTGAAATTTGGCACTAAAGAAACTATCAAACATTTTTAGAAACAGAAGCGGCCCGTCAAAATCAACCTAAACAGTGAACGCAAACATACACAGTGCAGCGCAAATTGATAGACATTGAGCATTAAGGGGGATTTAACATCACACTCACGCTAACTTTAAGGCCGGACGTTAAATATGGTTTTATTTATTCACATTTCCTGCTACCAGTTCCATCGGAGATTCATATCAATGACATCGTTTGAGTTTTGTGGTCTTAAAGACAGGATATAAAACTTCAAAGATTTCTCATGTGCTTTGGTTAGACTACAAAATTCAAAATAGACATTTTTTTCGGGTTCATTGTATCTTCTGTTCAATAAATTGGCAGTGTATTAACCAGTCTAATTCTCGGCTAAGAGTGATTTCATTTTGGAAGGAATAAGTTCATTTCTCATCTTCAATGACAATTTAAAAGTTGTAAAGCCGAAAAAAAAATAAAAAAAAAAAAAAACTCCAGCGAACGACTGACAACCTTCCTGGAGTACTTCTGTCATGAAAAGCTTTCGCAATTCGCCGTTCGGAACCAGCATTAAACAGTAGGTCCCCTCCACATGTGACAAAATTATAAAGTGCACAACACAATGGAGGCACAAAAAAGCTAGGCTCTGGCGCTCGACACAAGGAGGGGACCCACTGTATAATGCCGGTTCCGAATGGCAAATTACGAAAGCTTTTCATGGCAGAAGTACTCCAGGAGGATTGTCAGTCGCTCGCTAGAGGCGAGGCCGTGAAAAATGTTTGCGGTGTTTTTTCCCAGAGCTGGATTCGAACCCGGGTATTCTCGCTCAACAGTCCGACGTACTAACCGACCGAGCCAACGGCGCCCACTTCTCTGCGCCGCGATTGTCTGAGCTGCGATTGTCTGAGACTTGTTGGCATAAGCCAATGACTTCTAAAAGCCCCAAAAGAAAGAAGTTTGGGATGGTGAACTACGTTTGCATTTGGTATGCCACGTTTGCATTTTGTATGAGAACACGTTTAAGTTTTTTACTAAAATTCGTTGTAGGATCTATCCGGCGCTGGCCAATTGAGTGGCGCGTGTCGTTGTTTGGTTGATGTTTTAACTCCTTAACGTCCATTAATGTTTGAGTGCACTCAAAGACTTAACCTATTTGAAAGCAAATAAACCGTAGCTGCTTTTATGAGACAAAGAAAAGCCAAGGAGTACTTATAAGTGGTTGGTTGATTTGATTGAAATGCAACGTTACTTAAGTAAAATATCGAAATCCAAAAATTCTAATAGATCAGACGCTCAGAGTTTATTTCCGCTCAGAAAAATTTTCGCGCTTAAGCAAAATGACAACAAATAAAACCCGCATCCCTATTTCTCGCCCTTTTCTGTTAAAGAACTCAATTTTGAAGAAGTTCTTATCCTTTGTCGGTTAAAAGAACCACCAAAAAAATTCACCAGCCTAGCAGCATTCCCTCAGCAAACTAAAGCAACTCCGAAAAGCTTGTTTCCGTTTTAATTTTGCATATCCATTTCAAAACTTAACAAGTTCAATTATAGAAAAAAAAAAACTCTTTACCAGATTTCCTCAGAACCCATCGTCAGCTCACTTGCAAAGGTCACCCTTCTTCAGTCACTTTAAGGACACGTCTTTTTCACCCACACAGAGCTCTTAATTTGGGATCCCCAGCCACCGCCATAATGCACATCCTCGTAAAACCCTTTGACGAGTCTCAACAATTTAAAAGCACTTCCTTCCTCCGAAGACACCGCCCTACCGCCCTAATCCCATAAAGCGAAAATGCAAAGCATATGGCCCCCTCCCTCGTCCCCCTCGTAGACACACAAATTATGGCACATGGATGGATCATTTTTACGACAACTTGCGGCGTTGCGAATCCCCAAAAGTATGCAAATGTCTTTCACCAGAGCGCATCGTCGTCTTCATCAGCCCCCACAGCTGCCTGCCATTAGGCCACCGCTACCCCTGCACAGACAAAAAGTAGCAGCGGACAAAACGTATCTCCGGGCCTTTGTAGTCGTGCACATGTCCTTCGGGTGGATGCGAGACATCATCATTATTTTAGTTTCATTTTTACAGTTTAAACTGCACGCCCCACCCCCAACCTGACCATAGACACACATGCGACAAGGACGACAACGTCGCCGACCCGAGCCTTTTAAAAGTTTTTGCTAATACGACTCCAGGATGTGTGCAGGATGGAAGCTGCTCAAGCTCGAGCACCGGGAGCAGCGCTCCGTTTGTGTTGCATGCAGATGACTTTCTCGAAAGTTTCTTGTGAATGGCGGAGGACCCACCACTACCCCGCCCCAGGGAATGACAACACAACACGGGACACAAAACTCTAACCCCCCGCAGACGAACGGAGGAAGGCACGCTGCTTGCGTCCTGCCTCTTCAGGATGGAGAGAATTATTTCAGTATGCTGCCGGAATGGAGGAGGAGCTGAAGCCGGAGAGATGAGCAGCAGAAATCTGCTTTTTGGATTTACGAAAGAAGGAAGGACGAAAGTTTTCGTTTTCATTTTCATTTTCTTAGATAAGCAATTGATGACATCAACTTCAACTTGTGATCCTTAAGAGAGAGAAGTTCTGCATGTTCAGACGGGGGCTAGAGAGGGATGAGAGGGACACATGTGGCTGAAGGACACGTTGCAAAGTGTGGGCACTTAAGTGTTTATGAAATGCAGAGTTAATTAAAGGACGACCAAGCGGCTGTACGGGGGATTACGACTTGAGCGGGCGATTAGTGATCCTTTGATAAGGGCTGTTCATGCTGAATCATTGCGGACGAGCAGCGGGAGAACTTTGCTGCATGGCTTTGAAGTCTTAGAGGAGCAGTGGCGGCAGCTTAAAGTGGTTTTAAACACTTTTGCTGATGGATTAGGTTTGTCTTTTGTTTAAGACCTAGAAGCTTCTAACTTGCTTAGTTGTGGAGTGAAATTATTATTTATTTTATTATTATTTATTTATTTATTTTTAAAAAACTTAAAAAAAAAAAAGGAAAGCGTTTTAGAAGAGGTCGAATAAGAAAAATCTTTAGGGTGTTTTAGAAATCGATGCAACAAAAAGATTTCGAAGTGGTTGTTATTTGCGGAAAGAAAGTTAAAATCTTTACAGAGAAGGATTATAACCCCCAACCTTCGTTGATGTAAATACGGCTCAGTGAACTCAACTTCCGGTCTCACATGGACCAAATTATTCACAAAGCTAACTCTGCACTAGATTTTGTGAAACGATCGTCAAAAGAGTTCGTCGATCCATATGTGACCAATTCTCTCTACATCACCTTCGTCCGCCCTATTCTGGAGTCATCATCATCATCATTTGTGGCGTAACAGCCCACGAAGGGCCAGAGCCTAGCTCTTTCGCGCCTCCACTGTGTTGTGTGCGTTATAATTTGACACATGTGAAGGGGACCTACAGTTTATTGCCGGTTCCGAACGGCGAATTGCGAAAGCTTTCCGTGACAGAAGTACTCCAGGAGTATTGTCAATCGTTCGCTGGAGGTGGGGTCGTGAAAATTGTTTGTGGTGTTATTTCCCCGAGCTAAATTCGAACCCAGGTACTCTCGCTTAACAGTCCGACACACTAACGATTAAGCCACGGCGCCCTATTCTGGAGTACGCGTCTCAAATCTGGTGTCCCTACCAAAGTACTCATATTACTAAAATCGAGAGTATTCAACGTCGTTTTCTACGTTTTGCCCTTCGTGGTCTACGCTGTCATAACCCCCTAATACTCCCTCCCTATGAAGACTGGCTTAATCTCCTCAACCTAACCTCACTCGAATCTCGTAGATTTTCCGCCGATGTTCTTTTTATTCTGCGTCTTCTAAAAGGCCTCACTGACTGCCCCAACATCCTAATGTCCATTTATTTCAAGACTAACCCACGGGGCGCTCGCGTCGCTCGTCTTTTTTACCTCCCCTCCCACCACAACTCTTACGGATCAAATGAACCCATTACGCGTATGCTGCATAGATGCAATAGCGTGGTTGCCTTTGACCTTAGTCTCACTCCCGCTACTCTCTCTCGTCTCCTTCGCCTAACCAATCCCAATCGCTAAAACTACCCTGCTTTGCCTCTAATGTTTAAGTTTTTCTATTAGGTTATAAATAAGTTAGATTAAGTCTTTTTTTTGGCTTGCTTAAGCGAATAAATGGGGCTGTAGTCAAACTAAAACTAAAAACTAAAACTATTTGTCGTTATCGTCCATTTCTATAACGCTTAATGTCGTTAACCCTTTCATTCCCAGTGTTGTGTTCCCAGAATTTCATCTGCCGACTACTCAAAGATATTCGCGCAGTTGCAGTAAAAGTGTTTTGAGTTAATTTTAAAACCCAAATACAATGTCTTGTGCCAAAAAAACATTCGAGATCTCTTACTTCGTTTTTGCTGAAGTGAAAAAGATATTTTTCATGTGACTGGAATTAGATGTGGTCATGAAAGGGTTAACAGCTATTTCTACAGAAAAAACAAATATTTTAAATCACTTTATTTTGTTGTGGCCTTATTGATATCTAGAGTGCTTTTTTTTTTGAGGAATAGAACTTGGAAATGGAATGAAACAAACATGGTTTCTTTAAATTGACATGAAATTTACGTTATTCAAAAGATAATCTTCTGGCATTATAATTAATATATGATTTCTGGGAAATGGCCGCCACGGCTGACGCGGATGTAGTCTAATCTGGAGTTTCAATTTTCGTTAAGTTTTTCCAACATTTGTGGCCGTATATCGGCAATAACGTGGCGAATGTTGTCCTCCAAGTGGTCAATCGTTCAATCAGGCTTATTGGCGTAGACCAGCGACTTAATAAAAAGTGATTTTTTAAAAGCTACAGGAAAAAACACATAAAATTCAGAAAAATGCATGAAATCTTTATTTGAATCGATAGTACGGTCCGTATAATTTAATGTTTGAAGATTATTTCATGCAAATGTTGACCTTGACTGCGCCTCAAATGGTCCATCCACTTAGTCCAATTTTGGCATACTCTTTCCAACATTTCGGCCGGTATCTCACGAATAAATGCTTCAATGTTGTCTTCCAATGCGTCAATCGAAGCGGACTTGTCTGTATAGACATGAGCTTTAACATAGCCCCACAAAAAATAGTCTAAAGGCGTTAAATCGCACAATTTAGGCGGCCAATTGACCGGTCCCGAACGTGAAATAAAATGTTCACCGAACTCGGCTCTCAATAAGTCCATTGTTGCGCGTGCTGTGTGGCATGTGGCACCGTCTTGTTGAAACCACATGTCATGCAAGTCAAGCTCTTGCATTTTGGGCAAAAAATGCAAAAAAGTTGGATATCATCTCACGGTAGCGCTCACCATTCACAGTTACGTTACGATTCGCATCATCTTTGAAGAAGTACGGTCCAATGATGCCACCAGCCCATAAACCGCACCAAACTGTGACTTTTTCTGGATGCATTGGTAGCTCTTGCAATGCTTCTGGCTAATATTCACTCCAAAATCGACAATTCTGCTTATTTACGTACCCATTGAACCAAAAATGAGCTTCGTCGCTGAACACAATTTTTCGCGCGATGAACTTTCTTAACAGAGCACGCATTTTGATAATAAAATTCAATAATTTGCAAACGTTGTTCAACAAACGCAAGCGTTGTTTTGGCAAAAAAGAAGTCAAAATGGCCGCTATTTAAGATAGTGCTGCCAACTAAAAGTTCCATACCTCTAAAAAAACACCCCATAGATACCATCTAAATTATTACATTCGATAACGAATTATTATGAGCAGACAATGAAGCGGTGACCAAATAATCGATAGGATTTCAGATTAAGTCTTTGGTATGCCAAATAAATTAAATCCCCAATACACAAACAAACAAATCAGAATAAATCTCTTTTGGATTTCGGACATTCCACACCATCGTGTCAACTGTATCTAAACCCTGGCAAGTTTTCTTAAACATTATTTCTGCAGATTTAAGCACTCATGGCGTCTAAGCATTGCATAAAAGATAAACACATCAAATTGCGACAAGAAAAGGACACATATCCCACAATTTATCTCGAAAGGTGCTCCGGGCGATTCATTTAAATGTCGAATTTCCCTTGACGTGTTTGCACGTGATGAGCCAAGTGACATTTCTGTGTCAAACGAAGAAGGGAAAAAAAGATGGAGAAGTGCCTTCGACGTATGACTCATCATGTCCTCTCATCCTTCGAACACACATGTTCCATGTCGTTTTCTTTTCTTTCATTTTTTTTGTGAACACGAGAGAATTTCAACTTTTTCCACTAACTCAGCCACCCACTCTCACACCAGCCCCACCTAAAAACACAGGTAACGAGAAAGGAAGTTTTCAAACGAGCCACACGAAGAATAAGAAAATGAGTTTGCAACACAAATTTACGGAAATGGAAAACTTTGGAGCTGGGAAAATTCGTGTTTTATCGCGATGAGGGTTTTGCCATGGGAGCTCTTCTTACTTCTGTGTGTGTATCTCGTGCTCGGTATCTTTTCCTTAAAGGTGCTTTAGCAAATTAAATCAGATACACGTGAACGTGAAGATGTTTTACTAATTATTTACAGGACGTGGGAAGGTTCTTTCTCCTCCTCACATAGTTGCACTTTAAGTCTCTTTCTTCACTCTCAAAGGACCTCGGGAAGCTTTAAGTAAAAATGCCTTCCCTTATTCTTTTTTTCATGCGGTTTCTTTGTGTAAACTTTGTCACTCTTCAAAAGGACGAGGGAGAAAGACAAACATGACTATGGTGAGAAACACATTTCGTATTTTTTTCTTTTTTTCGTCTCTTGACCGAGGGGCTTAACCCTTTTTGAAACAATGTGAAATGATAAAGCAATAAAAAAAAATGAATTTATCCGTGTACATAAACAAATAATGAAATGCAAATAAAGGACCAAACAAAAAACGGGGGGATGAAGAATCACAAACAAAAAAAAAAAAGAATATATAAATGTCTTTCCCGCTTACCCTTACTTGAGCTGCCGTTTGGTGGTTGTTTCGATCTCTTCTGTTCACAGTCTTAAGTCCTTTTAAAAGTCGGGCGAGTGTTGTGCGCTTTTTTGTCTCTCGTCCTTCTGTGGTAATGGAAAGAAGAGAAACAGAGAAGGAAAGAAAGATAAATTAAAATTTATTTTATTTTCATTGTGTGCAATAAACATTAGGTAATGAATCTAAAACTATGCAATGAAATTATGAAATGAAAGTTTTTGTGAACTTAAATCGGGATAAAGTTATTTGCATAGTTTTAGGGTGGAGTAGATAGGGTTGCCACTTAATTTTTATTACATTTTTTTTATTTCTCCGTTTTATTATTTGTCTGAAACTCGGTCAATGTGAATGCTAGTTGAGGGATATTAGAAGTGGAATATGTCATTGACGCGTACTGGAGCCGGTTGTGAGGCCATTTCAGAGCTGATTGGAGAAAGAAAGGTTCCTGACTGGGCTTTCATTATGTACGACGAGAATCGTCTCGGGAAATTCGATACGAATTCCTGATCTACTACATAAAAGTTGTTGGTAGAGAAATCTATAATTGGAGACCAAATTACTTCAGACAAGTTTATAAGTTAGCGTGATATCAATAGGAGAATATGCCTCCTTAGCACTCATGATCCTGAATTTTCGTCCATTCTCCTACACTATGGGATAACGGACGATGGCAAACTACTGTTGTTTTGACATCAAAAATAAAGCATTCAACCTGTAGTCGTAGACAAGGCGATAGTGATGAAGTTACGTGATGCAAACTTTTAGCGATATCGTTTAGTTAAAACGTCTGAGAAGTTACGTAATGGCTGCAAATTTTAAGCTGCAAGACTTAGAGAAATATAAAGACTACAATTTAAAGCAGTGTGTTGAAAATTATAGTTCACAAAATCTAAAGTTGTTCGATTTTGTGGACTATGTGTATCGAAACCGAAAATATTATAAATCATTATCAAAGCAATGGAAATGTAACTTTCATTAAACTTCGTTCACAACTTGAAGTCGGCGGGAGTGGTAATTTCGAAACGATTTCAACCATTTCGGTATGGTAAGACGAGGTTTTTGATACTTGTTCTTAGAGTATTCAACATTTCATTCAAACTTTACACAGTGCCCCGCAAAAGTATTCGTAATTTGATTATTTCGTCTTAAAAATGTAATAAACTGGCTAATTTTAGGCGTACGAACTTAATTTTCTTTTTATTTTTTTCTCTTTAAGAAATACTAAAGATAATAAGCCTTCCTAATTTGGTCGTATCAGAAATGAGTAAATATCGTTCAGAATTGATGTGAGTATTGATAAAAATAAAAAACAATCCACCACTCCGTTTCAAAATTTTGCAAAAAAAATGGTCTAAAGTTTTATCTTCCATGTTCATTCATCAAAATTTTAAGCTTGCATGCGATTTTTCCAGAAATTTTGGAAATGAATAATTTAACTTGAATGTGTGATTAAAGAGCAAGTTTCTGGCTTTTAAAACTGCTATAGTGCTTCATTGTATGCATTGCCGTTGTATTTTTATAATTTTTTGTTCATGTTAATTGATTTTTCTTTAAAATTGCCCCTATCTCTTAAATGAGACGAGACGAAACCAACCGCTTATAGTCAAAAATGTTTATTTTTGATCTCTGTACAAAAGTCTATCACAGTTTTTTGGCGCTAAAGCTTTCGTACTTGTTGTATCGGGTGGGCTCAAAAAATTACGAATACTTTTTCGGTTCGCAAAAGTGACGATATTTACTCAGTTATTATTACTCACTTATTATTACTTATTTTTTTCTGGCAAGACCAAATTAGGAAGGCTTATTGTCTTTAGTATTTCTTAAAGAGAAAAAGACAAGACAAAAAAAAATTAAGTGCCTGGGTCTGCATATATTTTTTTTACTCACTGTAGCTGTAAGAGTGCTCAGAGGAAGAAGTTTTTTTTAAATGTTTGAGAAAACTTAAAGTTTCACCGGGAAAAATAAAGTACTTGCTCACAAGAAACTATAAATTTTTGGTCTGAAAAAGAGGACGAATTTTATTTCTTTCTTCTGTCTTTCTATTTTTGATTTGAACTCAAAACTCATCCAGAGAACTGCGATGATAAAATTCAATGATCTTTTGTTGATTCAAAAAAAAAAAAAACAAAAAAAAAAGAGATTTTACATCATTTGTGTGACGCTTGAAATCAAAAATAATCAATTATTGAAATTTTTCGTCTTTTAATCTAACAGAGAAATTGCACAGAGAAGAAAGTTGTTTTAGGAGGCGAAGAAGTGCTTTTTTCGTCACTTTCACTATTACAGTGGCTGCAATAAATAATAAAAAAAACTTTTTTTTAACACGTTGCATGCCATGGGGGTGACCACAACCAAGTTTGTTTATAAATGGCGTGGGATTCAATGTGTTCATCAACTAAACTAATATCTGTGAATTTCGCATCTTTTCATGATCTACCAGAAATTCATAAGCATACTTTGTCACTGTCCAAATGAACAGCAGGATTCTAAAAGTTTAACAAATCTTGCTCGAGTTTGACTTTGTACCCTGGAAGAACAGATGCTTATTAATCATAGGTAAAAAAGATGGTGACATGGCGATAAACCGATTAGATGTCAAGTTGCGTTGTCGGGCATGTGCTTCCAGGACTAAATATTTAAGCATCGGCGAGGATCTGAAGTTAATACGTTTTATATTAATCTTAAGTAATTTATTTAATTAAATTTTTGTAGAACACTTTTGTCCATAAAATCAACAGAAAAAGTCAATAGAAAATGTTTATTTCATAGTAAAGGACTTTTCAATAAGAGATGTTATTTTGATATTCAAGGAAAAATGTCATTTTTTGAGATAAATGATCGGATGTTTATTACAATATAAAGAGGAAGGTATGCCATTAATAATGGAAAAGAATATCAGTCAAATGACCGCCTCGGCTACGCTTACAGAACTGTATCCTTTCCATGAAATTCTCCATTACCAAATCGCAAAGCGGCTGCTGTATGTCCTCAAAAGCTTTAGGAATTCCATCTTTGAAGTCTTGAATCGACGCTGGACTGTTAGCGTAGACCTGATCTTCCACGTAGCCCCAAAGGAAGAAGTCGCAAAGTGCTAAATCACAAGATCTCGGTGGCCAATTGTGATCACTCCTTCAAGAGATTTTCGGAAATTTTTTCCGTAAAACATCGATGGTTTCGTTGCTTGTATGGAACGTAACGCCGTCTTGTTGAAAGTAAACGTTGTCCAGATCAATACCATCCAATTCCGGCCATAAAAAATCATTAATCATCTCTCGATAGCGCAATCCATTCACCGTAACTGTTGCTCCATTTTCGAAAAAGTAAGGTCCAATGCCCACCCGGACCATAAACTGCACCAAACTGTTACACGTTGAGTATGGAGAGGCTTTCCAACAATAAATCTTGGGTTTTCCGAGCCCTAGATGTGACAATTTTGCTTATTGACGTAGCCACCGAGGTGGAAATGGGCCTCATCAGTCACGATGATTTTTCGATGAAATTCCGGATCATTTTCATGAATTTCAAGAGCCCAATCAACAAAGACACGACGTTGTTGATGATCGACCGGCTTGAGTTCCTATTTTGACTGAACTTTATAAGCCTTAAGAACCGAGTCTTTATGCAAAATACGGTGTAATGACGTTTGTGGAATGCCTAATTCCAAAGAACGACAAGGAATGGACAAACCTGGGTTTTCTTCAACACTTTGGTAGCCCAAAGCAGCAATATTCTCAGTTGTTTTTGAGAGACGTGCACGGGTTTTATTCTTCATATCACTAACTCGTCCCAACAGCTCGAATTTTTCTACCAATTTGTGTATTGAGGTCCGACAAAATGGTTCACGACGACCTAAAAATGTTTTAGTTTTAGTTTTACGAACCGACTCTGCCAAATTTTCGCCATGTTTATAGTGAAATTTAATAATTTTAATGCGTTCTAGAAGCGTGTATTTATTAATGGCGTAGTTTCTACTTATCAAATGCCAAAAATTACAGATTCAGAAGTGACATCTCCCGAAATAGCGGTCAAAATAACACCTCTTATTGGAAAACCCTATATTATAGTAAACAATAGAGTCCTGAAAACATGACAAACCAGGGCCTGCTGGTGATTAAAGCTTTTAAACAACAACTGAACTGACACAGTTTTCGAGAGGACATTTGCCTTGCTTTTGCTTATTCGATGGATTCTATTGACGGCTCCTGATAATGACGACCGAACACAATCGATTTTCAAAGTAAATCGCAATATTTATCCACCCTCAGATTCATCTCACCCTCTGACACACTTAAAAGGTTGAATACCTCAGCACTCACCAGGACAAGGAATTTCATTGAGGACACTCTTTAAAAAAAAACTCATTTCACGAAGTTCAATTAACGTGGCAACCCCTTCACAGTAATTCCCATAAAAAAAAATAATAAATCCACCCTGACTCACCTGTTGTTGGTGGAAATTCATAAAAATACGCTGACCTGGGACTCAAGCAGCTGAAATCAAAAACAAAAAAAAAAAAATTATCACTCTCCTCTAACAAATCCACACTCTAAATAATGAGAAGAGAGTCCTTACCTAGGCTGGACTAAATTTAAATTCGCTGAGTTGGGCAGTGGCTGCTGTCCTGGCTGCAATTGTTGCTGTTGTCCCGGCTGTTGTTGTTGCTGCTGCTGTTGCTGTTGCTGGGAGGGTGGCACTAGTGGTAAAAGCTGCTGTTGTTGCTGCATCATTTGGTGTTGAAGCTGCAGTGCACCTCTGGCCACACGAGGTGCGAAAACTCCATAACCAAAACCATAAATTTCATCCTCTTCCTTGTCCGAGAGACAACTTGAAGGCTGCACAATGCCGGACGTCAAAAGTGTGAAAAAACAAAGGGAAATTAATTTTCCAAAAAAAAAACAGAAGAAAAAAAAAAGTTAATTAATCTACAGAGTCCGGAAGAAAGGGGCATGGTCGCATGCAGAAAGAAAAACAAAACACTGAAAAGAAGGCATGCAAACAGAGCAGAGGGCAGCATCCCCCGAAAAAATGGCTAAATGAACGGAAGCAAGGCAATAAGGACGAGATGAAAGGTGCAAAATAAGAAATTGAACCAACAGAAAAAGGACGAAGAAATTGCAAATACACAAAACTACTCTTGAAAAAAAGGACTCATGCTCGGGTTTCGCTGTGTTGTTGTTTTCGGTTCGCCTTTGTTGTTGGCCCCTGGAATTCGCCGGGGGTTAAAGGATAACTCAAGAACCACTTGGGAGCAAACAGCATTAAGGATTTTCACCATTTCATTGTGTGGAAGGCGTTGGGGCTTGCGGTAAATAGCAATTGTTTTGAGGTGTTTTGCTGTTCTATTTTTTGGGCATCCTTAAAGGATTAACACCTTGGGAGTACTTGTAGTCTAGTGTGGGGTGTGGGACTCTATAGTGGGGGGACACATGCAAAGCATGTTTTTTTTTTTTTTTTGCATTCTAAGCTTAAATACATACCGAATATTTTCCTGGCACATAAATTGGCTGACTATGACTATTTGGCAGGCCACCCTGACTCGAGTGACCGCGGTGACCTCGCGTCGTACCGATACCCGCAGGATTCTGTGGACTTCGCTCCGCCCATGCTGCTTGCCTGGCATTTTCTAAAGCACTCAAAATATCACCGAAGGGAGCCATTAGAAGTTCACAGTACACCGATGCTAGACCTTCTAAGTGTCCTCGCTGGCCATCCTGTAAAAGAACACACACAAGAAATTACGATCCACAGTGTCAGTTTGTTGGGGGGGAGATTGTTGGTTGGTTGGGGAGGAAGTTGGGTTATTTTATTCTTTCTACACACAGTGGTGTCGGATCTCGCGCAAGATACCAACACAGGAAGGAAAAAAATTAAGTAATTGCACTAAGAAGGACATCGTTCGATGTTGTGATTGCGTTTAAGTCAACGGTAATAAAGGCAAATCTCTCCCCGTAGGCCTAAGCTTTCGTACACCCCCATCCACACACTCACATCAGATGTGTCATAAAAATAAAAACAACAAGAAAACTTTTCTTCCACTCGTCGTCCTTTCGCCGCATAAATTGCAGCGCCACACACAATAAAATGGAAGACCGGATTGGAATTGGATTTCAGCAAGCATGGTGATGATGTGTGTGCGCACACATATTTTCGGGATTTATTTATTTATTTTTGTTCGGTGGGGGCACACATCTATGTGTGAGTTTATTTTCGTATTCTGCGTAACTTTTTGTGTGCAAATGCCGCTAGGGGCGATTTAGCAACCGCAAAACTTTTCATTTTCCACACCCTGTCTTTGGAGTTGGGCATAAATGCGTGTGTATGTGTGTGAGGCATCAATCAAGGTCCTTTTTATCGGAGGGGTCGCGGAAAATTCACATCACATTTTCACAGTCAGATTTATCGTGTGTCTTTTTACTGTCGTCCTTATAGACTGCACTCATGTGTGCGTGTGTTTTTTTGTTTATGCCCGCAAGGTAATTTTCAATCCGTCGTACGATTTATTGTTTCATGTCCTGTGTTTTTTTTTTCTTCCTAAGGATTAAGTGTTCGGTTTCGTGTTTTTCAGAGGCAGACGCTTGAATTTTTAATTACTCTGCGAATTGGTTTTATGCAGATGTGTTGGGGACTGTCAGAAACAGTTTTTGTTTCTGTTGCTGCAAGAGGGTGCTTTTTTTTCTTATTTGATACAAAACCATGCGAGAAGTACAAAAAATAAATTAAAAAAAAAACACACAGCACACATCGATAGATAACAAAAAAAATGGATACAAATTAAAAAAAAGAAATTTAAAACACACACTTAGAGAGATCTGTTGAAGATGAAGGCGAACACTGAGAAGGACACACTTAAACAAAAAAAGTTCACACACATAGAAAGAGAATGAGACATAATCAAAATGATTTAAGACAAAATTATTCGTGTGTAACCCCTTAAAAGTCTGTTAAATTCCAACACAAGTTAGTTTTTTTGAATTGTTAGTTACTGATACTTTTTTTTTAAATGAACATGGCGAGGTTTTTGAAAAACAAAAACCTATAAATTTATTTAAAAAAGAGAGAGTGCAAAGAACGGCTGCAGCCACGGACACGGAATCTAGAACGATAATTCGAAAGACAGTCGACAGTTGCAAATGCGATGCTTGAAAACAAAATTTCATAATTTTTTTTCATTTGTTGCAGAAGGGGTTGAACAGATAAGAGGGTATAATTAAGCCACTTGAACTGCGACCTAAAACATCCATTGTACCCCCAGCAGCAATTATGCTAAGCCCAACTTGAGCTCTAGTCGGATAATCTTCATACTTTAGACAAATTGAACAAATTGGCGTTGTTCATGATTCCTTAGCCGAAGGCCGTTGTTGATCTGATTATTTTTGCTATCTCTTAATTTTTAATTATCTTTAAATAAATTAATATATAAGGTTATCAAATATCCCCCTTCCGCTTTTTTGCTCTTCATTCAACGCTTCATAAAAAGTGTTACAGTGATCGGATTTAGTTCCAATATTTGGGCCGTTTTGTTCGATAATCTGTTTCCATCTAGACGGCAACTTCATAATGCCCCCCTCGTAGAAGCCCTCCTCCTTGTTTGCGAAGAACTCAGACAGCCACTTTTCACAAACCTCTTTTGAGTTCAACTTCACACCACCAAGGGCGTTCGCCATGGATAGGAACAGGTGGTAATCACTTGCCGCTATGTCTGGGCTGTATGGTGGATGCGATAAAACCTCCTATCCGAGCTCCCGTAGCTTCTAACTAGTCATCAACGAAGTATGTGGTCTGGCGTTGTCCTGGTGGAACACTACATCCTTCCTGTTGGCCAGTTCTGGACGCTTCTGGTCGATCGCCTGCTTCAAGCGGTCCAGTTGTTCGCAGTAGATGGTAGAATTAAGCGTCTGGCCATATGGGAGCAGCTCATAGTGGATGATTCCCTTCCAATCCCACCAAACACACAGTAAAACCTTCCTGGCCGTCAATCCCGGCTTGGCCACTGTTTGGGACGATTCACCGGCCTTCGACCACGACCGTTTGTCGTATGTGATCCATTTTTCGTCGCCAGTCACCATCCGTTTCAAAAATGGGTCGAGTTCGTTCCGTTTCAGCAGCATATCGCAGGCGTTGATTCGGTCCAGAAGGTTTTTTTGCGTCAAATCATGCGGCACCCAAACATCAAGCTTTTTTTTGTATCCAGCCTTCTGCAGATGGTTTAAAATGGTTTGGTTACTAACTCCCATCTCCTGGGCGATGTCACGAGATGCCACATGCCGGTCTAACTCGATGTTTTCCATGATTCGATCGGTATTCGTCGTCACAGGTCTTCCGCCGGCTGGCTTATCCATGGTGTCGTTTTCACCGGCTCTGAATCGTCGAAACCATTCCTCCGCAGTTCGAAGTGATAGAGTACCATCCCTCAAAACACCATTAATCTTACGGAACGTTTCTCTAGCGGATTTGCCTTTAACGAAGGAAAACTTTAAAATAGCGCGAATTTCGGCGTTAGTGAACTCCATGTTTACACGTCTATAACTGTTGAACGCAATATCCAAACTAATCATGCATAGCGTCGTTTTGTAGGTTATGTACGAGCTCTGTAGCTTGTACATAGCCGGAAAATTAAAAAAACAAAAAGGCGGAAGGGATATATTTGACAACCTTATAACAACTTGCAGGTTGCATAAACAACAAAGTGGATAGAAGGTTGTTTCGACTCACGTAATGTTAGAAGATAAAAATGGTAAAAAAGATCATTAAGGAAACAGCAACACGTGAGATTTTAGATCCTGCTTCTCAATCAAAAGTATGATTAAGCTCACGTAGCAAAACTCTGCTTGGTAACATAGCGTGCCCATTTCTTTTACTTGGGCTCCAAGAAGACGTCGCATTTTATTGTTTCCCAAATTTTAGATATGAATGTATTCGAATTTAAAAAGCTATGAGACTGCCGTCAACTTAATTGGCAATAATAATTGAGACAATTTTGAATAAGATAATAATTTCACAATCTATTCAAATTCTGTTATAATAAGCATTCTCTCCTGGAAATATGTACATCTTATCAAATCAAATAACCATCGAATAAACTTTTTTAAATTGTTGCATAACGTACAAAACCAGTGACGGCTTCTCTTGAGCAATAGGCTTAGCAGTTCGTATCTAGATTTGAATATTAGCGATAATTCTGTAACTTGTTGAGTCGTTGAAATAGTTTCTTAATGCTGTAGGATTGTGGGATTCTATTCTCAGTTCCAGTTTTAAGTATTTTCTCTGAATAAAAAATCACACACACAGAACGTGTATAAGAACACGGATTATTGTACAAAACTTTCCACCATTCATCACCCTTTTTTCTCATCTCAAAAACCACAAACCACTCTTCCATTCTACCCTCTTAAGCAAATGAATATTCCATTTCATGTTATAGACTTAACGACAGCGATGTGATTTTTTTTTTTTTACTTCACTTACCACGTCATAACACAAAAGCCTAAAAAATTTCGAAACGCTCGAGCAAAAAAAAAAAAGAATAAATCACACCAACCCACCACTTTAACCGATACAAAGCCAACGAACATCAAATGACACAGCATTCCGAGTGCTTAATTGCCTGTTTTATTGTTCATTTATTCCACGTAATTAATTTAGCATTTTACTTGGAGCATCCCTGGCTCTTCATTGTGTCTGTCTCCCACTCGATCGTTCTTTTTCGTCAGAGTCTGGGCGGGTGTTTGTCTGGGTCTTTTTTTTTTTCAACTCCAACCCTCAGTTGTGTGGTGCAGTCACCAAACGCTTAACAATGGCAATATAATTGTAATTTTAATAAACAGTTTTGTAACACATGCACGCAGCTTAAACAGGACTGAGGCCTTGCGGCAAATTGCACTCGATGCGCGTGTGGTCGAAGGGGGTGGAATAAAAAAACAAAAAAAAAAGCCCCAACCCCAACTCCGTTTCTCGTCATACGTTGTATTGTGTGCGGACCGAAAAACTGAATGCAAAACGCGTAATGAGCTCTTTGCGTTCCAAAAACGATGACGAACGAAAACACTGTGGTCGTTTGGGCGTATGGCTGGCGATTGGAGCGATGTTGCACCCTATAAATTGGGTTTTTGAAAATTGTGTGGTGGTGGATCATGAGGTTTGGAAAGAAGCTTAGAAAGTAAGCCTACACTATGGACCATCACTGTGGTTTCGCAGCCACCTCTACAAAGAAGAATGAAGTCATTAACGATGGAAATTGGCAAACGATAATTCAAAAAGCTGACTACAAACTTTTATGAGTTTACACAAAATCGAAAAACTCGTTTAAAAAAAGTCAGTTGAACTACAGAGCTCAAGATTTTACGGTCATCGATGACAGGATCCGCCACGTTGGGAATACAGCAATCTAATCAGACCTGCTCGTTATGTTTATAGATGCTCATTAGCGCCGTAAGCGCTCTTCTGTGGTATAGCTAAGTGACAAAAGAGTTGTAACAAAAATTTTTGTACGAAATTTGCCGAAAACTTGAGTCCATTTAATTCCTGCGTTTACATATAGGATCAAAACTGTTAAACAAACTTTCTAAGCTCAAAATTTTTTGGTAAATTAAAATACTTTCTTCACTTGTCGGAGTTCTTAACATTTTGTCCTAATTTTTTTTGCGAAAATTCGGTAAACTGCCGAAAATCAAATCCACTTCGGGTCTATATAGGCAAAAATGTGTGAAAACGGTGTTTAGAGATCTTTTTGAAGTAAAGTATTTCTAACTAGGGTTACATAGTTTTTTAAGGAATTTCGCACCAATTTTAGCACAAATCCTATCTAACTCGCTTAACGTTTAATTTGTACGGAATTTCGTACCAACCCCAGCACAGATCTTATTTAACTTGTACGAAATTTCGGACCAATTTTAACACAAATCTTATTTTACTCCTTTAGCGTTTAACTCGTACGAAATTTCGTACTAATCCTAGTACAGATCTTATTTAACTCAGTTAACGTTTAACTTGTAAGAAATTTCGCACCAATTTTTGAACAGATCTTATTTAACTCGTACGAAATTTCGTACCAATCCTAGTACAGATCTTATTTAACTCGCTTAGCGTTTAACTCGTAAGAAATATCGCATCAATTTTGGCACAGATCTTATTTAACTCCCTTAACGTTTAATTTGTACGAAATTTCGTACCAATCCCAGCACAGATCTTATTTAACTCGTACGAAATTTCGTACCCATCCTAGTACAGATCTTAAGTAACTCGCTTAACGTTTAACTCGTACGAAATTTACTACCAATCCTAACACAGATCTGAACTCTTTTAACGACTGAACTTTGGTGAATATAATTTGTTGAGGCGGACAAATTTTGAACCAAATTAAGTACAACTCTCTGCCGCCTTTAGATGGAACATGATATGTAATACAATTTTGGACTTAATCTCCTCTTAAGCACTAACCTTTGAGCATCATTTTCGGTCAATTTTAAAACAGCTGTCTATCTGCTTGAGGGAAGTTTTAGGTTCTGGCACCCAAGGGGCTGTAACGTCAATTAATAATTATTAGTAACTGCCTTAGAACTGCGTGCTGATCGGGGACCAACAATTTAGATCAAACTAATCATAATTTTCTGTCAGCTGGAGAATTGGCCTAAATTTAGTACACCCACATGCCACTCAATTATTATTATTATTATCTGATTCAGGACTGCCTGTTGATCTTTTCGTCAGCTGCTTCAATGGTTGTCCTAAATTTAGTACAACCGCTTAAGTTCTTGCCAAAAACAAAGTTAACAACGAGATAAAAAAATGTTTGTATTGTAAATTTAATCAGACTCGGAGTTACTTAGGACAATTAAGGCACAGCACCACTCTGCAGACTAAGTGTCCAGTAGAAATCGCCTCAAAAGACCGCTTAGCACTCTATGAAATCCCAAATATTGCAACAAATTTGCGCAAACAATTCAATCACTCTCTCCAAGGACCTCCATTCCGCTCCTGAGTTCTACACCAACACACGTCCACGTGAGAACAAAGTCCCCAATGGAGACCAAACTAACACAACAAAATCCAAAGCGACCCTGAACGTCGGCTCAACTACAAAAACAAACAAAAGCCGACCTACCCTATCGAGAGCGAGAGCGAAAGAGAGAGAGAGAGAGGAGACAATGCAAAAAAGTTCATCGGGCCCGGCGCATTTCGATCCACCCACATCCGTGCGCTCAGGATAATTAACATTTGTCTGCCACCATGTGTGTACATGTGGGGGAGTGAGATCCCTTGCTCCTCAAACATACCAAAGCGGCTCTCGGCGGGAATCCGCTGCAACCCACACGAGAGGAAGTTCATAATTTCGTTTCCAAACATCACAGAGAAACTTTATTCCGCTCGCATTCAGAGAATTTAAATGGCTGTGATGCAATTTCCGGTATCATCTCCGCAGCAGCGTACGCACCGTTGTCGTTGGTACTTAAAGGAATTTCCATTGTACTCAAAGTTCTTTTTTTTTCAGCATTTTTTTCAGTTTCGTCCTGTGAACCTGGTGCGCTGTTGCCTGCATCCACCCAAAAACCCACCACACACGTGCGGTACTTCATTTCCATGCTCAGGCTCAGATACATGTGATAATTAGCATAATGTAGACAAGTTTCGTGCAGCGAACTTTTGTGTTGCAAACGTAGATACGAAAATTCAATTGGCCCTGTTTTGTGTTTGGCTTTTTAAGGGCTACCCCCGGGGCTGGATGGGAAGAATTTTTGAACTCGACTAAGGGTTGGTGTGTGCGACGTTTTGTTAACAAATGGAATTGTTTGGATAAAATTTGTTTCACAAATGTGATATTGTCGATGGTTGGTGTGGTGGTGGTGGGCGGATGAGTCGATTTGAGGTAATTAGCTGAGGAGTTGTACACAAAGATTTCTCTGGAGTGTGTGTGTGTGTTGTGTGGTTAAATGCAATTCAGGAAACGATGTTTTATTTGTAAATTGAAAAAGAGATATATTCACCCGGTGCTCGGAGGAGAGATACTTTTAATTCCATTGAGTGAATGCGATTTGAATGAGTGTGCCTGTGTCTGCGAATGAATGTTGTTTTTTTGTGAAACGAAGGAGTTTCAGAGGAGCGGGACATTTAATTTGATTTCTGGTGGGAATATGACACAGGGTCTCTTAGCGTGGTAGTGCTCTCTTTTTTTAGATGGAGGATGCATAATTGTGACTGTCAAATGAATTTGATGAGAGTAAAAAAAACTTTTGAAATTAATGAGAGTTTGAATAACCTAACTTGTGTAAGAAATATGCAAGATCTGCAGGAAATATAAAATATATGATTTCGTTGACAGAAAATAGTCGTTGGAAAATCAAAGAAATGTTTGAGAAAATATATTGTTTTCCAATAAGAGGTGTTATTTTGAATAGGCCGCTATTTCGATGATGTCACTTTTGAATCTGTAATTTTTTGAAATTTGTCGAGTAGAAGCTACGCCATGAATAAAAGTGGAACGATACACGCTTTTAGAACGCATTGAAATTATTAAATTTCACTATAAACATGGCGAAAATTTGGCAGAGTCGGTTCGTAAAACTAAAACATTTTTAGGTCGTCGTGAAGCATTTTGTCGGACCGCAATACACAAATTGGTAGAAAAATTCGAGCTGTTGGGACGAGTTAGTGATATGAAGAATAAAACCCGTGCACGTCTCTCAAAAACAACTGAGAATATTGCTGCCGTAGACCAAAGTGCTGAAGAAAACCCAGGTTTGTCCATTCCTCGCTGTTCTTTGAAATTGGCCATTCCACAAACGTCATTACACCGCATTTTGCATAAAGACTTGGTTCTTGTGGCTTATAAAATCAGTTAACACAATATTCAGTAAACACAAGAACTCAAGCCGATCCGATGAGGTCAGACCACGCTTAAGGGCAAGATATCCCAGTAAACAGTGACACGTATAAGCATCATTCAATTCGCTGTAATTCGCTCTGGATGGTCCCAAACTTTGTTCCGTCCTACCCCGTCTATATTTCGACCAAAAGATCTTGGTTACCCGTCAGGAAATGGCCTGGTTTCATCTAACATCAGCTTCTTTGAAGAGTTCGGCGTCGGAATCACTGAAAATGCGTTTTTCGTCACCGTCTGTAGAAAATGTTCATCTATTTTTTTTTAGCACAGAAGAGGTACATTGGAGAATATTCTTTGTTCTTTGTTTTCTTTATATAAAAGTAAATTATTTTTGTCCATTTAAAATTCAAAATTATCTTGTTCTTGCACCAACTCATCATTTTCATCGTAGAAAATTGCAATCAATTTAATGCCGATTAAAAACGTAACAAAATGTATGCAGAGCGGATGAGCTGCGTTGTGTCAATAATAAAGTTTTTTTTTTACACTACTTCACCGACATTCAGACACTTTCACGATTGCGTATTCTAGAAGGAACAAAGGCAAATGCGAGAGCATTCGATCCGCTGTTTTTCATAATCGGCCCCTAAATTGTAAAAAAATTAAATTGAATTGAAGCATCATTATCCAAAAGATAATGGGCGCATGCTTCACTAACGGGCTCGCGGATTGAATTAAATTTAATTATATTTTTGTCAGCGTGCAGAGGTTGGCGTGCGCACAGAACGACACCTACTGCCGTGCTGGAGACAATACTTCACCTCCTTCCAGTAGCTAAATACGGCAGGCAGATTGTAGCCTGTACGGCGGTAAGGTTGAGGGCTTTAAATTCGTGGTCCAATAACGAGTGACGAACAGGTCACTCGACCATCCTGAGAGAGTTTGACTCTCTTCCATCGATCCAGGACTACACTCCACCTCAGCTCTTGTTCGACAAAACGTTTTCTGCCAGCATTCCCCCAGATCAGACTGGAAGGAAGGTGTTGCTATGCTGGAGGATCCACTAAAATTCTTAACGGACGGATCCAAAATTGAGTCGGGAATAGGTGCGGGAGTGTATTTCGGATACCCGAATCTTAATACCTCCTTACGCCTAACTGATCATTGTAGCGTCTTTCAGCCGGAGATTTTGGCGATTAAGGAAGCGCTAGCTTGGCTTAAATACAATATGATATCAAGCAGATATATCATCATTTGTATTGATAGTCAAGCTGCCATTAAATCCCTGGACTCTGTCACTTTTACCTCTAAGACCGCCTTAAAGTGCCACCAATCTCTAGAGAAGCAGTTCAATATTCCTCTCATATGGGTGCCAGGGCATTGTGACATTACAGGTAATTGCCGCGCTGAAGAACTCGCCAGGCATTCCTTCCTCGAGAGGAGTTCCGACCATGCCTATTACTACAGCGAGCCTAGCTGTTAGGCTTCGGTCACTTGAGACAACCAATCTCAGGAAGCAAAACTTTACGTGTCTCCACACGAAACAACTATGGCCATCACTAAATGTCAAACAGACAACCTGCCTTCTGCTACTGAGCAGACCAGAGATTAGAACCATGATAGGTGTTATTACAGGGCACTGGACTATCGGCAAACATGTCAGCAGACTAGGAGTCCCCGCAATTGATTTTTGTAGAAGTTGCAGAGATGAAGAGGAGGAGGAATTCATTTCTCACCTTCTTAGTTCGTGCGATGCCATAGCGCTTCGTAGAAGAACACATCTCGGCGAGTACGTGTCTTATACTTAGTAACTACGTCTTTGTGTCAAAGGACCTGTGTTTTTAATTGAAAGTGATTGGTGACAAGTTCCAGTCGATTGTTTTTATACATTTCCAACTTTTTCAATCCTTTTTATAAAGTTCTCGATTAACTGAAATTTGAGAAGTTTTAATAGAAATTTCTAGAGAAATGGTGACCATCTGAGATTCTTTTTTGTTTAGACAAAAGTTTTTTTTTTCTTCTGACTAAGGTGAGTCACTTCAACCACCCGAAAAAAAAAACAAAAAATCACCACAGTGGAAGAAAACTCGTGTTTGATTCTGAGAATTTTACTTCGCTTCACTGAACTCAACGCGCCTTCATTAAACTTTGATGAGGAATAGGACCACTTGAAAATGCTTTGGTGGCCTATTAACTAATTACTCAAAAAATAAATCTTGGCCTTCCTCACGACGGCAATTATGTACCAACTGTCCCTAATTAAAGAAGCAATCCATTAGGCTTCAGTGCGTCCATAAACATCGAGAAACACGTCACACTCTACCGCTCATCCATAAGTTCGTCATACCGTCATCGATAAAGGTCACGGTAATTAATCGAGTCAAGGACCATCGACGGCATTCAATTTTCCTAATTGGCTGAGTGAAGGAGGTGATTTTACACAAACGCACACAAAGGAAGGAGAGGGTTGATGTCAAAAAGGACGGAAGGACGGAAGGACGGAAGGACGACCGGATGAACTTCAAAGCGCCAGCACCGCTGTCGCCGCTGGCACACGTCAAATCGAGTGGACATAATCCAACGTGACAAAAAGGTTCAACTTGAAGAGGCAAGTCCGCCTGCCGCCCTCGCTGGGAACAGGTACGCCACGCCACGGCCACCTGACAAAAGACTCACTGGCGTACAAAGCGCAAGCGAAACCCGAGAACGGTCTTCCGACGTTGTCGTTGTCGTGTTGAAAAATCAAAGCTTTTTGATTTTTTCCGATTTTTATCGTCCGACTTTTTTCCCACAGCGTGACGTTGGTGGGTCGAGGGTCTTTGTGTTTGCGCACCCCGACCCAGATGTTCACTTAAACGCCCGGCCGGTGCTGCTTCAGGGGAATCGCTTCACTCTTTTTTTTTTTGTTTTTAATTATTAATCTGTTCAGTGAACATTTTCAAAACTAATTATGGTCGACAGACGTTAATCAGCTTAATGAAGCTGTGGTGCATCTACGTTGCCGCTGAGTGTATACACGTTCAAGTGGCAACAAAAAAAAAAGGACGAACGAAGGGTAAGAGCCTTAAATTAATCGCTGGGTGGTTTGCACGCGTGAGAAACTGCCAAAAGCCGACGCAAAGTAACCAATTTTCGAACTAACTCCGCAATCAGAAGCTTCTGACTGAGTCATTCTTCTCCGATGACGATGACGACGCACCACCACCACGAAGGACGTCAGGGATCTCGAGGCCCTCATGCGGAATGGCAACCTGTGTGTGTGCACTCATTCGAGTTCTCATTTACTTTTCAAAAAAAAGAAAAATTTCGTTCACAATGCGGCGTCAGGATGTTCGTCCTGCACGCAGATGGAGCGGATTTTTGGTCATGGTCATGCGAGAAACACACACACTTTCCTCGCATCATGTGTCAGTGGGTTGAATTACGTTCATGTGTGTGTGTAAAAGTCCCATGCGTGCACATCGAGGGGGGCTTAGTTTTGAGTCTTTTCCTGGAAAATTAAAATTGAATCATTTATGAGGATGAATACATGACAGGATATGGGATTTAGGGTTGAAATCCTTCCCTCACACAGAGCACTGAATAGACTCGCTCTCATCTCACCAGCTGACTACCGCGCCACCTAGGGCCTGCGCATGCATGACGTGATTTCACTCCGGAAATTGCCTTAATCCGATTCTCGGTATTAATTCTAACGGAGTGTGTAAGATTCACTGTGCGGGTCCTTTTTGGGTGGCGATGCAGCGCCCCCATCGGCTGTCATCTTAGTGACGCGTCAAAAGATGGTGCGCGCTATTGCGGAGATTAGGGAAAATCGACACGACGCGGCTGGTATCTGGGAGATCAAACACGTGACTTTGTCGAAAGAGATTTCTGCGTCGTAAGCGGATCTGTGTCGAAGCGAATTGAGAAGGCCTGTTGGATGGCGTCTCATTACGCTTCAAAGACGTTGTCAAGCTGCGTGTGAATCACGTTGAATTTCTGTAAATTGGAACGATGGTGCCTTAATGGGTGGAAGTATAAGTCGAAGAATTTGTTGAGAAATCGTATACTCCTTTACACACGTTTATACATCCGGGTAGGGGAGTCAGGTTGAAGCAATTCTCCCGGGATTTTCAATTGAATTAAAGTTTTGGTTAGAGTGTTTTGAAACTCATTAAAAATTAGCAAAAATTACTTTAATTTTTTGTCACAAGAAGGAGTGGTTTTTTTGCCATCTTACAGACTTACAGGTGTTGTTTTACGTAACTACGCTGTCAGAAAGCAGGGTTCTTAGGTCCTTGTGAACACAAGGCGTCATGTTCTAAGGAGCCTTGAAATAACTCAGTAAGGTCGCTTACGTCTCTTTTTCGGCTGGCAACACATTTCTTTGATTAGATTTTGATGTAAGTCATGTGCAAAGCTAGACTTTGGCTCCCACCGGGCTGTGTAATGCCACCAAATGATTTTGAAGTCATATGTGGAAGACTTCTATGAATTAGTTTATTCGTTAAAATTGAGGAATCTTACGATTTCATTTGTAAAAATCAAACAACTATCGACAAAATTCTATGGCGAGCAGAAGTAGGCAAAAGTGACTAAAAACTATAAAACTAAGCTACTGCGTTTTATGTTTTACTAGCAGCGTTTTGGAAAAAAGAGAAATTATTTAATGGATTGGGTAAATGAATTGGTGTACAACAGACTAAAAAAGTTCTGGCTACTCCCGATGTAGTCATGCTGGGACTAATGTGCTGATTAAATTTCGAACTGAATTAGAAAAGTGGTAAAAGGTACAACGACGGAACTTACACTACTAACGAACGGACATTTGAAAAAGACAATTTCATTGTTATGAGTTTTTAAGTTCCATCTAATGATGAACAAACACATGATGTTTAAATAAACATCATTAGAAAGTTTTGTACCTATCTCGTTTAAAAAAGATCAAAATTGCCAAAATTTTCCGGCCTTTAATTTTAACTTTAATTTTTTGCATTTTTTTACTTTTTTTATTATTTATATGACCTCTGGCAGACTTAAGAGACATAAAAGAAGGATTTTTATAAAATGCAAAATAATTATCAATGAATAAACTATGTAGAGCAAGTAGAAAATTTTGTGGATAAATTGAGAATATTAGGATAGAAGACCGCTTAAGCTGCCATGCCATTGTCGGTGTTATTAAAATTCAACTCCAAACATACTAAATGTGGAGCGAATCCAATTTTTTTTTCTAGGGAGATATTTACACAATGAAATGGAGAAAACACATTTTACTATTCAAAATAACAACAAACCCAAACATACAAATTTGGGTGGACAAAAGTATTCGTAATTTCGTTTTCAACGACTTATTATTTAATAGATAAATGGATTGGTTTTTAGCTTTATAATTATTAGCATATTATTTAGAATTGAATGTACTAATATTTGTGTATGGAGTTACTCATTTTTTTCTGAAACAATGTCATTCGCCCCTGTTCTGCATTCCACTTTCTGTGAATTCAATCCACAAAAGTGGAATTAGGAGTTCTGCATTCCGAGTGAAATGATGTATAGTGAATTGGTTGTTCGAAAGTATATAATTAGGGGTTCCGATGTTTACTCGAAATCATAAAAGTGAATTCGAATTTTCGAACATGGAATTTGGTGTTCTACAATCCACAATCTGTCGTTTTTATGTGAATTGAATTTACATTAGTTTTGCTTTGTCAATCGAATTCACTTATCTTTTTATCGTATCATTGGCAATTCAAAAGGAGAATGGACTCCTGATGGGGCTTTTTAATTCGAAAATGCGTATAATCCAAACAATCTATTACTCCTGGAATGCTATATTTCTCAAAATAAAACAGATTTCCTCTTCCATCCTTGTGTTATGTTCTCCAATCCGCTTTGACTACAATTTGAATAGGAAAACTTTCAACAGCTCGCCAATAACTTTGCTGACTGCTTCTTTATCAAGAGCAATCTCAAAATCTTTTTCCAATAATTGTCGGTAACTTTCTTCAGCCAAAAAAAACCGAGTGCATTTGCATTTTGCAATTCTGGAGTTCGTCTTAACCGGCTATAAGCTAGTTGGCTATGCAGACAATATAGCCATCACATTAGCCCTTCATAGGCTAGCCAGGTGGACACCTAAGATTAGACTTGCCGTAAGCCCGTCGAACACATTGAGCCCATCGAAATTCAAATTTAAAGAACTGAGTTTTTCGAAAACCACCATATATCTTGGTATAATTCCAGACAGTAAGCTCAACTGAAAATTCAATATCCAGGAAAATACGTAGCACCTATAGAAGGTTCCATCGCCGACAAGACAACATGAATGTAAGGCGTTATTGATGGTATCACCGGTACATCTTCCTTCGTTGCCAGGAAAGTGTCATGTAATATCGACAACGCCAAAACCAAAAAGAAAGTCCTGGTCCACCCACGTAAGCATAGAAAAACGGTAGTGCACCACAAAATCGCATATTGAACATGGGAATATTTATGGATGCGCAGGAAACCACGCTTTTAGTTACATATTCCAAATAAAAACACACTCTTGTCTATGAATTCAAAAATGATTTTAAATGAACAGCTGACTTTGACAGAGCCAAGACAATTTTTTTTTATCGTAGACAAAAATTCGTATTCACTCGGATTGCAGAACACCAAATTTCATTTCGAGTGGAATTGAAATTCGTTTTGAATCAACTTTCACTCGAAATACAGAACAGTAACAAATGTTTTATGAAGAGTCGAACGCACTCACTCAGTCAGCCATGATGAATTACAAATACTAAAATAGACAGCCGTTATTTTTGGTGTGACTCAAGAACTTGCAATAGAGAAGAAGAAAGAAGTGTGATCAAAGTCGAGTTTTATTTCTTTTTCTTTAAAACGGAATTTGTTTTTATAATATTTGCAATATTTGCAATATTTGCAATATTTGCAAAATTGTTACGTTGTTGTACCCGTTTATCAAACAAATTTTACAGATTTTATATGGATTTAAGCTCTTGTATTATTTGGTGACCAAAAACTCACTATTTAATGTTGTCGCTTATAATTTTTTTGTTTTCTTTATAAAAGTGCATAATAGAATACAGACATTTTTAAAACAAATGCTAAACACAAAACTAACAATTAAAAAGAACTTTTCGTTACACAAATTGTATGGTTTTAAGAAACAACTAGAAAAAAGATTATGGGCTCCTCTAATCCTTCGATGATTCTAAAATATATCAAAAGTTCTACGCTTTCGAAAAAAGTGGAGCAATAACGAATGAGGGGCTCGTGATAAATGCGCTTCAATAAAGTCCTATCAAAAGGTACAGCGTACGAGAACCAGAAAATGGGGAATAAAAGTGTGGACTCTATTCAATGCTAGAAGGAACTGAAATTAAAGGCGAAGCGTAATATTAGGTTGTCAAATATCTCCCTCCCGCCTTTTTGTCTTTTGAATTTTCCGGCTATGTACAAAGCGCTACGAGCTCGTATCCAAACTAATCATGCATATCGTCGTTTTGTAGGTTATGTCAAGACCTTTCAAATGATGTATTGCCAGATACGAGCTCTGTAGCGGTAGAAAACTGATAAAATAAAAAAAAATGCAGCGCTATCACAAATTCTCTTTTTCAGCTAAAAAAAAGAAGTAATTTCTCAAGAAATCAGAAATAAGAAAATTTCTGTGGCCACAAGGAATAACCGAGATAAGACAAAATTGAGATTGTTTTGGCTTTAAACTTTCCTTTTTAAAACCATGAAAAAATACCAGGCGGTTACTCCTTGTGACCACAGATATTACTTTGTGCTCTGCAAAATCAAGGGAAAAAATAGTCGAACTTGTTTGAACACAGCTCAGTGAAAGGCAGCTCTAGCTAAAAATTCACTTCAAGAACAACCAACCTTAAAGGAAATATTGAACCGATGTCATTGCTAACTGTATCGGAATCGCTCCAACAATATTAAATATAAAATGGATTTATTCATATATTTCTGAATTTATTCTAGACATTGCATTTAAAAAGTGCAATGCCAAAATAAAATGAATTGGTAAATTTAACGCACAAAAAAGTGTAGTTTTCGCAAAATTATCTGAACAGAAAATTATACACAAGGAGACTTTAAATTATATGAATCATAAACCTATTGCATGAATGCGAAGCATCAAGATCTTTCTGTTAATAGAAATAAGTATGGCATAAAAAAAACACATGACGAACTGGAATGAGGTCATAAAACCTTTCACTTACTTCTTTGCAGTGATCTACTTGAGAAAATTTTGTTAAATCCTTTGAAATGCTGCCGAACGAAAATCTCCCTCTATTAACATCACTCGAACCACATAAAGACGACGTCCTTGCTCCCATTTCATAAAAAAAAATGTCCTCAAAACTCCATTCAAGTCAGAAACAACCTTTCATCGTTCATCAATTAGTCTTTATGCCTCAAAAGGTACCTTTAACCACAGATTAAGGTACTCCCTTTTTGCAGTACAATGGACTGACCACAAAATGCTTCCTCGACTGGAATTTAAGGAAAATTAAAGCTTCCAAGGATGTTTTTCTTTCTCCTCCTACCATTAGAACGACATCCAAAAAAACAAGACCACAAAAAGAACTACAACACAAGCAAAATCCCAAAAAAAAAGAGAAAAACCACCTGAGGTGACCTCAAAGTGAGCGACGTCTGATATCTACAACATGGATCACCACCCCACCTTGTGGTCACCTTAATAGCCAACCAGACCGGAACTGGTTAACATGTCGAGAGAGGCGAACAAAAAAGGACGTTCCTCATCATCATCAAAACACACGTTTGACATATGCACCCGAAAACACGGGAAAAGAACACACCACCCATATACGGTAGATTAGCTTATTCAAGTTCATTCGGGCCAAACAAACAAACCCACACTTGTAAGGCGAGCAAAAGAATGACCAATGCGGCACCAAAATGACGGGACTTCCTCTCCATCTCTCCGTCTGTGCCTTTTTTTTGCGCCCATTAAATGTCCTGGAAATTTTCCAACAGGAGGATTTTGTTACATAGGTGAATGTGGCGCCGAAATTTTCGGCTGTTCGCTTCTTTTTTTTTTTTCATTACTTTGATGTTGCCAACTTAACTCATCGAGACAAAAAAGCAAAATTGTTGAAAAAAGAAACTGAAAAAAAAAATTGTTTTTTTTTTGTGGAGTTGTGTCCCGACGACTGAGGCAGACAAATAAAAACAGGATTCCGGTTTTAATCAAAATTAAAATTCCTGACTCCATCCGGTCACGCATCAACTGACAGGCGGATGGGCTGGTCCCGAACGAGAAGCGATGCACCACCATCATAACATGTCATCCCTCCCCTCCGCCGCGCCGTCTGGGGGATGCTTTTTTTTTTTTCGGGAGGACCATGCCGCCGTCTGTTATGAGACAGACAAACACCCACCACCCCCATGGCATAATAATAAATGACAGGAAGAATATAGTAAATCTATATCGTCGGCTGTCAGTGGAGTCGAGGTGGGGTGAAAGGCCTTAATAGATTTAGTAGTTGTTCTTATGTCACTCTAACGGAAAAGTTATGAAAGGCCATCCGCACAACACGACGAAAACAACAATAATCCGAATAAATATGTGTCATCCCCCTAATAAAGCCAATTCCTTGTGCTGTTTTGCAATAAATTCCTCCCCACCCACATGCGTCCATCCACACACGACGTGAAAGTTTACTCGTTAGCCAGGACACGCTGCCCTCGTGTCCTTCGTGTTCGTTTGTCGGTGTTAAGGTTATAAAAATAATAGTCACCAGCTATTATCGGCTGCAAGGGTGGTGTGGGTTGATGTGGGTGGATTCAATCAATTATCTTATCCTTTGTGCACACAGCTTTTGATGGCGGACTACGCCCTCTCCTATTTTTTTCTTTTGTTCTCGCCACTCATCTCTCATTCATCTTCAAATTCCCTCCTGTTCTTCTCATCTAGTCATCTGACAATATTTGTTATTAGCTTTTTATGGTTCGACGAATTCTTGAAAGATGAACAAATCTGATGATCAAATTTTATTATTCCTCTTCGGGTGAGGGTGGGTTGGGTTTGGGGTGAAAAACCATATTTTCTCTTTGTTTTCAGAGATTTTCATGATGACAACGACAACAACGAACGACGACGACAACGACGATGATGATGATGATGCCAAAAGACGAGAGAGTAGAAAGGATATCGCTTTTCAGTTCGGTTCGAGAATTTATTTCTATCGCAGAGGAGCTTCATCTTTTGGATAGTTTTGTGGTCGTGGGGGGACGAGGAGGGATAATAAAAGATTTTGAAGGCAGTTTTGTCGCCACTTAAAAGTCAGAAACGTTTGTGTTTGCGACATATTTTTTCTCTGTTCTGTGATGGGCGATGGGAAACGTTTTTTGGCGGATAAAAATCTGAAATGACAATCTTGATGGGTGGGAGTTGATGTTGACAGTTTTATTTGTTGAGAACGGATGGTTATCTGGGTCTGTGGGTGAGAGGTTGGAGGTCCTTTGATGTTTGATGAAGAATTCCGATGGAGTTTGTTGAGGTGAATGTCTTGAAAGGGACGTGGTCATGAGTGGTGGCGCGGTGGTTGAACTCAATTCGGATGTCTTTTTAGGTTCTTTTGTGGATATTTAAGCTTCTTATTTATTTAATTTAAGAAAAACTATATTGTCGGACAAAACTAGGTGCAAAAAATATTACAGAATACTTTTTAAATTTAAATTTACTACACACGCTTCCTTTTTTGATAATTTTTTTTTTTCAGTATTTCAACTCGAACTTGTACTCATCAGACGTTCTGGAAGAGCGTTTGTCGCTTCGCCAAATACGTTTTCGCAAGGACAAAGTATTTTGTAAATAAAAAACCTCCTACTTGGCCGATCTGAATGATTTTTGTGTTATTTGTTTACTTCATCACCAAAAAAATGAAGTACAAACGATTTTGATCCCATCTGTAGAACGTTGAAAATTCACAAAAGTTCATCTTGACACCAATGTATCCATTTTTGCACGTTTAGAAAAATATTTATTTTGATGCGCGGGAAGAGTAACATAACTTTGGCGCCAAAAATTGATAATGGTTTTTCATAGAGCGTCAAAACGAACAATTTTTTCTATGGGCGGGGGGTCTATCTCACCCAGGTTAGGAGGAAGGGGTAATTTAAAATCAAATTGAACAACATGGAAAAAAAATTCATTTAAAAACAATGGCAACACCTACAATAAAGAACTATACCAATTTTGAAAGCCAGAAACTTGTTCTTTGATTACACATTAAAGTTAAGTTATTCATGGTCATAGTTTGTGAAAAATTCGCAAAGAAACTCAAAATTTTTATGGAAAATAATAAAAAAAAAAGTGTAGATCATTCTTTCTTCAAAACTGTAAGTCACAGTGCTAAATTAGGACCTTGCCGTTAATGTTCACGTTCATTTTGAGGCGAACACAAAAAAACCGAATGGTTTTATGTCTTTTAGTTCAAAAGAAAAATCATTCAAATCGGTCAAGTGGGAGGTTTTTTATTTACAAGAAACCATACGACCGCCGAGCATGTATCCAAGTCAATTTTAAGTTTAAAAACAGCAAAACCGAACGTGTCTTCTTTGTACTTTCATGCAGCAAAATTAGAGTGGGCCAGACAGTTGATACAGCCCATATACGAGCTGTAGCTTTTTTGATAACGACAAAAGCCCAAATTTATAGGGACGGCGAGTTACTCCGTTTACTTTTCATCCTAGTAAGAAACACGACGGTGCGTGGAGAGCTCAATGTTGAGCAGCTACTTCTCCGAACGGAAAAGGCTATACATCGATGGTTTAGTCACCTGATTCGAATGTCCCCATCACGACTTCCAAGGCGCACCTTGAATGAGATCCCGTCAGGAAGACGATCACTCGGCAGACCCAGGATGAGACTTGGCAGACTCAGACGAGATTCTGGCTGTACCAGTCCAGTCCAGAATCTCGCCTGGTTACGCTTGGGTATACCTCGTGACGAATTAGAGTCAGCGGCAAAGGATCGGGTTACCTGGAGATCTCTTCTGCGTGTATTGCCTACGCGACCCCATTAGTGGAACACGCGGTCCAGAAGAGGATCATGATGATGATGACGTTGTTTAAAAAAAATTAAAAGTAAGTAGTTGCCTTATTTTTTTTCAAATCTGTCAGCATTGATTTCGTCACATTCTTCATCAAATATGGACAAAAACTGCTTTAGTGTTTCCTTAAATTATCTACTGACCTCTACATTCCAGTACACGTTAAGCCATTAAAACTCTAACAAGCTCAGAAAGGTTTGTGCAAAATGCAGAATCACACATTTCCTTTTCGATTGCACCGATTTTCCCAATAATTATAACAGATTTATTTGCTGATAATTCCAGCTGGACAAATGCGATTACATTATACTAATCCCGAGCTTTTCAAAACAAAATTCATTCATAACAATCTCTTCCCAACCCTTCACAGAGATCACAAATGGTATTTTCGAAAAATCACCCTCCATTCACATCGCATCCCCACATCACATCAAATAGTGAATTAAAATTTGTGTCCCCGCTCTGTACGACAACGATAAAGACCAATTGCAAATATTATCGCTTTCGGGATTACTCGATTTGAAAAACCAATCGAACATGAAATTGCCAATTAAAAAGCATAAAATACAAAAACAAAAAATTACAGAAATGTTAACTTCCCCCTCCAATACGGTTGCATATTCATTTGTATAACACTTAAATCGAAAACGAAAATTGAAATTAAATTTTGCCAATTTATCGCATTCCAACACTTGTAACATGTCGTCCTCCCAAAAAACCATTCTCCCCCTCTCTGCACGCCACATCGAACACCAAATTCAATTTTTGAACATCAAGTTCTATTAACAGGACGATAGATCCATGTGCCTGTATGTGCGTTGTAGTCATGTAAAATTAATTTCCAAACACCACCACCACACCACACCGCAATGTGGTCACGTCGCTTGGTAATGGCCAACGGGACTAGAAACTAGAAAATCATACGACAGGACTCTGGTCTGGGACTGTATTGTGCATGTGCCTTATTTGGATTGGAATTTATTATTATACAAACGCAAATCAAATTGATTAACAATGAGGACCCGCAAAAACACAACACACACACACACACAACTTGTACGGACCCCACCCCTTGACTAACTGACTGAAAGCTCAGGATTTCTCTGTGTAGGCGGCCTCTCGAAGGGATCTGATTGTAGCCGGAGGCCTGACCAGTGTCTGCTAATCGCTTGACAAATACCATATCGTCAATTGAATATCTATCTATTCAAGAAAATTGAATCTGCTTGAATCCTTGCAAGGAAGTCGAGCTTCGAGTTCGGTCTGATGCATAACGCATGTAACGCACTCAAGGGAGATTGCAGTGAATTATAATTTTGACACGTAAACTATGCACTCAATATCTTTGCATACGAATGTGATGGTGTTTTGTTGGTTTGGTTGAGTGTGGCAGTTGCAAGAGCAGGAGGTCCTTCAGGAGTATCATGGCCCACAGAGTACAGTTTTATTGTGGAATTTATGTTCTTGGAAAATTGCTATTGAATTGGTTTAATAATTAAATTGGGACATTGTTGGGTTTCGGTATTTGTCTGATCCTTGTGCCAAGGTGTTAAGTCTGAAGTGTAACATTTTAGGGACACAAACAGAGGAGAGAGGGCAACCGTAAAAAGAGGACTTGAGTGACAGACAGATTTGTTTAGTTTGTTTAGTTTCATGAAGGGCTTTTGTTTGTTCGGAGGTTTCTTGGTTGCCATTTTAAGGATTCTGTAGCTACACACAAATTTTGTAAGATTTTTGCCACCCTCAATCACATAAAAGCCTCGAGAGAGTTCATTTTTCAAACTTGGAAGTGAAGTTTCGACATGTCACACGGGATGTCGCGTTTTGAACCTTAAAAATGTGCTCCTTACAGAAGGGAAAGCTGAGGTTATGATTTATTAGAACTACTTTTCAACATTTCAGTCGTCACGAAGCAATTTATTTAATTTTCACTAATAAGGGATTGTTGAAATTTAAAAAACGAAACGCAGTAGACTTTCAAAAGGTCGAAAGTGGGCTACATTTTATTCGAAACGAATATATTGAGAGATTTGGCGTGATGTCACGCCTTCCTTCTTAAATACTCAACCGTAAAACTTACAAAATTGAGAAACTTTCTTGGTATTCCACATTTTTATAGTTTTTTAAGTCCGTTTTAAACATTTTGACACGAATAGATGAATATATTTGAGTGATGTCACGCGAAATCTACCAAAATTGACGTGACATACTCGAATGTACAACTTACAAAATGGAGAAATTTTTCTTAAGATATCAATATTTATATGGCTTTCGATATCCGGTTGTACATTTTTAAGTGATACGTGAACACATTTGAGTGACGTTACGTCAAATCTCACAACATTAGCGTGACATCACTCAAATACTCGAATGTACAACTTACAAAATGAAGAGATTTTTTTGGGAGATCGATATTTTTATGGCCTCCAATATCCTGTTGTACATTTCGACATGATAGATGAATATATTTGCGTGATGTAACGTTTTAAACGCACAAAATTCATGCATTATGGTTCAAAATTTATAGAATTTCCATTACAATTTAGAATCCGAAAAATATGGCGTTACATAAAACGATTTATAATAAATTTCGATCAGAATTCATGCGTGACGTCACGAGTTAGTCCCCCCAATGAAGCCCGAATTGCCGGGAGATGTGAATTATGACAAAAAAAGGCCAGGAAATGTCCACCTCGATACAGTAACCACGACATCAAAGTGGATAAGAATTTCTTTCGTTCAAAGGACACGCGTTCAATTCCCATTCAAATGCATTTGACACAATGAGGCACTCGAACCTTTTTCGCTTAGACCAGCACTGCCTGTAGGCGTGATTTAAATGATACAGAAGCACACCCCTCGACCGAGTAATTGGCTCACCTCGGGGCATTCCCCATTTCATTTCAGGGATACACACTTATGCAACTGATTATTTTTTTTTTCCTTTTCGCCCTAGGACATGATCTCCTTCTCCTGAAAGGCCTACGAAAATTCCCCTTTTCCTTTATAAATTCCTTTATTTATCCGACCGGAGGGGTGCAAGAACAACTCTCCACCCTGGTTCTCTGGTTAAAAACTTCGAATCGCCACCACACACTGGGGAAATTGAAAACTTTCAACTTCCTTGCAATAATTTTTGATAAGTTCTGAACTTTCTCCACTTCCTTCGAAGGACCAACACCCCTCGAGTAAATGGAGCAAATAAAAAAAAGAAACCATCGAACCTTCAGCTGTCTTCATTAAAGGCGAACGGACGCGAGTGTTGCCCAACCCTCTGTGTAAAGGATAAAACCTCGCACCACAATAATTCCTGGTTGATTTCATTCCGCACAAAGCACGAGAGCTCCATCGCCTGCCGTCCTCCGGATTGCTGCCTCAATCCAAAGCTAACTTTTGTGGATTTATTGGACACTGGCAGGGAGCAGTTTGGGGAAGGGTTAGTCGGTGGTTCTTCGTTCGCCAGTTGGGGATACGGAATTTATACTCGAGTTGAGAGTCCTTCTCCCTCTCTGTCGCTCTCGGGTGTCTCTCCACAGGCGGAGGAGAGGCTCATCCTTTCGCAAAAGAGGTTGATTGATGTAAAGTTTTCATCAAACGAAGGAAATAAGGATATTAACCTTGGGGTGGTTTCCTTCTCTTCTCTTTTTTTTTTAATCCTGACCGCCATCATGCGCACACAACTGGCTACCGGTCAACGTGGCAAGAATCACCCCGCCTGGTCTCTAATCTAAAATCAATGACCGATAGAAGGATGTTTTATTGGCGCTGTGAACCCTTCTTGGTTCGTTCGTTGGCCATCGTCGTTGTCCTCTTCCTTCGTCCTTTTTCCTCTCTTACGTTTCGTTTTATGGTGTGCGCCGTCAATTAGAACAGAGCAAAAGGATCAACCCTTTTTGCTGGTGCATTTTGCAGAAGGTTGAATAAATACAAAGACGACCTTCAACGAGGTCACTGGCAAAGTAGAATCCTTGCAAGCTTCCTGCAGGAGAAGAGGAACACCATCGTCGTCGTTTCGTATTTTTTTTTTCCAGGATGTAATCCGCGTTGCAACAGCAGCTAATGACTCTCCTCTGCACCATAGACCGGGTCAGCGGGCGAGATGAAGCGAGTGAGAGCGAGGAAAAAAAAAAGACGAAACAGGACGAATTCATCTTTCATGATGTTTGCCCTTTGTAATTCGAGGCGCATTAGGGGAGGTGCTGGGGTTGTGTTCATTAACTCGTGTACCTCGTGGTTGTTCCCGCCGCTGCAGGCTCGACCTCGGTTGGGATTTGTAATTTAAAACTTTCTCGTGAATCTGAAGGCTAATTAGAATTTGAAGTAGGTGCCTTGTTTCGGTATAATAACCTAATGCCGAAGGATTTTTTATTTTTTGGTAACCAAAAAACCTCATTTATGTGATGGACGTGAGGAAGGATGGGGAACGGATTTTTGTTGTTTCTGAATCTTTTTTTTTTGGAATTAAGGAGCTCAAAGGATGATAAGTGGTGCATCTAAAATTGATGTGCATAGAGAGGGGTGTTGCTTAATGGCCGATTAAGAGGTTACGGAGATGGACCATGGGTGGTTTTTTGGATTTTAATAAGCAAACGGCGATGGCGAAAGTTCGCTGGCAATTGATTGTGAAGGTTTCGAGTGTGGGAAGCAATCAGGAGACCCTTTCCTAAGAATTCTGTGGACGTTACAATGGTATCTGCGCTTAGGATGGGGTGGGATTAGCTGCGGAGATGACCAAAAAGGGAATTTTCAGTGTACTTTTATCTGAGACTCTACGAAATTGAAATAGGTCCAGTAGAGGGAGAAGTCTTTAAGACGATGGGAGGAGTACTACTAAACGGAGCGCTTTTTATGCATATGAAATGTTGTTGTCAAAGGGAGAGAACAACTTCCCTGACCCTGAGAGATGAGAGTTCTTGTGCTGAGAATTCTCGTGCTACGAGGACGACAAAGTTCGTACACGGGGAAGGATAACTCTGAATCAAAAAAAAATCTTGGAGAGTTTAAGTGACTGTGAATCGATGACAGACACAGACAACTCGATTGAATTTAATATAAACCCAATAGAAGTTTTAAATTGACTGCGTAACGACGTTGAACGTCGATAGCCAACAGTTAGGCAAACATGAACTTTACACAAAACTCTAGAAAAAGCGACAAATACAAAAGTGTCCAAATTTTAATCTGATGCTTTTGGTAACTCTTAACTTGTGGAATTTGAAACAGACATCTTTTTAAAGCAGTGTCTTATATATGCGTGCAAAAAGTTCATTGATGATTTGTTCCGAGTAGAGAAAGTTTAAACATGCGTCAAGAAAACTAAAATTCAATTTCATTACCTCAGAGAAAACGAAGTTGTCGGACAAAGAGTAGCTCGATTGATGAACTTGAAAAGTTTCTACTTAATATTAGGTTGTCAAATATCTCCCTTCCGCCTTTTTGTCTTTTGAATTTTCCGGCTATGTACAAAGCGCTACAGAGCTCGTATCTGGCAATACATCATTTGAAAGGTCTTGACATAACCTACAAAATGACGCTATGCATGATTAAAGCAAAATTGGATTTAAATTTCATTTGTTTAGCATCAAACTTCTGTATTTCCCGAACATAACGAGCAAAAATGTTCTTGAGCAGTGTTGAGACGTCGAATTACAAAGCCAGCGTATTTAGGTTCGAATCCAGCTTGGGTAGAACATCAAAACCGGTCCCACCACTGGCACATAACTGATAATAGCAAAGAACAGCTCGTTTGGCGAAAAAAAAAAAACAAATGAAGGATTAAACTTGAACTACAATTTTGTTTATCGTCTTGCTTGGCTCGTGAAGAGACATTTTAAGTTCTTAACTATTGTTTTGCGATTTGAATAACGACGAATTGCATTCCGAAACCGCTGCGCTCGATGTGCTCAAAACTTAGGCTAAAATGGTCCTACTTGAATTTTGCATATCAACCATTTTCTAAAAGTAGTAATCGAAAAAAGTAGTATGAATTCAAAATTATATAGTGCTACTGTGTATTGCTTAATATTGTTTAATAAATGTTTCAAGACTGCTTCGGAATGACACTGAGCATATTGGGTGTTTCAGAGGTGACATATTGCGCTAATTTTTTTGTGAAGACATGTGTGTAATTCGTTGCTGGTGTTAATGGTTATACCGACTAATTTCAATATGAACGCGAAAGATGGTTGGCAGCACAATGGGCCTAGCTTTTGCCTAAGTGTACCAAAATTTCAAAATGTGTTTAATAAAAATAAAAAACAGTGGTTAATAAAAGTATAATTTGAATATGAGTGAGATATCTGTAGAAATGTGCTATGCGATGCAAAATATGCGGAAAAAATTGTGTAGTTTACGGCGAGAATGCTGTGAGTGAACATTGAAGCCAGGAATGCTTTATTCGATTCCGTTACGGAAATTTCGATGTAACAGATGCACCTCGCACTGGTCAGCCTGTCACTTAAATGAATCGATGAAATTTGATGACACGATTTGATTTGACACGAAAGCTGTCAGAAGATGACGGACGAACCTTATGAAGGTTAGGAAACGTTTAAAACGAGCAGGGTACTCAAAGAAGGTCGATGTTTGGCAGCCACATCAATTAACGCAAAGAAATTTAATTAGCGAAATAACCCTCAGTGAAACACTGCTGAAACATATTGAATTGGAATTACGGGCATTTACGGGTCATTACGGACGATGGAAAATAGATCAAATACGATGGTTAAATATGTAAATCGAATCTCAAAATAATAATTCTCAATATATGTACACATGGGCACCGTGGCTTAATCATTAGTGCGTCGGGCTGTCAAGCGTTAGTACCTGGGTTCGAATTCAGTTCAGGAAAAAAAAAAAAAAAAACACCACAAAGATTTTTCACGGCCCCACTTCCAGCGAACGATTGACAATCCTCCTGGAATAAGCTCTGTCATGGAAAGCTTTCGCAATTCGCCGTTCGGAACCGGCAAGCAGTAGGTCCCACCCACTTGTGTCCAATTATATCGCGCAAAATACAATGGAGGTGCGAACAAGCAATAAGAGGTGTTATTTTGAGCAGCTCGCTATTTCGGTAGATGTCACTTTTGAAGCTGTAATTTTTTGACATTTGACAAGTAGAAACTACGCCATTAATAAAAACGGAATGATACATGCTTCAACAATGCATTGAAATTATAAAAATTCACTATAAACATGGTGGAAATTCGGCAGAGACGGTTCGTAAAACTACAACCTTTCTGGGTCGTCGTGAAGCACCTTGTCGAACCGCAATACAGAAATTGGTGGGAAAATTCGAGCTGTTGGGACAAGTAAGTAGTGTGATGAATAAGACCCGTGCACGTCGCTCAAGAACAACTGAGAATGTTGCTGCTGTAGCCCAAAGTGTTGAAGAAAACCTCGGTTTGTCCATTCCTCGTCGTTCTTTGGAATTGGGCATTCCACAAACGTCATTACATTACATTTATAAGCCTTAAAAACCAAGTGCTATTTTGCATAAAGACTTGATTCTTAAGGCTTATAAAGTTCAGTCAAAATAGGAACTCAAACCGGTCGATCATCAACAACGTCGTGTCTTTGTTGATTGGGCCCTTGAAATTCATGAAAATGATCCGGAATTTCATCGAAAAATCATCGTGACTGATGAGGCCCATTTCCACCTCGGTGGCTACGTCAATAAGCAAAATTGTCGCGTGTGGGGTTCGGAAAACCCAAGATTTATTGTTGGAAAGCCTCTCCATTCTCAACGTGCAACTTTTTTGGTTCGGTTTATGGTCCGGCGGGGTCATTGGACCTTATTTTTTCAAAAATGAGGCTGGAGCTACAGTCGCAGTGAATAGATTGCGCTACTGAGAGATGACTGATGATTTCTTATTGCCGGAATTGAATGGTATTGATCTGGATCACGTTCACTTACAATAAGACAGCGCTACGTGCCACACAAACAACGAAACCATCGATCTTTTATGAGAAAATTTACTGGACCTTATTATCTCTCGAAGGAGTGATCATAATTGAGCTCCGAGATCTTGTGATTTTACACCTTGCGACTTCATCCTTTAGGGCTACGTAAAAGATAAGGTCTACGCCAACAGCCCAGCGTCGATTCAAGACCTCAAAGATGAAATTCGTGAGGGCATACAGCAGCCACTTCGCGATTTGATGATGGAACATATCGTCGAAAGAAAACGATTCTGTAAGCGTAGCCGAGGTGGCCATTTGACTGATATTGTTTTTCATTATTAACTAGCAGCCCGTCCTGGCTTCGCGCAGGCAGCACTATATATCTAAAGTTTTTTAGTATTCCAGTAATGGAATACCAGAAAGTGTTAATGAATTTAGAAATAATTTGGAGTAATGCAACGCTTCTTCTACATCTAAAGCGCGGTCAACTAAATAATAGACTTTTGATGTTGAATCACATTTGGCAAGAATTGAATCAATAACTTAATTGACTTGCTTATTTGTCTGCCACAAAATAGCCCTTCCCTCAAACCAAATGAATTATTAGATTATTAGTTTGCAATATCCGAATATACCTTCTCAATCATTTCTAAAATATTCGGCACCAAAACAAAAGATATTTCCTTGCCATTTCTTACTTAAAATTTTTCTGGTCTTATTTGAAGCATATTATTGGAAAGTGATGTGTTGTCTCTTCCGTATGCAACACTTATATTAGTTTGAAGCTACGATTTTTTATGTGCAGCCATAACACACTTTGACACACTTGAAACATCGGCACTACAAAATTTTAATGGAAGTTTAAAAGCAGAGTTAGCAGTTCCTCCGCCATTTAAAAGTGTGGGTTCAATTCCAGACGATCCCACAGCTAAAGCAGTCTTCCCGCTGCCTCCAGTAGCATGCAAAAAGAAAATATTCCCCTTGCTATTGTAGACTAATAACATAATTAAATCATAAACGATTTTTCCCCTTTTCAGAAGACACTCGTTTTGAATCACTTCAATAAATCAGTAATGATCATAGTTTTTTCTCGCATGTATTTTCCATGGTTTAATGTTATGTAGCTACTTGAAATACAATTCCACAGAACATACAGTCGAATTTCTCTAAGTCGAAAATCCTTCTTACCCGAATACATTCTTTCCAGCCTTAGTCTACTTTCAAAACCTCTAAGTCGAGTTTTATTTCTTTGGCTAAAAAACAGACAACAAAAATTTCCCCTCGCAACTTGTAGCAAGTACGTACACTCGCATTATCTGACTCTCCCATTGGGGTCCTAGACGATGAACACATTTCCAGAACATTCATTTCGTGTTGATTCTTGTAGTGCAAATGCCCTTATTGTTGTTTACCTATGCAAAAAATAGAGAGCAAAGGAAGTTCACAGCAAAAATGAGGATTAACTTGTAAACATGGCCCAACACGCGAACATCGCGAGCCAACATTATCGTTGTCGAGAGCCATCTCTATTCGCATCGCGCACACACAAATAATCGGCTTTTAATCTGAAAACAGGTAGGTACCTGAGATGCATTCTTGCTTCATTTACCGCGTGTATTGGAAGTTTAGGGGAAAAGTCGGGGAAAAAAAGCACCACAAACATTTTTCACGGCCCCACCTCCGGCGAACGACTGACAATCCTCCTGGAGATCTTCTGTCACGAAAAGTTTTCGCAATTCGCCCTTCGGAACCGGCATTAAACAGAAACACAGAAACAAATTATAACACAGTGGAGGTGCGAAAAAGCTAGGCTCTGGTTCTCAACGGGCTGTTACGCCGCCCAATGCAAATATTACAGTCCAAAATAAAGGATTTTCAATAAAAAAAAAAAATTTTATATATGAAACCCTCTAACTTGAATTTCCATAACTGCCTCTAACCCGTGAAAATTCGACTTAGAATGATTCGACTGTATGTACTTTGATCAATGTTCCCATAACCGGATGACAGTTGTTGTTGTCTGTGGTACAACATATCTTCAATCATATCTTGCAGTGATTTTGCCACGGCAACAAAGGTTCAGTAATTTTACGCAACGAAATTATCAAAGTAAATAAGTGCCCTTGTTATTTTCCTGTAGAACAGAACACGCATCAGATATGTTATTTTCCCATTGGTTATCATATTCCAACAAAAAAATACCACGTTCTTTCAACGTGTACATTTATGTAAACCTATTCACATACATATATATACATATATCCATTTTTCATATCTCATATGCCTCTATCCGTACAACACCGTTTCCGCGCGATCATCGTCATGCCAGCTGTGTGCAAATTTGAGTTGAGCAAATAGGGGTTGAAATGAACATGGAAAACACCACTGAGACTCGCACCGATTTCAGCCAGAATTTTATAGATTAAGAAAATCTTTTAATCAGCGATTTCTCGGATTTCACCAACTAATCGATATTTTTATAGCTATTATTTCTTAGTGCTTGCTCCGAGATCTATAAAACTGCGTTTTTAGATTTTTGTAATTTGCATATTCACGTTTTATCGTTTTTGGCCAAAAGCTCCAAAAGTATTGGGGCTAGAATGTTGAAATTAGTTTTTTTTTAATTTACTCATGGAAACCGATTTTTTGTAATTTTTTCAGATTTTTTGACAAAGCGGGGTGGAAATTACAGGGCGGATTGGCTTTTCGAATTTTTACAGAACCATAAAAATGGTTATTGTGAGTCTACCTTAAAAGATAGATATATGCCACCGCTGACTTTTTTTTAGAACTTTTTGAGACGATCAATTTTCCAGTACATTATTTTTTTGTATCTTTAACCGTTTAGACAGCGCCCGCCTTAGAAGTTTGCCAGTTCTCGACTTTTTTTACTTATCTCAATATACCGTTAACTTGTTGTGCCTAAATGTCTATAAAATAAAGTCCATACCCATAATAGATACCCAACAATACTACTGGTGAAAACCGCATGCAAATCCGTTCATTAGTTCCTGAGATTAAACTCCCCAAACATTTTTTTCGACTTTGTTTTATAATATTTATAGATGGCATCCCTTCCTCTTTACATTGAAATAAACATCCGATCATTTATCTCAAAAAAATACAATTTTTCTGTGAATATCAAAATAACACCTCTTATTGGAAAACCCTGTACAATTATCTGATTTTATTCGCCTAGAAATGTTGCATACTGGAGCCATTGGATTAATGATGGCTAAAAGTAGTCCAGACCATTTAAAATCATCAGTAGGTTTTCGTTTAGTTCAGAAGCTCCCAGCACGTAGCAGTTTATACTAAACTTAATCTTGATATAGCAGATAATTTTAAATATTATTGGAATGATGCAAAACGTCCTAAGAGCTTCTCCAGTAAGTGAAATCTTGTACATTTTTAGATTTGAATTATCCTCAGACACATTCATTGCTTTCAGTCAGTCACTCAAAAGAGTACACATAGCTTTGGAATTTTTGGGGCACCATAGCCTTAATCTGGCGTCTAAGTCTTTTATCCACTCCTCTTCTCTTCTCTTTTTCTTTTTATTCGTCCTTTCTCTGATCTCTGTCTAACCCTTGCCACATGGAAGTACCACATCGATCTGCTGCTAACACTAACGCAAGACACAAGCTCAAGTGACAACAGAAGGACCAACAAATGGCCCTTTCCCCACTTCCTCATTTACTTGCACCCCTCCTATCCTAAAAGGAAAATAAGACTCGACTCGTTTAGCCCTTGAATCATTTCCAAAACCAACGAACAGGACCTGTCAAGAAATTTTCTTAAATTTAAGACCCAACACAAAACGAGAATGATGCACAAACAAAGCAAATGAAAGAGGTGGAAAGGGAGCAGTATAATCCATCCCCACGGTGGGGGGTGGGAGTGAAATTTTCATATTTCTAGGTCATGTCTGTTTATCTGTCTGACGACCGACTGTCTGCTGGAGAGCTCCCTCTTGGAGCGTCAGGAGAGTTCGTTGTGCCGACGACCAAACGAGATGCTCGTATATTCTTCGATATTCTTTTTCCGCCGCCCCTCACTCCTTTGTGTGGGGTGGGGTGATGGCGTCTTGGAGCCGTGCCAGCAGTGTAAAGGGGTGAACGTTCGACAGAACACAGAGAGTGAGAGAGAGAGAGTGTGCAAGTAAAAATAATTTCAAAAGCTGAATAACAAATTTAAATTCATCCCACCCGCTGCCATCAGCCCTTATTTTTTTGGGGGTTGCAAAAAAACAAAAGAAAAAAAGAATTGCTGAGTTAGCAGGATCTCTCTCCCTCTCTCTCCTCGGTCGACGACGATTACGATTGGTGACAGCGCTCGAAGGAACTTTGCTAATATGATTTAAATGGAGATGACAACACGGAGATAGGACGCGGTGGAAATTTATGTCGGGGCACTGGTCCGGGGCATTGTTTTGATCGCCGGCGAGCCAGCAGCATGCAGGGAACAGCCCTTGTGTCTTGTCCTTGTGCCAAAAAAAAAAGGGACACCCAAGTGGGCTGCATTGAGTCAATATCAAATTTTAAAGCAAATCCTTAAATGGGTGGGTGGGGGTAAGACGAGAGCTTGAAAGTAGGTCCTGTGATGTTTATCAACCCGCATTTATTTTATGATTACAGTTATGCGTTTTTAAGCTGGTGTTTTGTCATGAGAATCCTCTGCCAACGAGATGCGATAAAGAAATGAAACCGAGGAAGAGAGGACACACCGAGTCCTTGTTTCTGTTTGCTCGACGAACGAACACAACACAATTAGACCGGGAGAGGAATGGAGGACGAGAAAGAGATGAACTTTTTCTTTTTTGAAGACTTTTGAAAAGGATGTTTGCGTGCAGTGGAACTGTAAATCAGGACGATGACGATGACGACGGTGGTGGAGGTGGTTGCCAAAAGCAGATTTTATTTAACTGAGAAGGATAAGCAAACGAGAGAGATTTGTCCTCAGCAAATGAGGGTGATGGCGCCTGTCTCTATGCTCTGCGCTCGGGATTAAGGACTCGGTAAGGATCTGGTCTTAAAGTGGATTAAGTCGAAGTTTTTTTTTTTTCTGTTTGGGTGGGATTTTAATTTTTTCGGCAATCGGGTTTAATTGTTGATTTGAGTGCTTTTGTCGGTCATTTGGGTGAAATCGGATTCAGGACGGTCGTAGTTGTTGGCTGTCTCTGATGAAATTCGGCTTACGGTTTTAAATTGAAGAGGAGTGCTTTATTTCAAAACGCGGATTTCATGATTAAATATGATTGTTCAACTTGTGCTAAGCCTTTAGAAGGAGGGTTCTTCGTCAAGTGCCTCCGGAAGCTAATTGGAACCCAAATATACATTCAGCTTCTTTCCCAAAGTTAAGTGATAAAGAGAACGTATTTCAGGAGCTAATGGGGTCTTCGAAAGGCCCTAAGTGTCTCTGATACGTAGAAGGACATCGATTTTTTGTTGTCTTCTCCTTTTGTGGACTTCAGGAATGAGTCTCAAAGCAAAACTTAGGGCTTCAATATTGTCTTGAATGCATCGGAAAAATTGTTCTTAGTCTTCGAAATATTTTTCGAGTCTCATTCGAAGTAAACTTTGTTTTTACGTGTATGCAAAATCTCACGAAAGTCTTAAAACCAGACTTGAACAAGGAATAAACTCTCAGGTTGTATTAAAGTTTCCAGCTGAAGAATTCATTTTTTTTAGAATGCTTGTTCACTCCTCCTATCTATTAAAACGAGGTAGAGAAGAACACCCAAAGCTGGATTACAGTGAGACTTAGGCTTACAAAACGAGTAGTTTTTACTTTTGAGAGTATGCTGGTCTCATTTAAAGAAAGAGTCATCGTTTTACCGCCTTTAGGGCACTTGCTAGCTCGTATTTTAAGGCAAAATTCATCGTCAACTTCTCCTTTCTATTGAAGGGACCAAGAGAAGTAGGTTCTAAACTGGACTTAGCCCTATAAAAAGATCTAAGCTTGAGCTACAAAAAGAGTGGTTTTTGTTTTGGGGAATATTATGCGCTCTACTGAAAGAACGACTCGTCATTAAGACAGACTTAATCAAACAGACTCAATTAAATAGTCCTAGTAAATTCAAGTCGACGGGTAGTCAGAAATTGAATTTCACATCAAAACGCATTTCAATTAAAGACAAAAGCCGTGTTTTATTATGCACGGATGATCCATATGGATCATGTGTGTAAATAAAACGCTCCAGATCATGGAAGCATTTTTATTTTGTGTTCTGACAGTAGTTTGACAATTAACTCCTGTCGATGCTGTGATATTTGCGGGCAGTGTTTCCATGTCAACATAATTTTTCTTCTCTTCAGAGCAAGTGTTTGCACATCTTTTACGGTGATGATTACAATTTTCACCGGCAAACGCAAAACAATTGTGCAAATCACACAAAATTGTTAGAAATTAAAATTGAAATACAAATTTTGTATTACTGTTAGCACAATATTACTTAATGAAGGAATAAAAGTGAGTATTAAAATCTAGTTCAAAAAATAATATTTTGTATACTTATCAGGCAATGCTGTAAATTGGAAATGGTTTCCAGGCAAATCAGCTTCCATGAACCTAGCAGGGAATAGCGGAATCAAATTTCGGATCACGATAAATGATCCCGATAGCTATCTGGATCATGTGTTGTTGTTGCAATGCGTGCAAACCAATGATCTATATAGATCATGAGTGCATAATAAAACACGGCTAAAGACGCGAAAGTGAAGGAAGAATTACAAAGCCACGCTTCGCGAGTTTGTTTTTCCGACCTCACATGAGCAGTTCCTGGTCTTAACCGTGCCTATAGGACTGGATTAAAAAGCAATTTCATTCCTTCTTTCTATAAAAGAAACTCTAAGAAGGAGTCTAAGAACTGGGCTTGGGTTCAAACCGATTTTAGAGACTTCAGATGGATGGTTCGTAGTATTGTTACAAAACTTTGGCAGCACTAAAACAACGAAACAAAAAAAAAGCAAGAAAAAAGAAATAAAAATGGTTGTTCTTGTTGGTTTTTTTGTTGACAGCCGACAGCAGACCAATTTTTGGACGAAAAACCACGTTTTTTTTTGTTTGGTCGGCCTTTTTGAAAGAAAAATAAAAATAAGCTTTTTTAAAAAAGATTGTAGCTCTTTTTTCTAAATCATTCATGTTCCAGTATTTTAAGTCTCTCTGCGTATAGTATTTAAGTCTCGGGTCTCACTGGAAGCAAAGTTCTTAATTTTCTTTTATTTGTTTTAAAAAGGACCTTAACAAAAAGTCTCTAGGTCGGACTCTGAACCCTGAAATGAGCTTCAATGGTATTTTAGAAACGATGAAATAACATTGAGTGCATGTTTTTTTTTGTCTTTTAACTACATATCTAACGGTTTTACTTAGAAGCATAAATCATCAACTTCTCCATTTTCAAATTCAAGTGACATAGAAAAGAATAAGTCTTAAAGCCCGGCTAAGAACTGAAGTGAAGTTTAAGTATCGGATAGAGAGTTCGTGGTCGATTGGCCATCTAAGGGACCTCATTAAAAGCAAAACTTTTCAACCTTCTTTTCTGAGGACTCTGGGCTGACTCAAAGCCGAGCTTTGACAAAAAATCAACTTTAACTATCTTCCAGATTCATTGCATGAGCAAATCTTGGATTTTTAAATGACTACCGACTTATTGAAACTGATCCTACCTTTCTAATCGATCCTAAGGAGTCTCAATGTAGGGCTTAGCATCAAAGCAAACTTCGGGCGTAGCCCAAAAATCAGCTTCAACCTTTATCCAGATTCATTGCACTAGTAATTTCTAGGCTTTTACATATCTGCTGGGATTTATTTAAAGGACGACTTGGTGTCTATTGATTCCCTTTATCGACCACAAAGAGTCTCAATGTCGGGCTTAGCGTTTGAACGAACGTTAGAATTAACGCAAAAATCAGCTTCCACCTTTTCTAGATTCACTGGTCTAGCGAATTCTGTGATTTTGAATATTTGCCGGAAATACGACTCGGCGACTACTACTCCTCTCTACCTATTCGGCCTCAAAGTGTAGAAATGCCCTATATTAGCTTTGAAAAGAACCCTGACATTACCAAGGAGTTTGTGGTCTTTCGAGCATTTGCTGAAATTTCATGGTTGCAAGACTCATCGCCCTTTTCAATCACACCTACTGACAGAAAATTTTTGAAAGCCAAGTTTAGTTTTAGATCAGCTTCGAGATTATTTTAAGAAACTTTGAAATGGGGAGTTTATATCCTTTAGAATGTTTGTCGACCCGTCATTTGAAACCAAACTCATCGTCCACTCCTCCTTGCTTTCGAAGAGACCAAGGGAATGTGGCTCAGTTTGTCTTAGTCTCTCGTTTTCGTGTGTTCATTTCTATTTGTTTTTTCACGATCAACGTCTTTAAAGACTTGATTTCCTTGACTTAGTTCCATCAGGTGGAATTGAATTTTATCGTCTCTAATATTGTAGAACGTGGAACGGAATCTTGTGTTCATTCACATCATTCATTTTATTCATAAACTGTCTGAACCAAATCAGATTCGAATTAATCAACAAAACGAATGTAACAGGGAATGACTTCGAGGACAACCCATCAAGGAGTGTTCAAATTTAAGAAGGCAGTTTTCAAATAAAGGATCAGGGAATGAGGTACAATGGACCTTTAAAGTTGCAGCACAAGTAGTTCAGTAAGACTCCCAAATTCATTAGTAGAGAAACGTGGAAAAGGAGTGTCATAAGAAAAATTGAGTAAAAAAGGAGTTTAGAACTTCATTGAGGTGCCTAAGACGGCCTCGTTTTTACTTTTATTTTGGAATCAAAAATAATCGATTGCTTCTTGTCGTTATCCCTGAAGCTCCAATTGGAGGCATGTTTTCTAATTTTGTCCTGAGTAGAAGAGTTCATTGCCCTGGTAAATTGAACTAAGTCGACGACTGGCCAGAAATTGAATTTCACATCAAAAGGCATGGTCGTCCACAATCCACCGACCACCGACCACCACCGGTAACCGTCCAAGTCACGTGAGTTCATCTCCCGCTTTATTTGCCGCCATCTTTCCCCTTCTCCTTTCGACATGAGTTACTGCACCACACGGTGGCGGCGGTAGTGGTGGCGTTCCCTTTCATCATTCATCGCGCGCACAAATCAAATTTAACGCACTGCCGAAGTTCACTTTCGTTTCATTAACCCCCCGCCCACATCCACGACCAACTCTCGTCGGTCGGTCGTCGTTCTGCGATGATTTTTTTTTTCTTTTCATTCGCATTTTTCTTCGACTCCTTTTTTTTTTTTTTGTTTGCCATTTGCCGCAATACGCAATTCCGCATCGCTTCACCTCGCCCTCAATAACGGTATTCTCTTGGCGCAAATTTAATGCGTCGCTACAAAAGCCAACATTGGCTCTGAAAATGGACACGGCGTGTGTGTGTGGATCGTATTTACCAACTCAGCCATTTTTCTGGAACATACACGGGGAATGCGTCTCTCGTTTTCGAGTGTGTCTGTGTTCGTGTCGGGGGTGAGAAAAAAAAAAAAAAAGCCAATCCTTGGTCCTTTTCTTTTAGCCATCGGCTGCCATGGTCAATGCGCTCGGAATTACCATCAAGGGATTCCGAGACTTCAATTCCAATCTGACCGAGGGATGTGCTGATGCCCCTTGATGACGACAGCACTTGGGGGTGGATCACTCGCCCTCATGATGGGTAATGATGACGAGATGAGTGCGTCGCCCCCTTGTCAACGCGATGAAGAAGTTTGTCAATCTCCTCTCGACCTGGTGCCGAAATGACCTTTGGGTATTTGTCATTTGCACATATGACAGCAGTCACCCAAATGTGTTTGTCCTGCGTTATCCTTTTTTCCCATCCAAGGGAAAACAAGTCGTGAATTAACTCAATCAGAAGAATCGCCGATGAAGAGGAAGGAAATTCTATTTGTGTCTCGGGGTCTTATCGGGCATTTGTCACTCCCTTTTGTTGCTGGGGGGGAAATTCTTTTCCGGGGACCGCTTTAATTGATTTACTGCTTTTTTTTTCTTTTCACTGACGTTGTGCATAAATCACGTTCCACTGAGTCAGGACATCGCACCCGGCTGCAAATTGCTAAGGCGACGTGAGCGGCGGAGATCTGCCGACCTGGCAAATGTTTGTTAATTATTTATGCGTGTCCTGCGTGTTCATTTCCCTCTGTGTGTGTGTGTCTGATAGAGAGACATTCGTCTTGGTATCGGTGTACAATTAGGAGACTCATTAGCATTTCGAGTTTACCTAACCGTGTGTCAAACCGCCGCCGACGTCCCGCCGCTGTCCACCGGACAGGCGCTAATTGACAGGGAGGCGGTTGGCTATTCTTAGGCAGTCTGTGGCTCGGCTGTGATTTGGCCGACTCTGCAGATTTCTGAGAATTCGCTGAGCCAAGCGTTGATGGTTCGTTACACGGTGTTGGTCGGCGGTGAGCTTGCAGAGCGGGGGCCAAACGGCGTTGCTAATGAACGGCAAGGATGTGTGGTAATTACACCCATTAGCGGTTGACCGGGCGGACAGAGATGATTGATTCGGATTGTGTTTGGGAAGTTGATTATTTGCCAGGGTCTGTCGTTAAATGCAGCTCAGGTGAGAGTGGGCAGCGAGGGGCAATGGTGCTTGGCTAAATTGGGGATGTAGTCGGAAGGAGGGGATTTCGATGGGCGACGACTTTGACTTTGATGAGGTCGAATTCGAACGATTTAAAGCGAGCTCTAGTCGAGTTTAAATTTCGAAAATCAGAGCAGGTTGCAGAGGCGAACTTTTTGGCTGAAGGAAGGTCAACCTTGCAGTTACGACGATGGTCGTTCTAGACTTTTTTTTTTAAAGGACTGACGCTCAACTGCGACCTCGAGAAACTAAACAATGATGCGGAGTTTTGTTATTTAGGACGATTGAATGCCAAAGAACGACTAAAATAGTCGACTCTGTGGGCTTAAATAGTCGATTTGAGGGCAACGAGAAGACCAGGCTCTGAATTTGGAGGCAACGACGAGTCCAGGCTCTGAATTTGAAGGCAACGACAAGACCAGGCTCTGAATTTGATGCCAAAGACTAGACCAGGCTCTGAATTTGATGCCAACGACTAGACCAGGCTCTGAACTTGAAGGCAACGACGAGACCAGGCTCTGAATTTGAAGGCAACGACGAGAATTTGAAATCAATGACAAGACCGGGCTCTGAATTTGAAGGCAACGACGAGACCATGCTTTGAATTTGAAGGCAACGCCGAGACCAGGCTTTGAATTTGAAGGCAACGACGAGACCATGCTTTGAATTTGAAGGCAACGCCGAGACCAGGCTTTGAACTTGAAGGCAACGACTAGACCAGGCTCTGAACTTGAAGGCAACGACGAGACCAGGCTCTGAATTTGAAGGCAACGACGAGACCATGCTTTGAATTTGAAGGCAACGACGAGACCAGGCTTTGAATTTGAAGGCAACGCCGAGACCAGGCTTTGAATTTGAAGGCAACGCCGAGACCAGGCTCTGAATTTGAAGACAGCGACGAGACCAGGCTTTGAATTTGGAGGCAACGACGGGATCATGCTCTGAATTTGATGGCAACGAGGAAAATAGGCGCCGAAGCTGACGAAAACGAAGAGCATTGTTTCATCGCCAGCAATGTAAAAGTCTATTAGTTTTCCTTAAGACTCTTTAAGAATGAATAGGACGAATGAGAGACTTACAGACAAGATCCAATGATTGTCGACGTTGGAATAGTCCTTTTGGATGGTTTCGTTTGCAAAAAACAGATACTCTCAAACCATTTCTATGAAAACTAAACAGAAACTAAGAGTCTATTGCTTTGAGAAGATGCTCTGTACAAATTTCCAAAAAAAACTTAATTTAAAGATCAAGGAAGGGCCAAGAAACTTTTCAACACCACTCAGAGACATTTTTGTATTTCTAAACAAGTAAGTTTTCAATTATCACTAAACAAACTCAACCTTTTCTTGACTTGAGAAGATCTAAGTGCACAGACAGAACGAAAAGTCCTCTAAGCATCGCTGTCCAAGCTTCAAAAATGCCAGCACTTACCGGAAACTTGAAAAGAAAAACTTAGTTGGACCTTATTTGTACAAGTTTTTCTAGTTTCGTCGATTTTCCTTTCAGAATCAAGGCTTTCCTTATCGAGGTCTTAGAAAAAGACAGAAGTCATATAAATCTCAATTTAGGATCCATTGCTAGGTGCTTAGCAACACTAATCTGGAAGTCAAACAAATCTGCGTTTCTGCATTTCTGTCAGTAACATAGACAGTAGACATAGACGCCTAACAACGTCCTGGAATAATTCTACACGATTCTGAAAATGATCCCTGCACCTGGTAGCCCGTTCTCGTAGCTTGCCACCCGAAATGAGCCCTTAAAACACCATAACCTCGATTGAAAGTGTGAAGCCACGCAACTGTCCTGCATGCATCGTCCTGTTCAATTATTGATTCCAACCCACATAACTCAAAGCGGTCTCCAGTCGAAGGCGTCATTCCCACATGCTCCCCGCTCGTCATCAAAAATTCAATTCAAAACCAAGGCTCTGTCGGGTTTTCCTTCAATTATTTAATGACAGCTAAAGGAAATCCTTCCTCAGCTCAACCCACGATATCCACACCTATACATTTAAATAAAAGACAAAAACAAAAAAGAAACAACACCGAGCACTGAACGTCGTCGACGACGCACAACTAATGCGAGGATATCCTTTGAAAAGCATCGGACTTCAACGTTACACAGAGACACCACCCACACGTATGTTGCCTGTACACACCTCGAAGGATACACACATAATCCTTAGTTATGCATAAACAATACACAGATGAAATTTTCACCGGAGCATCAGGGTCCTTTTTGCGGAAGCGATTCATCTCGTATTCAGGTCATGTACATGAACTCAATTAAGGAGTCCGTAACTTACAACCGGATTACAATCAACGAAATGTTCTCTCTCTCTCTCTCTCTCTCACTCTCGTTTGTCGAGATGTGTGTGTGCACAGATGGACTTTCGATACGTAAAATGTGTGTGTGTGTCTGTAGTCACATCCCGAAAAGAGGCGATCCATCCGCCCACAAAGAAACACACGAAGGCTCCTGTGGTTCGTTATTATTTACGTGTGGTCACATACGAGTGTGTGAGCGTCACGGATGTGTGCCTTCGCACACAATGGAAGTGAAGAGAAAACTTTTTGGATTGAATAATTAATTGACAAAGACTTTTGGGCCTTTTTGCAAAAACACACACACACTCACGCATCCAACTGAGCCGAGGGCATTTTCGTTGTAAATTTTCGTTAAGTGACTCGGGGCGATGGCGGTGGTAGTGGCTTCACCTTAATGGATGGTCTTTCAGCCAGAACATTCGGTGTGGAAAACAGGATTCGGCTACGGAACAACATTTTGTGGCAGTCCTGTAAGGCAGGGATGAAGGCACCTTAACGGATAAAAAAATAAATAAAATTGCACAACCCACAGTTCATCGATTCGGTGGATCGGGACTTTAAAAAGTGACACAGCATGTGTTTTCTTCTTTGACCATCTAAGCAAAGCCGAAAACTCACTGCCACGATTTCATAAAAACTCAACCATAGCGACGAATGTTGCTAAAGTCTTCTTTACGAATATATTGGTCAAAATTAAGTTTAAAAAAACTATGGAAAGCGTTCTTATCGACGGTTCATTCTGACATTTTGAATTCCTTTAGTTCCAAGAAACTGGCTACAATAATATCCTTACTATAATGCTCTTTTGGTGCACACAATTCAATGAATGCGTGCAATGCGTTTGGTGAACGTGAAAAAGAATTACAAAAGTGCAGCTAGCGATGGATTAAGGCATGGGTAATAAATCTTGGCCTAAACGGTGCTTTGAGAATGAGAAAAATGACAGGAGTAAAATAGATGGAAAACATAAATAGATCCTTATCGGTTCCTGGAGGCAATATGACCCACTTTTGAACTTCAAGTGGAGATTACTATGCTATTATTTCGTTACATCGAGCTAAGATTTTGGCTCAAGATAAAAATCGTATAAATAGTATGTTTATGAAATCTATATTCACAAGAGATACCACTAGTAAGCTGTACAAAAAAATCCCCAATAGGTTCTTGTGGTTCATATTGACCCACTATCCTGTTGTGACATTTGGGAGAGTACGATAACTTTGGCGGCAAAAATGTATTATAGGCTTTTGGTAAGGGGGGTAAAAAAACAAGCATTTTTTACTATTTACTATTTTTTATCTCATCCCGTTTATTAGCTAGAGGCAATTTAAGAAAAATCTTTAAAAGAAATTATTAAAAAACAACGACAACACTTACAATAGAGTACTAAACCAGTTTTAAAAGCCAGAAACTTGTTCTTGGATTCTACATTCACATTTTTTTTATTGTGTTAATAGTTTTTGAAAAAAAAACTTGGAGAATTTTGATAAAAATAGAAAAGATTGTTTTTTCCAAAACTTTTTAATCTATAAATATTATAAAACAAAGTCGAAAAAAATGTTTGGGGAGTTTAATCTCAGGAACTACTGAACGGATTTGCATGCGGTTTTCACCAGTAGTATTGTTGGGTATCTATTATGGGTATGGACTATATTTTATAGATATTTTGGCACAACAAGTTAACGGTATATTGAAATATGTAAAAAAGTCAAGAACTGGCAAGTTTCTAAGGCGGGCGCTGTCTAAACAGTTAAAGATACGAAAAAATAATGTACTGGGAAATTGATCGTCTCAAAAAGTTCTAAAAAAAAGTCAGCGGTGGCATATGTCTATCTTTTAAGGTAGACTCACAATAATCATTTTTATGGTTCTGTAAAAATTCGAAAAGCCTATCCGCCCTGTAATTTCCACACTGCTTTGTCAAAAAATCTGAAAAAATTACAAAAAGTCGGCTTCCATGAGGAAATTAAAAAAAAACTAATTTCAGCATTCTAGCCCCAATACTTTTGGAGCTTTTGGCCAAAAACGATAAATCGTGAATATGCGAATTTTAAAAATCTAAAAACGCAGTTTTATAGATCGCGGAGCAAGCACTAAGAAATAATAGCTATAAAAATATCGATTAGTTGGTGAAATCCGAGAAATCGCTGATTAAACGATTTTTTTAATCTATAAAATTTTGGCTGAAATCGATGCGAGTCTCAGTGGTGTTTTCCATGTTCATTTCAACCCCTATTTGCTCAACTCAAATTTGCACACAGCTGGCATGACTATGATCGCGCGGAAACGGTGTTGTACGGATAGAGGCATATGAGATGTGAATATGTATGTGTATAGGTTTACATAAATATACACATTAGAAATACAGGCAGCGATGAAAGAACGTGGTATTTTTTGTTGGAATATGATAGCCAATGGGAAAATAACATATCTGATGCGTGTTCTGTTCTACAGGAAAATAACAAGGACACTTATTTACTTTGATAATTTCGTTGTGTAAACTTACTGAACCTTTGTTGCCGTGGCAAAATCACCGCAAAATATGATTGAAGATATGTTGTACCGCAGACAACAACAACTGTCATCCGATTATGGGAACATTGATCAAAGTACATACAGTCGAATCATTCTAAGTCGATTCTAATCGAATGATCATTACTGATTTATTGAAGTGATTCAAAACCAAAAATCGTTTTTGATTTAATTATGTTATTTGTCTACAATAACAAGTGGAATATTTTCTTTTTGAATGCTACTGGAGGCAGCGGAAAGACTGCTTTTGCTGTGGGATCGTCTGGAATTGAACCCAAACTTTTAGATGGCGGAGGAACTGCTAACTCTGCTTTTAAACTTGTGCCGATGTTTCAAGTGCTTGCAATGTTTCCAAGTAGAGTAATACTGGTAATACTGGGGGTTGGGAAGGTAAATTTCAGAAATATCTTTTGTCTTGGTGCCGAATATTTTAGAAATGATTGAGAAGGTATATTCGGATATTGCAAACTTATCTAATAATTCATTTGGTTTGAGGGAAGGGCTATTTTGTGGCAGACAAATAAGCAAGTCAATTAAGTTATTGATTCAATTCTTGCCAAATGTGATTCATCATCAAAAGTCTATTATTTAGTTGACCGCGCTTTAGATGTAGAAGAAGCGGTGCATTACCCCAAATTATTTCTAAATTCATTAACACTTTCTGGTATTCCATTACTGGAATACTAAAAAACTTTAGATATATAGTGCTGCCTGCGCGAAGCCAGGATGGGTTGCTTGTGTTATGATAAATTGACATTTTGTGGTCAACGCAAATTTCAATTCTGAATCAAAAAGCTCTTTTACTCAATTGCCTGTTGAGGCCAAATGAACAGCGGTTCGTAAAAGTTTTTCTGAGTGGTATCTTGGTACTGATGTCATTTCTACCTTTTACCCCAGAGCCGGAGTAGACGAATTTTTTGAAGAAGAAATTTAGATGAAGACTTTATTTGGTCGACCTTGGTCAAGCGCATTGGATTCCAAATATTGAGCAACGGAAAAGAAATCAAATGCCATCAACATCAATCCCAGAACAGTTTGAGCATCTGCCCAATATGGAATCATTGACGTTGATCAATCATCAACCATCTAGCTCCACCTACGACTTCACATCATCGTCCACATCAGCTTAAAAGTGTATATGAAATACAACTGAAAAAACATTTCTAACAAATATCTGTATTTAAAAATTTCTTAGTACGTTGTTTATGTTCGGGGTTATTTTTAGGAGTCTAGAAGAAGCGTTGAAGGAACCACTGCCAAATTACACTGGAATTTGAGATCACTTCTTATGCGGCAACCACAACTCCCAAAATGGTTTATCTATACTTTCTCTAGATCGTATCCTATTTATTGTACTTAACCAACAACAAATCGTTAAGAAACTCCTGATTCACGATAACTGTAACCCCCGTTTCAGGGAAAAAAAAAAAAGAATACAGATGTATCGGCAGTGCGGGATTTGAGAAATTTAGAAAAAGAGTAGTTTGAACACCTGTGTTCTTTTTATCATTCGATGCATCTACTCGTAAGTTGTAGTCAAAGCAAAGTTATTTCAACTCCTTTTCTTCAGAAAAACAAAAAGTATAATATATGGAATGGCGGAATGAAAAATTAAGCAAAAAAGGCAGTTCGAACAACTGCGCTATTTTTGTGATGCGTTCCATGCACTTCAAAATTGAGACCAAACTTAATGCATCTAGACAAAAAAAATTCTGTTGACCATAACTCTTGGTTGAATATTCATTTTAGATAAGATCTTGAAAACAATGCCCTCAAAGTGTCGGTGCTAATTTTCATTAAATTTTAAATATGTTTTAAGGTTTTCTCAATCCACGAATGAACTCTGATTACTTATAAGTTCCTTATTCTTATCATTCAATCACTTGGCAAGTAGCTAGAAGTCTTTAACGTGTGCCATTTTCTGCTTAGCAAAGACTTTGGGTGGGCGCCGTGGCTTAATCGTTAGTGCGTCGGACTGTTAAGCGAGAGTACCCGGCTTCGAATACAGCCCGGGGAAAAAAACACCACAAACAATTTTCACGGCCCCACCTCCAGCGAACGACTGACAATCCTCCTGGAGTACTTTCGTTACGGAAAGCTATCGCAATTCGCCGTTCGGAACCAGCAATAAACTGTAGGTCCCCTTCACATGTGTCAAATTATAACGCGCACAACACAGTGGAGGCGCGAAAAGCTAGGCTCTGGCCCTTCGCGGGCTGTAACGCCCGATGATGATGAAAGACTTCGGGAAAGTTGGGTAGCAGGGTACATCGAAAACTTGACAGAGAGCTCGTAACCGACACCGCGCTTTTACTTATATTACAATGCTTCTAAGACTAAAACTAGTACGGATCTTGACCAAAATTCTCCAAAACTCAAATCTGTCAAACTGCCGCAACAACGAGAGTTGTAGAGTTGGAAGTTTGACAACATGTTCTTCTTCTTTTCTTGAGCTGTCCTTTACTCTGTTCCTACTATTCTGTTAGTAAAAGAAACTAAACTAAACTAAGCTAGGAGAAGTTAACTGCGTGAAGCCCGGGTCCACCTCGGACTGCAGCGCGACCGGATAAAAAACTAACCTAATACGCATCGCAGCTTTTATACAGTCGAATCCCTCTGAGACGAATTTTCACGGGATATCAAAATTAGTTCGAGTTAGATGGGAATTCGACTTGGAGGGAGCTTGAGTTAGAGGGAGTCGACTATATTCCATTTAATAGGTTGACAAGTCTTACCGTTGATACCGACAGATAACCGCGTTATGTCATGAAGCCAATGAACTAAAAGTAATAAAAAACACACTCCGTGTGTAATCCACGTGGTCAAGAAACTAAAAAAAAAAAAAAACAATCGTGTCCACCTCTTAGCTTCGACGTCCTCCTCCAACACATGGAAACTTCAAACTTAAGCACCTCGATTCCTTAGTAAGCCTCACGAACACACACGGCACACTATGACACCGACATCCTGTGCGTCTGTCTAGCACTCAAGTAACATAAATCCATTGTTGGTCTTACCCGTGAACCAGCGCTGAACAAGGATAATATTTGACGAATGATGTTATGACATGTGAGTAAAGTTTAATCCTCCAGACCTACCCACTCCACCCACTAGCATCCACCAATCCCCTCCTCACCCCACAGGTTTACGAAAAGGCTTTTAACACGAAAATCTCATGTAATATTTTAGCCTGTGGGTAAGCGCTTACTTAATAGCACAGCCGAGAGTCCTTTTTGTCATTAAGTATGCATGGAAACGAACAAACACACCCACCCGACCCGCCAAGTGTTAAAATTTAAATTAAGCCTGAAACGGCGAATAAATCACAATTTATGACGTGTGACAAGTTATTTTGCATATCGTGTGCCCAAAGTGCAATTTCCGACGCGAGACGCACCGCCACAAAGCTAATCCTTTCGATTTGCATATCCTGTGTCAATAATCCGTCGCCTCATAAAAACAAACAAGCGACATGCGGCTTCGAAATCGAAATATTTAAAATCCTCTCCGGGAGGATAAACAAAACCGATGCCGTTACAATCAGTCCTGAAAAATCTCGTAAATTAGCTTAGCCCCTCAGACGTGACGGCGTTTGTTTGCCCATGACATGACAGGAGCAATCAACTTCACTCGAAGAGAGAGAGTAAACAGTCGGCGAAGGACGATAGCTGACAAGTCCTCGGGGAATATCCTTTCTGATTAGATAGATGGTGGTGGCGTGATGTGTGTGAAAGATGCGTTGCCGCGTCCTTTCTGCAAGGACGTCACCGATGAAAGCAAAATGAAAAGCGCGTCTTTGAAGCCGTGGCTATTCAATTACAAACTTTTTACACAACAATGTAACATGTCCTGCGGTGTGTATGTGTGTGTCTTTTACACAACCCGACAAAGGAACACTCGTGTGCATTTCATGAATGAAGAGACGGAATCCTTGTCGTCGTTACATGTCTGCCGAATGAATTCACAGAAACTGAATGTAAGCAGCTTCATGGAAACACGAATGCCGGTGCCGGTGTAACAGAAGTTCCTTTTTCAAAGGATTCGGTTTATGAATTCGCCGGAATGGAGGCTTAGTGTTTGGCGGACAAAAACAAAACGAGAAAAAATTAGAAACTAGGTAAATAGGACTCGAGATGACGTGTGGTAGTGAATAGCCGCGAGATGAAGACTCTTTGAGGTGCTTGTGTAGTGTATTCAGGATTGGGACAAAGGACGTGGAGAAGAAGCTGGAAAATGTTTATCTTTGATGAAAAAAGAGACCTAATGATGAAAGTTGTAGGTTGTGTCTGGCGTTCCGACTGAGAGGTCTTTCAAGAGACTCAACATTGAAGGACAGGTAGTTTGGGGAACAAAAGATGGCTCCTTCTTTAGTCCTGACACTCAAAAGACAAAAGAAACTGTCGTAGATCCTCAAAATAGAAGTTATCTTTAAAATAGAAGCAAGTCCTAAGCTTGTAAATTGTAAAATAGGATTCTAGTTGTTTTTAAGACATTGCAAATCGAAAGAAAGATGCAAGCCTGCAAGCTTCTAAATAGTAGAACAGGCTTCAAGCTATTTTTAAGACGTTGCTAATCGAAAGATAGATGCAAGTCTGCAAGCTTCTAAATAGTAGAACAGGCTTTAAGCTGTTTTTAAGACGTTTCTAATCGAAAGGAGTACCAAAAAACTTTAAAATAGAAGCCAGAAGCCAGAAACGCAAGCTCGCAAGCCGTAAAAGGTTTCAAGGTGCTTAAAATCGTCTAATCGAAAGGATAAGCCAATCTTCAAAAATTAAGAACGACTTTCTCTTTGACCGATATTAAGGCGGCCAAAAAAAAAAAGCAACTGAAACAAAAACTTTTAGTAAATAACCATTTGAAAACCAGATGCTAGCTTACAAATTGCGCTTAAATTGTTGTCAGGTAGAGCATGGAATCTAAAGTTCTGACAGAAACACGAATTTAGGTCAAAAAAGGTAAATAAGGCATCGTCCACTAGAGGAAACTCTGCCTCGTTTTTTTTTATTTACCAAAAGAATTATGTCTGTGGTTACAAATGCTCCAAAAAAAAAACTGGAATCCCACAAGATTACCTACGGGTACCAGTACTGGTTGACCTACAATTTCTCACTCTGTTCCAAATTTCAGAAAAGAAAAGGTTTTCTTTAGGAATTTGACTTCATGAAAGCAGTTTTTTTATGAGTCTATACGCCACGAGGCTTCCTTGATGAAAGCAAAGGCATGTGAAACCAAGAAAACCTCCAAACAGAGAGACTTCCGACAAAAACTTTCCACCGCCCGACCTACTCACCCACAATTCTGTTACGAATTAACCTCACTGAATTCCCCCATGGAAAGTTTAAAGAAACACCAGAAAAAAAAAGAAAACTTAACGCCTCAAAACTTTCTTAACTTATCACACCGCAAAGGCGTGTGTATCCTCGGAAGACGAATTTAAATGAAAACATTTCCTAAACGTTATCTCGTGAAGTTTTTCGACTGCACGGCCCTCGAAGGCATGAAACTTCCTTTTGCTGAGAAAAAGGAAAGCAAAAAAAAACATTCCATTCCCCCAACCTCACAAATGACAGTTCCCAACCCAACCTCTCCATTCAATGAGACATCTCTGGGAAAAAAAAATGTTTTCTTCTCTTTACGATTTCTTCGAAAATTAGTTTCATTGGAAAAGAAGATGGAAACACATCCTTGCAAAAATCAGAACAATAACAGAAGGATCTCTGTACTCAGATTCGCGCGTGCTGATAAAAGCCAAAAATAGAGCGAAACTAAGGGAACCATCCCCACAGAGATGATGGAGACAGGAAGAAGATAAAGAATTTTGCCTTTGTTCTTAGCCACCCCCCCAAAAAAAAGGACTCAAAATAAGTGATGACAGCACATATGAGAGCACATCCTCAGTTTGTTCATCCAATTTATATGTGCATGTGGATAAGACAAAAAAAAAAAACAAAACGATAGAAATCTTACTCCCAACCCAGCACTCACAAAACATCCTTTCACAGGACACAGAGGACGCGATGGAAGTCCCAACTAAAACATTTCGCAACAATTTAAGTTGTTTTTCGGTATTTCAGTGACGACAACGATGACGGCGGGCGGGGAGTAATAAAATGTGTCGCATCGACGAAAGGACAAACAACTCTCTCTCGCATACGACGAAATGATCCATCCAACTATAACGGTAAAATTTACTTGAATCCTTTTAGTCTAAAGACAGAGACACATCTTTTTTTTTTTTTCGACGTATGCATGTTGTATTGTCGTGTTCATCCACAACTATGTAACGATGCCGATAAAAAGGGAGGCAGAATCCTTTACACACCAACACACCCACCCACCGAAGGAACCCCTTCAAAATTCGATTCGAAACTTTGTGGCACGTCGAACGTGTGCGTTGTTCTTTTCTTTGTCCCAAGCACAGTTGTCATGGGATCTTGAGAAATCGAAAACATCTTTTACGCGGCTGCCAGCTTCAGAGGATAAGCGGAAGGGTCCTTTTGACGCGCGAAACAATTAGAAGATTTGAAGCGGTACTTTGAGAGGTTTTATGTGACGATGACAGGGCGATGGAGTTTTTCAGTTGACGAAAAGCTGCTTTTAAAAGTTGCGCCTTTTTGTGATGCTGTGAAGATTACTTTGGTCCTTTAATGAAGGATCTTCGATGGTGATGGCTTTTGTCAAAATAACTCCGAGAAAGCAAAGACTGAGACTTTATAAACTGAAAGAGAAGCACACCATTTGACGGAAGAGGCCGAGGAGGCAGTGAACTTTCGAGATTTTAAATTACCTTTTAAGTTTTTGGAGGTGTATTGAAGTTACTTTTTGGCCGACTAAACTTCTGATTTTGAATGCTCAATTCTGCACGTTGGTCTTTCGACGTTTGGTTTTTGATACTGAAGCTCTCATAAATAATTTAATAAAATTTTAGTCTATGAAGGGCCTGAGGTAAAAGACAGGTTTATGAAGAAATTCCATATTTCATTTGACAGCAGGTCTTGACGCTTTGAGTAATCGTTCATTCTTTAGCCTTTACAATTTAATTGCAACGATATCCAGAAAGATTTTGTACGTTCATTTATGAGAACCAATTACGTTTTTTAGTAGCAAAAGAGAAGGAAATAATTATGGAAATCGTTTCACGGGTACTTTTAAGTTGCATTCATAAAGATGTCCACCAACGAGACACTACTTATTTCATCGACTTTCAACTTGATTAAGACACCCACCTGTTCACTGATGATAAAGTGCACTTGATTCACTAGATTTCCATCTATGTCGTGTCTCCCCAAATCATCACAAACTGGATTTTGCAAATCTAAATTCGATCACCTCTGAATCATCATCACAGACTGAGAGAGGGGGGATGTAATTGCAAATTTCCACCCTAAACCCCACATCCCCTTCGGCTGAAGCAGAGCATTCAAAATATTATCTTTCCATTTTCCTATAATTGAAAATACCGACGTATACATATCTCTACCTCAGTCAGGACTAGAACTAGAAAAACAACAAAAAACGAAGAAAAACAAAAACAGCAGAGAAAAAAAAAAAAAGAAGAAAAACGGGTGAATAGCAATGCGATTTTTCACAATCCTACGTCACACTCAATCCGCAGGTAACGTCAAAAGAAAATGAATTTCCATTTCTGCAGGGTTCGTTCTTCCTCTCTCTCTGCGTTCAGGATACTCGTGTTTACACAACGCAATTGCTGAGAAGAAAATTGTCCGTGCGCTTGTGATGAAATGAAAATTGAATTTGCAACGAAAGCAGATATATCCTTCGAACAAAATTAACAGATATCCAGGATGAGCTTTCCCATTTTTTTCTAATCGACTCTCAAACGAAGACCAGACAAAGATTGGGGAAGGAAGAAAAATACACATCCGCCTGCCTTAACGGAAATGTTGAAAGTCAGTCATCTTGAAAACATGTCCCTGGATACAGTTAAATAAAATATAACGGCAGTAATCATAAAAATCATCTCCAGAGAGAGTCCTTGCTCAATGAGACATATTCGTCAAATTGGAATGCAGTGATTCGCAATTCGATGAGCAAAGGACGATCTCCTTGTCTCCCATGAAATTCCAATTGCAATATGTTTTCCCAAACACACACACACACACGCGGTACATATCCTTTTTCGGAAAATTATTTCATGTGGCACTCAGAATATCAATTCTCTGGCCAACCAGGAGACGAGAGAGAGCAGCCCTCGATTGGATAAACAAAGAAATGATTCATCATGAATTTTTATGAATTGTCCTTAGTGTCTTCATAAAAGCGGCATAACAGCACACAGAGCAACGTTCGGAAATGTTGTGTTCTTATTGCAAGGACATAAATACACAACTTGTACTCATTCTGTGCACCGTCTCGTGTCCTTCCTTATCAATGAGCAACCAATCACACAGACATTCAAGGGCTTAGCGAGGGGTGAAAGTGGTGTGTGCCGAGTGGGGTTCCTGTGCATAAAATTTGCGTAAAATTTCTCACAGCGCACTTTTATCAGACCAGTAAACCGTAATATTCAGATCCGGTAATTGAGATAACCGTTGATTATTAACATCAAGCGCTGTATTCTGTGTCCTGAGTGTCCCCTTTGTCGTCCCCCCAACTCCTACCAACGATGGAAAAGCAAAAAAGAAACGAAAGGTTCCATTTTCATTGTTTTATGGATGAACGGTGGTGGTTAACCCAATAATATCCTGATGAAATGGAACAGGACACTTGTTTGGAGGAGAAATAACAACAAAATAAAAGAGGACAGGGGGATGGACAACATTACGACCGTTATTATTGGCGTTTATGAGCCCTTATGAGATTGCTGCCAGCACCAACGGTGCCATTGTCCACCCTACTTCTGTGCGGTGATTTTATTTGGATAGCGGTAATTTAATTGGTTTGACATTTTAAGTAAGGAAATACCATCACACACATCGCTTTAAGCTGAACGTGAGTGGATGTAATCGATTGAAATTCGATTTTTAATTGAAAAAATGTGGGAGGACTGTGAAAGGTTTTTTTTTTTTTCAGGGTGGTTGGAGTGGTTTGGAACGAGTTTGCAGTAGGAACGAGGGTCCTGAGCTTGTGAGAGGACATCGAAATGGGCAATTGACATCTCTGTCACAGGGTGACTTTTCCCCAAGCGCTCGGTCAATCTATCTGACTGGATTTTGAGTTTCTCAAGAGAACGTGGAGGTCTAGAAACGCCAATTTGGGCGGCTTTCGACGGTTCCACTTTATTGATTTACTCTCCATCCCCAGTTAACCTTAACAGGCAGTAGATGTTGACCAGAGATGTTCATTTGGTAAATGACAGGAATTTCATGGCTCCGAACCTCTTCATTCTCATTTAGACCTTCTCTTAACACAGACATTTCGCTCAAATTAGGGGCAGATGTGAAAGGACCGAGAGAGGCCGCTTTGTTGATTGCAAAAAGTTTAGCCTAAAAAGCTGTTTCAGAATTGAAACGAGACGCAGTAGAAGCAACATGCACTGGAACTGATCACCACGATTCATTCCACTATCTTGCAGATCGTTTACTAAAGATAGACAGTCTAAAGGTCCTTGTAGTGTTCCTGTGCTTCACATGAAAGGCTATAGAAAGCCATCAGTCTTGAGGACTATAGGCTATCAGGCGCTCTCTTGTGCATGCTCAAAGCCATTGTTTGCAGAACAGCACCTACGACTCTCTGCCAACCATTTCTCAGGCTTTCCGAAAAAAATACGTAGAAAAAAAAAATCTGGAGAATTAAAAAGTCGGTAGGCTTTGGAAGTTAAGGGTACAGTACGATAACTTTGACACCAACAAATTATTTTAAGCTTTTTTAGAGGGGTCAAAAACAAGCATTTTTTTACTACGGGAGATTTTCAATTTTCGCAAAAACTAGAAAACATTAAGTATTCGGTTTTTTTTTTGTACGATTCAGAATTAAAATACGCATCGACCTTAAAAAGCCAATTAACTTAATCTACATTTCAATTTTGGAAAAACAAAATTTGTTTTATTTTATTTTATAAATTTTATTTTATTTAAACATTTTTTTTTTTTTCAAAATTTTCAGTTTACATGCGAATTTTTTAAGAACAATTAACACAATAAAACAAATTGAAAAGTACGAAGAACTAGTTTCTGACTTTCAAAACTGGTATTGTACTTCAATGTAAGTGTTGCCGTTGTAGTAATTAAAAAACAATAATTTCATGTTGAGAGTTAATTTTTTTTTTCTAAATTGCATCGAGATGGACACAAACTAAAACTAAACTAAATGAAATGAAGGATGCTTACGATAACTAACTGCCGGGCTAAGTAAAAGAACTAAATGCAACTTCAAAAATCGATCCTTCAATAACAATTTAAAAATAAAAATGGTTAACTAACAACGGTAAAAAAAACACGAGCACTGATAAGGCGCATAACTTGTTTTATCAAGTGCAAGCCGGAAAAGAGTTCGACATTCATTCGACAGTAATCATCCATCATGGCGATTCTGTTCACTTGATGGCGAGAGTTATGAAGCGTTAGATGCAACACTAACAGCAATTAGACAAAAGCAAGAAACTGTTAATAACTGCGAATTTTTTTCAATAAAATTAAAAAATTAAATTCAATAAAATAGAATTTTTAAAGTGCTGCTGTTGAACTTTATTTTGTACAATTGCGAGCAGCACCGATAGCTCCACTGTATTCAAGAGGATGCTTCGATTGAAGCTGGCTTCCAAGTATGTCGTAAAATGCTGCCCAAAGTGCTTTTAAGCTAATCAGAGCTCAAAGAGACCGCCTGGCGTCTGATCTGAGTGTAAACATTCAGAGGATATACTCGTAGGTGTCTGCAAAAACGACGTCATGTTCTCAACATCAACTGTGTCAGAACGAAAGACTAAAGAGCAGCACCCCCCATACGAAATCCCATCCACTACCAAACACTGCTTCCCGAGAATTTCTTTCCAGAACTCCGTCGAGCTCTACGCCTCTCACAGGATGCCGCCGATAAATACCAAAAGCGGCTTCTCAACCACAGACGATGTCGAATTCCGTAAAATAAACCACATCCATTGATCCAAAAATACCCAGCGGCGTTTCCAGCAAACACAAAAATAGCCGGCATTTCTTACGAAAAACTCCACAACTAACGAAAGTAAACCATCCACCCCTCACCCAATCGACCAATCGACCATCATCGCTTCTGAGAATCCCACCCGCAAACAAAAAAAGAAAAAAACCAGAGCAACTTCATTCTGTTCAATTGAAAAAAACTTTTAATAAATTTATTTTCAGCGGAAACTTTTCACCAAAAAAAAAATCCCAAATGCCAACACATCAAAGGGAAACCTTGTAGACACTTAAGCCCCTCCAATAGACACACATTCCCCAAGAGTTTTCCTTCCGATGAATTAAAACAAAACAAAAGTCCAAATCAGCCGCCTAAGCGCGTACCTTTCACCCCTCTGGAATGACCGGAAAAAAACCATTGCTCTCCCCTTCGAAACAACGCAAAGTATGCTAAATTAAACGGACCAGGATTCTCCAACTGCCATCCAAATCGACCAAACACAGAAAGAACATCAAAAAAATGAAACACAACTCACACACACACACAGGGACAGAGAGCAACAACAGAAAAAAAGGTATGAAGACATTTTTCACATTTTGACCTTTAAAATGTGGAATTTCCCTGGCTCTCGTTGTAAAGCCTAAAAAGCGATTTCCCAGGACCCTCAGACGGAAGATGTGACGTAAAACAGCACAAGGACACAACACACAGCAACACAAAAAAAAAAACGAGAGAAAAAAAAAACCCCAACGAAGGACGAACGGAAAATATTTGGAATTTGTACCCTCCTCCTGGCACAGGAGGAATTTTCACAAAGCCCATGTGAATGTGGATTTGTTTTCTCACTGCCTCCGAGAAGGCCACCCTCTGTTGTTCGTAATTTTTTTTTTTGTTCTGTGGGCCGAAACAAAAGGACCTGACAGGTTCGAGGTCTTTTGTGATCTTGCCAAAAAAGGAAAAGAAGAAAATGGCTTTGTTTAAGGATAACCCGTTTATCTCTCGTCCGAAATCTCTTTAAGGACCTTCAGCTGGCTGACGTTCCTCCTCAGCTAATCAGTTAATGACATCCTTCTCCTCCCTCTTGGCCCAATTAACAATCTCAGCCAGAAATGTCCTTTACGAACTGCAGCACAAGGATAACGCAACGCAACGTCCTGTGATTGCAAAGCACGCAACACAGATGAAAATTGATATAAATCACAAACTTTACACCACCTCCTAACACAGATACTCTTCCGGGAGGGTGGGATATCCTTCGGTCCCGTCACCAGGACGATGTCGCCAAAGACGAGAAAGAGGAAGGGACAATTCATCATCTTGCACGGCAGCAGTGAAAACTTTCGCTTGCATCAATTACTTAGGGAAACTTTTGCGCAAACTTCCTTCTGGGGGAAGGATATTTTTTTTTTTTCTTTTTTTTTGGCAGGACAGAGTGAGGGGAAGTCTTCAACGAAAATTAGTTCACCAAGAGAATTCATCAGGATTCTGAAGGATGAAATTCATATTTTCTCTCCTTGCTGACAACGATGGAAAAAGCAATTAAATTCTTCGTCCTTCCTCGGGTCCGTCCGAACGTCGAACAGCCGGCGCAAGGAGGCAGCCACGCTGGTCCTCTTCTATTGTGTCCTAGATCCCTGTGTCTTTGGTCTTTGTAAATTTTCAAAACCGAGTTACCTGATGCCAGGTCCTAGAAAGCGAACAGAAGCTCACATAAAAATGTTTCATGCGTCAAGTTTTAATGAAGATTCCTTTGGACTGAAGAGCGTGGTCCTGTTTAAGGGAGAGGACAGCGTTGATTTCTTCGTTGTTGTTGTTTTAACTTTTGTGTCGTCATCTTTCGTTACTCTCTCACAAGGATCTGTTCCGGGTCCGGTTCCCTACATGACTCTCTCTTTCTCTTTTTCTGTGTGTGTGTGTGCGAAGGATATTTTTTTTTTTGCTTACACAGTGAATATTATTGAGGTAACCGTCTGGAATCAATTTGAAATTTTAATTAAAAAGTTTCGTGATATTCTTTCGTTGGTCCTTTTTTTTTTGTTTTTTGTGCGAAGAGGTTTTCTTTTCTTTTGTGTTATATATTTTTTTTTTTGTAGAAAGGACAACGAAATAACAATCAGTTGGTTTCTGGATAAACGCGCGCGAGAGGGAAATTGTTATTAATTTTTTTTCGTCCTTACCCGATATACAGTTTCTTTCCTTGTGTTGGAATTTATCTCTCTCTTGATTTTTTTTTTTTTTTCTGTGCGAGGATTTTTAAGGAGTTGCTTGGAGAGCACACACAAAAAAAAAGGAAACTTGGTGTCTGGTTGATGATGGAGAAGACTTACCTGAAAATAGAAGAGAGAAAAAAAAAGTATGAGTTTGATGAGAGCGTGAAGATAGGATGCGTTTAATTGCTAATTGAATATTGATGAGGGGTCATTCATGAGACAGAGGAGGTGGTCAACAAGTGGGGCTGAGTGGCAGAGTCCAAGGCCCTGCAACTGAAGGAGATATAACGATGATGATTATGGAACCCTCTCCAGACGACGGATGACAGAGGTCGATAAGAGCCTACTGGATGGACATTCGCCGCAAGGACATTTCAGATCGTAATCTACCGTGCCATTTAATGCGACTGTGAAGTGGCTGAAATAAGTAGAATCGAGTTAAATCACATCACCCCAACGTCTTGTGGTCGAGGTCCGGTGGATTTAAGGCAACATTTGTTCTGATACGGCGATCTATTCCCCCCTTTTTGCAGCCTAAGGCGGACTTGTGAACGGTGATGAAACAAGGCCATGACTGACCAGGATATAACGATGTTAAAAGTTTGTTTTCACTATTATTTTAAATCAGAAAACAAGTTTATGGATTATGCTTTATGGCGCAGAATTTGTTAATCTCTGAGTCCAGCAAAGGCATGTGATAAGCTGAGTCAGCTTCAGCGATTGAGGATTCTACAAAACTAACTCAGTTACGACTGCTTTCACAACTTATCATAAGTGATTCGTAGACATTTTCTCAACATCAAGGGAGACTTAACGTAGCCCCAAAAAAATAGTCTAGAGGCGTTAAATTGCATGAACGAGGCGGCCAATCGACTGGTCCATTTCTTGAGATAACACGCTCATTAAACTTACTCTTCAACCAATCGATTGTAACGTATGGTATGTGGCTTGGGGCACCGTCTTGTTGAAACCACTTGTCGTCCAAGTCCATATCTTCCAGTCCGAACAAAAAAATAAAATCGGTAATCATAGCGCGATAACGCTGGCTATTCACAGTAACGTGACGCTCGTTATCGTCGACGAAAAAATATGGCCGCCGGTATGCAAACCGCACTAAACGGTTATTTTTTGAGGATGAAGTGGTGATTCATGAAGCATATGTGGATTTTCACCCAACCAATAACGCAGATTTTGCTTATTAACGAACCCATTGCGCCAATATGAGATGAAGATGATTTTTTGATGGAATACATCATCTTGGCGCATCTTCTCCAGAGACCAATCCGAGAACGTACGTCGCTTCAAATGGTCCATCAATTTCAATTCAATTCTTGAGTCAGCTTGATCTGGACCAAGACCCTTACGCAAAACACGCCATAACGTGGTCTAAGCGATGCCCAATTCTTGAGGAATTGACTGATTTGGATCATTTGCTACAGACGCCTGAACGGCAGCGATATTTTCGACACTTCGATCAACCCGTTGACTCACTGACACGGCAATATCACACAACGAATATGTAGACTCAAATTTTGGCACTAAGCTTGCTATTGCCTGTCTACTAGGACGAGAATTCCGACTGAAAACTGGAGTTAACGCTCTTAAGTTGTTGCGGTCACCGACTCTGAATTTCGTTAGAAAATTTTTATAATTTACAGACGTTGCTCGTCCGTGTACTTTACCATGATGAAAACGTTGAGTTTACTGAATAAACTGACAACGACAGTTCGACGATTAGTGAAAGGGTACGTTCACAAATTTAATTCAAACTTGCCAAGTCCCTATTGGAAAATCCTTTACAATTATCTGCTTTTTATCTTCGGAGAGATTCATAAGAGCAGCTTCCACTGCAGAGAACGAGCTTCTTGCTTTTGGGAAAACGAACCATCGTAAGGTAATAATTATTGTATTGGGCGGCGTAACAGCCCGTTGAGAGCCAGAGCCTAGCTTTTTTTCAAGGTAATAATGAGACAAGCAAAAATCAGAAGCATAAAGCATTGTTGAGTTTTAAATTATTTTTTTATTTTTTAATGTTAATTAGTTTTTATGATTTTTGTTTCTTAGTCAGTTAATAGTATATGCTTTCAAATTGTTTTTAATTTTTTTTAGAAGCTGGTCTTAAAGAAAAAAGGCAAGCATTCCAAGTACTAGACCCATCGCAGTTTTCAAGTTGCAATCAGTCAAATTCTAGTTTTTGTTGAATTCGAAAAATGTATGCTTACGTTTCTTAAATACACTTTCAAATTATTTTTTCGCCTTGGTCAGCATTTTGGCATTTTTGTAAAATAAAACAGAGGTGCTATTTGCCTGCAGTATTCTGAAATTCTTTTCAAGGCCACTTCTATCGATTACGAGAAGCAATTTTTTTGCCTTCGTCCCTATATGTCCTTTTATGCTTCCCTTTTTCTTTGCATCATTGTCATTCCGAGACTATTTTCTCTAGTCTATTTCTTTCTTCTCCGAATTGGTTGAAATGTCCTTGAAAGACCGCTCGCGGCTTAAATAAATAACAACGAGGGAGCCACTGTGTCAAGAGATAAACAAAATGCCCACCGGCAAAAGGCGAATAATCCGCGCGTCTTCGCTTCGTGGACCCTCTCAACAACGGCACGTCTCGAGGGCTAATCCAAAATTTATCGCCAAAATTCTTGGGTGGCACAAGACCCAACTACCAAGTCAAGGACTCTCGTCTACATTTCCCCATTCCCAGTCAAAATGAAAGTGTTTATATCGATTCCCTTTTTATGACCGCCCACATTCGTCTGCTACCGCTCGAATGTCTTCCGGAAAACACATATTCCGCCATTTTCATGCACTACTTTTCAATTCTTGAGCATTACGCAAATTCCCATAAAGCCTACGATGCGATCCTGTGAAGCACACACACGAGTAAAAAAAAATGGAAGGATATGGTTGAGCGACGATATCCACTGCGAGGCCATAACCATAAAGGGTTCTGAAGGATGGGTCGGAAAAAAGGAGCACAGAATTTTTTCCATAACTTTCAAAAAAAAAAAAAAAAAAACAAACATCCCCCGATTTTGGGCACATGCCTCGAACGTGGATCCATTAGGTGTGCTCTTCTCTAATCAATTATGGAAACCAGGCTCGGGGCAAGGATACTTTCGCCTCCTTTCCCCCAAACTCACCCCATGGTTCCGTTGTGTACTTTGTTTGTTTGCAAATTGTCGTCAAACTCGAACAGAGAGAGAGGGAAATTTTTAAGAATTGCTAATAAGGTCGTTTCTTTGGAGTAAGTAACAGTTAGGGGAGGTGAAAAAAGGATGTTTTCTTTTATCGTCTCGTGTCATGGGCGCTTCACTTCCTTTCTTCCTTTAGTCACCTTTGTCTTAGCGCGCAACGGTGTGGTCATAAAAGTCTCGACTCAACAGAGAAACACAAATGTTTTTCTTTTTCGTCCTTTTTATGAATGTGGGGGTAGGGTAGAGGTGTCTCTGAGTCTCTCTGTGGAACAAAAGAGATCCTTCGCCTTCAATCCATTTCGATACATTATTAAATTTAGTCCTTGCTTCTGTGTGAAATTCCTTTCATTTCTTGTCGTCCTCCCTTGTTCGTTGTAGTGCGTGCGTGCCAAGGTTCTCCTCAAGGCCTGGATAATTTAAAACTTTCCATCTCTCTTTCTCTGTCTCTGTCTTGGTCTCTCCCTTTCGCTGCCTATAAAATAATAATGGCTCAATGGCTATGTTAAGGGTGTAGCTTAACACTCGAAGAGTCTCCTTCACCGTGTCTGTGTTTGTGTTTGAGCGATACAAAAGTCCTGGCGGCCATGCACGTTGTGCATTAGCAAGTACACATTCCCCCCTCAAATTCAGGAGTGCGAAATATTCGTCCTGCCCTGTTCCACACCGCTTACATCCCTACACAAACAGACTGGGATGTGTGCGGTATCAAAGGACGAATGAAAAAAAAACAACAACACAAAAAAAAAGGAAAAGTGCTTCTCGCGTTTATCGATTTTCCTTTCGTTACGCCGTGTCGTGGTGCGGCGGGGTTACGTCGTCGCTTGTGCCCTTTGCTGCCGCTGTGCTAGACGACTTTTTACTCCTTTTCCTTTCTTTTTTTTTGCTGCACTCTGCAACCCTCGAGCAAAGGTATCCTTGACAAGAAGGGATGCAGTTTTTTTGTTTTTTTGCTGTTTCTTGCATTGTCTGTCTGTCTGGATGGGGATGAGAGAGGACCGCTTGTGGATGTGACTTTCGAAGATGCGTCCGATTAGGATGCCATTTTGTTTTGCGTCTGTGTATCCTTTTACTGGATGGGGGGGAGGTTGCTTTTGACAGACGCAGACAGATTTGAGATTCGATTAGACGTGTTGAAAGAGAAGTGACTTGCCTCAAGGACGAAATTTCATTCTTTTTTTTTCGTTGTTGTTGTCAAACGTTAGACAACAGAGGGGCCGATGGGGAGAGTTTAATGCATTTTCGACTTTCAGTTTTAAGTTGCTTTCCGTTTCCTTTGAGGTGGTTGCTGTTGGGATGGAGGATGGGGGCTTAAGGGTCTTTGCTTTGATGACGATATTTTGTGTGAGAGGAGACCGCAGCAAAGGAATGGAAGTGGACATGGGTGCTTTAGAAGTTGAAGACTGATTTTGAAGTGGATGAGTTCAGAAGATGTGTCTGTTTTAGCAGGGATTGTACAGAGCCATGTTGCCATTAACTGGCTAACAATTGGAGAACGTGTCTATATGACACTGTCGGCGACGCATTCATCTGTCGTCTCTTTTAAGCAGAAGGTGCACTAGCACAGATTTGTAGGTATGAAACTAAACACCATACTAGTTACAGTAGCTTAAAGTAATAATAAAACCAGAAACGCTCAGAAAACGCTTAAAGGTTGAAGAAAATGTATAAATGCTGTATAACACCACAAACATTTTTCAAGACCCCACTTCCAGCGAACGATTGACAATCCTCCTGGAGTACTTCTCTCACGGAAAGCTTTCACAATTCGCCGTTCGGAACCGGCAATAAACTGTAGGTCCCCTTCACATGTGTCAAATTATAACGCGCAAAACACAGTGGAGGCGTGAAAAGCTAGGCTCTGTTACGCCACTAATGAATGAATAAATGCAGTTTAATCGATAATTAGAACCTCCCTAATTCAAAAACCTCTGTAAATAGAAGCACTTCACAGTCCCCTGAAAAAACTTCTGTAAACCGAAGAAAACTTGTGCAGTTTGGTTCTCTCGTTAATTCGAATTTATTTTTGTGCAAAACAACATGAAAACCTCATTCATTCTTTCATTCATCTTCTGTGACCGCATATTCCACTAACGATGTCGCGGAGGCAATGCACGAAGAGGAAATCTCCAGGCAACCCGATCCTCCGTCGTCGGCTCTAACTTACCAGGAAGCATGCCCAAGCGTAACCAGGTGAGGTTTTGGACCAACCATCTCCTAATTTTCAAAATGTGTTTGACATGAAAACCTCTATAATTCGAAAGTGATGGCTTGTTTACCTCTATAATTTGAAGTCAATTTCACTTTTTTTCTTCAACAACTGTTAGTTGAAATGCGTATGTGTCAAGAGTGAGCAATATTTTTTTCTCAAACCTCAGAAATTGGATGCGTTTTCCTAGTCCCATGAAACTCGAATTATCGAGGGTTTACTGTATAACTGTATTATAAAAGTTCATTGACACAAAAACCAAAAATATAATTCTAAACTTAAAACACATTTTTGCTTTTCCCATTTTACTTTGAACTACTAGTTCGATGTTAACTCATTTAATGTTTGACGTCTTTCAATTTGCTCTAGAGATTCAAGCAAAACTTATTGAAATTCATTTAAAAATCAAATGAATTCTGATTAAGAACTGGTGAATGCTTTATTGAGTACTATTTAATAAGTTTTGATCAATGGAGAATATTCTCTAGTTATTTGAATCGAGCTATCAAATAGAAATGCACTTCTCAAAAACAATACGAGCATTTTTCCACTGAAATTGATGTTCCAAACATAATAAATTGAATTCTTATTATTTCTGTTGAATTCATAGCCCATTGTATTTCTGCGAACTTCAGGTGACATAAAATGAATTCTAAGTATTAATAAAAGCGTCAAAATTAATTTGATGCTGACCAAAGACCTGAATTTCATTTCAGAGAGTTGAATTCATTGGAATTACAATGCAATAAATATTCATTGTTTATATTTTGGTTCTAAAAATGCAAGACAATTAGTTTTGTCAGCGTAGAGATATGTTTTGACAGGTTTTGATGCAATACAGAAATTGGTGGGAAAAAAATTCGAGCTGCTGGGACAAGTTAGTGTTGTGGAAAATAAAACTCGTGCACGTCGCTCAAGAGAGAGAATATTGCTGCTTTGGGTTACCAAAGTGTTGAAAGCAACCCAGGTTTGTCCATTCCTCGTCTTTCTTTGGATTTGAGCATTCCACAAATATTATTACACCGTATTTTGTATAAAGACTTGGTTCTTAGGGCTTATAAAGTTCTGTTAACACAAGAACTCAAGCCGATCGATTATCAACAACGTCGTATCTTTACGGATTGGGTTCTTGAAATGCCTGAAAATAATCCCGAATTTCATAGAATAATCATCTTGACTGATGAGGCCCATTTCCACCTCCGTGGCTACGTCAATAAGCAAAATTGTCGCATCGGGGTATCGGAAAACCCAGGATTTATTATTGAAAAGCCTCTCCATTCTCAACGTGTAACTGTTTGGTGCGGTTTATCGTCCAGCGAAATCATTGGACCTTAGTTTTTCGAAAAAGAAGTGGAGCAGCTGTTACGGTGAATGGATTGCACTATCGAGAGATGATTCATGATTTTGTATAGCCGGCATTGGATGGTATTGACCTGGACAACGTTTACTTTCAACAAGACGGCGATACGTTCCACACAAGCAACGAAACCATCGATCTTCTACGGGAAAATTTTCCAGACCGTATTATCTCTCGAAGGAGTGATCACAATTGACCTCCGAGATCTTGTGATTTTACACCTTGCGACTTCTTCCTTTGGGGCTACGTGAAAGATCAGGTCTACGCCAACAGCCCAGCCTCGATTCAAGACCTCAAAGATGGAATTCGTGAGGACATACAGCAGCCACTTCGCGATTTGGTGATGGGAAATTTCATGGTTCTGTAAGCGTAACCGAGACGGCCATTTGACTGATATTGTTTTCCATTATTAATGGCATACCTTCCTCTTTAAATTGAAATAAACATCCGATCATTTATCTCGAAAAATAACATTTTTCTTTGAATATCAAAATAACACCTCTTATTGGAAAAATCTGTATGAATCACAAATTAAAAATGCAGGAACTGCGTGTTATCAAAATTGATTTTGGCCAGCTTTCCACGTTTAACGCTTGGATCGCACTAGTTAGTTAGCTAGACACGATTTTTATTTAATTTTCATTTAATTTGTTTTTAACTTGGCCGATCCTAGTTCGAAGGCTAATTTCATAAGCAAATGTTTTCTAGATTAAGATCTTTGGTGGGTTCTATTGTAGTCTCGCTCTCTCGCTCTCTTTTCACTTTATTGCGAACCAGCTTTGCTGTTTACACTCCTAAGAAAAATTAGTATTTAAAAACTCTGCCGGGTTTTGGTCGACATTTTACTCATTGGAAAGTTTGAGCAAGTTCATTCGGTTGAAAATCCCATCAAACCGAAGGAAGTCGACAAGAAAACTCTACTCCTCGCACTTTAATTAAAGGAAACTCAGAAACATTTATCGAAAGCCTTTCCTCTCGGCTGACTCTTTCAAGTATTTCCCCACAAAAACACACGACTATTTTGTTGAAGAACTGAATTTCGCTCGCAGCCAACCTCTGCAGTAATTGGGTCGCCAAACCATCACTTCTGACACACGCCTCCGCAGAAGAAGGACCACTGCGCTGGAAGTTTTTCCATTTTTTTTTTCACTTTCGCTTAAGACTCTAACGCTATTGACATAGATGACCACCAACCAATCGAAAAAGTTGCTCCTCCAAAAAGAGAGGTTCTTGCCATCGCACGTTTGACACCAACGTTGTGCGCCACGAAAACCACTTGACACGTCTAAAGCGGCAGTCGTACATCGAACCAAAAACAAAATTTCTTTTACTTTTTTCCTATTTCATAAAAAAAAAAAAAAACAGAAAAATCCTCGAAGTCACATTCTCACATCCTTCACAAGTGTCCTTCGTCAGCGGTACCCACTCTCCGTGTGTGATTTTAACGGAGTAATGCCCTTTCCTCTCTCTCTCTCTATACCACTTACACCTTTCAACTCGAAAAAAAAACCAAAAAAGTCAAAGAATGAAAAAAAGCGGTAAAATCTCCTGACGGGGGTTTATGACCGACTGGCAAGGATTGAAAAGGAGCAAAACAATAACAAAAAAAAAAAAGAAACTGCCAACTGAAACGGTTTATTTATTGCTTGTGCATGTCAATTGACAATAAGACGATACTTCCACCCGCAGACACTCATCCCCCACCCACACGTCACATATGAGTATAACGGTTGTTATGTCATTTAACAAACGAGTGACTGAATGTATTTTGTTGGTGTTATGTCACTTGAGCGGGATGATGGGAGCTCTCGTATCATGATGAATCCCATTAGACGAAGGGTTCGCGTGTGACAGCGGTCGGGTGACTGTGGGTGGGCTTTAGCTATGGCTGTGCAAGGATAATAGAGTCACGATCGGGGGATATTTAAACTGTTAGTGGGTCTTATATGGTTTTATTAACCGTAACTAGTTTAGAGGGTAGAGGAGTTTTGAAATTCGTTGACGTTGCTTGGATTGGAGGAGTTGAGGAGGTTTGTGTGGCGCTTTTAAATGGAGTTGGGCGGAGATGTGTGTGTGTGTTGACCGAGATTTCAGGATATTGTATCCGGAAGTGGATGGAGGAGTATTTGATTTGAGTTCATCGCCGTCGGGGGGAGAGTCACTGGAGTCGTTCAAGTGGTGGAATGCGGTAGTCGACGATATCTCTAACATGAAATGAAGTGAGTCTTCATACGAGGACGAGGAGATTTGTTCGTTTGGGAGAGATTGGTCGTAGTGTGCCACAAGATGTCGGTTGGGCTTGCTACTTTTTTCACAGTCGACAGTAATTTGATGTTGAGTGGACTTTTATGCAGTGCGGTGTGCGGTCCAGAAATGTTTGAGGTCGGTGGAAGCATACTTTGAGGGGATCTAGAAAAAAAAAAGAAACCAAAGAACGACAGACGTGATAGGTGATCTTTTAATGAATCTTGCATGGATGAGGTGATTTAAACTCCAACAAAACTGATGGTGTGATTTGATGGAGTGTCTTCTTAACCAATTGGGCCTTATATGAGATCTGTTCAAAATATAAGGTGGATTTTCATTTTTCTCACAAAATCTTTATTAATTCATCATTTCTATTTGTTCCCCCTTAAAGTAGTCACCCTCAGATAAAACACACTTGTGCCAGCGTTTTTTCCAATCCTCGAAGCATTTCTGATATGCACTTTTTGGTATGCCCTTAAGCTCTCTCAGCGATTCAATTTTTATCTTCACAATCGTCTCAAAACGCCGTCCTTTCATGGGTCTCTTCTTCTTGGGAACAGGAAAAGGTCGTAGGGGGCCCGATTCGGTGAATACGGTGGCTGAGGCATGATTACGATGTTGTTTTTGGCCAAAAAATTATGAACAAGCAACAGTTGTTTTGGTCAAAATTCAGCAATTTTGGAACGAACTTCGCTGCCACACGCTTCATGCCCAAAATTTCTGAAAAACTTGCACGGCATGAGCCAACCGATATGCCGAGGCCGACATCTTCAGGAACTTCTCTAATAGTTATCCCACGATTCTCCATAACAATTTTCTTGATTTTCCCAACATTTTCGTCGGTTGTTGATGTGCTAGGGCGTTCCGGGCAACCGTCGTCATTGACATCTTCTCGACCTTCTTTTAAAAGCTTGTACAACTTGTAAACATTTTTTGGACTCAGAGTACATTCACCGTATGCCACTGTCAACATTTCAAGTGTTTTAAGGCACTTAATTCAATTTTTCACACAAAATTGAATGCAAATTCTTGGATCCATTTTTTTCAACAGCAGAAAATCGCCGAACACGCAAAACACGTCTAACTTTTATGCCTCTCACAATCAAAATAAATAAGCTATATAGCTGAAACTGTAAACATATTTTCGAGACGAGTGTACTAACATAACAAAATATAAAAATCGATAACCGAATGTACGTAGCCCGCGAAAATTCACCTTATTTTTTGAACAGCTTATATGGTTTGATCGTAAAACTTCTTGGGGTGACGAGATCTCTTACATTTGTTCCGAAACACACGAATTCTCAGTCAGTAAGTGATTATTATGTACAATAAACAGATCTTATCGAAAATATTCCAATTTGAAATTAATTAAAATTTGTTGGTCAAAAATCAGCGAAAGAGATTTTTAAGTTTTGGAGAAATACTCGATTGGCTCCGTCAAATTGAAGACCTTACATTCTATGTTTCTGTATTGACTGTTCTAATTTTGTAAATCAGCATCGACCAATGACACAATTTTTCAGTAACTAATACTTCGCTTTAAAAACTGAACTCTGCTTTTCTGCTGTTGTAAAGAAGTTCATTTGTCAATTATTTTATGTCTGTTTTTTTTTTTCAGTATTTTCTACAATTTTTTTTCTTCTCTCGATTCTTAAATACCCAAAGTCTGATGACACAGATTTAATAATACTTCGAAACTTATATTTTTAAATCACTTAAAAGTACCGCTTTACTAATCCGTAGCGGACGGTGTGAAGTGCAGAAATAGTGTTAAAAATACATTCTCTATTTTATATTATTCCGACATTTCATAAGAGTTTTGTTTTAAATTAACTTACTTACTTACTTATCAGGCATTTAACCCTTGGAGGGTCTGTGCCTGAGCCAAAGCCGCCTTCCAACGTTGACGGTCCCGGGCATGCTGCTTCCAGTCCGGAAGACCAAGCTGTCTTGCATCCGCGATCACTTGATCTCTGTACCGGAGGTTCGGTCTCCCCCTTCTCCGCGAACCAGGAGGCTCGGATTCGAAGACCCTTTTAGCTGGAGCGTTTGTGTCCATGCGCTCGATGTGGCCGAGCCACTGTAGTCGACGGATTTTTGCCTTCCGGACTATATCCACATCTTTGTACAGCTCATAAAGTTCGCGGTTATGTCTTCTCCTCCATTCGCCTTCCTCGCAGACTGGACCGAATATCCGCCGTAGAATTTTTCTTTCGAAGGAGCCAAGTATCAGCTCTGCAGTCCTGCTTATCGTCCAACTTTCGGCTCCATACAGTAGGACTGGCAGGATAAGGGTCTTGTAGAGCATGACCTTAGTTCTTCGAGTCAGGAGTTTTGACCCTAGCTGTTTGGACAAACCGAAGTAGCAGCGGTTGCCAAGGGTGATTCTACGACGGATCTCCACTACGATGTCATTCGTGGAGTTTACGTTCGCCCCGAGGTATATGAACTCCTTAACTACCTCGAAGTTATAGCTGTCGACTGTAACATTTTGTCCTAGGCGGTGGGCGACGGATTCTTTCTTCGTCGACAGCATATATTTGGTTTTCTCCTCATTTATCTTCAGACCAGTTCGTTTAGCCTGCTCTTCAATCGCGGTGAAAGCTTCCACGATGGCCCGCTGGGACCGAGCGATGATATCAATATCAATATCATCTGCGTAGCCCAGTTTTAAATTAACACATATTATTAATCAGGGTAAGGTAGTTTGACAGGCAATACTTATTAATTGTAAAGAATGTGTGTTTATAAAGGATTTTCCAATATGGAGTTGACAACGTCTTTAAAAAAAAAAAAACGCACAGCTTTTTAGATATTTCAAAAACAAATTTTATTATCAGCTTGAAGTACAATCAAAATATTTAGAAATGGAGCTCGACTTCGTTCATGTGGCGGGCACGTTTGCAGTGGTCGGTTGATTGCACCCAATTTCCGATGACTCGGCCACACATTTCGGCCGAAACGGCCGCTAATTCGTGTTCATGTTGGCTCTGAGCTCTTTCAACGTCGTCGGCTTGTTGGCATAAACCAGTAACTTAACGTAGCCCCAAAGAAAATAGTCTAGAGGAGTTGAATCGCATGAACGAAGCGGTCAATCTCTTCAATAAATCGATTGTAACGTGTGCTACGTGGCTGGGGGCACCATCGTGTTGAAACCACATGTCGTCCAAGTAAAGGGTGATTTTTTAGGTATTATCTTTTTGGCAACACTGGTTTAAACAGCTGACGCACGTTTCGTGTCTTGTTTCACTGTCAAACATCTTCAGTTTGGTCCATAATTTAACCATGAATCGTCTTACAAACGAACAACGCTTGCAAATTATTGAATTTAATTATCAAAATGCGTGCTCTGTTAAGAAAGTTCAGAAAGTTAAGAAAGTGTTCAGCGACGAAGCTCATTTTTGGCTCAATGGGTACGTAAATAAGCAGAATTGTCGATTTTAGAGTGAATATCAGCCAGAAGCATTGCAAGAGCTACCAATGCATCCAGAAAAAGTCACAGTTTGGTGCGGTTTATGGGCTGGTGGCATCATTGGACTGTACTTCTTCAAAGATGATGCGAATCGTAACGTAACTGTGAATGGTGAGCGCTACCGTGAGATGATATCCAACTTTTTTTTGCCCAAAATGCAAGAGCTTGACTTGCATGACATGTGGTTTCAACAAGACGGTGCCACATGCCACATGCCACACAGCACGCGCAACAATGGACTTATTGAGAGGCGAGTTCGGTGAACATTTTATTTCACGTTCGGGACCGGTCAATTGGCCGCCTAGATCGTGCGATTTAACGCCTTTGGACTATTTTTTGTGGGGCTATGTTAAAGCTCATGTCTATACAGACAAGCCCGCTTCAATTGACGCATTGGAAGACAACATTGAAGCATTTATTCGTGAGATACCGGCCGAAATGTTGGAAAGAGTATGCCAAAATTGGACTAAGCGGATGGACCATTTGAGGCGCAGTCAAGGTCAACATTTGCATGAAATAATCTTCAAACATTAAATTATATGGACCGTACTATCGATTCAAATAAAGATTTCATGCATTTTTCTGAATTTTATGTGTTTTTGTCTTTAAAACTTTCCTATCGCTTTTAAAAAATCACCCTTTACATATCTTCCAATTCGGGCCAAAAAAATCGGTAATCAATGCGCGATAACGCTGGGCATTCACAGCAACGTGACGATCGTTATCGTCGACGAAAATAATATAGCCGCCAGTATGCAAACCGCACCAAGCAGTTATTTTTAGTGGATGAAGTGGTGATTCACGAAGCACATGTGAATGTTCACCCGACCAACAACACAAATTTTGCTTTTTGACGAACCCAATGAGCTCCGTCACTGAAAATCAGGGCTCTCATCACGTAACTTTTCAGACGATCATCGTCAAGACGACTATCGTCAACGCTATCGTCAAAAGTTTACTTCACGTATCACTATCGCTATCGTCTCGTCTATCGTCACAGTTTGAGCGCTACTAAATGTTACATTCCTTATGTCAAAATAAAAACTGCTTGTCATCTTTCAATTTCCTTTTGTATTTTCAAGTCCAAGACCGAATTAAAAGTATAGGTAATGAGTGCTAAGGAGGTATAAGGCACTCCAGTTCATATAAAAATAACTTATAAGCTTGAATTAATTAAATTATTATCTATTTATAAGCATTTCATTTCCTCCCCACAACTGGCATTTACTTGAACAAGGACTCAAACCAAAGTTCTCCATGGTTTGGAAAGAAAATATGGGTTAGATATATGATTGCAGGTCGAATCTGAGAAATAAAAAAGGCATTTCTTGTATGAAAAACAATGTATAATGCAAAAAAAACATTAGCAAAACTATTTTTCTAGCATTAAATACAATATTTCATTTATTTAAGCCAACAATTTTACAATGTTTTTCACAATTTGCTCCAGGACGATAGTGAATTAGGTATCGTCAGAAAAGCATCGTCGAGACGATAGCAAATGACAGTTCTCTGCTTATGTGAAGTAGCAAAAACGATATCGTTTTTTTATGCTTACGTGAAGCACAGCTATCGTTCAAACGATATCGTCAGACGATAGTCGTGTTACGTGATGAGAGCCCAGTTTGCGATGAAGTTCATAATTTTGGCGCATCTTCTCCAGAGCCCAATCGGAGAACGTACGTTGCTTCCAATAGTCCATCGGCTTCAATTCTTGTGTCAGCTTAATCTTGTATGGCTGTAATACAAGATCCTTACGCAAAATACGCCATTATGTGGTCTGAGCGATGTCCAATTCTTGAGAACGCCGTGGAATTAACTGATTTGGATCGTTTGCTACGGACGCCTAAACGGCAGCGTTAATTTCGACACTTTGATCAATCCGTTGTGTTACGGACACGGCAACATCACACAACGAATATGTAGACTCAAATGTTTGCACTAAACTTGTTATTGCCTGTCTACTAGGGCGTGAGTTACAAACGAAAATTATAGTTAATGCTCTTAAAGGTGCGGCCACCGACTCCGAATTTTGTTTGAAATTTTTATAATTTACAGACGTTTTTCGTTCGTGTACTTTGCCATGAAAATGTTGAATTTACTGAATAAATTGATATTGACAGTCCGATGATTGGTGAAAGGGCGCGTTCACAAACTAAAAGAGTTGTCAAGTCAATATTCAAAAACCCTTTAGATGAAAGAAATTTGGTTTTTTAAAATGTATATTTTTGTTCTTTAAGAGTAGGTCTCAACTAAAAGTAAACCTTGATTGAAAACCTTAATTTTCGTGGAATAAAACAACTCAACTTCGTCTACGTATAAACGCTAAGCTTTATCGAAGTCGTAAGTTTTCCGAATGAGCTTAAATACACTCTACTAAAAAATTTAAAAAAGTATAGCTCACCTTTTCGTTTTTTAAGAGAGCCCACAGGCAAGGTTTAGCTTACATTTAGAGTTTACCTTGTTTCTAAAGACACATTTTCGGAGCATTTAATTCATTCTCCCCCTTTTTAACTGCGGCCACCTCTTAGTCCTCTCCACCACTCGGATTTGTAGCAAAAATTCCATAACTGCCCTTCTTCGCTCCTCATTAATTCTTCAACAAACAGCCTCTCCTCAATTGAGTACAATGAACTTTTCTTCAAAAACAAAAAAAAAAAAAAACGGACTGCACTCAAATTTCCCTCACATTTCGTCCTCGTCCACTCCCATGATTTTCCTAACACTGGTTCGCCTGATGCTCCGCTTCTCCTTTTGTTTTATAGTCTATTTGACTTCACCTGTGTTCATTATCCTTTTGTGTATGCACTCGTTAAAATTGCACTGAAAATCAAGTACGAGAAAACCCCTAACAACGTCTGTGTGTACAGTGTGTCCACCCCACCCCGCATGTGATTCGTTTGAGTTATCAAAAATTGTATAGCACTTTGGCATCACCTTCACGTCCTTCCACCCCATCATCGTCATCGTCGTCGGCTGTTCTCCTCTCTCGATGTCCTCACCGCCGTCGTCGTCTCTCCAAGCCCCGAAAAAAAAAAAAGAAAATGGGGAAACAGGAACAAAAACGTTACTACTTCACGCCGGAGTGTTCTCGCCCCCCCGTCCGTTCCGGGAGAGAGTATCACTAGCCCATCATGAATAAATGAGAGGGCTAAAGAACACAAGTTCCATCGACGCCTCGGAAGAATAGCAAACGCTACACCACTTCAACATGTTGTGAGCCAGTCACCCACCCTCTCCCCCCTCACATATTCGTACACCTGCTGCACCTGTCTTTCATTTCATGCGCCTTCGCTTTCTCCCACTTAACCTGCGAGAGAATAAGGAAACGTGCTACAAGCCCGGACTTCCACCGAGACCGAAAGACACACAGACAGACAGAGAGACAATGAATGGTGCGGCTCAAAGTGGGTGGGGGGTGGAATTGTTAGCTAGGGGTGCGATGTAATTTATAACTTTTTCCCAAAGTATTACTTCTGCAAAATACTCTCCATGCCTGGCGCCATTATTTCGATCACCCAGCCACCCCTAAAAAAAAGGTACACCAGCCCCCTCTGATGGTGCAAAAGTTTTTGTTTTCTGTGTGTCGTTGACGATGTCAAAACATGAAGATATGAAATGCTAAATAACGGAGCAGCAGCAGTCGCTTTGGGTGGGGGTGGCTGCCTGCTCTACGCACCAAAATCTCGGGTGTCGGTGACGCCGGCAACAGCGGCGTGCGCGGCAAGGTGGGTGGCTAATAAATTTCCTCTTAAATTTGAAAACTTTCAAGAGAGAGAGAGTTCTGGCACAGCTCTCCGCCGACACAAATGGACAGGGGAGGACAGACTTAAGTAAACATCAGCAGACGTTGGATTAAAATTTGTTTCCCCGAACACAATGACACACAATAAGACGAAGGTGTGTGTGTGTACGTTCGAATGTGGCTGCATAAATTAAGGTCAAACAACAACAACATTCGCTGGCTGCCATCGTCGTCTGCGTCGTCGTCCTGTCCAAGGGGAGACAGATAGCTGCAAGTAGAGAGGTCCTGGGAATTTAAATGTAATTTATAAAACGCAAATTCTACACCAAACTTGTGGTTTGAAATTTGTATGTAATTTGTTTTAAACTCCGAGTGTGTGGCTGTGACTTTTCGGTGGGTGGGTGGGTTTTGGAGTTGGAGTTGATTTCGGGGTGGAACTAAATTGCTTGAGATGAGAGATGTGGCCATGTGTCCATATCTGTAATTGATTTTTCTTGGCATCGTTCTGCGCAGGGTACAAAGCACGCAACTCCTTTGCTTTGATTTCGAGCACAAAATCAAAGAAAAGGGTTTTTTTTCTTTTCTTATCTTTTTTTTTTACTTAAGGGAATATTAAAAATCAAACGGTGCTCATTGGATGGGAAAGGAGTTGAAGCCAATAGCCCGATGCCCGATGACCCTTGTCAGATGTCCAGTGAAGTGTTAAGAGTTTGATTTTGATAGAGGTGGATGGGTTGGGGGGGGGGAGAAGAATCCTGAAATGGATTCCTCTGTGTGTTGGTGATTAAAAAGGAAACGATTTTAGATTGAACTGTCTGTTTGCTGGCGGCGGTGTTCAGTCAAAGGTGTCTTATCTATCAGGGTGATGGTCATACGTGGGTTCGTATTTGATTGGGGATCTCTAAAATGGGATCTCGAAGTGGAGATAAGGACCACAGGTCTGACTGTTAAAGGGTATCTTTCGTACACTTCCGGCGGGGTGGTCTGGAGCACTGGCAAGTAATTTCGAGGTCTCACAAATCGAGATGTGGAGGTAGGAAGTCTATTTCCGATCAGTAGCTTTTTGGAAGTCTTTTATTTCCTTACCACATTATGGACGAGTCTTTAAAAACTGGAAAGAGGCATTTTCGAGCTGGTCGAGTTCCATACATAAATGTTTTGGTTGTACCTCAAGCCGATAGTAAAGTCTTTGAAATATCTCAAATGGTTTTTGTTTTATTGAAAAAAAAAGGCAAGTCATTATTGGAAGACCCTTTACCTATAAAGGTTTTGCTTTCTCAAACATATTAGCAAATAATACGGTTGCCGTTTCAGAGTTTGATTTAACTCTCTACGTAGTTTCAAAACAGCATCCTCCATGAACCTTACTTTTCTAAAACCAAATTGAACATCGCTTAGAAAAATTAATATAGGCTACAGGAATGACATGGCTTTCTCAAAGGTTAAAAACAAAAAGAAGGGAGATAGGACGAAGGTTGGTGAAACTCGTGGTTTCAACTGTTTATGGTTTCGATCCAAGGGAGTTGATAACGGTAGGTGTACAACAACCTAATATCTTGAAAACTTAACTCGAAATAAAGAGTTCAAAATACGATCTTTGGTCCTGTTTGCATTGATGGTTAGTGGAGGAGAAGGTTCAATCACGAACTGTACGGCGGCATGCGCCTGGCAGGCGTCTACGGATGCAACGCCTGCGGTGGTTAGGCCATGTAGACCGAATGGACGGCACAGCTCCGGTCCGAAGAATCTTCGACTCCGAACCTATGGCCGCGTCTAAGGTGACGTACACAGGTATAAAAGGACCTGAACCAACTCGGTGTGCATAACTGGAAGCAGCTGACACTGATCGTGCTGGATAGAGGAGGTTGTTAAAGGAGGCCCAGGTCCACCCCGGACTGTAGCGCCGCACAAAAAAGAAGAAGGTGTACAATTTTGTTTCCGCCGTTTTTTTCCAAAATTTGAGGCTCCATTGTAATAAACTGGTTATACAATTATGATTCGTTTTGCGTTTGATTCGATTGCGTTTGACACGAGTCTTGATCAAGTAATGCCTCCAACTCTGCATCTTCGAAAACCTTGTCTCTTCCACCGCCATGCCGGCCTTCGACGTCAAAGTCACCTTTCTTGAAGCGTTGAAACCACTCTCGGCACGTTCTTTCACTAGCTGCCTCACTCATTCGATGAGCCTCAACCGCAAATTTCTTCATTTTAAAGCAGAAAATTAAAACCTCTCGCAAATGACGAGAATTTGGCTCGTAAGCTGACATGTTTCATCGAGAATAACTTTATGATGCAGACACAAATCGAATGATATTTCGATGGCGTTGTTCTCAAATACCGAAGCTTATTCTATGACGATCTCTTTATTTCGACTACCACTTACCGCTACAGCCATCTTTTGCAAAACGGTCTAAGCAAAGTTGTACACCTACTACTAAGCTTCAAAGTCAAAAAAAAACACCCCCCCTCAATACAATATCCGTTAGCCTAAAAATCTGAAATAAAATCTGGAATGTGGATCTTTATGGAATCTTCCTGGTAAAATTAATTTGAGAACTCTGGCCTTAATAGTTTTCGAGATATTGGCCAAAACCAAAAACATTCGAATTTTGAAGACCCGAAAACGCCATTTTGCAAATCTCGGTGAAAGAATAAAAAAAAGATTGTGAAAAAATTTAAATATATTAGGTTGTCAAATATCTCCCTTCCGCCTTTTGTCTTTCAAATTTTCCGGCTTTGTACAAAGCGCTACAGAGCTAGTATCTGGCAATACATCATTTGAAACATCTTAACATAACCTACAAAACGACGCTATTCATGATTAGTTTGGATACGAGCTCTGTAGCGCTTTGTACATAGCCGGAAAATTCAAAAGACAAAAAGACGGAAGGGAGATATTTGACAACCTAATATTAACGATGTGGGCGCCGTGACTTAATCGTTAGTGCGTCCGACTGTTAAGCGAGAGTACCCGGGTTCGAATACATCTCGGGGAAAAAACACCACAAACAATTTTCACGGCCCCACCTCCAGCGAACGATTAACAATCCTCCTGGAGTATTTCTGTCACGGAAAGCTTTGGCAATTCGCCATTCGGAATCGGCAATAAACTGTAGGTTCCCTCCACATGTGTCAAATTATAACGCGCACAATACAGTGGAGGCGCGAAAAGCTGGGCTCTGGCCCTTCGTGGGCTGTTACGCCACTAATGATGATAAATATTAACGATTTAAATCACATAAATGATCTCCTGAAACGCTGAACTGACGATAGTCTCAGTGGATTCGCTTGCAAGAATTTCATCCCTTAAGTGCAGCAATGCACTTTTCACACGGCTGACGCGATCAGCAAAAGGGAAAGGAAAAGGATTTTCGTTCGTTTAATTTCATTCGAAATAAAAAGAAATTTTGACTGTAACAATTTTGATTTGTTAATTTCTTTAACTTATATTAAGTCCTAACTGCTAATCTGTTTGCGAACGAAACACTCGACGCGTGAGTAAAACTCACAATGGACCTTTTTTTTGTTTTTTCTGTTAAGGATCTGATTTACTAACTGCCATTCCTTTTTCGTGTTGCCTAAGCGTTCCGCAAATTTAGTTCAGTTATAATTTTCTTTGCAACGGGGATCATCAGCTTTTATCTCAATACAAAGTTTATCGTAGTACTTTTTCACCCTAGAATTGAATGGATGCTTTTTAAGCTTGGCATGAAGCTTGTTCTTTACTGCATCACAAGATGTTGATTTTTAAATCAATCAGTTTCACTGGTTGATTCCACAATTTTGAGTCTAGTGTAGTCACAATCTTATTGGAAGACCGAACCATTTCTTTTTTTCAAATAAAGCAGATATCTTGCTTAACTTGAATGTTTTGGTTCAATCAATGAGACCTGGTAAGTTGAGTATCTTACAGAGCACGTTCTTGGTATCCAAGTAAGGAATACTAACGCAAACTGCTCAAATAACCGACACATAGCCCTTTAAAAAGTTTCCATGCCAATAAATTCTAGGAAAAAAAATTCTTTTACTGAAATTTAATTTCCTAGCTGTGGGCTATGGCCTTACATGTTCCAGTCGATTAACCCAATTTCGGGTAACAATACTCTTCACCATTTCATCGATAGCCCTGTGTGACCACTTAGCACCAATTAGGAACATGCTTCACTTTGAAAGTACAGAAAAAGTTCGAAATCCCTGAGGATTCTGATTCGAGGAAGTTTTGCGTTGAACGATTAACTCGAGTTAAGACTCACCTCCCAATAGAATGCGCTGAACTTAATTAAGAGGAAGAGCCTTTCAGCTTTTTGATCTTCATCGATTCTCCAAATATTTCTTGAAATTTCCTTAAAAGAGGAGTATGGATTTAAGAAGTTGGAGAAAATTTTGAGAATCTGGGTCACTGATTCGTCACACCTCGCAAACCTATGCAGCAAAATGAATAAACCACCCTCTCATCCTTTTCCCCAAACATCTCATCTCATCTGCACGCTTCCCTTAATTCCACCCCGCGAAAAATGCTTCAAGAAGCAACAAAAAAAAGACAAGTAACGGAATATAAATAAACTCATTAAACCAAACGCACAAGAGACGCAAATAAATCACGCAAAAGGAGAACACAACCGTCGTGCTGCTGTGGAACAGTACAGGACACCGAAAAAAGCACAACTCCTCTGTAAATGAAAAAAAAAAAAATGCGACTTCATTTCGAGGACGAAAATAAAAAACGAAAAATCAAAATCCTTCAGAATAATTCGAATTCGAGTCGCAAGAGAAACAAGAACAAAAAAAAAGGACCAAGGGACCAGACGAAATTCTTTAAATTAAGTTCCCAGAAATCTCCCACTCCTGCTCTCTCTCTCTCTCTCTCGTGCCCCTCAAGGATATCACTTTGGCCACTTTGTCATCCTAAGTATATCGACATTGAAAAAGAAAAAAAAAAAAAAAAAGAATGAAAACCAAAAGAAAACTCAAACTCAAGCAGTTAGCTCACCCAACGAAGGTTAAGTGAATTTGTCAGGATACAGGAAAACAATATTTCATCGCAGGATCTCCGAAGGGGGACGGTGCTGGTGGTGTCGGGTGTGGGCATGGGACACAGGAAAGAAATTGAAAGCAATAAGGAGACAGGAAATTTCAACTTGCGACAGCTGAGTGCTGAGAAACTTTTAACATTTCAAGTGGAAAGCAATCTGATGTGGATAAATTCATTTACAGCATATCCTTTTTGTGTCATTTAATGGCACACACACACACACAGAGGGGATACATAAATGCTAACTAAATTTTCGGCAAAAATTCAGAACCTCTCTGTCCGCAAATCCTTAATAAGGATGCGCATTCACCCTCATACACACACATACACCCGTGCCCGCAAGAAAAAAAAGGATTGAAAAATGTGCAGCAATTTAAATTGCCAGCACACAGGATACATGTTCACTGTACGTTGAACGTCATGTAAGGAGGAGGAGAGCATCTATTTGCTCCAAAAATTCCGTCTCTTCGTCTCTCTGTGGCAGAGTCACACGCCCTGAGAAGGACTTTGCTTGCAACTATTGCAAGGACACCAAAATTCTTTGTCTGGTCTGGGATTAGGGTCCTTGTGTTAGTTTGCCTCCTCTGTTTCTCTCTTCCACTTTCTTTCTTGGTCTCTTTTTGTGGTGATATTTATGTGCGGTTCACTTTGTGCTTTTATTTCAGTGGGCGGTTAGAGGATTGAGGCGAATCGTGGGCGGGTCTGAGGCGAATCAGGCGACAGGGGCGAATTGTTTTCTGGGGTAGAAATAAATAGGATCAGACAGTGATTTAATGCGCGCTGCTGGTTAAAGCTTTCCAAACCGTGTGCACTGTGGGTGGCTTGGAGGACGATCGGGGAAGATTGAATGTGAAAATTATTCGTGTGAAGTGTGAATATCCTTAAGGTGATTGCACTTATAACTTGTGGAGAAGAATTTTCTTCTTCGTGAGAGGTGAAGGCTCAAACAGAAGGTTCGAGAGGGTCCTTTAGTGGCATCAGGAGTCGTGATCAGAGACCGTATAGCTGCCAAAAGGGACGATAAATGTACTTGTTGGGTTATGTGGGTGGGGGACGAATTTTTATTTTCAAACATTGAAAGTTTTTGGACTTATAAAATCGACGTTGAGTGTTACATTTATAATAATCGTTAAGGAAGCTTGATAACAGTCAACATTTTTAAACGTTATGTGCGGGTTTATCAATTCTCTTAAAAAGTGGCATTTTCCGAGAGGCCTTGATCTAAACTCCAGGAAAGTTTGGTATAGGCTTTTCCGAACAAAATTCTTCGTCTTAAAAAGAAATTGAAAAGAATCAATAAAAAAAAGAATAAAAAAAAAAACATCAGCATACCAGCATATCAAACTATTTCTGACAATTTTATTATTTCTTGTGTTCTACAGGGTTTCCCAGTAAGAGGTGTTATTTTGATATTCAAAGAAAAATGCCTTTTTTTGAGATAAATGATCGGATGTTTATTTCAATGTGAAGAGGTAAGTATGCCGTTAATAATGGAAAACAACATCAGTCAAATGGCCGCCTCGGCTACGTTTACAGAACCGTATCCTTTCCATGAAATTTTTCATCACAACATCGCGAAGTGGCTGCTGTATGCCCTCAATAGCTTACGAATTCCATCTTTGAGGTCTTGAATCGACGCTGGGCTGTTGGAGTAGACCTTATCTTTTACGTAGCCCTAAAGGATGAAGTCGCAAGGTGTAAAATCGCAAGATCTCGATGGCCAATTGTGATCATCCCTTCGAGAGCTAACACGGTCCGGAAACTTTTCCCGTAAAAGATCGATGATTTCGTTGCTTGTGTGGCACGTAGCGCCGTCTTGTTGAAAGTGAACGTTGTCCAGATCAATACCATGCAATTCCGACCATAAGAAATCATTAATCATCTCTCGATAGCGCAATCCATTCACCGTAACTGTTGCCCCAGCCTCATTTTCGAAAAAATAAGGTCCAATGACCCCGCCGGACCATAAACCGCACTAAACAGTTACACTTTGAGGATGGAGAGGCTTTTCAATAATAAATCGTGGGTTTCCCGTGCCCTATATTCTACAATCTTGCTTATTGACGTAGCCACGGAGGTGGAAATGGGCCTCATCAGTCAAGACGATTTTTCGATGAAATTCCAGATCATTTTCATGCATTTCAAGGACCCAATCAGCAAAGACACGACGTTGATGATGATCGACCGGCTTGAGTTCTTGTATTAACTGAGCTTTATCAGCCTTAAAAACCAAGTCTTTATACAAAATACGGTGTAATGACGTTTGTGGAATTTCCAATTCCGAAGAACGACGGGGAATAGACAAACCTGGATTTAATTTAACACTTTGGGCTACACCAGCAATATTCTCAGAGGTTCTTGAGCGACATGCACGGGTTTTATTCTTCACATCACTAACTTGTCCCAATAGCTCGAATTTTCCCACCAATTTCTGTATTGCGGTCCGACAAGGTGCTTCAGGACGACCCAAAAACATTTTAGTTTTACGAACCGTCGCTGCCAAAATTTTCACCGTGTTTATAGTGAATTTGAATAACTTCGATGCGTTGTTGAAGCGAGTATCGTTCCATTTTTACTAATGGTGTAATTTCTACTTGTCAAAAGTCAAAAAATTGCAGCTTTAAGGGTGACATCTGCCGAAATAGCAGACTATTCAAAATAACACCTCTTATTGGAAAACCCTATATTTCGTATTATGGAAATATTATGTCATTGTGGCCTGACTGTAAACACATCATATTCGATTAGGTCCAATAGCTTTTCTGATCTATGGCTTTTGAAAAAAGGCCGTCGGAAAACCTTCCAGGACCATGCAATTTACCTAACCGTCTGCGACTGTATTACATAGAAGCTCACACTGTTTTGAAACGAATTGCGACCTAAATTCCTAGAAACCAACCCACTTTCCGTAAATTTAGCACAACTTTTCAGGAAAATACTAAGGCCATTTTCCAACCCTCATCTCAACAGCTTAGGCAACAAAGTCCCTGACAGACTCAGCAAGATTAATGCTCGCCGCCATTAATTTAAGCACAATCACCTCGTCGGTCAGGTAAATGATCTGCAAACCACGCAACTTGCAATGTTTCCTGTACGGTTAACACACACTCTCCCCCCTTCGTCTTTCGAAAAATTGTGTACACATTGTTAGCATTCGAAGGATTTAATGCGTTTTCCTCTCTGTCGTCGTCCTTTTCTCTCGTCGTCTCAACATTAAAATCTCATTAAAAGAAAGAAACCAACACACACAGGAAAGGCGATAATAATTTAAAAACGCACACATAAACACCAACATGAAGTGAATTTTTCTTTAATAATCCTGCGACAGGACTCTCAGGAAAAAAAAATTTACATAAAAATGCACTTCGTCATTGAAGTTATCGCAACGTTAAGAAGCCAGAACACAACACAACGAGACGCCTGAGACGCCTGACGACGCCCCATGCGACTCGTTACTCTAAATCGGGTGCGAAATATTACCGAGGACCTTTTTTTATCTAAGGGAGCAATGCCACGAAGGAGAAGGCAACCCCACACACACACACCGGGGGTAGTCACGAACAGTTAGCAATGCTTAAGGACCTTCGTTGTCGTCTTTTGCTCTCTCACTCTCCTGGGCATTTTTAATCACATTAATCAAAGTGACATTGAGACATTTCATATTCCACCCTGGGGATGACATAAAAAGGACTTTTGCTCTTGGAATCAGGTGAAGACACAGGAGAAGGCAGGATGCAAGAGGCAATTGAAACGCGAATGATCCCGAAAAAATCACGTGTAACACGAACAAAATCCTGTTCGTTATTCGGCAGCTTTAAGGACGATGACCAGGAACGATGATGATGCAGGGAAGAGCGTTTTAAGGATTAAAAAATGTGGAAAAAAAAATTCCTGGAATTCCACGGGAGTGGAGCGTCATTATCCGGGGAATTGAGGAGCATCCTTTGAAGAGTGGCGAGACTGTTCGCAGGATGAGTTCCACTGCACACTTGCATCTGGTAAGGGTGAGAGCATTTTCTCGTTTGCTCCGTTGGAGGGTGGTCCTTCGGGGTGCGTGAGTGTTTGTAAACAGAATTCCTGAGTTTTTTTTTTTTTTGCCTGCTTTGCGTCATCTTCTTGCGTCTTATCCTTGATGAAAGCACTTGAGGTGAAATAATTCTGGAGCTTGTCTCGTCTTTCGTTTTTATGTGGTGTGTTGGTGTGTGTGGTGGTGCGTTCTTCCTTCAAGTGGGTGTGTAATCTTATCTCGTGAAAGGAGACCAGTGTATGTGTGTTTTGTAGGTGAGGTATTTTTTGATTCAGTACTCACATCAGGTGCTCTGACATGAAAATTGGATTTTTCTCCTTTTTTTTTCGTGGATTTTTTACGACAAAAATTTTCCACATTGTTGGCGATGGATGAGCGCATTTTTATGTGTCTTTGTGTTTTATACACAGCAATTAGTTTTGAGTGAGGTGAATGGGACAGCGGGAGGTTAGGAAAAATATGGGTGAACATGTTCGAAGGAGTGTTTATGACTTAATTCGGGGCTTATTAAATTTTTTGTAAGACTTTAATTAAGTGGGTCGTTTGAATGAGATGAGATGAGATCTCGGTACCATTTTTAGCGAACATCATGAATGTTGGCAATTAAACACAAACAAAAATTTCGTGCTCAACGCCGATGGAATAACGATGAATTTTTACGGTTCGCAGCGAAATGACCTTTCGAATCTGCTCTGAGTGTTTATGGTGTTTATGGTCCACGTGTGGAATTGGGGAGATCACCAAAAGGGCCATTAAGTTGGAATTCGAAGAGTGATGATGATGGCGTTGGAGTAGTTAATGTGTTGAGGCTGAGAGTTGGGGGTATTTTTGAAACAGCGTTAGAAGACTTCGATTAACCTTTGGACCACGATATAGAGCACTCAGAGAGATTGAACCAAATTGTTTTCGCTTGAAAACTAATAAATGTACAGAGGTGGAACTTTTTCAATTTCTTGTCGATCAGTTCAATGAGTTGGCCTCATGCAGATTGTTGGAGATCCAATGACATGGACGACAACACTGTAACTGCGGTTACACGGGAACACACAATTTACATACAATCCACAAATCAAAACACAACGATGAATAACGTATCCCAAAACTTTGTCAAAATGCTATACATAGTACCAATTCTTTTGTCTTTAATTTGTATTTGTATTTATTTATTTTCTATTTGTTTTCTTAACATGATGAATGATAAATGAAACATAAGTAATAAAAGTACATAGTTATATGGTGGACAAAGTTAAGAAAAAAAAGACTGCAATCTATAGTTCATAAGGAACTAGAAGCGAAAGCAGCTGCATTAAAAAAAACTATGACAAAAGATCGATATAAATGCATGAGTGGGGTCAATTATACAAAGTAAAAGAGAAAAGAAAAACAAAGAACAAACAAAGAACAAAAGAAACTAAGAAAATGAATGTAGATTAGGATGAGATTATTACACCAAAACACAAAATAAATCGAGGATTTGTTTGTGATCATGATTAAAGAGCCATAATTTAACTTTTTTAAGAAAAATGGATTAAATGCGAATACATCTCACGGAAAACGGTAGCTTATTAAACAATCGTGGACCGGTAACAATAAAGAATTGAGAATAGATATGCAGACGGTGGTGAGGTACATGGACAAAATGTTGTTCGTTTATTCTGAGCTGATAGCTAGAAGAGCTTCTGTTCAGTAAGTAGCCAGATCTCCTGAAAAATAGTTTTAAAACTTTGTAGCAGTATAGATGCTTAAGCGGTAGGATGTTTAAATCTCTGAAAAGTATAAAGCTACTGGTCCTACGATTTCGATTACAAATTAGACGAATAATATGTTTTTGCGAGACAAGAAGAGGATATAACTTATTGTAGTGCGTACCACCCCAGCATGCTATCCCATTCTAGGCCATAGTAAATAGCCTTTAAGAGATCAGGAGAACAGTAAGATTTTAATTGGTAAATCTGCCTAGTAGCTGCCATAAGGTATTTCTTTAATGCCCTTGTATGTTCAAACCAATTGAGATGCCAATCGATTATTAGACCTAAATACTTAAAAATATGTACGTTTTCAATGTAAAAGCAATTATCATAGCAAGGGTGAAGAGGAAAAAAAGTCTGTGCACTAGATTCCGCACTACAAGTAGAATTACTAGGCTTAAATCTTCTGCATTTGGCACAGTGGAAGATGAACGATCCATAGTCAACTTTCTCAGCATTTGAACTCAGGTACATTATTTTTGTTTTGTGACTGATTACCATTTTATGCACTTTGAACCAATGGCTTATCACCTCAAGGTCATGATTGATGGCTACCGAAAGATTTAGAGCGGAATCAGCTGAAAAAACACACGCCATATCATCTGCAAAGGCTGTAACTTTGCTAGTGTACTTTTGAGAAAAGAGGGAATTAATAAAAATCAGAAAGTGTAAGGGGCCAAGAACAGAACCCTGAGGTACACCAATAGTGAGTGCACTGCTTTGACTAAGCATTGTATTGTATTAGGCGGCGTAACAGCCCGTTGAGAGCCAGAGCCTAGCTTTTTCGCACCTCCACTGTGTTGTGCGCGTTATAATTTTGACACATGTGAAGGGGACCTACTGTTTAATGCCGGTTCCGAACGGCGAATTGCGAAAGCTTTTCATGACAGAAGTACTCCAGGAGGGTTGTCAGTCATTCGCTGCAGGTGGGGCCGTGAAAAATGTTTGGTGTTATTTCCCCGAGCCGGATTCGAACCCAGGTACTCTCGCTTAACAGTCCGACGCACTAACGATTAAGCCACGGCACCCACACGGCTTTGACTAAGCACTCCATCAATTTTTACCTTTTCAGATCTGTTAGATAGATATGAGGCAAGCCAACAGTGGAAGCTGCCTCTAAATCCACACCAATAAAGCTTGTCCAGTAGTATTTTGTGATCAACCGTAATTACCCGACCCAACACGAGTTTTCTTTTAAAAATACACATATTGTCCCAACATACATAAGTTTAACAAGCACCTACATACAAAATACAGTCCAGTTGCGTTCGGACTGGCATACCTTACTGAAGCTTATCTTAACTTCTCCTGTTGTCCTCATTTTCGTAATTTTCCTTAAAGTCCCACGTTATCTCTCACAGTTCTTGTTTTTTTTTAGATGGCAGGCATAGTCCACGAAATAAGTTAAAAGAAAAAACTTGGAATTACAGAGGTTTCTCACTTTCAACTAACGGTTGTTAAGGAAAAAGAAGTAAGCTTGACTTCGAATTACAGAGGTAAAGAAGCCATTAATTTAAGTTTTCATGTTGTTTTGCACAAAAATAAATTGGGATTAACGAGGGGACCAAACTGCTTAGGTTTTCTCGATTTAAAGAATTTTTTTTAGGGGACTGTCAGAAAGCTTCTATTTACAGATGTTTTCGAATTATACAGCTTCGAATTATCGAGAGTTTAGGTTAGGTTAGGTTAGCAGGAAGGCGGGGCCTCACCGCTTGTGTTGCCCAGTAGGTGGGATTTTAGTCCCTTCCCCAACTCGTAAGTCCTATCCATAGAGAGTTTACTGTAGACTGAGAGTTTTATTGATTGCAGCAACGCTGATGTCAAAACAAATGGATGTAATTTCCAAAATTTGTCAGTTCATAGGGAAAAAATAAAAGAAGCTTTAACACCACATTATCTAATGGCTGCAGGGTCGAAAGAGAAGGTGAACTAAAACCACGTCCCGTATTCAAAAAGCCTAAGTCATAAGTCCTCAATTTCACCATCAAATTGCAAATAGAATTACAAAGGAATGTGGGTACATAAAATTTCAAGACCTCTCTTAAACTTGCCAGACAGCTTAAAACTTCTCATTAGCGATCCCCTTTTCAAAGAATCTCCAGCAACTTGTTCCAGCATCACATTTTCATGATTTCAAAAGATGAAACATGCATTCACTTACTTGGGAGTCTCAGGTCCCCCCTTTTGACCCCGATGAAACGACGACAAGCACCCCCTTCAGTTCTCTAATTGATACATTCCACCTCTTCAGGTTTACACAACCGCCTCCCCCACACCTCCAACCGAGTGTGTGTGCCTAACTTCAACCACCGTTTAAATTAAGACCGAAGACACGACATCCAGTGACATGCCCACCCCCGGGGAGGTGGAGTTTTCACAGTAAACCGCAAACGGAGATAGAGATACATCGCACACACACTCGGCGCCAAAGGCAAACAACGCAATAATCAATTTCATAAAGCCTTCAAATTGAAATCGAGACGCGGAGGTATAACCACCCCTCTTCCGGAACACACTCGACACGTCAACGGCGTACACACATAACGCAAATAAGTCGTGAATCACAGAGAGAGATACATGTCCTTTGAAAGTGGAAAAAAAAACTGCGAGGTGTTTGCACCCAATAGAGAGTCAATTACGGAGATTTTTTTTGTGGAGCAACCCATGGGATAGCATCTGACTGACGTTTGTGGTGTCGACGATAAATTTTCAAACAAACCCACCGACCCACCCACAGTCTAACAACAATCTCCCCTCACTTCACCGGCAGATGAAAAGTGGTGGAAACATGGTTAATTACTTTTTCATTTCATTCGTTTTTCATTCCTATTCGCGGAATAGAACAAGGACACACACAAAACACACGAGGCTCACAAGGATTTACGATGATAGTGAAAATTACACGGCTCACATCGTAACCGCGGCGAATTGCAGATTCGCTTTGTCGCTGCGAATATGCGGTGGATATCTGCGCGTACTTGTTCTTAATTTAGATTGCCTCCCTCTCGATATTGAAAGGGAAAACACACACACACATACCCAGAGTCCGGGATTGTTAATAAAATTACATCTCTCATCTCCAGCCTCCGTTTTCGTCGCGTTTCATTATCAAATAACATCCTTGAGCGGGGTAATTGCATGTTGCGACAACGACGACAGCTACTCCTGTGTGTGTGAAGACGATTCGTTGAGTGGTGCCAAGGTACACGACAACGCAGCAGCAGCATCACAACCAGTCGCCAGGATCAAAACAGAAGGATGCTGTTAAAAAGCTTTCACTTTTATTTAATTTGTCCCGTAATTAGAATGTCTGTGTGCAAATGGTGCAAAAATTAAACGGAAGCTGGTGGAGCGGGGGAGATTTGATTATTTAATTGAAACAGGAAGTCGTCCTGTCGAATTTACATTTACACTTATGCTGGATGCGGTTCACGACCTGAACGTGTTTCATTTTATGTCTGTGTGCTTTTCTTCGTTTTTTTTTCTTTGCGTCAAATACCCTTAAATAATTTCAAATGTTGTGTTTTTGCTGCAATAATAAAGAGGGAAGTTACCATGAGGACTTAATTATCAGATGTACGGAGGGAACACAAAAGGATTCAATTCGTCGGTGGTGTATTCAAAAATGTAGTAGAATGCAAAGAATAGTGTGAGGAAATTTAATTGAAATTTATTTTTCATCGTGTCGTGTTGTAGCGCGCACAGAACAACAATGGCGATGAAGTGTGTTTTCTCGGTGGCAGATGCTGCTGCCTGCTTCAGCATGGCACTGGGGCCCGGTGGTAAGTCCTTGGGAGATTAGAGGTATGTATCTACTGTGGAAGAAATTAACTCAAAGAGCTGGTCGGGCTATACTCGAGTGCACCCGCGAGGAGTGGAAGAAAATTGTTAATTTGGGGCTTTTAATGTTTTTTAGAATTTTCAAAAAAGAATTTTTTTTAGAAGAAGGTGAAGGAAAATGATTGAGGTAATAATGAAAATGAAAAGTAAATGTGAAATGAGAAAAGAAATACTTTTTACTAATTTCCGGGGCACAAGAGAGCGACTTTTTGGTCAATGATTGCAGAAGGTTGACACTTTTTTTTTTGATGATTGAAAAATTGTTTTATTTGTTCATAAATTATTAATTTGCAAAGGTTTACCTGCAAAGCAGAGTGCTTATCTGCAGGTGGTTGTGCAAACATTCCATTTTAGGTTGTCAAATATCTCCCCCTTACGCCTTTTTGTCTTTTGAATTTTCCGGCTATGTACAAAGCGCTACAGAGCTCGTATCCAAACTAATCATTCATAGCGTCGTTTTGTAGGTTATGTCAAGACCTTTCAAATGATGTTTTGTCAGATTGTTTTAACCGGAAAACTTTTGACCACATTGATATATCATAATTCCGACTTATTTCTAGCACCAACCGAGAGTCCTGAACGTAACTCTAACTACTAACACAGTTACAGTTTGTAGAATTTTCTAACTAAATCAGCGTAGATTGATAAAGAATTTTGAATAATGATGGTTGCCTAGTAATAAACTCAATGGCAGTTTTTTTCCTGACCTAAAATCAATGGCGCTAGTGAGACAAGGAACACACAACACGTAGCCCCACGGGATTTTGAACTAGGTTTCATTTTTTCACCTTCAATAGAAGGCTGCTCTACAAAAACCACTTGCTGTGCATTGTTACCGGTGTTTGAATATGCTTTTCCGGATAATGTATACAGAATTCAATGATGCAAAAAAGTGGTGTCACGCAAGGATTTGATCATCAAAACAAAAGCACATGTGAATAATACCGAGAACTCTAAAATTAATGTTAGAGAGCAAATAGAATTTTTCAAAATTAAAGAAAAAAAAATTCTAAATCGGAACGAGAGGTGTGTTTTTTATAAAAGGTTGTAGGGAGAACAAAAAATTAAAATTGCTTTTTGTATTTTGTTTTTTTGTTTGGCAAAACTGTTAATATAATACGTGAGTCCATTATTTCTTTATGTCCGTATGGCCAAAGTTAACATTTTAACCCTACACTGCCCAGTATAGCAAATCTGGTACAACTCAATTTTTACTTTTTTCATAAACTATGGGTAAGAACTTGACATTGTTAAGCTTTGTAAGTAATTTGCTTTATATAGTTTGAAGGGAATAATCATGCCAATTTACGTAGACTAATGTTATTTTCATTATGATTCTGATATTTGCAGCCATAAATTATATAAAAAAAATTATTTTTTTTATTAAAAAAAAAAAGTCACTCAGTGTATGGTTAAAACGAGTATGGTGAAAATCGAGTCCAGGGATAAGAACCGAATAGGAGTATTGTACAAGGAAGCCAAGAGGTCGCAGAGGGCCTGAAACATGGCCTACATGCTCTTCGAAATTGCGAGAATAATCTTGTCACTGAACCGCAGGGAATAGTGAATGTTTTTAAGCACCATTTCCAGCAGCTGCTTTACGGACATGAAAAAAACAGAGAAAGTGGATGAGGACATCCCAGCTCCAGCCGATGAAACGCGGTGCCAGCATTGAAGAAATCGACACAGCTGTCAAAAAGCTAAAAAACAATGAGGCCCAGATGGAATGCCATTAGAGCTCTTAAGAATTGCAGGCGATTTTTTGGTAGCGAACTTCTGAACACGAATGCATGACCGACGACTAAAATACAAGCTCTATTTGCCCCATCTACAAAGAAGGCGATGCTGCCTCTTATTAGAACTACCAAGGTGATAACCCTGTGATTTACTCACCGGCCTCTTTTTAGGACAAATGAGTTAAAATGATGCAGAACTATGCAACTACGAGCTAAAGGCGTTCCAATACAAGGCTGCTCATTTTCAAATGAAATGAAATAAGATGTGTGAGTTCGAAGGTCAATCAATTAAATCGAAGGACCCTGAATGGAGAATGGAAGACAGAAATCCGTCGACTACAGTGGCTCGGCGACATCGAGCGCATGGACACAAATGCTCCAGCTAAAAGGATCTTCGAATCCGAGCCTTATTGTATAAGACTGTTCTAAGCAAGTTCACTGAGTATTCTAAGTAAGGCTCCTGCCACGTTTACTGTTGCAATCGATCTTTGTAAAAGTGCACGAACGACCTCAGTACGTCTGACCTTTCGTATACACGCTTCCATTCGCTAAAAATACTAGCAATGTCATGAAAATGATTTTTACAGCTCAAAGCAGAAGTTGAAAAGCACATCAAACAGATCCCACCGACCTTTAATGAGCTCTCAAATTTCAAAGCCAATTCAGGCGTTCACCTACCATCATCAAGCTAAATCCGATTAAGTGGTTATTCAAGCGAAAAATACCCGCCCGAATTTATGTCCTGAATAACAAAACTGTCATTTCACCCGAAGAGACTCACTCACCTACAAAATTTACGTTACATCCTCGCCCGCCCTCAAAGGCGGTGCGCAATCAGCCCACCAGGAAAAACAAAAAAAAAACAAAAACGCAAACGATATTACATCCACATCCATTAATATCAATCACAGCTCGCAACAACCGATCCTTGAATAAATAATTTACAACACAAATACCGTTGTCGCTACACCCTCTCATAAAAATATATCCTACCCCCTACTCATCCCCCCCACCCACAGCACCACACTCAAACAAAACAAAAATATTAACTTGTCATTTGGCTTCATTTGGATTTCATGGCTCATGAATATTTGATTTTTGGCTTCCTGCTCACCGAAAGACAACGCTTTTCCATTAAAACACAAAAAGCCTTTAACACACACACACACGGAGAGGGAAACAACCATCACAGCCACGGGGTAATAATTTTTTTGAGTTATACCCTATCGCTCCTACCTGGCCACAAGAATCATAATTCCTTCAAATAAAATTAATTTATTTCCTGTTATAGCGCCGAAAATAACCGTCATCCTTGCGACGGGTAACATACGTGCCTGCATCGGAGGGCGGGCGGTGGAGCCGAAGGCTTTGAGTGGAAAAAGAACAACAAAAAAAAAAGGCCAATAACTTCCAATTTTCCGCTTTTAACGGGGCGAAAAACGGAACAGAGAGCAACAAGGACGAAAAATGAAATGTTCACTCCGAATCGCGAGGTCCTTCCTCTTTTTTTTCGTCCTCATCGTCATCGTTGTCGTTGTTGTGTGCCTGAGCTAGGGAGTAATTGTCACGCGAATGACTTTTATATTCCACTTTCGTGGGGCTTTTTTGTGTGTGCCCCACGACAACTGGCAGAGGCTTTAAAAATAGGCAAAGGATTTAGTTCACCCATAAAAACGAAACAACAAACAAACTTAAAGGACTTGCTTGATAAAATTTCACGGATAATGCCAACTCACTCAGACTCCTTCGATGCACAATCAAGCTGCAATTTACCAACACAGAAAAGGAACAGGATCATGTGAAATCCTGTGTGTACAAACGGTTTCCTTTAAATTTATGATAACGAAACTTCAGTTCGGGCCACCGTCTGCATATGTGTGTGTGTCTGTGGTGGAGTTTTCTCATCTCCGGTGTTCGTTTTAGTGAAATATTTGCGCTTCGCATGCAATTATGTTGTTGAAAAATTTGACAGAACTCCTTATTGGCATGGTCAAGATGAATTAGAAGTCCTTGTGTGTGATGTGTTGCGTTGAAGGAGGCAACGTCGAGTGTGGGTTTGGATTCCTGTGCACCACAAATGCACTTTTCTCGGAACTGAAAGTGAGCAAGGCAAATTGGATCAGCTTGAGGACTGAGATGGAGCTCTGCGGTTTTTAAACTACCGTGGTGGTGACGAGAAAAGAGCAACGGCCTGAGGTATGCAGCTCTGAGGACGACTGGGGCGGCCCCCCCAGTGAAATGAAACAGTGTGGGCGGTTGAGTTTAAGTCGATAAGGAAATTCATAAATGAGATGAGGTTGTGGTTTCAACTGGTCGTAGACACATGAGTTAGAGGTGGTGAATTAAGGATATTGCATGTCTCGTCGGATTTGGGAACTAACCCAATTTCTTTTGACAAAAATCTGGGGTCATGAAATCAATTGGCAACTTTGGTATGACACCAAAATATACTTCCTGCGCAGGGATAGAAAAGAAAATGTCTAGCCAAGAAGTGACCTTTTGAAGTGACATGGTTCAAAGGGGGCTGATGGAAGCTGAGCTCTTTTCTCTGCGTTGTATTATAAAGAGTTTTCCAGAGACTGCATATGGCAATTAATTTATGTTAGTCTTGATGACTCTCAGACTATGAATTGACTTTTAGGAGAATTTGTACGTTCATAGAGTTTGTAAATGAGAAGTTTGGTACATACCAAGATTGTTTTCGACTGTTTTTTTTTTCCAAAATTCGAGTAAAACAGTGAAATTTTATAAACTTCGATTTAATTAATCTTTATTTTATTCGATTACAAAACAGGACATGATGCCACGAGGAGGAAGGAGAGATATACGAAAAAAAAAAAAAAAAGTTAACCGTTCAAAACTTTTGAAGATGGCTGCGGCTCACTCACGATGGCCACGTTCAAGTTTCTTCAATAAAATGATCTCTTCCAGGCCCTCACATGGCCGCCTTCCGTTCAACATTTAAACGCAAAATCTTGAAATAAAGTTTCTGATTTAATTTTCTTATCACTTCATAATTTCATAGGAAAAGAGCTGATTAAGCTTGCTTTTGTTGCAAATTAACTGAGCTCTGTTTATTTATATAGGGTTTTCCAATAGGGTCATTCCACGCTGGATCGCCCAACGTTCTGAACGACCCCTCTCCGATTGGTAGAATCAGTTATTGAAGTAATTAAAATCATGGCACAAAACATTTTTGCCCAACTCAATATATTTCGCAAGAAACGGGGGTTCAAAAATTGGTAAAAAATCAAAATTCAAGATTTCTTTTAAATTTCAAAAAATCATAACTTTGGTTCTACTTATTAGAATTTTGTAAATTTTGTCTTGTTGAATTCAGAAAAACTTGAGTTTTTAGGTAATTTACACAATTTTTATTTGCAAGGACGAAGTATAGTTCAAAATGTCCTTTCTGGCACATATCCTTGAATATCTCAAAAAATTGTATTTTAATTTTCCTAATTTTTTTATATATTGGAAACAATATTTCATTTATCTTCACTCCAAATTTTAAGTTGGGATCTCAATGGGTTCGACCAAAAAATATTTTTTAAGAAAATCTAAATATTTTAATATACATTTCCGTATGGAAAAAAAGTCTGGGAGATATACTTGAAGTCAAAAATTCATGATTGGCTTTTATAGAGGGCTCGAAAGCAAGACTTTTTTATTGAAGGAAGGGAGTCTATCTCGCCCCGTTTAGTAGGTAGGGGCAATTTAAAGAAAAGAATTAATTTACAGGATAAAAGACATAATTAGAAAACAACGACAATACTTACAATGAAGTACTATACCAGTTTTGAAATCCAGAAACCTGTTCTGTAACCATTTAAGATAATCTACTAATGTCCATATTTTTTTGAGGGGTCGTTCAGAGCTCCCCATATAGGTTGGCGATTTGTCATGGAATGACCCAATAGCGACCTGACAACTTTGAATTAAATTTATGAACGCACCATTTCAATAATCCTCAAACTGTCAATGTCAATTTATTCAACAAACTCAACATTCTCATTATTTGATCCTTTCATCAAAGTACACTATCATTTATTTAAGGTAAACAACCCAGCAACGTCTGAATATTATACAATTTTTCCACCGAATTTCGCTGACAGCAAGTCGTGAGTCTAATGAGTCGGTGACACCAACAAACTTAAGAGGGTTGACTCAAATTTTCGGTCGTAGTTCTCGCCCTAGTAGACAGGCAATAACAAGTTTAGTGCAAAAGTTTGAGTCTACATATTTGTTGTGTGATGTTGCAGTGACAGTGAGACAACGGGTTTGTCGAAGTGTTGAAAATACCACTGCCGTTCAGGCGTCCGTAGCAAACGATCCAAATTAGTCAATTCCACGGCGTTCTCAAGAATTTGGCATCGCTTAGACCACATTACGGTGTATTTTACGTAAGGAAATTGGTTTACATCCATATAAGATCAAGCTGACTCTCGAATTGAAGCGGATGGACCATTTGAAGCGACGTACGTTCTCCGATTAGATTCTGGAGATGATCCGCCAAGATGATGAATTTCATCCCAAAATCATCTTCAGTTCATTTTTGGCTCAATAGGTTCGTTTATATACAAAATATTCGTTATTGGTCGGGTGAAAATTTAAGTGTGCTTCATGAATCACCACTTTATCCACGAAAAATAACTGCTTGGTGACGTTTGTATACCGGCCATAATTTTTTCGTCGACGACAACGATCGTCACAATACTGTGAATGGGCCGGATTATTGTGCCATGATTGCCGATTATTTTTGGCCCGAATTGGAAGATATGGACTTGGACGACATGTGGTTTCAACAGGATGGTGCATCAAGCCACACAGCACACGTTACAATCGATTTATTGAAAAGTAAGTTTGATGAACGTGTTATCTCTAGAAAGAAGCCAAACGATTGGCCGTCTCGTTTGTGCGATTTAGATTATTTTTTCGGGGGCTGCGTTAAGTTTGCCAACAAGCCGACGACAGGTGAAGAATGTGGTTGGGTTAACTACTTGACATTTAAAAAACTCATTCGATAAAATGTCGAAAGAATTTTTCTACTGCTTTGTATGAACAATATCCAATATTTGTGCAGAAAAGAGAATTTGTTTTGCAGTGGCACGGAAAACTTGTCGTTTCGAGCAATGCTTAGTGATTTTTTTGTTGATACAACTACGTTAAACAGAACAAATACCTCTATTCGTTCAACTAAATTGCTTTGCAGGTGCTTAATAAGTCATATTTAAATTGGCCGTCATCAAGATACACAAATGCTTATATTCGACTATATCTTGACTATTTGTAAACGTCGTGAAATTTGTGGTGGTCATTGAAAACTGTTATTAAATGTTTTTTATTTTTGCCTTGAGGACGATGTGGAAACTTAATAGGCAGTTGAAATAGGTCCATTCTGTTTCAAGTCGTGCGAGACTTTTACCCACTAAAACCACATCTCGACCTCTTTTACTTGACACCAAGCACTTGACACCACTCTGGGACCGTAATGCGAAATACTTCAGAGTTTTGTCGTTTCCTTCCCCCCAAAGTGACCGGCTTTTTCATTTTCTTCATCGGGTTAATTAATTAATGTTAGTAAATGTAAGACAGAAAAGAGTTCTCATTTAAGTTTCAAGACTGTTCTACCGTTTTTCAATAACAAGGCTTTGATTTTAGGACTCGGATTCTTTTTAAAGAATTTTTGAGCTGAGAAATGAGATGAGAATCTTGTTCACCAAACAGGAATTCTTATTACTCGTAATTCATGTCCGACATTGATACTCCTAAATCTTTTAACACATTTAACCTTTCAGAGAAAATCACCCACTTTTTAGGTGAACAACTCCAACTGGGTCCATTAGGGTGCGGAATGGATCTCCGCATTGTGGTATCACAATGGGCCTAGTCTAACCTAAGTGTGGTTGGGCCTCTGTTGCCCCAGCCAATCACTCTTACCTAACCTAACCTAGGTGAACAGCCAATGCATCACCAACGTCTACAACCGTTTTCATCTAAGCCTCCCTTCTATTCTTGGTCATATGGTTATTTCATTCCAACGAAAATGGTGCTGTCTTATGTCTGCAGAGACTTGGAGAAAAAGTCAATCTGAATGTCGGTGAAAAGAAGAAATCTGAAGACGCGTTCAATTCTGATCAATCTTTCAGACTTTTCAAGCCGCACCTTTTGCAATCAACCTACTGGATTGTGAAAGACCAAACCGTTGATTCGGCTGTGGAACAAATAAAATACTGAAATTGTTAAGTGTCATACAGGAATATGAGGACTATAGAGCGTTGCTTTAATGAGTCGCAAAAGAAAATTGACAAGAAGCCTTAATACTCGTTGATGCAACTGACAATTCTCTGAAGGAGGCTTTCATTCCCATGGATGCAAGCAAATTCAATGTCTCGGTTATCTGATTCATTACAACGAAATAATCTGTTCAAGGCTGAACTTTTACCAAAATTCGGAAGAGTTTTCCAAAAATGTTTATACCAAAACAAAATTCAAAGCCTAAAAGACTTGTAGACTCAAAGGTTCCTCTGAACCTCTTTTGACTGACTGAAAGTCGACCACGACGAATATGTTTTGAGGTAAAACGAAAAAACGAAAGACTTTCAAAAAAGGTTTTCTACGAAAAGTAACCTTAATTATGTCAGATTAAAACCCACAAACATGCTTTTAACACTTCCTCTCCCCAAAAGTCAAAGCAACGACTTTCAAAAGAAAAATGTGCATCAATAATCGCTTAAAACACAAAATGCCTAACAATCAGGTAACGAACATTTAGGAGTACCTCCCCAAACTCATCTTCAATCTCTGAGTGCAGTACAAATTTTTCAACATAACCTCAACAACAAAACACACACGTAAATGAGAGGTTCATGGAACCCACACTAAAACAAATAACACAAAACAACTCGTACACGAGCCAACAACTAAAACCACATCACACTTAATGTTCCGGGTCTCTAAGCTTCCATGTAAGACTCATTTAGGGGGCCTCCACATCCACCCCCGGTTCTCCCAACCATCTTTAAATTAAAACCAAAACTGGGTCAGATTTAATCCGAAAATTCTCTCTGCACACTCGGCTGTGCGCTGTTTTGCTTAAACACATTTCCATGTTACACATCCCATGACCAATGGGGATGCCTCCCCCAGAAATTTTATTTTCTAAATCCTCCTTATCTCGGATTTCCCAAAACGAGAAAAACGAATATATATACGCGAATATGTGCTCCATAAAGTAACCCCCCAAAAAAGTACACACCACACTCACTTACACGCCTCGCCCCCAAAACAGGTAGTCGACCGAAGGCAAGAGGCACGCTCCTTCCAACGCCACGTCGCGCCGTAGGCTTACGACTTACTGCAGCATCCATCTCGTCCTTATTTACAACTCGATGCTGTTGTTTCTTTATTCGTTCTTTTTTTTTTTTCGGTTTTCATGCCCGGGTATCGCTTTACGATTTTACGCCCCTAAGGCTACCTCGTATGAGCCTCATTCCAGCAGGGCACGCAAATCTCTGTGTGTGTGTTTGCACGATAGTTGCAATGTTGCCCCTCCTGGCAATTTTCATTGCCTTATTAAAAATGTTAGTGCCCATAAAAGTTCATTTAAGTCGGTTCCGAGTTTTCGAGGCTCCACGTAGGACGAGAGCGAGCGTCAGCCGTCGCTTTGCCGCTCTGCTGCTTCGTTGCTTCACTGCCTTGGTTGCCTTGGCTGCCCCATCACAACCACAAGGGCTAATTTTTACATTTTTAGTGCAAATAGCATTTTTATGTGGATGCAATCGTAAAAACGTTCGTTTTATGGCAGATTTTTTTGCGTAGACATTATTTTATTCTTTATTACGCTCCAACGGGGGTGGCCATATTGCCATGAAACGCTGGATGGTCCTTTGTGAATAATTCGTGTTAAGATGCTTTCGGTGTACGCTACCAACGACCATGAGTGCGTTGTTGTACATACGGAAAAAAAAATGTATAGGTGGAGAATTTTGATTTTAACAGGTGGCCGGTTTTTCGGGAGGGAGATCTTACTTTTAATTGAAGTGTTACCCACTTGCGGTGCATGTGTGAAGAGCGATAAAGTTGTTAAAGCTTCGAGTGGGTGTGGGTGGGGTCGTTGGGTCATTAGAGTAAGCTCTTCTTATTAATGAACAAGGAACAAGGACTCCGAGGAGTTTTTTTTGTGCTGAAGAGGATTATTTGTCGTTATGAGGTAATTGGAAGTGTACGAAAGGAGGAAGGAGGAAATAAATTCACGACAAGTTCTGAGATGTCGTAACTTTGGCTTTAGGAGGCTGAGAACTTTTTCCATTTGAGGACAATGAACCTGAGTGTGGTAGGTGGACTTAGGGGCTTGATGGTTTTTAGGTGGCACTAGTTTTGAAATTATTAGCGGCTTGGGAATAACCATAAGAATTATTGATCTCTGCAAAGAGGAGCTCGAGATGAAGCTCTAGGACAAAGTCCTAGTAAACTTCAAGGTCTGGGCTATTTCAAACCTATAAAGGCTCTACCTACGACACTGACCTTGCTAGAAGATTAAAACAATAACGTCTTTAGTCTAAACATTGCCGCACCGAAGGCACGGCAGAGAAACTCTCAAGTCGTGGCGAGAGTATCTAGCTCTGAATTGGCTCTTATTTGAGGCCCAAGTAAACTTAATACAAGTCAAATCAAAGCCACGTGCTTTAGTGTTTTCTACTATTTTCTTTTATAAAAGGAGGGCGCCGTGGCTTAAATGGTTAGTGCGTCGGACTGTTAAGCGAGAGTACTTGGGTTCGAAACTAGCCCGGGGACAAAACACCATAAACAATTTTCGTGACCCCACCTTCAGCGACCAATTGACAATCCTCCTTAAGTAATCTCTGTCATGGAAAGCTTACGCAATTTGCCGTTTGGAACCGGCAATAAACCGTAGGTCCGCATCAGTTGTGCCAAAATTATATCGCGCACAGCACAGTGGAGGAGCGAAGAAGCTATGCTCTGGCTGGTTGAATGTTTGGGCTGTTACGCAGATTATTTATTTTTTTTTCTTTTATAAAAGGCCTCAAAAAGACGGTTCTATTAGGGTCATCTGTAAAGGAGATTTGAAAGATTTTTTCATTTCAGTTTCAAGAAAGTTCTTCCATTTTTATCAACAAATCTTCGATATTCAGCCTCGGATCCTTTTCAAAGGACTTTCGTGCCGAAAAATGAGACAGAATCTTTTTGGCCGAAGAGAAGATGTTATTACTTGATATTTTCATGTCCGACTTTGATACTTCTGGAATTTTAAAAACCTTCGGCCTTTCAAAGAAAATGGTCTACCAATGGATCGTCACAGCTTGAGTGGAAACCATTTTCAGCTGAGCTTGCCTTCTATCCTTGATTATATGGTTATTCCAGTCCAAAGACTCAAAGGTAAAAGTCAACTAAATTTTGATAAAAAAAAGAGATATAAAGACGCCGACGAAAGAGATAAGACCTCTAAGTCTGGTGAATTTTGAACTCTTTAAAACTCTACTTAATTGTTATCCTCCGTGAAAAGTTTGGGCAGCAAATTTGTTATCCTTTTTTGTTTTCAAAAATTTTAGCAAAAAAAAATCTGGTTTCATTAAAAAAGGCTTTCCAATGAATGGTCTGTGGCAGCCATGTTGTTTTGACGGTATCTGCAAGTTTTTTGATTTCTTATTTAATCTCTGATCGAAAATTATCATGGTCAATCATATTTTTGTGTAGCAAGTTTGAGGAGAATGCCTACTTAGTTTAAATGACTGTTATTAAACTTCCAAAGTCACGTTGTTGTCACGTCAAATAGCATATCCGGCTTCTTTTATAAAGGGTGATTTTTTAAAAGCTATAGGAAAGTTTAAAAAAAAAAAAACATAAAATTCAGAAAAATGCATGAAATCTTTATTTGAATCGATAGTACGGTCCATATAATTTAATGTTTGAAGATTATTTCATGCAAATGTTGAGCTTGACTGCGCCTCAAATGGTCCATCCGCTTAGTCCTATTTTGGCATAGTCTTTCCAACATTTCGGCCGGTATCTCACGAATAAATGCTTCAATGTTGTCTTTCAATGCGTCAATTGAAGTGGGCTTGTCTGTATAGACATGAGCTTTAACATAGCCCCACAAAAAATAGTCTAAAGGCGTTAAATCGCACAATCTAGGCGGCCAATTGACCGGTCCCGAACGTGAAATAAAATGTTCACCGAACTCGCCTTTCAATAAGTCCATTGTTGCGCGTGCTGTGTGGCATGTGTCATGTGGCACCGTCGTGTTGAAACCACATGTCATGCAAGTCAAGCTCTTGCATTTTGGGCAAAAAAAAGTTGGATATCATCTCACGGTAGCGCTCACCATTCACAGTTACGTTACGATTCGCATCATCTTTGAAGAAGTACGGTCCAATGATGCCACCAGCCCATAAACCGCACCAAACTGTGACTTTTTCTGGATGCATTGGTAGCTCTTGCAATGCTTCTGACTGATATTCACCCCAAAATCGACAATTCTGCTTATTTACGTACACATTGAGCCAAAAGTTAGCTTCATCGCTGAACACTTTCTTAACCTTCTGAACTTTCTTAACAGAGCACGCATTTTGATAATAAAATTCATTAATTTGCAAGCGTTGTTCGTTTGTAAGACGATTCATAGTTAAATTATAAACCAAACTGAAGATGTTTGACAGTGAAACAAAACACGAAACGTGCGTCAGCTGTTTAAACCAGTGTTGCCAAAAAGATAATAGCTAAAAAATCACCCTTTATATTGGAAAAGAATTAACAAGACTAAACAGCACAATTAATCTCTTGTCCACATAAATGCAATCACGTTACTGAGTTTCGATGTAAAATTCAAAAATACTTTGGGATGGTTAAAGGGTAAGTCTCGCTAGTGGCTGATTTATAAGTTTCCTAATATTTCTAGGTTCTGGCCCTCAATGAGCTGTTACGCGACCCACTTAATCAGTTTAATCGGCATTTCCGTAGGAAATCGAATTCCCCGGGAATTGTTTTTTCTTTCTGGTAGTCGATTCCTCCTATCGGCAATCTCCCTGGAGTAGAATTTCGTAATTAACTTCGAACGAACTTCTAAATATTTTGAGAAGAATAATTTTGTGAAATGACCTAGAGTGAACCAATAAAAAATGGGACACCCATCACAGTCAGGTTCAATGTGCAATATCTCTCTTTGTAACATATTACAATGAAATAAATTGCAGATTAATTTACGACTTAATTTTGGCACCATAAATGTGTCTCATTTTTTTATTGGTTCACTGTAAATGTCAACGTTTATTCGGTACTGTTTTCATATAACTCTCTAAACTTAAATTTTAATTTGCAAAATGCGCTCAATTGTTTTTAGGTTAACCACTGAAGATACTGGCAAAATAAAAAAAACAGAAATCAATCCACAGAAATTAAAGAGGTTATCCTAATCCGCTGGAACTGCCGGAACAATTGTTCCGTTAATTTGAAAACGTCAAACATATAATTAACGTGTTTTATAGATTCAAGCAGCATTATTGTGTCACCAATCCGGCATTTAAATATTTGTTTGTACAGGTTGCTTAGATTTAATAGCCCGACCTTCTACCTCACACATCTTGTTTTATTTAATTTTAAAATGAGTTCGCTCATATTGAAAAAACCTTTAGGTTTTGATGCAACCGAGAGTTCCTTGGACTACCTTCTCTGTCTTTTCAACTCTCGCTGGCGCACAACTCTCAATTTGGTCCCACCCCAACACTCATCTGTCTTCAGTTAAAGCCACCAACCGAACTCAATTCCACCCCATTCATTCCAAAGCCCGTCCTCAAAGCTCAAACACACGTCACTCTCTTAACAACTTAATTAAAGTCCGCCCCGCTGCCACACCTCGGTGGTCGCATTTTCTTTTTTTTTTTTGAATAAACTTCCTCCGGGGAGGAATATCTCAAATCATTTGTCCCAAAAAGAGCCCGGTGAGTAAATCACAGTGTTGCCACCCTTCAGTGGGAACACAAAACAGAGGCACAACTCCCCACCCTCCACCCACCATTGTCGCACAACAAACGAGTTGAGAACGTTGTTACACAAATCAAATCTACATCACACCTCTGCGTGTGTCTGAAGATTTATGTCCTGAAATTTTCAAATTTCTCCCCGGGATATGGTTGGATGGGTGGTTTAGGGGTTGCGGGTGGTGTGTTTTTCGTGAACGTTCCCCGGCGACAAACGACAAACTTTCTCACCTGAGCAATATTTCATCAGAAATTAGCTTCCATTTCTTTTTTTTTTTGTCGTTCTCTCTTTCTTTTTTTTTTTGTGTTTTTGTCACCCAGTGGGTGGCATCAGGCATCAGAATAATGATGAAGTATAACACGGCCAAAACACACACACACACACACACAACAAAAAGAAAAGGAAGAAAATCATCACCCACACATATTACCGGCCCAATTGTGAACAGAAGTGGCACTTGTAAATCATTTTTGCCGGAGGATGTTGTGTGCCAAATTTTTGTGCCTAAAGGAGAGAATGAGACTTTTTTGTACGATTTTAGGCTAAAAGCAGGATACGACAAGACTCTGAAGGAGTTCCTGCTGCATCTTTCGTTCTCCGTCCCGATCATGGGAATGCTTCTTTGGTTTTATTGAACAATAAACTTTCTCAGGGTGGTAATAAATCATCCCTGGGAGGGGATTTTCACTTCGTCTTGGAAACCGATGGCTGCTGGGCTGTTGCGCTCTGTTCTGCGGATGGATGGAGGTAGGAAGCGATTAAAGCGGGAGGAGCGGGAGAATTGCTGTGAAATGAATGGAAACTTGTATTTGATGCCTCAGGGGGGCGCTTGGTTTTTGGGGGCAAGCTTCTTAGCTGTGCTGTCACTTCACCAACCGCTGTGGGAGAGAGAGTCAACAATTGCGCCTGCAGCTTCGATGGGTGGTGCAGTTGTGAGAATGGGAGAGGGTTGCTGTAAGACGAGGGTAATTAAGGTTCTTGGAATCGGTGGAGGACGTTGACAGTCCACGGGTGGCGTCAGAGGATAAAATGGGGGGGTTTAGGTGGGTGGAGTTAGAAGAAATGTGAAAGATAGGATCAGAGAATCGGTGGAGCTTTAGAAAGAAAAAGAAAATGATTCGGAGTCGCTGGACAAGTCCAACTTTGCAGTTTGTTAGCGTAGCCGTCGAGGCTAGAGCCTAGCCTGTAGAAAAAGAGAACGTCTCACGAAGACAGACCTAAGCTTCGTATCAATAGGATAGATTGCTTTCTATCTGATAGTTTCAATTAACAATTTAATTTCGATATTCGATGCGTGGTCGTTTAGGTGATTGGACGTATTTTCCTTCATCTAGTTCTTCTCCTTTCCATCTGATCTTCCAGCGGCGCCAACTAGAAAAAAAATCTCTCCTTCAATCTACCACCACATTAAAGGAATGCTTCCAAACTGCCATGTTTAACATCCACAGAACGACTCTTATAATTAAAAAAAAAAAGCCCTCCGCCCATCGAGTCCAGACCGATTGTATTCAATTACCTTTCACCGTTTAACCTCCGTCTCATGCGACGATAGAACATTTTTAAGCCATTAACTCACCTGCAAAGAGAAAAAAGAGAGGAGAAATTACATTACGTGTGAGAGAAAAAAGGATAACAAAAAAAAAAAGCAGGACTACCAAGCAAAACGACTACAAGTGTAAGTAAACCTTAAATAGAGAGACCCTGGTACGTGCCCCACACACAAGAAGATTGCAATTTCATGCAGATTCCCCGCCTCCGGAGAAGTCCTTGTATAACAATCCACGTGTGATTCAAACACTCACCCACGCCCACCGTAACCACCAACAACTTTCAACGAAAACTTGACAAGGACAAGGGCAGGGTTGTTCCACAACTTCCCTTTAATCCTTTAAACATTCAAAGTCACATGGTGTCCCTGCCTACCCGCCCTTCCTTCGTCCCGTACACATGTGGAACATCAAAAATTTTCCGCACGAGAGAAAGAGAGAGACAGATCCTTTTTGCCAAAAGGTGTGTGTGCCATCGCCACTAGGGTAGCTTTAGAATATTGGATTAGAGCGAGTCTCAGTTCGAAGTCATAAATTCCGCAGGTTGATGAACGAAGCACATCTGAAAGGTGTGCGGTACACGCCAAGTAGGAGTACACGACACACACGACTGTCTCTGGGTGTGTGTGTGTATTTGTGTGCATCCGGGGGATACACTACACTCAGGAAATCCCATCAGACGCTGGGGCTTCGAACCGAACCGTTACGTGTTATGTAAATTTCACCATCACGTCTGCAGACAGAGAGCGGCGCTTCCGAATCCTGCCTGAGGGGGATGAGGTCGCCATGCGGCACACACAAACACGGCATCCACTTCTAAGGACCAAAATACCACAGAACTTCGTCCGCCCCCTACCAAAGTCAAGGATACTTTAAGGAACATTGAACAAAGGGATCGCACGGCGGCGAGCAAACGACCAACGAGCGGAATAGTGCGTATACGTCTCCCCGTCCCCGTTCCGCGGAGCGAATCCCCGCGAGCGGGACCGGATGTCCTTTAATATGGCGAGACATTTGGAAGGCAAACACGAGAAAAGGAAAAAAAAAAATAGACGTGAAACGCGCCGAGGCAATTGTTTTAAGTGTTCCGGCAAATCGAGGAGCAAAAAGGACACACGAAGAAGCTCTTCGACTCACTGAGGCACTGGCGGCTCCTTGTTGGTGGCAATTGTCTGGAAAAGGATAATTATGCCGGGGAAATATAATTTGCTTTACAGCAAAGTCAGGGGAAGTCGGGTGTGTGGTACGTGTTGATGGCGTTCCGATGCTTGCGTCGTTGGTTCGGGTCGTGGGAGCGGACGTCAGCAGGACGAGGGACCAGCATGGAAATGAGTGCGTTTTGTTTCGGGAAGTTAACAACGCGAGGGCGCTTGGGAAAGTGAAATTAGATTAAAAGTGCAAATTCCTTGCATACTTAGCAACGTTGTAATGGACGTTGTTGGCTTGGGGAGGCAGTGTGCTTAGATTTCATGGGCCCTCCTCTCTCCCCCGGTGTGCCTAATGAGATAATTCGATTTCAATTTGGGATTATGACTACATTGTGCATGAGATACGTGCTCGGTCGTAGCAGACAATTACGATGACAGGCGGGCGCCTGTCAAAAGGAATTCTTTTCAGGAAAGTTTAAATTAAGTAAATTGCTTCTGGCGGATCGTATATTGTCTAGACGTATTGATTTAACACGCATGTTTGAAAGATTTCAGTAGTGGGGAGAGTTCTGGCTAACAGATGAACTGAAGCTTGAACGTGGAAAACTCAGTTTAAGGTGCTCCTTCAAGGGAGAAAGAACCGCATTTTTTCGACTTTTTTAATATTTCAAAAACCTTTTTTTTTTTGCTCATAAAGGTATTGTAAACTTATAAAAAGAAACGACAACTTTGGTTGGAATTTCATCTCTTAATTCTAAGAAGTTCTCCAGATATAGGGTTATTCATTTTTTTTGGTTTCAAAAGGTAAGGCTATATAAAACAGACACTGCGATACATTTTTGATGAAAATTATATTTCATTATAAAGTCTAGACTTTGCCATTAAGTGTGAAGAACAATATCATTTAATATCGAATGACAGCATCGCTTTACTTTCTAAACCGAAAATTAAATGACCACTGAAGTTAAATCAGAACTTTCAAAGAAAATTTTAAAAATTTTAACACGTTGTTTGATTGCTAAGCGATACATTATCGTAAATGGCAAAACATTTAACAAGTATTACGACACTTCAAATGATAACTGAGTTAGATAGGTGTCAAATGCCAAGGCAATCAAGTTGAAACTACGAAATAAATGACACTTTACTAAGATTGAAGACTAACAGAAAACGAAGAGGTCGCTTTGTCGTTAGTTTAAGACGTTTTCTTAAATTGCTGTCGTTCTTTTTGCTAGTGAAACTTCTGCCTACTCGTCCCCCTCTTCATCGGAATCAAGTGACTATCATGTGTTGACATCCTCTTGAATCAATTTTTGTGTCCACCTCATCGTCTGTCTGGTGAATTTCACACAAAAAAAAAAAAATCCGAGAAGGGAATGACGTTCTTACAAGTGAACCTTCAGACATTTATTCATCAAAAGCATGTACACCGTCCCCATTGCTCTTTTGTCAAACAGCCGTCCATTTTCAACTACAAAGCAACCGCCTCTATTCTGAGAAAAAGAAAGCGCCGCCAATATAAAAAGGCTAATCCACTCGCCTCAGTGCAACCACCACCCCAACGTCGTGCCGCGTGTCCTTCGAAGAAATAAGAAAAAGAAAAAAAAAAAAAAAACCGCCACACACAAAGGGCTCAACTCATCACGACCACCCCAAATGGCAGCGGTAAAACAAACTCAATGCGCATTACAATTCCTTTCAAGTTGATTTTAAAATCTAATTTCTGCGGTTCTCGTGTGCCAAGAGAGAAGGGCTCAAACGCCTTCCACCCTCCATTCCCGCCAACCCCATCGTCATCATTGCGAATTACGTACACGTAATTTCATTTAAATTCATTTCAAGTACGTCTCGCATTATTTCTTCTTCTTCATTTTGTTCTTTTACTGTATGGTGTTTTTTCTGCACAAGAACCGAGTAACTAGCAGGGCAGGGGCTGTCATAAAGTGATTACTAATTTTCCACCCATCCACGGAAGATCCCTTAAAATTTAGAACCTTGCCGGGTTGCTAGGATTTTCTTCGTCTTCGTTTCGACGTTGAAATGAAAACTTTCGAGACTATTGCAAGTTTATTTATTTATTTTTTTTTATTTTACAACTGCCTTCACTTTCGTTTCCACTCTAAACAAAGAAAATTAAAAAGAAAGAGAGAGAGTGAAAAGTGCGCTTATCCTTCGACAGGACGATTTGTCCTGTTGAAAAAAAAAAAAAAAAAACTCGCGTTTGAATTTATTTTTCCACTGCGGTAAATTTCAAATTAATTAATTAATTGCTAATAGAATTGTTTTAGAGGCAAAGTTTCTTGCTAAGTCCTTCAGCGACCATCATTACCCCACCGAGTCAACGACAACGGTTGACGACTTAGTCCTTGGGACATTTAAGAAAAACTCCATTTGGCCAAGAAAACCCACCCGGCCACCCGTCGTCATCGTCGTCTTCATCGTTGTACCCAAATGCAATTAGCTTGAGAGAAAATCAAAACTTTTTCACTTTTCGGAGATTTGTTTTTTTTATTTCTTCTCTCCCGTCGTCCTTTTTGTCCTTCGTTCTTAATGAATAAAAATTTTCACGTATCGCGTATAAATTCGTCACGGGGTAAAATGTCATTTACTCTGCTGTCCTGCCTCAATCCCGAAATTCCGCAGGACCTCTTAGCGGTTTAGTGTTCCGTTGCGGTGAAACGAAGAGAAGAGAGATCCTTGCGGAAGAGAACAATAATCACGTCCTTTGCATAACACTCATCCAACCACTCCACTGGAGAGTGTTAAAATTTATCCTTTTTAAATTCTTTTTTTTTTTTTTCTCCCAAGTCCCGCCGCACCAATCACGAAGACGGAATGCGCTGCGCTGCCACACGTCTTCGTGAGTAATGATGCCGGGTTGGCGTTTAAGAAAACTCCTAGACTGAGTCTCTTGTCCGAATCGTGTCCTGGTTGGGTGGGGAGGGGCGAAGTACTAAATGCGAGACAATCCGTTTTGGGATTTCTTTCTCCTGCATTGCGGTGGATGGTGGTTTGTGTTCTTTTACAGTTTTTTTTTTTTTTCGGTCTTTTCGTTGAGTGGTTGCACCACCACAACAGCCGAGCTAAGAGGGAGATGAATTCCGAGTGAAGTAAGTCCGGGAAGTCCTCCAGACAAAGTATTCGGGATTGGAGCTGGAGCCACTTGAGTTTGATGTGAAGTGGATTGGACTCATCACGAAGCCCGGGAGTGTGTGTGAGTACTTTTGAGCCGAGATATGAAGGAGCTGCAAGCTAGGCTGAGCGAAAAAGTCTCTAGGACTAATGTGAACAGTCCTTCCGCAGACAATTTGAAACGTGGAGGGGTCTATAACTTGACCTTGAGAAAATTGCGTTCGTTACCCAATCAAGGTCGGTAGCGATCTCACCGAGCAGCGAGAACTCTCCATCTCCATTTTAGACAATCTGTTTGGCAGGGATGTCAAAACGAGATATGTCGCCATATACAGGATACGGTCGTATGGTTATTTGTAGAAAAAAAATCTCCCATTTGACCGATTTGAATGATTTTTGTGTTATTTGTTTCCTTACTTCATCATCAAAAAAATAAAGTACAAACGATTTTGATCGCACCCATAGAACGGTAAAAATTCACAAAACTTCATCTTGACCCCAATGTATCAATTTTTGCACGTTTAGAATAAATATTTATTTTGATGTGAGGGGAGCGCAAAATTGACGATCTTTTTTTATAGAGCGTTCTAAAACGTGTTTTTTTTACTATGGGCGGGGGCTCTATCTCACCCCGTTTAGGAGGTAGGGGCAATTTAAAATCTAATCAAACAACATGGACAAAAAAATTCATTAAAAAACAATGACAACACTTACAATAAAGAACTATACCAATTTTGAAAGCCAGAAACTTGTTCTTTGATTACACATTAAAGTTAAATTATTCATGCTCATAGTTTGTAAAAAAATTCGCAAAGAAACTCACAATTTTTAAAGAAAATAATAGAAAAAAAAGTGTAGATCATTTTTTTCTTCAAAACTGTAAGTCTCAGTGCTAATGCTCACATTCATTTTGAGTCGAAGACAAAAAACCAAATGGCCTTATGCCTTCTAGCTCAAAAGAAAATTGGAATGGACCAACTATGGGCATGAATAATCTGCTGATGAAGTAAGGAAAAAAAATAATTCACAAAAATCACTCAAATCGGTCAAACAGGAGGTTCTTTTTTTACAAGAAACCATATGGCCGCCGAGTATGAATCAATTTTTGCACGCCACTGTAGCTCGTCACTAAGGACTCTGTCATACACGACTTTGAAATTGACGAACAAAAGTTGGGTGTTGATCTGCATTTCTTAGGTCTTTTTCAGGATCTGCGGTAGTGGAAGAATCTGACCTATCGTGGGCTTCCCTGACCTCAAATCACACTGATAAGGACCTATCAGGTTATTTTCGAACGGTTTCAGGCGTTCATACAAAATGACAGTGAGGATCTTATACACGACGTTAAAGAGATTGATTCCTCGGTGGTTGGCGCAGTTGAAGGGATATTCTTTCTTGAGGACCGAGCAAACGACACTGAGATTCCACTTAGATCAAAAGACAGAAACAAGTCAAAAAGATCGATATCAAAGCAGCAGCAAGGCACACAAACTAAGCCTCGACCATAGCCTTTAACACAAATTCATTAACACATTGAATGCCCTGCGATTTACGAACAAACTTATTGTTAGTGCCGGTCACCGGTGACCCCCATGGCATTCAACGTGTTAACTTCCGTACTTCAATCAGGACATTCAAAAATCGCAAGAATTGTGCCGCAAGATGCACTAAAAAACTACATCCTTCACAGCTTAACAAAACACCTCCAAGTCCTTTCAACCTTTCATCATCTCTGACTGACATTCACACCTCTCTCCCACACCAAACTGCACTTAGTTGTGAAAAGAAAAGGACTCACTAGGGAAAGAGAACCTCTGATGTCTTTCCATTTTCGGTAAAATAAACGACGTTTTAAAACCGTTAATTTCATTGTCTAAATCCTATCTTGAGGGGTATTATGCAAATTTGTCGTCGTCATCCTTTCCTTCATCTCTGTCCCGCTACTCTTTCGCTTATGTGGCGAGAAATTATCAGAGAATTTGTACCGTTCAAGGACTTCTTTCTTTCCTTTTGCGTGTGTGTTGGTGTGAGTGCGTTTCAGAGAAAAATGACGAAAAAGCTAAAAAGCTTTTCATTATGAAGTCCCAAACGATAATAGGGCTCACAAATTAAATAATAATTTACAGTTATCGTCGTCATCGTCATCATTCCTCTTCACTCTTGTGCACACAAGTCTCATGAAATTTTACGAGTCCCTTACCCTTTTTGAGTTTTCCTCTTCTTATTTTTTTTTGTGAAGCTCTCCATTCACCCTAATTACAGGAGTTTTTTTTATTTTACCAAAAAAAACGGAAAAATTATTATTTCTCTCTTTCTTTGTGTCTCCATCTCATTTGTGTTCGACAACGACAAAAGTTGTCAAGTTTGACAACGACTCACCGTGAACCCCTTTTCTGTCATTTCACTTTTTGCAGCTTTTCGGTTAAGACTTTCAAAATTTATGTTCGTAAGGATAATTTTTTCATCAAATAAACTTCTGAGGAACAAATAAAAAGGCGTAATACAACAATTTAAACGCTTCCTTTTCCAACTGAAAAGATGTTTGTATCCTCATTCGTTTTTTTTTGTCGACTTTTGCTGGTCCTTGTTTTCCATACACACGCGGCGCAGTGGTGTCACTTGATGATGAGAAAAAAAAAAAAAAAGGAGGAAAAGTTGAAGAGGAAAGCGAGGAAAATGGTTGTGTCCTTTCGGAGAGAGAGAAGAAACTTTACATTATCATTTCCATTGTAATTGTGTCCTCGAGATATGAACTTAATTAAACTCTCGAAAGTCGTCGTGGAGAGGGAAATTCTTCATCTCCTTTCCCTTTTTTTGGGTTTCTCTGCTTTTTTTTTTTTGGTAATGAAAACGTACATGGAGCTCCTAGAGATATTTGCCTCGACACTGTGGAAGGCGGAGGAGTAAAGTTTCTTTGTTTTGAATTAAGACTTAACCCGGGCGTCGTTTTTGGCGTGGAGTCGCATGTGTACGATTTGCATAAGATTCGGGAGCGGTGGAGGATGCCAGGCGCGGTGAAATGGATGGCAGTCTGGAGAAATGAAAAATGGAGGAAATATCCTTTCAGACTGCGTTTAGTCACACCTGGGATTTTTTTTTTTTTGTCTGTTTTTGTTTTTGAAACAGGCGGCTGGTGGCTGGTTTATGGATTTGCATAAACGACAAAGTGGAGGAGGATGGCAGCTTAGGCGGATCTAATTTTGAATTCTCTTTCGGAAAAAGGGGGAAGCTGGTGTTTGTTGTTAATTCATTTATTTAAGGGTTTCCTCCTTTTTTCTGGATGAATTTTAAAGGCTGGATTCAGTGGACAAAGGGAAGGGTTTTCTTTTTAATGGCGAACTCTGTGGTGCAGGGTAAATTAATGCAGTTGCCGAGGTGGAAGGCAGCTGGGATCCTAGGACATAATTGGATGCTAGGGAGATGACTTCAGTGGCGATTAAGGGAGTTTATTACTACTTTGCTGGGATACGGTTAGAAACAGAAGTAAATTGTGGGGATTTAAAACAAAAGCCTGACCTTCAAGAGATGGCAAATGCAAAAAGGAATCTTGGGAAAGACGTTAAGAATAGAGTTTTAAAATATTATCAAACCGATATTAAGTTTGCGATAGACTTAACAAAAGACAAGAGATTAATTATAGAAGGGTTTCGTTATTCCTCTGAAAACCTTAAAAGCTATAAGTTCTGTTGAAATGTTCGATACAAAACAAAAGGAAATTATATTCACTGTTATTACAAATTTTTACTTGTAGATTGGTGACAATTAGACAACGAGGAACGCACTTGAAATTGTCGTATTTTCAGGTCTCAGGAAAGTTTAAGACTTCAAAAAGTTGTATAACCTTAAACACAAGCTTCAATCTGCCATAAATTTCAACTTTTTAAGAAAATTTCTTCTATTAATGGCGTCTCAACAAACTTGCGATATCGATTAACAATTGCTGTAAAATTTGTGTTACAAAACTTATTTAAAAAAAATTTAGCTGCAAATTAGCGACACCAGTGTAACACCAAGAGCGCAGCTGTCGCTACTGGAAGCAGACTAATCTAAACTTAGGCAGGCTTTTTCAGATTGGATTCTCATTAAAAGTTTTTATAAGGAAATTCAAAGAAAAAGGAGCAAAGATAAGTTAAGCAGCCCGATAGAATTCACGAATGGGATTAGTTCGTAAAAATAATTTGGCATCATTTAACGGCGGTATAGTGGCTGTCTTTTAATCTAAATATATTCTACAGCATTGATTACGATTACGAAAAATTAATGAGTAGTGCAAAAAAGGTTAGTGAGATATCGAAGCCTTTAACAATTTACGGACTTCATCTTATTCAGTCTTTCTAGTGCTACGTTCTTAGAAACAGTGCAGGACTACTGTGAAAATTCAAGAAACCTGGGTATCTGTCCACCTGTTGCCTTTTATCTAAATTCCTTAGACTGTTTTAGCGTTTTGGGGCCCCACTGTAAAAATAGACCCACACAAATTTGAGTGAACAAAGTCTCCATGAGTATCTAGAATGGCATTTTGTGTAACCTCCGACAAACGGGATACAAGCACACGAGTAGGTGCTCTATCAGAGTCGACGGAGCTTGCTGAAAAGTGAGAATCTGTTAAAGGTTCAAGGTCTTCTACGCAAGAGATGGTCCATATTCCACCGTTTCTTATAAGAAGGATAGGGTGTGTACTAGGTAAGCCATTTTTTTCGATGTCAATTTTCTGGGGGACACCTTGAAGGCCATGTGAGCTTTGCAAGCAAGAAGCTTTCCAAAAACCGGAAAAAATTTGGAATGGTAAAAAACAAGCCATTCCAAATTTTTGGAAACAAGTTGAGCGAGAGTACCCGGGTTCGAATCCAGCTCGGGGAAAAAAAAAACACCACAAACATTTTTCACGGCCCCACCTCCAGCGAACGACTGACAACCTTCCTGGAGTACTTCTGTCATGAAAAGCTTTCGCAATTCGCCGTTCGGAACCGGCATTAAACAGTAGGTCTCCTCCACATGTGACAAAATTATAACGCGCACAACACAGTGGAGGCGCGAAAAAGCTAGGCTCTGGCTCTCAACGGGCTGTTACGCCGCCCAATACAATACAAAAAAACAAGCCAGAAAACAATAAATTTATAACGAAAGTAGTTTTTTATTTGAAACGCGATGTATACCAATTGGAACATTATCCAAATGTCTGCCACGTCTTTACACAGAGTTACATATCTAGCTACGACATCATCGGGAGCTGTCTGTCGATAAACCTTCAACCTTCAAACCTTTTTTTAATAGTGTCCATTGTCACGATCGTTGTGACGATGTTGACAATAAGGATCTTACTAACTACGTTTTGAAAGAATAACAGACCAACGTGGTTACATTAAACCAAAGAGCATCGCACAATGACCCGTCCCTCTTGGAGAAACCTCTAGAAATCTCGAGTGGATTTTAATTATCGCCTGAACGTAGTTATTTTAATTGTTTTAGAAGTACAGATCCCAAGCACGAGACAATAGACGGAGTGAGCTAGAAAAATATTGAAGACTATCCCAATGTCGTCAGAAATACACAAATTTTTTTTTTTTGCTGAATTATCAACGCTAGATCCATCGAAATCTATTCACCCAACTTCTGTTGCACTATGCTGTGTAATCTCTGCTAAAAACCAAAGTAGATGTTCTGCTTCATCTGAGACTCATTCGATTTTCTTTCATGAAGTTTTCTCTGAAGAGCAAACAAGTAGACGTTGTTTCTCTTCGAAATTCTCAACTTTCTCGATTGCTCGAGGTGTGGTAAATAATTTTCGAGTGTGATGCCTTCTCCCAAACTTCGATGACATTAATTTCCAAAAAAAAAACCAACAAGAGCTGAGTCTCTCAAGCAGCTCGTGTAATTTACACCGACTAAACAGTCTCCTGTCGACGCTGTAACGTGCCGAAAAGCTCAAGGCCTGCGGTTGTTGTTGAAACTTACTGCCCAAAAAGGATTATTTAGAAAACTTTCCAATTTCAAAATATTTTAGCAGCAACGTAAAACCAAGAGTATTTGTGTCAAAAAAAATTGTCTTCGACGTTTAAATCTGACGAGGAAAAGAAGTTTCTTTAAAGTGTACCAAATAGTCAAGACAAATATGACAAAGTTCTTATTGCTTGCGCCCTACATTTTTTCATTTGAAATCAGTTCCAGTTTCAAACTAGAACTCTCTTCTGAATCTGATACTCAGCTGTTGACAACTAATTAGAAATTTCAAACAAAAAAATTGAATTTGTTGAAAAGCAAGCAAAGTTATTTGTATCAACGGGACTGTCTAGTCAAAGACAACGGAACACGGAACAATTTCTTGGCAATAACTTCCTTGGATAACCGAAGGTCTTTGTTACTCTAGCTAGATCTACTTCAGGAGGCCGTATACCTCGGGGCGAATATAAACTTCACGAACGACATTGTAGAATCAATCTCGATAACCGCTGCTACTTCGATTCGTCTAAACAGCTAGGGTTTTCAAAACTCCCGAGTCAAAGAACTAAGGTCATGCTCTACAGGAGCTTTTTCCTGCCAGTCCTGCTGTATGGAGCCTGGACGATAAGCTGGACTGAAGAGCAAATCCTTAGTGTAGCCATAAATTACAATGATAAGGTACGAAACTTTTCGCAATCCACTGTATTCCTGATAATTCATCCCGAATCCCAATGATCCTCCGTTATATTTGCAAGTACCAGTCTCTTTGCCTGCAAAAGGGATGTAATTTTGTAAAAGGAAAGAAATAGAACAGTCGAGAAAACAGTACGAGGTTTATTTGAGTAAGAAAATTTGATCTGTTATATCAGCTCGTTTGAAAGAAAAACTTTGCGCCGGATATTCGGTCCTGTCTGCGAGAAAGGTGAATGGAGGAGAAGACAAAACTGCGAACTTTATGAGCTGTATAAAAACGTGGATATAGCCCTGAAGAAAAAATTTCGTCGACTACGATGGCCGGGCCACATAAATCGCATGAACAAAAATGCTTCAGCTTAAATTGTCTTCGAGTTCGATCCTCCTGGTTCGAGAAGAGACCAAATTTCCGGTACAAAAACCAAGTGACACAAGACAGTTTGGTATTTCAGACTGGAAAGTTTAGGAGCTTTAGCTCAGGTACAGAACCTTCAAGGGTCCACTGCCTAATAAGTAAAAAGACTTTAAGAAAAAAAAGTCTTCTTACTTATTAGTTGAGTAAGTTCTGTTGCCCACAAACTGGTTTATACTTTCACCGCTCTGATTCATCTTTGCACCAGTCAGTTAATGGCTCAGACGAAATGATTCATCAACTTCAATAATGCAGTTTAGTCTACATTTTAGGCTTCGAGCGGGGGTAAGTATTGCTAATGAAATCCTCGTTTGTACAAAGGTTGAGGTATTGCTAAAAATCCTGATTTGTACAAAGCTAATAAAAACGATATTTTTTAATCTGGCCAAAGCCCTTTTAGTACTTTAATTTAGTACTGATGAATAAAGTTACAATAATAATAATAATATTTTTCAAAGGCCATTTGCCAATTTTGGTCAATGAGAACTTTTTTTTTTAACTTTGCGTATTTAATTTGTTCGCTTTTGTGTTGACATCTTTAAAATCCACGTCACGGAAAAACTTCCATGAATACATAGAAAATAAGTTTCATTAAGACCAAGCCTCGTTTCAGGACTAAAACGTGAAGCTCTCCTTCTCCCCGAAAGAAAAGAAATGAATCCATTACCGCAAAACCAGAACCCCGAGAAGGAATCTTAAACGATTTCGTGTTATTTTCCCTCAATTTCCATTTTAAGACATAAGATTAAGACCCAGAGAATCGACCGAAGGGATAGAGGTGGTGTTCCTCCAGACAAAGGACTCAAATCACATCTGGGCCATCGATTGGAGACGGATATGTGTGCAGCACACCGTCGAAATCCCTCGAGTAAACACACACACACACAAAATGAAGACCATTAGTGAATCTTTCCGGATTCCTTTCCAGCATTTATGCCTTCTGTCTTGTTGAAAGGCGCCGGTTGTTGTCCCTAGTCCGGTTGCTCTCCGAAGATTTCCCAGTGATTTTGCATAAATTTTCTCTGAATCCTCAAGTCGTATGCGTGTGTTGGGGGGATTAGATTCTTTGATTCATTGTTCTCGCCTCTGGAATGTCCTCAAAGTGAAGCACGCTCATAACTCACCGACAACTCCGATCCGGAATGGTGTCAACTCTCACGGTTGACGGTCTATCACGAAGACAAATGTGGAGCAACTGCGACGGGGAAGCGATTTTATGGTGCAACGCTGCAGCGCGTCCAGTGGACATGCTAATTGCTTCAGATGAACAAAATTCCTTGCGTCATCTCTGCGTTCTCGGAAGCACACCGTAGCGGCGATAAATTTGAGGTGCTACGTGATGACTCTGTGTGGAGGAGACGCGTTAGCGTTGCTTTTGATTGATTGGATGACAGATTTGCTCGGCTCGAATGATTCAGCTCTCATCATAAAGATCCACCAGATGCTCGAGAGGGAGAGGAGAGTGCCTTCTGCCTTGAGCTTGATTAATTAAATACAACCTCAGGTTCCACGGGCTTCGTGGAAGCGTTTCTTTTTTAATGGTGGCCGTGGTTGGCTGTGGTCGTGGGAATTCTGTTTCCTGTCACTGACTTGGGTGGTGTTTGGATCTCAGCGGGGAATGATTCTCAAGTTGATCGAGGAGATTAAGCAGTTTTATTGGGCGCTATTGATGGCGGTCATTAAAGTCACGAGAGAGGCGAGCCGAGAGCTACCTTTTTGTGTGTTGGAGAGCTGTGAACAAATTTTCTTTGTTTTTGTGTGTCTGAGGTAGCGCGGATATGTAAATTATGGGAAGCTTGACTGATGGGGATATCGGGGAATGGATGAAATCCATTTAAGTGGTTTTTGTGGAACGGAAATGCATCGTCAAATAAATAAGTTCGTGGTGTGCGGGTGTGGGCGCATTCGGAGATTCTGTTTGGTCTCCTGTTGGGACCACATCGTAAACGTTTAATAATTTTTAGTGATTACTTATCTCAGGAAATTGATGACTCGGATCAGAGAGAGGATTCTTGAGTGCTTCTTCTTTATGGGCTGTCAATTTGAGACGGAGAACGGACGACGGACGGAGTTGACCCGCTGAGTCAGCAGTTGGAGATTTTATTTTTCTTTGAATCGAGGTAAATGCTCAGCTGAAACGAGTTAAGACACATGGCATTGACATCTGATGGGGGATAAAGTATTTCGATGTTTTAAGACTTTGAAGAAATATTGCAACTCCGTAGTTTCACACAACAGTCACTTAATGCAAATTGAAAGCAATTTTATGGATATGGTTATTTTAAAATTTGATTAAATTGAAGTAGAATCTGTTTATGGGGTATACTGCTTTTGGAAGGACTGGTAGCAACATTTTAAAGAGCACATAAAAATCTCCCAGATATATTACGAACCAGAGTGAAAATATACATTTAGTTTCAGTCATCTTCGTTCTATAATGCAAGTTATATTGTAAGCATGTCTTGTACGAATACAAACGTGTTATTTCATTTTGGTGTGATTTGTTTAATTGCTTCGTTCGTCTCTACACTTGAAGTCTTCTAAGTTGAAACTCGTCTAAGTCGTATAAATAATAATAATTGGGTGGCGTTAAAGTCCGTAGTATAGCTGTAACGTATGTCTTCTTTTGCATCCTTCTAAGCTTCATACAGAAAAATAAAAGCCCTCCACGTTAAAATTTGTTTAATTTAAAGTCTCAAATGCTATCACTCGACCTAATTTTGGTTTCCCGAGTAATACAATTACCGCAGGTCGACTGTCTTGTTTTAATAGCTAAAATCAATTCAATCGAATCGCTGAAAGTCATACAACAGGACCAAACAGATCCTATGTTTTCGATTTGGAGTAAATTGAGAGGTCAATATTCTATGACTAACGCTCACCTGATCGTACAAATTTGTATAAGGTACAAATTTTCATATACACTGTCGGAAAAAAATAAAGTGTAAAAGCGGCTGACTTGCTAACTAAATTCTTTTAAATAAAAAGTGCCCCAAATCGTATGTGATAATGTCATCCGCATGTTTCTTAACCCTTTTATGACCACATTGTATTCCAAACCATAGTACAATATTTTTTGCTAAAATCTGTCCTATGGGGTCTCAGCTAAGGTAATTTAAAAAATATATATATTCAAGACGAAAGGATAACGATATATAGAACGTTGTTTCTCTGGTGATCTATGGTACCTGAAATTGCACCATATTCGAAATTATACATTTCAACTGAAAAAGTTTCTTTTAATTTTTAAAATACATAAATACAGTCGAATTAATTTCAGAACGTTTTTGCGATTTTAAAACAAGTTATGAGATCTGTTGAAATGTAACTTTTTATTGAGATTGCCCTTCACCAAAACCAAAGTAATGAATCCCGAATATAATATTCTTATTACATTAATAAATGTCTAAAGCAGTATTAAATAGATTAAAATAGTTTTAAGCAATAACCTAACATTAATTTTGTTTTAATTGCCATAATATTTTTTGAGTTATGAGTAAATGAAGTTAATGTTGTACGCAAACAACACTAAGCATGAAAGGGTTAACAGTTCTACAAGTATTAACCATTTCTTGCTGTTGTGTAATTGTGCCTAGTTGACGCCATTTGATAAAATAAAGTGCAAAAAATTTAATTTTGTCTTTCTGTATAAAATAATAAGGTAGAATCACTAAATTAACGTTTGGAATCTTATTTTTGGTACTACTTTTTATAGAAGTGAAAGAATTGTTAGTTTTGGACAGTCAAAACTGATTAACATTCTAGAAATTATCATAGAAGTATGGTCTATCAGTTTTCCGAGCAAGGAACCTTCAAAAACTAGGATCAGTTGCCAGCTTTAAAAGCAATTGTGTGTGGTAATGGAAGACAACAGCTACTGACTATGGTAGAATAAAAATTAGGATCAGAAAAGATCCCTTGATTGCAGCCAGAAATATAAAGGAAGACTTGCAACTCAATATAACAATAAGAACAGTCCAAGGAAGACTGCAGGACAGCAGATTAAGAAGTGTTTTTCATAAGAAGCCTATACTTTACGACGTATGCTGCTAAAAAAGCGACTAGTCTTCGTAAAGAAAACGTATCTTGCGAAGCCACAAACATTCTGACAGAACGTTATTTGGTCCGATAAGTGTAAATTCGAGTTGCTTACTTTTTTAATTATCAGAGATTTAACCCTTGGAGGGTCTGTGCCTGAACTAAAGCCGCTTTCCAACGTTGACGCTCCCTTGTCTTGCATCTGCGATCACTTCGAGCAAGTTCGAGTTGAGAAACCCAAAAAGAAACCGCGTGTGGTAAAATTAAAATTAAAAAGAATTTTTTCTTAACAGAGTTTTTATTTTCCGACATCGTATTTGAAGTTTTGCTCATAGTAGACCAAAAAAAAATGTTTTCATTTAAAAATTTTACTAAAACAAAAATACAATTTATATAAAATATTTGAATAAAATTAAATAGGTGAAGCAGATCTAATACAACTCAATTCTTACTTTTTTCATAAACTATGGATCGGAATTTTACTCTGTTAAGCTTTACAAATGATATGTTGTGTATATTTTGAAGAGAATAATCATGCCAATTTACGTTGACTAATGTCTTTGGTTTATTATTATTTTGTATTCTGGTATTTGCAGCCATAGATTACATAAAAAAAAATATTTCTTTGGTAAGAAAAAAAGTTGTGCAGTGTAGGGTTAAGCCAGACGAGGCCATTGTAGTACCACAGAACCGAATGAGGACACCAGTCTTTTAACCAATTGCAGTTGTTGATAAATCTAACGGTAATAGCCAGTTTGCCGAGATTGTTAAGAAAGCAATGGCCAATTGTGCAGCTAAAGGTGGTGATAATTCACGGAAGTATGAGGTCCATAGATTGTTGAAGATTAGCAGCGAGTCAAGGGACCGGTGGTTTATAGAGTTCGAATAAATTAAGCGCCAACGAAATGGCATTTTGTGTACCCTCGGACAAATGGGATACAAGCAAACGAGTAGGTGATCTGTCACAGTCGACGGAGCTTGCTGAAAAGTGAGAATCTGTTAAAGTTCAAGGTATTCTACGCAGGAGATGGTCCATATTCCACTGTTTCCCATAAGAAGAATGGGGTTTGTACTAGGTATGCCATTTTTTCCGATGTAAATTTTATGAGCGACACATTAAGGACTATGCAACTAAGAAGCTTTCCAAAATCCGGAAAAAATTTGGAATGGTAAAAAACAAGCCAGAAAACAATAAATTTATAACGAAAGTAGTTTTTTATTTGAAACGCGATGTATATCAATTGGAACATTATCCAAATGTCTGCCACGTCTTTACACAGAGTTACATATCTAGCTACGACATCATCGGGAGCTGTCTGTCGATAAACCTTCAACCTTCAAACCTTTTTTTAATAGTGTCCATTGTCACGATCGTTGTGACGATGTTGACAATGAGGATCTTACTAACTACGTTTTGAAAGAACTACAGGCCAAAGTGGTTACATTAAGCCAAAGAGCATCGCACAATGATCCGTCCCTCTTGGAAAAACCTCCAGACATATCGAGTGGATTTTGGTTATCGCCTGAACGTAATTATTTTGATTGTTAGTAAGTTTTAATTGTTTTAGAAATACAGATCTTAAGTTCGAATTAGAAAAATATTAAAGACTATCTCCTGTCGTCAGACATCCGCAAAATTGTTTTTTTTTTGTTGAATTATCAACGCTGGATTCACCGAAATCTATTCACACAACTTCTGTTGCACTATGCTGTATAATCATTGCTAAAAACCAAAGTAGATTTTCTGCTTCATCTAAAACTCATTCGATTTTCATTCATGAAGTTTTCTCTGAAGAGCAAACAAGTAGACAAATATACGAGTTTCTCTTCGAAATTCTCAACTTTCTCGATTGCTCGAGGTGTGGTAAACAATTTTCGAGTGTGATGCCTTCTCCCAAACTTCGATGACATTCATTTCCAAAAAAAACCCAACAAGAGCTGAGTCTCTCAAGCAGCTCGTGTAATTTACACCGACTAATCCTGTCGACGCTGTAACGTGCCGAAGCTAAAGGCCTGCGGTTGTTGTTGAAACTTACTGCCCAAAAAAGATTACTCAGAAAACTTTCCAATTTCAAAATATATCCTCGACGTCAAGAAAGTTCCTTGTTATACGTAAATCTCCAACCTAAGACCATTGGATTTTGAATTTTAATTATACAACCTGAAAAATCTAAGAAAACTAAAAAAAAAAAACTTTATCCATTTCCTCGTTTTAATTATTTTCAACCACCCCGCCCATCCCGTCGAGGTTAAAAAGCAAATGTTACTTCACTTCCGGCCATAACTCACCGCCAGTTTGTCAGAGTGGCCGAACTGGGCTCCAAGACGGAGTCCTACACACGCCTCCACCCCAACCACACACACGCACACAAAGGGCAGACAGACAACCATGCGCTCATCCGGTTGGCATTAACTAATAATCCCTTAGGTACAATTTCCAATTTGAATATTATTTCAACATCCTTTGGCACACGAGAATCAAATTAAACTTGGATCTACCTTCTGTTCCAGGAGGAGGGGTGTACGACATACACACACACTCACTTGAAATGTTTTAAGATCCATTTTGTGGGTTAATTTTGAAAATCCGCAAAAGATTTATACCTTCGACCCTGCGGCGGGCTTCTCGAATCCCGGAACCCGTATACATCGTCGTCCTCGTATGTGCGTGTGCATGGGTCGGAGGACATTGATGTAACCCACCGGCCCACCCCCAACGTCGAGTCGACAACGACGCCAATACACACACATCCGAGCAGCAGCACGTAGCAGCATCTGTGTGTGCGTGATTTTACTGCGGAAAGTTGCCAGAATTAAATGTGGGTTTTGCGGTAGTAAGTTCGTGTAATACCCGGCTCCGACATAAAAATATTTCACACAATAAAATCTCATTTTTATTTCCGACCTTCTGTCATCCTTGTGCTACACTTGAACCCGGCCTTTGCGCCGCCCAGACCACCCCCACCTCCACCACTCGTTCGCCTCAACAATGCCGCGCACATATGAATTAAGGATATGGATTTACCAACGGTGGCGGGGCAGACGAGTGAATTTCAACATCGTACACGAGATCCTTGTGGCGGTATATTACACAATTTCGCGAAGTTGTTCGCGAAATGCGCGCCGATGGCATTTTGATTCTGCTCCTTACTCCCTTTCCCGGGGGTGGGTTGGGTTGGTAGTCATGTCGGTCGGGGTAGGAAAACCGAAATTGGATAAATACCAGAGAAAATGAAAAATGAGAATTAACGTTAACGGCATAAAAGAAAGACGTCGACGGAGACGGAGCCGAATTCCCTGGAGATGACTTTTCGAATCATAAATTACGCCCGACGACGACGACAACGACGGCTACGAGGACGATGACGGTTTTCTTAAAGGTTCTTCTCGTCTGGCAGCTGGGAGAAGTGGTTTATGGCTTATCACGCCTGCGAGTGGATGGATAATTGATTTCGGAGAGAAAATGAAGGATTTTCTAAAATGGAGAAAAAAATTAAAATGCCCAGAGTACTCATGAGTGTGGAACGTTAGGGTGCAGTTAATTATTTTCGCACGAAGCGATCGTGAAGAGTTTTGCAAAATGGTAATCGATCGATGGTGTTGCCTTGAATCGGCGGAGTCATTAGCGATTCTAATTGCCGTCTAATTGACACTTAAGTTTGGAATTCGACAACTCATGGGGAGTCAGTCTTTTTTCAAATGTCCTCTGTCATCTTTGTGATGTGTGTGACGAAAAGATTACACTTTACATATTTTGAAGGTTAATGAGGTAGATTGGCGGTAACATTTATAACACAAATGATTTATCAAAAGCCTTCGTAGGAGTTATCCACCGTGTTTTATGGAATTATGCATTTTATTTTTTCTTTAAAGACTTGTAATGAAGTTTTGCTTCAATGAAGCCTTTGCAGTTGCTGAATAGGTCATTGGAAATAATTTTTAAAACTTTCGTCGTCAAGCCCCAAATAAAATTAAAAACTAAAACGAAAAGTGGCCTAAAATCAATGAAATAAAAGTTAAGCTAAGCGTTTCAAGCGATTATTTTTTGACATACAAAATAAATTGTAAAACTACTTAGCTAACTTTTTAAATGCTTTACAAAAATAAAAGTCGATATGTGTGTATAACACGTGTCTTAACTAACTAACTATTTTTGTAGTTCTGGTACTAAGAGTAAGACCGAACAGTAATATGTACAAAAAACAATTTACGAAGTCAATAAAACTAAAACAAACTAAACTACTTCTGTGACTGCAAATATTTCCAGCAACTCTACCTACTGTGTGATAAAATAAACTTTCCTTTTTTTTTTTGAATTTCTGTGTAACTCGCTGGTGGATTAACATTTTTTAAAACATTTGCTTCTCTGTTCACATTAAATTAGGAAATATAAGGCTGTTAAACTGAAGGGTTATCAGTCTTTTCTATGCACAAGTACACTCCGCGACAACTATTATTATTATTATTATAACTTTATTGAAAATATAATAAATTATACTAACAATAGTTAGACAAACATAGCGCTAGCTACCAGGGCCTTTGGCTATTAGGAAGAAAAGAGATATATAAATTAAATAGAGTGTTCTAGCTTAAGCTTAATTAAGATTTTATGGACTAAGTTGATGTTGGTTTTGTTGACTGTTGATAGAAGATAGTGTAGAGATTTTCCAGATATTTCATGGCAGATTTTGGCGATGTTTTTGCATTGCAGCATGTGTGGGACAGTAAATACTGCTTTCGATGAACAAAAAGTGCAGAGAGGAGCAGGTTGATTGCATAAAAGGTGCTCGTGCGTGATTTGAGAGTGTCCCATTCTGAGTCGTATATATTGCTTAGACAGAGACGATGGCAAATCCGTCGGATAGAGGGCACGAACGGCTCCAGGGTTGAGGGTTGAATAAAAGTGACGGTATTCTGACCAGCTTGATAGCAAGCTTGCCTTCATAATCGACTTGCTATGTTTTTTGAAGTCTTTTGCATTGAAGGTGTGAAATTTTAAGAGGGGTTCTTTTAATGCTTTCTTCGCTTCAGAGTCAGCGAAGACATTGCCCGTAATGTTCACATGTCCTGGAATCCACCCAATTCTTAGATTTTTCTTCTTTGCAATTAATTTGTCACGAATGGCAAGCGGTAAAGTTGAGTGATTGTTGATATTCTTGACGGCCTTTATCGATGATAGACTATCGGAGAAGACAATTGTTTTTTTATTTTTAGCTACTTCTATTGCTTTCAGAATAGCAAATGCCTCAGCTGTGGCTATAGATGAGTACTCATGAAGGAGACCTTTGGCTATAATCGAACCATTTTCGCTGACGATTGCAAACGCAGTGCCGTCCTTAGCTTTTGACGCGTCAGAAAAGAGTAGTTGCCAACCCTGTCTTTTAAGGTTTTCTTTTGTTTCTAGGAATAGTGACTGGTAAGTTTCCTTATTAGTAGTGGATTTGGAATATTTTTCGAAAGTGGTGACTATAGAATCGGATGGCAAACTCCAGGGGGGATGATTACTTCTTATTTTTTTGTTAATGATGATTGGTGTGTCTAATTTTATTGCATCTTGTAGAGCTTTTTGCAAAGCGGATGGATATTTTAGTGACCTTTTCCGGTGTAATATTTTACTTGCGTCATCGTGAATCGGCGAGGGGAATGGTGAGTTGATTTTTTGAAGTATTTGCCATGTGAGGAATTCGGTTCTGTCAGATAAATTGGGGAGTCCGGTTTCTACTAAGATGTTTTTTATTGGAGTTGTTCGGAAGGCTCTAATGCTGTGTCTTATGGCTGCATGGTACGGTGTTGAGATTAGTTGCATTGATGATTTTGCGCATTTTCCATAAATGGGGAGGCCGTAGTCAATTTTAGATAGGATAATTGAACGAATTATAGCTATAACTGTATTAATGTCACAATTGTATTTGTTCGAACATAAAAACTTAATTAGATTTGCTCTGGTAGTTAGGCTCTTTTTTACATAATTACAGTGGTCCTTAAAGCTATATTTACAATCGAAAATAGTGCCCAATATCTTAGAGTATTTTACATTTCTTATAATTTCGTTATTAAGGCGCACTCCATCGATAGATTTTGTACATTTGTATTTTCGACAAATATGTAATAATTCGCATTTGGAGATTGAAATTTTAGATCCAGATAAATTGCCCCAGTTATCTAGGGCGTTAATTAGTGCTGAGAATTTAGAAGCTAGGAGTGAAAGGTTTTTACATTTTGAGAATAAAATGAGATCGTCAGCGTATAAGGTATGTTTAATATCTGGGTAATGATTGACAATTTTCGTTATTCCATTAAATGCAATAACAAATAAAACTACGGACAAAGGAGATCCTTGAGGGATACCGTTTTCTAGACGGTGTATTGAAGAATATATTGTGTTAGTATTTAAGCGGAATTTACGATTAGTAAGAAACGATCTAACATAATTAAACATTTTTGGTCCGATTTTCCATTCAATTAACTGTTTTAAGATGACGTGTGGACCAATCCTATCAAAAGCCTGGGCAAAATCAATTGCCAATACCGAAGCGTGGTTTTTTTCTGAGATGGTAGATGTTATAAGAAAGTCGAGGTGAAGGAGAGAGTCCATGGTACTTCTGCCTTTTTTGAAAGCAACTTGGTGCTTGTCAAGGAATTTATTTTTTTCAATGAACCAGAAAATTCTTTTGGCAATTATTTTGTCTAATGTTTTGGCGGTACAAGGCAAAAGAGATATGGGACGGTATCCTGATATAGATGTTAGGTCTTTATTTGGTTTTGGTATGGGTAAAACCGTTGCCACCTTCCATATTTGAGGGATATAACCATTGTTAAGGATGTTGTTATACAATGATAGAAGTTTCGACTTAAAACAGTTCGGGGAGTTTTTGAGCATTGCATAAGAAACTCTGTCGAAACCAGGTGTTTTACCTTTTGCAGTATGGAGACAGCTCTCGAGTTCTAAAAGCGTTATGGGGGCTTCGATTGACGTAGCTGTGGGCAGTGGGAGGTAATTTGGATGGGTCATGGTTAAAAATGTGTTTTTTTGGTGAAGGTAAGAGGGATGAAAATTGTCATTATTTTGCAGTTTTTCCCATGTAACAGCAAAATATGAATTGATTTCTATTGGATCTGTAAGGTTCGCGGAGACAGTTTTAATGAGCTTAATGGAGTGGGGGGTATAATTGCCTTGAAGGCATTTTATATCATTCCACATTTGTTTAGGCGAAGAGTTCAGGTTGATATTCGAAATGAATTTATTGAAGCAATTTGATTTTTCTTTTTTTGCAGCTCTACGAAATTCCGCGTTGGCTTTACGGTACGTTATTAGGTTAAGCTGGGAAGGAGACTTTCTGAAGTTTTTGAACGAGAATTGTTTTTTTTGACGTAGGTTTTGAAGGGATGGATTCCACCAGGGAACAGTCTTATTGTGTTGTCTTCGAGTACTTTGGGGAATACTGACGTTGGCGGCATAACGGATAATCTTTGTAATATTGGCAGCTTCTCTATTAATTTCATTGTAAGTTGGTCGGAGTGAAGTTTGTTTTGAAATCGCATTATGAAACAGGGCCCAGTTGGCTAGGTTTGTACGGAATTTGGGAAGTGATTTTGGCAGTATGAGACTATTACCCATTGAAAGGGTAGACAAAATAGGGAAGTGGTCACTACCATACAAGTCATCAAATACTTGCCAGGTTAGTGATGGAGTAAGATGTGGGGATGAGAGTGTAAGGTCAATATGGGAAAAGGTGCCGTGCGTGGATAGATGGGTAGGGCGGCCATCATTAAGAATATTGAGGCTATTGTTGGATATAAAATTTTCTACGGACCTACCACGTTTGTTGATTGACGATGAACCCCAAGCAGGATTCCAAGAGTTAAAATCGCCCGATAAAATGATTGGTGTTGTGATGTTGGAGACAATAGCGTCAAGATCAGAGGAGTCGAAGTTTTGGTCAGGAGGAATGTAAAGTGAGACGATGGTTAATTTATATTTCAACTCGATTTCTACGGCAACTGCAGAAATTCGTGAATTAATGGTTATAAATCTGTGGGGGATACATTTTTGGACTAGTATGCACGTTCCCTGTTTAGAGGTATTGTTGGATGGCAGATTGTGGAATAAAGCTGCATATTTTTTTGGTGGAAATGTTTGGCTATTATGTTTTAAATGGGTTTCTTGCAGTGTAATAATACAGGGGTTTGTTTCTTTTATGAGCAAATGGAGAGAATGCAGGTTATTGAGATAACCTTTCATATTCCATTGCAAGATTTTTAGGTCGTTGTAGGTGGTGGAAATGCCCTTATTACCCGTACCAATGATTGTACGGATAAAAGGGCGGTTTCCACCAGGTAATAAATTATCCCCGCGCCCCAAACGGCGATGAGAGTCCCCTCCATTGAGGGGGGGGCCCACACCGCCGCCGGGGGCGCGGGTTGAGAGTGGGACAGTATTTATTTTATTGGATATCATCGACAGTGTCGATATCAATGGACAGAGATGGTTGTATATGGGATGAAGATGCTGGTATTTTTTGTTTAGAATTGGTTGGAGGTGAGTTTGCATTACGGGCGAAATCGGATGAAGGAGCGTTGTTTTTGTTTGAATTGCATTGAGTGGTAATTGTTGAGTGAAATTTTTGTGTTGTAACTTTTTTGGGGTCAGTATTGGGTAAAGCGGTTTTATCATATGTCGTTGAGTTGGTTGTCGTTACATGACAAGTTTTGGAATTGTTTTCATGAGAGCGAGATACAGTTAGATTGAGAGAATTTTCGTCGGTATTGTTTTTAACAGAATGGGTAGAAAGAGAAGATGATGATTGTACAACTGTATTTTTATTTGTAGGGTTTTTTTTGAGTTTGTCAGAGTAAAGATCGGATGAAAAAGCTGGAGATGCCTGATAACGTTCTCTTTGCAAGCGTCTAGCTTCAGCGATTGTGCATTTGTTTTGGGTTTTTATTACTAGAATTTCCTTGCTTTGTATGTATCTGGGGCAAATTTTGGAGGAGGCGGGGTGGGGACCGGTACAGTTGGCACATTCGACACGTGTACAGTCTGTACCATCATGAAGGGGGAAATTACACGTTTCGCATGTAGCGGGATTCTTGCACCATTTCGTTGTGTGCCCAAGACGTTGGCATTGACGACAACGCATTGGGTTCGGAACATATTCTGATACTTTCGTTTTATACCAGCCAATGTCGATAGTTTCTGGGATTTTAAATAGATCAAAAGAGAAAATCATAAGGCCTGTAGGCTTGTACAGATTGTCGACTTTTTTGGTAAATTTATAAACGTCAGTAACGTATTGACTCTTAAGTTCTGATACGATTTCAGTTTCGGGGACGTTAATTAAGCACGGGGCATATACGATGCCTTTGGATAGATTGAGGTTAGCGTGCAGTTTGATATTTGCAGGGCAGATATTGTCAAGAGCTTTGGAGTTGATGAATTTGTCGGCTATGTGTTTGTCCTTCGCTAATATTAGGATAGAACCGTCTCTAAGTTGTGATATTTTTTCATATTGGGTGCTGATCGAATCGATCAGTTTTTTTAAGACGAACACACTTATTGAAGACAGGGGATGGTTGGGGTCTTTGGGAGTTATGTGGACAAAGCGGGGGTTTTTAAATATGGATTTGGATGGTAAGCAAGGGAAAGCACTAAACAACTCACTAGATATTTTATTTCTTTTAGGTGGAGGGGGTGGGGGATCGGGGGGATCGGAAAGTAAACATTCCCCGAGGGAATCAAACCGGTTCCCCGGACGGGTTGGCTTAGGAGCCATCCTTGGGAGGACTTAAATAGAACTCACTAGAACTGTCGCACGTGTAAACTAAATAAGACGGAAATGGAAAACCGTAAGTGGGCTTAACGGAGAGAAAAAAAAAAAAAATGAGAGCTAACTGATTGATGACGCGCGCGAGAGACTTGAGGAAAATAGGTCTGTACGCTTGGAAGGTCAGCCGATCACTGTCCGCGACAACTAGATTAGACACTTTCCCGATTTTGAGGTTTTTTAATAATTTTGTTCAGCACATGCTACAGATGTCACTGTAGAATAATTAGTCTTAGTTTTTATCTTAATTCTTATAATTTGAAATCGAATGCTTCCCGTCATCTATAAATTTGGAATTTCCCGTGACACCGTCAGTGGATTTTGAGGCCACAGAAGATGTAATGTCCTCAATCGACCGCAGTAACTAGCTAAGAGTCTATGAGTAAGTTGGAGTTTAACAAATATTTTGCTTCAAAAGCCCAAGTAGATTTTCGGCCTCTCTTATGCATTAAAAAGAGCATTTAAGGGGATTCAATAGGGCGTTTTTTTTTAACAGACATAGAAGCTAAAGTTGGCAACCCTATTTTAAATGGCGGCCATTTTGTCAGCTGTCAAGTGATTTATTTTTAGTTTGGTTTGGCGTTTTAACATGAGCAGACTGACGCCTGAATAATACTTGTAAACTGTGCAAATTTATTTTGAAAGTCATGGTTATTTCCCAATTTTCCTAAGCGAATTTCGTTTACCGATGAAACTTACTTTTTGTTGAACGGATACGTTAACAAACAAAACTCCCATATTTGGAGTGATGATAATCCTCAAGTGCATGTTGAGACACAGACAAAAGCTGACTGTTTGGTGTGCTTTATGGGTTGGTGGAATAATTGGTCTGTATTTCTTTAAAAACGATGCTGGCCAGAACGTTACAGTCAATGGTAGCCCCAAAGAAAAATGATTGCTGACTTTTTCGTTCATCAATTGAACAACCATGATGCGCAGGCACTGTGGTTTCAACAAGATGGCGCAACATGTCACACACCTCGTCCCACAATTGATTTATTGAAGGAAACGTTTGGTAACTGCATAATTTTACGTTACAGACCCGTGATCTGGCCTCTGAGATCGTGCGATTTAGAGCCGCTTAACTATTTTCCGCGGGAATGTGTGAAGTCGCTAGTCTATGCCCATAAGCCCGAAACGATTGACCTCTTGGAGGACAACATTCGCCGAGTTGTTGCCGATACATAGGATTTTCCAATAAGAGGTGTTATTTTGAATAGCCCGCTATTTTGATAGATGTCACCTTTAAAACTGTAATTTTTTGACATTTGATAAGTAGAAACGCCATTAATAAAAATGGAACGACACACGCTTCAACAACGCATTGAAATTATTAAAATTCACTATAAACATGGTGGAAATTTGGCAGAAACGGTTAGGAAAAATTGAACATTTTTGGGTCGTTGTGAAGCACCTTGTCGAACCACAATATTGGTAGGAAAATCGAGCTATTGGGCCAAGTTTATGATGATGATGTTTAGAAAAAAAACGTGTGCAAATCGCTTAAAAACAACTCAGAATATTGCTGCTGTAGCCCAAAGTGTTGAAGAAAACCCAGGTTTGTCCATTCCTTGTCGTTGTTTGAATTCTGCATTCCACAAACGTCACTACACCATATTTTGCATAAAGACTTTATAGCCGGTCGATCATCAACAACGTCGTGTCTTGGTTGATTGGCTCCTTGAAACGCATGAAAATGATCCGGAATTTCATCAAAAAATCATCTTGACTGATGAGGCCCATTTCCACCTCGGTGGTTACGTCAATGAGCAAAATTTTAGCTCGGAAAACCCAAGATTTATTGTTGAAAAGCCTCTCGATCCTCTACGTTTAACTGTTTGGTGCGGTTTATGGTTCAACGGAGTCATTGGCCTTACTTTTTTAAAATGAAGCTGGAGCAACAGTGACGGTCCAACGGTGAATGGATTGCGTTATCGAAAGATGATTAATGATATTCTATGGCCGGAATTGTGTGGCCGCCGTGGCTTAATCGTTAGTGCGTCGAAATGTTAAGCGAGAGTACCTGGGTTCGAATACAGCTCGGGAAAAAAAAAACACCACAAACAATTTTCACGGCCCCACCGCCAGCGAACGACTGACAATCCTCCTGGAGTACTTCTGTCGCGGAAAGTTCTCGCAATTCGCCGTTCGGAACCGGCAATAAACTGTAGGTCCTCTTCACATGTGTCAAATTATAAAGCACACAACACATTGGAGGCGCGAAAAAAAGCTAGGCGCTGGCCCTTCGTGAGCTGTTACGCCACTAATGATGATGATGATGGCCGGAATTGGATGTTATTAATCGGAACAACGTTTACTTTCAACAAGACGGCGCTACGTGCCTCCCAAGCAACGAAACCATCGATCTTTTACGGAAAAGTCAGTTGCCGGTCCGTGTTATCACTCGAAGGAGTGATCACAATTGACCACCGAGATCTTGTGATTTTACACCTTGCGACTTCTGGCTTTTGGACTACGTGAAAGATAACGTCTATGCCAGTAGCCCAGTGTCGATTCAAGACTTCAAAGATCTATTTCGTGAAGCTATTGAGGGCATACAGCAACCACTTTGCGATTTGGGGATGGAAAAATTCATGAAAAGGTTACGGTTCTATAAGCGTAGCCGAGACGGTCATTTGACTGATATTGTTTTCCGTTATTAATGGCATACCTTCCTCTTTACGTGGAAATAAACATCCGATCATTTATCTCAAAAAATGCAATTTTACTTTGAATATCAAAATAACACCTCTTATTGGAAAATCCTGTAGGTGTGTTTATGGTAAACCGGGGAAGCAAATTACTTGTTACAGAAAAAAGAAATTCAGAGCCCAGAGCATCGACGATGTTTATGAAAATGATTGAAATGAATTCTTGCTTACATTTCTGTCTCTTTTTTGCAAAAATTCGTAGGGAATCTAAATAAGTTCCAAAATACGGCTTAAACCTAATTTCGTGTCTATTAAATCTAGAAATAGTTTTGATTCACATTGTAGACATAGATGGGAATGAAAAGCATTTCTCCAAATCTCGGTTTGACTCCAACCAAAAAAAATAATCAATATTTTCAATATTTTGTTTGTGCCTTACGAGAGCCTTATGGGAATTCGTTCAAGGTATTCCGTGCTAAAATAACTTTGTTAACTCCAAGCTTAAAAGTACCTATAAACAGTTTATCCTTTCCACGTGTATCAAAAATTACCAAAATAAAAAGAAATTACGACATTCTGGAGCTGAGTTCAATGCCTGATTTGTTTTCCTTTTATGAACTCCCAGACAGACACCCCGTCGTCCCCATCTTCCAAGTAAATCCTCTTCCATTATGCAGATCCCTAGGCCAGGCCGCAAAAGTGACAGCCTCACTCTAATCTCCTGCGGTTTACGTCCGAGGGGGTAGTCCAAATAAGCCCCCCGAACCGATTGTCGTTAAATTTGAATCCTCTCCACCACCACCGCTGCTCGTCTGAGTGTCTTATTTGTTAGCAATTTATTTTCGGCAAACACCTCGGAAAATAAAAATATGTATCCTTACACACTCCTTTTTGCGTGTGCAAAAGAAATGGTATTCTATCGATTTTCCACACTCACATCCTAAACCACTCAATCACTTTCAGCTTAATCCCCCATCTCCCCCGGCCGAGGAATCCTGCACCCCTTAGCGTGCCGTGCAACTTGGGGGCCTCCTTCTTTTGTCGTCGTCCTGTGACAGAGCTCGGAGCTCCTCTACGAAAAGTAATCCGCTTTAATTTTATTATGACAAATTCTGAAGAGCATTCGGATTGAATGGATCTTTCTTTCGTGGTCTTTTGGTTTCTTATGCCGGAGCCCCGTCATCTATCTTTGTACTCAAAACCTGTCTGTCTCTGTGTGTGTGTGTGGAGGTATTTTGTGATCCGGAAAATCATAATATTTTCTTATTACGTGAAATTTAAGAAATCAAACCACGAAGATGCAGAGCAGACACACGGAGGATGGTAATAAAAACGAGTGATTTACCAAATCGAATCCGATTGTCAATTTGTTTCTTTTTTTTGTTTTTTTTTGTCTGTGGTGGCGCGTCGTTCTTGAGGGCTTAACGATTTTTAAGGCTCATTATTTGGCAATAGTCGAGAGACACACACATGGGGTTTTTGTTGGTGGGAATTTAGACAAATGACAGGTGAACGTGGGGGGAGGGTTCGAGTGCGTGTATCTCGTCGTAAGCATGATTAATTTCCCAGTGTTTCGTTGTTTGGAAATCTTTTCATGGCTAATGATTCGGATTGGTGAGGCTTAAGGTGTTTTCTTTCTTTTCTTCTCTTCTCTTTGTCTTTTGTTTGTTTCGACGGGAAATTGGTTTTGCGGGTAAAACAGAAGAGGAGAAGAAGATTTATTCTTCGGTTTTGGGTTTGTTGGACTTGCGTGGGTTTGTCTGCGGTATGTGTGCGTTGCGAAAGGTTGACATTTGAGACTAATGAAGAGACAAGTGTCAATAGGGCGGCTTAGTTTCGGGTTATCACCGCCAATTTGCCGTGGCTTTTGCGTGGCAAGTCGAAAGATTTTGGCTTACTTGTTTATTTTGCGTAAAGACAGATGAGCGACGTTGTATTCCGAAGTGAAAGTGCCTTCCTTCAGTAGCAGATGCCTGAAATACTAGTTGGCGATGATCATCTGTGTTTTGAATCCTAAGTTGGAGTGGAGCCTGCACTTTCTTTTATCTTTTTCCGAATTCAAAACGGTTTTTTCAGAACTCATTCATTGCTTCATTGCGGTGGGAGCAGAGGAAAGAGTCCTCCATTGCTCTCGATTATTTACGCATTGCTCCAAATGAAGACAATAGTTTGTCAAAATGTATTAGAAACTGAAGTTTTCGTTGTTTGGCTACAAAGCTCGGAATTTCAGAATAGGACAGGATATTTTTCGAAGGACTCATAAACATACTTGAATCCATGCCGAGCCTTACGAACATTGTAAGCGGTGAAAATTCATCGGGATTCATCCATAAGTTGTTAGAGAAGCTTCCGAAAATGACTCTGATTTGGTCGTGAATTAAAAGAATATTTCCACAGGATTTACAGCAACGGTTTCATCTAAATTTGTAATATTTTACTAAAATAAACGTGAAAATATAAATACACGTGAAAACATAAGAAATTTCAAGTGTACAGCATGTAAATGATTACCCGTAAAATAGGGGGCTCTGTTAGACCTGCGTTTCTTGTATTCTTTAATGTCAGAGAAGGTACACTTTGCAACAACTTTTTTGAGGAACTACCTTAATTTTGAGATGGTATGCAATAATGAAAAAAGTACTCGTTATTAAAAATATAAACCTCTTAAAAAGCAATAAAAATTTAGTTTGAATTTATAAGTAACACAGGGTTTTCCAATAAGAGGTGTTATTTTGATATTCAAAGAAAAATTACATTTTTTGAGATAAATGATCTGATCTTTATTTCCACATAAAGAGGAAGGTATGCCATTAATAATGGAAAACACTATGTTAGTCAAATGGCCTCCTCCGCTACTTTTACAAAACCGTATCCTTTTCATGAAATTTTCCATCACCAAATCGCAAAGTAACTGCTGTATGCCTTTAATATCTGCACGATTTTCATCTTTTAGGCCTTGAATCGACGCTGGGGTGTTGGAGTAGACCTTATCATTCACGTAGCCCCAAAGGAAGATGTCGCAAGGTGTCAAATCACAAGATCTCGGTGGCCAATTGTGATCATCCCTTCGAGAGATTACACGGTCCGGAAACTTTTCCCGTAAAAGATCGATGGTTTCGTTGCTTGTATGGCACGTAGCGCCATTGTGTTGAAATTAAACGTTGTGCAGATCAATACCATCCAATTCCGACCAACATAAATCATTAATCATCCCTCGATAGTGCAATCTATTCACCGCAACTGTAGCTCCAGCCTCATTTTCGAAAAAGTAAGGTCCAATGACCCCGCCGGACCATAAACCACTGTTACACGTTGAGGATGGAGAGGCTTTCCAACAATAAATCTTGGGTTTTCCGAGCCCCAGATGTGACAATCTTGCTTATTGACGTAGCCACCGAGGTGGAAATGGCAGTCATCAGTCAAGATGATTTTCGAAGAAGTTCCGGATCATTTTCATGAATTTCTAGGACCCAATCAGCACGACGTTGTTGATGATTAACCGACTTGAGTTCTTGTGTTATCTGAACTTTATAAGCCTTAGAAACCAAGTCTTTATTGAAAATACGGTGAGGTTTGTGGAATGCCCAATTCCTAAGAACGACGAGGAATGGACAAATCTGGGTTTTCTTCGACACTTTGAGCTACAGCAGCAATATTATAAGTTGTTCTTGAGCAACGTGCATGGGTTTTATTCTTCACACTTGTCCCAATAGATCGAATTTTCCCACCAATTTCTGTATTGTGGTCCGGAAAGGTTCTTCACGACAACCAGAAATTTTCCAGGAACCACCTACGGTTGTTGAACAAATTTGCTGTGTAAAATTCAGATCAAAAAGTGAGCTGACTATATCAAAATGAAAAGATATCGATCACCTACGAAACACAGGACAGGACATAAGACTAAGTAAGAGTGACTTCGGTCCACTTGAAAAGGTAGACAAAGCTGCAAAACTTTTGCAAGGCGTTCCACATAACATTGACGTGACTCGATCGACTTTGAACCATTATTCTATAAAACTATCTCTTGAGACCATTTATTTGATCCACGTAAGACGATGATTTCATGTTTTTTTACAGGAATTTATAATCAAACTGGTTCACGATAAAATTAGAAAGTTGAATACTTTCAGTAGCCACGAAATCGAGGCGGTTTTAGGGTTATCGTAGTCGCATTCCTTTAGTGCTATTATGTCAAATGTTAATGAAAAAAAAATAAATAAATATTCGGCGTAACAGAACATACAGGGACAGAGCCTAGTTTTCCGCGTGTTGTTAATGACTATAAGAAATTTTGAATTTTTCGCTTGCGAACTCTGTCATCAAGTGAACATTATTCATCTAGTCATTTGGAGTGGATACGTTCGTCAAGTCTTCGGAATAATATCCAGCAACTCTCAATTTGAAACTTATTTTCTTTGCACTCTTCAACGGCATATGTGTGTTAATGCACCATTAAAATATCCACAGCCAGAGACAGCAAGTCAAAATAAAATCGAAGTTTTTTATTAAAATATTTGCCCACTCTCGCTACACAAACTCGATCAATGAAAAGTAATGCAAACAATGCATTCCACTCCAAAATCCATTTGCAGCCACCATAAGCGTCTAAGTAAACGATGCACTTGTAAATTTCAATCCAAAGTATCGTGGCCAGGACACAAAGATATTCATTACCATCGACTGATAATAGTTCCTTCTCACACAAGGACTCTGCCACAAAAAAAAAAAAAACAAATTCCACACAATCCACGAAGGAGTTACATTCACATCGCAATCACGTGAACAAAATGCATCCTTCCTTCTAGAGTACGTACACTCTCCAGTGCATTGCTAAATAAATTCTGCAATCAATGACATCACACATCCCCCCCTCCACAAACAAAAACACTAAACAAACCCGTAAATAGAATCCACTCTGGCGGCGCCTGGACTACAGGATAAATCCATTACATCCTGCTTCACATTCATAGAACGCAATCATGTGAAATAATATTTGAGAATAAAATAAAACCGACCCAACCACCACCCCATGTGCAGCAGGCAGTATCATTAAGGACCTGCAAGCAAGGAGCACATTTACCGATTCATTTAACCGGGAATCGCTAAATATCGGAAGTACACGGTGCACCGTTGCCAAGCGTCGGGCGGACGGAAAATGAACTCTCAAGAAAGCAAAGCATGTGTGGGGAGGTATGCAGGATGTGTGTGTCCTTGTGAGTGTGTACGCCTGTGTCCTCCTTATTTCTTCCTCTTTTTTTCTCTCTCTCAAAATTGAAATGGTAAAAATCAATTACGCTTTACTTCCATTCGTGAAATGATTTTATTTATCCTAGGAAAATTGAAAACTCTTCCCTCGAAGGACGAAGCGAGGCAGGCATCGGGGTAAAAAAAGAAAAGGAAGCACAAATTGAAGATTCCCGGGCTGGTTGTTGTCTTGTTGTTGGCACTGGCACTTTCGATGTAAATTTGCTTCCTTTTTTTTTTACCTAAACACACAGACGGAACACACACGTGTGTGTGTTGTCGCCGCATTTATCCTTCGAAACCGAGTCCTGGCACGGCACACGGCAACGAGAAAACTTTAGAAAGTTTCCGCGCTCTCATAAAATCGCATTAAGACGGCAGAGGTAATAAAATTTTACAACTTTCAATTTTTATTTCAATTCGCTTGCGAAAGGTTGCCGAGCAGGACAGGTGAGCAAGAGGGTGGGTGGGAGAGTTGCAAGGATCACAGAAGACTCGGTGTGTTTTGTGTGGCCGGATAGGTTTACGATTACAGGTGCACAAGCTCGAGAGTCCAAGGGAAACAATTACCGTTGGCTGTTGTAATAAGGTCGTCGAATGTGGAGAACGTTATTTGAGTTTCGCGTGACACGGGGTTGCAAGAGTGACAGGACAGTTTGGAGTCCTTTTTTTTTTCTCCACGCTGCACTTAACACGCCGAGGCTTCCATTATTGATACACAACAACAGCGAAGACGCGGGAAATGTAAAGTTAGTCAAGTTGACTCAACTGAGGGGTGGTTGGGTACTTTCGTGCCTCGTGAGTGGCTCCTTGAAGTCAGACAGGGAGATGCACACGTATTTGTCACACAAAAGAGACCCAGACGAAGGAAGTCTTTGATTTCAGCTGCTTTCGAATATTTACTGTTTTACGAGGGTACGCGACAAAAAGCCGATTGGGTTGCGGGTGGGTGAGAATGGGGATTGATGGTAAACAACATTGAGGGGGTGGCTCGGCTTTCGTTTTGAGGACGCAAACGACCACCATCGAGGCATTGACATTCGATGGAGCAACAGATTGAGGTGGGATTTACTTTTGCGTGAGTGCATTCCCAGTGCCAGTAAACGAGGGGAGTCGATAACGGTGTAATGGTTACGATTTAAGGCGGTTCAAGTGACGTTTGGCGTTCTCTTTGTAGAGTGGAGGCGTTAAAGCTTGCACGGGTTGGGTTGTGGGTTGAGATAGAAACTTGGGTTCTGTAATTCTGAGCTTGTATTGTTAGGTTGAGTTATTGTTCGCCTTGGACAATGAGCCTCTACTCTACGATGAAGTCTTTGTGAGTTTTTTTTGACTCATCCTCATCATCTTCTTGACCGCGTGTTTCACTAGTGGGGTCGTGGTTTTTTTTAGCCTTAAAGCTTTATTCGAACAGGCTTCTAAAAACCCCCTTTGCCATTATTTTTTCGAGTAGTTTTGGTCGTAGATTAACAAACATCTTTCACTTCTCTCACTTGTTGTTAATTTTCAGGGTTCAGCTCTTGGACATTTGTCTTGGACCTTTAGGGCCAAAAATGAGCCCTCTTCTCGACCACAATTGATCAATCAAACTCGTTCTGGAACCAGTTCTTCCTCAGAATTAATTTCATCGTCACAATTTATCGTCCCAAATCAAAGTTTGAATTAAGAAATATCCCAATTTGGGATAAAGCCTTTGCCTTTTTCCGAAGAATTTTCTTTGAATTCCTCTCGACTTAGGAATTTTTTGACCCAAATTGAACAGCTAATTCCGAAGAAAGTATTAATTTAGCAGTTGGACTGTTTGTTTTCCGAGAATAGAAGCTTTGCGGCCTTCCTTGAATCAATTTCAGACGCAAATCCTCAACCTACAAAAAACTACACGTCATCGAAGCTTCCTCACAAATTCATTTCACTATAACATTGTTTTTCAAGGATTTCAATTGAACTCATTCCTCCCCCGGTTGACATTTGTCTCAATGACACTCAACAAAGAATATCTCCTCCATCATGCCATAAGCCATTTCGTAGAAAATTCAAATTGAATAACACGATATCCACTAATCCCAAGTGGATGCCACAAAAGCTCCACCCCCCAATCCAATCCAACCCCTTTGACAATAGAGAAGAGGACATAATTCTCCCGGGATTTGTGTGTGTACTCCAACACTCCAACCCCATCCTCTGACTATTTTGATCCACAAACAATATTCCTTCGTAAATCATCTCATAAATTCCGCATTCATTACAAGCCCCCAGCCCTCCTTCGCGAACATTTCGCAACCCTTGCCTCCCCAAACGACGACGACGACGATGGAGACAACTCACTCACTCCTTCCGGCACATTTAAAACAAACAAATCCTCCGATTTTAAATCCTCCTCAATCGTTTACGCTTAACATTTCCTTATCACACACATACACACGAAGGATGAAGGAGGACAACCGTCAAACAGCAACGTCTCCGCAAGGATTCGAACCGAATTAGCAATAAAATGTTATGCACCCCAACACGCACGGAAAACTGAAGAAAAAAAAAAAAAAAAATTCACCCAAACCCAAAAGAGAAATTCGTTTCATTCACTTTATTGCCAAGATACACTAAAGTGTCTTACGTAAGCCGTAAAATATCCTCAAGCAACACACAGCAAGCATCCAAAAGAGTCCTGAACTCGTCACAAAACGCACGAAAATCTTCTCGCCCAGTTCTAGCTCGCAGGAGATATCCTTCGCCCCCTCATAAGGGAATAATATACGTCCTGCTATTCCTTTGATGGAATTTTTCAATTTATTTTCATGTACGTTTTATGGGGCTAGGAGACGAAGAAGAAGCGCAGCATCAAAGCTCCACGGTAGGAGTCCTAAAACTAGGATGCGCATATCATCACCAGGAAAGAAAAAGGATATATGATGACTGGTCTCGGTCGAAGGCAATTTTTTTTTTTTGTTCCTCCGGGGTGCGAAATGCTAACAACTGTGAGAATAGAATTTGCTTTTCTCGCCCAAAACTACAAAAAAAAAAGAAAAGGACGAGAAGGATCAGTTTATTTTCGTGTTGGATTTTCCCTCAAACTGTTTATCGTGCCAACACAACCGACAAAAAGAAATGTTAAACCTCAAGGATATAAAAATCGAAAATGGTTTGATGGATCCTTTCTTCGCTCGTCCTCGTGCAATCGTCCTGCCGATACGGTTCGATTGTACACATCCTGCATAGGAGGCACCCCGCCCCGCCCATTTGGCCCACGCAATTCGGTGAAATTGTTTGGAAAATGAATTTTCTGACTCAAAATAAGTCAACGATGAAAATTGTCACTCGACCGGCCGCATCGGGGTTTGCCCTAAATGATTATCGATGGGATTGAGGGGCGATGTTTTATGTTTTCCATCGCCATGGGTTGAGTTTTTTTTTGGAATTCTTTTTCTTTTATGGCGCAGTTTCTTTGCATGTGACACGTGTTCTTCGAGTGATGAGCTAGTTAAGCGGGAGACGGTGGGATGGTTCTGGGGCTTTTTTTATGGCGCTGTGGAAGGGTGTAACTTTGAAATGAAGACGTCAACTGCGCACGGGAAAGATAGTTTCTTTGCAATCACGCGGTGTTCCATAGCAGAAGGTCTTAGGTCCCACACCTTTTACAATGAAAGTTCTACAAATTTTTTATCGTTTCCACGGAATTTCACGAAGAAACCAAAAATTCTAGTTGCTAAGAAAACAGCCAAAAAGACTTGAAAACATTCTGAAACGTCGACGCTGTTTAAAGATTTAAAAATGTTCCAAATGACTCTCCAGTAAGTCATAAACATTTAACTGAAAGAAACGAACTTGTTTGGATTGTAATTTGATTTGAATCTTTTTCTTGAAGTGAATTATTCTCATTCTTATAGTCTAGAAGGTAAAGGTATGAAAAGAAAAAGAAATCGCTTAACAATCATAGATCTGAAATATCAGGACAAATTCAGGATTCCAAGAAAGCACACTCCTTAATGGAGTTGCACAATAGTAGGGTCTTAGGGCATTTACTTTTTGTCATCAAAATGAAACGAAAATACAAATTTAAATATCGAAATCTGATGTTCCTGAGGACCAACAAAATAAGGCAAACAAGATTCTGGAAAAAAAGCATCTGGCCACGTTGGTCACAATCCAGTGATTGAAATTCTGTTTTAAAAAGAAAAGACTTATGAAAAGCAACAATCAAACTAGTGAAGTGAGTCTTATGGCTTAACAATTTGAACACAATTTGACAGTGCTGGACACAGGGGTACCATTATCACCTTTCCAGAGTCCTAAGCAGGGCAGGAAATGATTTGAAATCAATAGAATTTCTTCAAGAATTCTTCAAGAAGAGTCGAACTAAATTTCCGAGTTCTACAAGTGCTGCGTGTTACTCGAACAAAAAATGAAGCGGAGTCCCATTGAAACAGGTTGAGAAGTTCAAGTATCTCGAGGTGTTTTTCACGAGTGATGGGAGGAGCAATACTGAGCTTTCCTGTAGGATTGGCCAAGCTGGGTCAATTTTGAAACAGCTTGGAAGGTCTGTCATCAAAAAGGCCGAGCTTGGTTGAAGGCCAAGTTATTGGTGTTTAATTCGGTATTTGTTCCAACTCTCACCTATGGTCATGAAATTTGGGTAATGACCAAAAGAATAAGATCGCGAATACAAGCTGCCGAGATGAGATTTCTGCGTGCTGTAGTAGGAGTTATTCGCCGAGATAGGGTGAGAAACACGACAGTGCGTGGAGAGCTTAATGTTGAGCAGCTTCTTCTCCGAACGGAGAGGTCCATACTTCCATGGTTTGGCCTCGTGGCACAAATGTCCCCTGCAGTACAACTACCGAGGCGTGCCTTGTATGCGACTCCGTCGGGTAGACGACCGCTCGGTAGACCCAGGATGAGATGGTTGGATCAAGTCCAAAGGCTTGCCTGGTTACGCTTGGGCATACCCCCTGAGGAGTTAGAGTCGAAGGCGGAGGATCGGGTTACCTGGAGATCTCTTCTGAGTGCACTGCCCCCGCAACCCCTTTAGTGGAACATGCGGGTAAAGAAAAAAAAGAAGACGACGAAGAAAAAAGATTTTTTTTTATATAGCATGGTCCATTGCAAACATTTTAATACTTAAATCACACAAATTACTGTATCAATTTGATTTTCAGTTCTAAAGCGAGCGCGTATATTAATTTTACGAACAGAAAAGAACACATTTTATTTTAGTTTTCTTATAATAAGTAAATTGTGATTTTTTAAAAGCTATAGGAAAGTTTTTCAAAAAAAAAAAAACATAAAATTCAGAAAAATGCATGAAATCTTTATTTGAATCGATAGTACGGTCCATATAATTTAATGTTTGAAGATTATTTCATGCAAATGGTGACCTTGACTGCGCCTCAAATGGTCCATCCGCCTAGTCCAATTTTGGCATACTCTTTCCAACATTTCGGCCGGTATCTGACGAATAAATGCTTCAATGTTGTCTTCCAATGCGTCAATGAAGCGGGCTTGTCTGTATAGACATAAGCTTTAACATAGCCCCACAAAAAATAGTCTAAAGGCGTTAAATCGCACAATCTAGGCGGCCAATTGACCGGTCCCGAACGTGAAATAAAATGTTCACCGAACTCGCCTCTCAATAAGTCCATTGTTGCGCGTGCTGTGTGGCATGTGTCATGTGGCACCGTCTTGTTGAAACCACATGTCATGCAAGTCAAGCTCTTGCATTTTGGGCAAAAAAAAGGTTGGATATCATCTTACGGTAGCGCTCACCATTCACAGTTACGTTACGATTCGCATCATCTTTGAAGAAGTACGGTCCAATCATGCCACCAGCCCATAAACCGCACCAAACTGTGACTTTTTCTGGATGCATTGGTAGCTCTTGCAATGCTTCTGGCTGATATTCACTCCAAAATCGACAATTCTGGTTTTTTACGTACCCATTGAGCCGTGGCTTAATCGTTAGTGCGTCGGACTGTTAAGCGAGAGTACCTGGGTTCGAATCCGGGTCGGCGAAATACCACCACAAACATTTTTCACGACCCCACCTCCAGCGAACGACTGGCAATCCTCCTGCAGTATTTCTGTCATGGAAAGCTTTCGCAATTCGCCGTAATTATAGAGAAGCAGTAATTTAAAACAGAAAAGGTTTTACTTTGAGAAAAATAGTTGAGTATGGACGGAAGGTAAATCGGTCTAAAGATCGTCTTCCTCGTCTGTAGAGTGGTCGGATGTCCCCAAAACGATGCACCTTCGACCTGAGCTTCAATATCAAGTTATGTGAGTAAATATTCTTTCAAGGGTTTCCTTTTCAAAAGAACTCTTATAGAATCGCTGGTGTTCGTCTATCTGTATGTCTGTCACTTTTCCTATGTCTCAGTAAAGAAAACAACTGCTTGATGTGCATCTTGATAGAGCGACTCTCCTCTAGAGAAAATTCAAATGAAAAATTCGAAATTTATAAGTTTTTGCTCCAAAAAACCTGCGACCCATCATGTTGACTCATATTCTAAATAAAAACAGTCCCAACGAATGCGAAATTCAAGAAAGTTGTGCAAAGTATTTAGCCTGAATTTTCGAGTGTCACATTTTTATGAAAAATCAATTTCAAGAGTTTGAACTAAACGAAATGAAATTCTGAAAAATGACTCAGAATGCCCCATCACCATGCTGCAGAGCCCAAGGTCGACACAAAAACAACTGACGACGACGAAGACGACATCGATTGATCTCTGACATCGTTAGACGTACACTCCTTCCCCGAAAATTCGTTTGCATTTCAGCTCAGCAGACGTCTCAGAATTGCCATTTTGGGTGACACCCGAGAGAAATCTGGCGACAGATTCCGCATCACCCTCTTCCACGACGCCAGTCAAGTGTGACGCATTCCCATTCGCCTGCAACTGGTTAAATTCAAGTTCGACTTCATCTCAGGCGGCAGCCAAAAAAACGACATCCATGACCCAGATTCACACTCACCCCCCTCGATTCGTCTGCCACCAAAACAAATACGCGAATAGCGATAATGTCGCCCCAGGGCCCATTCTCATTCGTTACCATGTCCTGGCAATTACGAGCATTCAATTTGAAAAATCGCTGACAGTAAATCACTTTACGTCGAAGCAGCGAAGGCATCGTGTCACCCTATCCTCCATCAGCATCGATTTATAATACAAATGTGCCAGACAGGCTCTCTCCCCCACCCACACGTGTGACGTGGCAGCACGTTGAAGACAAAGTTGCTTTTGTCAAGTGAAGCAACGCTGCTCCTTAACCCAATTTCAGAGCGTTCGTCCTTCGCAGTCACATGGGGGGGATGAGGAAAGTGAAAAATAATGGAGAGTAATATAAACCGCGTGCCGAGAATATAATCGAAGCCCCGAAGGTGGCGAACACTTCCTCCTGTCCTACTCTGCTGCCTGTCTTAGAGGCGATGGGGTGAGGTTGAATGAGGCACCAGAGGGAAGTGATTATGGCAGCAGGATCCCATCACATTGCGATATTAATCATGGAAATTTTATAGGATTCCTCGGGAAATATTTATTCATTTCATCTGGGGTGTGTGCATGTGGGGGTGGGACTTTAATGCTTCTCCGGCGTTAAATGATGTGAAAATGCTGTTTAGGTCTCGCAGAACTTAGAGGCGACGAATTAGAGCCGTGCGGATCATAAAAGTCTGAGAGGCGAAGGACATTAAATCGTCTCTTTGGCAGGGTGGGGTGGGGTGTCAACCCCGGAAGAAGTATTAAGTCGTTAGTGACATGCGGGTGATCGAAGAGGGTGAAGTTGTAAATTAAAGTGGTTGTAATTGGGTGTCGGGGCTCCCAGGACGCAGTTGAGTGACGGTTTGAGTGACTGTTCAATGGGATCGGTTGTGGGGGCAGGTTAGACGTAAATTACAAGCCTGCAAAGTGATGGAAGATTCAATGAGACAACTGGAATTGTCGGATTTTTAGGTTTCGAAAAAGTTAAGACTACAAAAATTTGTATGGCCAGATTGCCAAAAATTTCAACTTTTTAGGACAAATTTATTTTAGCATCGAGTCCGAGTATTGAAAACTATCCGGAAGTGTAACAACAAAAGAGGCCAACAAATGGCCCACGTGAGCCTGCGTAAAATCGCAGGCAATCACTAGTACCAAGGACTTTAGACCTAGGTCAAATTCTTCTAATTATAGTGTCCCACTAAACTATCGATTAACATTACTATATTTTTTGTGTTGCAAAGCCATATTTACAAATTTGTAGCTGCAAACTGATGACACCTGGACCACGAAGGGTGCAGCTGCCGCTACTGTACACAGATCGTCACTTAAGTTTGGGTCCTTTAGGCTGGATTCACATTAAGAATTCCTTACTAAAATAGCTCCATCAATTTGAATTCTCCCTAACAGTTTTTTTTAACGAAATCAAAAGAAGAAGTACCCTAGAAAAGTCGACCACCCGGATAGAATCCAGATAAATAATTTGTCCCTAAAAATAATTTGGCATTGAGCAATAATATTGGCCGTCCTGTAGAATAAATTTAGGGTTTTCCAATAAGAGGTGTCATTTTGAATAGCCCGCTATTTCGGTCGATGCCACTTTTGAAGCTGTAATTTTTGGCATTTGACAAGTAGAAACTACGTCATTAATAAAAACGGAACGATACACGCTTCAACAACGCATTAAAATTATTGAAAGCCACTATTAACTCTGTAAAAATTTGGCAGACGCGGTTCGTAAAACAAAAACATTTTTGGGTTGTCGTGAAGCACCTCGATACAGAAATTGGTGGGAATATTCGAGCTGTTGGGACAAGTCTGTGATGCGAAAAACAAAACCCGTGCAAGTCGCTCAAGAACAACTGAGAATATTGCTGCTGTAGCCAAAAGCGTTGAAGAAAACCCAGGTTTGTCCATTCCTCGTCGTTCTTAGGAATTGTGCATTCCACAAACGTCATTACACCGTGTTTTGCATAAAGACTTGCTTCTTAAGGCTTTTAAAGTTCAGTTAACACAGCCGGTCGATGATCAACAACGTGTCTTTGTTGATTGGGTTCTTGAAATTCATGAAAATGATCCGGAATTTCATCGAAAAATCATCTTGACTGATGAGGCCCATTTCCACCTCGGTGGCTACGTCAATAAGCAAAATTGTCGCATCTACGGCTCGGAAAACCCACGATTTATTGTTGAAAAGCCTCTCCTTCGTCAACGTGTTACTATTTGGTGCGATTTATGGTCCGGCGGGGTCATTGGACCTTACTTTTTCGAAAAAGAGGCTGGAGCAATAGTTACGGTTAATGGATTGCGCTATCGAGAGATGATTAATGATTTTTTTATGGCCGGAATTGGATGGTATTGATCTGGACAACGTTCACTTTCAACAAGACGGCGCTACGTGCCAAACAAGCAACGAAACCATCAATCTTTTACGGGAAAAATTTCCGGACCATGTTAGCTCTCGAAGGAATGATCATAATTGGCCACCGAGATCTTGTGATTTAAAAACTTGCGACTTCTTCCTTATCAAGTTCTCCGAAAACCGTGCCACAACAATGCTGTTCGCACATCGACCACCCTTAACGAACCTCGTAACAGGCCTCCTTAATTTTTTCAATTTGGTTAACCATCATCCCTATTGAACTTCTCTCTCTCTCTCTCCTCTCTCTCTCTTTCTCGTCCTTTTATACGAATCGAGAAATAAAATAAAAAAAAAACAAAAAACCTTGAAAGAAGAGAAAATAGGAAAAAGCACAAAAGAAACTAAACTCTAATTAAGTAGTCGTCTCCATCCACAGGAGGGCGCGGCAACAACTAACCAACCGACCGACTACAAGGCTACGTGAAAGATCAGGTCTACGCCAACAGCCCAGCGTCGATTCAAGACCTCAAAGATGGAGTTCGTGAAGCTATTGAGGGCATACAGCAGCCACTTTGCGATTTGGTGATGAAAAATTTCATGAAAAGGATACGGTTCTATAAGCGTAGCGGAGGAGGCCATTTGACTGACATAGTGTTTCCTATTATTAATGGCAAACCTTCCTCTTTACATTGAAATAAACATCCGATCATTTACCTCAAAAAATGTCATTTTTCTTTGAATATCAAAATAACACCTCTTATTGGAAAACCTGTATATTCTGCATCATTGATTACATTTCTTAAATTCAATGATTCCTGAAAAAAAAAAATCTAAATAAAATAAGAAAAATATTATGAGATGTCGAAGACTGAAACAAGTTATGGGCTTTCATCTTATTCAGCCTTTCGGGTGATAAATTCCAAGAAACAAAACGGAACTCCTACAAATTCTAAACCAGAATATTTACGAACATGGAATTGGGCTTCAAATTCGTGAACAATATTTGAGTAAACTTTGGTAATCCATCTCTATCCTCTTTTCAGTGACCAAACTACGTCTTCCCAAAGTTTGTTTGGAAAATTTTTCAGCGAATCGAATCATTCAGTGGGAGTATTTAGGTTCGAACCCGAGGCGTGGAAATATTAAAATAATGAAAGAAATACAATAATTACGACTAAATCTCTCGGTAGCAACTTGCGACCTTCCTTTTTATTAAGGACCAGTTTAGCTACTTTTTAAACTAAAAACCACTTACTCATTGTCATTCACACAGGAATTAAGTAAATTGGGAATTAAAGAAGTAAAAAAAATACGCCAACTATGGACTTGCTCCGACATACCGGCTCAGAGAGTCTCAGAGGAGTTTATAATCGGTCGGGTCGCAAGTTCCGAAGTTCATACGGCCTAGTTTAAACTCAATTAATAAATATCCAAATCCCTGAGGTTAGATCACCAGCCACTGCTCTATTGAACCTTTTCTAATCCCCCAAAGCCCTGTGCGCTGTCACACATGACATTAACGATAATTAACGACCCAAGGTCACTCAACCAAAACAACCACTCGAAATCAATTCACAAACTATTCGCCCCCTTTTTTCTCACCCACTTCTCCCCGAGTCACACGCTCATTTCACACAAAAAAAAAAGAATAAATTTTAAACCGAAAACATCCCAAATCGTGGTTTATTTAAAATTCCACTCCCGCATCATTAAAGTAACACACAAATCGATGTTGAATGCCACACCGCCACCATGCGGGGGTTGTCGACCGTTGCAAAATTGCAAAGCCTACCCCTAGCCTCCCCCTTCCGGCAAGTGCCCTATGATTTATTTGAAAACTTCCCTCATCCCAAAGTGTCACAAATGCATAGTCAGCAATTTATTTATAAAAAAAAAAAAATGAAAAAAATGGCCTTCTTTTTTGAAATTAAAACAATGTCCTCAGTTTACGGGATGTTTTATGACGAAATGCCATTAGCCTGGGAAATAATTTAAAAACCCCCTTTTTTTTCATTCAATTTTTGTTGCTTTGCGCTGCTCCTTTCCCAGGATTTGAGCGGGTTTACTGGCCTCGCTTTTGAACGTGCGGGTGATGTGCTGTTATACGAATGAATACGGCAAATTAATTTAAATGAACATTTCAAAGTCCTTAATTTATTGTTTATCCTCGATTTTCGGATTTTCATTTTTTCATTTTTTCTCTTTATCCTGCCATCACTTTCTGTTTGATCGTGTGTTTGTTAGTCCGTGATTATTTGAGACCGTCAAATGCAGGAGAGCCGAGGCTTTAATCAAACTGACACGCGGATGGCCGGGAGCACTGTTTAAAAATTAATTATAGTCTATGGAAATCGTAATAAACGGTTAATGCGAGTAGTTTTGTGTCCTTTTATTTTAGTTGGCGGGCATAAATCGTGACTATTGTCAATTAAGTTTGAGCGGTAAGCTTTGTGTTTACGCGGATGTTGAGTGCGAAAGCGGACGGACGTGTGAGGGCGGCATTGCATGTTATCAAGGATAACAAGGATAATTAGTTTGCCTGATTTATGAGTGGGTCTTGGGCAAAATGAACTTTATTTTATTTTTTTATTCAACTTTGCGATTTAATTACGTTGAGGTAGAGTGGGTTTTATTACGGGGCGGGTACTTACAGCGGTGATGAGTTTAAATGAATTCATTGATTCTTACCTGAAATGAAAAAAAGGAAAACATAGGGTTAGATAGTCGAAGAAACATGAAAATTTTAGTTGAAGAAGAAAACATGCGATAGATAAAAATGAACCTAAACAAAATCCATGTTTGTCATTCTGTTCGATTGATTTGTAGAGTTTAGGTTAAAGTTTGGCGCTCGCTTGCATTCTATGGTTCATATTAGACGATGAAAAAAGAAACTTTCCTCGACCAAAAGGACTCCGGACAACGGTTTCTTTAACCGTGTGTGTGAAAGCCTGGGTACCTTTTCAATTGTTAATGACTACATAAACGATTAAACTAATAGTTATGGGCTCGTAAACTTGCAAGAGCTGTTTTTGTTTTGTAAATAATTTCAATAACTAAAAAGTAAGAATATGAAATGATGGCATGTCCACGAGCCAAACATTTTCAATCACCATCAACCGTGTGAATATAAAAAATTATATTAGGTTGTCAAATATCTCCCTTCCGCCTTTTTGTCTTTTGAATTTTCCGGCTATGTACAAAGCGCTACAGAGCTCGTATCTGGCAATACATCATTTGAAAGGTCTTGACATAACCTACAAAACGACGCTATGCATGATTAGTTTGCTTTGTACATAGCCGGAAAATTCAAAGGGCAAAAAGGCGGAAGGGAGATATTTGACAATCTAATATCACCAAAATCAATGCTCTTCGACGGAAAATGTTTAATGCACACTAGATTTTATTTTCGTAGTTTTATTTTATCTTTGAAAACAACATTTTGTTAAGGATTTTGAGCGCAGACGACGCATTCTGCTTAAGACTCCAAACTTCAAATCTTCAGGTTCTAATGCTACAAGCATTCTTTGTTTTCCATTGCTTTTGTTTTGTACTTCGACCCATAAAGCAACTTACAACCATAGCAAAATGCCCCATTTTGCAAATGCTATAGGGTTGGCCTAAAATGTATTGTATATTGAAGCTCGCAAAGGCCTAATTCAACGATGCATGATTTTTCTTGTCCGATGAAGCAGAGCTTGCGACGCAATCGCCTAATTTAACGACTCATAATTTTTCCTGCCAGACGAAGGAGAGTTTGCTGTTGAGTTCGATCTAATACCAATCTGCTTTCCAGTGAATGTGTCCATAAACAATATTTACAGTTGGACGTACAGTATTTGAATTACTGTTGCTTTCTAGGGTTTTGTTCTAAAAGGAGAACGAAACCCTTCGGTGTCCATCTGTCTGTTTCTTAAAAAGGGAAGCACCGTCCTTTCCGTTTTATCAGTCGACTCTTTGGACCAGAGCAGGAATTTCTATTAATTATTGAATTACTACTATTTAACATAGCTGAAATAGTGAGAATTTTAAGTCATAGATTTTTGTCCTTCACTCTATATTCACTTATCATTCCAATGGCAGGCTGACAATTTTTTCTTACTGTACTTCGCTGGTTAAAAATTGCTTTGAATTTCAATATTTTCTTAATAACTATCGCACATTTGGAGAGAACCTATTGACTACATTTTGTTAATGTTTTCCATACAGCTGGTGTTTCCACTATTGGGAAAAGTGTTGCAAGCTTTTCGGATTGATATTGTGTTGCATATGAACTCCTAAGCTTAAATTCAGTTCGATTGATTATCACTTTTCCTTGATTGTTTATACAAAGCTGATATTTATCGTTGCGGTTTCTTTTTTTAACTTAAGTATTTTGTACAGAAACCGTCAAAATAAAGTGTCTATATGCCGCTTGTGTTGGTTTCTATCTGCCTAGGAAATTTAAAAAGGAATTCAGCGCGCTAGAGTAAATGAAAAAATGAGTAAACTTATGCTCCATAATTTTATTGACAGCATTGTCTTTAAAAGGACGTGTGCGTTGACTAAACATTTATTTAAAAAAAAAATTTGGAGACTCCAATCTGAAAATTGTATTCTCACCATCGTCTTTAAGGTCAAAGCTGTACGGCGTAACATAAATTTTGTTTGTTCCTTCGAATTTGAAGTGAAAGTTTAGAGGGGATGCTAATTCTTTATTTTGACACGATTGTACGGGCACCTTAGTTAATAATAAGCCATACCCTGAGATATTTCGTAGATTCATAGCCCCTTCCAAAGTTTCCTAAGTTCAGAACGACGTGTTTTTGATTTCATTGTAAAGATAAGGACCATAATTCTCGTACCCTTTAGGCTAAAGTGATGGCCCGCTGTCAACCCTTTTAATGACACTACATACGTCTTTGAAGCCACGTAGTGAGAAATCCTGTTAATGGACAGAACAGCGATTCTTGTAACCCCTTGGTTGGCCTTCACGCATCACGTTATCTGTCTTAGCGATCTCGTCGTCTCTCATCGATAGCGATATTCTCACGACTCTAAGGACGACGGCCTCTGTCGCCAGTCCGATGCCCCTTTTGGAATTTCACACTACGTGTCAACCAGTTCAAGCACCCTCCCAGCAGCGTGTTCAATCACCTCACATCAACCCCAGAGCCCACATAACAAACACACAAAGTCTCATCTGTGACTCCGACAAATTACAATCCCACGATGTTGCAGTGCAGTAGCCCTCCTAATCCCAGCTCCATGTGTTTACCCCTATCGCATTATCCATCATCGCCTCGGCGCGTCACAACACAGCCACGCAAACAGAACGTGCGTCAGTTCCCCCGCGTCTGAGTGATCACGATCATCGCACGCATTTCAATTCTCCACTCACACGCCACACAAATAAACTCGCCCATTCACAATGAATCATCAGCTGTCATCTTGATCGGCCGTTTCATCAATAAAGGTGCACAACGTGCGAGTATCTCAGCCACTTTGCCACTTGCTAATTGCCACAGCAATCAAATGTGTGGTGCTCCAGCAACCCTGACCTCAGAGCTGAGGATGACAAACGACAGACCACGACGACTGACAAGGGAGGGGGCTGCACACAGTGCGCGCACTTGTTCGAAAGATATCCGAATGAAAAATCATCCTTCTCCGGTCGGAACACACACCAACTTTGTGTGTGTGAGTTTTTCCCCGCCACTTTGTCATTTTTCGTGCGGTTTTTTTGTGTTCCACCAGACCAGACAAATGAGGAAAACGAGCGGGAACGCACACGCTACACGCCCTTAATTTATCGCCTTCATTAAGGCATTTTACAGTATTTCTTATTTAGCCGGGGAGACTCTCTCGCACATTTAATAATATTTCCGCCCCCGGGGGCCGAGGAAAATTTCCCCCCATCCGACGATGACGCCGATTTAGGTGTTCGTGTCGACGGAAGGGATAAAAATTAATTCACTTGTTTCAGAACGAAACGAGAGAGACGGTTTTTGTGTGGTGACTATTTGTCTGACTGTCGTCTGGTTTATTTTCCGCAAGTTTTTCCTCTTCAAACTCCACGTCTGACGTGTGCTCAGCAGGATCTCATTTTTCGGGAGGACGACTCTATTCCGATGAATGCGTGTCGGTTTTTTTTCGTTTCGGTTTTTTTGTTTTCCCACACAAAGTCTTGAAAGTGCCTCGGTGACAGCAAAGTGCTGTAATTTAATGAATTTACGATGACAGTAGAATTATTATTTCATTTCATTTTCTCTTCTTCTCTTCTTTTCTATCTTCACGAACAGGGTGACAGCAAAACGAGGTGTAGGTTAATTTCGTTAATGGCATTCTTGGGATGCACAAAGCCTCTCGAGGTTGAAAGTTGGAATTCTTTTTTTTTTTTTTTCTCTCTCGTTGTTGTGTGTTACCCTAGTGAAATAGTTTAATGGCATTGGCCTTAGAGCGAGTAATTAGTGCTCGAGTATATCTCGTGGGTTAAGATTTATGAATTAATTTTCTTTGATAAATTGTTTAAAGTTTTACGATTCGTCGTCGGAGGGTCTTTCTTTGGTTTTTATGGAGATGGGATAGTAAAAACTTGATGAGGATCGTTGTGAAGATCGGTCGGGTTATGAGTGGCAGAGCACAGCACAATTAGAAAGCGATTAAGTCGGTGGATGTGTGTTACGTGTGCTTTAGGGGCATGTTAGGAACGTGAACGTTTATTGTCTTATGACGAGCTAATTAGCGAAGTGATCGTATATGCGTCTGCCTTGTGGTGATCGTCGCTAATGTTTATTTTTTGCATATGTGTCTTTGGGACGAACTTCATTTTATGGGCGAAATTTGAAGCGTTACGTAATCGTGAAGGGCCTTTAGAAAAAAAAAAGAAGAAGTAGAAAAACACACATCCTCCGCTTTTATTTTAGAGTAAATTTGCTTCAGTATATTTGAAAACGTAGCTCAGTCGGTTAGTGCGTCGGACTGTTAAGCGAGAGTACCTGGGATCAAATCCAGCTCGGGGAAAAAAATACCACAACAATTTTTCACGGCTTCACCTCCAGCGAACGATTGACAATCATCCTGGAGTACTTCTGTCACGGAAAGCTTTGGCAATTCGCCATTCGGAATCGACAATAAACTGTAGGTCCACTACACATGTGCCAAAATTTCAACGCGCACAACACAGTGGAGGCGCGAAAAGCTAGACTCTGGCCCTTCGTTTGCTGTTACGGTACTATAATGATGATTGTTGCTTCTTTGGACAACCAGGCAAATGAATGATTATCTACTCTTACCAGGCTTTAATCTGATTGTTAACTTATGGAATATTTTGATATGCAGGTCAATAACAGAATCAATTAATAATTTAAGTAAATATTCAACCAAATTTAACATACAATTTTTTCATTCAATAACAGCATTTTTCCACTTCAACATTTTCATTATTGAGTACTTTGAACTGTTAGCAATGAAGGGCGCCAGTAAAATGCGATGCAATGAATTACTTTCATCTTTCAAAAATATGTTTTATGATATCAAACAAAAAGTTTGCAAAAATTAGAAGTCCATATGTCATGTCATGTCATGTCATTTCGTGAGCTAAAGGCGTTCTTTTCAATCTTTTTTTCGCCTCTTCTCGACTTGGGGCAGACTTGGACTTCAAAGTAGAATCGATTCTAAAGACATTTTTAAAACTTCTCAAAGAACAGATCGTTTTTTAAATTTATTAAAAATAGTTTGATATATTTGACTCTGTTACCTTCAGCTTTGGGAAACCCTGTCCACATTAAAATCATTGGCAAGTTAAAGACAACAAATGAAGAATTTTTCCTTTAACGTACTTCCTACTTCGTCTGCCACTTCCCAAAATTCGCTATTCCAGGAATACGATGTCCAGTAATGTCTCTCTCGAACACGAACAGATGTCGGTCTCGTTACGACAAATCGTAGTGTGATTGGAATCCAGATTGATGTCCTATTTGACTTCATCGTTCGTGACCGTAGTCACTTTACTCCCTTCCGCCGGACAGTAGCACAAAGGGGTCTTATTACACCCCGACACAGAAAAATAATAATACAGTTGTCCCTTTTGTTTGTTCGGCTTAACGCCACACCCCCGTCACACCGCGTGTTGCGACAGATGTCCTTTTGCAAAAAAAGGAAATAATTGACCAACAATCACCCCCCTCATCTCTCGTTGATCCTTCGCTTTCATTATTTGTCATAAACGAAAATTAACTTAATGTAATTTGTCACATCTCACCAGACGCATGCGACAGTTAAATTTCCCGGAAGAAAATCAGGAGTAGCGAAGAATTTAGGGTGCAAGATAACAACACACGTACACACACACACACAGATAGGGATGCATTTGAACGTTTCATCCCTTCACGGTTCCGTTCATTTGATTATCCCCTGCTGGAAAGTGAATGTCGGTCCTTTGGGAACCGTATCCTTTTCGATTGTCATTCGATTTTCCCCCTCAAATCGCTTCATGTGGCTGAATCACATCAAAATTGAACATGTCCGGGGCTTACCGGGAGATAAATGAATCTCGTGATGCACGTGTGCGGCTAAACCACGATAAAAGGAAAATATCTCCTCGCCAATAAAAGGACCTTTATGGAAAAATGAAAATGAAAAATGGTGTATACTTCTCGGCTGCATCCATAAAATCCAATTATTCCCCTCGCAGTGATTCGGTTATGCTCATTAAAAGGATTTGCTGTCGCACAAAGCGACACACAAAAGGACCTTTTAAAAGGATTCGAAAATTTAATTTTTCACTTCTAAACATTCGGAGCTTCTCCATGGGGAACGACGACGACACAAAAAGTCATAGTGAGTGCGGTCATTACGTGATGCTCTGAATCTTTTAACTACTCCAACTGTTATGTTGGACGAGGGGATGAGGATTGGTCCTATTGGCAGGGAAAAAAAAGAAGTACAACACACGACAAAACTCAAATAACTGTCTTTTAATGATGACGAAAAAGGGATGTAATGTCAAATGAAGGACACAGCGCGCGGTGTGTCGCACGTGATTGACATATAAAGTCAATTATTGTAACACACACAGGACGAGAATTGTGTGCGCATCCTTCTTTTTTTTTTGTCGGCGTTCTTGGTGTGTACACACACGCGATGGAAAATCTCTTGAATATGAATTGCGAAAGGATTTCTTAAGCGAACGACGAGCTCCTTGGAAGGACATCGTACTTTCTCGGAATGAAATATGACATCTGTGGAAGGTATTTTCAGCTGATGGCGTCATTAGAAATCATTTGGATATTGCCGAGAGCACGTTCGAGAGAGAATCTGATGAATATTCTACGACAGATGAACAAAGGATATGTGTACCCACGCACACACAGGACACGTGTTCAACTTTGCGGCGAAATGGATTTCAAATTGAAATTGACACATGACTGATATTTGATTTCACAACAGTCACTACGGTCTTTAAGACAGATATTGAATCAGTTCCGAAGAATTGGAAAGTGACGTGAGGGATTTGGATTGAAGTCCTTCTCACTCCATCGACGCCCAACTTTCGTCGTCGTCGACTTGCCAGCCAGCGCCTGTGGGCAAAGTCTCGTTCGCCCCCCAAAAACTCTGTCTACAGTTAATTAGAATACTTTTCCCCCATTAATTACATCGACGTTTTCTCAAGACCGTCGTCGTCTCTGGAAAACTTTTCTCCCCCTCCTCTAGGACCATTTGTTAAATTTCCAGGGAATTTCTCAAATCAAATTCAAGTCAGTCTACAGCATTTGACTTGGCACCCCGAACAGAGTCTCTCTCTTTTCGAGCGAAGGCACCAATTTCATGTTCAAATATTTACACTCCGCTTCGTAGACGACGACGTTGCTGTTTAGGGGCTGTGTGCCACATTCGTGTGCCCACCCACTCGGGAGAATGACACATTTCCACAGAATTACTCAAAAGAACTACAACCCAAAGTGCGAACTAAAGCAAAAACTCAGAATACACAAAGTATATCTCCTAAATGGAAACTTTTGTACGACGACCCTTATCCATCTACCTCATCGCCACCGCACTTACCACCCAACCACCCAACCACCCGTTGCAGCCCCTTCTGGCTCGTACATAAAAAGTGATATTTTTCAACTGTGTATTTGCAATTCCCCAAACTTTATAATTACTTCTTCAATGTTTTTAAATTACCACAGTTGTTGCAACACAGTGACGGGTGGGATGGGTACACAACCACCCTCACCAGCATCAGCACAACCACCACTTCCAGCTGCGCCAATGTTGCCGCTTCGATGATTGCTACTCTCTCTTCCAATGTGCACTACTTGTCTCATTCAGGTTTTTGTAAAACCGCACCGAAAACACATTCTTCCTCACAAAAAAAAAAAAAAAAACCGAAACCTACCCCTAGCTCAGGCAACCGCCATCATTCACTAGGATTTCCCTTTTTCTCTCTCGCTCATCCCCCTTTTCAGTGAGATGAAAACAAAGAGTCTCTCCCTCACAGATACAGATCACAGATAAGATCCAGGCAGTGAAACTTTTCAAATGGAGTGAAATATTTGAACTAGAAATTCCATTTGAATGCGGAGTGGGGGTGGGTGGTGGATGCGAAACAACCTCCCATTGCAGTTGGATGAGTGCAGCTACATGCCCGAAATTTCCCAAGAGTAATTTTAAAATGCCAGCGGAAGAATAAAAGAAAAGGGGAAAAAATGAGAAACGTTACACACATCCACAGAAGTTGTGTGGGGTTGTCTTGTGTTGCGACAGAGGGCTTAGGATGTGCAGTGCCCGTCAAGGATGAATCCAACTCAACCTAGATACCGACGGAAGGAAGAGCGAATGAAAGATAAATTCTCATAAGGTCAGTCGAATGTGGGTGGTTCTTGGAGAAGTGTCACATTTGATGAGATTTGATTCAAATTGAGTGGTCTTTCGAAAAGATTTCTCAACTCGGAGAGAAACTCTTTCTATCGTCGTGCATCCTTGAAGAGAAGAATTTCGTTGCAGGCGAATTAGGCCACGGAAAATGATGAAGACGACCACTTTGTGTGACACTCGTCAACGTGTGGAAGAGGAACTCTCTGTCGCTTTCGAGTTTGTTTCTTGTCGCAGTCTTTCAGACGTTGGAAAGATTTCAATATACGACCTCTTTTTTCGAACACGAATGACTTCACTTCATGGCAGTCTTTGGAAATGTCCCAAAGTGCTCATCGCATTCAATTTTTTTCCTCTCGTCAAGTTGACGTTGATCACTTTTTCCCACAATCAATCCACTCAGCAATTGAAGACAGAGACACACCATTGAATCGCTCGAGGCGTCTACAAAAACCCGAGAGAAAAAAAGACGCCAGCGTCTGTTGACAGGCCGAGGTCAGACGACGTGGTGAATCTGACAAAAGCGCAGCGTAGCGTGACTCGTTTAAAAATATTAGTCGTTAGCATTTGTGGCTTAAAATAGACGCTAATACGTGTGATGTCAGCATAAAGTTGTTAGAAACTTTTTTTGTGGGCGACAAAAGTCTGGAGTTGGTAAATGACATGCGACGGAATGTCGCAAATAAAAGTTTTCATAACTTTTCGGGTTTGGCTGGGTACGTGGTTGGAAGGAGTGTCAAAAAGTCTCTGGCAGAATTGTAATTGACATTTTCATCGATACAAAATGTAGATGTCAATCGAATAGTGTTTTCTTGAGATCTGGCGACCATCCTCATTTCATCCAAAGATGATTAAAAATTCTGTCACACTGGTTGTTCCAGTTCTAGGTTCTTAGCACTCGCTGTCATTGACACAAATTTGAGATAGAAGCCCAACACAGTCCTCGTTTTTTTTTTTTTTTAAGTAAGTAGGTTCTACTTACTTACTTACTTTCTTTCTGTCTTCGTTTAAATGTTTTGACCAAAATCCAATTCAGTGCCATGGAATGAGTCCCTTTGATGCTTACAGTGGTCTTGGTTTCAATTATTTACTATATGACCAACTGTCTTTTGGTTTTCTCTTTTTCGCCGACAGAAATTTGTTTCGGTGCACGACTGGTCGCCGTTGATTCATTTTTATGACTCTAATAGTTGTACTTATTTTTCATTGACACGATAATAGTGAAGGTGATAAAAAAAAGTCCGAAAATTTTAACATTTTCATACAAAAACTCTTTGCATAAAATCTGACTTTTTTATTGGCAGATCCTGTGGATTGCATTTGGATCTTAAGCACAATGCGGCATTGCTTCTCGTGGCGTGGCTAAAAAAGACGATCAATAGATCAGGGAATACGAAAATTAAGTGGTCAAGTTTCAATCCACCTCAGATCGTCTGGTATTCAAAAATAAAAAAAAATTTTTCTGTTGTCAGTAGAAGGCCTGATAACAAACGACTGTAGTCGAAATACAGGCCTTGCACGTGAAATATACGGTTTCCAATAAGAGGTGTTATTTTGAATAGCTCGCTATTTCGTTAGATGTCACTTTTGAAGCTGACATTTTTGATATTTGACAATTAGAAACGACGCCATTAATAAAAATGGAACGATACACGCTTCAACAGGGCACTAAAATTCTTAATATTCACTATAAGCATGGTGAAAATTTGGCAGAGACGATTCGTAGAACTAAAACATTTTTGGGTCATCGTGAAGCACCTTGTCGAACCGCAATAAAGAAATTGGTGGGAAAATTCGAGCTGTTGGAACAAGCTAGTGATGTGAAGAATAAAACCCGTGCACGTTGCTCAAGAACAACTGAGAATATTGCTGCTGTAGCCCAAAGTGTTGAAGAAAACCCAGTTTTGTCCATTTCTCGTCGTTCTTTGGATTGAGCATTCCACAAACGTCATAACACCGTATTTTGCATAAAGACTTGGCTCTTAAGGCTTTTAAAGTTCAGTTAACACAGCGGGTCGATGATCAACAACGTGTCTTTGTTGATTGGGTTCTTGAAATTCATAAAAATGGTCTGGAATTTGATCGAAAAATCATCTTGACTGATGACTGCCATTTCCACCTCGGTGGCTACGTAAAAAAAGCAAAATTGTCACATCTGGTGCTCGGTAAGCCCAAGATTTATTTTTAAAAAGCCTTTCCAACCTCAACGTGCACTGTTTAGTTCGGTTTATGGTCCGGCGGGTTCATAGGACCTTACTTTTTCGAAAATGAGGTTGGAGCAACAGTTACGATGAATGGATTGCGAGAGATGATTAATGATTTTTTTATGGCCGGAATTGGATGGTATTGATCTGTACAACGTTCACTTTCAACAAGACGGCGCTACGTGCCACACAAGCAACGAAACCACATCGATCTTTTACGGAATAATTTTCCGGACCGTGTAATCTCTCGAAGGGATGATCACAATTGACCACCGAGATCTTGTGATTTAAAAACTTGCGGCTTCTTCCTTATCAAGTCCCCCAAAACTGTCCCACAACAATGCTGTTCGCACATCGACCACCCTTAACGAACCTCGTAACAGGCCTCCTTAATTTTTCCAATTTGGTTAATCATCATCCCTATTGAACTTCTCTCTCTCTCTCCTCTCTCCCTTTCTCGTCCTTTTACACGAATCGAGAAATAAAATAAAAAAAAAACTTGAAAAAAGAGAAAATAGGAAAAAGCACAAACGAAACTGAACTCTAATTAAGTACTCGTCTCCATCCACAGGAGGGCGCGGCAACAACTAACCAGCCGACCGACTACAAGGCTACGTGAAAGATCAGGTCTACGCCAACAGCCCAGCGTCGATTTAAGACCTCAGGATGAAATTCAACAAGCTATTGAGAGCATACAGCAGCCACTTTGCGATTTGGTGATGTACAATTTCATGAAAAGGATATGGTTCTGTAAGTGTAGCCGAGGCGGCCATTTCACTGATATTGTTTCCCATTATTAATCGCATACCTTAATCTTAATGTAAATACCACAGATTTTGTGTTACAATGATTTTTTATTACCCAAGAACTCAATAGTTCGCTTTTGTTTTCTCAAGCCCCTTGCGATCGGCCCTTTCTTGGATTGATTGCAGGAGAAGGTTCATAAGTGCTGCTTTATGGTTAATAATTCAAATACAACTTTCAAAATCATACGAAAATGGACTACACGATACGTCTGCACGCACTACTGGGCGACTGCTATGCTGGGCCCTATCTTAGTAACAGAGTAGAAAGAAAGTTGGATAGTATTTACGATTATCTATTCAGCGGTTTAAGAGGGCATTTAGTTGATGTTATCCGTGAAACACAGAAAAGGGATATGGCTCAACATGAAGTCCAACAACCACGTCTTTCGGCTGTAGAACAGAAACCGAAACAAAGGAAATCTGCAGATTATTCTGAGTTTTCATTGGCTCCTTTCTTTTCGACTTATTAAAGGAAGTTTATAAGCACTCACAAATAAACATCCGATAATTTTTCTCCAAAAATGACATTTTTCTTTGAATATTAAAATTGGAAAACCCTGTACATACTTTAATGTAGGTACTCAAGTTAATTTAGTGGATGTTTTTTTTCCCTTTTCCGTCATTGAACCAACTAGCCCTAAACCCTTTTTTAGACCATCAATTTTAATTAGAAAAAAAACTCAACAAACAACAATGCACATGAATTTTCCATTTTGATTAAATTCTCGTTCAAATTCCGAAGCTTCGACAAAAAATTAAAAAAATAAAAATTCCATAAATTTTCAATATCTGACAAAAGTATTTTTCTAATCCACTGATTTCATTATTTCAAATTTCAATTTCAATTTATTCGTTTTATTCTTTTTAATCCCTAATCCCATTCCGATGTGGAAACCGCACATTCTTCAAATTCCCAAAAATTGCTTACCGCGCGCAAAATAATCCCGCCACACATCGAAATTCAAAAAACGGCATAACCGCGAAACATGACCGCCCCTAGACCGTACAGCAGGCAACCAGACCGGTCAGGCTTCACGCACAGGACCATTATTCATTTTCATTTTCGTCCTCATCAATTTCAATACTCCGTCCCGCTTTACTGATATTTAATTTTCAATTACTTTTTTTTCAGTGTTTTTTTTTTTAAAGATACGTGTGAGTACAACAAATCGATATTCGGGGTGTCGGTGAAATTGTAGTTCATCCCACAAATGTCGACGCTGTCATGTTTTTTAAAAGTAGAAAAATATGTCATTCTTTTTTTTTCGTATTTACCTTTTTTTTTAAGGAATAACCAATGCCACAATCCGTCATATGAACATTATTGAAAACACACAGATTGCATTATGGTTTTTAATTCGAAAACACGAATGCGATGATGCATGCTGAACACATCCTTTGACGGATGTTGTCAACTGTCATGTTTGGGTTTTTTGCATGAATCTGCTCACAACGAAAAAAAGAAAAATCACAATTTTCGAAGCGAATACATTTAATTTACATAAAAAAACGAAAAGGAATTCTTTTTGCAGTGTTGGTGGAGATGTATTACAGATATTTTCATTCCTCTTTTTTTTTTTTTTTGTAGTTCTTTGAGGCACGTCATTTGTGGGCTGACGGGGATGAGTAGTGGAAAATATTTTTATTCAGTTTGCTCTTCTTTTTCGAAATTCCGAAATAAATTTCAGATCATGTCAGCAGTTTGATGGGGTTTATTGGATGTCGGTTTTTGACGTTATGGGCGGTATTGGAATGCCTCCGTATTGTCAAATTTTTTAGGTTTTGGTGTAAATATAAATGGAATTCGTTGAAAAATGTTTGGTTTTTTTTCTTTTAAAATTCAATCCGTAAGTTAAGAGATGAGAATTTATGATTTTGAAAGGGTTGGCACTTGTGGTGAAAAGTGGTTGAAGCGATTTTCTGACTTAACTTTCAACGGACATACAAAATACTAAGCCCGGACTACACGAATGCGATATCTTAGCTTCAGGAGGGAATAGGCCTTTCATTTAAGTAAAGAAAAGTCTCCAAACATGCAACGATCAGCTTTGAAATCAACTGATGAATGAATAGCTGATGAAAATTTGCTATCAAGAAGGTTGTAACGTTGTATTTAGAGACCATTGAAGTCACATACAAGCGACAGTAGACTCGTCCCGTTTTACTTTTTGTATTCATCGACAGAAGTAGTTGAAGAACGTTTTACAAGATCAGAGAAGATCGGTGCAGATAATTTTGAACTGCCTTTGAATTCGTCCACAAGGCCAAAAACAAAAAGTATGGATGATCTAGAAAAAAAAAATTGTTTGGACACACTCGTCATTTCCCTCATTTTGAGCGATCTTTTTTTACGCGGTACCTCCTTTGGGGGACTTTCAAATATCTACCCAAATTCGATTTGTGCGAAATAACGTATTTTTCTTCAAAGAAACATGGCCCTCTGTGTTTTTTTTTTGTTAAACCCTCGTTTTGCGCGGTTTGGGTTTGAACGAAAGTTTTCATTGCCTTAAACTCCGCGCAAAGTGAGGGATGAGTGTATAAGTAATTTTGTGCTACGTCTGTTCCTATGTCTTAGGTTTCAATTTTTTGGAATACGCCGTTCTGTTAACCAATCACTAGCTCCAGAACAACGACAAAGCACAAGTACTTTGTTGAGATTTAAGGTTCTTTATTATGAAAAATTCTAATAAAAGGTCAATAGACTCTCCGAATATTCCTAACAGACTGGTGAAACTTTTATCTGTGTCTTAAAAAGTTCCATTTAAAACACGGAATCACTTGTTTGTCAGGAATATCATTTGACGCCAACGATAAGGTCACCCCAGATTCTATAATGATTCATTTAGCGTAAGAATTATTTGGCAGCCCAATGGGCGTAGCTTTGGCCTAAGTGTATCAAATTTTTAAATGTTATAATTTTTAAAATGCTATAATAATTGAGTTGAGGCTCAAAAACTACTTCCAAGTGTTTGGCTACCTTAAAGAATACATCTAAATCTCCTTTAAGTTTCAGAACACTTCCCTGGAGGCTCATTAATCCACTGCTAAGTCCAAAACGTTCCTCCGAAAGCATTAACTCTTAGAATATTTCTCTATAAACTTTTAAACCACTGTAAGGCGTCAGTGTAATTGGTTGGAAACGATTTTCAGGTCTTAAAACACTTTTCTTGAACCTCCAAGAAACACAAAAACACCTTTCAACTTGTTGAATACTCCGGGAGTATTCAATGTAGGGTTCATAAGTCCTTCCATATCTCAAAATATTTCTTTGAAGACACTAAAAATTAACTTAAGCCGAAGAAATCCCTTCGGAGGTTTTAAACTCTAAATCAAAAGCATAAAAAGTCATTCGAAGTCTTGGATTATCGCAAGGTAGCTACGAGAAAGTGAAATATTGAAACACTTCTGTAGAAGCTTGTAAAAGACATTGGGGTCATAAAATGATTTATTGGAAACTTCTTTCAGGTCCTAAAATACTTTATTTGAACGTCGAAAAAACACAGAAATGCCTTCCAATTTATTAAAAAAAACTCCACTGAAGGTTCAAAAACCTCCTTAAATTTTGAGTACACTTCTCTAACCACTCGTAAACGTTCTCGACGTCTAAAAATAATTCTTTAGAGACCTTAAAACTACCTTTAAGGAAAGGAATACGCAATAGAAAGTTCAAAAAACCGATCTATGTCTTCAAATACAGTCGGATCCCTCTAAGTCGAATTTTCACGGGACATTAAAATTAGTTCGAGTTAGAGGAAGGTTTTTTGTATGGAAAATTGAGAAAAAGAATGCAAATTAGAGGGAAATTCGACTTCAAGGGAGTCCGACTTAGAGGGAGTCGACTGTATTTCGTTGAAGACCCAAAAAATACCTTCAAGTCGTAGAATACTCCATTGGAAGTTCGAAGCCTTCATCCACGTGAAAGAACAATTCATACAAATTTCATAAAACCGATCTAGGTCTTGGAGTATTGCATTGGTGTTACGAATATATCGTATATGTATTGAAATTTGTTCGTAGACACAAAAACCATTTACAGACCCACTACTCACATTTTGTTTCACTGTTTTCATTTAATTACAGATTTTAAAAAAATGTTGCGTTCAAAATCCTTCTTCTCCAAGCTTTCAAAAACATTAAAAACTATTTTTGTCATAACATATCGTCTCAGCTGTTTGCTTTTTGACTTGAAAGTCTCCAAACATCTCCTGTTATTTTGACAATTTTAAGACATTATATTCACATGCCTTCAAAACCCCCGACTAGAGTTCCAAAATGCTTCCCCATAACCCAATCGATCTAAAAATAGACACCAAACCGAATAGTTCCTCATCATCGGGCCCTATTCTAAAACTTCACTCGCAAAAAAAAAACTAATCACAAGTTTCAGCTACACGTGCCGCATATCAAGTTCCCTGAAAATCGTGCCAAAACAATGCACATCGACCGCCCTTAACGAACCTCGTAGTAGGCCTCCTTAATTTTTCCAATTTGGTTAATCATCATCCCTATTGAACTTTCATTTCATTTCATTTCATTTATTTATTTTATAAAAGGATCGTACAATAAGATTTACATCTTTTTTAGTACTTAGCAATTATAATAGCGTTGACTTCACAGTGAAAAACTTAAAACTAAAGTATAAAAATAAAAAGAAAATTTCTTACGGGATGGGAATCGAGGTTCGGGAAATGAGGTTCATGATAGGTGAGCAATAGGATGACGTAGGATTGCACTTTTAAAATTTAACGGGTTTGAAATCGATCTTATGCGTGAAGGCAAAGAATTCCAAAGTTTGACTGTATGAATAAAAAATAAACGCGACGAGTTTAAATAATTACTCCGGTAGGGAATAATGTTGGTAGTTCTCATAGAGCGAGTGAAATTGAGCCTGTCATATAAATACGGCGGGCTACGACTATGAATGATTTTATGTAAAAACATACAGTTCCTGGCGTTGATGTATTGCTGTAAGCTGCAGCCCAGCAAGTCTCGAGAGTACATAGAAATATGATCATGTCGACGAATACCATAGACGTAACGCACTGCGTCATTAAAAGCGACTTGTAATTTATGTTGAGACAGTGAGTCAAGACTACTATATACTACTTCAGAATATGTCACAAGTGGTAAGATTAAAGAAATTACTAATTTTCTACGTGTTGCCAGCGGAGTGAAATATGCACAGAGCCACAATTTGCGAAGACATCCATAGATACGACCAATGACCATGTTAATGTGTTTGTACCCAGATAGATCCCGACTTATCACATACCCAAGACTAATAGTTGACTCGACTGCCTTGATCTTAAAATTATTGAGGTATATGTCAGGTAAGAGATCTAGACTAAAAAGTTTTTTGGCAATTGGGATAACTTGTGATTTTGTCGGGTTTAGTAGTAAGCCATTAGTGACTGACCAAGAGTGGACTCGCTTCAGATCATCATTCATTAGTGATGCAAGTTCATGTAAATCAGGAAACGGTTTAGATATATGTAGCTGGACATCATCTGCATATATATGTACCGAAGAGTGCTTACATACTGAAGGAAGATCGTTAATGAATATGCAAAACAAGATCGGTCCTAATATTGAGCCCTGCGGGACGCCTAGCTTAACATCCATAAAGGACGAAGAACAGTGTTCACCCAAGTATACCCTTTGTGACCTACCAGAAAGAAAACTTCTCAGTAAACGAACTGTCCTTTCATTAAAACCAAAATTGTTGCGTAGCTTCCAACATAAAACATCGTGATTTACCTTGTCAAAAGCCTTTGAGAAGTCGAGCAAGCAGAGAAGAGAGACATAATTTTTGTCGAAAGATAATCGTATCTCTTCAAGTAGGTTTACCATAGCTGAAGAACAACTATGGTTAGCTCTAAAGCCAGATTGTTGAGCGTAAAGCAGGTTATTATCGGAAAGGTGTTTCGAAATCTGTTTTGCTATTATTTTCTCAAAGACCTTAGACAAGCAAGGCAGGATGCTTATTGGTCTAAAATCAGCAGGAGACGCTGGGCAAGCTTTCTTAGCGATAGGAAGAATCCTGGCAATTTTCCAAGACTGTGGGAAGGTCGACGTGATTATACACCAGTTTATTATGTGGGTAAGATGGGAGATAATCAAGGGTAGGATAAGTTTGACAAAGCGTATCGGTATGCCGTCTTCACCTATAGAGTCTGACTTGATGGCACCAATACATTGAATAACATCGTCTTCAGTAGCTACCACAAAGTCGTCTAGCGTTGGACGTAAATATACAGAACTTGATTGCTGGTTGAGTATGAGCTCGCCCATGCAAGGATTTACCCCTAGAAAAGCACTATTAAGTTCATTGGGATCAAGATCGCAATTAGAGTTATCATTACTGCTAGATAAGCCAACTTTACGAATGTTACTCCAGAGCTTTTTCGGAGGAAGAGAGATATTCAATTTAGCGGCGAAATAAGTTTTCTTTGACTTGCGTACAACAAAGGTGGAGTTGTTGCGCGCCGCCTTATACAGAGTCCAGTTCGCATCCGAAGGATTATGCTTCCATTTACTGTATAACCTGTTTCTTTTCTTAATCGAGTTAACTACCTCGACAGTGAACCATGGACATGCACAGTTTTGAACTTTGACTCTTTTATTTGGTACGTAGCGATCATATAATTGTAATAGGATCTCCTGAAAAATCATAACTTTGTCATTCGGGTCAGCTCGCAAACGGCATTGTTCCCAGGGGGCTGAGAGTGTAGCAATTTGAAGAGCGCTTTGGTCAACAGCATTGAAATCTTTAAACGTGAAGGTCTCAGGTACAACATTTCTAGACAAATTAACATTGTATGTACAGAACAGAATATCATGGTCAGAAACATCGAACGATAGTTGATCACACAATAGTACTAGTGAAGGCGTGGAAACAACAATTAGATCTAGGAGGCTGGGTTGAGAGTTATGTGCAAAGCGAGTAGGATAAGTAGTGTTAACTATCTCCATACCAACTGAGGAAACTAAGTCCCTCATTTGAAAAGCAAGCGAGTCCTTTTTCATGAGATTTGTGTTAAAGTCTCCACAGATAATTAAGTGCTGGTAAAGTGCACTATACTCTGAGATAATTGAGAAAAAGGGCAAAGGTGAACAGTTCCTATTGTTGTTATATGCACACGCAACCATACACTTGGTATTATTGTCGTATATTTCAACTATGATGTATTCGATTCCGCTTCCACTAGAAGTGGAGACAATCTTGCAATTTAGGCTCGAGTTGCAGTAAATCGCTACACCACCACCCGTAGTGTTAGTAATTCGGTCGTTTCTATAAATGTTAAAATTAGGCATCGCATATGACGAGTCATGAACACTCGGCTTGAACCAGGTTTCGCTTACACAAATGACATCAACGCAAGACTTTGAGAATAAAAATTTTAAGTAGTCTAGTTTGCCATCATTTAAGCTGCGCGCATTTATATAACAGACTTTAAGTCCCTCGTGTCTCTTGGATAGAATATTAATCATAGTGTGCGTTGAGTTTTCATTCACACTGTACTGACACCCTAAAGCTATATTATTCATTTAGTAAGAAAATAAAATATAATAAAAAGTGCAAACCAACAAGAGTAAGGAAAACAAAAGAGAGGTTTGGAAATACGGAGGAAAGAGCTAGACAGAGGAGTAAAGACAACAGAATTACTTGAAGAAAATAAGCTTACGTATTCTAATGTGTACTACATATATCATTGATGTGTCGCAGCCACCAGCAGATCTTCGGAGCTTTCAATAAGAAAGCTTTTCTCATTTGCCGATTTTTTGACATAAACAGACCCAAGTTTAGTGTAAACAGCATGTATTTGTTTTTTACGACGGAGACCGAGAGCGCTATTCAGCAGTTGTCGTGCTCTTTTAGTCAAACTCTCATTGATGAAACAGCTGTGATCTGAATCCAGACCAAGATCATGTAGACGCAGTTCACATGAATTTTGCTTACGAAAGCTCGCTGCACATTTCAGCACGGTGTTTCTCTCTTGTGAGTTGCTGAATTTCAAGATAATGGGAGGTGTTGCGTTGCTGTTTTTGTTGTTTCGTCTTTTAGCCCGAAAGATGTTGGTTAAGGGAGGCGGCTTGCAATCAATTGTATGGCAGAGTCGATTGAAAAGACTTTTTAAATTCTCATCTGGAAGTTCCGGTACCCCAAAGAGAACTGCGTCCCTTGCAACTTCATTTCTTTCAAGAGAATCGCATCGCCGTTTGAGAGCATCGACCTCGTCACTATGTCGCTGATTGTTGATATTGATGTTCGCTTGCATTGAATCCATGCGTTCAGCTGTGCTCGTAACTTCCTGCTGCAGTTTAATAAAACGTTGGCTCCAAGTAGCATTAAGTTCATCGATCTTTAGGGAAAACTCTTTTTGTAATTTGAGGATTTCATCAGCAAAACCAATTCGCATTGTCTCCGCCTGCTTTGCTAGTTGGTCCTCCAAGATTTTGACGGTGAGAGAAGCATTGTCACCATTCGCTTGCTTTACTGCCGGGGAAGATAGCTGGCCCACTCTGGAACGCAGATTCGGAACAGACATGTTCGAGAGAAGGGTTTTCTTTGTTCAAGTGGAAACAATAAAACAATGCAGCTATATATGCCGATAGTGATGAATAACAAAATGGAAATTATTTTTCGGTGTATGATGTGTGATGGAATATGTCTATTGTTTACACTATACTGCACTAGTTAATTATTACTACCGCTTTACACAATTTGAGAATATTTAGTTCCGGCTTACACACTGATTTTGCTTACTGTAGCTGGACGTAATAAAAACGCGTCTACTCCAAATACATTATTCTCTCGTTCTTCTTCTTCTTCTTCTCTCTCTCTCTCTCTCGTCCTTTTACACGATTCGAGAAATAAAACAAAAAAAAAACGAAAAAAACCTTGAAAGAAGAGAAAATAGGAAAAAGCACAAAAGAAACTAAACTCTAATTAAGTACTCGTCTCCATCCACAGGAGGGCGCGGCAACAACTAACCAACCGACCGACGGACGCGCCGCAGGACCAACTTTCACAATCCTTTTGTTTCCGGGTCACGACATCAAGAACTGAATTCCCTAGAGGAACACACGTTTGGTTGCATGCGCTTTCCTTTTTCCTTCTCCACCCGCCCAATGGAATTTCAAATTCAAATTCAAGCTTCGAATCGGAATTGAACGCATGTGAATAGTTTCATTAGGGTTAAATGCCCCCTATCATTAAGGGGGGTCCTTAAAAAAAAAATCGAAGGGTAACCCTCCTGGGCGGGAGAAAGAAGGTGTTGCTACCCACACGCCATGTTTGTCCTCCACACAAAAGGACGGGGTTTCTACCCCTGGTATGGGTCGAGATAATTAGATGGGGTGTGTCCGGTTCAACAAAAAAACGAAAAGAATTGTTATAAAACGAATGCAACACACATGCTACCGACGAAGAACACAACACAACACAAAACAACATAACACGTCCCCATTAAGTGGCACACGTCAAAACGAACTCGAGAACAGGTGTAATTGAAAATTGAAATGAATTGGAAAATTATATGTTGACGTGTTAAGCGGAGGAAAGTCGGTAATTGAGCACGAATAAGGGGTAGTTTTTTGTCCCCTCCCTTCTACCCGGTTACGGTTAACAATCAAATTCGAAAATCATATTCAACGACTGTTGTCGTCGTCGTCGTCGTCGCGTATCGAATTTCATCGAAAAATAATAAATCACAACCGATAATCTGATGCGGAAGAAGCGCGCGTCCCGGGTGAGAAACAGATGGCGGATCGGCGGATGCCTTAACGGCTCTTGCCTTGTTTGCAAAATGGGCGTGCGATTTATACAAATTAAGCAGCTTCCGCAAGAGGTGAGCTGCCACTTCCGGCGGGTTTTGTGTGTGCTTAGCGTGAGGGGATGAGCAACGAACACAATCCTCATCAATAACACTAATTAAAGGAATTTGAGAATAACAATCAATTAATTAGTCACAGTTGGATGTCCTTTCTTTTTTGTTCCCTCCGTGGCGGACTGCGGCAGGCCGAGAACGACGATGTAAGGGTCATTAATTAAAATCGGAAACGGGATATTGCAGGGATATCTTACTGGAGGGGAAAGTGTTTTTTTTTTTTTTTAAGGACACCAGGGCACAGGATGTGAATGAGAGTTGTTAGCTGGAAATTTATTTAGATTGATTTTTGTTGGCTGTATGTCTTAGCAACAGATGTTAGCAACAGAAAGATGGCTTTCTTGGCTGTGATTGTGATTTGGCCGAGATCAGATTGTGGCTTTCACCGATTATATTGCTTTCGATATTTAAGAAAGAATTTTACACGCTGGAAGAATCAACCATTAAATTAGATGACGGTCAGCCTCAAACCTCTGCCAGTTTTCTTACGGCGAAAACAAAATGGGCATAGAACACTGGTTACTAGCCCAAGAAACAGATTCCAAACTTGTTGTTAACAAATGTAATGTGGCAATAAAAGACATATGCACGCACTGGGGGAAAAAATATACGAACTTGGGAACTAGGAAACTCTCGAATAGTCTGGCCACATCGACCAGTCAAATGTTTTCTAAATCAGACTTCGTTAGTATGCTTTAAGAGTTATCGAGATGAAGTGTAGATTTTGGCTGACCACTCAGAAGCTGAACTCTTTTTGAATCAAAAACCATCTTATTTTTTTGTTTGACTTCGCTGCTGTCTCTTCGCCTACTAAGAATTTCATTCGACTTCACGGAATACAAATAATTTCTTGTCGTTTAGCTCGATAAAGAGGGTTTTTTTTAGAAAGTGGGAAAAATAAGAGACCTAGGTGAACATCACTCAGAAACTTCAATATTTAGCCAAACGTGTTTTTTTAATATTTAAAAGCCTGGTCCACCATGGTATCAGTAATTTTGGGAATTTTCGTTTTTTTGCCAAAAATTCTTAATTTTTAAAAAGTCACTGATTTATTGACTAGCTTTCGTTTCTTTGTTTGTGGCAAAAAACTGCTCCGCACCTGAGCTGAAAGATGTTTTGATGACTTTGAAGATTTTCGAATCCATTACAACCTTTAAACATTTTTACTTAGAGCGCACCATACGACAAAAAGGTTTTTTTGTTAAGAACAATGTTATTTTATACCTTAGACCTAATATCCCTTGTGTTTAAGACGCATGGCTAAAGCTGGTTCTGATTATATGAATTTATATGGCTGTTATTCGCTACGAATTCCTCTTTTAAATGACACAAAGCAGAAGGTGAACCTAGGTGAGCCAAGAAAGTTACAGCTTATCAAATTATGAAATCTACCTCGAAGCAGATGTTATAATGAAAATAAAGCTCGGTAGACTTCGGTGGGCTGGGCACCTAGCTCGTCTGAGCGAAGAGGACCCTACTCGGAAAGTCCTTTGTGGTACAATTCATGGTACAAGACAGCGACGCAGACCGCGCTTACGCTGGAAGGATGGCGTAGACCAGGACGCCCGAAGCTTTGGGGTGCCCAACTGGATGGCGTCGGCAAGCACATCCACCCATCCGATCGGAATGTGCTTACTGCAGGAGGGCCGGACCGGACACCGATCTTTGCGCCGGTGATGATGATGATGATCAAACATTTACTTATAAGAAAAATTTAGGGAGGCCTAGTTGAAGAGCTAACTTGGTAATTTTTTGCATCAAAGCAAGCTTAAAAATTGGTTGTATAAAGGGTGATTTTTTAAAAGCTATAGGAAAGTTTAAAAAAAAAAACACATAAAATTCAGGAAAACGCATGAAATCTTTATTTGAATCGATAGTACGGTCCATATAATTTAATGTTTGAAGATTATTTCATGCAAATGTTGACCTTGACTGCGCCTCAAATGGTCCATCCGCTTAGTCCACTTTGGGCATACTCTTTCCAACATTTCGGCCGGTATCTCACGAATAAATGCTTCAATGTTGTCTTCCAATGCGTCAATTGAAGCGGGCTTGTCTGTATAGACATGAGCTTTAACATAGCCCCACAAAAAATAGTCTAAAGGCGTTAAAGCGCACGATCTAGGCGGCCAATTGACCGGTCCCGAACGTGAAATAAAAATGTTCACCGAACTCGCCTCTCAATAAGTCCATTGTTGCGCGTGCTGTGTGGCATGTGTCATGTGGCACCGTCTTGTTGAAACCACATGTCATGCACAAGTCAAGCTCTTGCATTTTGGGTAAAGGAAAGTTGGATATCATCTCACGGTAGCGCTCACCATTCACAGTTACGTTACGATTCGCATCATCTTTGAAGAAGTACGGTCCAATGATGCCACCAGCCCATAAACCGCACCAAACTGTGACTTTTTCTGGATGCATTGGTAGCTCTTGCAATGCTTCTAGCTGATATTCACTCCAAAATCAACAATTCTGGTTTTTTACGTACCCATTGAGCCAAAAATGAGCTTCGTCGCTGAACACTTTCTTAACTTTCTGAACTTAAGAGCACGCATTTTGATAATAAAATTCAATAATTTGCAAGCGTTGTTCGTTTGTAAGACGATTCATGGTTAAATTATAGACCAAACTGAAGATGTTTGACAGTGAAACAAAACACGAACTGTGCGTCAGCTGTTTAAACCAGTGTTGCCAAAAAGATAATAGCTAAAAAATCACCCTTTATAAAGTTCGTACCTCTGGAAAAACTTCTTAAAAACAAAAAAATAGTTAGCACCAAATCAAACACGAATTCGAGCAGATTAGGTAAAGCACATATTGTAAAAAGGTTTATTTAATCTTTTATCGTTCTCAAAAGAATGCTTTCGTTTCGTAAGTGCTTCAGAGTTGAGAATTTGAATTTTTTTGTCGTTTTGCTATCATCATCCATTTCTTATAACAGTTTATGGACCAAAAAGACTTTTTTTCGACATGAAATTTTAATCAAATCCACCTATTCATCTATTTTACTAATTTTTCCCACTGTGCGCCGTGGCTTAGTCGTTAGTACATCGGACTGTTGAGCGAAAGCTCTTGATCTACGATCTTCAAAGATTAAGTTAACTCAGTAACCTAAGCGCCTAGATCATTTGAAGCATCTCCATAGAAAGATTGATTAGCGCTCTTCTATATAAATAAAAATGGTGTGAAAAATGTACAGTAATTCAAAGGTACAGTATTTCAAATGTACAATAATTCATCAATTGAAAGCGGCTTTTGCGATTTGGAAGACATTTTTTTTTCAGTTGTTCGTAGTTGCCACGACAAGGTTTTTACGAAAGAAAATTAGTTAGTTTAGTTTAGTTTTACTGTGTGAAAACCCTTCGGAAAAGTTTGGAAATTAGAAAGATCAATGCAAATGATAAAAAATCTGCAATGACTCAAACTGATATATGCGCCGCTTAGTGCACGCATTCATTTACTACAGTTCGTCTCTCCAGGATTAGTACAATTGCAGACAAAACGAGTCCCATACGAAACCAGACAAAAAGCTCAATCGCTGAATTTCAAACTAAATTGTTCATCCATTTCGCCGAAAACAACACCACCAATTGAAGAATGTTTTTTTTCGAGTTCTCTGTCTTAAATTCCCATCTTTCTTCTATCTATCTTCCATTATCTGTCTTTTAGACTAATTTAGACTAATTTATTTATTAATTTATTTTAACCAATTATTTTGAAAAATGTCAGTTGCGTGTTTATTGCTTTTAAAAGATCCTAATGTCTTGTAGCACTAATGTTATACCCCAATTAAAAAATAATAAATGAAATGAAAATAACTGTCTGCTAAAACGAAGCTTAGTCTGCCGTTCTGAACCAATTTTTTTGCTCTAACAATTTGATGTAATCTGTATATTACTTACCTTTATGAAATTTAGAAAACAAATTCCACCAAACTTTTAAGAGAATTAAGAAAACATCTCTCGGAGTCTCATAGGACTTTTTCGTATTAAAATTTACTTTGAAGCCAATGCAGAATGAATACTTCTTGAATACGAATTTAAGCACAAAACAAATCTTTTCAGTTGTCTAAAGCGCAGTTTGGACAAAACAAATCTTTTCCGTTCTCTGAAGCACAGTTTGGAACGGTGTCTTGTTGACACACAAGAAAAATGGTGCCAAGTGTCGAAAAGGTTATTTTTAGAAAGTCTTTTAGTCTTTTTCTTTCTTCGTTTAGTCTTTTTTTTTAAGTCCGAAAATAAAAAAATCCCCATTGCCAATTTTTTTGGAACAAAATTAGCGATTAAGCTAGTTAACTCTTTCGAGATAATTTACAGTACAAAAACTATTTTGCAGCCATCCATGAATGGCTAGGACAAAAAAAAAAATCTCAAAACATCGGCACTATTTCATTCCGAATGAATTAAATTTCTAATCCAGTAAATCCCAACGCAGCTTAACACCTGGCTTAGTTAGAAAAATTTAACCATTTACCACACCCACTCACACGCACATTGCAGTGGTGTTTCCTCGTCCTGTTACGCGGCGATAAAATAACTCAATTAGAAGCCCTAATACCGCCTGTCGGGCCGAGTTAATATGCATATGCCGCGCCACAGTCACCACCACCACCATTACCGCGTCACCCTCTTGCGGTCCGACAAATTCTCGCCATACCGTTAAATCACGCGCTACACAGTGCGCCGCATTAGACATCTGTTACAGTGAAATTAATTCAAATGCATATTTGCAGCGACCAATCGATTGGTATAACGTTTCAATTAGCCAGATTTTTATGGAGCAAGGATAATGAATTATGTGAGAGTGAGTGTTCTTTCGCACGTGTGTGTGTGTCGGGTGGACGGGGTGGTTTTGAGGAGGGCAGTACTCGGGATTTAACGCTTGAAATATGTGAAGCGGGAAAAGAGATTGCGGATGTGCTACTGGCTGGCGCAATTTAATTTGAGAAATGGTTTCTCTAGGAGCAGACCAGGCATCGGAATTTATGGCCGGGCCAAAAGGAACATTAAATGGACTTTAATAGTGGCGGCATATATCTTTAGATTTCGGCAATGGTTTGCGAAGTACCCCGCGGGGAAAATCATGGACGCTGGCGCTGAAAATATTGCTCAATTGAACAGGAGCGGGGTCGAGGATTCAATGGCGGCCATTTAAGGCACTTAACTGTGCCATCATTGGAGCTGCAAGTTGCCACATCCACACATATATTGATTGAAGCCGACGGCTTTCGACGTGCTGCGTTTTCTACGCAGGCGATGTTTTCGATGTTTCAGCTTAATTGCCACGATTGCCTTTTGTGGCATGTGCCACTGAGTGGCAACGTGGTCACGTGCGGTGAGTGGAGCGAGTGGCTTTTTGGGGGGAACAACAAAATTGGCAGGTTCATGGGGTGGATGAGCACAGGCAGAAGAAGATTTTGGGGGTCTATAACAAGTCGATGACGCCGATTTTCTGGGGAGGTCTTATAATTGTCATCATTGCAAGTAATAAAGTGGCATAAAACTTAAGCGACATTCATTGTGAAAAATGAGCAGAGAGCTTAACCCTTATATGTGTGAAGAAAAAAAGTCCTTAATCCGTGTGAAAACGTAACTGGGTTAGCACGTTGAATGCCATGGGGTCACCGGTGATCGGCACTAAGTGCGTTCGTAAATGGCGTGGCATTCAACGTGTTAAGAACGATGTGTGGGAGCAAAAAAAAATGTTACACATCGTGTCCGCACTGTTAATAGGACCTAGTTAACTCGACTGAAAAGTGGATAGGTAAACTAATTTTAGGCAAAACGATGTAGAGCAAAAAAAATCGACCAAATCACGAATGCAGTTAAATACAATTGCCAAAGGCTCGCCTATGCGACCAAGTATCTTCAAAATTACATTCAGGACCGTCAAAACCTATTTTAAAGGCCCTTAATAAAGTAGGAAGAGGTTTAAACATCACAACTTTTCAACTTAAGTTTCATCATCATTATCGGCGTAACAACCGGTGTCCGGTCCGGGCCATCTGCAGCAAGCCCTTGCACCTATCTCGATCGCTTGCCGACGCCATCCAGTTGGGCACCCCAAGGCTTCGGGCGTCCTGGTCTACGTCATCCTTCCAGCGTAAGCGCGGTCTACGTCCCCGTCTTGTACCGCAAAGGACTTCAAGCTAGGTCCCCAGCCCACCGGAGTCTACCGAGCTTGATTTTCGTTATAACATCTGCTTCGAGGTAGATTTCATACAACTCATGGTTGTACTGTCTCCGGAATTGTTCTTCCTCACGTATGGGGCCAATAATTCTCCGTAACCTAAGTTTTTATTTTTATTTTTTTTTTTACTTAAGTTTCATAGGTCCTCATATAACTGGGTAAAACATACATGCGGTCAAAAATCAATGAAAATGGTTGAAATCATGGGTAGAAGTTGGTGAACGCAGAAGCGACATCCCGTTTGAGGGAAGAAGTGAAGTGAAGTTTCAAATTTAGACCGGAAACTGCTAGCTCGGCCAAAAAGTAGGCAGGCAGACTAATTTTAAGCAATCCACATGCCGGAAAAATTTACCAAATTAAGAAAGCCTTACATAAAGACGAACACAAGCTCGACCCTACGGTCAAGTCACTTCGAAATTATATCTGTAAAAACCTTCATTTGAAACCATTAGCAGAGTGAACTAAGCCATTAAATAAGATATAATGTCACCAGTTATAGGGAGAATAAAACAAATGGTTGAAGTCTGGGCTATAAATTGGTCAATCATATCAAAAGCTGTATCCCAGTTGAGGAAAAAAATGAAAAGAGACTCATTCTTCCACAACCTTGAAAACTTTAGACCTGGAACTTTTTAGAAAAACCTGTTCGTACAAGGATTAGCTTACGAAAGGGTTGAAATCATGACTATGAATCGGTCACATTTGTCAAAATGTAAAATAGTAATTAAGTGGTTAAGTAAACGATAAAAAAATATCAAATTTGTCCGAAGTGATGGAATCCAGTCTAACTTTGTGCGAAATTCGTGAAATTAGGTCACTTTTGAAGCAAATGTTGGTCAGTTAAAATGGAAATTAATGCGTCAGAATATTGAGTTCATAAAAGCAGCACTGCGGCAGTCCTGTACATGATTTCGTTCATAAGTGTTTTGCAGGACTGCCGTAGTGTTACATTTACAAACTCACCCGAAAGTCATCACTTTCCTGGTTGAAAATACAACTCCATTAAATTTCCCATCATCAATTTTGACGCTAAAAATGCGAAACGAAATCCAAAATCAGGAAAAGGTGAGAATCCTCCCACTTACGTGTCTCTAATTGAAAAGAACAAAATCTACCCTACCGAATTCCCAGATTTCCATACAAAGTTTCACAGCACATCTGCGTCACTGCACTCCATTGCCACCCAGATTCTAAAGACACGCTCCACAGCTGACATCATTACAACAAAGTTTCAGCGACTGGCACATGTCCTGAACGTCTTCTTCCTCTTTCTTTTTTTTTTTTTTCGTAGCCAAAGCGCTGTCCTCAATTTCTGTGAATCCATAAAATTAACTTCCTCCGCCTAATTGAATTCCGTTCCACTCGCTCGTCGCAAAAAAAAAAAAAAAAAACGAGGGGCAAAAGACGCGCAAGTATCTACCCATCCCAGAAAAAACTCCAAGATGCAATTTCCGTGTGAAAAAAAAAAAAAAACTCAAAGAAGTTGAAAGTGGCATACGCCGTCTGTCGTTTGTCGTAAATGTTCAACCAATCGCAACTAAAATGCAATTCTTGCAAGCAGTCTTCCCTATTCCCTTATTCATTCAGAAGCTAGTCGCCAACCGTCCTTAGTCGGAGCGAAAAGAAAACCTCATTATCACGCCTCACGCGTTCGTGTCGCTTTCGCGTAACGTCATCATAGAAAATCATAAATGTGACATCACAGACACACACACACACACACGAGGAGACCCTTAGAAAAGAGAAAATTCTAATAAAACCTCACTTAGGCGAAAGCAAGCTGCCGCCCTGTACCACGGTGAGTGCTGGTGGGCTGAAGGGTGTCCCCTCAGAAGATTCTCTGAGATTCCCACAAAAAAAAAAAAACCCAAATGAATGTCTGTGTGCGTGTGTGTGCGTGAATTTTCTTTTTCACAAGAAGTCATTTCCAACTTTCCCTCGCTTGCATAAAAGTATCTAACTGAGCGAAGGAGACGGGCAATCATCTCACTGTCGGGATGCTGTACGACGAGGACGACGAGGACGATGTCATAAGTGCACCACAAGGCAGCCAGAACTGATTGTGATGCAGTTGCACTGGCTGAGGGAGGATGTTGGAAGGGAGGATACCAAGTGGGGAAGGATATTAATGGAAAGTAGATGAATGTGCTAATGCCTTCTCAAATGCGCTCTAATTGCAGCGATACACGTCATCGTAATCAGTTTTAATGGAAATTTGTGTTGGATACAAAAACTGAGAACGGAGGACTGAGTGCTAAGAGAGGGGAATGAGCAAAGTTTTCGGTTTGCCATTATCTTGTGGGGTTTTGCGGTCAAGAGCTGACAGAAGTTTGTGGAGAAGTCGTGGTCGTAGTGAAGTCCTTGGACCGTCTCTATGATGAAGAGATAGAGATGGTCACTGGACGGTTGAGGGTCGACGAGAGGCATCTTATGAAATTTGGATTGTGTTATGAAACCAGCCATCAGGGCAACTTAAATGCATGCATTGGTGTGACAGCCGGCTAGGAGCCTGTTTTCTTGCTGAGTTGAGTGTGTGTTCCACTTTTGACTCATTTAAGAGATTTGACTTTTTTTTTGCCGATTGCGAACGGCAAATGGACCTAGATTCCTAAACGAGGCTATTCAAGGAGTGATTTGGTTTCAGCTGGCAGAGAAAGGATTTTTTTTGGCTTGTCTATTCATGACGAAAGACAAGACCTCTGTTTAAAGTCGAGTAGATAAGTTTCAAGAGTTCCCAAATTGATGTCGATTCATCATCAGAGGAGCAAGAACCGTTGTACGGTCAGGGCCTCCTAAAGCAAGCATTTCCACATATCACGATCGCTTAGCACTTAGCACCGACAGCACTTAGTTAGGCTTCGCGCGTCCCGGTCTACGCCATCAGCCCTGTCGCTGTCTTATATAGGGTTTCCAATAAGAGGTGTTATTTTGAATAGCCCGCTATTTCGGTCGATGTCACTTTTGAAGCTGTAATTTTTGGCACTTGATAAGTAGAAACTACGCCATTAATAAAAATGGAACGACACACGCTTAAACGACGCACTGAAACTATTAAAATTCACTATAAACATGGTGAAAATTTGGCAGAGACGGTTCGTAAAACTAAAACATTTTTGGGTCGTCGTGAAACACCTTGTCGGACCGCAATATAGAAATTGGAGGGAAATTCGAGCTGTTGGGACAAACTAGTGATGTAAAGAACAAAACTCATGCACGTCGCTTAAGAACAACTGAGAATATCGTTGCAGTAGCCCAAAGTGTTGAAGAAAACCAAGGTTTTTCCATTACTTGTCGTTCTTTGGATTGAGCATTCCACAAACGTCATTACACCGTATTTTGCATAAAGACTTGGCTCTTAAGGCTTTTAAAGTTCAGTTAACAGAAAAACTCAAGCCGGTCGATCATCAACAACGTCGTGTCTTTGCTGATTGGGTGCTTGAAATTCATGAAAATGGTCTGGAATTTCATCGAAAAATCATCTTGACTGATGAGGCCCATTTTCACGTCGATGGCTACGTAAAAAAGCAAAATTGTCTCATCTACGGCTCGGAAAACCCAAGATTTATGGTTGAAAAGCCTCTCCATTATCAAAGTGTAACTGTTTGGTGTGGTTTATGGTCCGGTGGGGTCATTGGACCTCAGTTTTTCGAAAATGAGGCTGGAGCAACAGTTACGGTGAATGGATTGCGCCATCGAGAGATGATTAATGATTTTTTTATGGCCGGAATTGGATGGTATTGATCTGGACAACGTTCACTTTCAACAAGACGGCGCTACGTGCCAAACAAGCAACGAAACCATCAATCTTTTACGGGAAAAGTTTCTGGACCGTGTTATCTCTCGAAGGGGTGATCACAATTGGCCACCGGGATCTTGTGATTTAACACCTTGTGACTTCTTCCTTCGGGGCTACGTGAAAGATAAGGTCCACACCAACAGCACAGCATCGATTCAAGACCTCAAAGATGGAATTCGTGAAGCTATTGACGGCATACAGCCGCCACTTCGCGATTTGGTGATAAAAAATTTCATGGAAATGGTACGGTTCTGTAAGCATGGCCGAGGCGGCCATTTGACTGATATTGTTTTCCATTATTAATGGCATACTTTGCTCTTTACATTGAAATAAACATCCGATCATTTATCTAAAAAAATTCCATTTTTCTTTGAATATCAAAATATCACCTCCTATTGGAAAACTCTGAACATTGAATTGTATCGCACAGAACTTTCCGAGCAGGGTCCACATTCGAACCATGTCTAAAACCTTGTCCCCTTCTCCATTTAATCTCAAATACACACTCCCTGTGAACTTCCCCGAAACTCAATGACTCAAAATCCCATAAATCCCATCCCCACTCAATACACGAACCTCATAAAAAAGTTGTTTTCTGTTTTTCCTTCTATTTCGTTTTTTTTTTAAATTGCAATTTGAAATATTGAGACTCCTTCTTTATAGCAAATAAAGCCTACATAATGCGGCCATTCAAACAACAACATAAACAAACGAAAGAAAAAAAAAAACAAAAAAAAAATTAAAATCAAAAATTAACTTTTGAATAACGCTCGGTATTAAATTCATATCCTCCATGCTCAGCCAGTAAATCCCACGGTAATACAATTTGCTCACAAAAAAAAATTCACATAATACAGGATTTTACTCGCGGCAAATTCATCTACTGAATTTTAAAGAGAGGGTAAAAGAGAGAGGAAGACAAGGAAAAGAGAGTGAAAATATTGCAACGCAACCGAATAAATTAATAATTGACACAATCAAAAGCACATCACCGCGGGGGTTTTGTTGTTTGTTCAGCTCGTTCATCGTGTGGCCATGCCACTCACAGGAGCGCGTATTTTTATTTTCAAATTTCTTTTTTTTTTTGGATTTTTCATGAGGATTTATTTTATTTTATCGTTTCGAGAAATCAGGGGACCATGCATGTGGTAGAGGGGGTGGCGGGTAAAAAAAAACCCATTTTCGAGTGTCCATTAAAAAAAAACGGACTATAAACAAAATTCAGTCAAACGCAACCGAAAAATGGGAAAATAAAAATAAAGCTCATGATTGTGATCTGAAGGGAATGCGGTTTGACGTGAATCGAATTCTCTGGGGTAGAGATGGGGTGTGGAATGGCTCAATGGCTCCATTGCGGACGACAATGTGGGGTGGGGTGGCTCATCTGGTGATGGCACGGGCAAATGTTTTTCGACCAGTCGAAAATGCGTTGAAAATCGCGTTCTTTTTTTTTTTTTGTTTTATTACAGACACTCAAAGAAGTCTTATTGAAACTTTTTCAGGGCCAAATGGGTGGCTGACGTCTAAGACAAGACGCATTAAAATGTAGTCTCGGTCACTGATCATGCAATTTAATTGCTGGTGATACCAAAGTTCGAAATAAAAGTTTTGCTATGACAAATGAATCGATGAGTGTTAAAGCGACATAAGTAACACATTTTTTTTCGTACTGCTTGGCATTGCATTGAGTGGCGTTTAGGACCAGAGCTTAACTTTTTTCTTCTACTTGGCGTTGAGAGCAAAGACGACATAATTTGATACTAAAAGCACATTGAATTTCGAAAGGAAAATCAGCACCAACAGTATATTTGGTTCTACAACATGCACTGTCTCTTGTCTTTCCTGTAAAATAACAAAAAATGCCACTTATGTTATTTTAAAAATCGATTCAAATGTCTGGTTTTCACCTACAGAAAAAAATTCTATGGGATTTTTATTGGGACATGATCACAGATTGTTGTGGATCAATAAATATTAAGTTGTCAAATATCTCCCTTCCGCCTTTTTCTCTTTTGAATTTTTCGGCTATGTACAAAGCGCTACAGAGCTCGTATCTGGCAATACTATACATCATTTGAAAGGTCTTGACATAGCCTACAAAACGATGCATGATTAGTTTGGATATTGCGTTCAACAGTTATAGACGTGTAAACATGGAGTTCACTAACGCCGAAATTCGCAATTCGCGCTAATTTAAAGTTTTCCTTCGTTAAAGGCAAATCCGCTAGAGAAACGTTCCGTGAGATTAATGGTGTTTTGGGGGATGGTACTCTATCACTATCACTATCGAGCCGCGGAGGAATGGTTTCGACGATTCAGAGCCGGTGAAAACGACACCATGAATAAGCCAGCCGGCGGAAGACCTGTGACGACGAATACCGATCGAATCATGGAAAACATCGAGTTAGACCGGCATGTGGCATCTCGTGACATCGCCCAAAAGATGGGAGTTAGTCACCAAACCATTTTAAACCATCTGCAGAAAGCTGGATACAAAAAAAGCTTGATGTTTGGGTGCCGCATGATTTGACGCAAAAAAACCTTCTGGACCGAATCAACGCCTGCGATATGCTGCTGCAACGGAACGAACTCGACCCGTTTTTGACTGGCGATGAAAAATGGATCACATACGACAAACGGTCAGGGTCGAAGGCCGGTGAATCGTCCCAAACAGTGGCCAAGCCGGGATTGACGGCCAGGAAGGTTTTGCTGTGTGTTTGGTGGGATTGGAAGGGAATCATCCACTATGAGCTGCTCCCATATGGGCAGACGCTTAATTCTACCATCTACTGCGATCAACTGGACCGCTTAAAGCAGGCGATCGACCAGAAGCGTCCAGAATTGTTCCACCAGGACAACGCCAGACCACACACTTGGTTGATGACTCGTCAGAAGCTACGGGAGCTCGAATGGGAGGTTTTATCGCATCCACCATATAGCCCGGACATAGCGCCAAGTGATTACCACCTGTTCCTGTCCATGGTGAACGCCCTTGGTGGTGTGAAGTTGAACTCAAAAGAGGCTTGTGAAAAGTCTGAAAAGTGGCTGTCCGAGTTCTTCGCAAATAAGGAGGGAGGCTTCTACGAGGGGGGTATTATGAAGTTGCCGTCTAGATGGAAACAGATTATCGAACAAAACGGCGCATATTTGAACTAAATCCGATCACTGTAACACTTTTTATGAAGCATTGAATGAAGAGCAAAAAAGCGGAAGGGAAATATTTGACAACCTTATAGTAGTGGACTAAAAGAATTAAGGTTGCTATTCCGCTTCAAGTTCGAATTATTTTTGTTGAACTGACTTGACTTTAAAAGATTTAATGCGATTTATTTACTACTTTTTTCGAAAGACTGCAATCATTCCGCTTAATTCTAAGATTTTTAAAAATGGAGTGCGTAAGTTTTTACGGAATGGTGACCTATATTTTTTTCAATCCCATTCACTCAATCCCAGACTTCGAATTCTTTTCGATGAATTCGATAGAATTGCAATTTGAAAATATTTAATTCCTTTACAACTCTGAGAAATTTAACCCAAATGTGTCAAAGCATGAGCCGACACAGAATTTTCCAAAAAATTTTTTTTTTGATCGACTGTGAATAAAATCGAACATTGTGGAGTAAAAAGATACTTAGAACTGACTAGAAATACCAAACTCATCTTTCGCCTTAGTTAACTGGAGACTGTATTTTGAAAGCATTAAAACGGCTTAAAACGGCAGCGATTACGTGGAAGGAGTTTGAAGCAAAGCATCGTCTGAAAACTCAAGTGGCTCACAGCTTTGTTGATACAACATAAATTTACAACGAGTACAGTACGTCTAGATAAAAAAAAAATATCAAAAATGTAAAAACGCAGAAAGATTTGTTGATACATTAAGACAGATTTTTTTTCTTTAAGTTTATAGCTCAAAAAAATCTTTCTGCGCTTTTACATTTTTGATAAGTTTTTTGTTTAGGAGCTATACTCGTTTAAAGTTTTAAAAATAGGTTGTGTCAAATAAGCTGTGAGCTGTGTACAACTCTTAAAATGTTGCCACCATTTAAAACTCTATGCGAAATTTAGAATTTAGAATTCTCTCCAATCGAGACAAGTTAAATCTCGAAAGGAGTCACCTTGACTTTAGGTTCAGAAATCTCAAGACCTCTTCAACAATAACAGTTGATGCGACACTAGATTTTTAAGCGATTTTTAAGTCAACTGATGGTCTAAATAAGGCGGAATATTGTGTACTTCAAATAATTTAGGTTTATACAAAACTGCATTTTCCTTAATCCGAAGATTATATTAAAAGCAAAACTTCGACCTTATTCGACGCCGCTCAAGCAGAATGAGTTTGAAGCAAGACACAGTCTGAAACTGTAACACTCTGGAACTGTACTAGGAAATCTACAGAATCTCCATCAAGGGAAGTTAAGTCTCGAAACGATTCATGTTTACTTAAAGAAAGATTGCCAGAAATTCCAAAAGTCTCAAAACTTCTCCACCGATGAGGGATACAATTTATAAGTCAGTGTCGGAGGTCCTTCACCATCATTAGTGGCGTAACAGCCCACGAAGGGCCAGAGCCCAGCTTTTCGCGCCTTCACTGTGTTGTGCGCGGTATAATTTTGACACATGTGGAAGGGACCTACAGTCTATTGCCGGTTCCGAACGGCGAATTGCGAAAGCTTTCCGTAACAGAAGTACTCCAGGAGGATTGTCAATCGTTCGCTGGAGGTGGGCCGCGAAAAATGTTTATGGTGTTCATTTTTCACCGAGCTGGATTCGAACCCGGGTACTCGCGCTTAACAACCGACTAAGCTACGGCGCCCACGTCGAAGGTCCTTGCTTCACATTTATTTGCATTTTACCTAAAGAACTGTGCACTGTATAGTTCCGAGAATGGAGATCATTACTTAGTTCCGACAAGCAAATCTTTCAGGAGCTCTCTTCAAGTTGTTTGCTTCAAAGCGTACGTTCAAATTTTCATGGACTTCGTGACTTCCATGGACTCCGTTCCGCTTACCTTAAATTTTACAAACACTATAACGGGACCACCTATTTTAACAGTGAATCGAGCATCATCTTCATGAGAGAGGATGCCTTTAATTAGCAACCCCCAACGTCTGATATCAAAATCCACACCACGTATCCATTAGACACTGCAATCGGTTCCGCGATGCGATTGACCACATCAAAGACCAAACACCACGTCGTCCATTAGAGCCCACACTGTGCCCCAAAACTCGAATTGAAGCCGAAGCTCTAAAATCATCAGTTTCACCTGAACAATTAACCCGCATACATCTGTGGCCAATTGAATCAAAATCAAACGAGATGCACACAGTATGCTGCGTCCACCGTAAGAAATTTAACACGCTCGTGTGATAATCAATTACAACCTGCGCCAGCATCGAGCGCACAAAGTTAAATTTACTGTAAACAATTCAAAACACCCGTATCCAGGGGCGATGAATAGTTTTTTTTTTGTTCGAGAGAGAGAGAGAATAACCAACAAAAATGAAAATATCGGAACATCGATGCGTATCGCTGATCTACTCGCCTCCGGGTGAATTAATTTCCATATCACACACGACCATGGGCATTAGGTCCAGTCGACCGGTCATCGCACTACCCCAAGAGAAGGGCCTACGAGATTTATGTGACAACTGTCGTCACACTTTGCCCGGATTCTGGGCGATCGATAAATCGCCCCACAGAATCGGTGCGGTCCTGAACGGGTAACATGATACGATGACAATCGACAAATTCAACGGTTCTCTCACACACACACACAGGGGATTTCTTTGGAATCAGGATCAGCAGGTACATCCGTACAGAGACTGGCGCCCAACGCCGGGTGACGTCTTTGCTGCGATTTACGACTCTTTTGTAACTTTCTCGACGTTTTTCTTGTGTCTTGTGCGTAGCGTGGCGTGGTGAATGACCAACCGAACAACGTGTAATAAACATGTCACCTGGCGCGGTGTGCTTAACTACCATGCTCTGGGCCCTGAGCCCGGGCAATTTGTCGAGGACTACATTTAATGAAGAAACACTTCGTCGTGTCGTCATCTCGTCCTTCGTTCGGACGAAGGAGAAATGTAATATGGCAAATTTTGCGGTCATAAATTTGTCCAGCTGGTTACTCATTTCACGTGGTCTGTCGTCCATCCACTCGTCATAGTCTTCGTCTCGCTCTACTTCGAGATTGAGACCAAAATGTATTTGTCACGTAAGTGTTAATCCATAAAAAAGGACGAAAAACTGAAATGAAATTTTGTGTCCTGTACAAATTGCGATGGCTATTCGCGCGCGCGATGCAGCATTCGGTTCGGGGTATAAACTTCATTTGGTTTTGCTCGAGATATTCTCACTGCTGTGTATTTTGTTTTTTTTTTTTTTTTGTTCCCCCGTCTCTGTCTCTGTGTCTGTACTTTGTCTTTGTTTCACCTCGTGGGGAGTTTATTTCTCCTCCTTTTTTTTCGGATTATAGCTGCGACGTGTGAATTTATTTATTGTTCCCCCCACCACCCACGATCGTTCGCAAAAGTGTCCTGTGCGGGATAAATATGTCAAGGCAGTCGCCGGAGCAATGTTCTCCGTTGTACGTGGAAAAACGGAATAAGAACGGCAGATTGCAAGTTTGTCGGATTTATCGCCTTTTCTTTTGCAGGGGATGGGGTTTTGCGAATTTCGTTTTTTCTCCGTTTACTGCTTTGATTTTCAATTGTTTTTTTTTTTTTTTTTCTGTCGTTTTCGCGGCGAATTGGGAATATGCTACCATAAATTCATGGCAAAAGGATTTTTTTAAGATCGCTTGGGTAGGGAATTAATTGCAAATTTCGATTGAATGAGCGTTTTTTTTTAAGTGGCCAACGAACTGTCTGCCGAACGTGACAAGAGACTTTGTAAGCGACGCTTTATCTGCAGTCGTAAAGCAGGTGTAAGATTCTAGGAGTGGCAAATAGGACCCCATTTTAGGGCGTGTTTATTAGTCTGAAGGAGTTAAAATAAGTTCATGATTCTTTTTGGCAGTTTGCAGCAACAAATTTTTTATTGGAATAAGTTTGGGGACAATGTCCAGGGCTTTTTCATATTTTTTACAGTCTCAGGTTCTTAAATTTGTCGTAAGAACACGAAAGAATGGCGTTTTAAAAGTCTAAAATTCAAGTTACAAAGAAATTCTTTCAAATGCTGTTTATTGATTGCTGTCTATTGAATGGCTTGATATTTATCGATTTGATTAAAGGAAGTCCAACTAATAACACTGAATTATTTATACATTTTTGTTCTTTTATTTATATGAAATAAAATTTGACCAACATTTGAAAATATTCTTTTTTTTACTGGGAATTTCATTCTTTTCCACGCCACTGTTTACAAATATCGAAGGTTAGGCCTCAAAAACGTTTGACGCAAAGTTTAAAGACTTGCTTACAAGATTTGAAACCATCCGAGGTTTTGTAAACTTTTGTTCACAAAGTTGAAATTTTAGAGTCACTCACTGCCACATTTGCTTCAACTTTTGAGGATTTTATGGGCTACGAAGAAATCTCTTGCAATATTTCAAGGAACCATCAAGATATCACAACTCCTCGTATCAACACTCATCGCCCCTTTTAAAAACACTCTCGAGATATCGAAATAAACATAACATTTTTGATCATAGTTTAAGATTTTCTTCGTAACTTTTTGAAGCCTCACAAGGTTCCAAAAACTTTCGTTCAAGCACTTTAAAGGTATCTCTTTGACGTAACATTCGCCGATCGTATCTGATCTTGTTTGGAATATTTAAGCAGCTTGTTTAGAATCTTCAACACAAAACGTCAAATCAAAAAAATGAAAAAAAATATCTAATAACAATAAACAAATAAATAAATTAACATTGGGAGTTCGCCTGATGCTTAAACAACTCTGGTTGCAGCATTTAAGGATCCTAGAGGTACCAAAGGTTCTCGTTGCAACATATGATGATCTTATTGAACCTTCTTGCAACATTTCGAGCTCTCTTAGCTTCGGAATTGTTTCGCTAACCTAATTTTAAAAAACCCGTTGAAAGATTTCTAAACTTTTAGAGGTACTAAAAAGCTTGTTGCATCCAAAGCAATCTCTTTGCCACGTTTAAGGTTATTATTACAACTCGATTTGATCCTGCTGCAACACTTTTTGGATATTTTGGATTGATCGACTATCTCACGTTGCTCTTTTGTTGTGCGCTTCCCGTCACCGTAACACGTGCTGCATTGTTGAATTAACTAAAACTAATAAAGCTATTTGCGAAGATTTTTAAGTTAAAATTCGATTAATCTTTGCGTTTATTTTTTTTTTTTTGATAATTTTTCTCGTTCATTAGCTATAATCGATTGAAGTTGAAAATGTATGAAAATGATCAAATAAGCTGGAAGCGTAATTTGGATCAAGTAAGCTGGGAGCAAGGCTACGGACTCTAGGCAAACCCTTCCCTGAATCTCTCGGCGAGGTTTCCCGGATGAATATTAAAGATTTGATTTTATTTCTCAACGCCGCACGATGGTTCTAAATCCTAATTTATATTCAACTTTTCAGAGCTGTGGTTACAAATTGACACTTAGTGCTAATTGGGTTCTCCTAAAACCACCACCTCACACATACACAAGCTGGGAGCGACTGTATAAAGACAGTTTTCAAAAAATTGCTTACTTATTGAGTTTCAACGATTTTCTTTGGACCTTTTTGTAAAACTTTTTTCTAATGATTTTATATTCCATAAACTTTGAAGACGTTGTAACATTTTAAGATTTCGCTGCAACATTTGACGATCCTGTAAGGTTTAAATTTTGGTTTTTTTTTTTTTTGGAAACAACCCAAACAGTTTTGTTTGGAAACGGTCCTAAGTTTCAAACCTCTACTGCTCAAGCAGCCATATATGGCTGTTGATATTTTAGCTTTACAGCCACACAGCTGCGGCTGGAAAATATAGTTTTGTTTTGTTGTGTCTTTGTTTTTTTTTTTTTTTTCAATTCCATAAAAGAGTAGAGCTGCAATCAAACAAAACAGTTTTTAATTTCAAAATGTATGCAGAAAGGTTCTTGTTATAGCTTCCGATAAAAGTCCTACAAAAATCTAAAATCTCATCGGAACATTGGAAGACCCTCCGAAACTCTGGTTGTTTCTCATTCGGTTACAACTACTTTCATCGCAGGTCCTACATTTACCTCCTGAGGTTTCAAGAAAAGCTAGAGAAAATGTACACGAAGTTTTGTCGTTGTTTCCCACCAAATCTCTTGTAAACTTCTTCGTTTAAAAATGTTAAATGAAAGATATGTATATTAAAAAATATCGAATCTCTGTATAAATGTAAATTGTGTGGCAATCACTTTGTAAATATATGACGAAATAAAGAAATTTGAATTTGAGTAGAGAAAATGTACGCATTAGGCGTCAACAGGTTGTAACAACATCCAATTAATATAATTGAGGTTTCAAGAACTCTAATTCGAAGAGATCTTGCGAAAATGTATGTGGAATTGTGACAAACAACGTAATAGACAGCCTAAAAAATCACAACATAACAGACGAACTGGACTAATAACAGCAGACGATCACACCACTGGCAAATGACAGAACGAAACAACAAACATACACAGAAACAGACAACCTGAACCGTTTTTCTATGCCGTTCAAGGAATGCAAAATTAAATACAGTTAACTCTCGATAGTTAAACTTTCATTGGACCATGAAAAAATTTCGAATTACAGAGGTTTCAGAAAAAAATATTGCTCACTTTTGTCACGTACGCATTTCAACAACGGTTGTTGAAGAAAAAAAAATAAACTTGACTTCGAATTATAAAGGTAAACAAGACATCATTTTTGAGTTATAGAGGTTTTCATATTGTTGTGCATAAAAATAAATTCCAATTAACGAGCGGACCAAATTGGATAAGTTTTCTTCGATTGACGAAAGGTTTTTCAGGGGGTAGCGAGAATGCTGCTATTTACAAGAAGTTTCGAATTATCGGATGTTTCCTGTAGTAATAGAGAGTAGCAATCAACCATTCGTGGCGATCGGCCGCAATTTCCAAAATGCAAGCAGGATTAGTTAAATAAAGATAACTAATAAAGGGTGATTTTTTAGCTATTATCTTTTTGGCAACACTGGTTTAAAAAGCTGACACACGTTTCGTGTTTTGTTTCACTGTCAAACATCTTCAGTTTGGTCTATAATTTAACCATGCATCGTTTTACAAACGAACAACGCTAGCAAATTATTGAATTTTATTATCAAAATGCGTGCTCTGTAAAGAAAGTTCAGAAAGTTAAGAAAGTATTCAGCGACGAAGCTCATTTTTGGCTCAATGGGTACGTAAAAAACCAGAACTGTCGATTTTGGAGTGAATATCAGCCCGAAGCATTGCAAGAGCTACCAATGCATCCAGAAAAAGTCACAGTTTGGTGCGGTTTATGGGCTGGTGGCATCATTGGGCCGTACTTCTTCAAAGATGATGCGAATCGTAACGTAACTGTGAATGGTGAGCGCTACCGTGAGATGATATCCAACTTTTTTTTGCCCAAAATGCAAAACCTTGACTTGCATGACATGTGGTTTCAACAAGACGGTGCCACATGCCACACAGCACGCGCAACAATTAAGAGGCGAGTTCGGTGAACATTTTATTTCACGTTCGGGACCGGTCAATTGGCCGCTTAGATCGTGCGATTTAACGCCTTTAGACTATTTTTTGTGGGGCTATGTTAAAGCTCATGTCTATACAGACAAGCCCGCTTCAATTGACGCATTGGAAGACAAAATTGAAGCATTTATTCGTGAGATACCGGCCGAAATGTTGGAAAGAGTATGCCAAAATTGGACTAAGCGGATGGACCATTTGAGGCGCAGTCAAGGTCAACAATTGCATGAAATAATCTTCAAACATTAAATTATATGGACCGTACTATCGATTCAAATAAAGATTTCATGCATTTTTCTGAATTTTATGTGTTTTTTTTTTTTTTAAAAACTTTCCTATAGCTTGAAAAAAAAACACCCTTTATTAAAAAAATTAAATGAAGGTTTTCCTTTAAAGGCTTTCTGCTAGATTTTGTTTGAGTTAAAATATACGTTTCTTCAATAGTTAGATAAATTGTTATCTGCTTTTAACCTGAAAATGGTTAGGTCTGCTATGCTTTCTTGCTTCATTTAGTGCGTGTATTGGAAGTCTACTTTAAAAAGAGTAACATGCAGACGTCTAAAGACTTTTTAACAAAAAAATTATCAACCCCTCTAACTCGAATTTTTCCAAAACTCTTTCTAACTGCAACTAATTTTGATGTCCCGTGAAAATTCGACTTAGAGGGATTCGACGGTATGTTGATATATGAAAATAAATGCAATTACTACTGCTACCACTACTAATATTAAAAAACACTACATTTATGAAGACCTCACATTAAACGCTTGGCTAAAGTTTTTCATATACCTAAGAGCGTATGTTGCCCACCCACCCTCCCCCGTCATCCAATCATTATTGTCCACTTTTTTTTTTTTTCATTTCATCGCACTTTAATTGCTTCCCCCATTGGACTCTTTTCACACACGCACCTCCCGAGGATCATAATCGATTTTAAAATTTCCCACCAATCGCTGCATAAATTTTCCAAATTTTCCCCTAATTAAGATTCCCGCAACACAGCGATATCGAATTTCTATACATTTACCCAGTCGTTGGGGGATTTATCCATTTCACGCGGACCAGCCAGCGTCGATTATGACATCCACAAAGGCAATTAGCGTCCACCTCCACCCAGCAACCGCCTAAAAAACGAAAAAAAAGAGTTCGAATCCAGAGGACTATCGCATCGGCGGATACGAAACATCATTGAAAATTTTCCACGTGGTCAGAGTTGAATTTCGTAATTAGACAGACACCTCTCAGCGATACATCGTTTTGTATCTTGTATCTGGCGGGTGGGGGGAGGACATTGTCTGTCTGGCAGCGATTGTGTTTCCCGGCAGACGGTTCATCTTCGACGTTGTCAGTGTTGGCTACCGATTGGATGTCGGCGTGTGTAACAATAAATCACCAACGTCGTCCATCCAGGACCTTCGACAGAGGGAGTCCATTCTCGCTGTGCTGTCCTCTTCTTTTTTCGCTCGTTGTCCTTTTTTTTTTATTGCTCCTGCTGCTGTTGTGGGTGCTGCTAGTGTGCTGCTGTGCCAGACTCATAGACCCACACAGAACGGGCACATAGTCATTAATTTGTCTGTTGCTGATGTGGCATCCTGGCGTTGTAACGCTTCGAACGTGTATCCTCTCGATCCCGTTGGGAGTTTAACACGGCGCTGCAGAGCGTTTTGTTCCAACAACGCGTGTGTGTGTATAGGAGAGAGTCCCGTGAAGCCATTCATTTTATTAGATATGGGGATTTCATTTTGGGAATTCTCGCGCGCCACATCGAGATAGCGATACTCAGTCGGTTATCGGTCGTCGTTGTCGTGTCGTTGTGTGTTCCCTCGTTCCGACAGAGGGGGGGGACGACGATGAAAATCGAATTTCCGTCGTTTGGACTGATTCGATTTCACAATGCAATTTCACGGTCCTTTCGAAGTCTTTAGGCCAGTGGTGGGACACAACAATGCTGCCCCTGCATGGAGAGAAAGTGAATCCTTCGGAGTTGGAATTAAAAACGGAGACAAGCAAAAGCACACACATACACACACTCTGTCCTCGAAGCACACGACGGAGTATTAACAACGATGAAACGGAAATCGATTGGTTTTAAGCCATGTTAAAAACCTGTTTGGGGGGGAGGCTTTAAATGGGGGCTCAGAGCTGAAGTTGTTCGTTTCCGGGAATGAATGGTGGTAACTGTTTGGCGGCGACCGATGAGGGGGATTGAATGAGTTTCGAGTGGAATTTTAGAGGATGTTCGTACAAGTGGAGAATTACAATGGCTTTTTGTTAAACGGTTTTCAACCGAGCAGGCACTTCCCAAGTGGACAGCATTTTCGGTAGATCGACTAATTGGTTTGTGTCTGTGGTGAAATTTTCAAAAGTTACTTGGATTGGGATGAAAACTGATGTTGCCTTCGCAGTTTATGATAAAAAGGAGCCCATTACACACCTTCCGCGGGCAACAATGCCACTCAATGTACGTAAAGGACTTCATTTCCAATAAGGACTTAATTTCCAATAAGGACTTCATTTCCAATAAGGACTTCATTTCATTTCATTTTTCTTTAATTGATAGGATCGTACAGTAAGATTTGTACTTTCTTTAGTACTCAGCAGTAGTTGCAATGTCGTTAACTTCAAAATGAAAAACTTAAAATTAAAGTACTTGACAATTTTTGTTTCAATAAAACGCAAACCATTTGAGATATATCAAAAACTTTACTATCAGCTTGAACAATCAAAACATTTATGAACGCAACTCGACTTCGTTGGAGCGTGCACGTCTGCAGCGTTTCGTGGAACCAAATTTTTGATGACTTGCCAACACATTCCGGCCGAAAAGGCCACTACTTCGCGTTCAATGTTGGCTCTAAACTCTTCCAACGTCGTCCGCTTATTGGCATAAGCCAATAACTTAACGTAGCCCCAAAAAAAATAGTACAGAGGCGTTAAATCGCACGAACGAGGCCCATTTGTTGAGATAACACACTCATCAAACTCTTTAAAAAAAATCGATTGTAACATGAGCTGCGTAGCTTGTGGCACCATCATGCTGAAACCACATGTCCTCCGAGTCCATACCTTTCAATTCGGGCCAACATTTTTATAATTTGCAGACGTTACTCATTCGTGTACTTTACCATGATAAAAATGTTGAGTTTACTGAATCAATTAACAATGACAGTTTGATGATTAGTGAGGGGGTGTGTTCACAAATTAAATTCGAAGTTGTCAAGTCCCTAACGGAAAACCCTTAGATCAGTGACTTGGGATGCGATCAAAATAATAGCAGTGCTGCTTTCTGAAGGATACCTTCTTGCAACTTGAGTTATTTCATGCTAATGATTGGAGTAATTGAAAATCTTTTACTGCTTTCAGTTATTGTTCTAAAGAAGAAGAACATTCCCAAAGTCTCCAAGAAAAAAATATTCTCTCACACTATTACTGCTATGCACTGCTATTATTTTGACCGCAGCTGTACATTGTTCTTCCTTCTCTCCATTCACCTCGTAGCATTGGATCTACAAAAGAGTAACGTGGTTCAGTAGGCCCTAAACCTCTTACAAGTTAATCTCGCACTTAACAGACCACTTTCAAATGTTTTAAGGCAAATACTTGACATCCATGTCCTCACAATCCTGCGATTGACTTCTTCCACAAGATGCAGGACACATCAGAAAAAGGTTTCAGAGGTCATTGCTCATAGGTCATGCACTCCGCCTTTCAATAAATTTCAAAACTACACCATGCTGGACATCAACACAAAAAGTCCTCCTCGTCCCATCAAAATGCCAAATGAAGATTTTCTGCATCATACATCACCATCACCATAAGCGTACCGAGCCTACAATCATTCACATTGATCTATCGGAAACTCCATCGGAAGCTGCAGGCTTTGTCTTCACTCCAATTGGAATATCATTTACGTAAATGAGCAGATGCGCATGTCGACATAACGACGATTCCTTAAAAGATTGCACACATCCTTCATCCTCTCTACAAATCCAAATCCCACACACACACAAAATTGCCGCAACGCAATCAATCCCCTCATCTACATCTGTCGAGCAAGAAATAACAACAACTCAAAAAATATTCATGCATGCCAAAAGAGGTAGGGAAGGAGGAGAAGAATCCAGACGGAGGCTTATTCTTTAGCACACCCAACTGAAAAGGTAACAAATATTCAACAACAACGCCAACAAATATCGGCAATACCTTCCAGGACATGAACTCCCAAAGACAATGCAACAGAAACTCAAAAAAAAAAAAAGAGAAAAATGTGAATACAATGCAACAAAAACCGAAAGCAATAGAGGAAAGAAGATACAAAATGCACTCTACCATTGCAAGGAACAAATCCACTCCACTGGCAGGACGACAACAACAACAACACAAAAATCCCATTATCCTTCCGAAGCTCCCAATCATCACCGGCACCGGCAGAGTTGCAATCGCTGTGGTCTCTCTTCCTCGTCGTTCGACAGAGCTTCTTCATTCGAACGCATTCGAGCCGCAATCGTAGCCATAGCCAAAGCCAAGAGATAGAGAGATACGCTCCACCAAAGACCGAGCACCGAACGACGACGACGACGACGACGATGACGACGACCAACAAGGATAATTGATTTCCCATTGTAGCCCCTCCAGGATGTGTTGCGCTTCGATTTTCATGCTACAGGCTTGTCCGTGCAACTCCATGGCACTGCGGTGATGAGAATTTTCTTCTTCAATTCGCTTTTCTTCTCACCCACACCTCGCCGTGGGTTTTGTTTTCCAATTTGCCTGGAGACGATCCAGAAAAAACACAAATGTGTGTGTAACAAGGACACGGAAAAAGGAAAAGAAAAGTAACGTTTCACAGAATTAATGTACCATGGAATGGTTTCCGATCATTGCGGACTACCCCTCTCTCCTCCTCAGATAGATAAGCTTAGATACTTTCCATTTTTTTTTTGGCTGCAACTTCCTCTTGTTTGGATACACAACTGTATCAAGTCCCATTCAGAAATTGTCTTCAATGTCAAGTGTATATGGGATGTTTGGCTTAAACGAACACAGTTGTCCTTTCCACCCCAAAAAAAAAGACGAACGGAAAAGGAGGAACTCAGATAAGGCCCTACATAAGTACCTACAATAAAACGGATTATTGCTCTCAAGAAAGGTTCGTTTGTTCCCTTCGTTTGATACGATTGCGCCCCTCTACCGTACGTCTTTTTTAGATGAAAAAAAAAATGGTTCGATGCCAGTTTAATTCCTTTTCAATCCGACTGTGGGTGGGTGGGATATTTCCATGCAAAAGGTGTTTTTATGTAGATTTTCCGGCGAAGATACCGCCATACACTTAAATTCGATTCGATTTGACCTTTTCGGGCAACCGACTCTCCCCCAAACTCGTGAAACGATCATTTGATTTGCGTAGTTTTTAACTTCACCTAAAGTTTTATTACGTCTTCGAGTTTTTATTGGTTCCTCTGTGATCCTTAACTCCGGAATGGCGACTATTTTATTGTAATTATTTAGAGAGAGAACAGAATAAATGTATAACTTTTCGGAATTCCTTTCGCAGGACGATTTATGACTTTCGACGGCGGCGTAGGCGGTGTGCCATTGGCATACTTTACGCAGTCGGTGTGAAATTAGAGACGCATCTGGCACTTACCTGAAATGAAAAAAAAAAAGTTTGTTTTATTAAAACTTGATGAGATGTTTTGAGTTTGAAGGAAAATGCATAAAAGTGAAAGTTTTTTTTTTTTTATGAGCGCCACAGGCGGGAAGTTCGAAACGTGTACTTTTACTTCTCACAAAGTCAAAAGCAATTCAATAACAAAATAAATTGGAAAGGACGTACACCTAATTGGGTTTTTTTCTTCGATATTTCATCAACAGCGTTTTGAGCAAAAAATTTCTTGATCAATAAAAATTTGGGGGAAGAGATGAGAGGGGATTTCAATTAAACGGGAAACAGGGCACTCTTGCAGCGTTTCGTGTTTGATTTTCTGGGTTGACGGATCTTTTATATTAGATTTTATGCAACAGTCTTTTTCTCTTTTACTGGGACCTTTAAGCTGTTTCAATGAACATTATTCTAAGCATCAATTATTCTAAACATCGTCAAAGATAACTCTTTTAATGACAGACGCCGAAAAGACAGTAAATTCTTATATTTGATATTAGAGTCATTCCATGACAAATCGCCCAGCCTCTATGTACAGCTCTGATCGACCCATCTCCGATTTGAAATACAAAATTTTAGTTTGTATGCGAATTTTTCAAAAATGATGGACATAAGTAGTTTATCTTAAATGTACGGTTACAGAACAGGTTTCTGGCTTTCATAACTTTTTTCAATTGCTGCTCCTAAACGAGGTGAAGTAGATCGCCCTCCCCTAGTAAAAAATGCTTGCTTTCGATCCCTCTACAAAAACCCATCATTGTCCCCGACTTTTGTTTCATACGAAAATGTGTATCAAAATATTTAGGTTTTCTTTAAAAATTAGTTTTTGGTCGAAACGGTCGAGATCCCAACTTGAAATTTGGAGTATAGATGGGTGAAATATTGTTTTCCAACATATAAAAAAATTGGGAAAATTAAGATACCATTTTTGAGATATTCAAGAATACGTGCCAAAAAGGACAATTTTCATCCCTGCAAATAACAATTATGTGGGTTATTTAAAAGTTTCAGTTTTTCTGAATTCAATAAGATATATGTGAACGCCGTCCCAGCTTTTTTGCGCCTCCACTGTGTTGTGCGCGTTATAATTCTGACACATGTGGGCGGTACCTACTCTTAAATGCCGGTTTCGAAAGGCAATTGCGAACATTTTCAATGGCAGAAGCATTCCAGGAGAATTATCAGTCGTTCGCTGGAAGTGGGGCCATGAAAGTCGAGCTGGATTTGAAACTTTGGTACGCTCGCTTAACAATTCGCACTAACGATGAAGCCACGGTGCCTAGTACCTAATCTTATCACATCAAAACCTCAAAAAAATGTTCTAGTCATAGTCGACGTAAAACTGACTTTAACGATGTCAATCCGCTTTAACTTTAAAACGATGATATGTCACCAATTTCTGGAGTCTCATATTTTATCTCAAAACCAACGATCTGTTAAATTCATATAAATTTTGTTACTAAAATGTCTCCGCATCAAAAAGAGCATGTTATGCCATTATTTGACCTCATCCGAAAAAGATGTGAGAGAACTGCGAAAACAAGAACCACATTATAACCCATCACTTGCATTTGTACAATCAGCCCCAGTGGCCGAGATTAGGCCAATAGATTTAGCCATTATGTGGCTAGGGTAGGCCATTGCAGAGATCTTTGCCATAAATCTTCTGTCCAATGTGGCAAAATGCCTTAATGTTGCAGCAAGAACTCAAGTTCATCTATCTCGCAATTAAAATTTTATGCTATTATTTTGTGAAATAAACATTGAGAATTTCCATTTCACTGAAGCTTTGTTGGATTTTTAGTTATACACGTTGCTTTAAAGGAACACATTTGTTAAGTGAATAGTTTTAAGTCTCTGGTTGTAAAATTCTTGGTTCTTGAATTTGACTTGAAGAGTTTACTGAGTTTTTTCAGTAAAATCAATTTTTTTCTTAATTTGATTTGTAACTTTTGAAACACAATGTAAATAAGTTCAAGTTCAAAATTGTGGCAAAGATTAATTTAGGTGAAGCAAAATGGTGGGAACCGTGGCTTAATTGTTAGTGCGTCGGGCGTTCGAATACAGCTCGGGGAAAAAACAACGCAAACAGTTTTCACGGCCCCACCTCCAGCGAACGGCTGACAATCCTCCTGGAGTACTTCTGTCACGGAAAGCTTTCCCAACTCGCCGTTCGGAACCGACAATAAACTGTAAGTCCCCATCACATGTGTCAAATTGTAACGTGAACAACACAGTGGAGGCGCGAAAAGCTAGGCTCTGGCCCTTCGTGGGCTGTTATGCCACTAATGATGATGATGAAAATGATTATTGTTTTTAAATATCAGCGCTATTTAACTTCCCAGTTTACGTCTATTTCCACCTCTTGTTTTCAGGTTTCAGCTATAGAGAACCGTAGCTCTTTCTAAGGCTTAGGTAAGGTTAGGTTAGGTTAGAGTGGTTAGCTGGGGCAACAGAGGTCCAACCACACTTAGGCCAGACTAGGCCCATCGTGATGCCACAATGCGGAACCACCCTAGTGGAACCAGTTGGAGCTTATTAGGAATTTACGTATCTGATTGATGCTGATTTTACTCAGATCGTTCAGACTGTCAAGGAAGTACTTGCCCAGGTGAGTTCTTCTACGAAGCGCCAGGGCCTCGCATGAACACAAGAGATGGAAGATGGTTTCCTCCTCCCCTTCATCCTCTGGCTTCTCTTCAGTGTCGAATAAATCTTTCTAAGGTTTAACCGCACAAACGTTTATGTAGCCTTTCACAGACAGCACAGAGATGCGAACAAGATATGTTCTGGCCCTGTATGGGCTGTTGCGCAGATTTTATTTTTCAAAAACAGCACTGTATTTGAAAATCTTTTTGATCTTGTTCGTTAATGTTAAAGGATTTGCATCAAAATATCTAAATATGTCGTGTAAAAGAAATATAAAAAAAAAGTGTTTAAATTTTTGGAGATCCATGATCCATGCGATGGTTTTAATGACTGATTCTTTTACTGAGCTTTACCTTCCACCCACAGCAGATTTATTTTACCAACCGTCATTTTTCTACATGTTTTATACGAAATCCATTGAAATCTGCTACAACCTACTTTAGGCATCGTAGTTCATTGTTCCATAACTAGACAACTGTTAAGACTACTACGGAAATTGATGGCATCCCTTGAAATTTCAAAGACCCCTCTCACCCGTTTTAATGGATTTTCATTAACGAAATATGTCCCTAATAAACATCCACACACAAAAAAAAAAATGCGAATTAATGCGAACGTATCCTTGTTCTACAGAGCGACAATAAAATATAATTAAATTTCCAGCAACAATTAAGCCTCCACCCGAGGGAGAGAGCAGGCAATTTTCAACTACAATCAGCTTTGCTATAAATAAATTACCCCCTCTCTCTCTCTCACGAAAGACATTATCATTTAAATTAAAATTCATTAGAATCCACCTAAGAGAATGCCCTTCACCGACATCCCTGCCCTATCACCGTTGTCAATCAATTTGATGAGAACGATGCCTCTTACCCGTTATCATTATTCTGCCCTACCTGCTCCCAAGAATACCTATCTCTACCTACCTGGCTTCCAGCATAATTGTCAATTTAAAACACAAACGAAAGAAGAAAAATAATTATCCAATTTATCAGCCTAATTAGGACATTCAAGTGACATCCCTGAGTGTCGCTATCATTAACACACTCGAGGCAATCAATAAAAATAATTGTCGAACTGTCAAATCGCATTGATGCGTCAGTCATTTCAGCGCGTTTCATCGTTTCAATTGTTTCATCGTTTTGGCGAATCAGAGCGCGTGATTCGTTGCCGTCGTCATTGTGATTGTCACCGAAAAAGCTGATGAATTTAATCACAATTAATAAAAATGACAGAGATATGACTTTGTATACGTGTGGACAACTCTTCTCTGGGCAGCTCATTCAATTAAATGTCAGCAGCGGTGGGAGCGTCCCGTGTACGAAAGCAAAATTTATCTCATCTCATGTCAAAATAAATTCATAATTTAATATTTTCCGCTGTTCTTTTTTTTCCATAAAAATCATGAAAAAAAAACAAAAAATACCTCATCAAGTTTTGTTGAGTTGTTTCCTTTTTTAATTTATCGATTCAATTTACATATCAAAAGCTGGAAATAAATTCATTGACAGCAAAATATGTGCCAATAATTTAATTAACATTTTTTTTTTTCATCTGTCTGTTGTGTGCGTTGCCGCAGGATATTTATTCGCATAAAAAAAATCGATTTACGGGGAGGAAAAATTTTGTTTTTGAGAATTAGTATTACCCATCAATTACAATTTATGATAATGAGCGACTATTTTTGTTATCGTTTCACGATCAGACAGCAATTAAGTAATTACACGCATTTGTGAATGTGACACATGAGATGAAAAACGCCGGGCGGGTGTGTAGACCACAGTCTGGCCCTAAGCGGGTTTATTAGGATTTGTTGCAAAGTACATTTTTTTTTAATGTGTTTTCAATTCATTGGGGAATGATATTTTTTTAATGGAAATTGTTTGCAATGAAGAACAACTGAGAATAATCGATGGGGAGAGGTTTAATTTTGGGATTTTTTTTTCTAGACATTTGTTTTGGCATTTGTTTAATGCTGGAACGAGGTTATATGATTAAATTAAAGGCGTACGTTTTTTTATGTTTTGTTTTTATTTATCAGCAGAAATCGCATCAATTATTTCCTACAATTTTTACTCGAAAATGTCTTTCACTTACTGGGTTTTCTATTCTACAAAATTTTCTTCTACTTCTCACCAACTTATCTCACCGAATGACAAATTTGTAGTTAGAGACTTTACTGACAAAATTTGTGATCGATCCAGTTATTTTAAAAACATTAGGGGTTAAAAACCTGCTGTGTTTGAAATTTGATGCGGGTTGCAATTCGGAATAAGCCAGAAGTCCTTGAACCAAAACCTTTTAACTAAGCGAAATTCACTTAGAGATCTTGTGTTTTTTTCTAAGAAGTCAATTCAAATCAAACAAAACTAAGCACAAATTTTGTAACGACGTCGCCTAATCGTTAGTGTATCGGACTGATAAGCTAGAGTACCCGGGTTCGAATACAGCTCGGGGAAAAAACACCACAAATAATTTTCACGGCTCCACCTCCAGCTGACAATCCTCCTGGAGTACTTCTGTCATGGAAAGCTTTCGCAATTCGCCGTTTCCGCTACCGGCAATAAACTGTAGGTCCCCTTCATATGTATCAAATTATAACGTTCACAAAACAGTGGAGGCGCGAAAAGCTGGGCTCTGGCCCTTCATGGGCTGTTACGCCATTGATGATGATGATGAAACTGACAACAAAATGATTGCCGTTCATATTTTGACAACGACAAAATGAGTTTTCAAAAATGGAAAGCTCTTTAGCTACAAAAATAAATCAACTCCAAGGATGCTCTTTTAAGACTTGTAAAGCCACGGCTAGCTTCTAATAAACCCAAATCTCCAAAGTTAGATCAATTGCTAGTGATTCGAGTTATGATCTTTATTCGAACTTTGCCATTTGTCACTCAGAAGCTGTTTATGTGTTTTTGGCCTTCATAGTGATTTTTTAGTTCGAGGATCACCAACAAAAATCCAACATATAATCGAAGCCTTCGAAGCTTATGATAAATCATGCTACAACAATCCTCTTGCATCTTTATTTTCTCCTCAACTCTCCTACTGTCTGAAATCTTAAAAAAAAATTGTTTAAATGTGTAGCTAGAAGCGACTTTTGTGAATTTCAAACAAGTCAAGTGGAATTTATAACTTTTTTTAAGAACCATCGCCGAATAGACCTAGGATGAGATAAAAAACAAAGACTCCAAAAACTGAAAGGTAACCCTAGAAAAGTTAATTTAAAACATCTACAACTGTTGGTGTCAGTTCGAATATCGAACCCTAAAAAAAATTTAAAAGAAGCCTAATACACTTAAAAATATTTTGAGTTTTTAGAGATATTCTTTGGAACGATCAAGAGCTGACACGTCTCAGACTGAACATGTGCCACATGTTAAAACAGAAAGAGGATAAGAAAACGTGAATCAATTAGGCTTTGTTTAGAGTTGCTTTAGGGCGTTGAGATCTATATTTGCATATGAGGAACTCCTACAATTTAGGACTTCATGGCACATTAGTGGCACACGTGGTAAAAAATTATAACGCGAACAGCACAGAGCAGGCGCGAAAAGCTAGGTTCTGGCTCTCAACGGGTTGTTACACCACCCAATGTATGTATGTACTTTATATAGATGTCACTGATCAAAGATTGGGGGATCACTTTACAGAAGTTTGAATTCTTTTTCTTACGGTTACGGTCTGACAATCTTTTGATCTTTTTATATATATCTGGAAACTATGGTTAGATGAGTTTTGGCCAATTCAAAACATTTCTTATACTCCAGAAGTCTGCTGGCGTTTTTCTTTAGAGTAAAAATGGATAGAATCGCTCCCAAGTGAGACATTAATACATTGGTAGCTTTAAATTGGCAAGGTTAATGCTTTAAATCTTTACCACAAGTAAGAGAGTCCAAAAATCATATTCAAATCTTAAAAATCATTTTAATTTAATGTATCCCAGGCTTTTACAGCCTAAGAGACAACTATGGTGCCTTTGGTTTAGAGCTTTTAACGCCTATCTAAGATCCGTGATTTGCATTTGTTAAATAGAAAAGAAAATAAGATGACAGAGTAAAAGATAACGCGTCCGTTCGGTTTCGATTTACTTTAATTACTTATTCATGTGCGTTCGACAGTCAATAGTGATTCTAATTGAAATTAAGTTTAAGTTCAAGTTTATTCGTGTTTTTTTTAAGAATTACAATTATATTAATCTAATCATGCATAGCGTCATTTTGTAGGTTATGTGAAGACCTTTCAAATGATGTATTGCCAGATACGAGCTCTGTAGCGCTTTGTACATAGCCGGAAAATTCAAAAGACAAAAAGGCGGAAGGGAGATATTTGACAACCTAATATAAGTTAAATAAAAAAATATCCAATTAATTTATTAAAAGTAAAATATGCATAAAAAAAAAACAAATATCTGTAATAATAGAAGCCATAAGAATATGTATCTCAACCTTAGGCCTCTCATTGATTTTTCGTAGTTATAATTCTCAGTTTAAATGAATTGGAACCAGTTATCTATTCTATTTGAAAGCCTCTGTCAGACATTTGCCAAATACATGGATTAGGATCTCAGAACGCATGTTTTTAAATACACGGAGCCTTTGTAAGTACGAAATTTTCTTTTTGATTCAAATTCACAAGAAATTTCAAAAACTTTCATTAACAAAAACTTTCAAGCCGACTAAAACAATTTTTTGCTTCACTTTCGTTGAAGAAACTAATCTATTACCGGTGGAAAGTACAGTAACAGATTTGCTGCACTTCCAAGAAAACATTTACTATATCCATTTTCGTCGAAGATTTTATTTCCATTGGATCGAATTAAAAAGTTAGAAAGGCAGCAAACTCGCAATGCATACTTTTGAATTTCGAATCTCACTCCAATCAGTTTTTCTCAGAAATATTCCTTTGCCTTTAAAAGGGTTTTTTGCTTTTGATAAAGTAACACAACTACGTTACTACGTAACACAAACGTTGCTGGTGCATTTACCTCGCTGACGCTGTTGTCGAGAAATCTTTGTCAGGATAGTAAAAAAAAAAAAAAAAAAAATAATAATCTGCGAAACAGCAAATACAGGGCCACCGGCAAATTGCGAAAGCTTTCCATGACAGAGGTTACTCTAGGAGGATTCAATCGCTCTTTGTCAGGATAATGGTCCAAGATTTTTTCGAGAATGCTAGATTTTGTTTTGTATCGATTATTTAAAAATATTTTTGGAAAGAAACCTTTAGTGGAGATTTCATGCATGTACGTAGTTTTAAGCAACTTTTGCGTCCTTCTTTTTTTTTGCGTGTTTATGGTTCGAGAGCAGTTATTAAGAACTAGGTTTTTATGGCCAACCGAAAAGATTTATACAGGAAATGCGTTATCAACACAATCATGGATCCTGGCATTTTCGTGCGCCCTCTGTAAGCTTTTCTCACTTGTCAGCACGAATATTTGTGTCCACCAGTCGCTTGGAAAACAACCCATTTTATTTATTTATTATTTATTAACAGTTAATTTAAATTACAAGCTAATATATAGAGCTGTGGGGGCTAGAACCTTCAGCTCGGTAATTTTTGATTTCTTGAAGTTTTGAAGGTTTTGAAGGTTCAATGTTTGGTGTAGATCACCAGATCAGTTAGGCCGAATATCGTCAGTTGGTTGAAAATTTATGAAGTCTTTTGTAAATGGACACGAATTTACGTTGTTCGAGACCTAAAAAAATAGTGCCTGCGAATTAATAGCCCTCCTTAAAAGTTTTGAGTTACTCATGTAATTCGAATCCGTACGACACACTCAAATGGTTGAAACATCAACCAAGTTTCCATCCCTAGGGACCAAAAACTTGGATTACCACCACTCCTTCTCTTCAAAAAGCCCAAAAACTTTGACCTCTAAAAAACAAATATTTACCTCCCTCCTCTTCTTAATTTTCTCAATTTAATTGACATCCCTTAGCTCTCCATTTAACCTCATAAAAGTCAAGAAGGACTTTTTATTTAATATTTTATAAATGTCCACCCCCTTCCTTACACAAAAAAAAGCGGCCACCACGCAAGGCCACACCATTAGACAGCACCACACTTATAAATCAGCTTATCACAAATTCCTATCCACGTCCCCCGGCGCCAGAAGCTCACCCCGCCAACGAACGAAGAACGACAACGAAAGATGGAAACCCCTTTTAAACTTAGGCGCAAATAAAAGACCCATAAAAAAGGATATGACATCAAAAATATGCCCACTACCCACGAAACGTGCGACACAATTGTAAGAACACCACCACCGCCATCCACCCAGCACCAAGTCGCGTATAGTTCATCCCTTTGGAGGGCTAGAAAGAAGGCGAGAGCCACCCGTTCGTCCATATTCATCTTCTCTCCTTCAAATAGCCGGGAGATACAATTTTTCTTCTTCTCCTCGTTTTTTGCCGCTGAGAATGTTTACTTTTTATTAAATTTGAATAGCGGAATATATTTGCGCAAGGATACGCGGCACGGTTTGGAGGTGGGAGGACTCTGTCGAGGCACGACGGCGACGCGCCAAGCCGCGGTTTAGTTGTCCTACCACCCAGAGCCGGGCAATAAACAAATTTCCCTATGGAAATATGTTATATGAATTTTTTGTTGTTGCTGTTGTTGTTGTAATCCATTTGTAGGACGATATAGACGAGGAGGAGGAAGGAAGGACGATGGTGGGGGTTGAAAACAATTGAAGGAGAATGCCGAGTGCCGAGAGGTGGAAGGAGTGGTCGTTGAATTGTGTGTTAGAAGAAGAGTTCGAGTTGGAAATAGTGAGTTGAAAACGGTTTTGAATTGAACAAAAAAAAATACGATGAAGTTGTAAAAGTTGCCGAGGAAAAAAAAAGACAAATACACAAAAAAGAATAATTGTAACTGCGGGCAAGGAGCGGTAAACAGCAGCTCTTGTCGAGGGGATGATGAACTTTGGCATTTGCGAAAGGTTAAATAGAGGGGTGGCTGCAAGTTATAGTTGTGGAAAAAAAAAGTGCGGATGTTTACTCGCAGGGGACTCATTCGGTTACAATGACGACCCTAAGTTGAGTGAATTGGACAAAAAACAAGGGAGATAAAGGGACACGAAGATGTATAGGCTCGATTCGAGGCAATGAAACAGCAGTGGATCAGCACGGGAACAGCTGAGGTGGGCTCGTGATATTGGTCCCCTTTGGCGGCATTGACCTTTGAAATTTGGATGACGAAATGGGCGCAAAAAGAGTTTTGTTTTGAAGATTTATGAGGTAAGGTATCTCGTGACGTTAAGAGTTCAAAAAAAGGGCGTTAACTAGATAGATAGCAGAATGGTGTTTTTTGATTGAGATGAAATTTGTATTCAACTCTAAAATAGATCCATTTATGCAAGTAAAGTAGTTGAAGAACTTCAAAATTATTTCTTCTAACTGGCTGACAAGAAAAATTCAAGGTTTCCGAAGGTATGTACTTACATACCTCCAGAAACCTTTTATAGATAGAGCATAATATAATTATAATTCCATAAAAAAATCAATAATTTGTATGCAATCGATTCTCAACTCTGTTGTGAGAAAAAAAGAGTAAAAACTTAAAAAGTAATAGAACAAACAATCAGTACTTGAACGGTTACTTAAGCTCTAATCTTCGACGTCTTTCTGGTTCCTATAGACTAAATGCTTTCATTAGAAGCTTCATTTAGACCTCAGCATAGCAGGACCAAAGTCTTAGCAGATTTTTGGCTTTCTAGTATATCCCCTTTGTTCACTACATAAACAATAAGATCCTAAGTTTTTAACATCGCATTGACACTGGAAAAACAAACTTTTTAGGAAAAACTTCAATTGTCTAAAGCGAAAATAGGAGGCAGGACTAAAACTTCAGTAGCATCTGCCACTCAAAGAAACCTAAAGTTCATTTGAAAATAGTGGCAACTCAATGTTTCATTACTTATTTCTTGTAACGAAAATAATCATTGCTTCGCAATTGCCACCTCGAATAAATGTAATATGAATGCGTAAAGGGATGCTGTATAAAAATTATAATTACTTTTAATAATTAAGTATTAGTCAATTATAATTTAAAAAAAATTATACTAATGAAGCATTGAGTAATTACACTTGATTGAAATTAAAAAACTAAAAAAAATATCAAATGTCAACTACTTTGAATAATAATTACGATTTTTTTAATCGGCATGAAAAGAAATTGACAAAGTAATTGAATTTCAGAGAAAATGGAAAATAACGCTGTCATTGATTTTTTGAGTAATGCTTCGTTACACATTTATTTATCAGTTAAACGTCAAGAATTACTCTTTAGATAATGATGAGTTCTTATCATTTATAGGATCGTAAATTGCCAAAATTTGCCAGTCATAAAAAAATATGGAACTATGGGTATTTGCAATTTTTCACTTAAAATTATTGAATTATTATCCGCCCTAACATACAAAGGAATTTCTTCCGTTGAAAATGCAAATAATAGTAACTACAAAAAATTCATATAACATATTTCCATAGGGAAATTTATTAATTTCATTTGAATTGTAATCATTTTTTTAAAACTTTCTAGTCAACGCCAAGTGCCTCTTACCAACATGTCTATGTTAAGATCTTAAATAGATAAATAAATAAATAAAATGGAACACTAAATTACCAATAAAAAGATTTATTTTACGACCCTAGAGGACTCTCGGTAGACTCTGACCCAAAAAAAACTTTTTAAATCGAACGCAGATTATTTTAATGAATGCTTCAAATCCAAAGAGATGCCTTAAATAAAAAAGCGTAACTCAAAATCGCTTCCACAAACATACTGATAACTTCATAACCGCGGTTAATCCACAAAAAGCCGCTCGAACGACTTTGAAATTAAACCTGGAAATGAAAAGCACATCAATCCTGTTGCAAAATAATTTTTTTCACTCAAACATCTTAACACAAACAAAATCGCCCAAAAAATATACTTCAAACTCGAAGCTCTTAACACTCTCCAATAAAAAAAAAAACTAAATCCCCTTTACCATGATCCTTCCCCTCTCTCTCATTCAACGAAAAAGCCAAGGGAAAAGGACGAATATTAACTAGAATCACTCAAATTGATATGCGAATGCAAAACATATGCAAATTGAAATATAAAATACGGGATTTACTCTATTGAAAGTCCTTTTTGCGAAAGCACTATCACCACTACAAAAAATGCGGTCCTGAGCACTGCAACGCAGTGTTGGGAAATCCCGTTGAGGCTTTGTGATGGCCGATAAAGCAAAAAAATATAAAAAATTAGAAAATTTCACCGAAAAACAGGACATTCGTCGTTACTAAATCTGCTTCGTCGAAGCGTACACAGTTGAAATTCCGCTTTTCCGATTTGTGTTTTCTATATTTCCTATTTTTTTCTTTTTTTTTTTATTTCTATTCGATTCGACAAAATCGGGAATTTAATATTCATTAAACTTTCCGGAATACAAGGACATGCATACGATGAGGCGGCATAAGAAGTGGCAGACAGAGAATGTGCATGGAAAATTCTCTCTGTTAGAGAGATTTTGTATCCTTTTTTTTTTTTATTTATTTAGAAAGGCCAAATCGATGATGGATTGAATTCTATCGATTTTTAATTCAATTTCATGATTTTCGTCGTTCAAATGTTGCTGCGTTACAAACGAGGCAGCGAGGGAGCGAAAAGTGTACATCCCAACTGAATTGCGGACAATGCACGGGGAGTTGACGCATCGATACTGCAGTGAGACTGATGGTGTTAAAAAATTTAGAGTTTTTTTTTAGTATCTCTGTGTTCGATGCACACGCCAAAATTAGAACGATTAGAGTCCATTTTCATGGATGGGAAAAGGTATTTCACTTTGAATTAATTGATTTGCTTAATCGCCGTAAAGTTTCGAAACAGAACATCAGAGCAATGAATGCAACATCCGTTTCGTTTTATATTGAATGGAAGTGGTGTCAAACTAAAGTTATTCATGTCCGTGTGGTAAGCGGGTATACATCCGGATGGCGGACAAGTTAATTTCCCACAAAAAATGGCGATAACACAAAAGCCCAGGGGAATTGGCATAAAAAAAAGTTGCGAAAGGACAAGAGAGTGTGTGAAACTACTGATAATTTTTGTTTTGACGTTTGCAGTCGAAAAATAGGTTCCCACATATCCAGTTATTCGATTTCCAACATTTCCATAAAATCAGTTTGAAAATTAAAAATTTAAAAAGAAAAACTTATATGAATATATTAACTTCAGACACATAATGGCATCTCCTAATGACAGGTGACAGATGTTTCAAATTGCTGTAGCAACTGTCAAAAATACCAGAAGCCACTAGGTCGATTCCCACACTTCTGTCACAACTTGTCAAAGATAAAGAAGTGGAATGAAATTTTCTTGAAACGAGTGTAAAATTGACGAAACTTTGTATGGGAAAAAAGGACACCACAAAACATCAAACTATAAATCGAAGCAGTTTACTTTGAGGATATGTTTGGTCCGTTTGTTTCCGATTGTGCACAGAAATTGTATGCAAAAATGTGCAACAGAAATTTGGTTACTTTTAAGAAAGCTGAAATTTGATTGGACGTTTAAAATTACGTTTGCAAAGTTCAATTGACACTTTCAACCTCTCAAATGGACGAAAATCAGTTCGAACTCATGACTTCTGAACTGGAACTTTCTATTTAAAGTGTTGAACTGTTTCAAAGATGAAGGCTGTTATTAATCCGGTACACATTTAGAAATGCTGCTGCGATTATGATACGTATACCTAAATGGCATTCAATAAAAGTTAGTATTGGAGTTGGTGTGAAATGGAGATTTGTGGAGTGTGGTGCAAATGTGTTGCAACTTATTTTCCTGATAACAGGTTTTTAAGTCGCTATTGTGACCCTTGATTGGTCACTTAGAACATTAGAAAAGGATTTTCTTTATCAGATCAGACAGATTAAGGTGCAGCAAGTTATAGACACGTGCACAGAAATGAAAAAAGGCTATGCAATCTTCACTTCATCACTCCATCCCTATATTTCATTTCCTGTAGAATTTGGGGAAGTAGTTGAAGGGTGTTTTTTTTTATGGTTTGCGCCAATGGATGTGGTGTAATCGCCACACATCTACAGTCTCCCCGCCGGAGCGTCTTAGGTATTGCTTCAAGGGGCTGGTTAGCTACTAAGCTACATTTACTGTCTCCTGGGCTCTTCTCAGAGATTCTGCTCTTCTAAGAGCGGTGTGTACTTTTACGCTGTAGTAAGGGTAAGTTGAAGGGTGGGTCTAGTTTCCATTGCTTTGGTTATATGTTATAAGAAATTCGATGGAAAGCAGTGACCATACAGCGTCAGAGCGTAGCTTTTTTCGCGCCTCAACTGTGTTGTGTGCAATATAACTTGACACATGTGGGGGGAACCTACTGTACAATGCCGGTTTCGAACGGCGAATCGCGAAAATTTTCCATGAGAGAAGAGCTCCAGAAGGGTTGTCAGTCCATCGTTGCAGGTGGGGCCGTGAAAATTATTTGTGTTGTTTTTTCTCCCGACCTGGATTCGAGCCTGAGTACGCTTACTAACGCGAAGCGTTCTTAAACTGTACGCGTTTGTCAATCACATCAAGAAAATTTGGTCACGATCAGAGCTACTGATTTTTCAACGTTTTTGGTACAATTTGTGGTCTGAGTAACGTCTTAACAACCGCTATCCTACTGTAATTTTCTTTGGAATTTGTTTTTTGTTGTGAAAAACGGTAGGCAAAGATCAGTTCTACTATGAAAACGCTTACATTTCAATGAAAATCTCTTAAGACGATGAAAACAGACTTCTTCCGTGTTCACCAATTGCTTCAGTTTCTTAGCTAAAAGTCTTTTTCCAAAAATGTTGCTAATGCATCCAAAAAAAAAAACGTGACGAATCTGTGTGAGCAAACTACCATGCCTGGTTCTCGAGAAAACTGGAATCAGATCTGAATTTACAAATTAGAACCAGAAGCCCAATTTTCTTAGGCCCAATTGAGCTGTTCCAAATTCCCGTCACTTGTTGCGTGCTCTTTAACAACATTTGCTGTTGTGGACACTCTTCCTACACCATTCATCCTCGGTTCGATTATTTTCCCACACAAAAGTCAAACAATTTCTAAACAATTGGCCAAAACAAACTCTCTTCAAATAGTTCTAAAAAATGCATTTACTTCATCAATTCCCGACACACCATTGGTAAATATTTTCTAAACTTGTTCAAACAACACGCGTCGTATCGATAAAAAAAAACAAAATGGCTGGAACTCAATTTAACCACGATTTTAATCAAACAATTGCTAAAATTTGAATTTATCTGTCGCAGAGAGTTTTATTCAAGGTTTTTTTGTTTTTTTTTTTTTGAAAGGACAAACACACACAGGTGGACACAGACAGCACTTGCAAACACACACACAGCACCGGACAGTTCATTAAATTTTGATTTTTTAATTCGAAAACATTTCTGTTTTTTTTGTGGCTTTTTTTGATATCGGAAATTTTATTAGGGGTCGTAAAAATTGATGTGAAGTATACTCTGCTAGCAGTCCATCAATTTTTTAGTATCTACTCTTTTTTTTTTTAGGACGGGGACGGGGAGGAGTGTTTTATGTCCTTCATTTGGACACTAATGAGGGCGATTATAAAGGCGGACAGTGTGTTTCGTTTTTATGGGTTTTTGGTTTTTGATTTTGTTTGGGGGGGGACAGATTAGAGACGGGTTGTTGTTGTAAGGGAATCTGAGCCCATGTTGTGGTCTAAATAATCCGGACTGTAGAGGGGTAAACAAAAAATGGTTGTGTTTTGATCGGTTGAACAATAAATTGGGACGGGTTTAGGTTTTTTTTTTTGAAAAGCTGCTTAGCGCAGGTGAGTTGTTTTATGAGTTTCGTGAAGGGAATAACAAAAGTTTTTTGGTGGGAATCTCTTTTTATGTTCGGCTGATGAGATTAGGGCATGACTCAACGCCAGGAGCTGTTTGGAGTTAATTTCAGTGAAAGTTTCGACAAGACGGAAGCTGGACGTTTGACGACTTCAGTGGGAGTTGGATATTTAAAATTTTTTGTACGTTTTAGATTTAAGACGAAAACGATGAGCATATAAGTTTCTTTTTAGGGATTGAAGATTTACATGATGGGGTTTGATTTTGAACGGCTCTTTAACGGCCGTTATCAACTGTTACTGAGATTATAAAATAGAACCTTAAAATCGTAAAGCCAAGCCTCAACCCTACACTGCGCGACTTTTGTTTTTTTACTAAGAAAAAATATTTTCTTATATAATTTATGGCTGCAAATACGAGAGTAACAATAAAAAAAAAACATTAGTCTACGTAATTTGGCATAAGTATTCCCTTAAATATATGAAGTAGATCTTCTATAAAGCTTAACAGAGTAAAATTATGATCCATAGTTTATGAAAGAATAAGAATAAGTTGTATCAGATCTACTACACTGCACAGTATAGAGTTAATAGCACCACTGACAGTGGAGAAGTAGCGTTGTTACATTTCAAGACTCAAAATAGCCTAGAAGACCCCAATTCTTCTTGAAGACGAAACTGACCCCTACTAGCCCTTATCCATCATTTGAACTCGAAGTATGAATTGTTGTAGTGCAAAATATTTATTCAAAATCGCTTACAAAATATTGTCTAGCTCTACGCTTGTTCGCATTCTTTTCAAAGATCCTTTCGGCGGCCAAGTGCTTGTCCTTTTATCCGCATCTTTTGCTAGGCCTTTTTGTCTCGGAGAGGGGATTCTTCGCGGCTGATCGACAGGATCTACCGCTCGCCACTGAGAGGTTTTATCTCGGTCTTGTCGCTGATCCTCATAGGATCAGGAACCAGCCGCAGTCTGATTGCGGTCCATCCTGATTGAATGCCAGCTGTGGTCCGGTTATCCCTTAATGCTCACAGATTTTAAAACAAAAATGTTGGCCTAGAAAATTTTTGCCAACAACTTTATTCATCGTCCTTATCCTTTTAGAGACGTGAAAGTAGACTCGAATCAAATTTTTGAACAGTTTCCCGGTGATCATGATCATAAACCTCGCCACATGAACTTAAGAAGTCAATTTAAAGGACTGGCTACAAGTTTGAATTTTTGTGGACACAGAAGTTTACTTAAAATTAGAGATTAGAAAAATTAAAGGAGGAGCTCCTCCTAATGGCCAGCATCTCATCTTAAACCTAGGAAAATGCTAACGTGCTACTGAAGGACAAACCTCTGTCCCAATCCCTTCGTCTGACTTGTCATCAATAACAATTGAACTGACCATCAATCACGTTTTGCTCCACGTTAGCACCGAGGCCACTTCCGTGGCGTAAACGTTCGACTCCCATTCAGCAGTGCTCCACTCCAATGCACCTTCGCGTATTATCCTGCACGCGTCTTCTGCCTTCCACGAATTTAGTCAAGCTACACCAAAGGACTTCGAAGGATCTCGAAAACAAACAAAACTTCACATGCATGCCGAAAATACCGCCAGAGAGAACAGCAAACAGCAGACGTCGAGTAGCGTCTCAGGCGAAGAGGCAACATCAGACGCCCGCTGCTCCCCAGGATTCACTCAAATTTAAAGCATTCATGGCGTTCTTTGTAGGGCACACACACACATACCTAGAAGTCGTGTCCTGTTCTAAAATTCACTTTTCCCGATGAGACAGAGAATCGCATAAAAAAACACAAAAAAAAAAGAAAGAAAAACTCGAGAAGAACAGAAGGAAAAACCTGGAGCAGTGTTATCCTTTAGGGATTCTCAACAACATCTCGTCTGTGTCCGTGGAATGTGTTTCCGTGTGTGTATTTTTTTTTTTTTATTCTTGCATCAGCATGATGCAGCGGTCTATGTAAAAAGCGGAACAAGACTCTTCTTATCTGACAGCTTAAGGGATTCACTAATCACATGGAACAGACACGTTCGTATGAAATCATAAAGGGAAGTACAAGGATCAAGTGGTATTTTTTATTTTTTTATTTCTGGTGTAGAATGACATGGAGAGAATTTTAGGAGTCAGACGGATGGCCAAAGGGCGGTTCTCGAGATGTCAAAGGATGTGTGTGTTTTTTTGCAGTTCTTAAGAAGTGGAGGGAAGGAGGAGAGGCTGTTGGAAATGGATATGGTAATGTCCTACGTACGAGAAGTGCTCGAGTGTATCTTGGACTCTTGTTAACTGGATGACCAGTGAAAGAGTTGTGTGTATTTTTAATTTTTAAGGATCTCGGACGGGAGCAGAGCAGAGTGGGTTGGGCTGTAGTGACGGTTGAAGCACTCTCCCAGCTCTCGTTTAGAGCGACAGTTTGGAGGCATTTGGGACGTTCTTTAGAGAAGGTCCTTAGACGGCGCTTAAAGCTGATTGTCGCAATAATCTGCCGAAGAATGAAACTCGAGGGATACGTTAACCCACGCAGGACATCGCCAGGTGATCGATTGAGGGAGGATGTGGAAATGTGTTCAAGTTTACTTTCGAAGCCTTTGGTGGCTTACAGAAGAGCGTCTAAATGAAATATTGGCAAGGGAAAGTAAGTTAGACAACTTTTTGAATTTAAAAAAAGGGCTAGAACTAGCGAACTCTTCGAGTTGTTGTAAAATTTTGAGAAGTACCAACTGTAAGATTCTTTGAAAGGTAACTAACTGTAACGGACATTTCATGTCCTACAACCGAATGCATCTTGAAATTTCGAAACAGCTGCCAAGAAAAAAGTTTATCACATCTCATCTTCTGTGGCCGCATATTCTACAAAAGGGGCTGCGAGGGCTGTGGACGCAGAAGAGATCTCAAAAAAAAGAGCAAAGAATACCGTGATACAAATCAAATTGTCCAATTTTGTTGTAAATCTTTTTCAAAACTTCTATGAGCCTGGCTTTCGCCATAAAAAGCAATGGAAATGTTTCTGTCTAGGAGACCACAGCGAGCCTCTTAAGCAAACTTTTTCATCTAAAAAAAGTTGTCATTAGATGATCCACTCAAATTGTTCTAACTAGTGAAAAGCTATTAATGGCCGCATTTTTTTTTTTGGGGGGGGGGGGATCTGCGCCCTCTAAGCCGCGCCCAAGCATAACCCTATTAGAAATTTTCTTAAATTAGAAGGTTTTCCAAATTTTTAGAGGCTGCCAACGATGTTAAAAGTTCTTGGTAGCTCCTAAATATTTTTAAAGATCTTCTTTAGCCGTTGCGCAGCTTTCTTCGACGTCGAGTACCGGTTTTTAATAAAATTTCAACAACTTCTTCGCTCCAGAGTCTTTAATTTAGACAGACCGACGCTTAAAGAAGAGTTGTGAGAAAGAAAATCGACTCTTCCTTCCCAACAGGCACCTGCCAGCGATTAATTTTGAAAAAAAAAATGAAATAAACTCAAATTCCCATCTGTCTCTGTTGACAGAAGTCCAAAAGCTGTGTCATAACACCATCTCGTCGTCCACAAAGTCCCAAAGTCACCACCGACAAAGGCTGCTCCTAATTTCTCAGCAAAGCTCCAAGTCAGATCACAAACACACCTACCACCCCACCCATCTCCGCAATAATTAAGCCCTTCCCATCCGCGCATCTCTACTCAGTCCCCTCCTCTGTCGCCACTAAAACCAAAACCGCACCACGAGTGGGAAGCCCTTCAAAGTGTCCCCGGCAAACAGGCTCACGCACTCAAAATTCCACTTAAACCCGCGTTTCTACACCCTCAGCCTCGCACATACAATGGCATCTGACAGATTCAATTTAACGCACTCTCCGCCACTAGCCAGCCCCTCTCTCACACCCCGCCACCCCGCGCACAACAATCAACTGAAACAAAAGCGCTCACAGGACACCCAAATAAACAGCGACGCAGCAAACATCCTCGCGAGCACATCGATAATTAAAAAGGTTGTTGAAATATTTATCGCACCGCTGCAGTGGATGCCATCCGTCCGACGGATGCCTCTGGCAGACGATAGCGTGGGGCGGATGTGGCGGATTGGGTTGGTTGGTGGGCATCAGCAGAACTACCCGTCGAACACGCGAGTGGGCGACGGACGCGACGCAGCAAATGGAAATGAATTTGTGAACAATGAACGCGTTAATTTCACACTTGAATCCTCGCATTGTAGTCCACAGCGTCAGGACTAACGTTTGGATGAGGAACGCGACCATAAATAGGTTCAAAATAAAGAACGCCCACGCAACCTCACCACCCACAAAGTCGAACGTGTGTTATTCCGCTTTTAATCTCGACAGGTGTGAAGTTCGCTATCGCACGGATAATGGGAATAATTATTGTAATTGCACTCACTCACATATGTTGCCGGGTGACGCAAGGGCGCCGCGTCTGCCACATCTGCGTGTGTCCTTCATGGCACAGCCGCTGCCATCGGACCGACTGTCCCCTCCCCGGGGGATTGCAGCGGTTAGTGCTACGCGATGTTTCGGTTGAATTCAACGTGAGATAACCCAAAGGTTCAGGTCCTGTCGGCCCAGGAGGAGCGCCTTAATTACTCGCACTCGACGGTGAGAGACACACCCTTCCTCACCCCCTTAACGAGATGCGATAATTTGATTGTGTTAATATGCATCGTGCTCTCGTCCTTTTTGAATTCAATCAATATTCGATGCAATTACAGATTGTAAGTGCTGGTCTGGTTAAATCAATCGAACGCGAGCGTCGCTCTTTTAAGTGGGCGGGTGATGAGTTCGAGGCGGGGTGGACGAGCAGGAGGAGCAGCTGAAGGATAATGAAAAGGAAATGATGAGGTAGCTTTCACGCGTTGGTAATTAAAATGCCAACGATCAGGTTGTTAGTGGAGATGAGGAAATGAATGTCGGAAGTGGTAAAATTTACAACAAGAAAAAAAAAGTTTTTTTTTTTAAATTTTCGAGTGCAGTTGTTGTTTTTCAGGAGTGGAGAAGGAGCACTTTTGTGTAGAGCTCTTTAAGTGGCCACTTTAGGGGCAGAGACTCACACCTGGGCAGATGAACAAAAAAGGAAACAAGAAAAAAAAAAAAGTAAGTAAATAAAATAAAAGAACACTTAACACGGATCTAGTGATTAAAGCGTTCTCATCTATCTTTGAATTGTTTTTTAAGTGCTCTTCGCGAGCGCTCAACGACAACAGAGAGCCAGGCGGTTGAACTGTGCCGCCACCCTGAAGGGGAAATGAGGTTATGAAAGGATGATTTAAAAGAACTGACGAGGTGGATGTCCTAGTTTTTGTGGGAAAAGTGATTAGATTTGAGTTTTTCTTTCTTACTAATGATCTCTTTCTAAGCGGAACACTTAGAAAGTGCAATTCAAAAGAGGTTTTGAAGATAAACTGATTTTGTTTTAAGATGCCGTTTCAGAAGGTGCAAAATCCAGAACGAAGTTTATTTTAAGGCAAGAATTTTGAAGTCCAAATCGGATCCAAAAACGTTGCGAGGCATTTATAATCTACTCACTCACAATTGGCTTCCGAAAAGAACATGGTCTTTAATGGCCTTAAAGTTCTCTGTGCCAGCACAGAACGGCGAAACTCGAATTCAAATAAAATTTGGGTTTGACAGACCTACTGGTTTGTGTTTTTGTTGAAGACGAACTAGGAAAAACAGTGAATGAATTGAACTTAATTTGTTTGCATTTTTTTCTGTTTTTACCTTGTGAACGATAGGAAATCTAATAAGGACGAGAAACAGACCCGTCCTGTTCCAAGTACAATATCTTGACCTCTTCTTGTTGACACCAACCACTCTGGGGCCGCTTTCGCATTACTTGAGAGTGAATTTCTTTGCCTAGGATTTAACTTTACTTCTTTTAGGTGAACTATTTTATTTTATTTTAACGCACCTAAAGTTATTTACGTTGACAGCAGACTTTAACGGTGGCTTTTTCGTTATAAGCCAGCCGGCGGAAGACCTGTGACGACGAATACCGATCGAATCATGGAAAACATCGAGTTAGACCGGCATGTGGCATTTCGGGACATCGCCCAGGAGATGGGAGCTAGTCACCATCTGCAGAAGGCTGGATACAAAAAAAGCTTGATGTTTGGGTGCCGCATGATTTGACGCAAAAAAACCTTCTGGAGCGAATCAACGCCTGCGATATGCTGCTGAAACGGAACGAACTCGACCCATTTTTGAAGCGGATGGTGACTGGCGACGAAAAATGGATCACATACGACAAACGGTCGTGGTCGAAGGCCGGTGAATCGTCCCAAACAGTGGCCAAGCAGGCGATCGACCAGAAGCGTCCAGAATTGTTCCACCCTGACAACGCCAGACCACACACTTCGTTGATGACTCGTCAGAAGCTACGGGAGCTCGGATGGGAGGTTTTATCGCATCCACCATATAGCCCGGACATAGACCAACTGATTACCACCTGTTCCTGTCCATGGCGAACGCCCTTGGTGGTGTGAAGTTGAAATCAAGAGAGGCTTGTGAAAAGTGGCTGTCCGAGTTCTTCGCAAATAAGGAGGGAGGTTTCTACGAGGGGGGTATTATGAAGTTGCCGTCTAGATGGAAATAGATTATCGAACAAAACGGCGCATATTTGAACTAAATTCAATCACTGTAACACTTTTTATGAAGCATTGAATGAAGAGCAAAAAAGCGGAAGGGAGATATTTGACAATCTTATATATAAAGTCTTAACCTCTGCAAAAAAACTTCTTAAAAACAAAAAAAAACAATGCGAATTCTACACCTGAGTCTTATTATATAACGTTTAAATGGTTGTCAAATATCTCCCTTCCGCCTTTTTGTCTTTTGAATTTTCCGGTTATGTACAAAGCGCTACAGGCTACAAGGCTACAACCAGAATTAATTTCATACCATACGTTCGTATTGAGTTATTTTTCTACTTAGCAATCTTAGCTGTATTCTACCAGCCTAGATAAGCCAAAGGAAGTTGATTTTTCTTAAAAATTAAGCTTTCAAAAATTATGTTCCCTTCCCAAAAACTTAGATAAACAAATCGTTCTTAAACACCGACCAGGTTTGTTCTTTTGCAATTTATTTTCTTCATAAAAACTTTTTAAATAAATGTAATGAATGCAAAGAAAATTCGTTGACGCAGTTATGGATTAGAAAGTCTGTAAGGCAGAAAGTTTCACCAGAGGGCCAGGTGTTAGTCTGACAGTAATGATTTGGCAGAAACAATTAGCTTCTTGTTCATCAAGATGGCAGCATGAAGTCAATTGGTCTGTCAGCGTCTTCTAAAAAAAAAAAAACGAGTTTACATAAATTTGTTACGAAAAGTTGAGAAATTCTGTTCGCCCATGCTACGAAGTTCGGTTCGCCTATGCTAGTGCGTAGATGAACAGAATTTCGTAAATGCTAGCGTTTCCAAGACTGAAAAAAAAATTTCCGTAAGAAAAGAAACACAGAAAAGTTCCCTTTTAATAAACTTCAAGTCGCCGTCTTTAATTTCTAAAATGTTCACACTACAAAAAGTACGTGAGCAGACAAATGATAGATCACAAAATGCACACAAAAATCACTTTTAATTTCGTGTCTAACCACCTGCCTTTTACGGGACAACTCATTCGTGTGGACAACAAAGAAGCACTCCACCCAACTTCATCACAGATGAGTCAAAAGAAATCCAACATCCCGAACAACATAGCCGTCCATCATCCAGCATCTGAACCTGTCCTCATTAAAAGCGACAGGATTACACTCACTAAGCCACTTAAAAACCGCCGTCTCTTCGCCTCACTTAAAAGAAAGAACTCCCTGCAAGGATAACGGCTGCACGACGAAACAACAACCGTCAGCAGCAGCAGGAAAAAAAAAAACCACACGATGATACTTAATCCTCTTCAATGACCCCGCTCTTCTCATTAAACTTCATTACTCAGCGCTTTAAGTTTTCCCCCGCCATTGCACTCAATCGAAATGAAAAATTGCACGCAACCTGCCAAAAAATTATCTCAATCGTCTGACATAAATATCGCCGCATGACCGGACCGAACGCCGCACGATTAAAGATGACAAATGCAATTGAAATTAATGCCCGACGATACTTCACCTGCAGATCTCAAAAGAAATTCAACGCCGCGCAAAAAGGACACCTGCACAAATAACAGCCGCAGCAGCAGCAACTTCGGCATCATCATTGCCACCAATCGACGACCTCCAACACCGGCCGACCGTAAAAAAGACACCGTGGCGGCTTTAAATAGCTTCACCATAAGAATCCTCCCTTCTCTCGGTCGCTCGATTATTAATCACCCGTCGGTTAATTTTATTCTTTTTTTTTTTCGAAAAATTGCGAAATGAAAAGCGGCCAAGGCAAACAGAACAGAAAAAAAAGGAAAAGAAGAAGGCGAACCCAAAGAGAGAAGGAGACTTAAGGTGACAGGACCACATTAAATCTTAACACAGCTGGCACATCACGACTTGTTTGCTCTCCTCCCGTCGTCGGTCGTTGGATGGCTTTTCGCTTTCGCCGTTTAAATTGTCCAATTGCCCTCGGAGAGCCGGGCGCCATCTGCAATTTACACAAAGCACCCAAAACAAACACACGAACAGCACCAGCAACCTGACAGATACATTTTCAATTGGATATAAATCAAGTCTCAGACGGGCTCAATAAAAGCACAACAACAAAAAAAAAAAGAAAAGGACCTACGCATCTTGCATGCGATGCACTCAACCAGAAGACGGTCGTCAAGACGTAAGTAAACATCGTGGCCCATTACAGATGGCTGCCGAAGAGTCCGTCCGAAGGACAAGACAGCGTTTCTCTGTTCTCCCCCGCCGTCTTTGTCGTGCGCTAACGGCAATTAAGGGCGAAAATACCTCAATTAAAACTCAGCATGGCACCCTCACGAAGAGCCTCTCCTCCACCTCTCTGAGGCGATATCAATTTTTTTTTATGGATTATTGACCGGGTCACGACGACGATGAAAAAAAAAAAGAAAACGATTTTATGTGTCACGACCAGGGCGTCACGTCAAAATTAGATTTTCTCACTTTTATTGGCCATATTTTTGACCGGCACGGGGAGGGGAGACCATCAACGAATGGGCGGCAATTAATCAGCTTCGATTAATCAAAATTTTACACGCAGTCCTTGCCTACCTGACGACGACCCTTGTCGGCCTCCTATCGGCGACAAAGTTGTGCTTTTTTATTAATTTCGATTAATTATTTGAAGTAGAGGAAGAGGAGAGAATTTTCTTTTTTGGAAAATTGAACTGACCCGCTGATTGTTGCGTTAACTGTGAAAATGGTCACGTTTTCCGTTTGACTTGAGAGATAAATCGTTAAATGGCAAATTGAATTGCCGAATAAATTTTCCGAAGGGTGGGAGCTGTAACAAATTTGGTCGGGAAGTGATTGGTTTTTCCTCTCACTCTGGTGTTGCGAGTGAGGTTAAAAGGTCGGGGGGCGTCTTATGGATTTTCGATTTTTTTTTTTGCCCCTTCCACGTGCAGTCGTTAAATCTGTTTATCGGACTTGGGACGGGTTCAAGTTGGTGTGGGTGTGGGAATTGAGATCGATGTCCTTTACTTTGGAACGAAAGAGGGAGAGGCAAATCGTTAGAGGTCGTGTGATAAACGCCACACGTGAGTTATGCAAATCTGATTGCTGTCAAGTTTTACGAATTTAGCGTGAGGATGATGTTGGCACGAAGCAAAAGCTTTTCTGGTAGCAGTTTTTTGATAAACAACAGCTGATTCTTACTCTGGAAAAAGAAGTGTGTTTAAAAACACTAACTAAAGAATTAAAATTGAATGGCGTTTTCATACAAAACCAAATTTACTTAAGTTTTGAAAGTTATTATATCCAGAAGAATTGCACAGAGGGTTTTTAAAACCGTCACAACATTTTCAAAGCCTTGAACACCTTTATCAATTTTATGTCACTTTATTCTGTAAGCAACCATCAGTCGTGGGCGAAAATCTAGACGCATGGTAAGGGGAAAGCTGAGATTGTTTGGCTTCCAGGCGACACGCCGGCGCGGATACATGCGCGACACCCCGGGTTGTGACGGGGTGACCGGAAAAGGAAGAGGATGGGAAAAACCCTCCGATCCTTGGTGGCGACGCGAGAAAGGGTTCGGTCGCTGGTAGAATTTGAGTATGGGTATTTCTGTAGTTTAAAGCACCGGAAGGACAGATTGAAGACCTGTGAGCAGTATAAAAATGCTGTTCACTCACGGAATCACCCTCAGTTGTGTCCTTGCGAGTGCGTGGTACAAGTAGTGTGTGGTGCATAGTGGTTTCGGGTGAGTTTATCTCACTGAACAAATGTGTTCAGCCGTAGTTAGTAGTAGATATTAGTATAGTAGATTTTGGCGAGCCAGATGTTCATTTGTTTGTTGTTCTTATTTTATTTCAGACTTGGTTCACCGAACGTTGCTCAACCACCTGATTCCCGACGCCTTTATATTTAAGAACTAACCTAATGAAATGTTGAAATATAATACTTTATAAATAGAAAAATATATTACTCTTACAATTCTAAATTGTGATAATCTACGACTAGACTGCGGATTAAGCTTAGAGACCCACGGTCGTCTTAATTTTGAAATTGGACTAATACAGTGGAATGAGCGGTTCTCTAATCCGAGACACTATTTCGCTCATCTCATAAACATGATCATTGCTAAATTATTCACTTGGCGTTGATACCCTTTGGGTTCTCGGTTGGTTCTGCTCACGAACGGGCACGCGTTGCTACGAGACAGACGCTGACGCTTTGTAACTATGAGAATTTCTGGCAATATATAGATGAAGCGTGAAGACTAAGCTGCCAAAGGGTAAGACAGTGGTAATCATTTAAAAAAGACAGCAAATTTTATCTTTATATTACGTCTTAGAAAATGAATCGTCCTATCGATCAACAATTGTTTTATTTCCAGCCGAAGTTGCCGTCGTTAACAATTATTCCTTCAAGCTTCAGAAGCTAACATGAAAAGAGCAAACAAATTCGTACGTAACCCCAAAAAGGTAGACATGCGAAAGTTTTACCCACCCCCCCCCACTCTGCAACGAATGACACCCGAAACCAAACTGAGAAGTAGTCAAGCATTGCTCTGTCTACTAGACAATAAGCCTCTCAAGCGCTGATATCTGAAGTCACTGTGACCCTGGGGAACGCCTAACAGTGGCGAGGCGTTAATATGTTCATTTCGTTCATGAACGCCTAACTTTCGGTCATATTCTACACATTCTTTCGTCAACATAACCACCCGCAAAATTACTTAACTCATCTGGTATAACTGGGAAACTGTATTTAACCAGGACCGACTCTTCAAGAACATCCCGTTTGACGAAAGTACTCCACTTTCCAATTTATCCGCGTATTATTCCACTTGTCTTTTTTGAAACAGTCCCTATAAACATGTAAACCGTTTGGACATTTGTTAGACGTTTTAAAAATGATTTCATTTATTCTAAATGTGAAATTCTAGCTGTATGAAAGAATTTGTTTCAATTGCAGTTATTGTACGTAACGTTTGTCACTTATTTTTTGGCAGTAGTGAATTTCAGACGAGCAAAGTCGTTCACGAATGGTTATCGCTCGACATGAATTATTCGCCTAGTCGTTCGAGACGAATGACGAACGTTCAACTCGCGTATCGCAATGAGTACCACAATGTATGTAATTTTCAGTTTAAAATAATAAATGCTAAAGCTGTTTTCTTAAAGTTTAAAATTCAACAAATCTTTTTGCATTTTTACTTTTTTGATTGTTTTTTTTTTTAGTAACTATACTTGTTTGAAGATGTTAATTTGGAGTGGGTGAAATAAGGTATGAGCCACGGTAAATAAAAGTACAGGCAGAGAACCTACTTTGAGATTAAAATATCGTTTCTGAGAGCTTCCAATGCACTCATTAGTTTGACTTGTGTTTGGAAGACTACGGCCTTTTGAAAGCTTATAGATCCTTGAAATGTAGCAGATGCGGATTAATGTGAGTTTAAGAAAGACCGACAATCTGTTAGAGCTTCGAATGGGCGCATAGAACTTATGTAAATTTGGGAGCAAAGGAATACAGTACGAACGAAAGGAGATTAGAAGCTGAAATAAAGGAAAATGGTAATCTATTTCTTGCATCCAACGCTTTATGATTCAGAACGAGTGTTAACAGACACGTATCAGAGGCCGATTTCTTTTTATTTTTTTCAGTCAAGTCAACTTTGTTTCATTTTAACCTAAAATGGAATTCAGGAATAACTCCGCAAATTTATAGACTTCAAACATTAAGTTTACATCACTCTTGCTTAAAAGCCCTCTGTTAAACTACCAGCTTTAAACTCTAGCAGGAACTAAAAACGAAATTTCAAGAATGTGGGTTTGAAACATGAAAAGATATTAAACTTCAAAAATTACTAATGATTAAAAGCTTGAATTAAAAAAATAAGAAAATTAAAGGCATTTTGTGGTTTTAGAGGTAAAGTGCAATGAAAACGTTAAGAATGACTCGACTATAACTAGCAAAATGAAAATTTGGGGTTATATGATAAAATTAGCTTAGGGTCGACTTTATTGCACTATGCACTTGCTCTGAAGACCGATTAACTTGCGCTTATGACTTCAGCCAACGTCATCTCATCCACGACATTTGCGAACAGAGTGTCTTAATTTCGACAGAAGTTTTTGCTTGTCAAATATTTTTTATTATTCCTAATAAGCTGAAATGTGGGCGCCGTAGTTTAATTGGTTAGTGCGTCGGACTGTTAAGCGAGAGTACTCGGGTTCGAATGCAGTTCGGGGATAAAACAACTTAAACAATTTTCATGCTCCCATCTCCAGCGAATGACTGACAATCCTCCTGGAGTACTTCTGTTATGGGAAGCTTTCGCAATTCGCCGTTCGAAACCGGCAATAAACTGTAAGTCCACTTCACATGTGTCAAATTATAACGCGCAGAACAGAGCGGAGGCGCGAAAAGCTAGGCTAAATGAATAAATAAGCTGAATAATCTTCCATTGTCCATTGACAGTATCGTTGAGGATTACAGCACACTTAAAAAAAAGACTGACAGAAGAGTTCTTTTACACAACTGTTGTCCCTGAAACGTTCCACAAGCACACAACTGCTCAGCCGTTGCATGACCCTTGCCACCACTTGCATCGCCCCTTAAAAAAGCAACACCCATCACTCGGAAAAAAATTACACACTCCCCAAACACTCACCCAATCAACGTAAGTGCCACGCAACTGAAAAGATCGGATTTCAAAAGCAAACTTCAAAGTTTTCTGTTTTTTTCTAAATTTAAATAAAACTGCCAAGTTGCATCGTGAAAGACAAGGAATTGAAAAAATTCTCTCTTTCTCACCCTTGACACGACGTGGCGTCTGCATAAGAAGTGCTATCCGATAGATACGCTCTCCACTTCATCGTTTATTTACTTTCTCAATTCAAATTGTTATGCGAGAGCTAGCGTCTGTGTATATTCATTTATATTTTTTTCTTTTCTTGAATTTTGAGTACCAGAAGATATAAACAAATCTCCTCCGCCCCCAATCTATTTTCGAACTTAGCTTGCAATCTTCGTTTGCCATTGTACCCCCGGCTCCGATGCACTTCACTGTGCAGCAGCAGTTCAGTTGCACTCCTGTGATGCTTAGCTCAGCACAAACAGCATCCATCCGTTCCAACCACCGACGGGACGGGCGTCGTATCTTACGAGTGTTATTCTCTGTCTCTCCATCCAGCGCATCAACAACTTCATTTAATTACCGTAAATATTTATTTATTTTCCATTTGTTTTCATTTCTAGCATTTTGTTGTTGTTAGATACTCTGTTAACATACAAACTTTGCTGGAAGACGACCCATGCCTCGCAAATCAGTTGATTTGATTGCAACGAAGGAGATCAACACATAAACTTGGGAGTTTGAGGTTTTGCGTTTGCATTTGATTTCAAGTTTGAGTTTCAGTTGAGAAGTCGAAGTCGAAGTTGAAGTCGAAGTCGAGTTGAGGAGATTTTAACGGAGTCAGCACGTCTCGAAGGAGAGTTCAATGCATCACAGAGGTGTGCCGTGCCGTTCAATTTGAATTGTTAAGCATTTTCTTTTGATTCAATTCTTTTATCGGAAGTCATCATCATTACAACATCGCAATTGGTGCCTTAATGACATGTACTTCTGACTCCAGCAACAACGACAACCGAGCGCGTGACCATCGAATGGAAAAGAAAAACGTGATGAGATTATGGATTTGCCTCTCGGATCCTCGTGTTTTTACGATTTCATTACCTGCAGCGAACATGACATTTATTCGGGAGGATAAAAATTTATTTTTAATCGGAATTACTCTGGGTGGGCGGTAGTTTTTCACTACCACTTTTTTTTTTCTTTCTTTTCTCGGGTGGCAAGCGTTAGATTTCCGTGGTTATTGATTTATGCTGCCAGAGTACACCTACGTGTTGGGTTTTAATGAACTTCATCGATGTGCTATCGGTGTCGGAGTCAGAGAGTCGATGACGATGTCGATGTCGATGTCAGCTGCGAGGTGCACACACGTGCGCGATGTAAAAAATTTAATGCGTTTTGTTGTTCTTGGGAGGTGAGATGGGGTTAATTTGGTGACGGTGTCTGTGGAGGGAGTTAGTCAAGGTGAGAGAAGGGCAGCTGTCGTGTGTACGTGGCACATGTGGAGACTTTAAATCCAATTTTGGTCGTGCGAAGACATTCTTTTGTTACGAATGTTGAGCTGACAACTTTTTAGATTCACCAACTCACGGTTTGAGTTCGGTTTTCTCGTATTCAATAAAAATCGACAGAGGATATTCTTCGTTGTTTAATTTATACCCATTTGCGGGGTCTACACTGCACCACATGTGGTTTGACCTGGTCTGAACCACAAAAAATTACTTTTCGTCTACACAAGGGTAACATGGCAGCTTGCACCTTTCTTATAGTGTTCAGCATCAATGAAATAGTGGAATTGAAAAAAGTGGATCAACAAAAAAATTAAAAATCGATTGTAAAGGGTGATTTTTTAAAAGCTATAGGAAAGTTTTTCAAAAAAAAAACACAAAATTCAGAAAAATGCATGAAATCTTTCATCTATTTGAATCGATAGTACGGTCCGTATAATTTAATGTTTGAAGATTATTTCATGCAAATGTTGACCTTGACTGCGCCTCAAATGGTCCATCCGTTTAGTCCAATTTTGGCATACTCTTTCCAACATTTCGGCCGGTATCTCACGAATAAATGCTTCAATGTTGTCTTCCGATGCGTCAATTGAAGCGGACATGAGCTTTAACATAGGCCCACAAAAAATAGTCTATAGGCGTTACCGCACTATCGCACGATCTGGGCGGCCAATTGACCGGTCCTGAACGTGAAATAAAACGTTCACCCAACTCGCCTTTCAATAAGTCCATTGTTGCGCGTGCTGTGTGGCATGTGGCACCGTCTTGTTGAAACCACATGTCATGCAAGTCAAGCTCTTGCATTTTGGGCAAAAAAAAGTTGGATATCATCTCACGGTAGCGCTCACCATTCACAGTTACGTTACGATTCGCATCATCTTTGAAGAAGTACGGTCCAATGATGCTACCAGCCCATAAACCGCACCAAACTGTGACTGTTTCTGGATGCATTGGTAGCTCTTGCAATGCTTCTGGCTGATATTCACTCCAAAATCGACAATTCTGCTTATTTACATACCCATTGAGCCAAAAATGAGCTTCGTCGCTGAACACTTTCTTAACTTTCTGAACTTTCTTAACAGAGCACGCATTTTGATAATAAAATTCAATAATTTGCAAGCGTTGTTCGTTTGTAAGACGATTCATGGTTAAATTATAGACCAAACTGAAGATGTTTGACAGTGAAACAAAACACGAAAAGTGTGTCAGCTGTTTAAACCAGTGTTGCCAAAAAGATAATAGCTAAAAAATCACCCTTTACAAGACTAAGCCCCTAGAAATCGACCTCAAATAAGGTGCATGGCTTTGTTGGTTATCTGAAAAGCCCTTTTATAACTTTATGAATAAATGTGAAAATCCTCTAAATTGAACATGCTGCCTGTCTTCCTGCTCATAAGCTGTGAACCTCTTCAGTTTAAGCACTGATTTTACAAAATTCGGTAGTTATTGCAATCTCAGTTCTAAAACAAAAAATTCACAGTGCCAAGGGTGCCACTAAAAGCGGAGTTCACACCTGACTGCAAATTGTACAATTTGGTTGACAATTGTGCTTGACGACTGCAAGTCGTCAATGTGAATCCTCGAAACTACAAATCGGCAGACTTGTAGTGAAAAAATTCAATATTTTCAACTTTTTGCCTCGATTGAACGATTTGTAGTTGAGTGTGAAAACTTGTCTTCCAACTTAAAAGTATTTTTAATTTTCGTTTGAAATCTCGATGGCTGAGCACCTTAGCGGTGCGGAAAAAATGTTGAGCAAAGAAAAAAAAAAATTGACTCTAGTTTTTTGAACTGAAGTTGTCAAGCATGTAGTTTAATGTGAACGCTAAGGCAAATTTGGTTGTAAAGCAAATTATACAATTTGTAGTCAGTGTGTGCACCCGGCTAATAGAGAGCAGAAATTTGATTTTAAGGCAACTAAGAACAAATATTTTATTTTTATTTCGTGGTCCTTATAATCAATCATTTAGTTGTATACGTCAGCTGTGCAACGTCACTAAATTTTGATTAAGCGCACAAAGAACTCAGATAAAACCTCAACTCTTAGACAAAACCTCATCATTAAGCAGACAAAATTGCGTAGTCTCTGGCCACATTATTAGACGCACTATAGAGTCTATGCGAAATTTAAAATATCACTTTTTTTAAAAGGTCGAAAGCCCGCGGACATATCCATAGAAAACGAAAGTCCCCAATACGGGTATATGAAAAGAATTCAGTTTTCATTTCATTTATTTATCAGCGCTGTAGTTTTCTTTAACACATTGAATGCCACGCTATTTGCGAACAAACCTCTTTGCCGGTCACCTGTGACCCCCATTGGCATTCAACGTGTTAACAAAGATTGCAACTTAGTACATCGCTGGTTGTTGATGATAACCGAATATACCGAATTCATCTCTAAATAAACTAATTTAAATATTTAGTTTAAGTTTTCAGTTTCTTATAAACATTCTAGAATAAACATTCGCCTATATTTCTCGTCGTCTCATGGGCGAGTATAACAAAAAAAAACTCTCGGCCGTTAAAGCCCAAATCGCAAGGTCGCGTTCGGTCGGTATGACTTTGACATTTAAAGTAGAATACACGCAAAAGCATTGTACAACTCAAAAGAGCGTGGTCGGGGGTTGCAACTTCACAGATCGTTCGTTCGATCGGCGTTTGACAGATGTGCGTAAATTTTTTTTTATATTTACAAACGGAATTTAAATGCGAAAAAGCTATTATTTGAGTAAATAAGAATTGGTTTTGATTTTAGTCACAAAATCAAATTGTTTTTTTACAAAATTTGTTTCAGGGGATGGAAAATTTCGAGGATAAACTGATTTAGGGAAAGCTAACGCTCGAGCTCCATTTCGATTTGAAAAATTGAGGGATGCGTGCGTTGACATTCTTTTTCGTAAAGTCGATAAAACGCCTGTCAAAGTCCGACCGACCGAACGCGCCGTTGCAATTTGGGCTTAAGGGTTAATTACGTTTTTAATTTCAGAACGCAAAGTTAAAAGACGAAATAAATAAATAAAAATATAGCGTATAATCTGATAACTATGAAAATTCTACAGTGCGTTTAATTTGGACAGGGACTGTAGATTCGTCACCAAACCAGTTTTGCGCCTATCACATACTTCTTAGAATCAATTAACAATTCTCTATGCCTCAAAAGTTCTCGTATCGGCACAAAAAATTAATGTTCCTTTGACGCAATCACCGTCGTAGAAGCCGGCACCCATCGTAATTGCCAACCAACCGAATCACCGAGCCACACGCAATGTCAGTATTCCCCGCAGGTCCAAATCTCAAACACTCTGATACGAACGAACATTAGATACGAACCAAGCTACCCCTCTACCTGCTCTCTCTACATGACCCTATTTTCTGATTTAGCCAACAGATAAGACTCACATGCTGCTATCATCACCAAAGGACATTCGAAAATTAAAATGTCAACTTCATCTCCTATCTCATTAGAAAAGTGTCCTTCCTGTTGCGTGTATCCGAGCGGAATTCAAAGGCAATGTGCCTTCAAGCGCCAACCCCAACCGGATACACCGCTGAAAGACCGTGCTGATTGCGTGTGTCCCCAAAAACAAAACAAAAAAAACCGTCGATTTAAATTTTATATTTTTTCCTTTTCTTGCCGTTCACAGATTCCCGGAACAAAAAAAAAGAGGAAATTTTATTTAAAAAAACACCCCCAACTGACGGATCAATTGATATCCATCAGTGGCGGCGTATTGATTTTGTTTGTCGAAATTTTTATAGATTTTATTTCGCTCTTTTTTTTATGGCAGATTAATTGCGCCGACTTATGCCGCCCCCCGCCCAAAGTACAGCGCACAGATTCGAATCGATTTAAAGCCGCGCGCTGGCAGCATGAAATAAGGAGTGCGATTAATTATTCAAAAGTTTATTATTTCCGATTGAGTTTTTGTGTTTCATTTTTTTGCCACTCAATCCGTGAAATAATCCCAATAAAACCGCTGTGAAAACACAACATTAATCGATCGAGCAACTCCCGAAGTGAACGTCGCGTCGGCAGTCTGCAATCTGACCGAACAAGATACGGCGAGTCATTAAAGTATCTTTTTAATGGATTCCATTCAGAGATAGGCACCAGCAGCAAATATGTTTCACTGTCTGACTGTTGCAGTGTGGGACATAAACAGAGAGCGCGGGACCCGCCCCCGTCGATGGGGTCTGGTGTCTTAATTTGGTCAGCGCAACGATGAGATGCATCCGACCACAACATTTCGCAATTAAGGAACTTTAACTTTGTTCTTTTTTTTCTCGGGTTTCTTTTTCGCCTTTTTTTTCGCCCGGGATGGGAATACGTGGTGGACACAAATTACCGCAATTAAGGAGATAACAAAATCATAACAATTTCGTGGTGAATAAATTTACATTTCTTCTTCTTCAGCGAAGGCTAAGGCGAAGTTGAAGTCGAAGGAGTGGTCGGTCGCCGCCTGGGGGCTATAAGCCCCAGCGAAAGACATGCGAAGAGACCCAATTTGAATAATCTTCTTTCTCTCTCGTTCTCGCTCGCAGTCTTCGCATCTCTGGCTCTTTGTCTGTCGAGCGCGCTTCGCTTTGTTGAAGTGGTTAAGCGTTAATTAGAGCGCTCTCTTGTTTGGGCCGATTTGGGGTCCAAATTTGATTTTTTTTTTTTCCTTTTTTTTTGGCATTCATTAATTGTTTGGACACGAGGGAATTACACACTTGTGTGGCTTTGGAATTTATTTTTTAATAAATCGTTTGGAGATTTGCTCGGTTGTTTCTTTTAATTCCGCTTAATTGTCCGCTGTCGGGGACGGGTGTATTAATTAAAAACAAAAAAAAAATCGAGGTGGGTGTGGGAAAAAACATAAAACGAATGTAGCAGAGACTAAATATTGCATGGGTCATTTAATTTTTGGTGGCATTTGACATTTCAAACAGAAGCGAGGTCGTAACCCTTCGTTGCTGCTGTTGACAGACAAAGGAACGATTGTCATTGGGTGCGTAGGCAGCCAAAAAATGGCCTCAATTGACATTGGTTCGGTGGAATTGGTGGGGGCAATTATGGGAAATGAAAGTAAAAAAAAGAAGATTAATTTTCATTAAAACGTAAGTCATGAAGGGTGAAGTGAAGTGGACGATCTGTTGGAGCTTTTCAGTAAATGTGCAAACGGGAGTCTTTTTCCATGGAAAAATGTTGTGAATTGTTTTCAGGAACCAATTTAAATTGCAGTACATCAACATTTTTCTAAAGATAACACCTTTTAGAGGGTTGTACCAAATGAAATGTCCGATTTTCGCTCAGTTACAAATAAGTAGTTCTCGAGTAAATGTTATTTTTTTTTTTTTTTTTTTTATAAATTGGTACGTGTGCTCGACGAGTCAAAACTTTACGATTCGTTGCAGCTATAGTAATTGTAATCCCCGGATAGTAACACATAGGCACAAAATATTTTGCTTATAAACGGGTGTTCAATTTAATTCCTATCAGGCGAGAACCATAGGATGGCATAGAATGGCGTTGTTACTACATTTATTTTAAGTTTTTCCTGCGCACCAGAGAAAAATTAGTACAAGCAAATTTTTTTTGTCGAAGTCAGCGTAGATTAGTTTTGAATTTATTTTGTTATAAAATTTTAAAAAAAATCAGCTGAGATATTACAAATTGGTTCTGATGGGTGTCACTGTATATCCTGCGAGTACTGTATTTTTTCTTCTAGAAAGGAAAAATCGGACACTTTATGTGATACAATTTAATATGAATCAAACCCATGACGATTTTCAGTCACTCAGCTTCACACTTTCAGTTCTGTGAAGATTTGTGAAGATTTTGCGAAGATCAGATCCAGATTTGAATCCTCAAATCCGTATCTTGAAGGTCCGTAGACTAGGTGTTTGTGGTTGGAACTGAAGCGCTTCTCTTCACTAAATCGCAGACATATTTAGTCTTAGTGGTAACAAAAAACATCATAAAAGAAATATTAACAAAAAATAATAAAGAAAGGCATAACTTTACACTTTTGCAAGTAATTTCATTGCATCACAAAAACGATGAAGTTGTCAAGGTTTTTTCTAACTACAAATAACTGAAATGATGGGAGATCGTTAAAATATTGCAAATTTTACGACAGAACGAATTGTTTCCTTTGTGCGCCTGTGGTTATTCGAATACTTGGATCAACACGATTGTACATCCATTAACACGAAGCTGCTGCTGCTTGTAAATGATGAACGCCTCTCTTTTTCTCGCAAGAGCACATATGAAATTTAAGGTAGTACAAAATTTACAAAAATACAAAAAAAAATTGATGCATCAACCACCTAAGCCGGCTGAGAAAAAAAGAAACTGAAAAAAATAATTTTGTATGCAAAGACGTACTTTTTGATTCTCATAAATGAAGGAACCTAAGCCTGAGCGGCGCAATGATGGATATGAAAGTCTTAGGCAGTAGTTTGGTGAATAGTTTGTTAGTTATTTCGCTTGTTTTCATTTTAGAAATATCTAAAAAAAAAATTGTATAAGTAACCATAAGCAGGATTGTTAGCGAGCGTACCCGGGTTCGAATCCAACACAAACAATTTTCACGGCCCCATCTCCAGGGAATGGCTGACAATCCTCCTGAAGTACTTCTGTTATGGACTGCTTTTGCAATTCGCCGTTCGGAATCGGCAATAAACGGTAGGTCCCCACACGCAAAACACAGTGAAGGCGCGAAAAAGTTATGCCTCATCTGTTGCGCGGATTTTTTGCTTTGCTTTTTTTTACTCACCAGTTTGGTGAATATGAAGAGCCGAAGAGCTAGGATTTTTATGTTGAATGAAAGTTACTGATGTACGATCTTTCTGAAAAGGATCACGGGTTGTCGCAACGTACAATGCAAATATGCTTGGACATGAAGATCACCATGAGCTATGTTTGGTTTAGTTTCTTTATTGGAGCTAAAATGTTACATTTTCCTTAGAACTATATTGCACGATTTACAGAGATATGGTGTGAGCTACCTTACTACTGAAAGGTCACCATAAAATAGAGCTCTATCATTAATTCACTTATACAAATGAATCACTTGTAGAAACCTCCCAAAGCTGTAAGGCGGATGTTCAATCCTTTTTCGATCCACGTCGGAACTTAATCGTGAAAGGATTAAGTTTATAGGTATCCTATTTCAACAAAATATAGAAAAACATTTGCAAGATCAGTAGGTGATTGTTTTAACTTATGATGAGATCGTTAAATGGAGAGCTAAAAAAAACTGAAAGCCTGATCAAACAAGTCTTAAGTAGTTCGCAGTTGTCCCTACCACTTCTCATTCGTTCAGTCCCATCACTAAGACCCTTGATCAATGATCGTTTTATAGAGACCACTCGTCAAATTGGAAGCCATCATATGATGGCTTCCAATTTGCTTTTCAAATGTGTAAAAGGCGACAGACGGACACCGAAGTGATTCGTTATTCCTTTGGAACGAAACCCTAAAACTTTTTTACAGATCTGCCTCTGTTAATTTAAAGATGAAAGGTTGTCCATCCACATGGTTCTAGAGAGATTGAGGCCTGAGTAAGAGATCAGCGCGAGCGATCTTATGTGAAGTCACACATTTTTGGGCGCCGTGGCTTAATCTTTAGTGCGTCGGACTGTTAAGCGAGAGTACCTGGGTTCGAATCCGGCTCGGGGAAATAACACCACAAACATTTTTCACGGCCCCACCTCCAGCGAACGACTGACAACCCTCCTGGAGTACTTCTGTCATGGAAAGTTTTCGCAATTCGCCGTTCGGTATATTAAACAGTAGGTCCCCTCCACATGTGTCAAAAAAATATCGCGCACAATACAGTGGAGGCGCGGAGACGCTAGGCTCTGGCCCTGTATGGGCTGTTACGCCGACTATTTTTTTTTTTTTACATTTTGCATAACAGTTCATGTGGTCATTAAAATCGCTTAATTTCAAAGAGAAACCATACATTTGAGAAATAAAATGATGTAATCTTTGCTGCGTTCTATATTCACAGTGTGCTTCCAAAATTCATGCAGATGGTTGGCAACCGTCTTACTAAGCTCAATGTACAGTCACATTGATCTAATGAACTTTAAAAAATAAAACAAAAGAAGACTAACCCATTGAATAAATAATTCTAAGTTTAACACATTCAAACAAACAAGACTACCCTTCAACATCGCAAAACAGACAGCATAAAAAAAATGTCGGTCAAAGAATAACGACATTTCACCACTTCATCGTCACAAATATGCATGTCTTTCAACTGCAGTCCGACCTGAATTAGTCGATGAAACTCCGGCGTCGTTGCTGAACGTTGCTTTACAACGCAAATGATTTTGCTGCGCCATTAATTTGCATTTGCAAATGAGTTTGCACACCAAGTCTCGACAAAAAAAAAAAAAGAAAAACAAAATATCTGTCGCTTTTCAAAATTCCCCCCTCAGACTCATAAAGACCTCAAAAACTCTGATTTATTCTGCGATAAGAAATCTCTTGTGCAACAGATTGACCAAATTAAGACACCAAGTCCACACGCATTAGAGCGCACGCATTCAAAATGCAATTTTCCACACTTGCGTGCTCGAGCGCGGCTGTCACATAAATTAATAAGTTCTCCAATTAAAATCCAAAAAGCCGATCGCCGATCCCATTAACATGCCTCAAATTAATTCCAATCGAATGTTATTTAGAAAGTTAAAGCGGAGTGGGCAAAAAAAATTCAATTCGGCCAGCTGCTGCTTGAACAAAAAAAACAAAAAAAACCGCACAAATTCAATGAAAAGATACAGGAAACTTTTTTGGTATGGCCGAGTATCTGTCGGTCGAATCTCGAATTGCACGCGCCCAAAACAACAAAAAAAAAAAATCCTTCCATTCAACTGGCTGCGCGAATGTTCGCAGAAATCCGGTTTTAGATCTCAACCCAGCGATACGACGAGTTCAACGCGACTGGGGGAAAAATGTCACATTTTGGCTTTCACTCGAGGAGCCGCGCTCCAAAAAGACAGACGCGCAAAACTTCCTGCTGACCTGAAATTGGATTGAAGTCGATTCGGAATCCACTCCCAGGGGCGTCTCTAATGCGACACCAGTGGAATGCAGGGCAATAATCGCATATCTCCTCGTCCTTTCCGCGATTTACGGTTATGAGATTCTGGAAATTGCTTCATTTACCCGGGTACGAGTTCAAGGACCTACCGCCGCAGCAGCAGGTAGATACCGGTCGCTTGAGCGGTGCCTTCAGAGCGCTTCGCGTCCCCGGCCGATAAAAAAGGCAACCCTCGAAACAAAGGAAATGTCCTTCGACTCCTGATTCATTGTCATCTTCACCGAAAATAACCATTAAAAGCCATGTCAACGGACATAGCCAAGATGTTTATTGGCGGCGATAGCGCGGTGCGGTGCTCACTGACCGGTGTCCAGTGCAGTGCAGCTCAAAGCAGTAATGAAATGATAGCCTCCTTAAATGGTCGACATGACCACTGTCCACGATGATAAGTTTATCTCCAATTTACGGCTGCGGCCCGTAACCGTCTCGTTGCCCGTCGCCATTGCCGCCATCATCGTCATCATCATCATCGTCGTTCTCGTTGTCGTCGTCGTCATTTGCTTGACCACTGCTGTGCGCCGTTGCCGCTGCAGCCAGAAAAGTTACTTCCATGACAAACTCAACACGGAGATACGAGATACGAGAGAATAGACCGGAGGACTGTTCCTCTGTTGCTACTGCAGTCAAAGTCGATGTCGTCGGTTGATCTTTGTATCCTTTCAGTTGGTTGATTAAACGTGAATTGATGGTCGGGAGCGGGACGGCGGGAAAACTCATCTGGGCTTGGTACGCGTACGATGGACGCTTTACTTTTTTTTCTGTTTCTGTTGAGTTTTTTTTTTATTGGGGACTGAATGCATGGTTATGCGATACTCTGAGAGAATTATTGACAACGAGATGCCTGAGAGCCGGCACAGTGGACTGACCGGCTACAAAGAGGATAAAAATAACATTTTCGTGACCACGTTTGGAGAACTTTTTTTTTTTTTGTTCAATATTACGCTTTACAAAGTTACGGAAAGTGTGTTTGGCAAGACAGGAAACCTGAGAATTCGGGATAACTAAGGCAACTCGTCAATTTGAGGCGCCAGTTACGGAGCCCGAACCTATGGGACAACGCAGCAGAGGACGCCCGCGTCTAAGGTGGCGAACACAGGTAGAGAATTACCTGAACCAACTCGATGTGCGTCATTGGAAGCAGCTGGCACGGGATCGTGCTGGATGGAGGAGGTTGCTAAAGGAGGCCCAGGTCCACTCGGACTGTAGCGCCGCACAAATAAGAAGAAGAGGAAGAAGTTACGCAGCCTAAAGTTTGATAAGTTAAAACACCTTCTTTCATTCTTAAAACACATCTAGAAATCTAGACAAATGGATTATATGTAAATTTATTAATTTTCGAATACATAATAAAATACTTGGGAACCTTTTTTTCGGCACGTGAAAACTATTTCAATGGTCTAAATAATTAAGGAGCTGTGGTAAACTTTCGCAGTCGTTATTCGTGACACAATAATTGCTTTTATAAAATTAATAAACTAAATATTTGCTTAAGATTAAGAAATACTTTTGGATATTATTAGGAATGATTTTTATCCTCATTCAGTCGTCGCAGACCTTCTTTTACTTTTTGATAAAATGTCAACAATTGGAAAAAAATTCGCAACTCTGTAGCTTTGTTCAAAAATTCAAAGACTATGTACATATATAAAAACAGCAGAATTCTTAATGGATTGTAATGTAACTTTTATTGTTTACGCCCTTAAATACAGTTCTCCAAATGACTGGCCTAATTCAAAAACTTATCAATCACAGCAGCTTCATCTGCGACTGTAAAACTAAAGGAGACCTTAAAAAAAATGAATAGTTCAAACTTTAGCCAGTCAATCAGAAAAAGTTTCTCCTGATTTGAACTAAGGTTTATTTTTCTTGTAAGTTCGGAAGGAGTTTTAACTACTTTTAGACCTCGTTTAAAAGTCTAAAAACGAAATGTTGCTCATCACTGTTTCTTTGATGCAAATTCGAAATTCTTTTAAAATGGAAATTTATTAAACTTCGATACACAACTTATTTTTACCAATTATTGTTGAAGGAAAGTATGCCCGATGAATGGAACCTTCTCTGCCGTAATCTGTGAACGTCTGAAGCCCTTTGTGAACAATATGATAGTTTCTTATCAGTAAGTCTTCAGAACCACCTCTTTGTCGTTTTCAAGGTCGTTAGCAGCATCTACAGAGACGAGCTGTACATAGCCATGACTAGCTTTGGCATCTCTGCCAAACTCGTCCATCTGCGCAGGATGCCAATGGACAACTCAAGCTGCTCCATTAAGTTTGGCAACTATCTTACCTTTTGATGTTCAAAAAGGTTCTAGACTAGCGCTGTCATGCGATCTTTTCAATATTATACTTGAAAGCATAGCGCAGAGCTCCAACGTTAGCACGAGAGACATATATATTTCAAAAGCCTTTCCTACTACTTTCATATGCAGATGGAAGAAAGCAACCTAATGGCAACAATGTTTTTTTCAAGTATTGAGGCAAAGGCGGATTAAGCGCTTATGAGGGGTAAAATAGAGTAACAGCTGCCATCAAAAAAGAATAGTGAACACCGACATGTTGGTCAAAGCGTCACCATTAACAGCCGCAAAGGACTTTGTCTACTTAGGCTCCGCTATAAATGTAAAGGCCAAAGAACAAATGACGCACCCAAGTGGAAGCTGACCTTAACATGTTTAGCGTGCAGCACTGGAAGCAACTGACTGGAGAAGTTTACTGCTTGATGCTCTGGTCCAACTCGGTAGACTAGATATGATAGGACACAATGATAGGAAATTATTTTGATTTATTAAATGCCACTGAAAGCCTAAGAAGTCAATTAAATTGATGATGTTTAAAAAATCTGGGCATCGTGGCTTAATCGGTTAGAGCGTCGGTCTGTTAAGCGTGAGTACCCGAATTCGAATCTATGTAGCTCGGGGGAAAAAAACACGACAAACATTTTTCAAGGCCTCACCTCCAGGGAAGGACTGACTCCTGCTGGAACGACTCCTCTTGAAGTAACCTCTGTCATGGAAAGCTTTCGCAATTCGCCGTTCGGTGTTATCAAAAAAGCCTTTTTTTTTAAAAACTTTCAAAAAGGGAACAGACGATGAGGATGATGTTACAACTCTTCTAAAACTCCGAAAAAGTCAGCTTTTCATTGTACGTGAAGAGGACTCACTTCACTTAAGTGAATTTTTTAATAAACTCTTAGAAATTGGGCATCAATTATCAATTAGCATCAATTGATTAAGAAGTATTTGAAGTTCGAGTTTGTTTGCTGTCATCATTTGCCTCTAGCCCCATCTATTGATTGAAATAAGGAAACATATCGACGTCAAATGAGAATACACTGGATTTTGTTTTCTGTTTCTGTCCGTTATGGAGATCAGAAGAAGCAGAACGAGTATCAAATGCCGTTTATAAAAACCAACTATAACTAAGACATGAGTTCCAGCTTTAATCGATACTTCATTCTTTTTTCTTCCTTGTTAATGAAATATTATTTTTTTTTTTTTTTTTTTTCTAATTTTCAATTCAACTATTTTTATTCACTTTTCTTTGTAATTAAAAAAAACCGCCTTCAAATGTTTTTTTTTGGTTTTTTTTTTTGGTTCATATTTTTTTTATTTATAATAAATATTTTCCAACTAGCAACTTCATCTTGCCAACCACACTGTTCCCACTCCATCACTAACCACATCGTGCCGTCGAAGATTTCCGCCATCACAAACCCTTTCTCCTTTTCATTTTTCTTCTGCTTTACACAGTGGCTTCCACTGTTTGGCAGCTCAAACTGTCAGTGGTGAATTTCAAAATTAAAAAACAATTGACAGCTCGCCTGACAGTTGTCCCCCAACATGGTCAAATATCAGTTTCTCAGTTTCTTGATTTCTGTTTTTTCTTGTTTTCGCTTTTTTTTTGCCTGTCGAGCTTAGTCGATCGACCACAAACAACTTTAATTACTTTCCCACCTCATCCCTGTGGTCGATAATTAAAGTTGTTAAATGTCAATTGAGAAGTCGTGCAACGTCAGTAGTCCTGTCACTAATTACAGTTGGCAAACAAAACGTCAACGTGACGTTGAAAAGCTGCAACTACATCACCACCGATAAAATCACATTGAGCGTGACAGATGAATCACATTCTGCACACATAGCCCGGTCGCATGCATGTTAACCAGATACAATTAGACGTGCGCCATTATTTCACCCGCCCACAGTTGGGCACTGCTTGGGCCACACTCCTTGGTGCCTCGGTTGTCCACTCAATCAGTGTACGGCAATTTATGGGAATTTATTAAAAATTCAACACAATCCCGAAAATGACTGAGGGACACGACGCGTGTGCAATGCACACACGACGCCGTCGTATCCCACGGATAAAGCGGCAACGGCTGCGACCACGACGACTACGGACGATGGACGAATTCGTCGTCGTCCACCCGCTGCGAGGAAAGATTTAGATTGCGTTTTGTATCTCAACAAAAAATTTATGTTGCCATGCCTTGTGGCGCTGTGCGCTTGTGGACAAAGATAAATAGCACACACATCCTTCTTGCTTTGTGTCTTATAGATACTTGGCTTGCAATTAAACTCTCTGAGGCGCTTTTTTTTTTTACTGCTGTTGGTTGTGTGCCTAGCCGGGCCGGCCCACACACCGTCACACAGAGAGTCAGTCAGAGTCAGAAATGTGGGATTCAAATTACAAAATGAATCACGTCCTACTGCCACCACCACCAGCACCTACTTTGTGGCTATTTATTCGCTTGTCCCTTTTTAGGGGACGCACATACATCTGCGATATGGGACAGGCTTAGAGTGCTTTTGGAATGGACACCTCATTTTTGCACACACACACACACACACACACAATTTGACTACAGATTGTTTGTGGCTTCACAGAAAGTGGTCCGTGTGCAGTTAACGTGCCCCATTTTTAATTACGTGACAGGATTTTGAAAAGGACTACGAGTGGGAATGCTGCCAAGTCGCTAAGCGAATCGTGGGAAAATGGGTCGTAGAGATGAGCGGATACTTGGAAAAGGTGTCGCTGGTGGTGTCGGCGAATAGAGTGCAAGGATTGCTTTGACGTCGACGAGCTTTTCGAGGAGAGAGTGGACTTTTCACTGAGGAACAACGGAAGTGTGTCGTTTGGTTGTCTAATTGCTGGAAAGTTCTTTTCGGATTGGGGTTAGGAGCGGAGTGAATTTGAGGAAGTCTTCGAAGACGAGTACATCGTGCGTAAGAGAAGCAGTCAAAAGTAAAATCGCGATTAAAAGTGGTTGTAGATGGCTGGAACACGCTGCCAACCCTTGCGAAGGTGCTTTGTGGAAAATAAGAGGGAGGTTGTTACCACAGAACCTCCAGTACAGAGATCAAATGATCGCGGATGCAAGTCAGCTGTCTTTCGGACTGGAAGCAGCATGCCCGGGATCGTCAACGTTGGAGGACGGCTTTGGCTCAGACACAGACCCTCCAACGGTTAAATGCCAGTTAAGTAAGTAAATAAGTTACCACAGACCCCTGAGGCAATCCATGGTTAGGCAAACGGATGACTAGATAATGGGTGCGGTGGTTTGGTTCTAATACACAGAAGTTTGGCTCCGAATGAATGTAATGAATGCAAGATTCCCAATCCTTTCGACAGCAGTTTAGGAAGTACACTTATCTATCCTTTTTCAGGGTTCCGTCCAAAAGGAAACATCGGAACCCTTAGAGAATTACTTCAGTCTGTTTGTTGCCTTTACAAAACAGTCTGTAACTTTAAAATACTTTGTAGTTAAAAAATAATTAGGTGGCATTACAGTCTATTGAGGGCCAGAGCAAGCCTTTTCGCGAGAGTTACGTCCTCTTGTACTTATTTTCCAATCAAATAAAGTTAAGGGAGGTAATTTTTGAAGTCCCAAATGGGAAAATAAATTCCGATTACGATCCGAAAAATTTAAGTTTATTGCATTAATGTGGACGAATACTTTCATTCAGAAAACTGTCAATAGAACTGAACTAGATATTTATATTTGTAAAAACTTTTAGATGGTTCCATGGATTTCGTAAGCCATAGTGGACAAATAAAAAATCTCATAGGCCATGCCTTCGCTTGGGGAAGTGATATTTCAGAGTATATCCGGACTTAAGAACCACTTTTCCAAAGTTTGAAACTTTTCTTTTGTAATTTTTCACCAGCCTTGAATCATTTTCTGATTTGAAACGCGGGTAAACAGGGATCAGTTGAAGCCGATCTTGTCGCAGTCTGTCTCAATCTTGAGCACATGATCAGATATTACAGGAAGTTCACTTTTCAAAGCTGAGGTTACAGTCTCAAAGTCGATTTCAAGAATTTCCTGTAAATTTGCACAATGTTAAAGGCGTTTCAAAGGTATAAACAGAAAATGTGCGCTGGCTTCCACACCTTTTTCTCACAAAAATGACACCCAAAAAGCGAACAAAGAAGTACGCCAAGACGGGTGATTAAAGGTCCGAGAAGAAACCTGGCGCCACATCGAGCTCTGGCTCAACCAAGTCAGCCAGTAAGCCCGCCGCAGCGAAACCAGGCGCCGTCAAGGATAGCTCTGTTACCAAAAAGGCAGCTGAAAAGAAACCAGCAAATGCAACTGCAATCAAGAAGGTTCCAACTAACAACAACAAGCTAAGAAGCCAGCTTTTGCTGCCAAGAAGCCATTAGCAGCAGAAGCAAGAAGCTCGCAGCCAAAACCAAGACGATAACCGGCAAGCCACAATCGTAGGTGGTGAAGTTAGCTACCAAGTCCAAGGCTCTAACGTCCAAGAAGACAAACCTAGGACTGAAGGTGCAGAAGGGAACAGCCAAGGCTAAAGCTAAAAAGAACACTTAAATAAAGAAAAAAATAAATAAATAGGAGACTGACACCATTCAAGTCTTCTCGGTCATGAAACCGCGATCAGATCTCTCGAAAGACTTGAAGTCAGATCTTAGAGACAGGTTGGAAGTCCTGGTTCAACATCTTCCTTAAAATTTCTGCACTCTACAGTTTCAGGACGATTCGAGCTCGGAAAATGTTACAAAAAAAAAAGGAAAAAAACAAACAAACAAATTCGCATCCGATTAAGTTCGTTAAGTCACAAAGCCAACTTCCAAAAAATAGCAAATGAGGCCCAGAACTCTTGTTCTGTGACAGCAGAGGTGAAAAAAACAAAATAAAATGAAATCTCACTTAGACGATTCTTTTACTTCCTTTCATAAGTTGACGATTCATTTAAACGGACAAAAATTGATGTACTAGCTGTCCTAGTTGACTAGCATAATATTGTTTTCCTCGTCTGTTCGTGCAGAGTGGACACTCTCTGTAACAAAAAGTTCTAGTCCTGCTAACTTCTGAGAAGTTTGGTTGTTTTGTTAGTTTCCACGCCACTGTTTATCTTATTTAAAATAACAAGGGGGCAAAGCCCTAGTTCGCTTCACTCCCCAGCCCCTGTTATACTCACTGCCGCAAGTGCTTAAAGATTCGCCAATCGTTTAGATCTTATTACGAAAGGTCTCAATAGAGAGAGTCACCTGAGGTTTTCAAACTATAGAGATTGGAATTGTTGAGAGTTTGCTTTAGTTATAAAATTATTCCGACGTCACAAAATTTTTTCTTGTCTCTAGAGAGAAAAGCAACTTCATCGATGTGGTATTTTTTGGGCAGGGAATGAACTTTGGTGCTAAATTCTCTTCCAGCCATGGCCTGAACTGGAGAGAAGGCCTCTCTTTGGTATTTTTCAACAAAAATCAACTCTGCCTACTTGTTCTGTCAAAATTTAGAAGTCAGTTCTACACAAAAATCGTGGCTCTCTGATTTATGGTTTTGTCAACAAACCATTCCACAATTCATTTCCACCGCGACAAGAATGTGCATGTAAATCTGCGTCAGATTATCTGAATCCCTTGGCTCCCAGGCGGATTTAATGGCCTTCGGACATGCCACTCATCGCCAAACCTCCACCACCGCCACCGAAATTCGGTTTTCGTGAAACTCGTGTGTCTGTCAGAGAATGTAAATCTACCCTCAAACTGCCAGTGAGAAGATTCACACAATCAAATTACCGCTGTCCACGACACTCGACTCCAAATAAAACCACACCACAAATGCAACTGCCTCCGGATCGATTCGAAAATTAGAGCCTCTTGCATAATTCATTAGCCGGTCGTGAACGTCCCTGCATGACCTGTCATCTATTTTTGTTTCTCAAATAAAAGATTCAATAGCAAAGCAAAGAGAATGACAGCTACACTTCCTGGTTTTGTTTGAATCCTGTCAATTCATTCACAGGTCGGTGCAAGGACCTGCCTTAGAATGTAACCCGCCATCTTTGCAAATTCGCCACTCAACTAATGAGCCCCCCGTGATGGAGAAGAGCCATCTAATTGCAATGGCGTTGAACTATCGCCACACAGGACGCGCTATCGTCTAATTAAAGGATCTTAAAATTTGATCCTTGACTGAGTGAGACCAAATTAATTCCGAAATCCGCCGCATACCTCTCGGCCAGGTGGATTATCTCTGGCAATAAATTAATGCAACACTCGAAATGAGAAGAAAAAGAAACCACCGCGTTGTCTGCTGGGTGGCACATGCCGCAAAACCAACAACGGGGCATCCTTTTGTGCCAGCGTGGGTGTAGTGCAACGACGACAACAACAACGACGACGACGAAGGCTTAAATCAAATCACGTCTGCTAATGACGATGACTGTCAAACGGGCTCTCAGATACCATCGAATGGGAGCGTGAATGGCGCTGCCAGCACATATTGTCAGAGACGTGGAGACGGGCGCTTCTCAGGCTCGACCTCGTCATCGTCGTGGGGTAATTATTTTCTAATTAAAGACGTGCATAATCGCTCGCACATGAGAATGCGCTGGAGCCATGCTGCGGCCCACGTTGCAAGTCGTGCACACACGCAGATCCTGGACCTGGGACTGTTGGGGCTCCTGTGGGGGCGGTGGTGAGGCTTTCTCGTGTGCCATTCAAATGAAGCAGGAAAAATAAAACGATGAAAGGGGCTCAGACAAAGGACGGCTCACAGAGAACGAAAAGACGAACTGACGAAATGTCAGATGAAAAGGTTAATGCTGTTCGTCGTCGTTACCGGGAGGAAGTGCGTGGGTGGGCGGGCTGAGAGTCGTAATGAGAATTGATGTGTAGGTAGCGCGTAGTGGTCGATTGGACCTCTCTCTCGGTGACAGATCAGTGACATCCCACACGGGTCAGAGGCGGACTGAGATGGGCGATTTGTCATCCGAGTCCTTTTCGGGTGATGATCTGTTGAGTGGGAATTTATGGGGATTAGTGGAGAGTTTATTCGAGGGTGCAGGGGGATAAAATTACGTTGGGAGACTTGTTTTTAGGCATGTCTCTTGAATTACTGGCGTTAGTGGCTCATGGGCTCATGTGGGAGAAGCTGAATGAGTGGATGTGGACCACAGCAGCTGGAGTCACGTTGATTATGATTAAGATCAGACTTTGCCCATAACATTTCTTCAGACTGACGTTGATTGAAGTTTTGTAGAGCGTAAGGCGGAAGCTGTCAGACGATTGGTGAAGCGTTGCATTCAATTCGGAATTAGCTGGAGTTCATCACACTTTTGGATATCAGAATGTCATTTGCATCAAAATTGTCACCTAAATTTGCTTCGAGTTTTAGTCACTTAAATTTTAAGCAAAAACACTCTTGTGAAGGGCCGAACAAATCAACTTGGACTCAGAAAGAGAGAACTTAGGTGTTGTAGTTTTTACGAGCAATGCTCAACCACCAACGATTTTTTTTTTTAATTGAGCGAATTGTTCAAAGCACTGTAAATCGGGTTTTGTGATCAGCACAAGAAGAGGGTGTGAGCAATAGACGTTCCAGCGTCCTAGTGAGGCTGAAATCAACCAACATGTGGGCTATCCTCAAGACTGGGCATTCCCAATACAAAAAGAATTCAATTTCCTCGGCCTTTCTTGTCCTAAATACTCGTTGACAAAAAGTTTACTTCCAGCATTCCCCAACGAACAGATTAGGTGGAAGGCCCTGTGGCGCTGGAGCGTCCACTAAAGTTCTGCCCAGACGGATCCAAAGCTGTGTGGGAGCTGAAGTGTGCTCCGGTGACCTAAATCTAAAAATGTCGTTATGCCTCCCTGAATATTGTACCGTCTTCCAGATGGAGACAATAGCGAACAAGGAGGCTCAACTTGTTTGCACACAATTCCAATTTGGCACGCAGTGGATGCTAAAGACACACCCTGCCGCCTTCGGATGAGCAATAAGCAATATCAGCATCGACCAAATCTGTTGCTTCTTAAGAAGCCTTCAATAGTAAAGAACTCTTCATTCCCGGTTGCTGGCTCCGAAAACTCTGATCGAATCATTTTGATTATTTTTTAGCACTTGTCTCGTTTTGTTTGAGTAGAAAAACTGTTAGCAATGATTTTGCTGAAACCCAATGTAGACAGATTTCTGATGGCTTTACAATGGAGTCTTGAGGTTCATTTTGTTGAGAGGCTTTTTGACCAGATCGTTTATGGAAGTATTTTTACCAGGTCTCTTAAAAAAGTGCAATATAATTTTTAGACCTATTCTCCTGAACTTTACAACAATTTTTTTTACGTCTTCGACTCAACACAAAAGTCTAAATAGTTGTTGGAAGTCTCCATTAGCTGTCTATTGACTATTTAGAGCTGCAAAGAGGGGAACTGACTTTTGGACAGCAACAATGGACTCACTGTAAGTCTTGCAACAGTTTTTAAAAGCGTGCAAATTTCTTACTTCTGAAATTATTTCAGCACTATGGGCCTAGCTTTGGCCTAAGTGCACCAAATTTTCAAGATGTGAAATCACTGCATAAGCACTTGAAAAACACATAATTTTATAAGAACCTGTTTCAACTTTACTCGAATATTTTAGAGCGCGTTTGTAGCGTCATCAACCTTAGAGAAAAATGTTTAACGTGGTTTTGAAGAGTTTGTGTACTGTTGACAATCATTGTGGCTCCAAAGCCAAACCTGCCTTTCATGTCGCTTTAGCAGTGCGTATTAGAACTGCTATATCGACTTGAAAGACGGGTTTCAAAATAAGGCAAAAAAATGCAGTTAGTACTTAGACGTCCGTAATTAACATTTGACCGCTGCAGCGATGAAATTGTTTGTTCAGGCGGATCATGAAAAAATAAAATTCGTCATTTGTGAGCTAGGAAGTAAGGAGTAGTTATAAGACGAAAATTGAAAAAGGAAAAGTGATATAGAGAAACTCTTTTACTCTTTTTTTAGACTTTTTATTTTCAAAGAACTTGTCGGCTTGAACTCGAAGTCTCAATTATGTTAAATTCCAAATATTTGCCTAAACTCCACACGACTGCTTCCGACCAGCACACAAGATTCCCCGTCACATGAAAATCCTCAAACTCGCGCCCTCCTTTGAGCAATCACAACCTCGAATTCCCCCAAAAACCCTCTTCCCAAAGGCATGAAAAATAAAAATGCCTCCACAAGATATTTTCGAAAAAAAAAAGATCTGATTACATTCCACGAAAAAGATAATTTCGCCGCGCTTCTAAATACTGCTTCATTAGTTGCATTAGGCGTCCATCTGCCCCCCGGCATTAAATTAGTTTAGAAAAGAAGAACAGAAAAAAACCAAATTCTTAAACTTTTATCAATCGGCCCAAATCTTCCGCACGACTTCTGGTCACAGTGTTGTTTGTATGCATATCCCGGCGAAAGGCGTCTAAATTAAACAAAGGACAATGCGCGCCACGCTATCTGCCAAAACAGCGAGGCGAAAAGAAAAAGAACGCGAAAACGCGGAAATTGAATTCAAATAAAGTTCATCAAATATGCAAATGTGCTTTGCTCGGTGCTTCTCAGAGAGGCTTCGCTTCTTTTTTTTTTTATCACGCTTCTCACATCCAAGTCATTAAGATGAGGCACGTAGTCATTACAAACGAAACATCACACACATACACACTTGAAAATCACGCAAAGTTTGTGTGCGCGCCTCCTTGAGAGAACACTCCACCCGCACCGACAACAGGCGTCTCCTCCACTTGGCAGCATATGGCGATGAAGTTAAGTGTGTGTGTGTGTTTGTAAAAAAGACGCAGCCTTTTGAATTTTAGATTTTTAAAAAGGATACGACAAAGTTGAGAGAGTGGAAAAAAAAAAACAAAAACATTTTTTTCTAACGAGCATTAGATATGCAAATGCAAATATCTTCCGAGGATGTGACAACAACAAGAGGGGCAAAAACTTTTCACCACGTTAACGAAAAAGAAAAAAAAAAACTCTAAAAATATGTTTTTGTACTTACCGGTGTTGAATATGGGTGGGCTGTCAATCGTATCGCATCCGTTTCCAGCTGCTCCCGCAGGATCAACTCCAACTCATTGGGTGGTGTCTCGCAAAGTATCTCCGTACTGCCGGATAAGGAATTCGGATCGTTTAGCATGAAGTACACACTGGCCGCACCTTTTTCACGTAATTGCCGGATACTCTTCAGCAATTTATGACGATGCGCTGGATTCTCTACACCGATTGCATCCAAATCGGGATCACCGACCTGTTTGCAGATTTCCAAATCATCGTAACCGTTATCGAGGAAACTTTCCGCGTATTGTGCCAAACCGAGGGCACGTAACCACTCACAAACGATATTACTCACGGCCATGACGACGACACAGAATGACGACAACGACGACAACAACGGCGGCAATCACACACGAAACGACAACGACGACAACGATACACGATCAATTGCGATGCTAATGACGTTTTCGATGTCAAAGGATACGCGCGGAGTATTGTTTCATTGAATTAAACATGCGATTGTGAAATCTTTTGTGAAAAACCAAAAAATAAAAACCGAAAACCAACAACAGTCGTGATGGCGTTGCATGGACGAGAAGATGAATCTTTGACTTTTCCAAATTCGTCGCAGTCCGCTTACGTTTATACTCGTCCGGATTGATTGGTCTTCGAATTCGATTTCTTTCTATCTACGAGCTATTTTACGATCATCGCTGTCAGAGTCTACTTCAGTGCTCAGTTTATCTTGTTGGTGGGATCGTTGTCGGATGGATGATCTGTGGAAAAGAAAGAAAGAAAAAAAAGGAACATTAGTTATGACTGCAGATACTCTCGCTCTCTTTGTAGGTTGATTTATTAGGTACTTCACTTCGCTCACGTCGAGGAAGTTGTAAATCATCTCTACTCCACTCCTCAACCTCCCTGAGACCCTGTCGCCTTGAGTGCTCGATTTGGAATGAAGGCACTCTCCTCTTACCCTCTTCATAATCATTTTTTTTTTGAGCAATTGCTTCCAATCAAATGAATTTAAAAGTAATAAAATGAATTCATTTTGTTTTTCATTAAAATCAATTCGATTGTGATAACTGTCAGACGGCACATTTGACGCTGTCACATTTGACGTTTGGTTAACCAATTTGACTGCGGTCGTAAATTCTTTGAACCATTTTGTCGAACAAAAAATCTCCATTTGGCTTAATTGGATTCCGTTTGAACGAGGATGTATGCAAATATGGTGGCGTTTATTAGACGAGAGTTAAGGTTTATTTGGTAACTAAATTTATTGGCTTACTGGCTTAATTATCTGTTTGGCGTTTAAGAACTGTGGTGATGGTGGTAATCCAGAGCCGAATTATTAATGACGACAGAAATTTCAAACATCAGTTTGTGATTTATGCGATGGGGGTTTATGTCAGCGGTTGGCATTTAATGAACATTTATCAGTATTTTGCTGTGGCGGTGTTTAAGTTCGGCGGTGAGACGACAAAGAACGGATATTTTAATCGTGGACTTAACATTTTTGGAGTTACGTCACTGGGTGAGTGATGAATTTCGTTGATCTCTGAAATCTTCCAAGGGATCGTTTTTTTTTTACACGAATGGTTCTAAAAAGTGGAAGCAAAACATTCTGACGACTGGATTTTGTTGGTTTTCAGAATTGCAAAAGTGATCTTTTCAAAAAACTTTAGGTGATCTTAAGAAGTGGACGCAAGACATTTTGACGACTGGATTTTGTTGGTTTTCAGTATTGCAAAAGTGATCTTCTTTTCAAAAAAAACTTTAGGTGATCTTAAGAAGTGGGCGCAAGGCATTTTGACGACTGGATTTTGTTGGTTTTCAGAATTGCAAAAGTGATCTTTTCAAAAAACTTTAGGTGATCTTAAGAAGTGGACGCAAGACATTTTGACGACTGGATTTTGTTGGTTTTCAGTATTGCAAAAGTGATCTTCTTTTCAAAAAAAACTTTAGGTGATCTTAAGAAGTGGGCGCAAGGCATTTTGACGACTGGATTTTGTTGGTTTTCAGAATTGCAAAAGTGATCTTTTCAAAAAACTTTAAGTGATCTTAAGAAGTGGACGCAAGACATTTTGACGACTGGATTTTGTTGGTTTTCAGAATTGCAAAAGTGATATTCTTTTCAAAAAACTTTAGGTGATCTTAAGAAGTGGACGCAAGACATTTGGACGGCTGGATTTTGTTGGTTTCCATAATTTCAAAAGTGATCTTGCTCCATAAACCATACGTACTGTTAAAATATACACACAAGATATTTTTAAGGACTAAATTCTATCGATTTTTGAAAACTTCGTTCGTTCTAGCGAGTGGTTCTTTCCTATTTTTTCACTCTAACTGCGATCAGTGATTGGTGATCGTAAATGGATCAATGATCGTAGATCTAAGGATCTGGATAAAATTTAAGGGTGGTAACGACTGTTCATGTGATTGGACATTGCCGCACCTTGAACAGTGAGAGGAAAATAAGTCCAACGCAAAACAGCTGCAAAACAGAAACAGCCTTAAGCCACACAGCCACTCACAAGTGTTCATAAAGCCGACCAACTTCCAATATTGTGACAGGAAAACCTCTTTTTGTGTCTACCCCACGTCTCACATTTGCAAATCTGAAATTGATCACTGCCAACCAAACTGCCACTTGTCCCACCTGCACTGTCGACCGTTTAAATTTCGCATTCTATTCACGTACGTCTCTCTCTCTACAGATTATTAGCAAACAAATCGTGACCAATTATAAAATTTTTCGAGATTGATAATTTTTTTTCATTCTCCTCCATTCGAAAAAAAAATAAACACATAAATTCACAAAAACCCGAAAGATTAAGCCCACATAGCCACCGATTCGGGGCAAGAAAACGCCGAAAAGAGCCAACACGTTCCCACATTAAATCATCGCAAGTATCTCTCTCTCCGCCGGAAAGTCGAACCTACCGAATACCTTTCGAGACAATTTCGTTGTTTATCTCCTCTCGGATTTATTTTGTTTTAAACATTTTTTTTTTTTGTTTATGTCAGACGAGTATCTTGACCTACTCTCCTCGGCTAATCACTTCAACTTCCAATGACGACATCGCATCGTTGTTGCTGTGTGCTTGGGGGTCTTTTCTTTTTTGATTTTTCTCGTCGATAAACACGTCCATTAGGATGGAAAAGTCGTGAATAAGCAGGTTAGTCTATCCACGAAGAGGAGGCAGTTTAGGATGTCGATTAGGAGAGGAGATCATTATCGGATATCGTCGTCGTCGTTGGTCGTCGTGACTGCCTACTCTCTCGTCTCAACCAATTAGGATGACAGATGATGGATTTAAAATTAATTGATCACTCGAGTGATGTAAAATATTTTTTTTTTTGGTTTTCTGTTTTTTGTTTTTAAAGTGAAAATATCTATGAAATTGTATCTCGACGCGGGGATATTGAATTCCATTTTAACGTTTCCGGTTTTCTTGGAAACTTTGTCAGATTTGAAATTGGATCTGGTGACATCGATGAAGCGATGAATTACTTAATCGATTCGAGGGGTTTCGATACATTTGTGATATTGCGGCTGAAAAATACAACAAGAAGTTTCTTGTGGTCAAGCGGCGGGAGGCGGACGGTGGAATTTATCTTTTTATTGTCATGCAAATCAAACTGTCACGTAGGCCGAGTCGAGTATCTCCATGAACGGTGGACAAGAATTTACATGGAAACGACAAAAATTTTCATGTTTTGAGTGGTTGCGAAAGATACGACGACGAGTATGTGCGGTCGATTTGGAAAAAAAAAAACAGAAACCAGAAATCGAACCGAGGAATGAAATTCAATTAAATCACAACGAAGTATCGAATTTCGGGGGAGATGATCATCGTGGCGTGGTTCGTTGGCCGGGGGCGACACTGAGTCACTGCAGTCAAGAATCGAGGCTGTTTGAGTTTTTGGTGGCAAGCGAGACGAGGGGTGGAGCTATAGAAACAGCCTTCTGTGGCATTTTGCCGGAATATGGAAAAATAATATAACAACTAATGTGTTAAGATGTATGAGGATCGTTTTTACAATCTGTTCATTGTTCTTACTTGGGCGCCGAATAAAATTGAATTGAATTGAATTCATAGATGATAGTAAAAAAAAACAGCTTCAGAAAATTTCCTTATGTCGCTTAGAACGCATGAGTCTTAACTGAACAGGGAGCTTTCAAACGATCTATTCCAAAATGATCAGTCAACAGGCTTCAGCTTACAAATCTCCGAATTCAACTCAAGCCGAACACCTAAGCTCACTCTGCTAAATTTTTTTTAAAGAGAACAGAAGAGTCGTTATCTGGGCGGATATCTTTTTTAAAAGACACGAACAATTAAAAATGGAGTCTCTAACAAATATGAAGAACTCTTTCGAATTCGAAAATGTATGTTTTTTTATTTTTAAAAGACAAGACATCGGCTGCGTAACCAACCAAGGGTTGCAAGGGTCTTTACGTTACTAAATGACAAAAAAAAAAAAAAAAGTAATAATCTGCGTAACAGCCCACACAGGGTCAGAGCAAAGCTTGCTCGCAAAATAAAACAATAATTGCAATTTTCGATTTTCTCATAATCAAGAGGAGATAAAACTATTCCGTTTTCTGTGTTTGAATTAAAACACAAAATTCTTCAGAATTCTTTCAAAATTCTGAAAAAAAAAATTGGTTTATAGTTTGTTTTAATTTTTTTTATCAAAATTCTGCGTTTGCATGCGAATATTTCAAAAACTATTAACACAGTGAAAAAATTTAAATGCAGGATTAAATAACTAATTTCTAGCTTTCAAGAATAGTAAAGTACAGTACTTTATCGTTAGTGTTTCCGTTGTTTTTTTACAATTTCTTTTTTCATGCTCATTGATTTTTTTAAAATTGCTCCTACCTCCTAAACGGGGGCAGATAGCAAGCAAAAATTTGTTTTGGTTGTTTTTGACCCCTCTACAGAATATCGTTATCATTTTTTAGCGCCAAAGCGTACTCATAGCGTACTCATACCAAGAAGTCAAAGCATTAGGACGACCTCGAAAATAAAATACGTATTGAGAAAATTCTTCTAGAGAGTCCTTCGATTTTGCGAGAAAGAAGAGAATTTTCAAGAGCACGGTCGATGTAAAAATGAAGGTTTTGGAACGAAACTATAATGTTAAGCTAAACAGCTCCAATTAAGGAAAAAGTTGATGGAAAACTTGGGTTTTCTATAAATGAAAAACAAATAAATTTACCACGAAAATTGCAGGAGGCATTTATAAGGATGAATTTCGAGAATGAGCACGTCAAAGTTTAACATATAAACTTAAGTTATGAAGACGAACTCAGGTCATAAAAGGAGCATTAAAGTGTTCCCTTGGAAGAGATACACAAATCCCAAAAAGTCTACAAAACGAAGAAAACCAATTTAAACAAATAAAACAAAGAAGCCATTTTCATCAGCTATGTATTTTTTGATCACGGAAATGTCGAGTAACCATTAATTTGGATAAATGCCTTTTATCTACACCGGATTTTGTGAAAACAACATAAATTCGAATTAGTTTTTACCTTTTCCATTGCGGATTTTCTCTCTTTTAAGACCTTCTCTCCCTAGACTAAAATAGACTTTCATTCAAATTGGAAACCTATCGTTACGAAATCCGAAATTTAAACTTCGTAGCTAAGGAGAGCGATGATCTATAATCAACTAAGCTTGAAATCTTACCCGCCTTATCACGCAAAGCTATTTCAGTCAATCTAATATCTAATCCACAAATTGCAGAGAATAACAAGAGTTCCGGGATAGGTTATGCGTGGACAATTCCTTAAACTGAATGTGTTTCTGAATTTTATTTATTTATTTGAAACTAGCTGAAAATTTAAAAATTGACAGCTAGAAAAATGTAGCCAGAGCAACAAAGGCCTTCGGCTAATTCTAGATTTTAAATTGGGTTTTTGTAGGATAGTGGAAGATAAAGTAGAAAATTGACCTAAAGAGGTTAAAGAGGCGTCGAAAAATGCGCCGCTTGGTAATTTTTTGAATACCCCACTGATTTTTTTTTTTTTATAATTGGCGCGTGCTAAAGGGATTGAGGCTACCCTTAAGTATCCTGATTAAGACACAGCACGGGCCGAAAGTACCGAGGGAAAGATAGAAAGAAGGTACCGGTGCCTCACTGATGCTTTTAGACTTCAAACTTCGACGTTGTGCCAAGAGCAACGACGATGAGAGATCTTCGGAAATATTAATGCAAAGAACTTCACCGAACACCTGCATTTAAGATCTCTTTGTTGAAAAATTTGCATTTATTTTCATTTAACGAAAACTAAATTGGACAACCTAAAAAAAAAATCAAGTTAATGGTGAAAGAACTAGCAGTGGAAGGAGAAAACAGTCTTTAAACAAATAATAAAAACTATCAGCCACTTAAAAACTGACGAATAAAAACCAGGTTCATTTGACTGGGTGTGTGTGGGCCTTGACTTGATGGTTAGTGCGATGGACTCTTAGGGTTCGAATCCAGCTCCGGAAAAAAATACCACAAACAATTTTCACGGCCCCACCTCCAGCGAAAGACTGACAATCCTCCTGGATTATTTCTGTCACAGAAAGGTTTCGTAATTTGCCGTTCGAAACCAACAATAGACTGTACGTCCCCTTCACATGTGTCAAATTTATAACGCGCACAACAGAGTGGAGGTGCGAAAAAGCCGAACTATGGATCTGTATGGGCTGTTACACAGATTACACAGGGGTCAAAGACCTCGAGCTTGTTTGTTACACTTCAAGCACCACTGATGAGACTTTCGGGTTAAAAATTTAAATCAAACTGTTTTTTTTTTATTGATGTGTTGGGAGTACAACTTGAAAGACGCGCATTGTTACTAACTTCATATATATTCACATGCGCTACTTTTTTGACAGTGACAGCTATTGTATGTTAAAGAGCGTCGAAAAATCTAGTTAATTCCATCTGTCAAAGTATACACAAGTTAATTTACACAAGTTTTGTTTTGCGTTTAAAATGTCGAATTTTGTGCCTTCAAAACAACATTTGCGGGAAGTTTTAATTCACTACTTTAATTTGAAGAAAAGTGCAACAGATGCGCAACGTTTACTCATTGAAGCTTACCCTGACTATTCTGTAAGTGTCAGAATGTGTCAGGAATGGTTTGCACGCTTTAAAAGTGGTGATTTTGACGTTGAAGACAACGAACGTTCCGGCCAAGTGAAAAAGTTTGAAGATGCAGGATTGGAGGCATTACTGGAAGAAGATTCATGTCAAACTCAAGAGGAATTTGCGAAATCATTGGGAGTTACTCAGCAAGCAATTTCCTCTATCTCTATCGAACTAAGCTGATTCGTTTGAGCCTCGCAATCAAAGAAAAACGGCCAGAATATGCGACTATACGCGAATCGATAATTTTCCATGAAGACAATGCTCGGCCACATCGCACTCAACGGGTTAAAAAATACGTGGAAAATGTTGGATGGGAATCGCTACCCCACCCGCCGTATAGCCCAGACCTGGCCCCTTCCGACTACCATTTGTTCAGGTCCATGCAAAATGCACTGGCTGGAATACGCTTCACTTCAGTTGACGGTATCAAAAATTGGCTCGATTCATTCTTGGCCGCCAAGCCGGCACAATTCTTTTGGGACGGAATCCACAAATTGCCAGAAAGATGGGAAAAAGTTGTGGCTAGCGATGGGCAATACTTTGAATGACATGTATTTTCATTTTCATATTCAAATAAATGGTTTTTTTAACAAAAAAATACGCGTCTTTCAGGTTGTACTCCCAATAGATCTGAATTCAATACGTATTTCATTTTTTTACAATTATAAGTTCACAATAATTGGCTTAAGCTGCCAGCCGAAAAAAAGAGTAAATACAATTTTTTTAATATAGAAATAATAATAGATAGTTAATTTTTTTCAAAAACAGTCAGGTCCCGCAATTATTCTCGGTTGAACAAAATCTTTCGTTTATTATTTGAGAACGATATTTCTGACCAGTATTAACGTAGCTGACCAAAGTGAGTCAGTTATCGCCATAACCATAATCAAACTATAAGTGGATGTAACCCTCCGCAGTGAAGTTCTGAAAGACCGGAAAGCCTTCCAGCAGCATCTGGTCCGCAAAGCCGTCCACACATTAAACGCCGTCAAATTCTTGTAGAAGATGAAATCCAGTAACAAAAACTAATCAACTCAGCTTGAGACAGAAACAAACTGTCATCGATCCGACTGCAAACCAAACCAAAATCCCATTTAACGCCTCCGTGGTCGTTCTCTTTAATCAACCGACACTGCCGGGAGTACGAATTAATTTTGATAACAAGCAAATCACTTCTGTCTCCCTAAGAGCCACACACTCATCAATCCCGACCGCCTTCCCACTTAATGTCAACACTCAAAGACCTCATTTCGAAATAATTCCTCGAATCTCATCGGTGGTCTCCTTTCTAATTCATTTCCACTTCTTCATCGTCCCTTACAGACACACACACTCATTTCATTTCATTTCCACTCAATCACCGTCTCCCCTTCCCCGTCCACAGTCGGTTAGGTAAACAACAACAACAACAAGTAACCCATTCAAATAACAACAATTAACTAATACGACATCCACAAATGGAGACCAATTTTCCACTTAACAACATTTTATTCCAAAGAACGACGATGATGATGATATATGAGTGAAGTGTGGATCCACATCTCCACCGTCCGTCGTCGTTGTCTGTGCGGTCAGAAGTGCCGAAAATGGGTGACATGACGAGTGAAATCACATTCCCATGTCACAATCATTAATATTTTTCGAAATGGAAGCTCTTCAGATGGTCCCTGACAGCCGCCTCTAACTAACATCAACAAGCGGGCAATAACACAACAAAAGCGACGACCGAGTTAAGTGAAGATAAAACGTAACGTCGTTGTTGTCGGTTGTCTGGCGTGCCTGCGAAGCAATAAATGTCCATTTCTGCTCTTTCAATTCAAATCAATTTCGATTGATTTGATTGCGGTGAGTGTGTGTGTGGTGGGGGACACCCCCCGCCACTGATTGAGAGATATAGACATCGAGCACATTCATTGGGGGTTATTAAAAGTCTCGTGTGTGTGGATTTTAGTTTGACAGCTTTGACGAGACGACGGTCGGTCATTAGTAACTTTCCCTTTTTCCTGGACTTTGATTGGATCTGAGGCACTCCCCCGCGCTGGGTGTGGGTGGGCAATAAAAGTCAAATTAGCACTTCTTCGAAATGCAAAACGTCCGAAGTGAAGACGTGTAATAAATTACAGTCCAATTTTTAAGGATGAGGGGGAGCAGCCACTGTCACATTCACGAGATTACTTCGCAGGGAGGTGGAGCCCCAACTCAACTCTCCACCGATGCCGAAGACACAGAAAGACAGCTGTCGCAGTTGATTAATTGCCTCGGATACAGAGTATTCGAGTATCTGAGTATCTTTCGCTTTTGTTTTTCTTTTTTTTTTTTTTTCATCCCTCCAATGCGATGCATCAAGATGTCTCCTTGGAAGACGATTTAAGGCGGAGGTGATCAACGCTTTTTTTTTTTCTCAAGTCAAGTGAAAATGCCCTGCGATTTAGGAACAGCCCCCTCGCCCGAATACCGAGCGGTTGAAATGCCTGAATGCCGACTGTTAGCGTCAAGAAGACAGATGTAAGTGAATGAAGCGAAAGGAGGAGAAGGTGATTGATTTATGAGATTTGCAAATCATTTAATTGTTTTTATTTTTATTCCTTTCGAATGCTTCTATTTTCTCTCCCTCTCTCTTCTCGGGAGAAGGTCGGACGATTAGATAAATTGATGCCAGAGTTCGAGTCGGAAGATGCGAGATGTGAGATATGTCAATCCGGGAGTTAGTTTCATTTTGAATGACTGATGGACTCTGATGGGCTGATGGACTGGATGGCCCGAATGGCCGGGAGAAGCCCCTTTTCACTGTTTGAGAGTCATTTATTTTAGCGGCAGATCGAAGGATGCGATTAGAAAGTGTCGAATCTGAAAATAAGAAGAAATTTTTGACTCTGTCGGAGTGAATGATTGAAGACAAACATCCTGGATGTCGATGCTGATGTGTTCCTGCAGATGGGGGGCTCTGACCTGACAGTAAGTGGCGATAAGGGCTTGAACGAAGGGCATGGTTGTCTGTGCTTCGACGTCAGGTGTGTGAGAAGACCTTCTGGCAGTAGTGGATTTTAGAAATTTATGGGCCTCGAGAATCGAAAGACTCGACATAAATGGGGAATATTTTTAAGCATTTTGGGTTTTTAAAAATTCCAATGGATCCATTTAATCCAAAATCAATAATATCATGAACGCTTTGCTTTGCAGAGGTCTTAAATTTAAGAAGACCAGATCAAGAAATTAACCATAAACTAATAGCACGAAAAGAGAGGCGATTTAGGTCACTTAGGCGTCAAAGTGTAATGCTCACATCTCTAAGTACAGTCTGAAGAATATGTAGCAGCTGATTTTAGCCAGTCTCATAAATCAAAGTTGCTGACAGCCACAACCTCAAGTGTTACCAAGTTTCCGTTGATTGCCTTCCCCACTACTATTCAACAGACTTCTAAATGGTTTATATACTTTTTATTTATTTTTTTTTTTTTTTTGTTGACAAATTAACCACTGACAAAAACACAAAACATACTCAAAGTAACTCAAACTAATAATGCGACATGCAAAAATCAGGAATATAAACCTTTGTTCAGTTCTGAATAATTTTTTTGTTTTTATGTTGATGAATTTTTACGATTTTTGTTTTTTTAGTAAGCAATAGTATAAGCTTTCAAACTTAAACTGCACTTTGAAGAGTTTCTAGAAATCAGCATTTTGTTCCAGATTTTTGCTTGTCCCATTATTACTTTAAGCTACACTATTAGCAGCTTCTGTTTAAGCAGCTTCTGTTGATTACCTCCCTCAACGCCATCGCCAAATAAACCAATGATGCACCTCTCGACTTTCTCTGTGGCAGAACAGCCATTTACGAGTAAAGTTGGGTTGCAGGTGCTGAAATGCCGACGGAAGTTTGTGCCAATACTGTTGACCCACTTAGAAGAAAATAAAAAGCCTGACTAGAGAAAATAAAAGAAAGTTGTTTTATTGACATTCAGAAAGCCTACGGTGATATATTTTATTAAAGGCAACAACATCCTACAGCCGGGAGTTGCCAAATGGATGCAAAAGAAGGCGAATTAGGAAGAAGCTCTGGGCTGTATCAAATTGGAGACACAAACAGAATCTTTTGGCAAAGATAAAGTCTAGAGTTTGTCTATGGTTGTAAAATGCAAGGATAGGACACCTTCGAAGTTCATTTTGGAGTCGTTAAAGTTTGTCATATAAGCGCAGTTAATTTAACAAATAAAAGGTAAAATAAAAACAGTACTCCAAGCTTGGGGACAAATTTTGTGAATTCGATTTTGTTTTAAAAAAATCGATGAAATTGTACTTATTCATTTTTAAAGCATTTAGAGACTTCTGGAAGACAAAAACGTTTCTTAACAAGTGCTTAAAAGGCTAATTTATGTTGGGTGAGGTTGATGCAACCGGCTGCAGAAGAGAACCTACAGTTGCACTTAGGCAGAATTACTAAAATTGTTTTAAATTTTGTCTTTGTGAGCAAGTTTTTTGTGAGCGCCGTGGCTTAATCGTTAGTATGTCGGACTGTTAAGCGAGAGTACCCGGACTCGAATACAACTCGGGGGAAAAAAACACCACAAACATTTTTCACGGCCCCACCTCCAGCGAACGATTGACAATCCTCCTGGAGTACTTCTGTCACGGAAAGCTTTCGCAATTAGCCGTTCGGAACCGGCAATAAACTGTAGGTCCCCTTCACACGTGTCAAATTATAACGCACACAACACAGTGGAGGCGCGAAAAAGGTAGGCTCTGGCCCTTCGTGGGCTGTTACGCCACTAATGATGATGATGATGAGCAAGTTTCTTAAGAAAGGCATGCGAGTTATAAAGTCAACCTTTGCTGCTTCTAAGATATGTCTGGGGTTAAAATAACGCTCGAGAATGGGACTTACAAAAACAATGCCCATTTATAAATAAATAAATAAAGTCGGCGTAACAGCCCATGCAGGGCCAGAGCCTAGCTTCTTCGCCCATTTGCAGGCTTAAAATGAACACAAAATTTATGATTATATAGTCTAGACTTAGCCAAAAAAGCCATTAGAGGCAGAAGTGATTCATGCGAATTTTTCCCAATTATGTCGATGACAGCTTCTTTTCCTTAGACAATCGTTTATGTTATGATCAAAAAAGCAACCCTTTAAGAATGAATTGATGCTCTATGAATATTCAGTTTGATCTCAGGTAGACGCTAGCTTAGGTGTCTTTTTTAGTTGGTGAGAACCCTTATGAAGGTGTGGGTCTCTTTAGAGCAGCCTTCTTTTTAAGTTGAATTAACTCGCGATTCAACTTTCACGTGTGAGTTGCTTCGATTTTGGTCAGTAAGTCACTCAAGGTGTTTATGACCTGAAAGAATTGTTACTCTAAAAGTTGGTATTTAGTTTTGACTCCAAAAACTTTAGCGTCAACAAACAACATTGCAATCAGCTAATCTTCAAATAAGCAAATGGTGATGTGGATTCTGAAAATCAAGTAGCTAAGTTCAGTTTTGGATAACCGCCACATCAAATACTCAACATAACTCATTTAACAAAATTAACCTACAAAGTTGTCTAACGTCAAACTGTAACCAATTTCAAACCTTAGCTACCAGGAAATCCCCAAGGCCACTTAATAACCGATCCACTTGCCTTCCAGATAGGAAGAGTAGTCGTTTAATGTTACTGAAAGCGCCCTCGAGTGGGAGCACATTCTTTACGAAGATCTCCAGCACCGGTAACAAGCCTTCTAACTTCTCTAAATAACCTCAGCGTTAGTGCAAATCTGTGGATTGCGATGCCCTTAAAGCATCGCATTGCACAGATTTGTTTATGCATATAAACCACATTGATTACAACTGCACGTCGATGCATGCAAACATCATCCAGCGAAAGCAACAGTCCAAGTCGTGATTTGCTCAAATCAATAATCAATCTTTTTAGGTGTATTTAAGCCGCATACAGGTATGATGCAGGTCCAAAGGGCCTTCCACACAGCAGATGGAGCGAAAGAGGCCACTATTATGAAACATGGGTTCTTTAAACAGAAAAAAACAAACAGACTGCTCGTCTAATACCATTTAAAAATCGACTTAAGAGTATATTTATAATTTTGATAATTTTCCTAATTAGAAAATCTACTTCTTGAATGACTTCCAAGGATTTTACTGCCAAAAAAGATATTCGAAAGTCCCCAACGAATTAACGTCGTATTACAGGCTTAGATTTTGTCACAATCACAAAAATTCAGAACAAAAACCTCTCGACCCACAAAACTGCCTGCTAATTTGGCCCTCCTCTTGTAAGTGCTTTAAAGTACACGTGTATCTCTACATTTAATGCGTGTACACATCTCCCCACTGTTACTCAATCAAAAAAAAAAACCTTTACGTCTTATCCTCGCATTACTGACATAACGACAGTTCCTTTCCCCCTCCAAAAAAAAAAAAAAAAAGAATACTCTGCTTCAGATCCGTACGTCATTCCGCCATGACTCTCTGCGTACCTGTCATTTATCCTCATTTAATTGGCCTAAAAAGCACATTTCCTCGATACACTGACGCCATAATCCGCCAAGTCAAGAGACCCTTAGGCCATTTTGACAACCAGAAAAAACAAAAATTGTGTATGATAAATGCTTGCGCCGTAGATCACGCATTCCCGTCTTTTCTCCGCTGTCACATTTATTCACCACGCTTCCTTAAGACGACACACCACACACAAACACACAAACACACATAACAACCGAGGGCGGGTCGCACTTATTTTGACACTCACCCGTCCGAGTTGTGTGTCATAAATGCGATTAAGATTTATGCGAGTGTCTTGCTCTACACATCGTCGTATGCCATTTGCATGTCGCCGTATCGTATCTCTCTCCCGTGTGTACACTGCCCGGCTTTTGCCACTTGATTACCCTCATTATGGGAAACACGACCTCGGGAATGGTCTTTTCTTGTTGCAAGTTCCGCTCCCCTTTGACAAAGAAAACCAAAGAAATGCGAATAACAAATGTATCTGAGATAACTCGGCGCACCATAAATTCACTTCAACTTCTCTGGCAAGACAACGACACCACCACCACCATCACCATCACCACCCGTTACCATGGTCGATTTGGTAAGCGCATAAATTTTGCGATGGTGGGGGTGTGCTTAAAATGACAGCTAATACGTGCAGTGACATTGTCATTATCGTCGTGTGGGAGCGCGTGTGTAGTGTTTATTGGAAAATTGTTTGATTGATGGGCCTGCACTGTAGTCGCACTTGATTGAGAGATACTTTCAAGGAGTCGATTAAAAAGTTGTAGATACACTGGCTGATACTCAGTGAGACTCGATGATTGATTGGACGGTGGGGAAATCTTGTGGCGAAATGCGTAAGAGATCGTTTTTTTTTTTTCTTTTTTTGGTTTCTCTTCTGCAACAGTTATGGCCATCAACAGATGACAGCTGTTTGATTTATGTTCCCCGACTGCTGTTTACTCGTGTAATTGATTTTGAAATCCATTCGTTCGAATCGGTTCTAATGGCGGCACCGCCCTGCTAATTGATGGAATTGTATCGGGAACTATGCCATCGATTCGTTAAGCTCCCGCATCGGGGGAATTTGTATCACGCATTTGAATTTACGCCAGAGCGGTCGGTTGGTTTCTTGAGGTGATTAGGCGGCTCAGTTGGGCACATTCCGCCGGTTTGGAATTAAGAAATGCAATTAGAGTTAATTTTCGCTGGGTGCAGTTGATTTTTATTTATTTCCTCAACACACACACACAACACACATGAAGGGGAAGTGTGTAATTTGAATCAATTTTTTGTCTCAAACTGGGCTTGTGCAATCCCCGGGGAAATTGAGGGAATTGGCTTTGATTTGGAGCAGAGATTCGCTGCGGGCTGGGAGTGTGGAAAGAGTTAAATAGATGTGCAGTTCCAGTGGCTGGTGGTGCTCGGGTCATTTTGAGATGCCCTTGGGGGAGAATCTTATTCGATTTCTTTTATTTTGTGTTTAATGAATGTGCGACTCGGGGCAACAGATGCACAGATATCCAAGAGATGTGCAGTGATTTGTGGAACGGGTGATAGGGGCGGACACACCCACGGAATTGAGTTACTGGTGGTTGAGGCACTCCTTGCGTGCGTTCGTTTAACTCGCTTTGGAATGTGAACAAGGCTTGGAGTCATTTCGTTTGCAATTCATCTAATCGTATTGAGGATGGGCAAAGGTAAGCGTGGGCTTTTGTTGGTTTCAGATGGTAAAGGACGACGTCGACAAATCGGCTGCAGGTGGCGATAAAATTCGACAAAAATATTTGCAAGCATCACTTATAACTTTGCGGGGTAAAAAATAAATTGTAAGTGGAATAGCAAGGAGGATGTTTCGGTAATTCTTTAGTGAAACTTAAATCTATATTGAATTCACAGAACACGACTTAAGAACGGAGTCCCGTAAATCAAATGTACCTTTCAAGAGGTGTCAAAGTAAGAATTGAATCCGAAATTTTAATAACTTACAGCAAGGTAAAAATGTAAACACGAAAAAGTTATATACGTCACCCAGTTTTGAAAGTTGATCATCCAAACTGCGCCAGCTTTGTGGCACTGGCTAAGTAAAATGATGCTCACGTCTGTTTCAATGACTTTTTTTTGGACAGAATTGAGATGACTACAGGACATGGAGCGAGAGTACTCGAGTTAGAATCCAGCTCGGAATAAAAACACCACAATTTCACGGCCCCACCTCCAGCAAGCGACTGACAATCTTCCTCTCATGGAAAGATTTCACAATTCGCCGTTCGGAACCGGTATTAAACAGTAGGTTCCACCCACATGTGTCAAAATTATAACGCGCACAACATAGTGGAGGTGCGAACAGGCTGTGCTCTGCTCCTGTATTCAACTTTTTAGTTCAAAACTAGTTCCTTTTTAGTTCAACACTTTCACAGAAGTTCATTGAATTTTGTCCTAGTTTGTTAAAAATCAAGACAATATTGAAGAAATAGTTTTTAACAAAAAAAAAAAATAAAGAATTCTGCACAGTGTTGTCGAATCCGAGGCTTAAACTGTAATTTTTATGGATTGCTGTCACCAATAACGAATGATAGAAACTAACAAATGATACTCATTCAAAGACTTGAGATTTCTTCTTCTTCTTTGTGTGGCACTACAGTCCGAGGACCAAAAAGGCCAAGGGCTTCTTCTTCCCCTTTTGACAAAGTCCATGTCTCCGCGCCATACAGCAGGACTGGGTTATATAAAGCCATCCTGGTTTTTCGAGAGTCTTGAGCCCAAAGAAACACTGATTGGCAATAGTTATTCTGTGTTTGATCTCGGTACTGATGTCATTGACTTGAGATTTAAAAAGTGTAAATTCACCCTGACCTTGTGGTGTCACACATTTGTCTTTGAATTTCCTGGAAGATCTAAGAAAATCCGATCAATAAATTTGTGTAGTAATTTCCATCATTGTGGCTTACCATCTGTAAGGCAATCATCCATAATGTACAAAAGTAGAAAAAAAAAAGGCTTAAAGCCGTGTTTTCCTTCTGTTTTAAAAGACTCTGTAGACGCTGTAGGCTTTTTCGATATTCAGCATTATCAAATCAAATTGCATCTTCTTTGGATTGATTGCTGGAAAAAGTCCATAGAGCAAAGAAGAGTTCTCTTTAAAATGAGTCCATTACTTTGTGCACAACCAAAGGATAACATCTATCGTCTAAACAAAAACATTGTAAACAAGCTGTTTAAGGGCAGCTTGAAGTCTAAAAATTAGCGAAAAAAATTCTGTGTAAAATACTTTGCAAGGTGCGCAACTTCTATTAACAAAATTGATCTTTTCTTTGCTTTGAAAACGAGCTCTTAAAATCCAAATAAGCGCCTGCAGTTTATATTTTTTAAGAAAAAATTTTATTACGTTCTTAGATATTACAATGGTAGGTCGCCGCACAATTAACACTTCAGAGATGTGATATGTACTAAAAATATCTTTCAACTGGGAGATTGGACTCTCATGGATGTCATTAACGTGGAAGTGTGTGGAGTGTCTACCTAGGAAATACAATAGAATTGAGCTATTTCCTGTCTGAGTAGTCAAAACCTCTGCTAAGTACTCGAAAATGACGCCCTCCTAAGACGCCTTTAAAGGGCTTAATGGTAGTTGTGAGTTCGCTGTTTGCCGGATTCTCACTGGTTCTCGCAATTCTTGACGACTGCTGATGTTGGAATTGCTGGTGTTGAAATTGTTGCGACGGTGTTGTTAAAAGATGACGAAAAGATGGTTAGAACAGGACTGATGCCACCAGCGTTTATGTTAAAGCTGTGACTTGTTTCTGCTACGATCGCAAACGTTGGCGTTGGAGCTTAAGCACTGCTGGTAGTCGACTTGCAGCGGCGCTCTCTAAGTTAGAGGTTTCGACGTGGCAGGGCAGGAACCACGTTATTGTGGATTGCCGTGATACTACGTTGTTTTTGTAGAAGTTGGAAAACCGCGTGGCTTCCGACACGTAGCGTGCTTTTTGCAGTCGCCGCGATTGTCTCGCAGATGAAAACGCTGTCGTCGGGGTCACCAATATTGTGGTCTCCACTTTGTTGTTCAAAGTGAAAACGCAATTTTATTATATTTATTTATTATTGCGCGTACAATTTCGTTTACCGGTCCCAATGACGCTTGTGGAACGAATGAATACCAAAAGAAATTCTCCTCGTATCCGAACTCTTCCTTCTTCCGCAAGACCTCAATACGTTACTTACGCCACCTAGCAGTGGCATCTACAGTTGTAAAAGTATCGACTGATTAATTGATGAAATGGGGAGCTAAGCCACTTGTACTGCGACTTGAAAGATCCATTGTACCCCATTCTTCGATACAGGACTACAGTGCTGCCTTTATGAATTTAAAACCGCCGATATTAGTCGCGCCACCTTCAATCGAATGTCCTGACAGACGGACCTTTTTTATTGGCCGCTAGAAAATATCTTTTGACCTTTTGCACGCAGTGCCCAGTTTCCCGGTCTGTTTGAATTGTTGCTACCTTAAACTTGTATCCATTCATCGGATCAAGATCTCTTTTTTAATTCAGAAACCCTTCGAAGGCTCTACAGCGCATCTAACTCGCAATGCAAACACTAAACTGTTCCACCAAAGTTGAGATTTCACAATCTCATAATTTTCTTCCATTAAGATCGAAGGTAGTGGACGCCATGGCTTAGTCGGTTAGTGCGTCAGATTGTTAAGCGAGAGTACTCGGATTCGAACCCAGCCTAGAGAAATAACACCATTTTTCATGGCCCCGCCTCTAGCGACCTGGAGTACTGCTCTGTACTTTTAAACTTTGTATTCGGATAAAACTTTTATTTAAGTGCCCTTAAAGCATATTTCTGACCCCAGTTGACATTTAATAGAAAAATTTACAGGCCAGAGCACACAGCCGTCAACCGTCAACCGCACAATGACAGCCCACTCGGAAATCAAATCAAATGAAAATTCAACAAGGTGCCACCTCAAATCAGGTGTTAACGACCTATCCCTACCCACATTTCGACTTTCACTTCTCCAGCCAACTACAACTAAAGACTCCTAAACCCTCAGACGATTTAAACCGTCAACTTCGAAACATGACACATGTGTCACATGACACACATTTACCCAAAAGATTTATTAAGGACTCCGGTGTTGGTTATGTAAATCCAACTTTCGTCGACATACACACATACACAAAAAACAAACAAAACAAAACAAATCTCCATACCTGTTAACAAGCGAATTAAATCGAAATTTTATGCAAATCGAAAAGTCGGCGCCTATTAGTGTTTGTCTTATCCAACGCAAGTCGAGCTGTTTCGATATCAGATCAGACCCCCTCGCCAGATATTTTGTACACATTTGCATTTTTATTAATTTCTCCACGGCCCCGCCCCCAGACCGGTGGCCAAAAAGGGCCACACACCTTAGAGGGGGTGTATAATTTGTCAAACTTTCCGGTGGAATGCATCACCATCATCGCCTCCGACTTTTCGGTCAGATAATTAACATGCTAATGTCCAGCATCACTTCTGTGTGACGACCCTGCCCACGACAGGCATGGCTAAAGGATGTCGTCGGACAGGTAGTGCGTATCATTAAAAGTAATAAATCCACAATTTAATTAATTAATCCGTATCGAATGCGTTCGACGTGGAGGAGACTCACATTTTAAATGCCACCTCAAACTGCAGGCTTGGTGACACGTATCCGCACACGTATGGTCGTATCCATCCATGGTGGGTGTGTCAGCACACCGGATCATTAGATATTTATCCCACACACTCTCTGATTGATTAACGGCTTGCGTCCATCCATGAATTGGTTGTTCTGGTGAATGCTTGCTACAAAATCGGTTGAGTACTCGTCGACTTCGAATGCAAATTTAAATGCGAATGCGAATGCAATTCTCTGCAAATTTGATGAGATTCAAGATTAGAGTGCTTGACGGTGTGTGGCCGCCCGATTAATTGAGTGAGCAAGATTCCTTGGAAGATATTATATTCGAATTTCATTGATTTGTATCTTAATAATGGTCTCTCTCTCTATCCACCTGCTGTTGTGGGAAGCTCTCCAGAGACCTCTGATTGCATCAGAGCCATGAGGCTTAAATACACCTGAAGAGATTAATCATTGATTTGAGCAAATCACGACTTGGATTGTTGCTTTCACTAGATGATGTTTGCATGCATCGACGTGCAGTTGTAATCAACGTGGTTCATATGCATAAACAAATCTGTGCAATGTGATGCTTTAAGGGCATCGCATTCCACAGATTTGCACTGACGCTGAGGTTATTTAGAGAAGTTAGAAGGCTTGTTACCGGTGCTGGAGACTCTTCATAATGAATGTGCTCCAACTCGAGGGCGCTTTCAGTAACATTAGACGACTACTCTTCCTTTCTGGAAGGCAAGTGAATCGGTTATTAAGTGGCCTTGGGGATTTCCCGGTACCTAAGATTTGAAATTGGTTACAGTTGATGTTAGTCAACTTTGTCGGTTAATTTTGTTGAATGAGTTATGTTGAGAATTTAATGAGACCGTTATTCAATACTGATGGCAGTGCTTTTGAAATCAGTTCTACAGAGGGTAGGCTTTACTATCTGTGGTGGCCTTGATTGAGTTCTAGAGGTTGAGGTTTTCCGAGCGAGAAAGAAGGTCACACTCTTTGCACGGATAAGAAGAAGGTCAAAGCTCTTTATGAAAAGTACTTATGGTAGTCAAAGAAATAATGAATTTAGCAAAAACCTGCAATGTTTATTTTATCGGAGTGGACGCCGTAGCTTGAATAGTTAGTGCATCGAACTGTTATCCGTGCGCACTCGAATCAAGCCCGGGAAAAAAAAATCACATTGCTCAGGAATCCGTCACCTTAAAGTAGGGCCCAGAACTGGCGAATGTTGACTCTGTAAACTTTTTACCGCCTGGCTGCAAGGCTCAGACACTCCTTGAGTTCGTTTAAAAAAGTGGTACTGACAAAAGTCAAAGGTGACTGTGAGACACCGCCTGGATGTGTAGGTAGGTTGGGTGGATTAATGGCGGTATATTTTTCTTACAGTAATACATTCGGAACTTTTTTTTCATTTCTATGTAGTTTTTCCGTAGAAAAACAAAATCTTTAAGTTTTAATAGGCTCGCCTTTCAAAATTTTATGAAAACTCGAAACTGAAACGGTGACCCAATGTCCCCGAGTGGGCGGATTAGGGTTAAAAAACACGCCACACATTGCGGTTTCATGAGCTGTGCAGACTTTGGTACCGATCTAAACCAAAATTTCGACCTTAAACAAATATCGTGAATGCACGGACTTGGCTCTTAACTGACCAAATCTCTTCTACAAAGCCACCTCCACCTCCAACACTTCATTGTTGTACTTAGCTGTCCCCAACATTTCACCTGTGAATATTCAAGTTCTTCACCTTCCACCACTCTCCAACGATGCATAAATCCCAATGCACATTCTACGCCGCTTACCTCGCCCCAGCAACCGCAGCATTTGAAATTACGCAACCTCAGCGATTCTTTATTGATCCCACATTTCCTGCAGTTGCACTCGAACTGCCACATTAAACTCCAGCCACCGCGAGCGTTCCATGCGCGAGCAGCACTTGGCCCCCGTGGCATTTTCAAAGCACTCGTCAGCATTCCCCGGCCCACGTATTTTAGTGTCGCGGGCTCGGCCGGCTTCGTCTTCACTTCGCGAAGCCAACCAAATAAATGTCGCTGCCGTCGTCGTCGTCGAGAGAGATGCCTCCTCTGTCTCTCGTAAAAAACACTCAACACCAACTTGACGCTGTTGCTGCATCCCACAGACGTGTGTGTGTGTGTGTGCGTCTCAAAAGCGTTCCTCTGCATTAGCACACGGCAACCGTAACAGAAATTGATTTCGTACCTCGAAGCCCGCTCCGTGTGCATGTGCACCTCTCCTGCAGGTGGTCAGAGGTAATAAATTGCTTCCAATTGGACGCTCAGAGGCCTCTAAACTCGCTCCTACACTCCAACTCAGTCTGTCGCGTTTAAATACCGCCGCCGCACACGGATAGCGGATATGTGGCGTTCTCTGGTGGATTTAATTTGCCACCTTCCCCCCGCCCGGTAAAAACACACAAAAATCAAGATTCGCACCGAGGCACCGACGACGCCAAGTTGGCCAAATGAGTGACCTCAGGCGGTGCAACAATTGCTCGAGTGATTTGCTGGCCACACCGCGGGGAGAGGAACGAATTGCTTCGGTCCCGGCCTCAGTGCCCTCACCTCCTCACCTCGACTGCAACCTCACCTCACCTCACATGCGCGTCGGTGCCGAGAGTTAATCAAGGAAAAGATATAAAAATGTTTTTGTTGTGTTGTTATTTGCTTTTCCATTTGGTAACCCACTGAGATACACGTCGGTTTGCATGTGGTTAGGGGGTGGAGGGTTGGGGCATGTTGAGCTTTCAAAACGGTTGCCCAATTTGACCTCGACAAGCGAAAGGGCGAGCAGGAGCCGGGGAGGTTGAGTAATTGACCAAGAATTTCAGTGAAAAGTTTTTTGAAGGCAACACACCTCCGCATCCTTTCGGATCCTGGGTCGGTCTCGGTCCCGGTCCCGGGCCCGGTCGTCTTTTGCGACGAAGAAGGATCGTGCGAGGCGGGATGATTTATGGTTTTCATTAGTTTTGTGACGTTTGGACATGTTGTGGGGGGCAATGTGTTGGTGTTTAATTAGGATGACTGTGTAGAGGAATGGAAGTCGGTTTGTCCAGTGGGTTGGGAGGAGTGGTTGGTGGATGACGGTAAAAGGCTTACAAAACGTTAACCACAGAAGTGTGAAATTACCCGACAACTCCTCAAACAAGTGCTCTTTGCTGGAGGAATTTTTTATCAAGTAAATTCTTTTGACTTCATTTATGCATGCATTTTGCATTTAATCGTAAGCTAAAGTCGTCTTCATTTATGCAAATTTGTACCTCATTGACATTAAAAATCCGCTTTGGATGTTAATTTGCAGGACAACTTCGGAAACTGTTGAATAAAACAAACAACACGCTTTCGCATTGAGGAACACGATTCCGAACACACATCGCATGCCATTTGAATGCAAAGTCTGTCACGTGTAATTGGTGTCACAAATGGAACATGAAACCCGATCTTGTGTCATTTTACAAAGTATGGCGAACTAAAAGGAAGTCACGTAACAGCAAACTTCAGAGTTTTTTAGTCAAATGGGCAGCTGTTCGAAACAACTATTGGACACCATTTTAGGAAATCGGTGCTTGCCATCAGCTGCAGGTCCTATTCTCGGTATAAAATTCAGCCAATAAAATTTTACTGTGCAAATAAAATGTACACCTAAAGCCACCACCTAGCTTTATTAATTTTCATATTACATTCAATTTTAAGAGTTTGGTTCTGTCAATTTTCGTACAATCTTCGGGATGAAATTCTCTACTTCATCAAGTTTCGTACAAAATATAGCTGCACTATCAAGAAGATGAAGATCATCGGTTTTCGTCTGAAAAAATGAGGAACTTGGTACAAAAATGAGTGTGACTTCGCAAAGTTTGTACCAAATGCGACCTGAAAAGTTTCCACCCGAAATGTTTGACTTTCATACAAACTGTGAGAAAGAGAACTTAAATTCCTTACATTTTGTGCAAAGTTCAATGCAAAAACTTAAGATTCGTCATTATTCGTGTAAATGCGTCCCAAAAACTTCTTCTCAAAACGCGGCCACGAAGTTTGACCTCAACAATTTTCGGCCGAATTGCGAACCCGAAACCGAAAGAGTGACTTTGTCAACTTTCTTTTAAAATGTCTTTCGAAAAGTTTGTCTTTATGAATTTTCGTAAGAATGCGACTCGAAAATGTTGTCTCCTTCTTTTTTCCTACAAATTTTTACCGAATGTCCAAGAAAATTGACTACATCAATATTCGTACAGTTTGTGATCCAAAAAAACTGGAATTTCTTAAAAATGCGACGGAGTTTGACTTTAACAATTTTGATAAATCTCCCTTGTACAACGCGTCCCAAAATGTTTGACTTAAAATTTCGGCCAAAAAATTCGACTTCATGAACTTTCGTACTAGTGTGACTGGAAAATTTTGACTTCTGGTTTACGTAAAAATGTTGATCACATGCTGCACATTATTAATTTACATACAACACTTGGCCAACAAGTTTGACTACATCAATTTTCGTACAATCTGTGATCCAAAAACTGAAATTTCTTCAATGTTTTTAAAATATGCAGCGACAAACTTCGACTTTAACAAGTTTGTCACTCCAATTTTTTTATTAAAATGTATCTCTCGTGTACAACACGTGCACAAAAAGTTCAACTTTATTAATTTTCGTACAATCTTTGGTCTAAAAAACTGCACCCTTATCAATTTACTTACAAAACGCAACTTTAGCACTTTTCGGACAAAGTGCGCCCCAAAGGTGTGACTATCAATTTCTTGTTAAAATGTATCTCGAAAGGTCTGACTTCACGAATTTTATAACAAACGCAACCTAAAAAGTTTAACTTTGTAAATTTTCATGGAAAATACTGTTGAACAAGTTTGACGTGTTTGAATTAGTTAAACTTAAGACTTAAAGATTTTCAGTACAACATATTAATTTCAAAGCAGTTCCCGATGGTAAAAGTGCACATAGGCAGCTCAAAAGCAAGTGTTTTTTACCACAACAACACTAAAAAGTATCCTTCAAGTATCCAAAACTTTTAAACAACCAACTTGACCCCCAAACTTATTAATAACACAAAATTTACCATCACATCCACTTCAGAAGATTCTCTGAAGAGTTTCCTCATGATCGCCCATCACTGGCCACTTTCACTTACCTGAAAAAGAAACAAAAAAAGAAAAAAGAATAAACCGTTAGATTTCTCATTACCAAAGAACAAAGAAAATATAAATTTGCATTATCTCCACTTTCCAGGATACTCAACATCGCCGCGGCGTTAAGAGAGAGAAAACAGAACAGAAAAAATGAAATGAAGAGCCAGCAAACATTGAGCCTAATTAACCACTTAGCAGCGTTTTAACAAAAGGAAAACATTAAGCCTCCTCCTTGTGATCCTTTTTTGCCAAAAAAAAAAGAACTACGCCTTCCCCCGGGAGGAAGCAAACAGAGGAAAAAAAAAAAGCCACCTGACTTCCCCTTCCAGACCTCGTTCCGGACTAAATTACCATCCGGCGAGTAAAACAAAAAAAAAAATTTAAAAAGAAATCCTCACAAAAGAACGATAAAAGAAGAACAAGAAAGAGAATACGAGGGAACTCTCCCTAAATGTGCTCATCAAACCTCTAGCGAGTCCTTTCTTCATCTTGACCCGTGTTTTCCTCATTCACAACTACGTCCAAGGAAAAAGGATTCATTATTCTCCTAAAAAAAAAGGAAAAACACACTCACTCAGGGCGTTAATTTATCGTCTCAAGAAAGATTTTCTCACCACCGAACCCGAACGTGAAAACAAAAACACAAAAATTCGAATCCTCTTTCTCACTGGGGAGACTAGAAAAAGGACAACAAGCGAGCCGATGTGGCATATGTCGCACTGGAATAGGATTAGGATATTTTAAAGTGACGATTTCTTTTATTTCGTAAGCCGGTTTGGGTTTCAACAGGATGGCCGAACAAAAGAGGCGACGTCTAATCACTTGGAAGGGGGCGCACATGTTTCAGCTGCTGGCTGTCGGCTCTGGTAGCGAAGGACAGGACAGCCTTTGGAGGCTTTGTTCGATATGTCTGTGTGATGTGAGGGAATGGGTTGGAGTAATATGAGCTAATTATTAGCATGATAATGTCTGACTGCGAAGGACACCGGTAGTATCGGTTACGGAGTGTGGAGGAACTTTTGCACGCAAAAAAGACGCGTGTTTTTTGTTGAAATTCAATGCAAAAATATTGGTTTGTCCTTGAACGAGGAACATTGGCGACGTAGTTCATTTTTTTTTCTCCGGCAAGAGGATCGAGATGGTTGCGTGTGAAGGTCACAATCGGCGAGAAAATGTGGCAGACCATTTATTCTTAGTCGAGTTTGGGGTGAGTTTTTGGAACCTTATTTGAAATTCAAAATGAGTCTTGGAGAGCTTTTTTGTCAAAAAGCTGGGTTTGTGTGAGCAATTCACAATAGAAAACTTCTTCGTAGACCCATTCGAGTTGTTAACTTTTTTCTGGCAACACAACTTAAATTTCGAGTAATTTATTTTTATGACCAACATGTGGGTTGATCTAAATAGTCTAATACACAGTAGATGAGGCCTCGAGCTTTCCAGCTACTTTTTCTCGTTCAAAGTTTAGTTTTAAATCAGTTTTATGAACTGATTTCAACCTTAAACCAATTCCAAGGCTGATTTACTTGTTAAGGTCACAGTTGTTGACGAAATTCGCTCCTTAAATTTATTCTGTTGATTTAACCTCCCCTCACACATGGGGTGGCGTAACAGCATGTTGAAAGGCAGAGCCTTGCTTTTCGCTTATGAACTCATACAAAATTAAAGTTCGAGGGCCGAGCAGATGAGAGGACTAACGACTGAGTTTTTATATGAAAGTCACAATAGATGAAAGTACAATCGACCAAACTTGGCTTAAATCAAATTTATAACTCTGCCCACTTGAAATCTTACAAAGAGAGTGCACGAACTTGGGGTCACTGATTTTGATGAAATTCGCTTCGAAAATTTAGTGTTCTAATTTGATATAAAGAGCGATTGGAAAAAATTTGGGGGCGTTTTTCTCGAAAAAGGGGGAGTGTTGCCTTCTCTCACTCTGGGAAATTAAGGTCTCATAGGGGAGCTATTACTATGCCAAATTTAATCAAAATCGGTGATCCCAAATGCGTGCATTCATTTTTTTGTTTGCTCCCTAAATTCTACTAAATTTTAAATTCAACCCAAGTCATAAATTGTTGTATATAAGACAGACAAAATTGAATTAAAATTAGTCGAGTCCAAGCCGCACTGGATGTTCGTTAGAACCACACCATCCATCACTCCACCCTTTCTAAAACTCGAGACGTTATTCCTACAATAAACACCTCCGACGTAAATCCGATCCACCTCATTAAAACGAAACCTTAAGCCTCTTCAATCTAACCCAGTAAACCGATAAAAACTCAAACACCTTTTCAATTTTTTAACAGTGAATAGGACCATCCCTTAAAACTTTTGCTGAGAGTCAATTAACACATAAACCATCCCTAACGAGATTGACCCAAATTGGTATACCCTAAACTTTTTCCACGAAAAAACGCGCGTTCTTTTTTTTTCCCCAATTGTACCCACAGAATTCAGCTGAATTCAGAATGGCGAGAAGCCCTCAATTTATCTCCACTTTTATATAATTTTTTGATTTCGAAACATTGCCAATGATTGCATAGATAACAAAGTAACTTTTACTTTGATTCATTTTTGTGTAACAAAAAAAAACATACCGTTAAAATCTAAAACTAAAACCTAAACCATTTCCTCGCCTGTTCACGTTCATGGAACGCATTCAGCGTACAAATAAATTTTATTTTATTTTCGTTTTTTCTTCATCTTTCCGCCGTTCAATTAAACTACAGTTCAATTTTTGCGATGACAAACAAAGTGAAACGATTGCCCTTAATCCTGGACAAAAAAAAATAAAACTCGATAATAAAAGTTCAGCAAAAAAAAAAAAAAAAAAGTGAAAGAACAACAACTACTCGACACCAAAATAAAAAAGTTTTTTTTTTTTTTTGACCAGACGCCAAAAGCAGCGAATCTGCCGGGAAAATAATCAAAAAAAGATCCTAGAACTCGTTCTCGTTTTGTGTGTTATTGTTGTTGTTGTTGATGGCATGGTGCGATGGTGTCGGTGATGGTGGTTGGGTCCTAGCCGATGGTCATAACATTTATAGGAAGGATATGAGTTCAGTCAAACTCTCATCTGGCTTAGGCACGTCCCCCTTCGATAAACAAGTTTTGTTTTTTTTTTTTTTCTTGTCCGATTTTTCCTAAATCCTAAACACATTGTTTAACTTTTCCCAATACAAATAGGAATTGCTCAAATGCAAACAAATACATTAACACCCCATAAAAACTAAACAACTACACACAGGCCGAGGGGGATGATGCTTTGAACGGGCAACACAGAGCTGAGGGGGAAAAAAACTATGACGAAAAAATAAAAGTAAAGAGAGACCGGGAAATAAGGACTCCCTGACAGAATGCAGTTTGTTCTTTGCACTGCAAATATTGACAGGACAAATCCTGCTACGAGTACTGTGCCTCTTTGTGTATGGCTGTATGTGAGGATGGGGTGAAATTGCGCTCGAGTGGTGCTCTTGTTGTGGTGGTCGATGAGTCGTTTTGAAAACAGAATTTTTTTTGGCTACGTTGTTTTTTGTTTTTTGATTTTTTGTAGTTTTTCCTGTAGTTGGGTTTTATGTTGAGTGCAGTTGGGGTCATGACGTGGATGTGAGTGTGGACGGGCAGTCAACTCCTTCAATTTGACGACAGAGACAGCTTCATTCTGAAGCCTGTTCTTACTTTTGTGTTTCGGACAGTCCTTGAAGTTCACTATCAGAGAAAATAGGGTGCAATGACCTGGTTACGCGTTGCTGTAGCTTCACAGTTGCAATACGTAACAACAGCAAAGTGACTTCAATCAAGAAGGTTAATTTTTTAATCAAGATGAAAGTTTAGTTTTAACTTAGACCAAATTACACACAAAGAGCCTTGAAAAATGAGACAAAAAGGATTTCATAAAAATCGGTTTAGTAGTTTCGAAGATTACCGCGGACAACTTGTGAAGCGAGATTTTTATGAAAAAGAGACGTAATCTCTTTTTCAATTGCCTTAAAGCCCCTGTGGTAGATCTTCTAATTCACGATGTCTTATTTCTTCCCATGCATTAGGTGGCGTAGCATCCGATTGAGGACCAGAGCCTAGCTTATTTCTTCCCAGTGGGTTTTAATTTCTTTCTTGCTGACTTGATAGATCTGTGTATCACAGCTCTTTGTCGTTCTCGATGCAGCTGTGGGGGTCTTTTTGACAACTGCGACCTCATCTGTTTCAGTAAATTGATTTTTTCACACTTTTTTTCAAGTCCATTTCTGACTTAATTTAAAAAAAAAGATGGATATCATTTCTCAACCCCACACCATGAACCCTTTAAGCCACCACTGACCGGTGCAGTGCTCAATCCTCTACTGTCAATTTGCACAAGAACGACACACTCTTAACTTGTCCAACTACGAAAAGGACTAACGCCTTATTGGCCACTCGTCGACTTAACTCTTCTCTCCCTACTCTACCTAAGCAAATTCCAATTGAAATCGAAAGTGACTACAGAGTCCTGGCGTTCCACCTCGATGATGGATGTCTTCTTATCCACCTCGTTCGCTCGAGAAATGGTGTTGCACTAAAAAAAAACGGAAGCAACAACAAAACCAAAATGGCAAAAAAAGGATTCCAACGCCTCGCCCTTCAATTCACGAGATGATTTATTACGGGGATTTATGAGTTGGCGGCCAAGCGCGCAAGCGATGAAATGGAAAATCCCAACCGAAGTTTCGACGGCACTGTCGCTTTTCTTTCATTCTTCCTTTTTTTTTCACGATTAAGGATTAAAGCCGAGGATTTTTCGCTTCTTAGGCGTCAGCCAATTACGCGACGGTTGAAATGAGGAATGATTTATGCCATGACGTTGCGGTGGATTCATGTCCGCCATTCGTGGGAGGAGCAGACGGCGGAGAGGAAGCAGATTGTGATTTTGTCAGTGGGTCATTAAAATTGGATTTCACTTGAAATGAGAAACTTTATCTTCTTTTTTTTTTTGAGTGGTGGGGAAGGATTAGATGGGCGATGATGTTATTGTGAGATAGTCTCATTAAATTTTGTAAAATTCGATTAAGCCTACGCGGGGTTTGTTTTCGGGGGGAGATGGGAGATTTCTGTGTGGGGTGAAATGGAACTGGAATGGATGTTGGATTGGATCTCAAGGTTATGGGCAGTAAAGGATTTTATTGTAAGATTAATATGCCGCTGGGTTGAGCTATGTGGCCCGTACTTTTTTTTGTGTTTTGTTGTGGTGTTTGCTCCTACTTCACCGATGGTTTAGTGTTAAAGATTGTAAGACAATAAGATCGTAATTTTAGAGCGTTTTATGGCAATAAAATTCACTTCGCAAGTGAATGATTCGTCTTTTTGTCAAAAACGCTTGGGATTGTTTAAAAGACTATCTGGCATTATGTTCCAGGAGAAAATGGAAGGAAAAAATGCAATGCGAGACTCCGCTTGCGTGAATATCAGTTATCGCGGTTAGATAAATAATACCACCATGTCCTTTCTTGAGGTTTAAATTTACTCTATACTAAACTCCGTCCAAATCTAATTCGGCAGTGAAAGCGAAAGAGACAGAAAGTAGTATAATAAAGGAATGCTTGAAGTTCAGTTAATTTCACTGTTTCTGGTCGCTAACATAACTAGAATTTCCTCGAATAAAATAAACTTTTAATAGGCGTTTGACCAATATTTTTATAATTATTATTTCTCAATTCTTTCACTGCGATCTGCATTTTTTTTTGGTTTTTCGAAATTCGCATACCCACGTTTTATCGGTTTTTGTCAAAAAAAAATCCAAAACTATCAGGGCCAGGGTGTTGAAATAAATTTTTTTTATTCTACTCATCGAAGTCGATTTTTTCAATTTTTTAACAAAGCAGTATGGAAGTCAGATGGTATTTGTAGATCTACCTTAAAAGATATGGGAGCCATACAATGCCTCCCAAAAGTATCATAATTTCATTATTTCACCGCATCAAAATTTCGAGTTTGCATGCGAATGTTTCAAAAACTATGAACATGAATAATTAAGCATTAATATATGATTAAGTTTCTGGCTTTCAAAACTTGCAAAGTACTTTATTGTATGTGTTGCCATTGTTTTTTTTATAGTTTTTTTCATGTTCATAACTCCTAAACGAGGGGGCATAGACCACACTCTCTCATATTTAAAAAAAAAAATGCTTGTTTTTAATCCCTCTACAATAAACCGTCATCAATTTTTGACACCAAACAAGTTACGAATACTTTTGCGGCTCGAAAAAGTGACGATACCTAATCATTATTTTTTTTTCTGACGATCAAATTAGTAATGCTTGCTGTCTTTACTATTTCTTAAGAAGAAAAAGACGAGAAAAAATTCCTTCGCTTAAAATTAGCTTTTACGAATACTTTTGCGAGGCACTGTATGCCATCGCGGACTTTTTTTTAGAACTTTTTGATCAATTAATTGTTTTTTTTTTATGTCTACATCTGTTTAGATAGCGCCCGCCTTAGAAGCTTGCCACTTCTCGACTTTACTCACAGATTTTATTCTACCGTTAGCTTCTTGTATAAAATATTCAATGCATATAGCCCAAAGAATCCACTGGTGAAAACTGCATGAAAATCCGTTCACTAGTTCGTGAGATGAGCACGTTTAACCAAACAAACTCTTCACTTTAATAATATTAAGTGTATATTATAAGTTATAGACGCCACATTTTAAGAATTAAAAAACACAAAAGGCAACGATTACGAACAGCTTAAGTTTAACTTTTTAAAGTAAACTAATTAAGACATTAAGTACTGGCAACAAAAAACAAAATCGCCTTAAAGTTAAGCATTTAAGTCAACATGAACAAAGCTGCCAAGTCAAAGACTTCAGGTCTACAGCTTTGCTTCCGCCGTTTTGCAATAGATGGCTGTAGCGATAAATGGTAGTCGAAATAAATAGATCGCAGATATTATACAATGAGCTAAGGTATTTGTAAGCATAACGCCATCAAAATATTAGTCGATTTGTGTCTTCATCATAAAGTTATTCTCGATTAACGATTTGTCAGCTTACGAACCAAACTCTCGTCATTTATTACAATAGAGCCTCGAATTTCGGAAACAAAACGGAGGAAGCAAAGTTCTACACCTAATATTTTCATGCAGACTCAATTGCCTGAGTTACTTTTCAGTCCTGTACGTCTTTTCTTTGCCGCTTCTATAGCTTAAATTGACTGGATATATTTTCAAAATAAGCAATTTAAACTTAAACTCATCGAAACACTGTATTTTCTGGTAGCTAATTGCAGCCACAGGAATGTTTTTTTTTCTCTTCACTTTACCAGATACAATGTAGATGATCCCGAATATTCTTATTGCATAAAGAGACGCTTGATACACAATAAAATGTACTTAAAACACTTTTAAAGCAAATATGAGAAACACAAGAAGGTTAATTTAATTTCAGATGGGGTTGAATGATTATCAGTACGTCGACTGTGTTCAGAAATCAACTATGGCCTATTTCTAATCAATTTTTTTTAAAGTAACTTTTCTGTAAGACTTTTGGAAATTTTTCATCGTCCGTTTAAAAAAAAAGAAATGTCACATATTTACCTCTCTCAACTCAACACCACTATCCCCCCACTGTCTGTCACTCCAACAAATTGGCCTTTATACAAATTTCAAGTTGACAACGTTGGCTATTTCCCAAACCAAAAGCCATTATTAATTCCGATCCCGAAAACGTATTTTCTCAATTAAAATAGAAACTTCATCTCTCCCCCACCATCTGGTCCCACACTTAGTCTTTTTTTTTAAAAGAATGATCTCCGTCATGTTCCACTGAAGTTCCTGTGGTTCCCTTCTCACATTATATTTTCGTTACTAATTGACGTATCCATCATGCACCTGCGTTTCCTAATTTCACCTGTCAAACAGACGCCTAATTCGACAAAAATGTCAGTGCCACTCTAATTCTCCGCCCTTATTACCTGCGATATGTGTTCCCACTGCCGGTCCTAATTCCTCAATTCTCACCTCGTCCGAAGCGCGTTGTACTGCTTAATGATCTTAACGTCCCTCGATCACGATCAATTTTTCGTTTCGTTCTTTTTTTTTTTTCCAAACGCCGTGGATGTGATGCATGAATATGAAAATCCAATGGGCCGTGGACGTGGAAGGGGACGAGTGAAAAAAATAGACGCGCAAGTAGAGTCGGCAGGTTATTGATGCGACCGCGGCGGACCTTATGACTTCTCCGTGCAGGAGGGACTACGCAACGTCAACTGTCACTGTCAGATACTTTGATGGAGAGCTTTCACGATTTATTTGTCCGAGCTACCGACCAAGGCAGCGACTATTAATTCAACAGGAGGGTGCCAATTCAATTCGTTTGTTTGAGTTCTTTCCTGTTTCCATCGATCCATCTCGGGCGTAAGCGACGTTTGATGTTCCGTCTGACGGGGAACGGATAAGATCATCGTTTGATGCGTGATTCTTCATCAATTCACTGCGGTGACAGAAGTGAGAAGAGGCCTCTTCGCTGTCGCACGCAAGCAGGTGACAGATGAGGCGGGACAACGACAGACACAGTTTCAAGGAGAGTGTGCGTTTCGATTAATTTCATTTTGAGCATTGCAATTGAGTGGGCAGTTGAAGATTATGGTGCCTCGGACTAAGTGGGTAATTTCGCTGTACGCGCCTACGCACGCGGCCAAATGGCCAATTGCGCACAAGTCGTGGAAAGTGCGATCAAGTTGCGCGAGAGAGGATGGCGGTAATCACTTGTAAATTGCTTTGATTGGAGGGAAGCGACTCGAGTTGTGGACAGCACTTCCTTTCGGGAAATTTTATGAACAACGCCGGCGACATCACGGTGCAAGCCAAGTGGGTACTCAAGAGCCTGTTTGGCTAGCTTATAGATTGTCATTTAGAATTGAATTGGTTGCGATTGGCACATGATTCTTTTTATATCGGCATTAAGATACTCTCGGTTTATGATTACAATCAGTTTTTTCTCAGCGGGGCAGTATTTTCAGCTAGGTCTCACTAAAAATGCCCAATTAAGCTGATAATACAGTGGATTTTGCTGATTTTGATCGAAAAACAAGGTTTGCCCAGAGTTGACTCCGTACCGAGGCCTCATTGAGGTGTTTTTATATCCTCTATGATGTCCAGGTGAACGCCTCTTCATTTCCAAAACATAAAAATTCCACCTCACAACACGGGCCAGCAACATCTCCTTAACTCCAACCCTCGACCTCTCCGACTCAACACGATTTTTCAACACTTTCGTTTATAGGGCCCGCTTACCATGTTCAGAAATTTCCCAAAAAAACGTGTTAAACATCCAAATTTGTGTACATGACCCCTCCCCTCAACTTTCACCCGAAAAAGGAAGACCGAACAAACGGCCCAAAGCACTTTCACGTCACAGAAACGAAAAAAAAAAAAAGGGTAACGACCCCTTCTTCTTCCACTTCGGCAACAAATTGAAATTTTCTCAAAGTTGTTAAGCCCGAAACACAAAAAAAGAAAACAGAAAAAAACAAAAAACAACCTATGTAAAAAGGTGATGGGCATCATAATACCGTTAAGCATCGATTAGTTCTGGGTTTTCAGAGGAAAATCAATTCGGCATCGTTCCCCCCACTACACGACGTCCACCATAATCATCACTTTTCTTTCGAAAACAAAAGAAAAAAACAGACCCACTGCAGACACTTGTGTACTTTCTAATCAAATGAATTGAAATTTAACGGTTAATCTCATCATTAGACGTGGCCAATTTTGGGGTTGAAAAGGTGTTGGTGTGGATCTAAACTGAAGGGTTTGAGGTTTAAAAAGGGGCAATTTATGGTGTGAAGGCGGTTGCGATTGGTTTGGAGTTCCGTTTGGAAATGTGTGACTAATTTCAGCTCCAAGGGGTCCCTTTTTAGGGGAAGGGATCAAAATATTAAGTCCGACCAGAAATCACTTAATTCGTGAACTACGTAAAAAGGAAGTGGTGAAGTCGAACCCTTCTATTTCTTTTTTTCCATTTTACTTGTATTCTTAGTTTCGCATCATTCTTGCTTTTTACCAATTGAAAAAAAACACTAAGCCACGATTTGAAAAAATTAATTCCTTGGAGACGTGTGAAAATCGAACCTTATGAGTTTCCTGCATTCATTTCTTTCTTCCACTTCCTGCTATAGGTGATTGCTGTCGTTTGGCAAATCATAAAATTTTACATTAAACGGAGTAAACACAATAAACGTCAAAAAAGGAACGATGCCAGTCTCGAACCTTGTGGGATTCCTTTTCACTTTCTGTTTCAATCGAATGGTTCTTCCTGTAGATTCGAAAGTGAAAGACATTAAATAAAAGGAAATCTCGTCGGTTTTTTTTTTCGTCAATGATCTACAAAGAGACATACAGTAGCTCAAAGGAATAATGGGATAAGGAAACATTTTGAATTGCTGAATTGATTTAGTTGTTTCTTGTGTCAAGATGACCAAAAAAATATAGCCTATAGCCTTCACAGATAGTTCACAATACTACCGGTAAAAACCGCATGCAAATTCGTTCAGTAATTTCTGAGATTAGCCCGCACAAACATAAAATTTTATCGTCATGATTGGTGGCGTAACAGCCCGGAAGGCCAGAGCCTAGCTTTTCGCGCCTCCACTGTGTTATGCGCATTATAATTTGACACATGTGTTATGATTTTATTTTTTAGTAAACGAGTAGTAAGAGCTTTCAAACGGCAACTGTATCTTTTAACAGTTTCGCGATTTCCTATTACTACTTTGAGCGAATAAAAATTGTGTAAGAACGCATTTAATTTCAGGTAAACTTGCTTTCAACCGAAAAAATAAACCTTATGAATGAACGAATTTGAGATATTTGAAAAAAACGTAGTAACAAACGTGAACCGTGTGGTAACCCATCGAAGTTTTGTAAATAAAGATTTAAAATAGACCTCTTTGGCTTTCTTCCTCTCCTAACCTCTTTCTTAACTATAGAATGCTTGTGAATAAATCAACACGCACAACGCACCTGTTCCACAGTAGCGGTCCTCTACTTTAATACACATTACCCTCTGTCAAATTTCTTATTAGTTTTCCCAGTTCACGCGCAACTTAAACCTCTATTGCCCATTACCCCCGTCAGTCTGAAGCAGAACCCATTTGTCAACAGAAACAGATGCATATTAGCCGAGTGCAATAATTATCAGTCACCCTCTAATTGAAATCGTTGCCAGATGTTAACTAAATTATCTGATATAGCAGTTGCCGAAGAGACATTAGGCGGTCACCGACCGACTTGACATGTCCCTGCCAAGCTGTTGCTTGTTAGACAAAAAAAAAAAAACAAAAAAACAGAAAAAGAATTAATTCGAGTGGAGAAATGGAAATTCAATTCAAACCGCAGACACCCTATTCCGCTTAGTCACGCATCTCTGACGCATTCAAAGCCAGTGCCGCGGTAAACTTCACACGCAACACCAACAACACACATACGCACGTAGAAAAACAAAAATGCACAGCCACCGTGTGTAACAATTAATACAAAAGTCCACCGCTATCTCCACACTCGCTCCCAGATCCTGAGCTAACAACAAAGTCACCACACTATCTGTCATTTGTCTATTTGACAGTCGATTAAACAGGCGAAAAAAAAAGCAAGAGCTTCACTTTTAATTGTGGCATAATGGGACTGACTGTTCCATCCGGCGACGGTTTTTACGGTGCAGTGAGGACGAACAGTAGCTCGCATCTCATCGGTTCGACTGACTACAAACACACTCGCGGGTTAAATGGATGCGATAGCCTGTGTGTTATTCGGTGGATTTATTTTTTCCGCCATCGAGTAGGGCAAACATGACCCTATTTCGAGCGTAAACAACAACTGACCCTTGTCGAGAAGCACTTATATCGTCTCTTTTCTGTCACTGAGCGTGTAATGTCATGGAGAATATGTCGCATCCACGTTTCCCGTTGCGTGTTGACATTAGATTATTAGAATTTCTTTTTTTTTTGTGAATGATTTTCACCTCACCCGGTTGAAGGAGGGGGTGTACATAGGCCTAAGCGACACTTATTGGCGTGTCACTTTGATCAGATGAGTTTGGGTAGTCGTGAAATCGATCAGACATTTTTGTTTACTTATCGTTTTTACAGGTGAAAATATATAAGTGTGTGTCAGACCGGTGATTTAATTTGACTGTTTAACAGCGTGAGTGTGACCACTGAAACAGAGTTCTCGAATTTCGTGGGCTGAGAAGGTGAGGGAGAGAGAGAGATGATTAATTAGTTTGACAGCTTCAAACGAGGGGCGAGAAAGAGGTTGGTAAAAGCATTTTCTTGTGCTTGATAATCTAATCATTTAGCGTGTTGGAACTCGGATTTATGGTATAGTTGCGTTCGCAGAACTGACATGCGAACATTTTGGTATTTGAAATGGACGGAGTGGGGCTTCAAATGTCAAAAAAGTTGTGACTTGAAGGTGTGGTGGAATTTGATTCGAGGTAAGTGACCTTTTTTGATTGTAGAGTGAATTTCTACCATGAAAGAAAATTGTTGGCGAAAATCTAAGTGAAATGATCACAGACAAATCCAATATAGACACCCATCTGGGCGGCTGCCATTTCCTCTCGCCCATCGATGAATTTGTCAGTAATTCACGAATGTAGCTGAAATACAGGAAGCATTTTAATAGCACTTCAGGAATCATCGAACACTAACGCATCATCATTTTAACGCACATTTGTTTTTTGAAGCTCCCACACGTATTCGCTGACAGAAAATGCTATAAATAATATCAAGGGGCAAGAGAAGAAGAAGTTGGGTATCTGCATTGGCTCATTTGTGGAAATGATGTAATTGTTAAACAAAATTTTACTGTGTTAACTGTCATTGCAAAAACGTGCAAGTGGCAGCACTTAAAAACTATAAAAAGTGCAGAGAACTTTACTTATAAATTAAAATCAGAAATTTAAAGTTTCTAATCGAGCGTCAGTAATTTATTTTCAAAGATTTTATAGTCATATCTCCAAGAACATAGCAGACACGAAATAATAAGCGAATGGAGTAACTTTAGAGTCTCAGTTTTTCCTAAAACTTAATAAAAAAAAAAAACAATAAGTAATGTTCGTAAATTCTAGAGCTGAAAATTTCGTTTTGGGAAACGAGCAGGAACTTTAGTAATATTTATGTACAGTACTCATTAAATTTCCAATCAACATTTGGAGAATACCTCTTATGAAAATGTACCTCAGCTAAATTTTAAATGAAAAAGTTCTGCTTTTCAAAAACTTCTGGACAGATGAATAAGGAATGATTGAGCTAAGTTGCAAGAAGCAACTTTTAATGGATGACTGAGTGGATGGGTGGGTTGGATGACCGTAAGAGGGTCGGCTGCAAGCTTAAAAGAACTTTCTTGTCCAAAACCACTCGGCTTTAGCTTCCAGGTTGTTATCTACGCAAAAGTAGTAACTTATAATCCAATAATTAAAGTTTTTCAAAAAACAAACACATAAAATTCAGAAAAATGCTTAAAATCTTGAATCTTGAAATGCTTGAATGTTCACCGAACTCGCCTCTCAATAAGTCAATAAGTTGCGCGTGCTGTGTGCCATGTGGCACCGTCTTGTTGAAACCACATGTCATGCAAGTCAAGCTCTTGTATTTTGGGCAAAAAAAAGTTGGATATCATCTCACGGTAGCGCTCACCATTCATAGTTACGTTACGATTCGCATCATCTTTGAAGAAGTACGGTCCAATGATGCCACCAGCCCATAAACCGCCATTATAGACCAAATTGAAGATGTTTGACAGTGAAACAAAACACGAATTGTGCGTCAGCTGTTTAAACCAGTGTTGTTAAAAAGATAATAGCTAAAAAATCGACCTTTATAAAAATCCTGGAACTCTTAGACTGATGTCTGCCACCAAAGACAAATTTAAAGAAGCTTTCATTACATAAGAAATCTACGATCTCGGTTTAGAAAAGCACACGACGGGAACAGAAATTTAATGAGTTGAGCCTAGACGATGACCAAACAGATTTGGTCTCAAATTTTTTCAAAGTCTCGGATCAATCAGAGTCTAGGCGTCTTCTCCCTGACCGAAAAGCTTAGGCTAATGATTGTTTTATTGACGCCTTGCTTATTTGGTAGTCAACGAATGACTAGATACCACCTCCGACACTCCCAAATATTCCAAATTTATCAAGCCACAAAGTTGAGTCAAGCCCTATGCAATCGACAAAAAAAAAAGACCACTCTCGATAATGCAACAACCTCTCACGGTTCTCACACAAGTTCCGAATTTAAACGCATCAACCACAAATGTTCTCAAAAACCCTTCACCATTATTCTGATTGGTTTTATTTTCGATTTTATTTAGCGAGAAAATTTTTGGAATTCCCATCGACCAAACGAAACCTCTCGCTCTCTCGAAACAATCAGTCTCAATGGCTAACCAAACACAAGAACGGGATAATAACCGTTGAAATCCATTCAACGGTCCTCAGCGGTGCTAGTGTAAATTCTGATTTAAAAAAAAAAAAATTTTTTTTTTGATTAACAAATTTATTTTCTTCCCAAAAGGGAGATGGGAAGGGAAACAAATTCAAACAAAACAATTTTAATTTTTTTCAAAAAAACATATTTAAACAATTTTCCAGCCATATGTTGTCGATCCGGGCCCATGTATCCGGGGTGCACTTCAAACTCCCGTCAAGTGGAATAAAGCATTTTAAAAAATTTACAAAATCGCAAATATGTCAAAGTGTTTACTTTCAACGGTATGAACTACAAAACGACATCCGAGAGCAGAGAGAGCAGTCTGTGTCTAAATACACGGGGAGTGAGTGAGAAAAAAGGATTCCAGGGACAAGTTAGGGTGACAGGACGGGCGGGAGCACACTGGTATCGAATTTACTGTCAAGTGGCCACTCTAGGTGATGTAATTCTGTGTTCTCCCAGCCAGGTGTTCAACAATGCACATGGCCGACACACGACGACAATAGTCGTTGACAATGCCAGACACACCCCTCTTTTGTGACTGTGACTCGAATGTCGGGCAGAGGCAGAGGGTGGTGTGCATTCACGGTGAAAAGACCACCAACATACACTCACAAACGGTGCATTGAATACAACAAAGGGGATGTTTTTGTTTGACATTTTGGCATTCAAGGTATGTGGACACTGTAAACTGATTTAAAAATCAAGTGGATGGGTTAAATAAATTTTTAGTTTTTTTCTTTTCCTACGGACGGCACGGGGTTTGGGGTCAAAAGCTCGTAAGACTTTCTCGCTCAACGGTGGCGATTGTTCGACATCGAAAGAGCTGTCAGCAACGAGGGCCCTGTTCTGGTTTTTTTGTAGCCAAGCTGATCACGTGACAGAGCTGGGTAATTGACATTTAGGTTGACCTGATGGCAGTAAAATCCAGGCTCGAACTAGGTCGAGATAATTGAACAGAATTTGTCGAGAGGCTTTGAATTTTTCAGTGAGGAGAGATGTTTATGCATCGCAGATTGGATTGTAGAATGGTCTGTAGGGTTTTGTGAATTCAGAGAATTGCAGAAGAGACAACGATTGATTGAATTTTGAAACTAAGCTGTTGATGAGCCGCACCAAGTGCTGAAAAAATTGCTGGCAATTTCTTTCGATTTCTGTCTTTCAGTCGAAAAGTGTCGATAAGTTGTTCACTTTTACTTTCTCAATTAATCTTTTTTACTATTACTAAACCGGTTCCAATCTGCGAGGAAAGCAAATGGAGGAGAAGGCATAATCGCGAACTTTATAAGCTCTATAAAGATGTGGACATAGTCGGGAAGGCAATCCGTCGACTACAGTGGCCACATCGAGCGCATGGACACGAGCGCTGCAGATAAAAGGGTCTTCGAATCCGAGCCTTCGATACAGGATTTGGATACAGGCTATCTCTGAAGACATTCAAGGATTGCCATTTCTCGAACCATGACTTGCTTAAACAGCCGTTATTTATAATTTTTGAAAAAAGTTCAGCAGGCAATACAACGCATGCAGCATTTGGTCATTCATATAACTTCGCACGCTTCTTTTTCGAACTGTTTTACGTGAAAATGTATTAAATTTTATACTTGACTCTACAACCGACTTTTTCTAAGTGTACTACCTATACAAATCAACAGATGGCACCACCTCGGTCACTTCAAACACCTCAAAGAGTCGCTGTCCGTTACCCTTTTAATCTAAAAGTCAATCAGTAATGATTTATTTGACTTTCAGCAATCAGTACCAAATTTTATACTCGAAATCCAACATCCAAGGGTGTAAAGTGTTCTATTTACACCCTTCAACAGATGGCGCCAGTAGCGCCGCTTTAATCATTTCATTGTGTTTCGAAGAATCGCTGCCTCTTTTACCCTTTCAATCTAAAAATCAATCAGATCCGAATAATCAACTTCTCAACTCACTTTCTACACCGATATTTCATCAACCACGTCAATAGATGGCGCCCAAAGCAATACACAGAAAACCAAGTACCTTTCAATCGCATCTCTCAACGAATCTCTACCACAGCATTTTCACCACCAATCGAACTACGCTTGACCCATAAATCTCCAGATCTCGACCGCCCAGATATGAAGAGTCTATTACCAGATACAAACCTCATTACACGTCAAATTCAGTCACTCGCCTCAGTCGCCACAAACAGCCCCCCAAAGCTTCAACTTCACTTTTCCAGATTCGAATCAAAATTTCACTGATTTTCCACTTCATCCTCAATTATTCAATGAACCACATCCACGCGCAGAAAATTGAGTATCGCACGCCAAGCGACCACCCCCAATCCCTCTTATATCCAACAAGACCAAAGTTGAAAACTATGTCAAAGGTGATTGATTGACGCCGGGAGCATTCTCCTCGGTTAGTAGCACTCAACTCGACTAAAGAAAAAAATGATTTCATTCAGAATTTTGCTGGATGCTGTTTGCTGTTGCTATCAAACGGAAAAACACAAAAGTATCCCTACAGTCGACTGCGCCTCCCACACTCGTCGTAAACTGTGCCAGTATCGTCATTGAGCCAGAGAGGAGATCCTTTTTTGCTCCTCTCATCCGCGCCATCCGGTATCGGGCATTTCAGCCCTGCTCTAAACAAGTCGTCTTCAATTTACCACAATCCCTTCCCCCCGCCAGCATCATCAATAGGAAAAGTTATGAAGCTGAGTAAGGTGCGCAATGTTCGCTCGCTCATCGACGAGTCGTCATCAGGTTCACCCCCCATCATTTGACATTTGAAAATCTCACAATTAGGTATCTCTGGCTCTGTGATTTTCAAGCAGTCGGTGGGAAGGACCCCTTCATAAGTCAGGTGAAAGGTTAAACTTTGATTGGGTGGATGGGTGGACCATACCCCGCAGAGTCTGCTGGTCTTGCAATTTATTTCATTGTTGCGGTCCGCACTTCCACTGGCACTCCATTAGCGTGTGCACGCGAACGGCTTCACCTCGGAGAGCGCACACGATGTTCAGTCGTGGCCTGGAATCGAGGATTCAGAAGGATCCATTAAAGGATCTCTCGAATGCAGAGGATGACACAGATGCAATGCGAAACGTTCTATATTTTTGAAATTTATGGGTTAAGGAGATGCAGAGACACTTGTTTACTGTGTGGCTCTGTACAGCAGCAGGTGCGTGGGTGGGGTGGGTTGAATCGCTTAGTTGAAGCTGTGAGATGGCCACTCGAATGGGATATGAGATGAGTCATTTAGATAATTACGGGCCTTTCGGAGAGAGATTAAATGGATTACGGTGTTTGATTAAATACCGTACAGAGTACAGAGACAGAGAATGTGCCCGGCGATGGCTAAGTAAAAACTGAAACTGATTTTCATGCGAAAGTGGAGTACGAGCGGATTAAGGAACGAGTGGAGTTTTTAAACTCTAGCACAGTGCGAATGACGAGGGTTTTTATGCATAGTCGTTAAAGTTTCGTACGTTTGGATGACTTGGTATGGAACACAAAAATGTGCTAATACGACGCCTGATTTAGTTTTCTAAAAAACAGAAAAAAAATTTGTAGAACAGAATATTCATTTCATTTTCATTTCTTCCATTTTTCCTTTTTAATAATGTACAATTTCATAATAAAATAACAAGGAATTGTGAGGCTTAAGATGTTTTATAGGAAGGCAGCATAAGCAGGCTATAAAAAAACAATGCTTCAAAAGTTTTAAGTTGAGTTTACGACCATCAAAAAGTAACATTCATCATCATAAGTGGCGTAACAGCCCACAAAGCTTTTCTCGCCTCCACTATGCAGACACATGTGGACGAGACCTCCAGCTTATTGCCTGTTCCGTACGGCGAAAACTTTCCGTGACAGAAGTTAATCCAGGAGGATTGTGAATCATTCGCTGGAGGTGGGGCCGTGAACAATGCTTGTGGTGTTTTTTTAAGTAACATTAACCATTACATACTGATAGAAATATACTGATTTTCAAATTTAGTCCCAACCACTCTGACATTCGATCGATATTCGACACGACTTCTTCCAAAGTCTTAACTTTCAAATTTTGTGAAAAAACTTGAAGTAAAAATTATCTCCTTCCCACGACAGACAACGTGAAAGCAGTACAACAACCATAAGTAATATATTTATGACGTTCAACGTTTATTTCATGAAATTATCTCTGAAAAACATAAGATAAAAAGATTTCGAGACACAATTTGTAAATATTCAATATTTTCAGGTAAATAAAATATGCACAAGTTCAAAACTAACGCTCAACAGCACTCCATTCTTTTCCCAGCTGTCTGAACCATCATCATCATCCTGAGTTTGATTATTTTAAAGTAAAGATGGAGAATTATTAAAGTTCCGCCTATGTTTCATTTGTTTCAATAATGAATTGCATTATGCATTGAAAAGTTCTTTAAAACTTTTTCGTACGAAGTTTAGGGCTAATGGAAACTAAAGTTTAACAACACACAAATTCAGTCGAAAATTTCCCGGTCAGTTATTCTTCATTACAATGAACCTTTGACAAGAATGGTATTTCTATGTGAGTTGCTTTGAAGGCATAAGAATCAAAAAGTATGCCCCAGAAGTATTTTTAGTAGACGTGTTTGAAAATAAAACAATAGACGAAATGAAAAAAGTACGCCTCAGATAGTTAAATTACGAGTGATTTTCAAAACAAATGGATATTGCTTATTCCCACTTAAAGAACATTGAAATGTGGTCAAACTTAAGGCGAATATCTAAAGCGACCGATAGGCAAAAGAATTGGTTTGTCAGAGAAATTTTTACTCTCTTTCAAGCAAAAAGTCTACAAGGGGGTGACAATGCTATCTTCATTTAAATCCGGAAACGTTAGCTAAAGGTTGCCATTTTTAGCTTTAGGTGTATGCTTTACGATCGGATATTAAAGGGTTTTCCAATAAGAACTTGACATCTTTTTTTTTTAAATGAGACACAAACCATTTGAGATATTTCAAAAACTTTATAATCAGCTTGAAGTACAATCAAAGCATTTTTGAACGGAACTTGACTTCGTTCATGTGGTTACCGCGGGCACGTTTGCAGCGGTCGGTTCATTGGACCCAATTTTCGGCCACACATTTAGGCCAAAACAGCCGCTAACTCGAGTTCAATGTTGACTCTGAGCTCTTCCCACGAGAAACTTAACAATGTCCGCTTCTCTTTCAAAACAAAACAGTCTTAAAACAAACAGGATGAAAGAAATAATGGAATCATTTAATTTATAAAATCTCAAACCGTGAGAAATTGAATTTCCTGTAAAGTTTTCTATTAATTTTCTCATACACTAAGTATCAAATATGTGTAAACATAAGCTTCCGATTTCTGCTTTAATAATATACAACTCATCATTTAATTTTGATTGTGCTTTGTTTATTGGGAAAGATTGCACGTAAGCAAAAAATTCTGGTGTTAACTCTATTTCCACGTAGTATATTTATCCGATTTGCGTTTAAGATCTGTCCTATCAATTTCAGTCATATGCTTCAAACTCACTTGTAATCCAAGCCTGTATATGTTTAGTTTAGGAACTATTTGGATCGATTTACAATCCGTAAACGTCTTAGCATTTTTAAAAGTGATTCGTACATGCCGTACATAAAAAATGAGGATGAGCTTTGGGAAATGAGCTTTGTTTATAAAGGGTGATTTTTTAGCTATTATCTTTCTAACAACATTGGTTTAAACAGCTGACGCACATTTCGTGTTTTGTTTCACTGTCAAACATCTTCAGTTTGGTCTATAATTTAACCATGAATCGTCTTACAAACGAACAACGCTTGCAAATTATTGAATTTTATTATCAAAATGCGTGCTCTGTTAAGAAAGTGTTCAACGACGAAGCTCATTTTTGGCTCAATGGGTACGTAAATAAGCAGAATTGTCGATTTAGGAGTGAATGTCAGACAGAAGCATTGCAAGAGCTACCAATGCATCCAGAAAAAGTCACGGTTTGGTGCGGTTTATGGGCTGGTGGCATCATTGGACCGTACTTTTTCAAAGATGATGCGAATCGTAACGTAACTGTGAATGGTGAGCGCTACCGTGAGATGATATCCAACTTTTTTTTGCCCAAAATGCAAGAGCTTGACTTGCATGACATGTGGTTTCAACAAGACGGTGCCACATGCCACACAGCACGCGCAACAATGGACTCATAGAGAGGCGAGTTCGGTGAACATTTTATTTCACGTTCGGGACCAGTCAATTGACCGCCTAGATCGTGCGATTTAACGCCTTTAGACTATTTTTTGTGGGGCTATGTTAAAGCTCATGTCTATACAGACAAGCCCGCTTCAATTGACGCATTGGAAGACAACATTGAAGCATTTATTCGTCAGATACCGGCCGAAATGTTGGAAAGAGTATGCCAAAATTGGACTAAACGGATGGACCATCTGAGGCGCAGTCGAGGTCAAAATTTGCATGAAATAATCTTCAAACATTAAATTATATGGACCGTACTATCGATTCAAATAAAGATTTCATGCATTTTTCTGAATTTTATGTGTTTTTTTTTTAAAAACTTTCCTACAGCTTTTAAAAAATCACCCTCTATAATTATGTATATAATTTCCATCAAAGAAAAAGCTGAAGAAGATTCGAAACTATCGATTTCACGGCTTTTTCTACAGCCTAATATCGTGTATTTCTCTTTTTATCTACTCTCTCGAGAATTAAAGTGAGCTCACCATGCAATACGTAGTACATTACCCCGCGACACGTATTGTCACGCATTTTTCTACAAGGCCTGAGAAATCTCAGATGAACAAGCACAAACAACAAAAGTGTTGAAAATACTCATATTACAAACATAATTTTGGTATTAGGCAAAGTGAGGATCCATGTAATATCATTCTGATCTACAAGATGTCATTGTCAAACCAATGTGAGTGAGTCGGTATTTATTTATTTATTTATAAAAATTTATAATTAAAATTATAAACTAGCAAAAAAGCCGGAGCAAAAGAGCCTTAGGCTTGAATGAGTGGGTAGTTTCAACTAAATGATTACATCGTGGTCGCTTCCCAGAAAACACCCCACGCTTTTGTCTCATTGTAAGAACTATTTCTTGCAAAAATTCGCCAGACTCTGCATTTTAGTCTGGCTGAATCGTAGTACTTGGCCGTATAATTTGCAATTTTTGAATCTCTCAAAAAGGAATATTTTTCAAGTTATTGTAGAGTTATTTGCCCGATCAGTCATCAAAATTTGCATTTTTAGAATCGAGTCTTGTAAGAACGAATTTTTCTCGGAATGCTACAAATATTGCAAATGGCCATTTTTCGAAATAGTCTATCACTTTACGCTCCCCAAAAAAAAAATTCTAGAATTTTCGCATTGGATATACGATAAAATCTACAATGGCGTTAAGTGCTTTAACCTTTTAATAGTCTATCCCTAATTCAGTTATTCAGTTAGAATTTTCGTGATTTGTTTAGCCGTGTATCTTAGGAACAACTAAAAAACTTGCTAGAGCAAGTGAATCAATTGATTGCGAAGTTAAAGGTGGTTCGAAAATGAACTAAGTAGGTTCCAGTAGAAAGCTGAAATTTTCGCTGATTCACAATAGCTCGAAATATGAAAATTTTTTCAACATCTTAATCATAAAAGTTTCATATTTAATTCCACTTTCGAAGCTTCCGAATAAACGACCATGTTTTGAAAATGTTTGTTGCTATAAGCTTAGGAAAAGTTCTATACAAAAAGTGAATAGCATTGAATGGAAGGAATAGAAGACTGGTTTTGTTCTGACGTTATACTCAACCCAAGACCATAAACCGGAAAAATTGTCAAATGTCTAAACAAGGAAAGAGTTCACTGCAGTACAAGGACGTTTTCTCTTTACTCCAGCACCTGAAGAACGTGCCACGAGCTCTGTAGGGGACTACAACCGAACTCTATGAAATGAAGAATGTTTATATCGGTGGAACTCGTCGGCTTTGAGCTCAGTAGCCTAGATCTATTAGGTGTACAACTTTGCCTCCGCCGTTTTGCAATGGATGACTGTAGCGGTAAGTGGTAGTCGAAATAAATAGATCGTAGATGTCATACAATAAGCTTAGGTATTTGTAAACATAACACCATCGAAATGTAAGTCGATTTGTGTCTGCATCATAAAGTTGTTCTTGATTAAACATGTCAGCTTACGAGCCAAATTCTCGTCATTTGCGGGAGGTTTTAATGTTCTGCTTTAATATAAAGAAATCTGCGGCTGAGGCTCATCAAATACTTTCAAATACCTATGGTGAGGCCGCTATTAGTGAAAGAACGTGCCGAGAGTGGTTTCAACGCTTCAAGAACGGTGAAGTTGACGTCGAAGATCGCCATGTCGGTGGAAGAGAGAAGGTTTTCGAAGATGCAGAAGCGGAGGCATTTCTTGATTAAGACTCGTGTCAAACCCAATCGAATCAAACTCAAAACGGATATGAAATGAAATGTATAGCAAGTTAATTACAAAAAAGCCTCGAATTTCGGAAAAAAACGGTGTAAGCAAAGTTGTACATCAAGTAGTTCCAACATAGCTCCAACATTTTTTCGCTTAACAAATGATTTGATTTCAACTTCGCTCTTACATGTAGAAATGTATGCTCGGGGTTTGCATGCAAGGATGAGGAGTTCTGAATAGACACGTAGCCTGAGATAACTCCAAGCCCTGCAGAGTGTCTTGATCAAGCACTGCACCAAACACCCACACTAAAGCTAAGACTTGGCGAAGGCTACTGATCTCAAAGCTAGCGTTAAAAACATGTAGGCATAGAATTTTTTACCACTTACGTTCTATCGACAAAGTTAGCTGGGATTAGTTTTAGCGTCTGAAAGATGGACAATGTTTTTAAAGCAGTTTCAAGAAAAAAATTTGATTGAATAGTTAATGATGGATCAACATTTTGAGACATTTTCAAATCCCACTTAGCTACTGCCCCTTATCCGCCCTCGATACACCAACACACCCGGCTTAAGTCGTCTTCCCACCATCACACACACATAACTCGCATAATCCGCGCCCGAATTTGTTTTCTTTTGTTTAGTTGTCTGTCCGCAGAAACGTCTCAGGGTGTTATTTATTTTCTCTCCACTTTGCATCATTTTCCCATGGACTCTCAGTCCACGGTGTTGTATGCCCATTGGGCTACCGGGGAATTAATTTCAGAAATCGGTATGAGTTACGTGAAACCCACACCACAACTCCGCCGCCTGATTGTTTATTTATTCTCTCGCCTCCACGGCTCTCACATGACAGATTGCCCGCAACCAATTGACGATGGAACTCGAGACTCGAACTAATCCCAAACGCATTGTGGTCCATCCAGCCCCCGTGTCAATCATTTTAATTTGGTGTATCGTGTGTCTTTAGGCGCACATGGATGTGTGCCTTTTTGTCGCCCACCGAAATCGGACGTCAGACATGGACGGGAACAATGATGGCTCGTTATTGGGCGTTTGTCCATCGTCATCGTGGATTAATTTCATAGAACGCGGAGAAAGGAGGGCAGGCCGATTCCTTCCGACAACGACAACGCGCAGTGGTAATTGCGGGTGGAAAAACGCCGCCCCCTTCTGTGTCTTTCTCTAGTTCTGCTAAGACGCTGCTGTGCAATTGATGGCCGTGCACCGCCGCCGTGTTCTCTCTTCCGAACTGTGTCGCAACAGCGCGGCGGCAGTGGTCGGGGGGGCTGAAGATGATGATGGAGTTCCTGCAATTACACACGCTCCTCTGCCGTGGTGCTGGTGTCGTTGATCTCTCGATAGGCCAGTGAGAGAGAGAAAGACGCCAGCTCCCGAGCTGCAATTCAGCCACGAACAATGCACCGGAGAGGAGGAGAAGGAAGAAAAAGGTTCCCAGTTTTTCTTGGCACCTTGTGTGGGTTTTTTTTCGTCTTTTTGTTCGTCGTCGAATGGAGGCCACTGCGGGAGATGATTACAATCATTTTTATGATGACGACCAAAGCGCTGGCCCTCCTCTCGCGGTCTGCGCTAACGACGCCAGTAGCACGACGTGGCCGACGTCGCCGAGGAAAAGATTGAGGAAGCAACCACAAAGAGAATTGGATACAGGTCCGGCGAGTTGCCCCCTCCGCCCGAACCGGACACAAAACAAAAGGAATCCGTACGTTTGCGTCGTAATCGCAAATTGAAATTATACTCAGAGGGAGTGGGAGGCATTACAACACTTGGCCCAGCTTAAGGAGTCGTTCATGTGTACGAAAGCCGCCTCCGCATTTGGATTACGGCCAAGATTATTAAAATCCTCTTCTAGTCATGTCCTGTAACCAAGTCAACTGCCCTGCTTTCTTCCCATCTTCCGCCGCCCGCCACTGACGGTCCCCGCAAGGACCTCACGCTGCACAACACAAATAAATGCCATCCGTGTCCATCATCGTGTGCTCTGCCGCTTGTGGGACTTAATTGGACATAAAGATGTCCCATTGTAACGGCGGAGCCTACACGGAATGGGTGTTAGATGAAAGATGTCTCTTTGCATTGTTTGTGTGAATGTGTTTTTGGGGGCGATGGTAAGGGGAGGGAGAGATTCCTGCCAAGATTGAAGCATGTACTGTGGCTTTTTTGAGGCTTGTTATCATGAAAGTGACACCACACATACACACACTGGCGCCCAACACACACACAGGGCAATGGCGCTCAACGGTTGACCACTTAAATGTGTGTTTTGTGCCCCTCAGCCCCCACCACCCACCGTTAGATGGGAATGCGAAATATTCGGAACATGTTGCAACAGATGGTGTCGTTTATCGGGAGACAATGATGATGTGTAGTGAGTGTGCTTTTTGGGGTTGAAATTGTCGAAATTTGATGCCTGTGTATGAATATTTCTTTGTTATTCTTAATCGAATTTGTCTCGAGGGGATGCACACATACACATAAGACGAGGGAGGAGGAGGTCTTGTAGTTTATTGTGCGATGGTGTTTGCAGATTGTAGGCTGCTGCTCTTGAGCAATTTGTTGAAGGGATTAGTCTTCAAGATGCACACGAAGGGAGATGGACAATATTCCATGCGGATCAACGAAAAACAAGAAGGAAGTCAAACATGGGGTTTGATTATGGCAGGATGTATGAACATTTTGAGTGTGATGGGAGGAGGAGTGTTTATGACAATTTTCGGCAGAATTTATGTCTTAACATGAAGCTGTAGACGGCATCTCTTTAAGATGGTCGATTTCTCTAAAAGAAGCTTTCAAATATGGTCGATATCTCTTTAAGAACTCCGTAGAAGGTCTGTCAAAGGTTGATTGGCCGCTTTCAAAAGCATCACGAAAGCAAAATCCTAAAATGTTCAGTTTATAAAAAGCGGGAATTAATTTTTCACGTTAAAACTAAAGATTTTCTGTAATATTTTCTGCAAAAACAGCACTGTGCAAATAAAAGTAAAAGGAAAACCGTTTTGTTCTGCGTTATAAATCCGTTAAAAAGGTATGTTCGCCTTTAAAAAGGTCGCAGAGCAGGGCCAAATGCTGTTTTTATGATGACTGACCATCGGCCATCTTGATTTTAAACTGAGCGGGAGAGCTGCAGGTTCAGCATGATTTCTTTAAATAAATTTGCTAGATTTTGTATAGATTTTTAATTTTTGTTTTTTGTCGATTTGATAGACTGCTAAAGGCCAAACCAATTATGACTGAGAATAACCTCATTGTATAAAAATTATTTTATAGGTAAAACTAAACTAACTAACTAACTAAACTTATACCCTTAATCTTAATAATAATGAGGGCACCTACTGTTTAAAGTCGGTTCCAAACGACAAGAAGTATTCCTGGGCACCCGTGTCACAGGTGGACGACTGGACCTCAACCAACTTGCCATGCGTCATTGAAAGTATCTGGCACGAGATCGTGCTGGGTAGAGAGGCTTGCTTACCTAGTCCCAGGTGCACGCCGGACTGCAGCGCCACACAAGAGAAGAAGAGGGAACTAGAATCGGAGCAGCTTCAAAATAAACACTATAAACAACGAATGAACAGAAAACTTACATTCCAAGTTAATCAAAGCCAAAAAAAGTGTGTCCGAAAGTCGCACAATCATCGATCAATTACGAAATTCCACCAAAAGAGAACTCTCTACTTCCTCCAGCCGTCCAACGACACTAATTCACTGCGCAAACTTTCAATTCCACATGACTGCACCTCGGCAACCATGTTACCATCACCATCACACACTCGCACACAAAAAAAAAGGAACGCATTAGAATGCAAATTATAGCCGCAACCTCGCACTCGGACACCGCTTAACCACCGCACACAACTTCCATCTGATAGCGTACAACTCTCCCCGATGGATGAGCCTCACCAAAAACCTGACGAGATGATGCTACTTAGTCCATGCAACTGAAACAGACAACGACAACGACAACGACGACGACGACGGTGATGGTGATGGAGACGGCGACGGCAACGGGCACCCAATGAACACATAAATTTAAAATTCTAAAACAGGAAACAAAACCCAGAACAAAGCACTTGTTGCACGCCATTCACAGAGGTATCCATTTACAGCACCAGCACCCATGGCGGAGCACAAACGCAGCGGTGCAGCAGCAGCAGCAGCATCATCATCACAGCAACAGCAGCTCACCTCATCATCGTTGGGAATTTGCATTTCAAATTACTCGAGTCTCAATGGCTGCTTTACGTATCTGCAGCTATAAGCTGTGTAATTATGCAAAAAGAGAGAAGCCCAACTATGCCTACTATCTCGCATTGACTGACTGACTGACTGACTGAGTCAGTCGGAGAGGACGACGCGACGCATCGTTCCCGCACACAAAACATCCACCAGAATCAGATACAAGTCATGGACCCGAAAGAGCGATGCCATCCACGCTGCGTGCACACTACCGGGGATTCGTTATCCTTTTAATTACCGCATTATCCTTACTTCTAAGCGCTGGAATTTCTACCCCCACACACTCACTCACAGAGGGAGATACAAATCTCGGTCTGAATTCACACGTCGAAATAGATTCACATGCACCGCATCCCTCCCACTGCCGCTGCACTAATTGAACCCAACACCATACGAGTGCTGGTGTTGCTCATTTCGAGTTTGTAAATTTTAATTAAGCAAATTAAAAACGAAAATTTTACAAATTCGCCTCGACAACAACGACGACGACGCACGGAGGAATAAACTTTCGCCAACAACGACAATGGCAATGGCACTCTTGGGCAACGATACTCGTCTCGAGTTGAGTCGAATTTCGAGTCTCGAGTAAACTATGAATGAGCCCAGCTACCGTCGTCGAGAAATGCCCTAATGAAATGATAAGGCAGTTAATGAGCAATATGTACACATCTTGATTAAGATCCTCTCAGTGGTGCCTTGTAATCAAGCCACACTCACAAACACACACACACTCATCTCTGGCTGGCTGGGGGGTTTGAAAAACTATTCACACTCTGCAGGCACGTGTGAGGCGTACGCGGGATGAGGCAGTGGAAGATGGTATCTGTGCGGGTGAAAAATTTTTGAAGGAGAAAACTTTAAGTGGAGTTTGAGAAGCTTTCACCAAAATTAAATTAATTAATGGCAAAGTTGTGGCATCGATGGAGGAGTAGGAAAATGGCTGGTTGATTGGAAATTTCGAATCTTCTCTTGAGTTTTTTTTTTTTTTGTGATTCGTTTTTCTTAATCAACCACAGGCAAAAAGTTTGAGTTGACTGTCATTATTAGAAAGTTTCCCTTCTTGCTGATGGTGGAGTTATTAATTGGAGGCGTGGCAAGTTGGTTTGTCCTAGAGTCAGTCATGGGGCGTTGACGATGATTAGAAGTGATTGTGCAATGGGGAGAGGATGAGGAAATTGAATTTAGAGTTCATCTCAAAGGAGAACATTGGTGACCATATTGTCTCAAGTGGATGGTTCCGAGTTTTCTAATGGTGGTGAAGACAAAGGCAGAATGTTCAGGTTCTTTGTGATACCACGTCTCAGGTGATTTACCATTTTTAAAACTAACTGCAATGAAAAATACGAATTGGCAATGATCATGCTCAATTGGACTAGATTGACAGAAGTCGTACATTCAAAATTGGTCACAAAAATAAAGGTGTGTGTCCCTTGTTTGCTGTAGATCATAAAAGGAACGGTGCTAAAAGGGAAAAAATGGAATAATATCCTTTATGCTATCCTGATAAAACTGAAATTAATTTGTTCTCTTCGGACGCTGAACGTAACGTGACGTCCAACAGGAAAGAAATAGCACCGTGAGACACTTAAAAGATTTCGTATTAATGATACCAGGACAGGATATTGATAAAGGGTAATTTTAGAAAAAGTCATGCTTGCATTTGCCGAGGCAAACATTCCCTTTCGATGAAACTTTCAGTAGGATAACGATCAAAAACATAGAGCGGGTTTTGTGAAGATTAATTTCGTGACCGAAAGGACCTGTCGTTCCATGGCCGCATAGTCAATCGTGATTTCGATCCTATGGAAAATTTGTAGGAAAAATTTAACAAAAAATTAGGAGGTCAGTACCTTTCAAACATGGACCAATTGTGGGCAACGTAGCACTCCATATCTACGACAACCTGAAAAAATTATTTGTCTCAATTTCCACGCGGAAACTAAAATAGTTTCGGATAACGAAAAACTGGATTGATTTCAAGAAGACACACATATTTTTTGGCTAAACACGAAACTTTCTTTACTGCAACTTTTGCAAATATTTTTTTTTATCTTGCTGTGTACTATTTAGTTTGCCAAGTTTTTTAATTTTAGTTATTTATATGTCTCTTCTAAAGAAAACACTACAAAATTTGAGTTTTCGAAAATAAATTGTTTATACATATATTTTTGACCAGCGTTTTCTTCGAATTAAATTGACCATGAGTTTCCTTGAATAAAAGTTCTAAGACAGGATCTGTGATTGGTGAAAAAATTTTGCGTTGAATTAGCACTGAGCTATGAACGGAAAGTGGTATTGCCACCGACGTCTTTCTAAAGCTAAACCTTCTGAAGTGTCACGATTCAAACAATGACCAAGGTATACCGTCTGAATACAAACAAGATTCGTCCAGCTACCGAATTTTAAAATTTAAGAATCAAGACTTTCTCAGAGTTTATTCTAAGAGTAAAAAGAACCATCTGCATCTCCGTTGAATGCCATGTGAATCACCGGTGACCGGCACTAAGTGTCTTCGTAAATGGTGTGGCATTCAATGTGTTAAAAGAAGAAATACGAGCCAAACCAAGGTATCAACACATCAACACCGTCTAAAGCGGATGAAGAACCTCTCGGTCTCTTCGAGAGAAAAGTTATATGTGCGATTTTTGATCCTGTCTGCGTTGATGGAGGAGAAGATTCAACGACGAATTGTTCGGGCTAAGATCCATCGGCTAAGATGGATTGCTCATGTTGTGCCTATGGACAACACAGTTCCGATCTGAAGATTTTTTGAATCCAAACTATTGTGGCAACGCGGCAGAGGATGCCTGCGGGTTAAATAGCGCACACAGTTGTTAGGAGATCTGAAACAACTTGGTGTGCAAAATTTGATGCAGCAAGCAAAACTACATGGTTCTGATCCTAAGCCTTCTCACCTTCTTCTGCTCACCTTTCTCTGCCTAAAAATAGAACCACGTCAACTAACACTTCCCAAGAGATGCCTTTGCCATATGAAAAAGAAATTTCAGAGCCCATCATCGCCTTTCGAAGATGTCAATCACTCTCAGCTTTTCTAAAATATCCTGATTCTTTTATCATCATCCTTAGTTCACAATCCTTCTGTAGCCAAAAATATAACCAAGTGTTTACATCAATTAGTGCACCACTAAAAGTCGTCAGCCCATTCAACAGACTCTCTGATCATTTTTCATTTTCAAGTGGATCTCAAGTGGCTTGAATTTCCTTAACCACTGACTTTGGTCTCCTCCTCAGTTTCAGTGAGTCTTCACATGTTTCGACATTCCCAGATGCTCAAAAGAGTGTCATCTTCGTGCAGCTGCATTCGCAAGCACATGCACTTGGAGTTGCGGTCAAAAAATTGTCGTGTGTGGTTTTGAACTTTTTACGACTTTTTAGTTTATTCTTTTAGTAGTTATATGATATATCAAATTGTTCAGCTAAAACAATTAAAACTACGCTACATCTTGTCTAGCAATAATATGAGGGAATTTATAAAAGCAACGGCAGTTCTACAAAGCAGTTATAAACGGAAATTGTTCAATGCCTCAGTGTTTCATTTGTGAACTCTCTCTCTGATGAAACTAAGTCATTGTTATTGTGAATGCATCTAGAATATTTTTTTATTTGTTAGATTTGATGCGGAAAAGGAGAAATTGATATTCCACTTAATAAAAAATCAAACCATAAGTTCAATTCATTGATTTTTTTGTTTCACCGCAACTGTGGTTCCTCTGTCGCCCATTTCAGAGGACTACTTTTCCTAAAATTCACCTTCAAGAGTTTAATTTTCACGCCACTGATTCACCGCCCTTCACTCAGTGAAGTCGACATGCGAAATTGAAGCTCAGATGTGTCATTATATCCCAAAAACAGCAGACATGATGCCCCAAAAGACTTTCACACCGACGAAGACACCGACAAGGACTTCTTTATGAGCCACAGACAGCCTCTCCCAGACAAGACAATAAAACTGATGCCTTCGCGAAAAACCCCAACGCCCTTGAGAGGAAGTTTTCCACTTGCAGTTGCATCACAGCCCACCCAGCACCAACGTCGTGAAGCTGTAAGTGGATTTTAATTTTGATTAAAATTGGCAACGTTAATTGAAGTGTGCTCTCCACGGTTTTGGCGAAAAATTCAAAAAAAAAATCGAAGGATACCTCCAACAACTATTCCAACTCCTCCTCTCTAAAAACTTTTCACTTTAATTGCAATGAATTGAGGGAGACCCGGAGGGAGGTTGGAGCATAGAATAGCGAGCCAACGCTTCAGGGCTGTTGGTTTTTCGAAATTGTATTCGAAATGGTTTTTTGCAACAGATGGTCACTTTGTTATAGTTTTTCGAGCGGTTGGCTATTTCATTGTTATTGGGTGCTTAATTGAACTTTGATTGTCCCGGAGGCGGAATGTCTTTTTTTCCCTTCCGTTTGCTAGACAATTAATAAGTGATTTTTTTTTTTGGGGATGACACGTAAATAAACCTGGAGTGGTGAGGGTAAAAAAGAAACTAAAGGGTTTCCCACTCGAGTGTCGAATAAAGCAATAAAATTAGATCTCGACATTCACCCCTCGTGTGCCACCTGCCGTCAATCTTCTTAAATCATCGCTCCCACACCCACCCATCAAGATAAGGGATCTTATCGTCGCTGCATAAATTAACTGCAACCCCATTTGTCGAAAACAAAGAAGCCCAGACGCACATGCAGCCATCGTCTGGTTAATGGACAAATTTAATTCCACCTCACATAGGAGGAACGATTTTCGAAAGGAACCCGCTTGCAGTTTAAGGACTGAGATAAGCTTCCGTCATCGTCGCCGCCGTCACTGACTTTATCGCACTGGAAGACCGGTGTGCGATGAATACGACCTCGCGAGGCCTTCCGAAAATTAATTCAATTACTTCTGAGTGAAGGAAACACGAAAAAAAGGGTTGCAGGCGCCGACGTCGCCGCCATCGTCGTCGTCTTCACAGAGGGATTCAACATCTCACCATCTTACCATTCTACCATCCCACCGAAAGGAATTCAATTATCAAACCCGATGTGATATTAATGGCAAGCGAATGGATGTATCCTTGAAGCATTATTGAATTTTCCCGGGGGTTGATGTATGCGCGTAGCGCGTGGTCTTTAATTAATTTCTTGCAATTCTTTGGCTCTTTCCACTTCACCGAACTCAAACTCCTCGAAGAAACTACTAAATCAATAAAACAGTCAGTTAATTTGAATTTTTAATAAACGACATTTGCCAAGCCCGCCCGGTGGGGAAGAAGAGATACAAATCAATTTTCTCCCACCGACACCGACGTCTCACTTTGCCAATGACCAAAGTCCGTCCCCGTCTTGTTATGAATTCCTCTGTATGTGTACCTTTGGATTCCTTAAGTGCTTGTGTGCCGTAGATACATTTCTCGCATCTGATTTCATTATTAAATATTTATCGACTGGATTAATGGGACGGAAGGCAGAGGTTATAAAAACATCCACACACACAGACAAAAAAAGGGGTGTCGCTCGGCCAATGGTTCTCGAATTTAAATCGAACATATCGGATGTCAACTCAATGAAGGGTTTTTCTTCTTCTTTTCCTTAGATTTGTGTCGTGTGTGTATCTTCGAGGTAGACGACACACAAAAAAAAAAAAAGAAAAAACGATCTGAAAACATCCAATAAATCAAACGATAGACATGCATGCTCATGTGGAGAAGGTTCATGTGGAATGTGATTTATTCAGATTTCGATTTTAGATTTATTGGGTGGGTAAATCCGACAGATAGGCATCTCGTAGAAAATTTGTTTTCTTCTGCTTTTTTGTGCTGTGTGATGGTGCGTGACGGTCTTTTCGAGGTAGAATTGACTCCGCAGCAGTCCTGCGGAAGGAGAAATCTCCTGTATCCATCACCCCATCGAGAGCAATTAAAATTGTTTGTGGTGCGTTTTAACGAAGCGCTGTAATCCTATAAAAGAAGCGAGGCTTTGAGAGGATCCTTTGAGTTGGGAGTTCCCTTTGATTGGATGAAGTGGCTGTCGTGAACGATTTCGATTGAAAAGCAGCTTGTCAGTTACGACGCGGTCATTTTTCAATCAACTTTAGGCGCCTTCAGTCCGTGTAAGTGGAAGAAGTAGACCTATTGCGATCTCAAACCGAGTCCTGCGGCTGTGGAAATCACAAATGGCGCACAAATCGCCACAAAGACACAACAGTTCAGTTCAGTTTGGAGGAAGAGACAAAGAGGAACTGCGAAGTGCAGATCCACCGAGTTTTACTTTACATGGGAGGACATGCAATCGGAGTACAAGTTCTAGTCTACTTTTCTGCGAGACCAAATTTTTCCTTATTCACCCTAAAATTTTGATTCCTTTTCTTTCACCTCTTTCAACTTCGCCATCATCTATTTATTTCATTCTGATGTCAAAATTCCTCTGTCCACCATTCATTTCTTTCGACTTCTGTCCGTGGTCCGAAAAACATGAACCCGTGACGTCTTCAACAACAAACAGAAAAAAAAAAAGAATTGTACCCGGCTAAGATGCCATCTGCCTCCGTTTCCAAAAGCAGATCGAAATTCCGTGGCTTTATATTTGTCATCAGCGATCATGCATCACAAACCTGACAGTTGACACATCATTACCCGAAATCATGCGCCGTCAGTAGTCCTCATTTGTTTGCTTACAGAAAAAAAAAAAAAAAACTCTATTGTTTGTTTGTCCCAACACCTCGGTGACGCCATGATCGCACACCTTACCCGCAGCGACTCACCCAACCACCGAGGAGTGTTAATTACAAACAAAAAAGAACCTATTTGCTGAATCAATTCTCAGATACAGATACACACAGTTCCCTTCCCCCTCATAAATCTTCCTCTCAACCAGAACAGCCCACATTGGCAGCACTGCCACCTCCTCCAGCGAAAAACCCATTAACTCCCCGACCGGCTAACAACCACCGTTCCGAGGTGTACATCTGCAATCTGCAATTGAATTATACTTTCTCCTCGGCAACATCACGCGGATACATTTGAGACAAAGCCAAAAGCGACTAGGACAACAACGACGCCGAGGATGGAACTGACTACGACTGCACACCTCCAAGCCGAAGCGTTGACCTCACGATTTTGTAATTAATTTCTGCTTGCCAACGAAATAGGTGTACCAACGAGCCCCTCGCAGGTACCTGGGCTTCCTGTGATGGCATTTTAGATTCAATAAATTTTATAAATTGCATTTGAAGCAAAACCAGAAACACACAGCGAGCATCTCTTCTCAAGAGTGAATTTGGAAGCCTCACTTCACCGCTCTCTGAATGGGATTAAGGTTCTGGGAAATTTTAATCCGAAGATGTTGAGCCAAGTGCTACTTAACGTGAAAGAACACTTCACAGGGCAAGGAGGAAAAAAATCAAAAAACAAAAAACAAAAAAACGAACGAAGGCGGTGTAAACACATGATAAAAAATAGATGAAAGATCATACCGATAGTCCGAAGAGTCGAGTCGAGTCGAGTCGAGTCGTCGTACATAATGTTTTGTGTGTTGCTTGTATATCGACAGATACACCGACCGACACAGCTCCGCGTGTTTAGACGATGTTTTGTGCGATGGTGTAGATAATGACGGTCATTATCCGTAATACAGTGATTAAATTGGTTTTAAATGCAGCAACGGATGTGGAATAAGAACTTCGATGCTGTGAGAGGGATTCCGATGGTTGCCAGGTGTTGGATTGTTGGGTTGTTGGTATCTCCGGGTCGATGGGAATGTTGTTTACACGATGGATTAAGATGTTCTGATTGGAATGATGTGCGAAGGAGGGCCCAGACACGTGTTATGAGTTCCACATTTGGGTGGGGATCGCTTTGGGGGCAGATGTCAATGAGTGAAGCGGGTTAATCCCGCTCGGGTCGGGGGGAATGCAGTTTTTCTGAGAATTCATTTCGATGCAACGATCAGAAAATGTTTTGATGACTCTAAAATATGTTTTTCTTTAGTTTTTTTTTATGGAATTCAATACAGAGGTGGATGTTTCTTTGCAGGACAGAAGTTTATGACGGACTGAAGACATAGCATCATGGATTTTAACATCATTTCTGCTACCCTCATAAAATATGTACTTTTTGAAAAATGTTTATTTAAAAAAAGACACAGTTTTCAGAAATGTATGAGTTCTTTAGCTGAGGCAACGAGCCAATGGAGATTACGACTACATCTACGACTGTCATCTTTTTTGTTACACATATAACACGAAAATCACTTCAGTTTTTATATTTTTACTTTTTGGAATGAACAAAAATAGTTTTTTTAAAGATTTATTTTACTATGCTTTTAAAATACTGATATTTCTGCCGTTCAGAGCCGATCACAAACAATGAACTCCATAAAACAGTAAATGGACATCAAGGCTGTGACAAACTGTATAATTATGTAGAAAATGCACTTCGTTACACAGAAAACGTATCGTTGATGAAGAATTACAAAAAGAAATGTATTTTGTTTCTAAAACTATGTCGTTCGTTTTTTTAATTCAAAAACGTCAATCTGGTAGAGGACTTTATGGCCAAAACCTATGCTTATTTATTTACGTATACAAACATTTGTTAAATTTTGTTAAAATGGAGTTATTATTACAATTCGGTTAACTCCATAAAACAACAATTTTCGAAATGCTATAAAATAAGTTACGTTCGCCTCTGAAATACATTTCTACTTTTTATTGAATGGTGAACAAAATTTTACATTAATAGCGCTAATCTTTATTATTCAGGAAACGATATATAAAAAAAAAAGTTATGACTATACCAAGTGCTTTGATACTTAAATTCAAGATTCTTCAAAAAGTGGCGTTGATTAATTTGTCCACTTTTCCTTGAAGAGGAGAGAAGAACATTTTTTCTTGCAAAAATATCGCGTCCTCACTGTCAAACGACAAAATGCAAATTTTACAGTAGAAGGCTTTTTTCTTTTTTTTCTGAGCTAGAAAAATGTAAATGTCGCTTACGATAAATATTGTTTTCTCTGTTATTTTCAACAGGAATGGCTTTCAAAAAAAAAAAACCAATGTTGCAAAAAGACGCGCATTCGAATAATCTATCGAAGTGCATCATTAACTCATTTTTAAAACGTCGCTTACGATAATTTGGGCGCGATTATTGCGCGATATGGTTAAACGAATGATGCAAAGCTAGCAAATACTATTTAATGGGGAAATTTGTACTACACGAGACTAAGTCGGTTTTTTTTTGTTGATCTTTGATGTGAAGATCATATCCGAAGATTACACGAAGATACGGAAAAGTATACACGAGTCTAATGCTGTGTGAGAGGGTCAGAGAAATGTTAAGACTATTTCAAATTACAAGTAACTGATGTGACGTCCAAACTTGTACACTAAAAAAAGGTGGTCGTGGAATAAAATAAAGCATTAGGTTGTAGTAAGAGTGCAGTCCATTTATCAAAAAGAAGGTTTTCGTGCAAATGAAGAGTTTTTTTTTTTTTTAAACAAAACGAATCACTACATGCTGACAGGAAACTACTTTCTAAAGCGAATTTTAAAATTTTCAAGGACTGAGCTATCGCAAAAACTATTTTAAGAAACGTTTTTACTGACTGTGAAAGTCAGTCAGGAGCTGACAAGAAAATTTGGTAAAAGTATTTTTCGATAAATTTGATGAGGACAAGAAACGTTTGAAAGCTGAAACAAAATAGAATGATAATTTATGTTTTCACTTAAAAAGAATTAGATAATTCGCACGTGTTTTTAATTACGTGGGTGTAATTAAAAACACCTATCACAAGCTTTTTGTTTTCACCATAACTCATTTACTTTCCACCTTAGAAGGTTGTTTTTTATGTTTTTATTCTAGATTACACCTATTAGAAAAAGCATGGATTTTGTATCAAGTGCTTTAACTTTAGCTGTTTGTAGATCAAAAGCGTAAGAATAAACAAAATAGCCCGTGCATATACAGCTGCGGTCAAAATAATAGCAGTGCATAGCAGTATCTAATAGTGTTAGAGAATATTTTTTTCTTGGATATTTTGGAAATGTTCTTCTACTTTAGAACAATAACTGAAAGGAGTAAAAGATTTTTCAATTACTCCAATCATTAGCATGATATTACTCAAGTTGCAAGAAGTTATTCTTCAGAAAGCAGCACTGCTATTATTTTGACTGCAGCTGTACATATTTTGAGATTTGTTTACTGAGATTCTTATAACAAATCGATAATTTTTTTTTACAAAACAGCTGCAATACTTTGATATTTAGTGTTTTTCAATGCAGGGTAGTACTTTCAAGAATAGTTAGTGTCGAAAAAGTCTAATGCAAGCTTATCATTAAGACAATTCTACTGCGAAAAAACAAACATTGACCGAAGTTTGAACGATGATAGTCTTTTTGGACGTGTTCTACGAGAGAAGCCATCTCCACCAGAGCGATTCTGCTCTTCTGTATAAGCACTGAAGCTAGGTTCGAGCTGAGCAAGGAAAAACTACCACCAACCGTCGCATCATTAACGCCGATGAATGATTAAATATTCAGACTGAATTGGAGACTCTTGTAGGCTAAAGCTAAGCCACCGTTCTTTGAGCTACCGGCAGAAAATAACACCAAACAAATTTATACGAAATATCGAAGAATTGTAATCTCAATGATTAAGAAAGCATTTTCAAAGTCTTTCATTTTTCTTAAACTTAAAATTAATTCCATCATTCATTCATCATTAATTTTTCTTAAAATTAAAGTGGAAGTTGAAAAGAAGCCTGAAAATGGTTTATAATTATTTATCATCAACTTAGAACGCAAACAGAGAAAAATTTCCTGAAAAAAAAATTTGCCAAAATTAAAGTTTAAAAGTCACAATCTATGGGGCTGCTCTTTTCGAGCAGTTTTGCGACATAAATCAGAGAATTCTTTCCACAGAAGTCTATGCTGAACCCTACAAAAACCATTGGTTTTTTATTTTAATTTTTTCTTTAATATTGTGGGAGCGCTGTAAAAACTAAAACTTTCAATAGAAAATGTACCCAATAAGTGAAACGATTGCAAAATTCATGGACTCTTTTTAGAGAGGTCGACTGAAAATTAAAATAATTTGCAGATTGGAGATTGTAAAAAATCGCAAAAGAAAAGCAGTCTTTCGACTAATTTTCGAGTCTAAGTATACGAGAAAAAAAAAGTACCCAGTGAGCTCAAAATTCTGCCCAGTGGCTAAAAAATTCAAAACTCCTTTGAATGTCTGTCTGTCTGTATTATTCTGTTATTATATTTCTAAGGTCCAGCTGAGAACAAACGTTTTTTTTTTTGTAGTGATTTGAACCTTTAAAATAGATCTCAAAATCCTTTCTACTGCCAGTCTGTGATTTCATTTGTCAACTTAAAGGATAAATAGTGATAACTTAAATAAATTTGAGTTTAAAATGTTCTCCAATTCAAATTTCAGACAAATTGCAATAAAATAGAAATTTCCTTTTAAATCTTCATCCACACTTCCGCAGACACAACTCAAACAAATTCGTCCTCTTCCTCAGCAACCGCCTCAAAACCGCAACCAAACAGAAGATGACTACATGAGCTCCTGCTGGGAACCAATTAATTGTGACATCAACATTCTTTTAGGACCCAAAGATGATTCAAAAACACCACAAAAATTTGAAAATTTGTGTGTGTATGACGTCATTCTCAAGCCCACCTGGAGAGACAACTCACAGTTGGCACCAAACAAAACTGCATTCCAACAGAATGCACCTTTCCGGTCAATTTGCCTCGACTTAGGACTCTTCCATAAAAAAAAAACTGACATTTAACATAACTGGATTATTGCCTCGTAAGCCTAATCCCTCAAACTAAGCCGACATCCGCCCCTCTGTGGCATACCTGCCATCCAATCACAAAGGACGATATACCTGTCCCAAACAACTGATTCCACAGAATCCTAGACCCCTGCTACTTGGCACGCTCTCCTTGTCCTTCTCCCATCATTAAGCATCATAATTCGCGCAATTATTCCCTCGGAATACATCGGAATACAATTGTATCCGATTACCTGAACGTAAAAACCCAGAGAGGGACAAGTTCTTGTAACAAAAATTTTAAAATGCCACACACTCTTGCAATCGATGCAATTCCATCGGTTCTGGGTTTTTTTTTTTTTTCTGATATTTAAAAAGTGGCATGTATGAAACTCGGAGAAGGGGCGCAAAGAGCTCCAAGCGCAATCAAAGACACAAAGAGAAGAAAATCGTGCAGAAACAAGTCAGCCCATCAGAAGGAGAGGAGTGAGAGGAGTCTCCGCCCAGCTCACAGATTTACACAGTGCGACAAATCTGATAAGGAGTAGTGTAAAACTACTTAAAAAACAGTTCCACTCCGCGTGTAGCTCGTTCCTTTTGTTACACTCATTCTTTTAATGGATCCCCGGGCCTGTGGTATGGGCAATTCGCCTCTTGATGCTGCCTCAACTGTTGGTGCTTCTGCTACTTGATGCAATCAGTGAACACGACTCCACCAAACGACGACGACGGTGGAGAAGACGTCGGTGCATGGGAAAGGAAGAAGGAGATTGCATTTCGGCGAAGATCAACAACCCAAAACCTGCTATTACTTTACAAATGCATGCGGACGTGGCAGCACTGGTGCATGTGTGAAAGAGAGACAGGGAAAAAAGACTGGGGTAGGACATGCGAAGCCAACCGAATAAGCAGGGAACCAGAAAGGGCAAGGACTAACTTGTCGTGGAGGACTGGGAGCCGGACGAAAGGGTCCACCGTCTCCGCAATGCCGCCATCGTCGTCGTCGACGTTGCCACCGCGCTGCGGTTGATGCTGCCAAACCAACCGAATCTCTCTTAAAAAGCCGAAGAGCTGAAACAGAGAAGCACAGTAAATGGGAAGCGCGCGTCATCAGCATTGGAATCAGCACAATGCACCTTAACCACATCAATGTCGTCGCTTCGCGGTGCCAGTTCTCCCGTGCCAGTGCCGCTGCCGCTGCCAACGACGGTGCCAGTTTAGCCAGCAGCCGGTGGTGTCGGTGTAAGGAGGTGTCTCGGCGAGCACAGGATGCAGTGCTGCAGCAGGCTGCATGGACATATGTTTTGTATTTCGCGGTTGAGGGAGTTTTTTCGGCTTCGCCAAAATCGAGAACACTCAGACTCATCGTCGTCGTCGTCGTCGTTGTCGTCGTTATTGGTGGGTGGGTGGCGGTTGTGAATTTAGGGGATGTAAAGCAATTTTTTTTCTTTTTGCATCGGGTTTCCCTTTCGCAGTTCTAACTCATTACGTGGATTCTTTTTCTTTTTCATTTTTCGTTTTCACAAAAAACTCTTTGTTGCCACGTTCCGTTTGCATTTTTGTTTTGACATGAGCGCTCATTTGGAAGTGAAATACCAAACAAACGTGCACCACACAGCAGCGCAGCCACCTCCGGTCGACGGCGTCGTGTGTTTAAGAAAAAAAAGAAAAAACCCTTCAGAGACCCAGACGACGACACGCACTCGATTCAGCCAGCGTTCGAGTTACTCAGCGCTTACGTGTCAGCCACGACTGAAGGATACCACTCCACATAGAGCGCTTATCTCGTCCTCAGGTACACAAGAGACGTCGATAGTGAGCAGCATCCCCGAGGGATGATTTCGCCAGTTTCGTGTAGACAGTGGCGAATTGTTACAAAGAAAAAAAAACACGGTATCTCCTTGCAACAATAAGATAATTGCTCACACACACACATATGCGCTCGTTTCAGAGATAATAGGAGGACGATACAAAACACTGAAAGGATGATGAGAGAAAAAAAGGATATCTCTGAGAGATGATGTACGACCAAAGGAGACCATGTGCCCATTCAAGATGTTGCTTTTCTTGCTGTAGGGTCCTTAGAGCGCAACTTTTGTGTGTGCATCTGAGTGGAGAGGATGACATTTGTAATTAATGTCAATGCTCAATTGAGTTGGGGCTCACGTCTTTCTAATGCTGCTTCAAATCATCTCTAATGTGAGGTGTGTTCTGAAGCATCACTCTTGTTGATCTGTGTTAGCGCACTCGAACGTAAATTGCAATCGAAAGCACTTGAGTTTGATTGACTTTTAATGGGTGCTCTTGACGTCAAGTGTAGCCAATCGGCTCCTTTCATCGCATCAGAAATCGCAATTTGACCAGTGGTGGCATGGATTCTTGACTCTGATGTGGACGTTTACGTAGAAACAAAGCTCAGCGGGAGTGAAGGTAGTTTTAGTTTCTCGGGATTTTTTGACGAGTAATTTTTTTTTTTTTTTGGTTTGCTTGCCCACGGGTATCGCTGTTCAAGAAGAGGCGTATGTGCAACAGATGGCGTCGGGTCAAGTAGACAGTTTTCGAGAGCACTCAAAAGTAGAGTTTTCTTTCCGGTTCGTTAATCCCAACGTGTCAAAACATAAGGTCTGTTGAAGGGGACGATTTAAAAAGCGGCCAACTTGCGATTTTCGAAAACAGGATAGATTGTAGCTAAGATATGTTCGAAGATAAAGGACGCCGTTTTAGGAGGTGCAAAGGTTGACTCTGTTTTCTCAAAACAAACCGCAAAGTCTAACTCAAACAATAACTCATCCGGTCTTATTATGTAAGTCCTCGAAAATAAGAAGTGTGTTTAAGAACAGTACAGAAATACTGAAAAACTGACACAGGAGAGTACTAGACTTTGGAGCTAAGCCAAAAATATGATTTTGCGACTTCTGTGTACTTCGACAGACTGGGGGAAGGACACTCGTCCCCCACAGTCCTGACGTGTGAATTTTTAAGCTAGAAACCAAATGATTCATAATGAAGAGTAATTTATTCGTATTTATTTTATTTTGTGATGAGGCTTAAAGCAGTTCTATTGTTGTAAGATTTTGGATAAGCGGCCGCTTAGGTAAATTTTTTTCTTTTATCACCTGAAAAACCAACCGAGTTCTTTGTTGAAACTTCAATAGAAGTATACAAACAGTAGCTAAGAATTCTGTGGTCTTGTATTTAACACTTGTATTTAGTAAGTTTTATTTAGCATCATCAATAAAAGAGAGGCTCAACTCAAGGTTCAAAGTTTTATGTCAATAATCAATGGATTTTGATGAATTCAAGAACTTAGGAAAAATGTCTACTGTTTCACTTGTTTCCGGAGATAGCGTGTAACCTTTATAAATTTCGTAATAATAATAATTGAGTGATGTTATCCGTGGCAAGAGCCATGCTTCTTGAATTTCTTACCCGGCTTTTAATTAAAATTTGACCCCAGTCGCCAAAAACTTCATAAAAGAGGTTTTTCATCACAAAAAGACAGTCAATCACATAATCCTTGACACTTTTCTCTACTCAACAAATATGGATGCTTGATTTTACATAAAGACTTTCAAGAACTAGATTTTAGAAAGTCTTTTTTAACACCACGGTAAAGCAAACTATCCCAGTGTTAAGTTCTTTTTTTTTATTAGCAGCCATATGAAGGGTTAAGCAAAAAGAGGTATTCAAACAAATGATTTTTAAAGAAGCTGTCGAAAGATTAACTCACCTGAAGCTATAAGGATTTCTATTAATAATTATTTTTTAAAAATAAGTATTCACAACAATTTTTAACTTCTATTTGAATTACTAAGTAATAATTTTTTATAACACATGTAAACAAATTAAACGCGCACTGTTTTAAACTTAAATGCGGAAGAAACTCAGATGCGATCTCTAGGCAACTCGATCCTAAGGCGCCCATTCTAACTCATCCGCATCCCCCAGTGTAACTAGACGAGCTTTTGGATTTGGTCCAATCATCTTATCCTGAGTCTGCCGAGCGGTCTCTTTACTGACGAAATCGCATTCAAGAAAGTTATCCAAGAATAACTTGCCAAGGTTCGCCAAAAAGTCTCATAAATCGTGAGATGAAAGAGACACAGTGCTACCGCCATGACTGTCGTTCATTTTAGAGCAAACCTAGATGAACAATTTTTTAGAGCCAGTTGGTTGTTTGTACAGTTGGTCGTAATCCTTTATCTCCTTTCGAAGTTCGTGTTGTGAAACGTAAGTTAAGTGAGGAGCTAATTCTTTTGTTCTCATCTTGAAAACAACTTTTTACATTTTCTTTTGCCACCGAATACGATGAACCTATTTATGCAAATTTGTTATCTAATTTTTATTCAATTTTCACGGAAATGTTTCCTAATCAATATTAACCCACTTAGTTAATCCTGCTACTAAATTCGTAAAAATAATTTCCTTCCATTTGGATTTTCAACACTTGCTTGTTAAACATTCAAACTACTGACGTTTTAAAATTCTGCTTTTGATTTACTAAAGATTAACAAACGCAATTCTTCTCCATTATCACAAAAATCCTTGATTCCAACAAGGATTTTAAAATATTATAACGCTTGTTCCAACAATTTTATAAATTATTTTTAGAACTCTAGGCGAAGATCAGCCGTCTGTCTATCATCGCCATCCACACCACTCACAAAACACAGGAGTGTTCAACATTTTTTTTTTTTGCAACTGACCAAAAAATCCACAACAAAAATTTAACTTCACAAAATTTCCAGAGGAAAACTAAAACAAACTCGAAGCTTCCGATTAGCAAACTAAACAAAAAAAAAATCTGAGCAACATCCAACCAGTCGAGTACGAAAAACTAAAAAGAAGTTTACGTCAAAAATTTTATTGGCAGTGAAATTTAAAGTTTAAATACAGCTGTTAGAGCTTAAAGGACACCTCTGGCCACAGCTGCTTTTGACGTTTTTCAAAAGTCGATATTTCCCAATCTTTCCTCGAATTTCATGACCGTAAAAAAATCTCTCTTGCTTCGTCTGCCCATGTTTCGAAAGATGGAGCACTGATATGGTAACAAAGGTTTTTTTTTTTTTTCCTCTATCCATGTATCGAAAGATAGTAAAAAGATATGGTTACAAATATCTTCGTTGACATTTTAACGTGTGTCAATTGACCCGGGACAGAGATTAGATTATTTCCCTGATCCTTCGTGACTCCACATTGAAAGAAAACAGAAAAAACTCTGGGTTGTCTTTCAAATTAAAAAGCAAAAGTGCTTCGTATGAACTTTTTGTTCTAGAACAACTCTCTGGACCCTCAGGCACTGCAGCACGAGCACAAGAACGAGAACGAAGATTTATTCAAATTTAAGTTTTATCGCCACATAAAGTGACGTTGTAAATGCCGTGTGCTAAACGTTTCTTGTCGACTTAAAGACTTTCATTAGCACAGTTCTTTGGCCCCGTAAGATGGACGCATTTGCACTGGCCATGTACACAACATCAAATATTAAGCATCTGAGGGTAATTTTCCACAATTACACCTCATCATGCAGTCCCTGTGTATCCCCCCCGGTCTAAATAATTCAGCAAATAATGATCACCATATGAGGTGGATTCACAATAGCGGCCTTAAATGAAAAATTACAAAATTGAACGTGTAGGCAGCCAGCAGCTATCACTTAGCACGACTGTCTGCAGGTCCCTTCGCGTGTAATTTATCCACCTAGGATAATCTTGGCGTCCACTGACACAACGTATTCAATGACCTTATGCAACTTCGCAACTTCGTTTCTAGTCTAACCGGTCCGGAGAAGAAGAGTGCTCGTTGTCGTTTCTTCGTCGCTGCTTTGCTGTTTTTTTTTTTTTTTTTGTTTTGCGCGAGAGGAAGCCAAGAATTTCAAGTGCGGTCCACTGGAATGGACTCCAGCTTCATCTTCGGAGTCTTTTCTCTCTCGCTGTTTGGTGTTTTGTGCCTTCACTTTGATTTATCGCATCTCTTCCTTCCTTCACCGATCGGAAGACGTCGACAAAGCAACGACAACAGCAAGAAATACAAGAATTCATAAGAGACACAAGAAAAAATAATTTTTTACTCACTTTTTCACTCACTCGCTGACAAAGCCGTGTATTCCATTGATAGAAAAAAAAAATCAAAATTCGCTTGCTTCTCGAGCGTGAATCCTTTCGTCTATCGCGCGGGTGGGAAACGCGGGTAATCCTTCGGAATTGTATATACGCAGATTAACGGTTTACTTTCTACACAACAAATTTCATTCACAATAACGCAAAAAACAAACAAACAACCAGCCAACCAACGAACGACGAACACTAAGGAAGAGATTTAATTTTTCCCTTTTATTTCCTTTTCCTTTTCCACTTCTTTTTCTATTTATTTACTCATTTACACCCCGTTTTCTATTTTTTCTTATTTCTTTTTCCCCTCTGCACCGCACCGCAAGGATATACGACGGATAAACACGAAGGATTTTCTTCCTCCTCCGCTCCCTTTCTTCACTTTCACTTTGTACACAACAAAAATAGCAGCAGCAGGACGAAGGCGAATACAACAAACAGAAGAAAAAATAAAATACAATCACAAAAAAAAACGAAAAAAATAGGGAACCGAAACGAAAAGGATTATTTCATTCACTTTCCTTGGGAATTTCTCTCTTTCTCGCTTTGTTTTGCAAAAGAAAAATATATAAAACACACTGAACGCCGCTAAACTTTTTAATTTGCTTTCTTTATATTTTTAATTTCACAGGTGCGATTGCGAATCGCCGTGGAATGTGCGGTGATAGTATCCCTCGAAGGACTCAACACTAACAGCGGTCGTGAGCATTTTCTTATGAATGGACACACGGGCACAGGTAGGCGGCACAGGTATTCAATAAAAATCCCGAAATGTCCTGTCACAATTACACTCGAATAGTCGGATAGCAAGTAAAAATGCAAAAAAATACGTTTTGCAAATTCCAGAAAAACCAAAACACATGAACTTTCGAAAAAATATAAATTCCTTGTCGCTTGTCGTCACAACCGAGACAAGTACTTTCGTAGAGAGCAGAAATCGCGTCCTCACTCGTGAGCAGACATCAACCGAACTGTTTTTTGTCCGAAGCGGCTACGGCGGGTACCACTCACTGGAGAGGCAAACATATTCCAGTCCGACAAGGCACACACACCACTGGAATGGTGCTGCTAACGGAAAATGCATACCGAATTCCAGTCTATCCGACTGGAACTGGAAGTTCCTCTTCTCAGAGAGTGGAAACCTGTTTGCCGTGCGTTTTTGCGTGTGGAATGTTTTCTGGAATGGAATTTTGATTACGGTCGGTGGACGACGACGACGAATGCCGGTTCCAGGAGCGGCATTAAGAGAACATGCCGGATTGTGATTCTCTTTAATGCGTAACCTTGGGAAGTTGCGGCGGCTTATCAACTTGAGTGCGTACGCTCGCAGGTCGCAGCATTCGAGACTCGGGGCGGTGAGCAGTTTAACTCTTCTTGAAATTCGGTGCGCGGTTGGGGTTAACCTTAAGACTATTCAAAGCTTTTTTTCTTAGCGAAAACTTAATCTTCCGCAAAAATCTCATAAAATAGCCTTCTTAGTAAAGTGGGACTGAATTTCAGTCACTGAAATTTGTGTCTCCAGCAGGTTTTTTTTTACAAAGCATCAAGCAATAAAGACAATAAGTTCCTTAGCTTATGAACCGGCGCTGGGTTCATTTTATTTTGGCTAGTAAACTAAATTCGATCTGGAATTGACGCTTCCGCACAGAAAACATCAACCGAATAGAAAGACTTTGTTTTCAGTTGGCATCGGAAAAAAAACAAAAAGAAAAAGTATTCTACATTTAAAGTTTTAGAGAAACTAAAAAAATATAAACTCAAAACCTAGCCTAGCTCTTAGCTTTCTTAATCGAAATTGAATCCCGCGGTTTGATGGGACTAATTCGGTTTGTTGTGAGATGTGTAGACTCCAAGACTTTCATCCTTCCCCCATTCAATGGACTGTACAATACAGACGCTGTAGGCGATAGTCGTAATAAACAACTAAAAACTCTTTATACTCGATGCCGCTATAGCCGATTTCGATTGTGCTAATTCAACTCAATAAACAAAATAAATGAATTGCTCTTAGATAATATTAACCATTGTGAAGCATATTTTTTTTTAGATTTTGTGAGTTAACTATTCCCATGATTTGACAAATTGCACATACTAAGCTTTCTTTGTGGCATAATCTTTCCTAGATTTTGGCAAACAGAAACGATACGATGCAAAGCGATTTCGCCGAAAACAACGCGTACATTTATTTTGAGATAAAGTCAACTCTAAAATGTAATTAGTTTTTCACATATTAGCCTCTAGCGAACGACTGATTGTGATCAGTGATGTGCTAGCTAGCACTGATGTGTATAGAAACATCTCTGCAACTTCTTTATCTTTTGTTAATCTTTATAAGGAAAAAAAATCAATAAAAAACAAATAAAGATTAAAACAAACTGCAACAATAAATAATTTAAACAATAGTGTCGGTTACGGTTAAATCTCTCAGGAACGATGTCTAATTAAAGTGAGAATTCCGCCTTTGTTGCGCTACAAAAAACAATAAGTCTTACTGGTACAAACCTTGATACGAGAAATAAAATTGAACAGAGAAAATTGAAGTCTTCTGAAAAAAAACAATCACCTGCTACCTCAAATACTAATAAACTATAGGAGAAAACAGATGCACGGCTGGAAACGCTTTACGTGAATTTCAACGAATCATTCTCTGACTTGAAAGATGAAATTAAACAAACGCATTTAAATAATATCCCTTAATATAAGGTTGTCAAATATCTCCCTTCCACCTTTTTGTCTTTTGAATTTTCCGGCTATGTACAAAGCGCTACAGAGCTCGTATCTGGCAATATACATCATTTGAAAGGTCTTGACATAACCTACGCTATGCATGATTAGTTTGGATATTGCGTTCAACAGTTATAGGCGTGTAAACATGGAGTTCACTAACGCCGAAATTCGCACTATTTTAAAGCTTTCCTTCGTTAAAGGCAAATCCGCTAGAGAAACGTTCCGTGAGATTAATGGTGTTTTGGGGGATGGTACTCTATCACTTCGAACCGCGGAGGAATGGTTTCAACGATTCAGAGCCGGTGAAAACGACACCATGGATAAGCCAGCCGGCGGAAGACCTGTGACGACGAAAACCGATCGAATCATGGAAAACATCGAGTTAGACCGGCATGTGGCATCTCGTGACATCGCCCAGGAGATGGGAGTTAGTCCAAACCATTTTAAACCATCTGCAGAAGGCTGGATACAAAAAAAAAGCTTGATGTTTGGGTGCCGCATGATTTGACGCAAAAAAACCTGCTGGACCGAATCAATGCCTGCGATATGCTGCTGAAACGGAACGAACTCGACCCATTTTTGAAGCGAACGGTGACTGGCGACGAAAAATGGATCACATACGACAATATCAAGCGAAAACGGTCGTGGTCAAAGGCCGATGAATCGTCCCAAACAGTGGCCAAGCCGGGATTGACGGCCAGGAAGGTTTTGCTGTGTGTTTGGTGGGATTGGAAGGGAATCATCCACTATGAGCTGCTCCCATATGGCCGGACGCTTAATTCTACCATCTACTGCGAACAACTGGTCCGCTTGAAGCAGGCGATCGACCGAATTGGCCAGCAGGAAGGGTGTAGTGTTCCACCAGGACAACGCCAGACCACACACTTCGTTGATGACTCGTCAGAAGCTACGGGAGCTCGGATGGGAGGTTTTATCGCATCCACCATATAGCCCGGACATAGCGCCAACTGATTACCACCTGTTCCTGTCCGTGGCGAACGCCCTTGGTGGTGTGAAGTTGAACTCAAGAGAGGCTTGTGAAAAGTGGCTGTCCGAGTTCTTCGCAAATAAGGAGGGAGGTTTCTACGAGGGGGGTATTATGAAGTTGCCGTCTAGATGGAAACAGATTATTGAACAAAACGGCGCATATTTGAACTAAATCCGATCACTGTAACACTTTTTATGAAGCATTGAATGAAGAGCAAGACAACCTTATATTAAATAGCGAAATAATACCTTTTTGCAAAGACTTATATATCTTGGGTACCAAATTAACTCACTATAGACCTGCTGTAATGCCGACATTATCAAGAAAGTCTCCACTACTTTGTTATACTTAAGACATTCCTCTCATCTACTCAGCGTGTCAATAAAAGTGCGCCTTGTTGAGAGTTTGATTGTGCCGTTCCTTATGTATGCTCTGTTAACGTCATCTTGTCTGCGAATGTAAAAGAAAATTAAATGTTGCAATGGACATTAAATTCCGACCTTAAGAGCATAATCAACAGGGGTAGAACCAATAAACTCAAAATTAATGCCTCCAAGACCCAAGGCTGATCACTGCCATTTAAGCGAGCACCCAACAATCAATCACTGTCTATTAATGACACTTGTATCAATGAAATCGAAACTCTTTCCATCATCGGCATCTTCAGCAACATTTAGTTGGAATGATATTTGGAGATTTTAGGTCGCCAAAAATTCTGCGAAATGTCTAGCTTTCCTTAAGCCTTTTATGTCCAATGTTGTTTGTGCACAACTTGAACTTAATCTACTCATAACTCAAAAAATATTACCGCAATTAAAACAAAATTTGTGTTAGGTTCCTGCTTAGAACTTTATCTATCCTTTTGATACTATTTCCGACATTTATTGATGCAAATAGAATATTATATTCGGGATCCAAGCCTTGGTTTTGGTAAAGGACAATCTCAGTAAAGAGTCACATTTCAACAGATGTAATAACTTATTTTAAAATCACAAAAGCATTCTGAAATTAATTCGATTGTAAAGGGTGATTTTTGAGCTATTATCTTTTTGGCAACACTGGTTTAAACAGCTGACGCACGTTTCGTGTTTTGTTTCACTGTCAAACATCTTCAGTTTGGTCTATAATTTAACCATGCTTGCAAATTATTGAATTTTATTATCAAAATGCGTGCTCTGTTAAGAAAGTTCAGAAAGTTAAGAAAGTGTTCAGCGACGAAGCTCATTTTTGGCTCAATGGGTATGTAAATAAGCAGAATTGTCGATTTTGGAGTGAATATCAGCCAGAAGCATTGCAAGAGCTACCAATGCATCCAGAAAAAGTCACAGTTTGGTGCGGTTTATGGGCTGGTGGCATCATTGGACCGTACTTCTTCAAAGATGATGCGAATCGTAACGTAACTGTGAATGGTGAGCGCTACCGTGAGATGATATCCAACTTTTTTGCATTTTTTGCCCAAAATGCAAGAGCTTGACTTACATGACATGTGGTTTCAACAAGACGGTGCCACATGCCACGCAGCACGCGCAACAATAGACTTATTAAGAGGCGAGTTCGGTGAACATTTTATTTGACGTTCAGGACCGGTCAATTGACCGCCTAGATCGTGCGATTTAACGCCTTTAGACCATTTTTTGTGGGGCTATGTTAAAGCGCATGTCTATACAGACAAGCCCGCTTCAATTGACGTATTGGAAGACAACATTGAAGCATTTATTCGTGAGATACCGGCCGAAATGTTGGAAAGAGTATGCCAAAATTGGACTAAGCGGATGGACCATTTGAGGCGCAGTCGAGGTCAACATTTGCATGAAATAATCTTCAAACATTAAATTATATGGACCGTACTATCGATTCAAATAAAGATTTCATGCATTTTTCTGAATTTTATGTGTTTTTTTTTTAAAACTTTCCTATAGCTTTTAAAAAATCACCCTTTATGTATGCATTTTAAAAATTAAGAGACTTTTTCAGTTGAAATGTATAGTTTCGAATATGGTGCAATTTTAGGTACCATAGACCACCAGTGTTGCATAGCAACAACGTTCTATATATTGTTATCATTGTTATCATGAACATATATTTCTTTTAAATATTTTTAAGCAAACAAATATTTGTCTTTGGCTTGGAATAAGGTGGTTGGTGGTTATGAAAGAGTTAAACGAGGCAAGAAATAATTCACTCCTCCTGATTTGCCTCCCATTTATAAGGCCTATATCCGAATCAAACTCGAGTATAGCGCTCACATCTGGTCTGGAGGATCTAAGATCTCCTTGCACCTACTGCACAGAATACAAAAGCGAGCAATTAATCTGATAGGAGACAATGATTGCGAACGCGATAAGCTTGCTTGGGCACGAAACGTTTCCTGTTTTTCTTTTTTTTTATTGCAACTTCAACACACAATGTTCGAGTGAGATAGAGAACTGCATTCCTCCCCTTTAAACACTCACAAAGAATATTCAAATCGCTTGGAATGCCCTTCCTCAACCCTACCTTCGAGCAGTGAGGTGCTTTCGATTGGAAACCGAATAGCTGTAGGGTAGAGTCGCCTAATGTCCCGTCCCCTAGTGGCCCCGTCTAGTGGCCGGCACCGTCAAAGAAAAGCGTTGTAATTTGTGAAAATATAGTCGTAGCTCTCTATCTACAGTCTTCAACAAACTTGTAAACCTCTGTCTTTTGGCCTGCTACTTGCATCTGCTCAGTAATTTCCCATTTACAAACTTATTAGTTCCGCGACATCTTCGGAAAACGTTTTTATGTCTAATAAGTTGTGTTTTTGGTAGTGAAATTTAAGTGGAAATTAGTGATTTTATATACGGACAATATAACATTAGCAAATCTCTGGTGGACAAGATCTGAGTTCATATTCAAAAACTTATTGAAGTCTAACAGCTTTAACGTTTGCGTCTTAAACTAAATTGCCTGATATAGCATTAAGAGCTGTCGATTGTTGGTCTTAGTTAGTTTTATTATTTTTGTATGTCCCTAGAGCTGTGGGCGCCGTGGCTTAATCGTTAGTGCGTCGGACTGTTAAGCGATAGTACCTGGGCTCGAATCCAGCTCGGGGAAGTAACATCACAAACATTTTTCACGGCCACACATTCAGCGAACGACTGACAATCCTCCTGGAGTACTTCTGTCATGGAAAGCTTTCGCAATTCACCGTTCGGAATCGACATTAAACAATAGGTCCCCTTCACATGTGTTAAAATTATAACGCGCACAACACAGTGGAGGCGCGAAGAAACTAGGCTCTAGGCCTGTATGGGCTGTCGAGTGCCGAGTATTTATTTATTTTTTATATCCTTAGAGTTTGCTAGTTTATGTATTGAATCTTCAGAAAATTCATGGAAAAGCTTGTTTAGCTTCATTTCGAGGCAGTGTTGTTAATTCGAGTGTTTTTATACGATCCACAGAGACAAGACGAGTAAGCTTCTTCAAAGAAGCCTGACTTAGCTTTTTAACACGTTGAATGCCATGGGGTTCACCGGTGACCGGCACTAAGCTTGTTCGTAAATATCGTGGCATTCAATGTGTTAAACAAAAATCTAAAAATCGTATGCGGCAGCAATTCCTCACAACACAAATCAACATCAAAGTAGAGCCAACAAGTTACTGATTTCTCTCCAAAAGCGGATAACTTACAAATACTCCACAAATGGAGTTTACTAAAATCCTACATCTGCTCTTCGTTCATTTCTCTGCAGCAATTTTGCTCTTTGATCAGATAGATTAGCCATGCAATAGCAGAAAAAGCGAAGAATTCTCTGTTGAATGCACGAACGCAAATCCCCCTCAAGAGCTCCTTCATCACTTCAATTGGATTCAATCAACGTTTTTTTTTTTTTTTCTCACAATCACCCTAAAAATTGTAGAAAATCACTTTGAACCACGCAATCGCAAGAAGAATCGTTCGCAGAAACTCACGCTGCAAACGAAGAGAGAGAAAGTTTCTCTCATCCACTCTCTCACTTCCAGGAAAGAACAGATTTTCAATGCCAAGGACTATGACAGATTCCAGTCCACTCAGGAAATCCATCGTCGCCTTTCACCCACTGCAATGACAGTTGTTGTCAGTTTAACTGTTCCTGTTCCATCCCAGAAGTGTGCTAAGGGTTGGAATAACATCTTAAGTCTGGGGGGATTGACACCGGAAAATATTCATCGTCCAAAAAAATATAATTGGACTGAATACAGAGCCAGAAGGCATCCCTGCCTGGTTTGCATTTGAAGTTCAAAAAGGATCACTGCGGTAACAAGATAAGCGTATTCTTTGACTTCCCCCATGGGACCTCGCCGCAGGACACATCTATGAATCATCCTCAAAATCAGAGAACGAAATAAATCGCTCCAACCGGTCCTTTCCGTGGCGACGGGTGCTAGAGCAGCTGGCAGTCTGTGGCTGTGCGTTCCTGATGCCAGCTTCCCGTGTATCATGCGCACGAAGGTGGATTTCTCTTCGGTTTGGAAGAAAGAGAGTGAGAGAGAGACACAGCTCGGGGTGAATGCAACTTTCTCTTCGGTGGATGAACTCGGTTCATTCTTGTGTGGAGAGCCGCAAGTGTGCCTGTTCGTACCTGCCATTCTTGGGTACCTGCTGTGGTAGCGTGAGAAACTTAAAGCAGTTGTACGAAAGAGGACGCGTAAGGTGGTTGATTGGAGTGGGATAGAAGAAGGAGTGATTGTCTTGACCTATTCAAAGCCTGTTTGAATGTTGTTTTGCTTTTAAAATTTGCAACTAAAGGTACCAGGTTATAAAAATAAAGAGTGATATGGTTAGGAATAGGTCATCGCTCGCAACGAAAAAAAAAAAAAAAAAAATCCAGCCGATTGATCGTAATTTCCAAGTCATTATGACCATCAAAAAAAATACAAGGGACGGATATGACCAATAGTTTGGTTTCTGACCCAAAGAATTTCATTGAACTCTTGTGTTTCATAAAAAAAAAATCGAAAAAATCTTGAATTGCAAACAAACCAAGATCGAATAGGTGATAAACAAACCTTAATGTCGGGGTCGTAGTACGTCGAAAATTACTTAATTTTGCGGAAGAAATATTTAATATATGCAATAGGTTGTCCTGATTGCGAATTCCTATGGCGTCCTGTAGAAAGTAACTCGATTAGATAAACAGATTGCTATAAATAATTCCATTTCGCTTCGGGATATGTTGAATGACTTGTTGATATTGACTTTCAACGCTTTTCTGTTAGATTCATCTATAAGCATTTCAAACAGATCTCTAGTGAAAACAAAAGAAAAAAATCAGTAGGACATTTCCTCTAACGAGTCTCGAGGTATAATCGCTTTCTTTCCGTAAATGATGCATTTTCTGCTTCTATATCGTCTGCAGTGGACAACAATCTTTCATCATCAGGGCCATCGCTTTCATTAGTTTCAGACACCTCCACGTCTTTTCTAACCCCATCTCGATATCCTGCTCATTCTCCCATTCGAGAATTTCATCCTCACTTTGATTTCCGTCGTCAGGAATAATAAAACATTTCTTTCCACAGAAGGATCCTGATTGTTTTCTCACTAAAAAAAAAACGAAAAATTTCGAATATTCATAAAGCTGCGGTAAAAATAAGAATTGCACCATTAGGACGACCAAATTTTGTTGTAAGCTTAAATGTACTCCAATATATTGAGAGAAATTTATAATATGCAAAATGTTTATATTAAATTTAAACAATACATTTAAAAAAGAATTTGAATTCACCATTTCCATTTCAACAACTGCATTCAACAACAATATTCAACAGCTATATCGTACAACTTAAAACTTAACCATCATGAAAATCCAAAATGTTTTTCTATGATTTTATTTTTAAGATGTACTCACCAAAATTAGTAGTTTGTTGCATTGCCTTTGTTGGCAAACAACGGCTTAACAACGTCTGGTCGTTTAGTTTCCTAAGTTTTGATGCCTTTCACCCGCATTGTTCTCCCAGGACGCCTTAACCCGAATTGTGTTCGAATTATTTTTTTTTTGTTGGCAAAGATGTGTTTTTGTTTTTAATGGAAAGATTTGATTGTGTGGAGGACTTATGGCATTATTTTAAAATTCTTTTGGGTGTGACCTTACGTTGGCACAATAAGGGTCAACTGCAACTGAGAGTGCTTCGTTGTTGGTGGATTTGATTTCTAAGACTGTTTTCTTTACACCGACGTCAGCCCACAGATTTTCGATTATTTCCCTAAAAACTCTATTCCGCTTTTGGATATCTCCTTACATATGACTAACACCCTTTAACTAGTCACTAAGCTTCCTAAAACGCTATCCTAAGATCATCCATTGATGAATCGTTGTTGTCCAGTTTAATGGCAGTACTGGAAGTGCTATTTTTTTTACGGGCTTAGCCTAGCTTTTCGCGTCTTCACTATGCGTGGTATCACTTGACACATGTGGAGGGAACCTACTTTTTCGAATTGTGAAAGCTTTTAATGACAGAAGTACTCCAGGAGGAGGCGCCCCCGTTCGCTGGAGATTTCCCTGGAAAACCGGAACCGCTTTCGCATTACTTCAGAGTGGTGTCGTTTTCTTCCCCCCAAAGGGGACCGGCTTTTTCATTTTCTTCATCGGGTTAATTAATTAATCTTGCCGGTCAGGCTGTAATCGATCTTCATTTGGGGGGATGCTATATCCTTCCTCTCTCATTTTAGTTCTCAGCACTACTTCAGCGTATGTCGCGATTTTGGTCCAGTGGGTGCTGCTGGATAGCATCTTTTCGACGACGGTATCAGGTGATATGCTGCCTATCTCCGCTTCCAACCTGGTCCTCTGCACTGCCCACCTGCTGCATTCGTTCGCTGGAGATAGGGCACTGAAAATTGTTTGTATTATTTTTTTCCCCGCGTTGTATTTGAACCCGTATACGCTCGCTAAACAGTCCAACACGCTAGCCATTAAACAACGGCGCCCACAAGGAGCAATATTGCTCCCTTAAAAATTTGAAACTCGCTGTACAGATCGAATGTGTTGCTCTTATTGGGAATGATAACTAACTTAAGTGAATGCCAAAAGCGCTACAAAGTGCGACACATTTAAACGAGGTTAATTTTCAATGGGAGCTTAAGTAAAAGGATAAAATTGTGGTCTGGTCTTTTCAACTTTATGCACTTATCTATGAAAAATCTGAGTTAAAAGCACGTCGATTCGTTTAATTAAATTTTGCAAAGTTGAGAAAACTGTTGTAGAAAACAAGAAATTCTCTGAACTACGGCATTTTTTCGGTTTCTGTGTGTGCTCCAAGCAGTCCACTTTGAGTAACTTATTTTCCCAAAACATTGGCGTCAGAAGCCCTCTTATTGTTTTGTGGCTATTTCAACAGCTTGTGAAAAATAGTTTCTAAGTTTTTTGTAATTTTATTTGTAATAGTTATCATCCTACACCTCAATTATTTAATTCAACACTATATTTTGTTTTAAGAAGAACGTATAATCGCGTTAAGTTATTTATTTGCTAAGCTACAGTTGGGGTCAAAATAATAGCAGTGCTGCTTTTTGAAGGATAACTTTTTGCAACTTGAGTAATATCATGCACTCTTTGAATCCTTGCCTTCGTCTATCAAAGGAAGAAATCTTCTGTTTTTTCATGGTAATAAATTCGCAATTTCTTTAAATTGCTGCCTAGTAACCGTACTTTGGTATTACTGTTATTTCATTTACGCTTGCAATTAGCTACAGTCGAATTCCTCTAAGTTGAATTTTCAGAAGTTAGAAATTATTCGGCTTAGAGAATGGTTTTTGCAGGGAAAATTGGAAAGGGGATTTTCAAAATATGGCGAAAAAATTAGAGTTAGAGAGAAATTCTACTAAAGAGATTCCACTATATTTCTATGTTTTCTAAAAATATGAGTGAAAGTAGAAGAACAAAATTGCAAAAGTCATAAGCAAAAAAAGAAAAGTTAAATCGGCTTCACTTCAAGAGCTTGCTTTGAGTAACTTCTGAACAGAAATAAAATAAAATCCTCTACGTATTCGCATAGAATATTGAACGAAATTAACAAAATAAATAAATAAGTTCGTTAAAAAGAAGAAGACCATTTACAATGCTCCCCACATCAAACTAAAATGAAGAAATCACCTTCTTCGAGAGCAGGCATAAGATTGATAGAATATTCCATCATTCTTGAGTAGGCATGAGGCAAAACATCTTTCGGGAATGGCTTCTAGGAAACCTTTAGTATCTGCCAGCAAATAGGCATTTTAAATCACCGAATATTTTTTTCAAGACGCAAAGAAGATATTTTTAAGAGAATTCCCTAAATTCAGTTATTTTCAACAGACATTCAATCCCTTGAACCTAATTTTCTGCTAAACCGTTCTGACCCGCATTCACTTTCAACACTTTCTCCAAATCTCTCCCCCACCACACCTCCTAATCGTCCCCTCCTCCTACCGCCAAAAACTGGTTTATCCCAAATTCATTTACAACTCCCTGATCCCCAGTTAAGGCCGTTTGCCTAAACCAAAATAAAGCAAAAAAAAAAACTTTAATAAAACCAAACAGAAAATTCTGACGCATGGTTAACGAAAAAAATAAAAATCCTTAAAAGGATTCACTTCACACACACAGACACATTCGAATAAACGAACACTTTCCGTGTGCTTCATTATAAGAACAAACGTCGTAAAGACACGATGAGAGAAGAAGAAGGACGAACAGGACGAGGACGATGTCGACGACGACGATGACTACTCCACGATACGCCCGCCCGGATAATCCGATTACATCCGCACACAAAAAAGGATTTTCGACATTTGCAAATGTTTGTCTATTAATTTTCCTTCACAAGAAAAGCAAAGCAAGAAAATAACATAAGAATAAAAGAAATAGGCGACGAAAATAGCAATAAACTACACGATGAAAAGGGAAACATGGATAAAGAGAAAAGTGAAAAGGAAGGGGTCGAGAGGGGCTGTGCAAAGCGAGAGAGAGAACGAAAATAACAAATCTCAACGTAAAATGCTTGAGCATTCGCAATTATTCTTGATAGCACCCGACCAGCAGCAGTGCAGTGCGAACAGAACACTAATCCTTTCCATTGAGTTGACGGTGTCGTCGTCCTGTCCTGGCGGCAAAGAAAGGGACTACTGCTGCTGTTATCTGATGGCCAACAAGTTTGAGATCATGAGAAACAAATTAATGAAGGAATTTATATTAAAACTCAACTCTGACCGGAGTGCGCCTTAACTGCGGACAATAAATTTTTTTTATTTCACTCAGTAAAACGAAGGTAGTTGCAGTTCGAGTCTTGAATTAATTTGATCTTGTTACCAGAGTGGATCAGGGACCAGGGATATTATTTCAATTTTCCTGAGAGGGTGGAGGGTGAGATCCTTCGAAATGTCATGAGATCCGTTGAGGATTAATCTAGAATGGAAAATGACGGTTTACAAAAGATCTCTGTATTACATTCCAAAGTTTTTTTGATCTACTTAAATAGGAGCGAAATGGAAATGCATTTTATGATATTTCAACGGAAATACAGGATTTTCTAATAAGAGGTTTAGAGTTTGATATTGAAAGAAAAATGTCATTTCTTAAGATAAATGATCGAATGTTTATTTTAATGTAAAAAGGAAGGTATGCCATTAATAATGAAAAACAATATCAGTCAAATGGCCGCCTCGGCTACGCTTACAGAACCGTATCTTTTTCATGCGATTTTCCATCACCAAATCGTAAATTGGCTGCTGTATGCCCTCAATAACCACGAATTTCATCTTTGAGGTCTTGAATCGACGCTGGGCTGTTGGCGTAGACCTTTTCTTTCGTGTAGTCCCAAATGAAGAAGTCGCAAGGTTCACAAGATTCACAAGATCCCGGTGGCCAATTGTGATCCTCCCTTCGAGATTTAACACGGTGTGGAAATTTTTCCGATGGTTTCGTTGCTTGTGTGGCACGTAACGCCGTCTTGTTGAAAGTAAACTTTGTCCAGATCAAAACCATCCAATTCCGACCATAAAAATTATTAAATATCTCTCGATAGCGCAATCCATTCACCGTAACTCCAGTTGCTCCAGCCTCATTTTCGAAAATGTAAGGTCCAATGACCCTGCCTGACAATATACCGCACAGTTACACGTTGAGGATGGAGAGGCTTTTCAATGATAAATTTTGGGTTTTCCGAGCCCCAGATGTGTGTGTTGTTGAGGATCAACCGGTTCTTAGGTTTAGTTCTACGCATCGTCTCTGTTAAACTTTCACCATGTTTATAGTGAATTTTAATAATTTCGATGCGTTGTTGAACCGTGTATCTTTTCATTTTTGTTAATGGCATAGTTTCTATTTGTCAAATGTCAAAAATAACAGCTTCAAAAGTGGCATCTACCGAAATAGCGGGCTATTCAAAACAACACCTCTTATTGGAAAACCTTATAGAAAATACATTTTAGAAAAAAAAGTAATCCTTTGAGCTCGAAGAAAAAAATTACCTTTTCTTTATTTTTTACCAATTTTGTTGCAGCACAAAAATGTCCATCTTTCTCATGAATGCCAAATTATTTCCTCCTCTCCGGCTCGTTCGCGTCCATCCACGTTGTCACGCAGTCAAAAAGCAACTCCTCATCCTTTCGCCGAAATATTCCTACCTCTTCCTTTTTCCGGACTATTTTTTCAGGTTGGTTGACAGAATCCGCGTTTTATTGGAGTTCGTCGCGGATGGATCTAATTATTTTCTCAACCGAAAACCTATGCTCACAGTTTATTGCGCTAAATTGTGTTTTCAACGAGCATGGGGGACGTTTTTATAAACATATGCCTTGCAAGATGCCATCGCATTATGTCTTGCAATAGAAACACTGATAGATTGTCTCGGAAGTATTTTTCCGAAAACCCAAGTCCACAAAATGACATTTACATTCCCATCCATTTCCTGCTTTGTAATTTCCTAATTCGCGTATACATTTCCAGCCCGCCCAAGATCCTCAAAGTCCACTATTACAACATCATTAGCATCCCTCTCATTTTCAAAACCACCACCATCCAGAGGAAGTCCTAGCTACAATTGAATTGGATTACTCGTCGATTAAAACTGCACCCCGTTCGGGCATCAGCCGCACCCGCACAAACTGTCAGCTCAGTGACTCCGTTGTCCTCAAAACTGAGTTCAAATTCGCAAATCACTTTCCCAGCGACCATCAGAGCATCGACAAACCGCGAGAATCCCATTCTCTCAAATGACAGCCATTTATCCCCGAACACACAGAGTCGTGTTGCGATTAATGATGCCATGCGGACACTATCGCTCGAAGTCATGAGCTAAACGCGAAGCATTCCCAATCGCATCCGATTCAAGATGCGTCCGAATAATGAGGGTGTCATCATCGTTCACAGACCGCGGCCCTTTTGTATCGCAGGCAAGTGTTGCGCCGCTTCACTGGTGCTTTGTGGCTTCGTTTTTCAAGTGGACGCGTTCAGTGGTACACACCTTCGGGGGATGCGTCGTTCTCTGGCGTACTGTGCCAGTGTGTGTGTTTGTGTGCCAGGACGACATATTACGCTAATTGCAGCGATGGACGATTATTGTGTGTTAGTGGCGCTAATTGTTATTGTTATGCATGTTGTATGCATGTCCTGTTGCTGCTGCGGGAAGTAGGCTCTATAAATCGTAACCCTTTAGGATGGCCGTGTGCTATGACTGCTTTGCATACAGACAGACCGTGGGGTGATTTCGAGAGGCGACTGGGTTTTCTTGAGTGGCGCACTAGACCTTCAGGGGGAATAGGCGACGCATGCAGGTCCTGTGAACTATGGAATTCAGTTTCACGAAGGTGGTGATGAAAGACGCTTTGTGGAGTGGGAAGTTGCTCAGTTTGAATCTCGAGGGCAATGGAAATTGATTTTGTTATTTGAAACTTGGAAAACTTTAAGGAATATCAGATTTTGAATGCTTTAGAGCTTGGTCTTGAAATGGCCATTGTTGTGAAACTAAAAGAGGACTTTGCCATCACAAAAATCACACAATTTTGAATTTAATCGAGCTTGGAAAACGAATGAGTGTCATAGCGAATCTATTCTTACGACACCACAGTGATTTCACTTATACGGGACGATGGACAAAAATCTGTAAAATGAGAACCCGTGAGCCGATTTCGATGAAATTCGGAACATAGTTTGTGTTCTTTCAGTGGTCCAGATCTTATATACATAGCCTAAGTATTAACGGATTAATCGCCGGTTGAAAAATTTAAAAACAGTAGTTTCTTGGTTTTTGTGAAATGCGTGTTTTATCATTGCCAATTTAGTCTTAGGATGTATGTTCAGTATGTCACAGTAAAAATGGCCCACCCTGAAAATACTCATTTTTTTCGTAAATAATCCATAAAAACAAAAGAACGGATGCAAATAAATACAAAAAATTAATTTGTTTAATGTTATTGCTACCATTCACTATACCCATCCATTGGCCCCATTCATAAACCCAGCTTTCAAGCCAATCTCATGATTTTTCTTGAATTTTAGCAGTAACGTTCCAATCAATTTTGAATTATTTGTAGGTGCCCATATTGAGAAAAGCTAGGCTCTGGCTCTCAACGGTCTGTTACGCCGCCCAATACAATACATATTTGAGTATTCTAGGATATATAATTAGAGTCGTTATGTTAAAGGTAAAACCCTTCTGATTTGCACTATTTTAAGGGTGTGTCTTAAGAATGTTTCTTTGCTCTTTGTGGTCTTTTACACTTTCAATAAAGTACACTTTCCTACCCATACAGCCCCACACTAGCACTCCTCTCCGAAACCACATTACTATGACTTTTTGAAGTAAAACTTCCTTACGCGCGTGCCCACCACGCTGGGTATAAGCTGGTGAGGCGTTACGAAAAGTGTGATCATTCTTTCTCTCTTTCTCTCATGTACAGCAAAAAGGGGTTAAAGTAACTTTGCGTTGTGGTTCACAGCAGTCGCCGGAGATTCTGTTGTTGAACACGTGTGCGCAATTCCAAAATTCCTAGAAACTTATTTCAAGTCCGCCTGCTATGCGCCGCGGTTGCTTTCTGAGCTGAAGTCAAACTTATTGCATTTAAAAACAAATCAGTTAACGTTTTAGTGTAGGACATAAGAAATTTATATTCCAGATTTCATCGAAATCGGTTCAGCCGTTGAAGAGTTAGAAAAAAGTCCTAATGGCTTTGAAAAGGGATTTATTAATGTTTGGAATTTTGGAAATTTGGAACGCCTTGACCGATCTGGTTGAAATTTGGATGGCAAACATCTTGCAAACATGGCGATGCATTCAGTTTGACTACAATATATATAAATGGAGCTGAAGAAGTTTTAGTTCAGTCATGTGGCCTAAAGTACACTCGTTTTTGTTTTTTTTTTTCTAAAAACTACTTGAATATTCTCTTTAACCAAGTCGCAATATTGGGTTAAAAACGTATGTTGAATATATCTTATTGTTTAATTTTGTTGCTAAAAATGAAGCAAGAACTTTTGCCGAACCTCTAAAACTATTTGACTAATTTGTTCACGAATCAGAAAAGTCTATTTTTAATCATTTAACACTCTTTCTTTCTATAGAATAGGTTTCATAAATCGGTTAAAATTGTAGTAGAATTTCAGACATCGCTACTTTAGAGCGCGTGATTAAAAGTGAATTTTAATTTTTGCACTGTCGAAAAAGAATACTCCAACCTTTCAGAAAATGTAGGCCACCCTTTGGATCCTCTTGGAGCACCTTTTTTTAAGAACCAACAAACAGTGGCTCCAACCAAAAGCCAAGTCTATGAGATTGTATCTCAACTTTGGAATAACCATACAGTCGAACGGAAAGTTAAAATTCCACAAAATTTTGACGTTTTAAGTTTTCATATATGTAGAATCCAAAGATTTTATCAGGTTTCAGAACAAAAACAAAAATTTGTATGGCTTTTTTCAACTAGCGCACCACTGTGCGATGCTCAGCTTAAGCCTGGCCTTGCCTCGTCGCACTACTGAACCATTATAACTCCATTAGTGCTGTCACCCACAACTTTCTTCATTGCTTGACATTGTTTGTGACTGAAAGTTTTTGGCCCTCTATCGCATTACCTAGACAACGTGCCTCCACTACTCATGTCAGATTCTTTTCTTTTTTAAGTGTAAGAGATTAGCAACATAATCCCCCAGAAATGATTACCGAACACGCCTTCGTCCGGTTGCCAAGTTTAGTCTTCGTTGGCTTTCTTTCACCAGTTCTAAAACCACCACAAAAAGGGTTCTAAAAAGTCTAAAAAAAACAGTTTCTAAACATTTAATGAATCGAGTTTGGTAAAAATCTCAAAAATTATGCGATATTTTCCGTGACGAACTAGTTTGTGACAAAATTGAACAATTGAACAGTTGCCACTGATGTCTCTAAAACTGTTCCACATCTGTCACCTATCGCTTAGAATTCAAACTTCGTCAGATCATAATCAGACTAAGTGCGCCCATTTATTTTGACTTTTGGTCTCCTCTGCCCTAATTGCAGCAGTTACTCCTCACAGTCATCTTGGAATCCACCTAATGGCAGTTACTCAATCGCTCTGTCCACGTAATGTCCCAAAACGCGGGGGCCTAATGGGCAGTTAGTTCCTTCGATAAGCCAGTCCCTCCCGAATAGACTGCCCGTTGCATTTCTTGTCCTCAACACCATCTCCGGGTCACACTTTTATCAGCCTCAGTATCTCCATTGATTGCACTGGTCTACCTCCAGAACCCAATCCCACAATCAGAAGATGCCACGCTATCTGCAGTCATCCGAAATTATTTGTTGAGTATCACGTTTCACACCCATTCTCCAAAAACAAAGATACAAAATGCACTCGCCATCCGTCGCTCCCCAAAAAACGAAGACTCATAGCCTTAGATCTTATCAAAGCCCAGGCACGACTGCGTCTCATCCCAGAACAATCCGATCTCCAAAAAAAAAAATACCACAAACGCCAATTACCATGACACTGGCCACCGCCCGCCGCCGTCTACTCCGCACGGCTCTGTCGCCTTTCCGCTCCGCTCCGCTATTGAATTTCATTGAAAACGCGCGGCAGAGAGGGCGACAATTATCGTTATTGTTATGCGCTGTGTAATCCGCTCTGAATGAACGCGAAGACGGGGAGCCTGTCTGGGTGTGGGTCTTCGGCGGCTCGGAGTTGTCCCGGGATTATAAATCAATTTGTGCTGCTGGCACGCGGAGTGGGAGCAGCTACTTAACACGTTGTCAATGAATTTGACAATTTCCAGGCCGAGGAGTGGTGCGTCTTTTTTTTTTTTTGTCTGTTCATGTGGAGGAAGGATTTGCTTTCTTTTTTGTGCCGCGTGTGTGCGGCGGCGTTGATTTATGTGGCAGATGACAAGTGCAATGGTTGCGTCTAAATTTGGCTCAAGTGGGGAGAAGAGTTTGACGAGTGGGAAGGGAGAGAGAGCTCCCCGTCATCTGGGGCGGTGGTGAGCCGCGTGTTCGATGATCATTTCTGGGGGATTAGGGTGCTAATCTGTTACACTTGAGAGGAATGCATCTGGTGGTGGAGGCAGTGGTGGTTGGAATGGTAATACGACAGCGTGCCAAGATGTTGTTGGGAGGCTCTGTAGACGAGATTATCAATCATATTTCACATTTGTTGATGTCCCACCTACCGCGTGGTGTGGCAGAAGTTTCCTGGTTTGGCAGACGGTCGATTTGTGATGCTGCCGATGGGCTGCCAGACAAACACTCAGGGGACGCATTTTGCTTCTAAACTAGATTCCATTTTAGTGAACAAAGTCAGTGTAGTGATCGGTCGAAGAGTTTTTGAAGAGCCATTTCAATAAATCGAGCAGCAGCGGTTGCCAAGGGTTGTTTTGCATCGGATCTGGAATAAGTTCCACTTTGTGGAGTCCATGTTTGTCTCGAGGTATATGAATTCCTCCGTTCTTCAGCGAGACAAGATCTCTTTCAGATGACACGACTCCACTACACAAAAAAAAAAAATAATTCAGTTGTGAAAAATTAGGACAACTGCCACTGCATGTTGGACTGTACTGTCTTCCTTTTCGAGGACTCCTGGAGACTAGGAATGTATTCACTCTGCCACCGTTTCCAAAATCCATGAACCATATTTTGAATGTGGGAGTAACTGAAAGGAGTGAACAGAAGATGGAGAGTCAAACATTTTTTTACCTTTAGGACGATGGGGAATCTAATCAGCTCGAGAAACAGGCCCCATAAGTTCCAATCAGTGTGGGGCTTCTATCGGATTAAAACCACATCTTGACCTCTTTCCTTTGAGACTTGGGGACCGCTTTCGCATTTCTTCAGAGTGGCCCCGTTTTTCTTCCTCCATGGGATCAGCTTTTTCGTATTCTTTGACGGATTAATTTAGAATTGAAAGTTAGAGGAACCCAGCAGGTGTTTTCTTAGTAAGAAATTGGCAAGTGTTTTCGAAGCCTACTTGGATCCCAATTTGTTTTGAAGAAATCAGGAAGTGTTTTCGAACCATTCTTGGACTCAATTTTTTTCTTAAGAAATCAGCAAGTGTTTTCAGAGTCTACTTGGATAGACGTTGTCCATCACAATTATTTTACGCAGTAATAAGCAACGGCGGAAAAAATGTCAGCTGACGTGAGAGCTGTCGAATGGTGTTCCTCCACCGCCACCTTTCTTCTGGATTGTAGTTCAAATCCCTAAGATCATCGAAATCCCACCCCACCCATAGCCACCTGACTTGTGGACTGTTCCAGCTCCAGACCAAAGTGACAAAGACCGCTAAATTCAATTCAATTATTCAGCAATTTCGTAAACATTCCTTTTGAGAGGCTGCGAGGCTTATTTAAAAACCCACCCACCCATTCACGCCACGGCAGAGTCGACCGCGTAGTGTCCTTGCAAATTGCACAACGGTCCGTTCAAACGATAAGCCGAATTTATCTCCATTCCTGGTGTTCACAGCACCTGTGTGTTTCACAGACATTGCAGCTTAAGATGGAAATAAATTTACGCCACCCCGAAAAACCAAACAAAAAAAAGCACCGGAAAGAAACAAAAGATCCCAAAGTGTGGGCCATGACCATGAGCACAGGAGTCGTGTACACCCAACAAGTACCACCCATTGCCTGGTCCTAATTGTCAGAGCCACAGACTACTTGCACTTTTCCGGGCTACTCTCTTGGTGTGTGTGTGGCACACATCTTCACCCGACCACAATTGGCTGGCCTATACGGTACACCTGTTCCGCTTATTTCTTTATTCATTCCCGCCACTTGGCCACGACTACCCTAACACCCGCCACATCTACCCGGATACACACACACAGGCAGAAACAGTGTCATGGCAAAAATTATCCTGTTTTATGGTTATGATGATGATGTTTCGTTGTTAATTGTGCCAGAGGTCGCTGCGTGTGTCACATTGTGGAGAATTTATACTCTAGCCAGAGTTGTAAAATTTAATTCAACCGCACATACAAACACACACAAGAGGGGAGGGGGTGAATGTCCTTTCTGAGGCGGCGGCACTCATCTTCAAATGAAGGGACAGGACACACTATGACAACATTTCGGTGTAATTTTGCTTCATTCTGTTGGCGTGTTAAAAGCATGTTGTACCCAACAACAATCACACACCCTACACCGACACGGACACGGACACGGACAGCGACACCATACCGCAATGTATCGCACCCGTACCGTCGGTCCTACCGTCGTCCTTGTGCCGTACCGTGCCATAGCGTAACGTAACCGTTGAGGGAGTCCTGTCCTGTCCTGCACTCCGCCGGAATGTGTGCGTGTGTGCTGCTGGTGTTTGTTGCTCCCTCTGCGGGCTGGAGTAATAAACTTTCTGTCAGTGTTCTATGTTCTGTTCGGGGATTAAGGACATGATTTTCGAGGATTACCATAACAAGTGCTGGAGATAGTATACACCTAAACAATATTAGTGTTCAAAGTAATTAGGTTTTGTTTCCGTCGCTGTTGTCAGTCCGTGTTTTCGGATATTGATTCAGGATTGCTCTCGAAATGTAAAGGGTGGTGGTTGGTGGTTGGTGGGGAGGCTGGGCAGTGGCGTAGATCGTTATAAGTTGAATTTATTGGAATAGGCAACGGTAAGCGAGCGGTGAGGCACTTCATTAGTGCTAAGTGCAAAGGTGGTGGTGGTTGGTTTTTGTGGAAAAGTGGTGTCCTTTCGACAAAGCTGTCGAATTGTGGGAGTGGTGCTGTGAAAATGTTTTAGACAGATCGTTGAGTTGATAATCAACGATTGCGTGGGGTAATTGAAATTGTGTGGGTGTGGTAAAATTGCAGATGGTTGGGATGCAAAGTTATGGATTTGAAGTGACAGCAGGTCCTTTTGAAATTTAGAACAAAATTAAGAGAGGATGAGATATCTAATTGGTAGAAATTATCAACAAACACTTTGAAAACACATTGACAAGACACGAGTTTATGTTTGGAGGGAATTCATTGAACTACAAGGAAATCCAAAAGATGTGAAAACAATGTCCGTAAGTGTGTAGCCACTTCTAGAATTCATTTATAAGATGCTAAAATGCAGTCTTTATTAGGACGCTTATCGAAAGTGATACTATTGACTCGAAAAACCAGGATCATGCACTACAAAACTCTTATCCCGAGCTAGTCCTGCTGTATGGAGACGAAAGTTGGACGATAAGTAGGACAGCAGAGCTTATCCTTGGCACCTTCGAGAGAAAAATTCTGCTATGAATATTCAAGGAGGAGGAGACATAACCTCGAACTTTATAACCTGTATAAAACTCTGGATATAGTTCGGAAGGTCAAAATTTGTCGACTACAATGTCTCGACTACATCGAGCGCATGGACACAAAGGTTCCACCAAAAAAGGTCTTTGAATCCGATCGTCCTGGTGCGAGGAACAGAGGGAGACCGAACCTCTAGTACACAGATCAAGTATCGCGGACGCAGCGGACCCAGGAGTGTCAGTATTCTAAAGTGTCAGTATTCTAAAGCAGCTTTAGTCCAGGCACAGATCCATAAAGGGTTGATTGGCTCTTAATTAAGTACCAAAAGTGATAGTTGGTCCTTCTCACACCAAGTGGAGTGCTTAGATTTCTCTTTTGTGGTCATTTTTAACAGTCGTAGAATCAAATTGCATAAAGATGACGTTGTCATTAAAGTTGAGCGCACGGTAGCCGGTACTACCAGAGTAACCTAGTGACGAAATATTGAAAGTAGATCCTGAAAAAAATTACCATGAGTGAATTCCCAAAAGAAAAAAAACTCAACTGAATCCATCAGAGAGCTAATCACAAGAACATGATAGAAACTCATTATTGGACGGATAGAAAAGAGGAGACCTAATGTGAGATAATAGTTAGTAAAACCTTCAGAACTTTTGCATATCAGTGGGTTTATGAAAATGTTAGTTACCGCTCCACTATTAGGCTTTGATAGGAATCTATTCTTTTTTTTTTTAGAACTATTCATCTACAGAGAAGCCAGGTCTACGAAACCACTTCAAGTTGAAGGTTAGTAATCCATCTAGAAACTTATTACTTATATATATATTTCATATATATATTTTTAATGAACTCGACTTGATCCACGAAAGGATCACTCTCTTAAAGTAAATAAACTTTCAACCATTTTTCAGTGGTCTGCCGTTTTCCATCAGCATCGACATCTTCTTCTTCTTTGTGTGGCGCTATAGTCCGGGGTGGACCTGGGCCTCCTTTAGCAACCTCCTCCATCCAGCACGATCCCGTGCCAACTGCTTCCAGTGACGCACATCGAGTTGGTTCAGGTCCTTCTCTACCTGTGTACCACCTTAGACGCAGGCGTCCTCTGCTGCGTTGTCCCATAGGTTCGGAGTCGAAGATTCTTCGGGCCGGAGCTGTGCTGTCCATTCGCTCTACATGACCTAAACACCGTAGACGCCTGGCCAGGCCCATGCCGCCGTACAGCCCGTACAGTTCGTGATTGAACCTTCTCCTCCAGTAACCATCAATGCAAACAGCATTGACATCTGCATTCGTCTTAAAAGACCTTAACGCCGCTGTGGAGGTGGAAGCCACGTTCGGCAATGGTGCACCAAAACTTCTAGTTTGAGGCAAACCATCAGCACAGTCTTTTCAGCATATCAGCTCACTAAACTATAAAAAACCTCCCTACTTTCGCCTTACCCGTTGCCTTCTTTCCTGCTTGTTGTGGCAAAGATTTTTACGAAGACCAGGTTTGTAATCTGACTAAACCTAAAGTAAAGTTTTAAAATTAAATAAATTATGTTCATCCCTCTTTTGAGGGTCAATCTATTTTAATTTAACTTCTTCCACTCTGGTATTTCCTTAATAAAAGGGCCCAAAATATTCAGTCTTGGTGTCAATTAAACCAAAACTTTTGGACGAACTCTGGATTTTTTTTTTTGGTTAGATTTCTAGTGATGTCTGGATTTCACTTCATGTGTGCTACGAACACTGCTAACGATTTGTTTACCTATTGAAAATATTTTGTTATAGTAATTGAATCAATGATTGTTAAAACAACATATGTAAGTAAATCTTTTTTTCCAAATCACTTTTATTACGTTTTTGCATTGCTTATGGGCAGAGCTTTGCGTTCACCACAAAAAGTTATAATTGGATACTTAAAAAATATTCAAATTTAAATGCGAAATTAACATCAACAGTAGATATATTTTGTTCTACGATAAATACTGCTTTTTGTCTCTTCTGTAAAAAAATAAAAATTTCACTTATGTTGTTTTAACAATCATCAATTCAATTATGAAAAAAGTTTTTATGATTATTTTACTTACTTCTTCAATTTAATCATTTTGCTGGCTGGAGTCAATTGAAAAAGTTGAGAAACATCCGAATATGAATCGAGTACGAATCGTATGCGTATTCAACGATGGCTGGTCCTTTGCTTCTTTTTACTGACATTAGTTCATTTGCGTTTTCAATAATCGCAAAACACAGAAATTATGGCATTCTCCTGCCACGGCCAATCAGCCGTCTTCAAAGATTGGCATGATTATAAGGCTGTTCGGTTCGTATTCGCATTCTTCTATTTCTGGATTGTGATTAGAATATGATTTACAAGCTAAGTCAAACTCTTCTGGAGCTGTCCCTTTACAAAGGGTCTTAACAACGATGTGTAGACTGAATTTTGGCAAAAGAAAAAAATAAAGTAAATTGCATTTAAATCGAAGCTTTTCATTTATTATATTTTGTTCTCATTTCAATGGGTAGTGTAACAGCCCGTTGAGAGCCAGAGCCTAGTTTTTTCATGCTTCCACTGCGTTGTGCGCGTTATAATTTTGGAACATGTGGAGTGAATCTACTGTTTAATGCCGGTTCCGTACGGCGAATTGCGAAAGCTTTACATGACAGGAAGACTGGCAATAGTTAACTGGAGGTGGGGCCGTGATCAATGTTTGTGTTGTCTTTTTCCCGAGCTGGATTTGAACCCGGGTACTCTGTCTCAACAGTCCAACGCACTAACCGATCAAGCCAACGGCGACAACATACAGATACCTATTTTGTTCTCCAAAAACAAAAATAGCCAACTAGGAGGAATTTAAAGAGCTTACTAGACCTTGAGTTAGCAAAATTCTTTCTTCTATCTTCTAGATTGAAAATTTTCACTATCCCTAAACTAGGATCCAAAACCTCTAAAATCTAAAAATTATTTGATTTGGAAAAATATATTAAACTGTCAGTTTCTTAGTGTCTAGTTTACCGACACCGTTTCAATAGGATGGATATCTTAAACGATACAATAGATTAAATGGAGACAATGACAAAATCGCAGACCTTATGTGCTGTTTAAGTGTGCGAAAGAGGAAGGTTGTCCGTGAAGTCCGTCAAGTCGATCGCATGGTCACCAACGCTTCAGCTGTTAGTCTTGAAATCACACCCTTCTGGTCCTCGAAGAGTAACCTAAGAAATGCGCCATTCAAAGGCTCAAAGGCTCTCTAATAGTCGTAGATAGTATTAAACGTATCGACTTTTACCATTGAACAGTTAAAAGCAGAATTGTATTCGTATTTTTCTGTGAGCAAATTTTCCCAGAATTTTTTCTCCAACATCAATTAGAATTACCGTCAGGCGTAAGCTCTTTTTCTTAATGCCGCCAAAACTCACAGGGCACCAATTCGCACAGTTTCAAAATCAGCAGTGTTTTGAAATACAAGCCGAATTGAAATACAAGCCGAAATTACTGCCCACAGTCAGCCCATGGCCACTTTCTCACTCTCACTCATGCCACTAAACACAATACCTCGTGAGTAAGGTCCGGCTCACAAACTCTCCAGGGAATTTGAGATGTGAAAAGACCCTCCACTCAACCGCAACAAACACATGACCTAATCCCACACAACACCTCTGAACTATCACCTCTGCTAAACTCACAGTCCAACGTCCTCCAGGGCTCTGTAACGTGATCCAAATCAATGCCAAGCTAATTATGGCCAGCAAAACCACCTACGCTCAAAGGGACAGTATCTCTTCACGACCAGGATTAGGACGAGGAGAGATCCATCGCCATCCACTCACCATTACAATTGGACGCCTAATCAATGCCACACCATCCACTGACCCACGCCACAATTCCGAATCATCAATAACCATTTTCGATGCAGGGATTCCCCCATGATGCCCGTCCAGGAGGTAACTTATCATTTCTTCTCACTCTCGAAGGGAGCCAAGGATCAAACAGACACAGACACGGAAAAAAAACCGACGACAAAAAAGAACCACTCAAATTGAATTTTCCATATCAGCTTCACAAGTTCGACTCAAATTTCGTACTCTATACCTCCGTGATTAACTCCCCAGAGCACGGCGGCGGTCGGCGGCTGGCGTCCGTCCACACAGCCAAGGATATCCGTCTCAAACCCTCTGAGGTAATTTATCTTTCATTCAGTCGGACATTCGGTGTGAATTGAAGAAGAAACTCGCCGCAGCAAAAACTAGAAAAAGAAAAAAAAAACGAAGCTGCCATACGCCGGGATAACGCTCCGGCGATGAATACAATTTTTAAGTCGACTTTTCATATGTCTCACACAATCATAAATGCCCCATTGTGGAATAGAAAAGCACCTCCCTCCCCACACACACAGCGCCAGGGATCAGAAGGACTTTCCGCCTGTTGGTCATGCATTTTGTTGCCAGTAAATTTATTCGCCTCCTCTGTCTGAGGTCCTTTTTTTTCCGTGTCCTTCGTGTGTGTGTGACATTGTTTTTCTGTTTTTTTTTAGCAGCAAATTCGTAGCAAGATAAATTGTGCTAAAGGATTCCAATTCGTGTGGGGATTTCCCACGTCTCGGATTATTCATTATTTTGGTGGCTCTGTGTGAGTGTGAGTGTGGGATGCCGATGTAATGGGGGCTTTCCGGCGTCGTCGGTTCTATTTGTTGTGCAATAGAATCCAATTTAAAAGGAGTCGTCGTCATCAATTGGTCGGAGTCGTTCGTTCCAAACTGCAATTTACATCGACCCCTAAGGCAAATCCTCTCTTCTTTTTTTTTCTGGCGACCTGTCCAAGCCCGCATAGCACTCAAAAATTTTCGAGTGAAGGCAAATCCGTGGCACAATGACAGAAGTTTTCCAGTTTCAATTTCACGCTTTTGATTCCCCACTCAGTGGGAGCCGTCATGTATCTGGTGTCAGCTTTTCTTCATGTCCACTTCCCGCAGGATTACCATGAAAATTCACACAAATTCCTTGATACCCTGAGAGGATAGGGTGGGCGGGTTGGTCGACTCCATTTATGTTGGGTCCCGAGCTAAGTTTGAGAAATGTAAGTTATTCTAGTGGGTGGCGTTTGGCTGGGGGTGGTTCTGCCACAGAATTGACCAGCAAAGCGTGGAGCACTCTTCGTTTTTTTTTTTTTTTGCCTCACAGGACCTTTAACCCAGCGTCAGCAATCTGAAGAGAAATCTGGCAGAGAGCAGACAAAAACGGTGGAAATAGAAAATTATTTTTATTTTTTCGTGATAATTTATTTATCCGGCGGGTTTTTTTTTTTCTACGGATTTCTGTGTGTGTTGGCGGGGAGAAGCTTTTTCTTTTTTGGGTTGTTTTTTGTCTTTCACGGTGTGGAAATTTATTGCCGTGCAACGCAACGAGTGAATTAACACCCGGCTTCGTTAGGGCAGAATGCAATCGCGTAGTGGGTCAGCAAGGAGAAAACATTCGGAAATCGGCAACAGAAGTGAGAGAAAGCATGTGGACGCGTCGGGACGGTTTCAGACTTATGAACTTTGTTCAACTGCGTTGCTACTATTTCAAAATACGAGCGGGGGGCGAAAAGGTTCCAAGGAAACAAAGAGATGGCGCTACTAAATGTCCACTGAATACACAATTTGGCATCGAGCAACTTTTTTCTATTTTATAAATAATTTTTTTGAAATTATTGGCAAATTCAAACTTTGGGTGACACCAATAAAATTGATAAAATAAGCAAAAAATAAATTCCGTTAATCCCGAGTAGCGCTCACCCACAGTGGGTTTCGCTGCTTTCTGAGGGATACCATCTTGCAACTTGAGTAATATCATGCTAAGGATTGGAGTAATTGAAAAATCGTTTACTCCTTTCAGTTTCTTTCCATCTCTCGCTCGGTACCTTCGGCCTGTGCTGTGTCTTAAACAGGATACTTAAGGGTAGCCCCAACCCCTTTAGCACGCGCCAATTATAAAAAAAAAAAAACTTATTGTTCCAAGGTAGGAAGTAGGATTCTCTCACACTATTACTGCTATGCACTGCTATTTTTTTGACCGCAGCTGTAAATGCTAAACATTTTTTTATGTACAATTTTTTTCTGTGAAAAAGCACTCTTCCATAAAATTATTAAATTTTCACACAGACTTTTTACGAAGAATTTAATTTCTCTCAATTTATTTTTCTCTAATTGAACATTTAGTACAAATTTGAACAAATTCATTTTAATAACCATTTAAAAATAAAAAGCCAAGCGATATTTTTCTCTTGGAACTGAACAATGTAACAACCCTCCATAATTAATTGAACGGTCAAAATTCAATCAAAATTCAGTTCGATGTAATTTCATATCTACAAAATAGTAACAATTCTCATAATCCTACTTTGTAGTGTAGCATCCAAACATGGTTGCTTGCTGTAACTTTTAGTAATTAGCCCCGAAGATTGATTCAATTTGGTTTGTAAACTTGCATTGCAATAGTTCTCACGTATCCACTACTCTGTATTTGTACTTCTACTCCCTGTGGCTGTCGTAAATGTTTCATGCAACAGCGGATTTTGGGGATCTCAGCCAGATTGTACATAGAGAACAAAGGAGCCTTGGGTACTATAATCTACTACAACCTGCTGATTCTATTATAGCTAACTGATATAAGATATGATGTAATTGCCAGCAAGTTAATTCGTATCAAATATGGGGAAAAATAAAATATAATAACGCCATTCTTTTGTGTAATACGGCTTTTCCTTATGTTACAAAAATTGTGAAACATATTTGGCTCAATTATACGCTCAAGATATATTTACTTAACAGCAATCAATTTATTTTTCGAAAGCCATTTATTTTAAGTGGTTTCGCAGATGCAGTATGACTTTTCACGAAAATTTGTCTAAAATGGAGACAATTTTTAATTGGACATGTACAATAATAAGTGATGGATAACACTTTGATTGATGTGTTTATTTAATTTAAGTTGAAAAATTGCTTTTTGATCACAAACAACGTGTATTGTGTGCTAAATCACAAGAGAGCAGCGTTTTTTTTTTCACCTTTCAAAAGTAGATTCAAAATCTTTATATTTTGAGGATGTTGTATAATTGGTTGACCAAAGCTAGCTATTTTTTTCGAATTAGCACAATGAATATTTTCAATAATTCGCTGCATTTCTTAGCAATTATATTTTCATCTCTTTCAAAGATTTTTACAACCTGAGCTCTTAAAAGTTTTGACTATTTAAAACGTACTAAAAGAAAATACCTTCTGGATTAATATAGTTGCGGTCAGATAAGAATAGAACTGTAATGATGAGCGGTTTTAACGGTATGTTAAACTTGGCTAACAGAATGTATTTTATTCCGTCACATTTTAAAATATAACTATCCTTGAATGAATTTATAATTGTTAACAGTAATCGCAGCATAAATTAAAACCATTTACAACAATTGTATATTTTTTTAGCGCTCCTTCACGCACTTAGAACAAAGTATTCTATGTTTTAAAGTATAAATACAATCCCCGGTGCTCGGAACTGAATTACTAGTTTGTTTACTTGATGAACAGAATTAGTGGAAATCATGTACATGTACATGTACATCAAATTTTAAATCCACAAAACTGGATGTTTCGATGTTTACTATTTAGACTTTTTTGTGTGGAAACTGAATTTTGATGTTCCTAAGTAATTAACATCAGAAAAAATAAAAAAATATATCTGCATGATTCAACAATATGGTAGTTCGCTTAAAATTTGAAACGAATGTACATACGTGAGTGAAAAAACTCAGAAACTTTTGCTTGTTTAGGGAATTTGTTGATGATAGTTTGGAAACTTTGTCGTGAGCTCTCTGACACTCGTATACGTTCTCACGTATGTAATTTAAGGTCTATCGCATCATTGAACATTTTATTCTGTGGTCAGTCCACGTTCTATTACGTGATCTTAAGCAGAAGTACTTCAGGAGGATTGTCAGTCGTTCGCTGGAGGTGGGGCCGTGAAAAATGTTTGTGGTCTTTATTTTTCTCCGAGCTGGATTCGAACTCTGGGTACTCTCGCGCAACAGTCCGACGCACTAACCGATCGAGGCTACGGCGCCCACAATGATTTTAAATAAGGCACATAAATTTGTTGTTTGTCTAATAGCAATTGGAACTTTTTGAAACATCGAGGAGCAGTAATGGTGAAAAAGCAAGAAAACTTAGTTTTATAAGCGATTGCAAACAGTTACTAGCGATTGATTGTTTACACATGATTGATTGTGATTAAGTGACGTCCTATTTGAAATATTCGAGATAAAGATCCTTGGCGTGATCTCCGGACCTGTCTGCGTAGATGGCGAGTGGAGAAGGAGATTCAACCACGAACTGTACGGGCTGTACAGCGACATGAATCTGGTCAGAAGAGCCAAAATCCAGCGGCTTAGATGGCTGGCCCATGTAGAGCGGATGGACACCAATGCTCCAGCCCAGAGAGTCTTTGAATCTACCACCATGGGGAATCGCAGCAGAGGAAGACCCCACCTCAGGTGGCGTACCTAAGTGGAAAGGAGCCTCAACGAACTTGGTGTGCGAAACTGGAAACAGCTGGCAAACAACCGGGCCAGTTGGAGAGGCATGGCATGGAGGTTGAGGCCCAGGTCCACCCCGTACTGTAGCGCAACCTAAGAAAGTATTTCAAATATTACCACTATGCTTAAAGAATTCCTTAAGAACTTTGAACCTATACAGATGCCTTAAAGGAAGGGTATGAAGGTCCCTTCATTACGACCAACAATCAAGTATACGATTTTTACCACAAATTATTCTAATTAAACACTTCTGTGATTTAAACAATGGAATCGAAAGTGTTGCCAAAAGCGCTTCCCCAACTTGTGATGCCATGTTGAAGTTTTGAGTAAGTTAAAATCTACTATTCGCAAATTGCGAATAACATGGAATGATATATAAGTCTAATTCATTGTGATAAATCTTTCACTTTCTGTTTATTCATTTTTGGTGCCGATCCGCTCCTTGGTTTTGTTGTTTTGTTGGCGGGTCTTTAATATATTCTAGGATAACCTCCTCGTTTTACCACGGCTTTCAGTCTTCGAAGCATTAAAAATATTAAGATGCGGGCTTCTCTTTATGAAAGATTATTCCCATCCTCCTTTTAACCCGCGACTTCAGCTAGTTTTTGGTTGCCGATTTTTTTTTTTTTGTTAGTGAGCAGAAGCTCACCCGAGCTTCTTCGTCGTACTGTTAACCGATTAACCAAGACAAGGAAAAAATTAAAAAAAAAGAAATAGGTCCCTACGACTACAATTAGTCTATTTATTACGAATACTTTTACTTGCTAGGCCTTATACCTATTTCTACCAAACAAGTTAAAATGACTGGTCTTTAGGTCTTTAGTTATAGCTACAAAAGTCATGATATCATTATGGAAAGAAAACGTTAAACGTTTTGCACAGTAGAAATCTTAAAGTGAAGTTGCAAAACCATTCAGTTTGACCAGTCTGGTGAATCTAGTGTTAATCCAAGCTCAGATACCTAAACCACAAATGTGTCTATAATTATCTCCTAAATTATGATCCGAATACACACAGGCAAGTTATCTAAGTGTGGCTGCAAAATGACCGATTTGAAGCACTTCACGTGCAACCAAAATCCCCCGACCACAATCCGATTGAATCTCTGAATATATTGAAAACGAACCAGAAATTTATCCGGATTTGCAAGCATTATGACACCACATTTAAATTGCTTAATACAATATGAAATCGTACTAAGATTTTCATAGAACTCGTACATTCAGTTTTCAAGGAGAAAGTAGATGCAGCTTTTAAACCACAAAAGAAACCCAAAATGGTATAACCAAGTCCTATTATTTGCTGTTCATGTGAGTTAAATTGACCATGTGTATTTTTAAGACTTTCTCTAACGATGTATTTGTTTTTTTAAATGTGAATCGTTTTGAATACGATTCATTTATTATTTACTGTAGAACAGGTTGTTTCAACTGCTTGCACTTGCATACAAAATTTGAAGTCAGATGTTAACGCCTTTCATTGTTCTTGATAGAATTCAGAACCCTTAACTACTCTACTCTAACCTTACGAATGAAAATCATTTTGGCAGAGTTTGCAAAAATGCTTCACCACCCTCACCCACTACTGTTGATTTACTTTCAGCCGCGGTTGGGCATTTCCCCGTGACCTACTTCGCTCCTGCTCCTCTGACCCTCCGCAAAATTACGAATCCTGAATTCGCTTCCGACTCCGAGTCCTACTGCGAGTCCATCCCATGTAATCTTCTGCGCTCTGGGTCATTTCGGTTGAAAGCACTCCCGTATATCGTGTCAACATGGTGCCCGAACGAGCTCCCATCCCCCAACCCTCACTAACAATTCGCGAATTATTACATCGTAACCCTCGAGTAGGTGGAGTGGGGAGTGGGAAACGGCCATTGCCGGATGCTGAATGTTCCCTTTTTGATGTGACACCCAGCGGCGGTATTTATTGTTTGTGATTTGTGGCCTCCACATGTCGAGCTTCCATGTTCTCGGCATCGATGATTAGTGGTCGCTGGGCGGCCGTTAAAAATGTGTTGTTTGCGAGTGAAATAATTTCCTCTCATCTGGCAGGTGGCAATGGCATCTAGTCGCAAGCTGTTGGCCGCCACTGAAAATTTATTTATTTTCATCGTTATAGCGATTTATCTGTTTTTCTGTTTATTTAAAGGGGTTATGAAATCAGCGCCGCCCACCTGTGGTCGAAAATATCTGCGATGGAGGTTCGAATTTTTGGCTCAAATCAGTTTCAGTTTCATTTTCAGTTTTATGTGACCGCGACCACAGAACGCTGTGTACGACTTTGAAGCTTGTTGATATTATTTAAATTAAACTGCTAAAAGTTTACATTATGGTGCGGTGATTTATTTCACCCACTGGCCGTGTGGTGACCCAATAACCCACGCACATCACTAACCGACTTCCTGGCTGCGTTTTGTTCGGTTTGCTGGCTCCGAGAAGTTTGCTGGCAAAATTCGTTTCCCCATTGAGGTGCACGGCGATCGAAATGAAAACTATCTCGTAATATATTCCCTCAGTCAACTTCAAATTCTGGTCGTAATCTGTATTTGGAATCGCGAGTGAAGAAAAAAAAAAAAAGAATCCACAAAAACCACACCGCATCTTACACAGTGGGCGGGTGGGCTGAAGGAAATATTCCAATTCAGCGAAGGACCTGGCGGTGGAGGAGACCAACACCCCACCTCATAAATATTTTATTCAGGTCAGGACAAAAAAAAAACACCTCTATCGCTCACAAATAACGTCTTTGCACACACACCTTCACACCGAGCCGGGGAGGACTTTTCTAAGACTTCCTTGTCCATTCGCAAAGCACTCGGTCCTCTCTTATCCACGGAGCAATAAAATTGGAATCTACTTTAGCATTCGCCGATAAGATCGCGTCATTTTGCACGCCCCATTTATTAAAATTGACACGACCACCACCATTACGAAGAGAGAGAGCGAGAGAGAAAGGATATTGATATTTGAGTGTGAGCCTACGGGCATAGGAGGTCCTATCTAAGTTAGCGCAGCGCCCGAGCTCCAAGTTGGAAGGTGTCACTCAGTCGCGCTATCTCGTGGAAGTCATCGGAGCCTCTTCGTGTGCTTGTGTGGTTGAATGTGGCATGAATGGAATTTCGCATTCGCTCATAATCCTTGTGAGATGGTTCACTGCGATTAGGCGCCCAACGTGTATGTCTTTCGTTCTCTAGGTGCAAGGATGCATGTGATGGTTGCTGCCTCGGCTGACTGACATTCTTAGATCGAAGCGATAGGAAATTTCCCATTTTTTCCATTTATGTGTATGGAGGAGGGCGTTGAATCGAAGGACAAAAGCAGGTGAGACATGAAAGGTAGTTCTGAACTTCACAATGCAGCAATGTTTATGTTTTGCATATTTATAGGGGCAACTGGTTTGTGACTCGAGCGACAGATCGTGAATTTTTGTCGGTCCAAAGTGCCTGAGGGGGGCTTAACTCAAAAGTGGATCCTAATTGAAATCTCCTAAAGGAGTGGGGTGAACCGAGTTTTTGAACACTTTCGGGCGAGGGTGAGAGGTGAGAGATTAACTCATCTGACGTGTGTGCCGTTGGAGGACAAATAGCACCGAACGAACAAGGGGGACAGACTTTTGGGAAACTTTGCACCAGAATTAATGACTTCGCCACGAGGAACTATACATTTGAGGGTAAACTGTCGGCCTAGATAAGGAGTTCGCTCGTTGGTAGGAAGTTTAAGACCAGAGCGCATCAATCAAGTGGGTCAGGGGTTCGATGCACTTGCCGCAGGTGGCTTTTGCGGTAATCTTTCTGAAGTTTCTTGTACCCGATGTCAAATCAGTGGAAGTCTTTCATACCTCTGTGTGGCAGTGCAAATAAACTTAGATAGTTTATAAAATTTGAATTAGGTCTGCCATCACGTATTTTTCATACAGAGATATGAGCGCGGTAGGACGGTAAAGTCGACTTTAGGACAATTTTAGCATATACCACGCCATAATTCAGCATTTTGTAGTTATAATCGTAAATATTAGGTTGTCAAATATCTCCCTTCCGCCTTTTTGTCTTTTGAATTTTCCGGCTATGTACAAAGCGCTACATCTGGCAATACATCATTTGAACGGTTTTGACATAACCTACAAAACGAGCTCTGTAGCGCTTTGTACATAGCCGGAAAATTCAAAAGACAAAAAGGCTTAAGGGAGATATTTGGCAACCTGATATAAACTTCGTCACTCCGATTAAATCTTGACCCACAAAATGTTTTTTAATGTCATCTTTAAATCAGTTGTCGTCCATACAAATCACATTGGACATTTTTTGTCATTATTAATCAAATCAAATTTGCAGTTATTTCGAGTCAGTCGAGTAATAATTTTATTTTCGCAATACCAAAATCGATTTATTGGTCGTAATCATAAACGCGAAATATCCTAAAAAGCTTTTACAACGTTTTATATCCTGCCAATAATAAACTAAAACCCCTCACGAATCAGGACTAAATTTGGCATGAAGTGCCGAGTACTGAGAGATTCTTCACAAAAGGAAACTTGGTTGGATGTTTAATGGCCTAGGCTGCTTTTAGCTTTCACTTTTTTTCCAGCTAAATGAAATAAAAAAAATGTATTCCTTTGTGCTAAGAAGTTTTTTTTTATAATTCTTGGAATATCCACCGTATTCAAATGGGTTTTCGCATTAGATAAATGCAACTCATATGTCGCTAGCCAATCATGAGTGGTTTACAGACAAAGGCCCGATCGAAAATAGGTGGGAATGTGTCTCGTATGCAAGTTCCTATCCTATCCTCCTATCTCCTGTCAAGCTTTTTTGAACCAAGAACTGCAATTGATTTGCGAAAGCGAAATTATCTGGAAAATAAATGAAAATGCAAGATGATGTTCTCGATTAGAAGTGATCCGAAACAATGACTTTTTTTATAATTTCAAATGCAAAAAAAAGTGTAACAGCGTGTGGGCAGCCGTACAAAAAAAAAACGGTCAAGTGTGAGTTTTACTTACCCGCTGAGGGTTTCGTTCGCAAGCAGACTTAATATAATTCTAAGAAATTAACAAACTAAAATCAAATCAAATCAAACTCAATTAACTGTTCATTCACTAAAATTCTTCTCTTCATTTCAAACGAAAAGGAACAGTAAATAATTCTTTCCCATTTGCTGATCGCGCCAGCCGTGTAAAAATTGCTTTAGTGCATTTAGGGGATGAAATGCCGCAAGCGACATTGAGACTGCCGTCAGTTTATCGTTTTTTGTAGGTAACTGATTCGATTTAAATCCTTAATATCTCGAGAAATTGTATGAAAGTAATTTTTTTTACATAATATTTTATTGTTATTTCGCCGAGATCTACAAATAAATTCTCGTGAAATTTTTTTCAAAAAAAGTTAGTAATTAATTTATTTTAGTATGACCAAAAAATCATACACGATTTTTGGATAACTTTGGGGTATTGCGATGAGTTGCCCCATAACTCCAATTTTTTTTCAGATTTTTTGGTCAAATATTCTAGAAAATAACGTGGGGGACACGGTATACAAGTCAGTTTTTGGCAGTTTGTTGGCTAATAACTTCTTACCAATAAGAGTGAGGTGATTACCATAGTACAACTTATTGATCTGACTCTCTTTCCTCTTTCCAATGATACCCATATCAAGGAACTAGTAAAAAAGATTTGTTTTTTAAATTTAGTATTGGTACTAAGCTTTTTGCTAATATGCAATTTTTTTAAATTTTTTTACCTGAACTTTCTTTGGACAAGTGAAATACATATTTTGTCGAAGTTTTATTTCTTAATTCTTAGTGGTTCGCCAATTACCAAGAATAAAGCCTGATGACAGTTTCATAATCAGGACACCGCCCCCTTTCCAATGACACCCATATCGACCGTCAAAGGTCGGGCGTTAGTATTTTTCGGGCGTTAGTATTAGTATCAACGTGTTCTTTAATCCACGACTAATTCCAAAAAATACATGATTTGTTTTTGGGTCGCCTAGATACACTTTCAGTCCAAATTTCATCCCTTAACTACAAAGGACTTATAAGTTATAGTCAAATATGTAAAAGGCGACAGACAGAAAGACAGACAAACAGACACCGAAGTGATTCCATAAGGATTTCGTTATTACTCTGCAACGAAACCCTAAAAACTAGGACCACCCAATGAAAAACCTTTGGGCACATGTAAATAAGTTGTTTTTGAAGCAAAGAGCAATTATAGAGAGTAAAATAGATAAAGCACCGATGAAAGGCAATGATGCAAAATAAATGCTTTATAGCAAAGTATTATATTAACTTAACAGTTTCTCACTTCAACATTTCCGCTTATGATTTTATGGTTTTCGATGCCTTTTTATGATAAAAAAAACTGCACTGCTATTATTTTGATCGCTCAGTTTGAGTTGAAACTTTGATTTTTTTTTCTGCGTTTTTATTAGTCAATATTAATCTATGGACAAAACATTTTAAGTACTCTAAATATGTGTGTATACCTCTATCACGATATGTACGGATAGTCAAGCTGCGATAAAGTCCCTGAAGTCTGTCACTTTTAATTCAAAAACAGCTCTTAACTGCCGCAAATTTCTTGACGAGATGGCAGAGCAGTTTAACATTAACCTCATGTGGGTGCCGGGACACTGTGACATCTCGGGGAACTGCCTGGCCGATGATCTTGCCAAGCGCGGAACCAGTGAAACCATCCAACCGGATAAGGTCGGTCTCTGCGCACCTCTTGCTACCGCGCTCCTCCATATCAAATCCAAGACCATTGCGGCAACCAATCTTAGGTGGTCGAATGGTACTACTTGTCGCGTCACCAGGGAAATCTGGCCTACGCTAGATCCTGAACGCTCACTTAGTCTCCTAAGACTCAGCAGAATTCAGGTTAGGAACCTGATCAGTGTCATAACTGGGCACTCCACTTTTGGCAAACATGCCACCCGACTAGGTCTCCCGGCCAACGACTTCTGCAGAAGCTGCAGAGACGAAGAAGAGGAAGAAACCTCGCTCCACCTTTTAGGAACCTGCAGCGCCCTCACGAACCGTAGAAAGAAGCATCTCGGTCACTACTTTCTAAATAACCTCGATGAACTTGCTGACAAGAGCATAAGCCGTATCCTCCGCTATATTAATAGCTCCAATTGGTTTCTAGAGTAGTGGGATGTTTTTGCATCCGCTCCATGTGGTTCACAATGGGCCTCATCTGGCCTAAGTGCTTGGCTGCCTTGCGTAGCTCGCCACACAACCTACCTACCTAAATATGTGTGTAACTCTATTAATAATGGCCTTTTGTGGATTTTATACTACCACTGCTATTGTACTATACTTATTTCGGTATAGTTTCGCTAACAATCTTGACATTTTAGGGTATCCTGTAGCGCGGGCCAATTAAAAAAAAAAAGGCAAATTTTTTTCAATCACCCAGATATCTCACTGTGTTCTCCCAGACTATCTGCTGTGCAATTACTTCTTAAGATAGCTCGAAAACAAAATTTGTTTTCGGTGTTCTTTTCACATTTAAATTGATCTTCCAATTCCTGTAACAGACACTTAATATTTCCTCCTCATTTTTCTCAATTTTCAATGTAAGGACCGATATTAGTAGGTGTACAACTTTGTTTCCGCCGTTTTTTCCGAAATTCGAGGTTTTATTGTAGTAAACTTGCTATACATTTATGATTCGTTTTAAGTTTGATTCGACTGCATTTGACACGAGTCTTGAGACAAATAATGCCTCCGATTCTGCATCTTCGAAAATCTTCTTTCTTCCACCGCCATGGCGATCTTCGACGTCAAAATCAGCGTTCTTGAAGCGTTGAAACCACTCTCGGCACGTTGTTTCACTAATAGCGGCCTGACCATAAGTATTTGAGAGCATTCGATGAGCCTCAGTCGCAGATTTCTTCATGTTAAAGCAGAAAATTAAACCTCCCGCGAATGACGAGAATTTGGCCCGTAAGCTGACATGTTTAATCGAGAATAAATTTATGATGCAGATACAAATCGACTAATATTTCGATGGCGTTATGCTTACAAATACTTAAGCTTATTGTATGACATTTACGATTTGTTTATTTCGACTACAACTTACAGCTACAGTCATCCATTGCAAAACGGTGGAAACAAAGTTGTACACCTAATATATTACGGAATTATTGCTGTGTCAAAGCCATATGTCGCAAATTAACATCTTGGAAGATCTCTAAGCGAGATGTACATAAATAATTTAGTAGTGGACTTAGGACAGATCCTTGTGGGACACCACACAAGTTAGGAAAAGTAATTTGAACATGCTCTTCAAAAATTATCGGTTTGATAAGAAACTTCAAATAATTTTGCACAAAAAAGAAAGAACCAGTAATACTTAGCAACTTATGCCAAACGGAGTCACATGCTCGATGTCCTCGACTTTCTCACACATCTGTTTTTGTTGGTGAAATTCGCGGTACTTGATGACGGGTCCTATGCAATTTTCTAACATAAATTTGTATAATTTACGTGCACTAATTACGCTTAGCATCTTGTTTTTGAATGAACTTTCTGTTCACAATTCCTGTGGTCGTAGAATTTCAAAACACACCAAATTTATTTTGCAACTTTAATTTTGTCTGACTCAAAAATTTCCCATAAGCACGCTTCCACCGCTCGCCTTATTACCCGTCATTATCCTCCGTCGAGGACCATCAAGCCACTGAAGGCTTAAAATTCCGCCACTCCCTGAACAGGTGTCAATGCCTCGTTTAAAACTATCGTCAAAAACTGTTTTCCAAGCTTCGCCGCTGAAGAGCCAACTTCTCACGCCTCAAAGTGTTGCCCCGAAAATGGCGCACCAACAAAAAAAAAAGGAAAACCCAACCACCCGTCTAAGAAAACACACAACAGCTCGCACTCGCACTCACACTCAAACTCACACTCACACACACACACAACCGCATTCAAAAAGTTGAAAAATCCCCCAAACAAAACTCATTAAGCTCTTCAGGTATGTGGAACATTTGTAAGTTTTTACACTCACCGCTGTGCTCCTCCTCGGTGGGCTCCTCTTGAGATCTCAACCGTCAACCGACGTGATGGTGGCGGTGGGTGGCACCTTTAATGGCGCACACTGTGGAAAAGTTTTTCCCACGGTCTCAGAAAAAAAAAAAAAACGAAAACAAAAACAACAACGAATGCAGGATTCTACTTTTGAAAGGACGAAACTTTCCATGAAATGGTTGCTCCTTCAGCGAGACCACATGTCCCAGATGAACACCGTAGAGAGAGTTCATTGCCTCCCCACCTGCCACCGAGGAGAGATGATGATGCAAATTTGGTTTAAAACATTAACTGCATGCAGGATGACAAGACTTCCGGGTGGGTGGGGGTGGTGCCACCCCCTCTGTTTGTTAATTGAAAAACGTGTGCACGCAAATTGATCGAGCGGCGGTGTACGCAATGCGGGTGGCCTCCTCGCAGCCCAAAGTGAAAATCTCGGTCACTCACTCACAATCGCATTTGCGATGATCCGCACCTGAAGTTAATTGCGTGTCAAGTCCACGCGGGTGGAAGCGGCCTTTTGGAGCGCGCCGCAGCGGGGCGATGTGTGTCACATTACGGATTCCGTTTCTCGATGCATATTTTTACTCTCATACATATTTCCCATGTTTTTTTTGTTTTTTTTTTCCAGTGAAAGAGAGAGTTGCTTAATTTGTCTTTTTCCCCAGATTATAGCACTTTCCGTAAATCAGGATGATGCCGAGTGGGTGGCGGCCATGGCTCAGGATGGATCAGGAAAGAAGGACGTTGAATTTATACATCAAAGGAAATTATTGCCATTATACGTGCTCTTGCTCCTGTTGGTCCACGGTGCCCGGTCGTCGGTGGTGGTGGGGAAATGCATCGTTCCGAATCTCTAGAGATCCACTCTGTGTCAGTGCCAGAGGATGTGGATACTTTGACGGTTTAATGTGTGTGCGCCAAGAGGCGAATTGGCTTATTGTGGCTGTGGGGTGGGGTGGAGGGTGGCAACAGCGAACGGGTTAAGAGTTAAGAGAGCAATGAATTTTTAGTGGGCATTGTCCCGGGAGTGCTGAGTGTGCTTTACTGTATTTTTGGATAATAGGATTTTTATGCACTGCGATACGATAAAATATGTGTTCTATTGAATGATATGAATCATATGGATGGCAACGATATCGTTTCTTTTGGTTAGTGAGCGGTAAACGGGCGGAATAGTGTCGTCATTATTTCGGTCATTGGCGGGATTCGAACAAGGTCGTTAATGGTGAATGATGGCTGCGACGGTTTCAGTGTTTAACCTGTGCACGTAAATCTCTTATTTTGAAGGTGGTCATAGCTTTTATCATATTTTGTACGATATTCGGGAACTTTGTAGCTTTCGTGACATCTATCGACCAGAGTGAGCGACTGATTTGTTAGAAGAACATAAAAAAGAGAAATTAAATTTTATTTTGACATGGGTATCTTGGTGTCAGTAGGTTAGTGTGGTCTTGTGAGGATTGCATTTCTCAAAGGACATCTTTTATGATTTAAAGTTGTAATTCAATCAGTGAAAATATTTTGGCGGTGTTGCCTTTCCTTCGGTATGAAAATAAAGACGTTTGGGGCGTAAGATTGTTTTTTTTTTTTGAGACTGCTAGCAGTGCAAACTATCACTGTTTGAAGGCAATTTTAATAAAAGCTCAGAAAATCCATGGAAAATCCTGGCCTTAGGAGAATAGATTTTTATCCCAGTTATACGTAGGTTGCCTTTTATATTTCGGGATTGAGCAACCCTAGTGCTGCAGTCTGGCAACTACCAGCTCTATCGTAAAGTTTGACATTTTTGAGGTTATATGTATGTATGTATATGTATTATAAGCGCTATTTGTGTTGTTTACAGTAAATTAAAAGATTCATCTCGCCCACAAAATGGAATTAAATCGTGAAAATTTTCGTGATTCGCGATTATTTTTTACAACTTTCGACGTGGATTAACTCAACAACAGTGCATCGATGAACTTAATTGAATTTTTGGCGATGAAGCTCCATCAAGGACCAGTGTTTATCGATGGTATGGTGAATTCAACCGAGGTCGTAGTTCACTCCAAGACGAATTTCGTGAAGATCGTCCAAAATCAGTTGTTGTTCCGGAAACCATTGATGCTGTGCGCCAACTGATATTGCAAGATTGTCATGTGACCTATAGTGAGATTGAGGCAACCTTAGGCATTAGTGGGACCAGCATACATTCAATATTGCATGGACATTTGACCGTCAAAAAAATTTGTTCGCGTTGGATCCCACACAATTTGTCAATCGCTCAAAAAAAGGCTCGTGTCGAATGGTCGAAAGAAATGCTCAAAAAATACGATCGTGGTGCTTCGAAACACGTCTATGACATCGTGACAGGTGATGAATCGTGAAAATAAAATGAGAGGTCAACGTTTTTCGATACCTGAAGAAGCGGTTGATGCGTTCAGAATGCATGTTTTGGAGATACCTCAATCAGAGTGGCAAAAGTGCTTCGACAATTGGTTCAAACGCATGCAAAAGTGTACAGATCTTAATGGGGAATATTTTGATTGTCTGGTTCAAAATCATTTAAATTACAAAGATTCGCTAGGCAGCGGAAATATTTTAAATTCAATTTTCCATCATTTGTGATTCCTAATACCGCTTTATCCAAAAGCTGTGTACCATAAACGCTTTAAGATGTACAGTCAGTTCAAAAAGTATTTCCACATATGTGGAAAGAAGGAGCAGGATAATCTTTCTTTCTTAGAACCCAAAAATGATTAAAATCGCTTTAGAATTACTGCAGTTATTCAGGAAAAACATCAAAATCGAAATAAAATGGAAATAAAATGGAAATAAATAAGTTACAAGTACAAATAATATTTTGTATACAGTCAATTTGCTTCGATTATGATTTGTAATCTCTACAGCTTCAAATTGATTGATTACGAATTGATTACGAAAAATTTTAGGACCTATCTGAAGCCCTTCCTCAAAAAATGCAATCATTACGTCAGTTTTGTTTTAAAACTTAGTTTTTCTTACTTTATATCCCAACATAATGCATCGATTTTGTATAAGGTTCATGTCTCCTGATTGGAAAGACTTCTCAAGTTGCAGGGGACAATATACAATACCCGTTCTTTCGTAAACCCTGCTTGATTTCCCTACTTTTAATGACTGCCTTCGTCATGCTCGTATAAAACGACCGCTACATTTCCAAATTGATGGCGTTATGGTTCAAATTATAGGGTAAAATAACAAGTATCTCAAAACCCGTCAAAATGCCATCTATGAAAGCCAGGCTGCCAACTTTTTTGTAAGCCAAGCGGCCCCATACCGTACCATGCCCACCACCATGTTTTACTGTGGGCATGTTTTTTGACATCGATTTTGGTGTTTTTCCTGAATAATTGTAGTAATTCTCAACCGATTTTAACCATCTTTATATTTTAAGACAGTGTTTTTCAGTGTTCTTTCTTTTCATATAACATTCTTTACTAGCTTTTCCGATTACTGCGAAATGATCAAAAAACCGGGTATGGAAATACTTTTTTGACTGAATTTAAATAAGCAAAGCATAAGCAAGCAAATTGGCTTGCAATGAATCGTAGGTACCTCTTTTGTCGCGACATTTTTTCAGAAACCTAAAGACCGCATGCCATCCTTTCATTATCTGCATTAGTTCATGCATAGAGTGTTTTCGTACAATACTAAAACTTCTTCTAATGCTGAGGACGCATGGCCTAAAATTGTGCTGAAATCACGAAATTATCCTCTTTAATCTGGGTCTCCTAAAAAAGGTAGAAAAAAAAACATTGAAATCTGTCAAAGGGCTGATCGATTCATGCTCCAACAAGTTTTTAGGCCACTTTCTGCTGCATGGCCACCGATAGCTTAAGTTTGTAATCCAGCGCCACACCATTTCAAATAGCATTTGACGCAGCGGAATCTCCATCATGAAGTGGAGCAGAACACCCCCTCTTTTCGCTTATACTTTCTTCAGTTTTTCCGACCGGACGTGATCAAGTGACCACCAGCACTGCATTAAGAGTCACTGCATTCGTTTCATTACACAATCTCAGGACACAAAACTCTCATCCAAAAGCACTTCATTTCAATTTCTCTCTCCATCAAATAGTTTTGAAGGATTTCTTAATTTTTTTCCACTCAAAAAAAAATCAAGATCCTGGATAAATCCCCCCCGAAAGATAAAACCGAAGAAGGCAACTGTTCAACTATCCAAATACAAGTCACGTTCCTCAGATTGCAACGAAGATGCAGCCAACCCACATCCCCTCCACACACACATTCGTTGCACTTTTAAAGGAACACTTTTCTACCCTGAATCCCTGCCCGATAAAACGACAACTTACTCGCCTTATCCGCTGGATGTCGGTTTACGTCTACGTCTCCGTTGGCATCTCCGTCCCTCGATCGGTTAGTCGACACGCGAAGTGCCAACTACTCCAAACTTACTACGGAACACGGAAAACTGCAACCAAAAGGCGAACTAATATCCGAGAAGATAGAAAAAAAAAAACGGCAACATTCGACTCCAAATCATGTCCATCCATCCACCGCCCTGATCCCTTTTTCCGTCCACTCCCTTGTAAGGATGCCGTCGTCACCCCGCTCCACTAAAAACCCAGATAACGACGGTTCACACTCCACTCCGACGCAGAGCGACACGGAACAGAAGGACACATCCTCATTCTCATCCTCATCGTCGTCGTCGTCGTAGTTCTCGTAAGTCCAGCTTCGAGCGGTCCATGCACTTCGCCCGACGTGCATTCCTAGGATTTCGAGGATTCTTTTGAAGTTCGATAGCGAGCGTGTTCGTCCGTCCTTTTGGGTTTTCTTTTTCCGATTTTCGCCGTCTCCAGTCTCCAAATGGAGATGAAAAATAAATCCACACTTTGATACGTTTTTGTCCTACATCCGTGGCACATGTCGTTAGTGCCACGCCAGGGGCTACAAATCAAATTCTTCGAAGTCAGGAGATTTTCTGTGTTGCTCTGCTCAAATGAAATATTTATGGACGAGTTATCGTCTCCGGATCCCGTTTTATTTTCTTCTTCTTTCTTTTTTTTTTTTTCGACGAATTGGTGCAAATGACATAGATTCGATAAAAGGGTGTCCTTTTTGCATAAAAGCGTGCTGCCTCGTTTTTTTTTTTTGTGAAGTCTCGGCGAGGAGAAATTATTTTAATCATTCATTTCCTTTGATGCGGGAAGGAGTGCATCATTTTATCGTCACATATGAGTGTAGGAGAAAAAAGTTTTTTTGTCCTTTGTCAGCGAAACGAAATAGGAACAAAGTCCTTGGCACGAACAATACTCGGATAATTTGTTGTGATTTCGCTGGAGTTTTGTTTTGTCAACGGGGATGATCACATCAATCATTGTGCCGTTCCGGTCCAACCGTCGGTTGGGGGTGGGTAAAAAAAAAACGAGAAATTGTACATTTACTTGAATTATCCTTAAATTGAATGGAAGCAGCACAGGAGTCGACTTCGTCGTCGTCGTCGTGGGGAAGGATAATTGAGCAACAGTCGTTGGGAGACAGATTGTTGTAATCAAATTCTATTATGTTGTTCCGTTGCGGAGTGGAATGAAAGTCAGTTAGCGCGTTATGTGCGTCTGTTGCTTGTGGTGAGACGCCCCAGGAGGTCTGGGGGTGAGTGCAGAGTCAGCAGTAACTCATAAGCACAGGCAGTGATCAAATGAGACTTTTGCGATGTGGAAACGAAGTCAAAGTGAGTCGAGTTTAGACCGCATTACGGCTGTAAAATTGTTAGAAAGTAGGTCTTGGGTCGGTGAGGAAGAGTTCACGGTAATTGATGGTATTGAAAACGTCACAGAGAAGGGAATGAGGTTTTTTTTTGTGGTAGGACTTTCGGCAGTGGAAATTTTTGCAAAATTGTGAACGTTTTGGACTCACGTAGGAAGAACTAAATTACTAGATATTCGCAGTTGGCCGTTCAAAATAAAATAAAATTTAAAACAATAAGAGTCGACCATGCTAATGAAACAACGTCGAAATCGTCTGTTCCACTAATTCTTAAGCAAATCTGCTAAATCGGACGCCGTGGCTTAATCGATTAGTCCGCCGGACTGCCTGATTTCCTTTAAGGTCGGACACTTGCCGAGGAAATGCTCGATATCTTCACGCTCCTTCAGCTAGCACAAGTTGCAGAGTATAGGGAGATCCTCTCTATTTGGAACGAAATTTAGATTCAACAGTTCTCTTCGAAGGCTAAGCCCTGTAGATATCTCCTGAATAATTTTGTTGTCTTTGAAATAGTCACGAGTCCCCAAAATGTCGTTAAGCCATCTATATATTTTGCGACATATACCAACTACTGGTATATATCGCGGAAACAATCCGACGAGACGGTTAGTTTGCTGGTTAATTGACTTTGGGGTCTCGCTTTAAATTCGTAGGAAATTTGTTGGGAGTTGGTTGGCCTGTGGGTCATGCAGTGAAGTGGTCAAATGCATGACTATGAAATGACGACCAACTATGTGTATGTGTGTGTGTGAGGTGGTGGTTCTAGGAGAGCCTAATTAGCACTAAGTGCCGTTTTGTAACCACAGCTCTGAAAAGTTGAATGTAAATTAGAATTTAGAACCATCGTGCGGCGTTGAGGAATGAAATCCAATCTTTAATATTCATCCGGGAAACCTCGCCGAGAGATTCAGGAAAGGGTTTGCCTTGCTCTGGCAAGCGCCGGACAGAAGCAGACGAAGTGTGTCAGAGATTCTTGTTCTGCCGTGGTATTGCAGCTACGACAGTTCGTGCGATAAGGGATCCCTAGTCTGACTGCATGATCCCCTATTGGCCAATGACCCGTACTAATCGCTACAATTTTAGCAATATCTGTGTGCGTCCTATTAAGAAGGTCGTTGGTTCGTGATAAGTTGTACTCTGGCCAAGTCTCCCTAACCATTGCGCAGGGAGACGACCAACTACTGGCGTATTATACCAACTACTCAAGTTCGTTTCCCCAGCTCCTGCCATCTGCGACTAGAACTGAACCGCAATATCTTGCTAGGTCCATCCTCTCTCCAAATCATGCAGTTCTGCTCTGTACAATACAACGCCACAATCTCCGGGAATCTGTTGTCCGACATACAGATCACGCGGTGAATGTAGTTAATTTGTATCCTGAGTAGCTTGATATAGGTATAGCTTAGTGCTCACTTCTCCGGTAAATCATTAACTATAGGGACACTGGTCAGCTAGCCTACAGCGCAACATCTTCTGCAAAACAAGAGAGCCTTAATGTACGCTCCTACAAACTCTACGCCTCCGGGCAAAACATCGACTACATCCTCTATAAAAGAAAAGTCTTGTGAAAAGTGTTGGACTAAGTGGATATCCCTGCCTTACTCCAAATTTCGTTCGGAACCAATCTGCAAGGGCAGACTGCTACCATACTATCTTCATACAGGTTTCGAAGGACTCTTCCGAATTTCGCGGACAATGAGAACCCTTTTAGAACTACGCGTCTTGACTCACCGAATCGAAGAGCGCTTTAAAATCCACAAAGATCGTGTACAATTTTCTGTTTCGCCTTAAGAAATCATCCGCTATATTACTCACCACGAAAATTGGATCGACGGTTGGCGTAAAACCTGCCACTGATTCCTTAAGTAAATTATTAGCTTCATCCATATTTCAAGTCTCTTTTGTAGAACAGTAGCCATTTTATATAAAGCATTTAAGAAAGATGTGCCTTTAGTTCGCTGGATTTTTCGTATCGCCATTCTTATGGACAGGAGAAGCCAGCGCTACCTTAAATCGTGGGGGTATTATCCCCTGGCTGAAAATGCTGTTGAACGTATCTTTTAGGCCTTCTGTTCTATTCGCGCTGTATTTATAAAATTCAACAGGATACCGCGAGTTGTTTAATAATGCTTGATTGATTAGCTTGTGGACGTCGCATAAACGACGAAGTATTACCAGTATGCAGGGTCACCAGAGCCTTACATAGCACTTGAACGCGTTGTATGAGAGTTGCATAACTTTATGACTTTTTAAATGAAAGTAGTAGCAATAACAGTTTCTAACAGCAACATTTTCTAACAGACAGTTTTGCTAAATGTTTGTTGATGATGTCTGAAATCGACGTTCATAGCAGTCTTGGTAAAACCCTCAGCAACCTTACCAATCAGACCTCTGCCCTACAGTACACTGATTTATGACTCTAATTAAACTTTGTGCGAAAATTACGAGAAATTTCTCTATTGTAAAAGAAAATGTTGTGACGTCGGAGTAATTTTTGAACTAATTCCGTAGTTTTAGGCTGCTAAAGATTTGCTGTTTGCTCTTTGTCCAAAAATTTTTCCGACGTCATACAGCAAAAAAAAAAAACAAAAAAAACAGCGGAGCAACTTTGGCTACCGTAGAGGATCGTGAGCAAACCCCTTAGTAGTTATAAAAATTTCATTATTTTGTTTCATTTATTTAAATTCCATAAAATTGTAGACTGTAACGAGGTCTAAGTTTTTAGTGGCAAAACTTAATCGAATTTCTTTGATTACATTGTATTCTATGACTTCAAGCAATCAGAGGAAACCCATTTCAGTTCACCACTGAAATTTGTTTTCGACCGTTGACGCAGCACTCCTCATGTTAATAAAAGTGATCGCCTTTTAAAATCCCTCTCCCATCAAACTTCTTGACTGCTTAAGTCCAGACGTGTCCAAATTCACTTATTCGTCCACCTTGAACTCTTCACCTCAGTCGCCCACCAAAATCACCGCCACACCTCCTAATCCACGCCATCCTCAGCTCAGCCTTTGCATCACGCCAACAATCGCCGACACTAATTTATTTAAAATCACAATCAACGAGCGCCTTGAAGTCTCCTCAAGAAAACACAAATCATCTGACACTGAAACATGACTGTGTGCCGAAGACCCTGAGCGCAAGGACATTCGCATCTCCTTCGAGGATTTTCACGTCCAAGAAGAAGAAGAAAAAAAAAGGAGAAGAAAATGGCAACGGAGAATAAAAATGCAAATTCAGTCGCGTCCATCATTCCGAACAATGTGGCCTAATCAAACACAGATAAGCCTCGGCCTTGTACCGCCTTCCGACGGTCGCTTAAAATTCTAACAATGCAACACACAGCACAACACAAGCGGGTGTTTCCTTTGAGCGAGCGAGCGAGTCCTGCCCCAGAGCACGGCACCACGTCCCGGGGAATGAATGAGACTCAGTCGACCATCGAAAAGTGCAAACATTATTTTGGAGCATAATTAACTGTATTCAGGGGGGGTCGTTCGCCGTAATTTCTTCCTCTGGCGGTTGCCGGGCGAAAGATCCTCTTCATCATCATCGTTTAACTGTGCAAATCGACGATGTTTACCCATAGTTCATCCTGAAACCGAAGAAAAACTCCAAGAAGAGCACCCAGACAATGATGGCGACTAAGAGAGTGAGAGAGGGTGGGAATTTTCTGAAATAAGCCATTTTTCTTATCCTTGTTAAGAGAGGCTGAAGCTGGGAATCCGCTTTATTTGCTGACCCTTACCAGAGTTGGTGTGTGTGCTCGAGACTCACAAGTGAAGACTTGGCAGTGCAGGATAAGCACGGGCACAAAGCACAAAGGATTTGGCTCGTTTTTTTTTGCGTTGTTCGCCATCTTCCCACCCGTCTAAGCATAACTTTAAATTTCGTTGAGGAGAACGAAGCACGACCACGAAGTAAGAAATTCGTCCTTCACTTTTACTCCTTCGGAGGGGGCGAAACAGCTGCCACAATGGGTGTTCATCTATTCGGGACTTGTTATAAAAATTTCCTTTCTTCTTTATTTTCATCGTGTCTTTTTTTACCTTTTCCTTTTTTTTCTCTCTATGTATGTGAGTGTTGTCCTTTCTTCTTTTTTTTTCTGGGCGTTGGTAGCAGTTTCTCGTTCGTGGGGCATGAGTCATTATACATATTTTCGGAGGGGCCTGTCTCCCTTTCAAGTATTCACTTAGCCATTCAAGCAAAAGGACATTGGGGACTAAACCGTTATTGTGTTTTTATTTACGAGTGGAATGAGGGAGGGCGAGCGAGTGTTTGTGTGAGCGATGGTTTTTATTGACATGAGAATAAAATGTGGCTGCACCTTTGAAGTTGAAAAGCGAAATGGGATTTCCACCCGGCAGCCCGCAAGAAACCGGATTACAAGGACTTTCTTTGTCGGAGGAAACAATCCGACGAGACGGTCAGTTTGCGGGTTAATTGACTTTGGGGTCTCGCTTTAAATTCGTAGGAAATTTGTTGGGAGTCAAGGGTGGGCTGTGGGTCATGCAGTGAAGTGGTCAAATGCATGGCTGTGAAATGACGAGTAGACTGCTTGTTGTTGATTTTGAATTTAGCGGTCTTTTTCTTGCATTGAAGTGACTGGAATTTTTTTTTTGAAAAAAGTTCAAGAAAGGTAATGAATTTAGGAAACATTGTTGAAATTTATACATGGCCTGCTTCACAGGTCCGCGGGTAGACAACAAAATTGAGGTGCTTGTTCTTTTAGGTGGAAATGTAGAATACACAAGCCTTTGAGAGTTGTGAATCGATTTTTTCATACTCGAATTCGGTTGGTAGTCACTTTTAATGTCTTACACTTACTTGAAGAAGGAGCTCCATAAACCTTCCAAAAGAGACAGAGCCGTGTTGTGGGTGTATTAACTCTACCATTCCGTCAAAAATGACACCACCCAACCAAATAAACATTTAATAATCTCCCACGCAAAACTGACGATGACAGATGGCTTATTCGATTAGGTAAAGTGGATGTACTTTCATCATGCCTCAGGCAAGGGCTGAAATGGTCTCAAATGCTCTAAGACGTAGAAATATCCGCCTACGCTGTCTGGATAAAAATAACTTTGAGAGAGGGAATTACAACACGTTGATCAGACGTGGTAAAGTAACGTTTACTAAAAGCTACAAGTTTTGGTATTCGATTACTTGATAAATTTTTAATCTACTTCGAAGGCGATTTTTAGTTCATAACGACAAAAATAACGTGTCACCTAAGTCTAGGGCAATCTATATACATATGTACATAAAAATCTCATTTTCCTAAGTCTCTCAGGCAAATCCGCAGAACTACTAAGCCGATGAAGCAATTTTAGTCTAACTTTAGGGATAGGATAATTTGTATGTCGATTGAAGAATCCATTTTTTTTTTACATCCAATTTACTAAAACTATTTGTCAGCTCTACAAGTTTCTAAGTGATGCCAAAGTAAGTTGTCTAGGTTGTGTAGATTCGTTTTTCTTTTATCAAGATTTATAAAAATATAAAAATATAAGAATCAAAAAAAGTCTCTGCAGTTTTTTGGCACATTCTTGAAAACAAATTCTTTTATTTTTAGATTTTTATTTATTTCGATATAAAGGTTACAGTAGTTGTCTCACAATTTACATAAAAAAGTACAGAGATATGATTTGTAATTTCAATCTTTCTACTGAAGAACAATTTTTGATGATTTATGAGAAAAGGAGAATAGAACTACAAAAGGTTTATTCTTTTATGCAAAATCAATTTCATGAAGTACATTTTGGCCATTATTCCATATGACCTTTTGTCATTTTAGTTTTAGTGGGGCAACGGTCCATTTATTAGCTTTAACAATATGGCTTACCTACGTACTAAAGGAACTTAACCTAGTTTAATTAATCAAACTTAATATCTAACGATTCCTGCTGAGTAGGTGGAGAAAACGAAAGAGAGTAGCGGGATTGAGGCAAAGGCAACTGCGATATTGCATTAACGCAGCATGCGCAAGCCAGGTTCATATGAACCGTAAGTGATGTGATGGGAAGGGAGGTAGAAAAATTGTTGAGTAGAAATAGATTGACCTTAGGATTTTGGGGCAGTCAGTGAGGCCGTTTAACAATCGGAGAATAACAAGGACATCGGAAAAGAATTTTCGAGATTTAATTGAGGCTAAGTTGAGAAGATTATGGCTGTCTTTATAAGGAGGGAATATTTGGGGGTAGCGAAGCGAAGTTGAATACTTTCGAACCTAGAAATATAAGTGCTTTGCTAAAGACACCGGATTTGAAAGACGTATTCAAGAATAGGGCGGACGAGGGTGATATATTTGATTTATGTGGGTGATATTCACAAAACCTAGAGCAGAGTTGGTTTTGTGAATTATTTGGTTCATATAAACCCGGAAGTTAAGTTCACTATCGCATTCTACATCCAGGCCAAGAATCAAGTTCACGTGGGGAATAGGCTAATCGTAAGGACCTAAGGTGCGAGGTGTAGAGCTGATGAGTTTCCACGAGAAGGTAATGGACTAAAATTTTGAGATGTTGACGACGCAATTTTTTGTGCAGCAAGTTGCAAAGCTGGTTTCAAAGCTTTCATGTTGGAACTGATGAAAATCTTTGGGAGAATTGATTGACTTAAAGAATTTGGTGTCGGCAGCATGAAAGGAGACCCGGAGTATTTGTTAAAAAATTCAAGATCGTTGACTGCCAAAATGAATAGGAGTGGTCGGAGATGACTATCCTGGGGGACGCTGGTTTTCGCAGGAAGCGGTTGGGATGGTGCGGATCTAAAGCGGACTTGGTAGGTGCAATCGACTAATCGACTGAAAGAAGTAACCCAGGAGAGAAAAGAGGAATAAGGTCTTAGGCCTGAGTGACTGCCGCGATTATACGCAGGCTCACGAATGCCAATGGTTGTCCCATTGTGCTCTCACACTTCCGGATTGCTTCTAATGCTCGGACTCGTTGCCTTGAATTTTCCTGCAAACAGAGAGCTATTTCTTTTTACCATCAAGGGAGTTTTGCAGAGACCAAAACAAACATAAAAATAACTAAGCTCTTAGGGCATTACGGGCACATCAAGTTAAATTGCATTCTAAGTCTTTATACAGAGCATATTTTAAATGGCGCCGTAGCTTAATCGGTTAGTGCGACGAACTGTTAAGCGAGAGTACAAGGTTTCGAATCCAACTTGGGAAAAAAAAAGCGAAGAACTGAAAACCCTCCTGAAGTAACATTTGCCATGGCAAGCTTTCGCAATTCGCCGTTCGGAGCCAGCATTAAACAGTAGGTCCCCTCCACATGTGTAAAATTATTAACTTCGTGTGGAGGCGCGAAGAAACTAGGTTCTGGCCCTGTATGAGCTGTTACGCCGATTATTTATTTTTTATTTTAATTTTTCATATTTTAAATCAAAACCTAAGCAAAGCTCCTGAAATGCTGCAGAAAACAACTAAAGTAGAAGCTTTTTTAGTTTTCAGTTTTCTTACTCTCGACGTATTTTAATTCGAGCCAGAATCATTAGACTAAAGCGCAACAAAACCTTTCGCAGCAAAGGTCAATAACCAAAAGAAAAGTTTGAAGTAGCCGCCTCTACCCCTTCTCTCTGCAATCACGTTTCCGCTTCAACTTATTACGCTCTCTTGCCAAAATCTTTAACACTTTTAATCTGAATGAAGCAAAAAAAAAAAAAAAGAGAAAAACAAAAACTACCCCCATAACGTAGCATTATCTCGCGGATTACCCCACAACAAAAGCCCACTTAGAGGAGATTAGCTACAGAATCTTGAATTGCATTTTCCTCCACATAAGCAACGAATTTTTGTTTGTTTATTTATTCGGCAACATTGTGGCAAGGACATTAATGTTTCGCAGAGTCTGTGTGAGTGTGTGTCACATCGCTTAATTCACAATTTCCTTCAACAAAATAAGTACAACAAAAAAAAAAACACGAAAAAATATTGTTACCTAACTTTTGCATTAACCGCCTCGAAGGATAATCCACACCCGTACGGCATAAGGCATACATCAGGCCTCATGCGAGACGCAACGATGCTGAAAAGTTTGCCATTTGGCGGTAGTTTGCTGCATGAGTGGCGACAACAAGCCGCAGCATACCGTGGCAGGGTGCTAAAGGCCAAAGGATCTACACCAGCGTTAAGAAAAATTCCATTCAACCTTTAATTAGTTTTAAACAAATTAACATAAATTTCCATTAAGGGTCCTAGTTGCTGGTGTGTAGTTTGTTGGGTGGCTGAAACTACTCCTTGTTGTTTAATGGTGGTGGTTGCAAGCTGTTGGGGATTTCTTTTTTTTTTTTATGATTTTTTGTGAGACACATGCAAGCGGGAACTTAAGTCATAACTATGCGTAAGTCTAGTCTGGATTGGGTTCTATTGGAATTTATTTTTGGGGCAGTAATGAGTGGAGGGGAATGGTGACTAGTCTGCATGACTTACTTTGTCCTAAAAAAACAAAAAAAGACTGCAGCGAAACGGATATTTTTTCGATGTAGGGTTTGGATAGCTGAAGATGGCCTTAAGTCAAAATAGTCTTAGAAAACTTTATCTGTTAGGGAAAGTATGAAACTCTACGATAAGGGTTGAGCATGTTATTGGCAACCGGTGACTTGACATCAATGATATTTTGTTCAATTTTTATCTCTGACAGCTGTCAAAGCTATCGATGAAATCCAGCTGTCAAAATATTTAAGGAGATTTTACGTTTGGAAAATGGCAGATATTGTTTAAAAATATCAAAAATTTTGGATAAAGTTGGCATAATCAAATTTAAATAAAGAGAATTTTGTCGTGGTCGGTTGTTGGCTTGAGTGCAGAGTTATTTGAGGCCGAATAACCGCAGACAACGCTGTGAGTTTGATAATCAATCCATGGATATGGATTGTACAGTAACTGTTGCTCTAAGTATATTTGTCTACAAACAATAGAAAGACTCTAAGGGGTTTTTTTTAGAGGAACACAACTTTGAAATGGAGTAAAAGAAAAACGATTTTTTTAAATTGACAAGAAATTTACTTTATTCGAAAGATAATCTTTTGGCATTAAAACTTAAATACTATTTCTGGCATCTGGTCACGGCTGGCTCGGACGTAGTCTAACTTAGAGGTTCCATTTTCGATTACCTTTCAAACATTTATGGCCGTATATCGGCAATAACGCGGCGAATGTTGCCCTCCGAGTGGTCAATCGATTCGGCGTAGACTAGCGACTTCACATATCCCCACAAAAAGTAGTCAAGCGGCGTTAGGTTTTCTTCAAAACATCAATTGTGGCGAGCTGTGTGACACGTTGCGCCATCTTATTGAAATTACAGCTCCTGCACATCATGGTTGTTCAATTGATGAACGAAATAGTCAGTAATCATGGCTCTATAGCGGTCACCATTGACTATAACAATCTCACCAGCATCGTTTTTAAAAATTTCACGTGAGCTTCACGCTAGACAAAATTCGCTTATGAAAATTGGAAACAGAACCATGATTTTCAAAATAATTTTGCACAATTTGGAAGCGTCAATCAATTCATGTTGAATTGCCAAACAAAACTAAAAATGAATCACTTGGCAGCTGACAAAATGGCCGTCAGTTAAAATAGTGCTGCCAACTGCTAACGTCTATTACAATTATCGACGTGGGTATAGGCGTCTTCGACTGTAGTTGCTTGCTACAACCAATAGATGGCAGACCTGCCTTTTGCTTTGACGAATGAGAAAGTATGGCGATTCCCAAAACGTTGTTTTCCAATTTGAGTCCGCTGAAGTAACCATTTGTTTCCGTGTAATTACCGAAAGTTGTACCCCAAGACATCGGCTAGTAGCTTCTACTTCCTTTCTTCTTAAACTATATCAGTTAGTTGGTCAATTAACCTGCATTCTCCAAAGACCAGAAACCTAAAATTCACCTCAATTTATTTCGTTTAGTTGACACCTCCAAATGGACCTTCACCCGAATCCATCTGACACACAAAGCCACAACGAAACCACGTGACATCACCATCAACTGGACGTGACCCAACGATGATTTGATTTGACCAACCTTCTCACCCAACACCCCCCTCCGATTTGCTCGTCATTGCAGCATTAACGACTGATAAGGGAACGATAATAAAAACTTCAATCAAACATAAAACATCCCGGAAGCACTCGTCTCCCAGCCCAGCCAACACCAAGCAGCAGGAAAAGCGATGAAGCAGGCAGCAGCAGCAAGCAAAGAATCCTTCAACGTGGATTGCTCACAATAAATTAACTCGCATAAATCATTCAGTCCTTGGCGGAGTAGGACAGCAGTGGGAGTGTAACGAAAACTCCTAATCAGCAGTTAATTTTTATCTTTAATTAAGAGCACGTCCATCCGTCGTCTTGGTCGTCCTCGTCGTTCGTCCGTGTCCTTCGTCGTCCACCTCATCGTCGTCGTCGTTCTGCAGGGATTGCTGCTACTTCTGCTCTGGCTTCTGTTGCTGTTGCACAAGTTACTGTGGAGTTGTTTGGCGCTGCATTTCAAGAAGTGAAACATGTTCCTTGGAGGAACACGACGAGTATACACTCCTCTTTCCCATCCAGAATGAGAGACTCAAACGTCGCAGACGTCATCCCCGTCGACGCTCGACTCGGTCGACGAACGTTGTTCATCCCAACGTACGTAGTTAATAGCCATTTGCTTTGGTGTGCGCTCCTTGTAAAGGATCTCCCCGTAACAATGGCTCGTGCGACTATAAATATCCTTTTAGCAGAAGAGGAGACGGAGTGAGAGATGAAGAACGATGTCCTTCATGAATCTTAAATGTGTGATTTCGTTTTGTTTTGTTTTTTTTTTTTTTTCCTTTTTTGTTGTTCTTTGTCTGATTTTTCCCGTATTTCCTCTTTGTTGTGTGTTTATGTTTTATTTCCTTTTTCGATTCTTTTTATATTTTTCTATTTTGCTTTTTTTGCGCTTCCCCCTTTCGTATTGTTGTAAGTTTATGTAACAAGTTTTGCGAAGTTTTGCTTTACAATTTTTGTTTTTTTTTGCAGGACAATGCGGCGAGAAAAAAAAAGTAAATGAAGATTCAAAGAGTTGCTGTTCCTTTTAAGCAAAGTTGTGCACTTTTTTTCGGTTAATTTTTTTTTTCTTTTTCTGATTTCATTTCTTTGCGCTGAGTGAAGTGCATTCTAAGTTAAGACGATCTAATTTTTCTGCTAAATGATTTTGTTTAAGTTTGTAATGGATCTGTGGTCATCTTTGGTTAAATAGTTCTTCTTCTTACTGCGATACTGAGCGACTGCAATGTGACGGCACAGCGGCTGCGATGTGACAGCGATGCTACTTTGATGTGACTGCGAGGCGATTGCAACGTGGCTGTGAGGCGACTGCAAATATATGACTACGAAGCAACTGCGATATGACTGCAAAGTGACATTAAAACGACTACACTGTGACTGCGAATCAACTACAACGTGGCTGCGAAGCGACTGCAATGAGACTGTGAAGCCTTCGCAATGTGACTTCGAAGCGACTGAAATGTTACTGCGAAGCAACTACAATGTGACTGCGCAACGGCTACGATGAGACTGCCATGTGACTGCGAAGAAACTGCGATGTGACCGCAAAACGACTGCAATGACGTTGAAGCGATTCCGATACCTCTGTAAAATGTCTCTGCCGATGGAACTGCGAAGTAATCTTGAGTCTACTGTAAGGCGAAGACAAAAGGACTGTAATACGACTGCGTAGTAACTGCGAAACGTTTTGAATGTAATTGTGATTTGGCTGCGCGGAGTGACTGTAAAGTGACTCGGCAGTGACTGCGAAAAAACTGCCATGCAGCTCAAAACTGACCATCATACAATGAAAACTGAGTATAAATCCTAATTCAATTTCAAAAAAGTTCCCACTGTGGAAAGTCGATTATACTAGGGTTGTCTGATAAGTTGGTGACCGCAACGTAAAGATAGCGGTACTCGTCAATAAAAGCTAGTGAATGCTAGTTGTGCATCTTTTAACAGTTACTCACCGAAGTTTCAGTCATTTTGCAAGCGCGCAGTTTTTTGTTGACATTCGTTTGAGTAAGTCGACGTTCGATATTGCAGAAAAAATCGGGTTAGAGATATAGAAGCATCGCTGGAAGAGGTGTGTGTTACAAGGAGATTATGTAGAAAAAAAAAGTTAAAAAATTGAGAATTGTTGTATCATTGTTCAGTTGAAAACTTTTCACACCACCCTCGTATGTTCAAAGTACGAAACAGAAGTACTGCTTACGTAACTAATTAGTTACTCCACCGTGTCTTTCCCTAAGCTGATGGCAAACCAAATTAGGGATACTCTTGGCTAGGTCATGTCCCTGGCTTCGTTCACTCCCTGGCCACGGAACTCCATTTGTCGTTGAGCGAGGAACAATAATCTCCCCACGACAAATGTGGCATTGTTACCACCGCAAGAAATGTCTTAAGGAAAAACAAAAAAATATAAACCCCCAACATACCATAAGACCAAGACAATTGCAACGAAAAACACAAAAACGTTCTACTCCTACCACATCCTTGCGCGCTGTCATTAGCATAAGAAAACCCGTAAGCGCATGCAGTCCTTCTATTTTATATTTCTATTTTTAATAAGGGAAATGTGTCTTAAATAAACCAAAACGGACGGGAATTCATTACTTACTGAGGAAGCGATTTTGTGCACGACATCCTTGTCCCAGAGGTGATTGTCCCACGTACGAGATGATTTTTTTTTTTTTTTTTCTTTCCTCTTCTTCTTTCCACTTGAACCTGTTCCCTTATTTTTTTCGGTGGGAGATAAGGGTGGAGAAAAAAAAATAAAAACAACACTCACATTTTGTATCGCATACGTGTATCCTGGAGGTCCCCCGCAACACGTTTCCATTCAATCCTAAGTCCTTTCAGGATATTTTTGTCAACTCGAGAGTAGTTTGAAGCGTTTAAATTATGTTTTCGATGCTGGGTTGTTGTTTAATTTGTTTTTTTCTTATTTTTTTTTTTTTGTTAAGGTTCAAGGACTTTATATGCATTCTTCATTATTTTCTGAGCGAGCATTTGCTTTTTTTTTGTGTTATAATCCACCACTTGGATAATTTATGCACGAAAAATGTACACACACCCTTAACATGGTTGCAGAAGGAATAAAAACAAAAAAAAACAGCCACCCTGCCTTTGAACAACGAGAGTACCGCTAAAGTTTCAAAGATTAATGACAGGGTGACGAATCTCTAAAAAAAACAAAAAAAAAAGTTCTCGAAAACGCTTCAGCTTCTCTCTGGCTTGGTGTTTTCGCTGCTCCGCAGGATTTTTTTAGCTACGCTCCTTCTCTTGATGACTTTTAATAAAAGGATCAACAAGGAAGGGACCTCTAAAGCGCCAACTCCCAACGAATTCGTTTTTTCTTCATTCATTTTTTTTTTTCGTACGCCGCGCTCTAATTAGACAAGGAGCAAGTCAAACGTAGGGATGTGTATATACCCACGTCACTTCGGTGGGAGGATGGAGGACATTCAGCCGCCCCACGAAAACCATTACCATTGGGTTGATGAATGCAAAAATGTATGCATATTCCTTGAAGCAGGTGTTTCCACCATCGTAGTCGTCCTGGAGAGTACCCAAAAGGATCAAAATCAGCATCAACATCAGCATCGTCATCAGATTTTTTTTCGTCCTCCTTCTAAAAATTTCCTTTTTTTTTTTTCTTGTGTTGTGTTCGTCTTCAATAGATGAGCGGGAGGAGAGACCTGAGCCTTAAGCCTGGGGTCCCTTATAATGAATATGCAGGAATTATACACGTGAATCCTTCAATTTTCTAGCTCCTATTCTGGCCGCACACTAGCGTCAGCAGCCCCGCGCTGATAACAAAACAAGTAAAAGTTGATTTTTTTTTCTTCTTGTTCTTTGGTTTTTTTGGTTTTTTGAGGTTATGACTTTTTTTGGGTTTTTGTTTTTTTTGGCTTCAATTTAAACGAGGCGCAAACAAATAAAAATTCAAGTGCATCTTTAGGGTGCATTCACATTCTCGTTAGGAGCTCTCTGTTGGGTTGGGGTCTTCCCTCGATTTTTGTGTTTTTATTTTTGGGAATGTTTTGCAAACTGGAGCAGGGGGATGTGAATTACTGGAGCTGAGGATTGGCTGGAATTTTTTTTTTTTGTTGTGTGTGTACTTCATTTTTAGCCCCGAAGGTGTGTGGGTTAGTGTGGTGGAGGGTAGGAAATGTTCCAAGGGCTAAGGATAATCACTTTCAGCAGTGCAGTGAAGCTGTGTGTGGCTGTGAAGGAGTGGGAAATGGGACCAAGAATTATTTTTCAGTACGAAACAAAAAAAAAAAAAAAACAACTGGCAGGAGTTTTGCGCAAGTGATTAATGATTGGAATGGGTTTCTATGTGTTTAGCTTCTTTTTTTTTTAAGGGAGTGTCTTTGTACATATGCATCCCGAAATAAGGAGATTTTTTTTTTTCGTTTGAAGGATCATTGACCTGGTGGTGTTTAGACGAATGGAAAACATTCGTTTGGTGATGAATGCTCAGGCGATGACGTGCGAACTGACTGGAGTCGGTCGAGTTGTGGTTTGCAGTTGACCTTTTTTTTGCCACAAATTGTGGGGAGTTTGAAGGACAGTAGCTCATGGTCATCGATCAACGAGGTGACACAGAAGAGAAGAAGCAAAGAAAAAGGGGTGACGAAAGATTGGAAAAAACAGCGTTCTTATCGAAACACTTCTTTTAGAATATGAATATTCGAAAAGGGTTGCTATGAAACAGAAAGAGTGGAAGTAGGTCACTTTTTATTTTACTTCATTTCTAGCAATCTGTGCTTGCAATGGAAAAATTTTTCAAGTCAACTCTACTTTTTCAATTATTTCAAGATTTTGAATCACGTACAATCAGTTACAAAAGTAAGTAAGCACCATAAAGTGGGCTTTAAACTTATGGAAAAACAAGTTGAAACTAGCCTTCACGAAAAAGCCTTAGGAAAATTTCAATAGCTTTTCAAAACAAAAAAAAATAATAATCCGATCGGAGCATAACTGTAAAAACTGCAATAAAAACCAAAATAAGGTCAAAATTTACATCGCAAGAGTAGGTAAGCAGTAATTTTACGCAATATAAATGAAATTAAAATTTTGTGAAAAACTCTTGTGATATCTTAATAAAATACAATTGAAATGTAATCAAATTCACCAAATTTTGTAATACTTGGAGTGATTTTGGATTTTAGCAGAGTGTTCTTAGAACAACTCCCGATTTAGTTCTATACTGTCTGATAGGCCAAAAACCTTTGAATTGGCTTAATTTTTAATTGATGAACACATTTTTGGATTGTGGCAGAATTTTGAATTGTCTTTGTGTCTTTGTGTGAACTATTCGTTCACTTAAAAGCTCAATTTAGTTTGAGTCCTTATCCTGTTGGTGAAGGAATAACCCTTACAGGCCGAATTTGCTAACTTTTTTTTGCAGATTAGTCTGGAGGATATTCAAGTTACTAAACCAATCCATTCTTTCTTCGATGAACACCAAATTACCAACCCCAGATGCTACCATAGTATCCGATGCCATTACAGAACATTTTGCTGTTCTTAAATAAAAATAAAGCGCTCTTCAGGGTGCTTACTTACTTTTGTGACTGACTGTATACCTTAAGATTATATTGTGTTGCCACTGTTCCGGTTTGTTTCAAATCTGGGCTCTCATTACGTAACACGACTATCGTCTGACGATATCGTTTGAACGATAGCTGTGCTTTAATTAAGCATCAAAAAACGATATCGGCAGAGCGATATCGTTTGCTCCGCTTCACGTAAGCCGAGAACTGGTTTACTGACAATGCTTAATTTGCTATCGTCCTAGAGCAAATTGTGAAAAGTGCTGTAAAATTTTTGACTTAAATAAATGAAATGTTGGATTGAATGCTGAAAAATAATTTTGCTAATGCTTTTTTTTGCTTTATACATTGTGTTTACAGTAAAAACGCCTTTCTTATTTCTCACACTCAACTTACAAACATATATCCAATCCACATTTTCTCTCCAAACCATGAAGAACTTTGGTGTGAGTCCTTGTTCAAGTAAATGTCAGTTGTGGGGTGGAAATGAAATGCTTATAAATAGATGCCAATTCAACTAATTCAAGCTTATGACTTATTTTGATATGAACTAGAGTCCGATATACCTCCTAGGCACTCATGGAATGTATAATTTAGTAGCACTCAAACTGTGACGATAGACAAGACGATAGCAATAGTGTTACGTGAAGCAAACTTTTTTTTTATTTTTTGAATTTATTAATGCATTTTATATGCACACTAACTAATTCAGCCAAATTCCAAAAGAAGTATCATCTATGTTTCCTAATCCTGGTGACTGCTGACATATTTCGAGAAGGTGAAGCGGTGTCTCCTCCTTCTTCTCATCTCTGCGGTCTTTGCTAGCATGGTTGCCGAAGAAGCAGTGGCTAGTTAGGACACCTACTAGTTCTCTAATGCTTGCTACTACTGATCCAGAGTAGTCCTTTTTTTATGCATTCTAATTCTAGTCTTGGGTGGTTAGTGCATCGGACTGTTGAGCGAGCGTTCCTAGGATCGAATCCAGCCTGGGAAAAAAATTACAAACACGGCCCCAACTCTAACGGACGACTAACAATCCTAATGTACTTTTATCTAGCTATCATATAACAGTACAATCCTTCCACGTGTGTTAAAATTATAACGCGCACAAACAGTGGAGGCGGGAAGAAGATAGGTTCTGTTGATTGATTTCTATGGCTCATCGAACACGGTGAAATGGTCATCTCGGCATTTGTCAGCGTTAAACACAGCCAAGTCAAGTACGACTGATTCCAATAGACACTAATACTGATTATACCAGAATCGCAATAAAAAAAATACTTCTTGTCTTTGCTCTGCCCACCCCAAACGTTTGAATCGACTTGACGGTAGCTTGACTGACTCTGGCCCATCTGACGTTTTGAAAAATAGTAACAGGCCAAAGCTCGTTATATTCCGTGTCGAAACCATTAAGGACAACACGAAATCCTTTAATCCGCTCCCCAGTTGTCCCCCATTCAACGCTGAATCCATTGCGTCGCCACTGACAACAGCCCGCAAAGTAAACTCATCCAAAACCCGGATACACAAAGGACGACGACCAAGTCGAACTCATTAGATGTGAAAATTTCCATATTCCCAGCCAGCACACACACGACAATAAAAAAATAAAATATTTATTTTAGCAACAATTCCTCCGTGCATCCCTTTCCCTTTTTTTTTTTTTTACTTTTTGTTGGTTATTTTTGCGGATGCGTGCTTCGATCCTGAGGCACGACATCATCGGGATGACATCCTCGGCACTTATTTCAGTTCGCTTTACTGAGTCCTCTCCTCTCGAGTTGTTGGTTTTTTTTTCCGTGTTCCTTTTTTTCGCCCCGACGACGTCGACGAGGAGGTCCTTTTTCAACATATAAAGTGATAACATGTTGGGAATTTTAATATTTCCCTTCTGACACCCTCGGCAGAGAGTTCGTAGGAGTTCCACCAAAAAAGGGCTACCACCAGTTGTCATCGCATGAGTGAGGGTGCCCCTGTACACAGCACATAAACATATAGCCTCGCCCACACATAAAGGTCCTGGTGCAGGGGGCACACATTCAGTAACCTTTTTATCGAAATTTAAAAACCATTTTATTTGTTTTGTGGCTGTGGGAGGGTGGAGCAATTCCATAAAAAAAAAACCAAGTGTTTTCCTTTGTTGAGATCCTTTGGCTCGGCTCTGTTTCAAGGACGAAACTTCCTATGCCAGCCGCTCCCCTTTTTTTTCGCAATGACCGAGCACGAGTGCATTAGAGCTAAGGCACAGTACAAACACCCACACAGCCAGCAAACAAACACGAAGACGAGAGAGAAAAGGGTGACTTAGCTGACATGTGCGGTCTGATTAGACAGATAGGACGTCTCCAGAATTCCAGTCACGTTCGAATTTATATCAAGATAAACTCCTGTTGGTGAAAAAAGAATTAAAACTTCTCCTGCTCGGTGTGTCTGTGTGTGTGAGAGTAGTTTGTATCCTTTGTCTCCTGTGAGTCGCTTTTATTGTGGAGATCACAATTAAAAGTAAAACCTGGGTAAATGCTTCATTGACTACGTACGAACGTCTCGAGGGGTGGCGGTGGGTGCATTGATTATGTACGAATTGAATTCGATGGTCACGTAGCCGGAGGAGGGAAGTTTTTACAGTAGTGTGTGTGTGTCCGTGGGCCGGAGTGTGTTTGAACTTAGCACAAATTGTGAATTCGAACGGTTAATTAACTGAAATGGGTAGATTACAAAAAAAAAGGACGGGAGAGCAAGTAGTTTTGTCGGGCAATTGTTAATTTGATCAATTGTCGGTGTGGACGCAGGGGACAAGGTCTAAATTTTGCTTGTAACTTTAGACCTCATGGGACGAAGGATGTGAGGTTCATTTAACTGGCCCAAGAGAGTAAGACACACTCAACAGACACACAACTCCGCACTCACATCTCTCCTGGAAGTAGAAGTACACAGAGTTGACTGTTAGTCCTTTGCGGGTAGCGAGTTGATTAAGTTCGTTTCTTAGACCATTTCCTGTACACGAGCAACGAAGCAGGACCAATTTATTGATGAAATGGGCAGTGCCACTTAGACACCAGGTCTGCAATCTTTGATCTAGGATCTTAAAGCAGTACCAAAAATCACATAAAAAAAACACTGAAAATTGTACACTGGTTACCTCACGACGAGAGTTAAGTAAAGCTCCGTAGCTGTAGCCTTTACTTTCCTCTAGTTCACCGTGGAGATGCTACCTTCGACGACACTACGGTCAATTATGGGCATGGCAATATTACCTTTGAGCCAGTCGTTAAAGGGCGATCCTAGTGAAATTGAGCTTCCGCCATCTCCCACTTGGGATCCGTTAAGCATTCTTTCGCAGACTCTGTCGCTTGGACGTTTTGTCCATCTGTGGATCCTATAATTAATTTAGTGTAGGTTAAACGTACAGCAAAGAAGTCTCTAAGTGATGACAAACAGGCATTGAACTCTTCATAATTCGGCTCTTAACTTCAGCAAAATGCAGACCAAAGGTCAGTCAATGCTCTATATCTTTCGGCAATGGACTAAGACTAAAAAGGAAGAAGAAATCAGCAGCCCACTTCCCTCCATTCATGCACTGGTACTCAGGCAACGTAATAAAACCAAATCAGTGAGCTATCGACCAGAATCCATGCATCTAGGGACCTCCATTTCCACTTATTTCTTCTCCTCCTAAGTACATCGACCTAATCAGCTTCTCTCCCAAATAATGAATGCGCTGTTTACCTATTTATTAAGCTCTCCTGGTTTATCAATGGCAAAGATCACCCAATCTTCCCCCCAACCAACCCCTGACATTCCAATAACGCCACGTTTCAAGCAGATTCCCAGAATAAAAAAAAATATTTATTTCTCCAAGAAACTCCCCATTGAAACGCAGAAATCGTTTAAAATTCATTTCAATTTCGTTTTCCACCGACGCGCCCCTCCTTCCCACCCGGCCAAATCCACCATGGCACTCTCTCACTCTGTGATGCTGCGAATCTCATCTTCATCCTTCAAAAAACGAGACGAAGTAATCGAAAAACTAACCCTCATCGCGTCTTTCGCAGTGCCTCTTCTTCGTAACCCAGTCAATTTTGAATTTCCTTCGATTTCCCAACGATAAAGAAAATAGAAAAAGAGAATTTTCTTCCAACAAACGATTCAACCGGCTGCAGGCTTTTCCCATTCACCGTCATAAACTATTCATCTCAGTCCATCATCTTCATTCATGATTATGACCTAACCGATGACACACGAACTTTAGACTTGCGATCGAAGTCTAGAGGAGAATGTTTTCTAGGTACACGCAGAAAAAATTGGTTCTTTGGAAAGTGAGTTTGGAATGACAGACAAACTAGGATTCAAGGAAAGTCTCATCCATGGGCTTGGATGCGAATAAAAGAATCTCCTTAAAAATTTGGGCATAGATAGATGGCGGATCGTGTATAAACAGTCAGAAACAGTCAACAGACAAACCTCGTGGACGGATGTGAAAAAAGCCCTACAGACGTAGAAGTAGCCAGAAAAACTCCAATTAGATAGCTAAAAACTCTCACCGTAAATTTGGACTCAGAGACATGTGAAAGAAATATTCCATCCACAGTTCTGGACGTTGGCAGAAAATTGTTTTCAGGAAATTTGGACTTATGTAGACGTTGACAGAAAGCAGATATCGAAGTAGCCAAAAAAATAATTCCTGTCACAGATATGTGATTTTTTTAAAAAAAATTCGGACCTAGACAGCTGTCAAAATAGTCTCAAAAATTCCATCCTCAGACAAGGACATAAACAGAAAAGTTTCGTTCGAAATTTGTACACACAGGGATGTCAAACTCTCCAGACAAATTTTATTCAAAGATTTCGACGTTGACGCAAAACTCTTGTCCGAAAATTCGAACTTTGACAGACGTTGAAATAATCGGAAAAATTCTATCCACAGACATCGACGCGGACAAAATACTGTTGTCGGAAAATTCGGACTCAGACAAATGTTGAAGCCAGAAATATTCTATTCACAATTTTGGGCCGAAACTTCGGACTTATGCGGACGTTGACAGAAAGCAGGTATCGAAGTAGCCGGAAAAATTTCATCCACTGATCGGGAAGTTGGCGTAAGAGTTCTAGACAGATATCGAAGCTGGCAGAGTAATTTCTTACAAAGATCTGAAAATTGTTGTTAAAAAAATCGGACTTAGGATGTAAAAATAAGAGGAAAGTAGCCAGGAAAATTTCATGCTTAGACATAAATAGAAAATGTTTCTCCGAAATTTGTACATAGGGAGATGCCATAGCAAAAAGATTTTTTTCACAAATTTCGACGTTGAAGGAAAACTCTTGTTCAAAAATTTTAACTTAGAAAACAGGTGTCGAAGTAGCTAAGAAAATATACCGTCGACTAAATTGGATGTTGACAAGAACTCCTATTCGAAAATTTGGACTTAATTGTCGAAATAATCGGGAAAATTCGATCCACAGACGTCTAAGTAGACAGAATTCTCTTGGGGAAAATTCGGACTCAAGCAAACGTTGAACAAGCCAGAGATCGTCCGTTTGCAGATCTGGTCATTGTTCAACAATTAAGGCTTATGTGGACGTTGACAGATGTTATTAAAATATTCAGGAGAGTTTCATGCACTAATCGGGAAGATGAAGTAAAACGTTTATCCGAAAATTTGGACTTAGACAGATACCGAATTAGATAAACGAAAAAAAAAAAATCTATTCAAATGTCTGCGAAGTCTTGTACAAAAAATTCGGATCAAGCAGATGCCAAAATAGCTAGGCAGATGTGAACTTCCATCTTCAAACATGGGCAATGCCCGACAATTTTTCTCCGAAATTTATACATAGGGAGATGTCGAAGTAAACAAATTGTATCCACAAAGTTCGACATTGAAGGAAAACTCTTGTCCGAAAATTCCATCTTAAACGGATGCCGAACTAGCTGCGAAAATACCATCCGCTAATTTGCAAAACTCTTGTTCGCCAATTCGGACGGAGGTAATCGGAACAATTCCATTAAGTTCAAAAATACTTTTTCGAAAATTTTGACTTAGAATTAGTCAGATCTCGACATAGCCAAAAAAACATCCACAAAACTGGACTTGAGCGTTGGAAGCTGATGAAAAACTATAGTCCAAGGATTCAGGAGTAGAGAAAAAATTTCGGCCAGGATCTGCTTCAAAAAAGAAACAGAAAAAAAAATCGAAACTCTTTTTCACAGTGTACCCGCCACTTCATCAAACATCAACCTCACATACACTCAAAGTAGCAGCCCAGTACATCGGTCTCATCTCATTGCCGAAGCAATAAAGCGTTCGCATCGTGCCAATATATTCCCAATTCTTTTCCAAAAAACGGAGAGCCAAAAATCCTTACCTTACCTTACCATACCACACCGATACGAGTCCTCTACATCCTGCGCGTTTGCGTGTCTGTGCTCCCTTACACCCGCTTGACGTTGAATAAAAATTCAATATCGGATTCGTAACATACGATGACAGTTAGAAATTGAGCTTTTGCATGTAAGGGCACCACTCTGCCATGAAGACGTTGTCGCTGAAGTCACAACGCAAGCATTCGTAACCAGAAAAACCGAAATCACGAGGATTTTCCGGGCACCCACAACTCAGCGTCACCTCATGCCCCCCAAGCCAGCCCCAATCCAGTCCCAACTCAATCCCATCCCCGCCCACCATCAGCACCGTCATCGTCTTCTGACAAAACTAGACACAATTTTTAGGATAAACAATTCTCGTTTATCTTAGTTCCTGCGTTGCGATGATTTCTCGAAAAATCCGCGTGTCGACGACGACGACGACAGAGGCGAAGATGAAGACGCCACAATTGGTGGCGAGACGTAACGGACTGCTACACGGAAAAAGGGCAGAAACGCTTTGCATTTCCTCTCACGTACGGCTGAATCCTTTTGTAATAGTCACACACACATACACACCCACGCACGCTCCTCATCTTCTCTGCGGAGGATTCTTTTGTACATGCGGGTCGCTCTTGTGTGGCATCTGTCGTGGCAAAAACGGAAAAGAAGCTCACGAACACCCCCAAGAAACGAATTATCCTCATCATCGTGTCGCAGCACAACACAGAACACACAACACACATCCTTGGGGATAGTGGTAGGAGGGAGGATACTAAGAAAACGTGTACAGGACGAAGTGTTACTCGAATTATTTTCGATTTGCAAAATTCAGATGAAAGTCGTCCTGGGGCATGTTACCCAGGTGATGGCGTTAACTATGATTCAGGACATTAACGAGGTGTGGTGGTGAGAGGAAAAATAATTAAATAATACATGTGTGATGTTGAGGAGGGGGAGGGAGAATGAATTTAATTCGATGGCTTCAAACGAACAGTGGGTTTTAGCCACATTGGGACTTCTACGGGGGGAATGGGGGTGGGGGGTAATTAAATAAAAATTTTCCAACGGCTGTTGATTTCTGTAGGTTTTGAGGGGTTTCGTATTCTGTTGTGCTCTTTTATTAGAGAAAGCGATTGTCATTCTGAGTTCAGTCATCTTTATTAGTGGCTTTTGTTTATGAGGAACGCTGAGTGAAAGAAGAATTGGAGTCTTCCAGGAACAAGAAACCTTAAACGAACCTGTAAGTTGATTGTTTAGAAAAAAAAGAAAGAAAGTTGAACGTTCCAAAAATGATGATTATTCTCTTAACAAATATTTGTGGATAGGAACGTTTTTGAAAATGAATATGTTCATTGGCTTCGATATATTCGATTGGTATAGTTGAAAATTAAACACAACTTAAAAGAAACAGGAAAAAATTATATATTTACCTGAGATAAAAACTAGACCCTATCTTTATGCGGCAATATGGGCACGTAATGCAACAGACTTCATCAAAACTACTTCGAACAAAACGATCAGAGAAAATGGGCATATTTTTAAGGCTGGATACGCAAAAGCTGATCTAAAAAATCTGGTCTTTTGTAATATTTACTACATTGCCGCATAATTTTTACAAAGCGAAGAGAATATCGTAGCGTACTTAACGAATTATTTTCAGCATCAGAAGGCTCCATAGCTTCGTGCGCAGCTACAATTGGTTTTAGCCGGTAACGCGGGTTCTCGTCCGCAGTGTGGGTGTGTGTTATCTTCTGCTGCCGGCAACATCAACCTAATCCAACGTAACATAATAAAATATTTGAAACCACAAGATTAAAAAAAGAAAACTCATTTTGACGTATAAAACAATGAAAGTTGACAAGTTCTCTGAGACTCTACCCGATTCTTGGATCAACCACCATCCATCTTATCCAACCATTCACACGGCAGTAATAACTTCATATTCAATTTGGAATTCAATGAATTTGGTGAAGCTCTGTTCCACCAACAGGTTCTCGTTACCCAAATGTAACAAAAGTTGGCCAGAAGCCAGCACCATTGATTTTTGGGTCAGGAAACAATCCGAACTCTGGTGAATAGTTTTCCTCGCATGTTGCATGTTCCAGTGCTTCTGAAGGAGCAAAACCCATTCCACTTGTGTCAAGTAGGCGCCGCTGGCACAGTGAGGCACGGAAAACAAATTGAATGAAACTGATAGTTGCAGGCGAGCCTCTTCACTCGAGCCGAGCTATTAGGCCATGTAAATGCCTGTCATCGCTAATGATGAAGACACCCGCGAGTTTCCCGCGTGAGAGATAAAATCCAACCTCAAGTGGCTACACCTAAATGCCACTGCAATTACACGTCGAGTGCATGCAAATGTTAAGAATATCTCTCCAGTACTGCCAAATTGTCATTCTGTTCAGTTGACCCACAAACCTAGCTAACTCCTCAGGTGGCTTCTCGTTAAGTCACCGTGAAGCAATTGAAATTTCACAGACACACACTCAGTGCACGGTTACTTAAAGCGAAAAATAAAACACATTCGCAATACACTTGACATAATTTCGCTGTCAAAATGAATTCCCACTCTACATGCAGCGGTTCCGTTCTATGCACGCCAGACACCGCAACAATCCATTTGCGGAACTCCATTTCAGCCACCGGGCGGTACAGCGTTGGGCGGTCCACATTTAGATGGAATCCCTCTGGTGACACTTATTTTTGGTTTGTCATCTCGCCCCGGTGACAGAGTGTTAATTAATGCAATTACTCGCTCTGGTGACACAATAATCCACATCGTTGTTTAATGAATTTCCAGCGGTAGCAGCGGCACCGGCGGTGGCGGTGACTGTGGCCAGTGACTGCTCTGCCCATCCAGGTGTGCAATTTTTGTTCCCGATTTCACTGTACCGCCACAGAAGCCTGTCATCTCGGGAGGCCAACTGCCGCGATGCATTAGTCAGTCAGTTTCAGTCGGTGTCAGCGTGCACGTCACAACAATCCACTGTGGCGGTCGTTCTGTGTAACGCTGAAAGGACAAAACGGCAATTAGCAGACGAACACGCATACTTAGTGAGTGGGAGATTTGCGTACGCGTGAGTAATGAAACTGTCCGAGGTCCTGCAGACTATTCGATTGGTAAGAGACGTGGAATAAACCGAAAATTTTGTTAATTTGAAGGATCTCATTTTGTGCGGCAGATCAAGTCCGGAAGCAATCACGGAACTCGGTATCACAAGCACCATCCAGCTACGGTGAGAACGTATGTGGACATGATTCCTGCCGGGATGGGCCACCAGTCGCCTTATGGACATCTGCTGTTGCATCCGCAGTAAGTAGTTCAGCATGATGGTGAATTTCGTTTAATTTGAAGTGAACTTCCTCCGGTATGAATGTGGAAACTGTCGACATGGCCTTGGGAAAATATAGCCAGAAGCATTCGATGGTTTTAATTTTATGTTTCTCTCGTGCTAATTTCGTTAAAAAAAAGTTGTTGTCAAATCTTCAACTATATTTTTTTCCAGCGAATTTTTCCTGATAGTTAAACAAAATACCCAAAACAAATCGATATTCAAATTTATAAGCTTCTCATGCATCAAACGTGTTGATTTTTGTTCCCATGTGTAGTATGTTGGTTAAAACAACTTCAAAAAGGCATTTCCAATTTTTGCTATGCGACTGTCATAAAAGTAGAAAAGATTAATACATTTTTTCCCTAACACTTTGAAAACAAATCCACGCTGCTCATTAGTCAAAACAAAAATTATAGAAAATAAGTACAACAACCTCGAGTTTTGATTTGTCGCTTTTCTCGTTCAACTTTGGTCGAAAAATTTGCAAAAAATGTTTTCATCATGTTTGCTGGCTGCTGGATTCGTCCGTAAAAAAAAAACTTTTTCATAACTATTTCGGTTTTTTATTTAAATGAAATCATGCAAAAAAAATGAATATCCAATTACTCGGACAAGTGATTTTTGAATCTTTGGAACGTTTTTATTAAAATGTTGTCTATAAAAAGTTATGAAATGTTAGTCACATTTTTTCTCCTGCGATTTTAGTCAAAGATCTCAAAAGAAGTGCAGCTGGAGACTTTTGCCGCAGCCACACGTACTTCTACTCACCCTAGAACGCTTTCAGAACACCAAATTTTCAAAACCACCTCCAACGAGACATCACGGAAATTTTTATTTTTTTTTTTCTGTGGAACTTTGATCTATAACAAGTTTTAGAGGATCTGTTCAACAATTCGGTGCTGAGTTTCCACATTAAGAAATAAACAAAGAGCTATGAGACCAGCAAACTACTCCATTATTATTTTTTTTTTTTTTTTGTCAACACTTTTTAGTACATTTTATGTCTAAAAAAAATCGTTTCACGTTTGGGATAGTTTGAATTTTTCATTCAAAATTTGTTAGTCCAAAATATTTTAGCAACCAAACTTCCTGACCTTTTTAAACTTTTTCCTTTCGATTGAGAAAAAATTCTTTTATTTCTTTTTGTACGACTTGGTCTAAATTGTTTTAGAAACAACAAGAACCAAGTATATGGTTTTGAAATTCATGTTTTTCTTATGTAAAAAATCATTTTGCGAACTTACTTTAATTTAACTTAAAATCGAAAAAATTGTTATTTTTAATTTGGATTTAGTCCAAAATATTGTCTTTCTCGTTTGACGTTGGTCCAAAAATGACCCCTCTTCAGCCGAGAAGCTTATATTTTGGGCCATTTTTTTTAAAGACCAATTTTTCTTATGCAAATTATTTCCCTACTCGATTGTAAGAACTTTGCGACTTCATCCAAAATGTGTTGGAAATCGTAAAGAATGTCAGCTTTTCTCTCACAATTTTGGCCAAAATATTTTAGAAAAACCTCAAGCAATAAAGCTTACTATTTTCAACTGAGCTATTGCCCATAACAAATCGAAAATGTTAGATTTACCACCACCATCATCGAATTTGTAAATTTCAGCTTCTCTTTGGAATGGTTTGCTTGATTAGAAGCCTGTTTCCTTGTGTGGTTTTGGGGTGTTTTCCCAATACTCTCTTCATTTGGAAGAATTCTTATTTTTTTGTGCAAGTAAAATATTTTTTAAGCAAATGATTAAACAAGCGAAATGTTTTTCATATAATTTTCCCACCAGTTCGGCACAATGCCTAAATTTAAATGTTTCGAATTTCACGTTTGTGAAAGCACCTTAACAACTATCCAAACCTATTGTATTTAATTTTTTCATGGAAAATATCGCTCCAGTTCTGCCACTGGTTACGTTCGAACCCACTTCACGACAAACACAGACTGGCGCTATGACTGAAATAGAGAATACAGAAATCCAGACACCTACAGAAACGAAAATAAATCCCAGTTGTATTTTCCCAAATGAATTTATGTATTTCAATCGAATTAAATTTTTCTCTCTGTCTCCCTAGACTAATCACGTACTCCCAACGTACTGACCAACGACATCTTTATTTACAGTTACGGCCATCGAGGAGCGATTTCCGGACTGGCATCCGTTCCGCACGGACTTCGGTTTGGCAGTGCTGGAACGAGTGGCAGTGGAGTCTACCACTCCTCACCCGGCTACCATCACCACTCGACGGGCTACGGGTAATTAGCGTAAAGTCCCGAGTAATTTAAGTTATTAATTTCTCCGTCTATATGTACACACACTCTGCTCCCTCCACATCCTGAACGCTCTTAACTCACGGTCCAACTCTAAGCGCGCACATGGGCATTCCCGGTGGTGGTCATCCAGCGCCAGCAGGTTACGATTACCACACGGGCACAGGCGACTCCATCGGACCCATCCACACATCGTCGCCATCGTCGTCAACGGGAAAATCAAAAAGCGCCGGCTCCTCCACAATAACCGCCCTCACGCTTCTCTCGTTTTTGTTTTTCCTCAACATTCTGCAGAACTGCCTCAAGGAGCACATGGATACGATGAACCCCACCGTCATGGTGATGACGGCCGGCGCATCTCGCACTAGGGTCAGTAAATTAGCGGAAATGAATTCCAGGGAGCAACAGCATCCTATCTCCCAGTCCCAGCCTCAGCCGGTGCTAACGATGAACCGGGGCGACTCGGTAGAGAGTCAGGCGCCCTTCAGCGGTGGATACACGAAAATTGAATACAGCAATGGCAATGGCAACAGCAATCAGAGACCTGACCCCGAGCCAGAGTACTACTCCCCGTATGCAAATCGAACCCTGACGCTGGTCGATAATAATTATCAGGAGCGTCACCCGTACCAGCGCCACAGCCAGCGTCTCCACGGTTCCTATTCGTCGCCACTCGCCGCGTCAGCGTCGACGTCTTCGGTGTCCTCCTCGTCGTCGGCTGCGAACTCTGGGAGCAATAATTACTATCCGGATGCGATGGACCCTTACTACATGAGGATAAATTGACTTCATTTGCATCCCCCGTGAGCGTGGGGCTTGACTCTGGATTTATTTGTTTTGCTTTAATAAAATTTAGGGCCTGGTCCTGGGTCCTGTTATTGATGAAATATTAGGACACCGTATGTGTGTGTGTTTTTGGTTTAATCAACGACTGGGAATGAAGGTCCTTTGAAGAGCGGGTGGTTAATGACCGTGATGTGATACTAATAAATCTCTTAAGTACATTTTCTGGGGAAAGTTCTGTGGTGATGACTGCGAGTCCACAAGGACTGCGGAAAGTTTAATGTCTTTTAATTTGTTGCGAGAAAGTTTGCTTACGACTTGAATTGGCTGAGACAGTCACTTACAATTCAGTCGGCGGAATGTGAATTCGCCGGATGTTGGCGCGGGCAAACGCGGGCGGATTCAGCAGCTGGAGCAGCACTGAACTCAGCAAGTAAATCGAATCTGAGAGTTTCTTTGGAAAGCTCGCTAAGTTGACACGTGTGGCATGTTGGGATAAGGAAGAAAACTCATCGACTTTTGGGGCGGATAATGATGATGTGCTTGACATAGTTGGCTGTTAGTGAGTTTTGGTGAAATCACTTGAGCCGAGTTACGAATGCGATGTTGTATTTGCTAAGCTGCTTAAGAGTGAATATTTTACTGTCCCGTCATACAAAGTAGCCACTGCCTCGATTCCCTTGCAATTGAATAAATTTGAAATTAAAAAAACTTCTGCTCAGAACCTTTTATAACCTAAAGGTTTCACAGAAAGAAGACGTTGCTGATCCGAACTCACCTAAAACATGAGTAATCAGGGAGAGTTTTGGGCGCTCGGCCAAGAGAGCATCGGAGATTTCATCGATGTTTTTAAAGAGACTTTAAAATTTGCAAAGCTTGATATTCAGCGAAACACACCAAGGAACTTCAACAATAACTTACCCATAGAAACTTAAAATTTCGACGGACTATTCGACATTACGTAGTTGATTTTATCCAAAGCCTTCTTTACAGTCATTTACTTTAAATAGAACGACGTAGGAATCCCTTTGGACATAATGGCTCGTCAGCAACGTTCACTTTTCAGCGGTTAAGACTTACTTTATTTTTTTATTTTTTAGACGGTGTCCCAAAATTAATTGAAGAATGGCCCAGCAGTATTTTTTTTAAGCACGAAGTACATACAGTCTCTGGATAAATTATTTTAATTATAATATAAAACTTTCAACGTTACATAAACTAAGTTTTTCTTATTAAATTTGTTTTTTGGTACTTTTTTCTTTATTTTTTTTTTTTTTTTTTTGATATTTTTGATACGTGCTTAATTTCAAATTGATAATTGAAATTTTGCATAAAACGTATACAGTGAGACCTGTCAAATCGGACCACCAAGAGGAGTGGTCCGATTAGGAGGTTTTACTGTCTTGAGTCTAATAATATGGCCAGGGACTGTAGGATAGATCTATGGATGTATAGGGTGTTTTTTGAGAGGTATAGAACTTTAAGTTGGCAACACTATTATAAATGGCGGTCATTTTGTCAGCTGTCAAGTGATTTATTTTTAGTTTCGTTGGGCATTTCAACATGAGTAGACTGATCAACGCTTCCAAATTGTGCAAATTTATTTTGAAAAACATGGTTCTATTCCACATTTTCATAGGCGACTTTCGTTTAGAGGTCAAGCTCATTTTTGATTGAATGGATACGTCACGGCGCAACATGACACACAGCCCGTATCATAATTGATTTATTGAAGGAAACGTTTGTTAATGGCATAGTTTCACGTTATGGACCCGTGAGTTGACCTGCAAGATCGTGGGACTTAACGCCGCTTGACTATTTTCTTGTGGGATATGTGAAATCGCTAGGTTACGCCGATAAGCCTGAAACGATTGACCACTTGGAGGACAACATTCGTCTCATTATTGCCGATATACGGCCACACATGCTGGAAAAGTCATCCAGATTAGACTACGTCCGAGCCAGCCGTGGCAGTCATATGCCAGAAATCGTATTCAGAGTTTACCTTTTCACGCCTCCACTGTGTTGTGGGGACCTATTGTTTATTGCCAGTTCCGAACGGTAAATTGCGAAAGCTTTCCATGACAGAAGTACTCCAGGAGGATTGTCAGTCGGTTGCTAGAAGTGGGGCCGTGAAAAATGTTTGTGGTTTTTTTTTTATTTTCCCCGAGCTGGATTCGAACTCGGGTACTCTCGCCTAACAGCCCGACGAATTAACTGACTAAGCCACAATGCCCCACTTCAAAGTCATATACCTCTAAAAAAAACACCCTGCATCTGGTAAATGTATTCTTTTCTCAAGGTTGTCCTTGACCATTCTTTTCTGAACTGTAATCTGCCAAACTATTTCGAGTTGACAGCACTTAACCTCACCACTGGCGACAAATTTCATTTCGAAAAACAGCACCCTGTGTTTTATTTATTGGCTACCGTGAAACTAAAGCTGCAAGGACTAAATTTTTCAAAAGCCCCCCATCACTAAAATCAAAAACCGACACTGCTCAGGCCACGTCATTGTCCAGGAAGGCGATGTCCATTTAACTTTCCTGCACTGTATTCCATACACAAGCGAAAAGTGGAAACAATTTCCCTTAAAGTGCATCGTCAATCTTTTCGCTAAGGCGCCAAAGCACCGACACACTTCCATTTCACTCCACCCAAAATCTAAAAAAAAAAAAAGAAATTCCTTCCCATTATGGACTATATGGAAATTAAAGTTAAATATAAAACACCGTAGTTGAACGTCCCCGAAAATGTACCACCACGAACCACCATCGCCACAGGACCACGGCGAGCTCCTTCAAGAAATGCAGTCACCTTCTTAAGAAACAGCAACCCACCAAGGAGTGGTGTGGTTGTGAATTTATTAAAAGTTTTTGCTCCCGATTTGATTTGTCGCAGGACTTTTATTACCGTTGCATTTTCGTTTGCCAAAAACTGTAGTTTCTTTCATTTTAAAGATTTTTTTTTGTTCTGTTTGGTTGCTTTGTTTCAACGCCCCCTGCTTCGCAGGAGTGTCCGTATCCACGCCATTGGCGCTTAACGATCGACAATTTGCAGTTTTTTTCCATTTCATCGACTGCGAACGACTATTATCCAACTTTGGGCTGCGTTCAAAAGTCTCTTGTGGAGGTGGGTGTCCGAGTCGGGGGTGTGTAGACATTTGGCGCCAATTCAAAGCAACAGCAGTATAGTCCCGTTCTTGGGTTTGAGGTTTTTCTTCGTCTCTGTTTTTTCTGGGAAATATATCGCTTCTTGGAGAGGGACGACCGACGGTTTTCGTCTGTAAATGGCTGTTGGTTAAAGTGATTTCTCTAATGGACTTGGAGTTTATTCACTCATGTGAATGTGTTCAATGGCGTCGGATGTGGAATTCAAATAATCAACACACACGCTGCATCAACCTCCTCATTAGAAACCCACCGAAAGATGACGAAGTTAACCATCTTAGCGCACACAAGTACAAGTAACGGCAGACCTAAATAAACGTTTTAACACTAATTGGAAAATTCGGGAATGTCTCTTGAAAAGAACACCAATTACAACCGAACGCCATCCATTAATTTCCATTTAATCCGTAATAAGATTCGAATTTAATTTGACTTCGTCGTGTGGCGCTTGCAAGAAAGAGAGAGACACCGTGCAACGCTATCAATTTCCATTTAACCACAAAATTACAGAATCCTCTCGGAATCCTGCGAGCGAACGTCAAATGTGCACATGAGCTCCACACTCGTTCGCACACGCACTCGTTTGTCCTTATTTTGGGGAAAATTTATGCGAGAGCTGAAATTAGCATCGAAGTTTTCGGCGAAAATCATCTCGCAGATCCTTTGCATTCGTAGTCGCTTGTAATTGTCGGAAATCTTACACCACGGAGACGGAGGTTCTTATCAATTTCCAATTTCATGTGAGTCCTCTTGCACGGTGCACAAGTGGAAGAACCCCTAGCAGCGAAAACTTGCTACATATGCAAAATCAAAAATTCCATTAAGTAGTCGCAGGATTTGCACAAAACTCACAGACGGGTCCTGCGAAAGGGTGAAAGTAACCGAAGCATTGTACCGCGCCACACACACACACGCGCACACTCGAGACACACCGTCAGTCGTAAATTAAAATTTTATGATTCTCCTCTCTAGCGGAGTCCTTTTTCGCTTAGCTGTGTGTCTGTTTGTGTGGATACGTCTCAAGAACGACGACGATTTTCCTCCGTGTCTAATGTCGGAAAAATTGGGGAGAACTGCTGATGCTAAAAGGTTGCATTCGTAGACAGGTCTCCCACTCAGTCCTCTCGCATTTCCATTAGGAACATTAATTAGTGTCGTGTATGTTTGGAGACATTAGATAAGCAATTAGGTCCTCGTTCGTGTTTTGAAGGCGGCAACCCGGAGTGGTGGTAATGATTGCGTCTACAATTGTTGCCGATGCCGAGATTTGGGGATGAACGAGAGGGGTTGAAGGAGTTGGACGTACAATTTGTTTACACGAGCATTAGAGGTCAATGGCGGAAGTGCTTTAATTACCCTCATCCTTGGGCCTTTTTGAGGGTGTGAGGTCGATTAAATTCGTTGGAAACCCGTGACGTAATTGTAATTAATTCGTTTTTGCTTTTTGTCGTTAATTACTGAATTTGTTTCGGAGAGTTCTCTAATCCAGCTGAGAGTGTTTATTTCTAGAGGCATTTGTCATTTCTAGCAGATTGGGAGTACACCTCCAGATGGGGGGCTGGTTCCTGAACCAATGAAGATAAATGAAGAGCATCAACTTTAAAACTGTACTTAGACTTTTGCTACTAGAGCAATTTATGTAGCTGGTATGAATCTCTACGACTCTTGCGACTTTCTTGTTGCACGTGCAACTCATGAGGGATCTCTTGATAGTGTTGCAACTATTTTCGCTTGTAAAACTAGTGTAAGCATATTAGCCCCGTGCTACTATTGGAACACCTGCAAACTTTACGTTGTTTAAAGTGACTTTTACGTGATTTTACGAGACTTCTACGTGATTTGTTTACAACTCTTGGGACATATGTGTCTCATGGGACTCTCAGCCGACGATTGTTATTACCTTTACGACTCTTCTGATTTCCGCAACCTTCTTCTTCTGTGCGTTTACTGCAGCTGGTGCGACTTTTGTGATCATGATACAATATCGTACGATAAGAGCAAGTCATACAACTATTTAGCTACCATAACAACTCCTAAGACCTATGCAAATCTTCGAACATTTGAAACTCGACCCGACAAAGCGACTTATGCAGCTTGAGTCCTTAATGTCATGAATCTTACAACATCTGCGGCTTATAAGGTTGATACGATTAATGTGACTTGTACTACTTATAACTTACAAGTACAAGCAATGCATTTTTACATTCTGGTTTCATACACCTCTTGTGACTCAAACTCATCTCACACAACATTCATGCGCGTTACACCACTTACGTTCACCTAAAAAACCAACTAATGAAAAAAATACTCGAGATCCCCTTCCGTGTTCTCATCCAAGAATGTGTTCTCAAATTGTATTGTATTGGGCGGCGTAACAGCCCGTTGAGAGCCAGAGCCTAGCTTTTTCGCGCCTCCACTTTGTTGTGCGCGTTATAATTTTGTCACATGTGGAGGGGACCTACTTTTTAATGCCGGTTCCGAACGGCGAATTGCGAATTGCGAAAGCTTTTCATGACAGAAGTACTCCAGGAAGGTTGTCAGTCATCCGCTGGAGGTGGGGCCGTGAAAAATGTTTGGGGTTTTTTTTTTTCCCCGAGCTGGATTCGAACCCGGGTACTCTCGCTCAACAGTCCGACGCACTAACCGATCGAGCCAACGGCGCCCAAATAGCTTCCCCAAATAAGCTCCATTTCCCAACTCCCATCAAGGCGTTTTAATATCCTTAAGATAAATCCCGTTCAGAGATTGCGAAAAGATTAATTCAGGAAACATTCCCGATACCAACCACAATAAAGACACAAAACCGCTCTTTCCCTCTATCTACCCACGATAATCAATTTCCCCTCAAAAAGCCATCTCCACATCAGAATCAGAATCAATTTGAACTGACCCAACAACCACCATCGGGCATCGAGCAGATACATTTGCCAAAAATAATTAACAACCTCTCTCACAAGGATTCCTAGCCACAGAATCGCACTCAATCAATCAGTTTTCGATTCGAAGCGCCATAACCCGACCATCCGCCCACCAAGAAGCCAAAGGCAGCGGCGCTCTTTCTCGTTTCCACACTGGGCCACTGAAAAAGTAAACAAAAGCCTCAAACTGCCAGAAAGGACCTCAGTTGGCAGCGCCCAACCACAAACATTTACGCACATTCACTGCGGGAGAAGCCCATAATCCATCACCGACAAAACTCTCCACCACACCGCGCTGCAAAGCCATTTCCACCTCATGCAAGGACTAATTTAAAATTTTCAAAAGAACCCTCCCCCCTGAACCCGAACCGGATCGAGAGCAAAGCGAGGAAAACTTGTTTTTCCGCCCGCCGTCACCTGCTACGGTGTGGCACCACATCCGAGAGCCGGCGTTAGCGCCAAATAGAAATCCTTTTTCGTGTCCCATTTGAGTATTTCAAATGTGCGGTCGTCCTGGAGCCAGCACTTGAATTCATTTTCCTGCCCAAAAGATTTTTAACCCATTTCAAAGTTTGTGGGCAGAGGACACCCCCCAAACTAACATCATTCACAATTAAGCAAACAATGTTCCTACGGCAACGTGAAATGGCTCCTGCCGCCAGCACCTGGATAAAAGTCAGACAACATTAACTTATCGTCCAGGTGATATCTTCGCATTGTTTGATGGCGCATTTCTGGGGCTGGCTTTTTGGAGCGGACCTTTTCACCTAATCTACCACATCACTGCGATAAGACCGAGGCCGTCCGAGTTGTTCTCCCTCAAATAACACACACGTCACTTTGATCGTTGTTGTGCTGTGCTCCTCTCTTGGATGGCAACGATGTCGTTGTCGTTGTCCGGCGCCGCTGCTTTTTGGGGGGAGGTGAACTTTCAAAAGGAATTCTAATAGCGTTTCACCCTCTCTCCTTGGGGGAATCTATCTGATCTAATCCTCATTTCACTTCGTTCAGAGGTGTTCTGGAGTTGTGTGCGTGTTTATCGAAGAGAAGACAACAGAGCAGAGTGATGACGTGACCAACGTCGAGGACACAATAAGTTTGCTCGCATCCCAGATACGGGTCATATCGGACTCTGGCAGAATAATAGAAAATTCCTTTTGAGCAAATCGAAAACAATTCACTCACCAGTGAAGCTGGTCCGGAATCTAAGCAGAGGATGGATGGATGGACGGGCGGGTCTAATGGATTTCACTTTGCCCCTTTGGCATTTGCTATATTCTTTCGGTTGTTATTGGGCAATTGTTGTTTTGTTTTTTGTGTTATGTTGAGTTGTTGCAAAGGCGTGTGAATAAATTTTACAAATTTCATGAAGTTAGAGATGATTGGTTTGGCAGGAGTACGAAAATACAGAAAAAGAAGAAGGCGGGACATTTTCAAACAGGTTTCGAGCAGTGGTCGAACTCACAAATCTAGCAATCTGGTCCAAAATGACAATTTTTGTTCTTAATATTAGGTTGTCAAATATATCCCTTCCGCCTTTTTGTCTTTTAAATTTTCCGGCTATGTACAAAGCGCTACAGAGCTCGTATCCAAACTAATCATGCATAGCGTCGTTTTGTAGGTTATGTCAAGACCTTTCAAATGATGTATTGCCAGATACGAGCTCTGTAGCCTTTGTACATAGCCGGAAAATTCAAAAGACAAAAAGGCGGAAGGGAGATATTTGACAACCTAATATAATAAGAAACTATGATGCATGTTTAGTTTCTTAACGATTAACAAACCATTCAACAATAAAGTCACATATTGAATGTAAGTAAAAGTATGAGAAAGGAACTTTTTTGTTCAACTTTGAGTAGCTCTAAAAAGTTTTACGGCACATGTATTTTGACAAAGTTTTTTTTTTTTTTTTTGAAAAGAATTAATTGTCAGTAATCCACAAATGCATACATTCACGTGCAGCTTAAAATAGTAATTTCTTTATAGCAAAATTCAATCAACAACTGCTGAAAAATGAATTGGAGTAAAGCAAATTTTTAAAGCTTCACGGAGCTTAGGCTTGAGTTTTCTAAGCTCTGGTCCTGTGAAGTGTCTCCTTCAAATAGTATACACGCACAGTTTCTGTGCATTTTTGCTTAAATTTTTAAAATCTGATCATCCAAACGAAAGAGCATAGCCATATCAAAACTAAAATGTAACAAGACTGCTAAAGCGGATGGCTTTTCTGACGAACTCTTTAAAGCGGCTTAAGATAGAACGTCAGTATTATATGTCCGGTTCTTCAAAAAGGAGACCCTCTAAACTGCCCAAGCTACAGGGGAATCAGTCTCCTCACGATAGCCAACAAGATCTTCGATGGAGAAATCACACTGCTCCATCAAGGTTGGCAACTATCTTACCGATCCTTTTAATGTCAAAAAAGCTGGCCGTAATAAGCTTGGTATACCGCACCGGAAGCACCTGGCTAAGGACCGAGCGTGAGGCCTTGGTCTACCCCGGACAGTAGCGCCAACAGATAGGATAGAAACAAAGTCTTTCGGGAAAATCTCGGGAACTACTAAATAAATTTGGATACCATTTAAATCAATCCAATTGGTCTAACTTGAAATATATGTTTTTTTCTTGATTAATAACCTCAATACATTTTTAGGGTTTCGTTCCAAAGGAATAACGAAACCCTTATGGAATCACTTCGGTGTCTGTCTGTCTGTCTGTCGTCTTTTATATATTTGACTATAACTTATAAGTCCTTTATAGTTAAAGGATGAAATGGACTGAAGATGTATCTAGGCGACCCAAAAACAAATCATGCATATTTTTAGGAATTAGTGGTAGATTAAAGAAAACGTTAATACTAATACTAACGCCCGACCTTTGACGGTCGATATGGGTGTCATTGAAAAGGGGGCGGTGTCCTGATTATGAAAATGTCATCAGGCTTTATTCTTGGTAATTGGCGAACCACTAAGAATTAAGAAATAAAACTTCGCCAAAAGATGTATTTCAGTTGTCCAAAGAAAGTTCAGGTAAAAAAATTAAAAAAAATTTCATATTAGCAAAAAACTTAGTACTAATACTTAACTTGAAAAATAAATTTCTCTAACTAGTTGTTTGATATGGGTATAGTTGGAAATAGGATGATAGTTAGATCAAAAATGTGTACTATGGTAATCACCACACTCTTATTGGTAAGAAGTTATTAGCCAACAAACTGCCAAAAACTGACTTGTCCCCCACGTTATTTTCCAGAGTATTTGACCAAAAAATCTGAACAAAAATTGGAGTTATAGGGCAACTCATCGCAATACCCCAAAGTTATCCAAAAATCGTGTATGATTTTTTGGTCATACTAAAATAAATTAACTACTAACTTTTTTTGAAAAAAATTTCACGAGAATTTATTAAGTGAGGTACCATCGGATAGGTCTTGTGAAATGACCTATCCGAGGTCTTGTGACTTTTTAATTGGAAGCTAGGTTTTCGAGATATTAAGTTTCAAAGTCGAAAAAAAGGCGCCCCCCCCCTCCCACTTCCACACCCGTTGGTCTAAAAATCTGAAAAAAATCTGGAATGTAGGTTTTCATGTAATCTTTGTGTTAAAATAGTTTTCGAGATATTGGCGAAAAACCAAAAAACAACAACATTCGTATTTTGAAGATCCGAAAACGCCATTTTGTAGATCTCGGCGAAAGAACAATAAAATATTATTTAAAAAAATTATTTTCATACAATTTCTCGAGATATTAAGGATTTAAATCGAATCAGTTACCTACAAAAAACGATGAACTGACGGCAGTCTCAGTGTCGCTTGCGGCATTTCATCCCCTAAATGCACTAAAGCAATTTTTACACGGCTGGCGCGATCAGCAAATGGGAAAGAATTATTTTCTGTTCCTTTTAGTTTGAAATGAAGAGAAGAATTTTAGTGAATGAACAGTAAATTGAGTTTGATTTGATTTGATTTTAATTTGTTAATTTCTTAGACTTATATTAGGTCTGCTTGCGAACGAAACCCTCGGCGGGTGAGTAAATCTCACACTTGACCGGTTTTTTTTTTTAGTTCCATCAGTTACTCCATGACCGTCAGTGTATTCACTAGTTGGCGTCTTTTTCCAATTACCGAACCGTCAATTCCCGACCAACCGTCACTTCATTCCCGATTGAGAAAGTTTGTTAACTAAAATCGAGTGTGTGAAAGCAAACTGACTTACGGCTATGTTTCTATTAAACATCTTTAATGTTAGAGTTTGAAGTGCAAATTGAACGATAGAGAAGAAAAATTAAAAATTGCTTGTGTAGTTTTGAAAGATGACAGTTGACAAATGACAGATGACTCTTTTGAGTAATTAATTTATGGACTTGATGAATGATATCGATACAACTTGAATACGATACTCAAATTCATAATTAACGTAGACCTACGTTCAGAAAATCACTAATCTTACGTATTCGATATCGAAGCCCAACAGATCTTCATCAAATCTGACAGATTTCATGATAGAAACCATTTTCCCTGAAAGCCATTTTCTCAATTTCATTCTGCCATCGAATTTCCTTACAAGTGGTTTTTTTGGCTTTAATCCATCGAACTTTTATTATCAATTAAACGTTGCATTATATTAAAATTTTACATTTTCTTAAAATAAATTTGAGAATTCAATATTTAAACCGCCATGTACCTTTTTTTTTTTGTTCATAGCGCGAATTAGCTCAAACATTGCATTTGGGTCGTTTTCGATTCTCGTACATTTTATTGGGGAATTAGAAAAAATAAATGTTTTCGAAGACAAAAAGACTTCTGATAAGATTTTTAAAGAAATGTTTCAACTTAACTTTCATCATTTGTCAACTTTGTTACCTATGTAACGCACGTGCAGTTGTTGGCATTTTAATTAAAATTAAATTTTTTATTTTTTACTTTTATTAAAGCTAAAAAAAACCCAAACTCATTAAATGCAATGTTTTGAACCAAATTGGTTAGAAACAGCTGTCACAAGTCGTAACTTGAATACATAAAGCAGTAAGTTTTGGCATTCATATAATCAAATCATGGAGGGAAACGTTGTGGAATAAGGCGAGTAAGCTGACGTGAGTTCCTGTTCACATGGAAGCAGCATTTCCTCTAACATTTTAGAACCTCCTCCAACGCATTGGATCTGCAGGAGCACTCCTCCTGCCATTACTTTCAACCCATCGCCCCAAACTGACACTCTAACTACTTCCTTTTTTTATTTTTATTTTAAAATTTATCTTTCAATTCGCTGAAATATTTTCTTCAATTCCCGAGCACGCCAAATGCATAAAGAATGAAAGGAATTAAAAGAGTCATGTTCAGTCGAATGGAATGTTTTACTTTTTTTTTTCTCTCTCTCTTTTTTTCTTTGTCGTTCATTTGATTGCACTTGGTATTTGTTTCGTTTCTTCTTTTGATGCAAATCACTTTACCGCGTCGTTTAAAAGTTGCACAAAAATAAATAAAAGAAAAACAAAACAAACGCGAAAAAAGGAAAAAAAAAATAAGTTTCTCATTACCGTTATAAATACGAGGGCAATATTATTCTTGTCATTGTTTTCTCGTAAAACTTTTCGAGACCTTCCTGGTTCTTAAATTGAACTTTCTTTTGTTTTACTTTGTGAAACGAAATTTAATAGTTGAAAATTTGTATATAAGATCTTGACGAAAGAGGACAAGGAATCTATCGGGAGGAGGTTTATCTGATTGTATAGAAAGTCCCGATAAAAGTTGGATGAACGAATGTGTTCTTTTCGGGAGGATGAATGGGTGCCTTGTTATGTAAAATAGAATTTTGTTGGACTTTCAATTGTTGGGAAGAAACGTGCAAGTATTTTCCTCTTTTGAAATTGTTTAAGTGATGTTGAATTGCGATGGCCTACATTGTTTGATGTTCATGTTATGTGTAATTTCATAACAAATTAAAAACTTTTGATATCTGCTTCTTTTATCATGACTCTTGAACGGTTTTGCTGAATTTTTTAATGAAATTTGAAGGATAAATTATCTATGTTATGGACTGGACAGCCATTGAGGATTCTCGTTGCAAAACTAGACTACAACTGAAATGGAAGTCTATTTCAGTCTATTCATATCCTTATTTCAAACCTGTAATCCCGCACCATTTACTAAATACACTCATCAATTGGTCTCGACTGGAACTTAAAGGTAATAGATCAAGAGCTCACAGCTATTTGGGCGTGGAAGAATAACCAAAAATGGCATTACAACCATCAGCCGCGACAAATCGCTGCCAAACTTGCCGATTTGATATCGTCTGTCAAAGGCCTTCACGTTGGTATATGGCATTTTTAGTTATCTTTCCACGCCCAAAAAATTGGCTGTGGACTCTAAGGCTATAATATTAAATAGGTTAAATAAATAAAATTCGAGATATCCCATATTTTAACTTAAACTAAAACCTTTAAGAGAAACAAATTTCCTTAAAATTGTTCCAGTAATTCCGGAGATTACCCCGAACAAAGTTTCTAACACGAGATTTTTTATATATGCGGATAGTTCTGCAAATTTGATTGTAAAGGGTGATTTTTTAGCTATTATCTGTTTGGCAACACTGGTTTAAACAGCTGACGCACGTTTCGTGTTTTGTTTCACTGTCAAACATCTTCAGTTTGGTCTATAATTTAACCATGAATCGTCTTACAAACGAACAACGCTTGCAAATTATTGAATTTTATTATCAAAATGCGTGCTCTGTTAAGAAAGTTCATCGCGCGCTTCAGCGTGTTCAGCGACGAAGCTCATTTTTGGCTCAATTGGTACGTAAATAAGCAGAATTGTCGATATTGGAGTGAATATCAGCCAGAAGCATTGCAAGAGCTACCAATGCATCCAGAAAAAGTCACAGTTTGGTGCGGTTTATGGGCTGGTGGCATCATTGGACCGTACTTCTTCAAAGATGATGCGAATCGTAACGTAGCTGTGAATGGTGAGCGCTACCGTGAGATGATATCCAATTTTTTTTTTCCCAAAATGCAAGCGACATGTGGTTTCAACAAGACGGTGCCACATGCCACACAGCATGCGCAACAATGGACTTATTGAGAGGCGAGTTCGGTGAACATTTTATTTTACGTTTGGGACCGGTGAATTGGCCGCCTAGATCGTGCGATTTAACGCCTTTAGACTATTTTTTGTGGGGCTATGTTAAAGCTCATGTCTATACAGACAAGCCCGCTTCAATTGACGCATTGGAAGACAACATTGAAGCATTTATTCGTGAGATACCGGCCGACATGTTGGAAAGAGTATGCCAAAATTGGACTAAACGGATGGACCATTTGAGGCGCAGTCAAGGTCAACATTTGCATGAAATAATCTTCAAACATTAAATTATATGGACCGTACTATCGATTCAAATAAAGATTTCATCAATTTTTCTGGATATTATGTGTTTTTTTTTTTTGAAAAACTTTCCTATAGCTTTTAAAAAATCACCATTTATTTTTAAGCTAGTCGTCTCCTGGAAACTGGTACAAGGGGTAGAAAATGAACGGGCGACGATTCTAGTTTTAGCAACATGATCACAGTGAAAAAGCTTAAGACTGAACTGCTACAGCTATGAAATTTGTTTTGGATTTCTGGTGCATCAAAATTTGCATCTGCTAAAACGTTTCTAGTGAAATCCTTTTCTGAATGAATGGGTTTTGAATTAAGTAATAAAATACGAAATTGCTTTTTAAAGTTCAATTATTTTCGTGTCCTCTTTCTTCCTTTCTGGGCCGATTGAAAAGCAAGAAGGGAATCTTATGAAACTTGCAATTTATTTGAATTCACTGGATTTACTTCCTGCCAACAAGACATTTACAACCGTGATGATCTAGACGATTAGAAGATGTTCTTACAACTGCATCTAACCGAGAAAAAAATCGTTTATGGTTACAGTGCAGTGCAATAAACTGATTCTTTTGATTCACTAGAATGTGGCGACGAACTGAAATGGGCGACAACTTGTAATATTTGCAATTCTCATTGACCACATTTGATATCCGTGGATGAGTCAATGCAATGTAGATTTGAAATTTCTGATTAAATCTTTTTTTCTCGAATATGTAACACGAACATATCACAAAAAGACTTCCGGCACTCATAATAACTCCTGAAAAACTCTGCGCACTCTAGTGAAGCACAATAATTCGCGAGACACAATATCAACTAAAAATTTTAGCTTGAAGTGCTATTTAACTTTCAACATTGAGTTTCTCAAAATAATAATCTGACAAGTAAAACTCTGGAACATAAACCTTTGTTGGTTTTTATGTTGATGAATTATAATGATTTTTGTTTCTTACGCTGCGTCTCCATTGGCATTTTTTGAGGCAATGACAATGGCAAATACAAAATACAAAGAAGAGTGGGCATCTCATTGCGGTAATATTAATTCAATATGTCGAAGAATCTGAATGCGACCGTAACTCCGACATGCTTGCGACTCTCAATCAATCTACTTTCCATTGACACAGGATCTACATTGCCTATATCCGAGGCAACGGCAATAAATATGTGTTTGAATTTATCGCCTTAAAAATTGCCAATGGAGATGCTGAGTTAGTTTGCTAACAGTATAAACTTTCAAACAGCATTTAGATTATCTTGTAATTTGTGTCCGATTATTGCTTTGAGTTACTGTAATTAGAACAATCGTTGAACTCCTACTCCGTCGAGCTCTGTAGCGCTTTGTGCATAGCCGGAAAATTCAAAAGACAAAAAGGCGGAAGGGAGATATTTTTATCATTATTGTAGCTAAGATATTACACTTTTTGTTATAGCTGCATTGCACAATTTATAAATTGAAAAATTAGTTTTTGTCTTTTTCAGTGGCTACTAAAAAAACAAAAATGAGAAATGACACTGTAGCTGAACAGTACCCACGATAGCCGCGCCATCTATACTCCAACACTACAACACGGCTAACTTCCAAATACCAATTTTCAACCATTTTTAAATATTGTTACTGTAAATGTCTGTACAAGACAAAGCTTGTTTTTGAATAAAGAAACGCATATTATTAGCGTTTGTGATTTCATCAGAGAAACCCACATTTGGTGACCCCGACTTTTAAAAAGAACAAAAGAAATTTGGTGCAAAGTCAAACTAATACTAACAGTAACAGTTAAAATAAGTGCAGTCAGTTAAAATAAATTTAAAAATCAAAATGTCCACACATTCTAACTCTGCAAATAGCAATGCTGAAAGTGATGCGCAGCAACCACTTGAAGTCAGTACATCTGCTACTGCGCCATCAACGGATTCTCAAATGGGTGCAATAAACATTTTGAGACTTCCACCTTTCATGCCCTCAGATCCAGAGTTGTGGTTTGCGCAAATTGACGGCCTTCTACATGTGAATAAAATTGCATCCGATTTATCAAAATTCTACACGCTAATCACTGCGCTCGACCCCTACACTCTACGCCAAGTGTCCGACATCGCAAAAAATCCACCGGATACAGGCAAGTATGAGAAATTAAAAAAAGAGCTTATTACTCGCTTTGGTGTCTCCAAGGAACGTCAACTCATCAAGCTTCTTACTGGACTGGAATTGGCAGACAAGAAGCCATCACAACTGCTTCGTGAGATGCGAGATTTGTCTGCTAACAACATTTCGGACGATGCTCTGCTAACCTTATGGCTACAACACCTGCCGAACAACATCAGATCCATATTAACAGCCATAAAATATGAAAACGTTGACAACTTAGCAGAAGTCGCCGACAAAATAGTAGACAATACTCCCATCAAGTCCTACGAAGTAATGGCAACTGGTGACTCAAATTGCACAAACGCACGTGTGCATTCAACGTTGGAATCAAGAATCACCGCCTTGGAAACATCATTCCAACAGCTTCTTTTACGTTTCAACGAGTTGAACATCAGGGAGATAGCCAACAATTCCAGAGGTCGCAGTATTAGCAGACAACGAAAACAGTCCAACAAACCACAACAAAACAAAATTTGTTATTATCACACTCGGTTCGGATCAGCATCTAAAAAGTGTCAACAACCATGTGAATTTCCTCAGGGAAACTCCAACAGCAGCCGTCAGTAGATGCAGCTGACGGTGTTGCAGAAAATGGACGCATCCTCGAAAAAAGATTATTCATTTTCGATCAACAAACAAAAATGCAGTTTCTCATTGATTCCGGCTCTGTCATCTCAGCGATTCCTATTTCATCTTTAAAACTCAAACATCAATCAAGTCCAGATGAATTTCAACTTTTTGCTGCAAACAACTCTCCAATTGCAACATATGGTACCAAACGCCTCGAAGTCAACTTAGGGTTTCGAAGATCATTCGTTTGGAATTTCATTGTTGCAGACATCAAGACACCAATACTTGGAGCAGATTTTCTAGCACACTATGGTTTAGTTGTTGATCTAAAACAAAAACAGCTAGTGGACTCCACAACTACAATAAAACGGTCAGGTAACTTACACAAAACTGAACAGCATACAATTTCAACTTTAAACACTAAACTTAAATCATACGCTGTAATTAGTAAATTTATTGATATAACAAAACCTCCTGTTTATAAACTGACCAAAAGTAGTCAAGTGTGCCATAGAATTAAAACAGATTGCCAACCAATAGCTGAGAAACAGAGACGATACAGCGGTGAAAAACTAGCAGCCATCAAGGAGGAATTCAAAACACTTTTGGAGCAGCAGATTGTACGTCCTTCAGACAGTCCATGGTCGAGCCCTATCCACGTCGTTAAAAAGAAAACTGGTGGATGGCGAGCTTGCGGTGATTACAGACAATTAAATGCACATACCCAACCGGATCGGTACCCCATACCTCGTCTTGATGATATCAACGAAAAACTGTTCGGCAAACGTGTGTTTTCAAAAATTGATATCAACAAAGCGTACTACAATATCCCAATGTATCCAGACGACATCCAAAAAACAGCAGTTTCAACTCCATTAGGATTGTTTGAGTTCGTAGTAATGCCATTTGGTCTTCGAAATGCCACTCAAACCTTCCAACGATATATGGATTTCATCTTCCGTGATATAGATTTTGTTTACTGCTACGTAGATGATATTCTCATTTTCTCTGATAATCCGGAACAACATCAACAAAATCTACAAATAGTATTACAAAAACTGAAAGACGCAAACTTGTCCATCAACATTCCCAAGTGTGAATTCGAAGTTGAAGAGCTTGATTTTCTCGGGTATCACATTTCACCATCAGGACTGCAACCACCGCAAGATCGTATGGAAGCAATTAAAAATTATCCCAAACCATCAACTATTGTCGAACTTCGTCGTTTTCTTGGTATGGTGAACTTTTACCGAAAGTGCGTTCCAAAAATAGCTGCCCTACAAGCACCATTAAATAGTCTTTTTAAAGATTCGCGCAAAAACGATAAGCGTCAAATAGAGTGGACTTCGGTACTAAACACCGCATTCGAAGATTGCAAGAAATGTGTACTCGAATGCACGAAGCTCAACTTTATCGCCCCAGGTGCACCACTATGTTTAACCACTGATGCTTCAGATCAAGCAATTGGAGCACACCTCGACCAACAAATAGACAATCAATGGCAGCCCATAGGATTTTTCTCGGCAAAGCTCAAACCCTCACAAACAAAATACAGTGCCTATGACAAAGAATTACTGGCAATATACTGTGCTATCAAGTACTTTCGACATCTCCTTGAGGGGCGACAGTTTGTGATAAGGACTGACCACAAGCCGTTAACATACGCTTTTCGTCAAAAACTGGAAAAAGCTTCACCACGCCAAGCCCGACATCTTTCATACATAGCAGAATTTTCAACGAACATTGTACATATCTCTGGAAATGAAAATACGGTAGCAGATGCAATGTCGCGGATAAATGAAATAACCATGCCAACTCTAGTTTCACCTGAAGAAATACAAAAACATCAACAAACCGACAGAGAACTTCAGCAAATATTAACAGGAGATTCATCACTACGTCTACAGCGACTTACAATCCAACCTGGAATAGACATTTATTGCGATATCTCAACATCCCGTATACGTCCTTTCATACCAGCAGCGCTCCGAAAAAACGTTTTTGGTGCAGTACATTCATTTTCACATCCAGGAACAAGAGCCACAATGAAACAAATTAAAGAACGCTACATTTGGCCATCGCTCAACAAAGATGTCACACAATGGACTCGTGCTTGTCTCAACTGCCAACGTGCGAAGATTAGCAAGCATGTGCATCTTAAGCCAAAAGAGTTCGCAGCAGTTGATCAGCGATTTGATCATGTTCACCTGGACATCATAGTACTTCCAGAAGTAAGCGGCTATAGGTACTGCCTTACTATGTTGGACCGATTCACTCGCTGGCCAGAAGCAGTTCCAATGAAAGACATGTTAGCTGAAACAGTAGCGAACAGTTTTTTCTCGAATTGGATATCCCGATTTGGTACACCAAAAACTATCACAACGGATCAAGGCACACAATTTGAGTCAGCTTTATTCTCATCTTTAACCAACATGATTGGAGCACAACGAATAAGAACAACACCATATCATCCTGCGGCGAACGGGATGGTGGAGAGGTGGCATCGTTCTCTTAAAACATCTCTCATGTGCAACCAACACTCTTCATGGATCCAAATTTTACCAACAGTTCTGCTAGGTCTTCGTACTTGCTACAAAGATGATATTGGTGCATCGGCTGCTGAAATGCTGTACGGAACACAGCCAAGACTTCCGGGTGAGTTTTTCATTAATAAAAATGAACCAGCGGACCCGCATACATTTCTCCAACAGCTACGCGAACACATGCGTCACATTCGTCCAATTGCGGCAACTCATCATTCTGGAAATAGAAACATTTTTATATACCAAGACATGTACACATGTTCACACGTTTTCCTGAGATCCGACCACATCAAAAAGCCACTAGAACCACCATACACAGGACCCTACAAAGTGCTGAACCGAATATCCGACAGAGTGTTTACAATAGACATCCGAGGCACACCAACAAATATTTCGATTGAGCGTTTAAAACCAGCTTTCGTCCTTCGCAATCTCATAGACGATCCAATAGAAGACCCACTCAAAACAACTGAAATTCAAAACGTCAACACAAATTCAAAAAAATCAGTTTCTTTCAACATTTCTCGGAGGGGGAGTGACTGTAGCTGAACAGTACCCACGATAGCCGCGCCATCTATACTCCAACACTACAACACGGCTAACTTCCAAATACCAATTTTCAACCATTTTTAAATATTGTTACTGTAAATGTCTGTACAAGACAAAGCTTGTTTTTGAATAAAGAAACGCATATTATTAGCGTTTGTGATTTCATCAGAGAAACCCACAACACCACTTGCTGAATTGGTGTTGCCACTTTAAGGTGAAAGAATTTCTGTGTTACGCAAAAGCAGTATCAACAACGCAATCCAATAAAAAGACTCGGATGTGGACTTTTAGGGAAAAGTGACGTTTAATTTTATGGAAAACTGTAATTATTTGGCTGTATATACACCACAGACAACCTAATATAGACACCCAACTGTACAGCGGCTGTTTCCCCTCGTCCATCGATGAATTTGACAGTAATTCACGAATCTAGCTGAAATACAGGAAGCATTTTGACAGTAATTCAGGAAGCACCGAACACTAGCTCATCATTTTCACGCACATTTGTTTGATTTGTTGTTCAAAGCTCCCACACGTATTCACAGACACAAAATGTTATAAAAAACGCTGTCAAATAAAATCAAGGGGCAAGAGAAGTAGAAGTTGGGTATCTGTATTGGCTAATTTGTGATATATACTCATCCTTCGCTTTGCGCGGGGGTTAGGGGAATGAAAAGTTTCGTGAAAACCGAAACCGCGCAAAACGATTTATGAGCGTACTTGGGTGTATTTTTAACAGAAAAACCATAGTGGGACATGATTCTTGGAGAAAAAACGTTATTTAGCACAAAGCAAAGTCGCCCAAATACCGCGCAAAACGAGGAATAAATGCACCTCCAAACTTTCCCAAGTTAACCATTTCTGTTGATGAGAAAAACTACATAAAATAATTTCACGAAATGGTTCTTATTTGTGATAAGTTAAAAATTGAGAAATTATAACAGTTGAATTGGGTGCTTCACCGGAATTAATTACAGATAATTTACTTTCAAAATCGGAATAAAGAGTGCGCTAGTGTCGGCAGAGAGCAAAATATACTCGATTATTATTTGGACCTGATGAAGTTTGTTTCAACACGGTCAATTCTTACAAATGAATAAAAAACCATATTGGAAAGAAATAGGTAGTAAAGCGCCATGCACATTTAATAAATGCACGCTATCCACATTCGTTCTTTAGAGGAATTTTTAATTACAAGCGTTCACAACTCAAGATGAACTTTTCTGATGTTTCGAGCCTTATTCAAATTCTACTTTTCTTCGGATGTAGAAAATACATAATATAATTTTGTTTTTCAACTACTTCTAATTCAATTCTCATATCGAAAAGAATACATTTTTAACATTCGCAGAAAAGAAATCAATCTTCTGAACAAATTGTGAAATTATGTTCATCGGCACTCGTGTTTCCAAAACTTCAAATATAGCGTATACATTCGTATGGTTAATAAATTCTCTATTCTGCATTCTGTAAAGTATAATACTACTAATTGAACTTCATAGTAGTCCTCCAGTCTTCCAAGGTGTTCAAATTTATGTTGATCAATATGACCAAATGTTGATCAATTATACAAGCAAGCAAGAAATTAGTTTAACTTTTTTTTAAAAGTGGCCTTTTAATTACTTCTTCCTGCGCAAAGGGTTGAATGTGCAAAGATCAGTTCAGCAGCAAATGGATGTGTATAAATCTCTACGATTGGGCAATCTTATTAGTTCAGCGTCCAATGTCTTTCAGTCTGCTCCTGTACTAATTGTAATGTTCATTTCCCTCGGAATATTCTTACAAACCAATTAGTCCGACAGAAGTTGACCTATTATAATTATTGTGTAGCACTACAGATCGTTGATGGCCAGATGTTTGTCTTGATTTCTGAATTGCAATCACTGTAGATCATAGTACACACATTACTCTTCTGAGTGTCAACAATTCTAATGCAGTCATCGTATTCCCATTACACTTTCAAATCAACCCGTGCGTCAGCCGGACGCGTGGATGTCATCCTCACTCATGCGAAGCCCATTCATAATTCCCAACGGCATGTACTCCTGATTCTATTCAACTCTGGCATTGTTTCGATACCAGACCAGCCAATGCCTCAAATGTGATGTAACACCAACACCCGGAGAATCATTTACAACTCCAACCAGAAAATCAGTGATAAGGAATCGATTTTATTTTCCGTAGGATCGAAAAGAAAACCCAAATTATATTGTTTAACGAAACTAATTTATTATCACCGCAAACACTTCTATTGCCATAATATACTCAGTATCGAGAGTGGAGGCATCCCGGGTTCAGCTCCTTTTCGGAAACCTTTTTGGAAAACAAAAAAAAAAAAAATTAAAATGAGTTAAGAAAAATATCTTAAAAAGTCTTTTCATCAGTTGTTTACCCAAATAGAGTACCATGGGAATAAATCCCCAGTGAAAAAGGGTCATGGAGACATCGAATACGGTCCCGAGACGTTCTTTAACTTCTGGTGATAGACCCATTTTTGTTTTTTTCCGAATATTGAAAAGAAAAATTTCGTGAACCAATTTAGAACCCTCTAAGAAAACACGAGTTAAAAAAATTTTGAGAGTTTCAAAAGCATGAGTGTGTTCAGTGGTAGTTTTTTTTTGAAGCTGTCAGATTGTTTTAGTGTTGTTCGTAAAGTAGTTTTTTGGTCGTTCAGAGGTAATTAAGTTAAATGATTGAATGAAATGTGAACATAGAAACCAAAAGATTGGTTTTTCCGTTAATTATTTATTTGAATTAATACATTTGGGACACAAATGAACCAATACAGGTATCCAACTTCCTCTTCTCTTGCCCCTTAATTTTATTTAACAGCGTTTTTTATAACATTTCAGCTACATTCGTGAATTACTGTCAAATTCATCGATTGCCGAGGGGAAATAGGGGGTGTCTATATTGGGTTGTCTGTGACCTAGAATTACGATCTAAATAAGTAAATTTTATCATCACAGAAATTAAAACGAAATCCTTTTTTGTTAAAAGTAGAATTTTGTTACAGAACAATATTTAAATCAAATCTCTCCTAGAAAGTGAGATTTCGAAAATATTCATGATACGGAATATTTTTTGCCTTTCCGAATACAAAATAGAGAATATAGCAGATCATTAAAAGCAAAAGATTAAAATAAAAAGCGCTCTATCATACCCAAATAAAAATCACTCAAAAAAATAGATTGGCCTTATGAATGAGTGACATGCAAATTCAGTCACCAAAATGTTCGAGTGCAAGCTGAATCAACACACTCCGCGAACACAGCTCGAACGTAGCGCCATGTGACAAGCAACTGTCAACGTGTTCACCTGAATAACGAAAATGATTCGTGAAAATAAAACGTTTAAGAAAATAAATAAATATTCAATGAAAAGTGTAGAATTTTCTCAGTACAAAAGTATCTCTCGCAGCAGAACATAAACATCCTTATTGTTGATCAAGTAAATCTTTAACAAATTTGTAATTTCCTCAAATTAAGCTAGCACTTTTTTAGTAACGAAAGCCGACAATGTCTTCGCACCAAGTAGGATCTTTGTGCGAGGATTGCTTAAGCTCCGGACTCCAGAATTACCTCAAGACATTTTTCATAAATCTCGAAGAACAAATCGTAAAGTGTGAGAGTTCTCTGTGCATGTTCCCGTACCTAAGGAAGCCGATTTGCGCGTCGAACCTTACAGAACCAAAAGAAGCTGAATCCTTCCTCAGTTTGGATGACTTCGTTAACGCGAGCGCTGAGAAAATAAATATCCCGCCTACTGAGGTGAAACCTGTAACCACCAAGGAATATAAGCCAGTTGACGGTTCAATTTTGGCCGACTTCTCGTACCTGTTCATGGACCAGTCGAAGAAATTTGACGACAAACCGGCGTCTGGATCGCAGCCAGTGATAAATTCGGAAAATCAATCAGGCGCTGAGACACCGCTGTCTCAAATGAAGTGTCCTCCGAAAGCGAGAATCACCCGGTGTTTGATGAACGTGAGGAGCAGTGCCAAGTCGGCCAGCAAAAAGACCAAAGGCAAAAGCCCGAATCCAGTGTTGGTGGTTGAACCGAAGAGCGGGAAACGCATGCGGCCATTGGATATCATAAGCCATTATGTCAAGAGCACCGGCCCAGGCGTGTGGTCGTCGCGAATGAGTCCAAGGAAATAGGTTTAGTAGGTAGTATACTAAAAATAAGACTGACTAGTAGAGTAAGAATAAAATGTATATAAATGTAAATATGTGTTTTATTCGGGGGAAGTTCCTTTTGATTCGCTGTATGCATATTTGGAAAATTTTCTTTGGACAAAATATTTTCTTTCATAAAGGAAAAGTTCTCCTTTTCTTTTATAAGTGTATTATCTGGGCCATGTTTTTTAAAAGTGGATTAATTATTTTCTGGGCAGTACTGGGCTCGAATCACGTAACACGACTATTGTCCTACGTGTCCATTAAGGTATGCAGCTGAAGCTTTTTGCCTGTCGACTCATCCTGTCGCCTTGTTTCTGGGTTGAATAAAGTGTTTAACTACGCAGTCCTATGCGATATTTATAATTTTGCTTTGCCTTTATTAAATTTTAACATTAATTCACATAGAACATCACTTTATTGAAACAAAATTAAGAAAATAAATTTATTTCAGTTCAACTGGCATTTTCTTTTCCCCAACAAAATGAGGAAAGTGCCATCTGTCTGCCACAATGTACGTGTACTCAGGGAAACTAACCTAACCAATCGGATATATAGCAAAGGCAACAACCGTTTATTTCATGCGTCTTGCACATAACTAGTAGGAAAAATAAAAATAAATGTGAGATGTATTTAAGGTTTGTGAGGTGTTTAGTTCCATTGCGCCACATTCAGAATTATGTCGGCAGTCTGTTGAAACCTGATGTCCAGCTCCATCATCACTGTTGATATTCCATGTCGTTGACTTTTTCATCAAGACAATTCGTTCTTCAATAACAAGCAGCTGAAAACAGAAAAAAAGGAAAAAGTGATTAAACAATTTTGCAATTAAGACGCCTGTTTTAAATTTATTTTAGTGAGAGACCAAGTGTAGCATTTCACTATTCTTATTTTTTTATTTCAGTTAATAGAAAAAAAACTGAAAAAAGACCGTCATCACTTGCTCTATTCTGCATTATATTTTTTTAGGATAGGTCTTTCTGTGATTTGACTATCGGTTTTTAGCTCTAGATTTGGTATCGGCATTAAAAACATTAAGTCTCCTCCAAATGTGTCAAATTATATCCCGCACAACTCAGCGGAGGTGCGAAAAGGCTAGGGTCTGGCCCTCAGCGGGCTGTTACGCAGATTATTTGTTCATATTTTTAGCTTTGAATTTTAATTGTCTTATTATTGTACTATATTATTATCTTTAACTGTCCACTATTTAAACATTTTCTTCTTCTTAATATTGTGGCAACCTTTATAACATTTCACAAATTACACAAGTAGTCCTCCTTCTATCGCCGTGACATCGCTCTGAATGGTGTCCATAGCTTCATTGACAATGATCCATATCCGTTTTCCATATCTTTCTTCCCCCACCCTTGCTAATCATTCCAACTCTCAACACAATCTTTTCACATTTCATTCTGAATTGACGAACACCTCAAAAAGACCTTCACCTCCCATTTATCAGTTACAAATAATCGTCAGTCTAACCTCGCCCCTTAAGCTGACAAAGTTTCTTCCCCCAAAAAACCAAAAACGCACCCGTCTCGTGAGAAACTTTAAAACCGACGTAATCGATTAGGGATCCAAGCACTGGTCTCCATGGCATAATTTGTGTAATCTCCTCCGCACAGCCAGCAAAAAGGGAAGTGACACGAAAAAGGAACCCATTCGCCGGATACACAGTTCAACTGTGAGATCCTCCGAGATAAATGTTTTCGGTCGCAGGCACGTTTGCCACTCATAAATAAAGTCACACACACCCAGAGACTGATTTTGTGTCTAATTAGTCATTTAAGGACGTGCACGTTTCAACCAATTTCTAATAAACTGAAAGATATCAACGACGAGAATTGTTGAAAACGTCAAAATTGATGCTGACGCTGCTGAAGGAGTCAAAAATTTAAAGTATGCACGTGTTTCGTTTCAGTCTACAGGATACAGAAGAGGTTGAGATGAGTTTTGTAATTGGCCTTGAACTTGGGAAAAGAGAAGCTGCTTCGAAAATGAAAGAAGACACTCTTTCAATGATAAGTGTGAGGTAAATCACACGAAGGACATTCGAGTAGTCTGTCTGTAGTAATCTGTTTTGAATTGAGAAGGAAGTTAGCTTCGCTGGTTAACCAAACTAAGATCTGCTCACATTTAAAAAAAATAATAATCTGTGTAACAGCCCATAGAGGGCCAGAGCCCAGCTTTTTCCTGCACTTTCTTGTGCGCGTATTAATTTGACACATGTGGAAGGAACCGACTGTGACTGTGTAACACTAAAAGGTAGTTAGGTAATTGATCATTGGTAAGTCGTTCATTTCCATCTGGCTGACCTAACTCAAGCATTTCAGCTTCCTATAGTCGTCCAAGCTCGTTTAAAAATATTAATCTAAAATAATACTCAACAAAATTGACTACATCCTTTTTTTATCCCTGTACTTGATTTCTCTGTCCCCTGTAGGGTCAACACCGTGATTTACTTTTCTCCCAACAAAAAAAAAACCCTATTCTACATGTTTAATGAATATTTTCCATTGTTGACCTTTTTCTGTTCCTAAAATAAGTCAGTTTCACTCCATTAATACTCTAACCTGAACCCTCAAGAATACCGGCTTACAGGAAGGGTAAAAATCCTGCTAAACTTTAAAAATTCAACGGTAGAAAAATGTTTCTTTAAAGAAATTACCCAACAAATGATGGATGAAACACGTGCCTTTCATTTGTAATTTATCCCACGAAAAAAAAAAAATAAATGTGAGAGTGATGGTAGTATGAAATAAAATTCCCAACAACTCAAATGCCCAAAGGGCAGAAGATTTTTTGTGAAACTTGGAACGTTTTATTATTGACCAGTTCTTGGAATCAATCACAGCTTTGCCTAGAGTGGTTGGATCATGTAACGGATAAAAAAAAAAATTTGCAATAAAGTTATTTAATAATTTTTTTTATTAAGTTAAATCCATTTGAGAATTCAAGCTGTTCAAGCTTGTGGAAATAAAATTGTTGCTCGTGGCGTACAATTTTTTGGCCGAATCATAACCATGTGTTTTATTCTGTGAGTACTCCGTCCCTACTATACAATCAATAGTAGCTCTTTTTCAACGTACTACAAATGTCTCCTAGCTACAGTTATGGCAATAAATTACCGGTTGGTTTCAAATATCAAACAAGTTTTTGACCTTCTACAGATAGATTTTAAGACGACAAGGAGTGATTCTTGTGATTTCACATTGATGATCGTCTCGACTTTGTTACTACCCCCGTGACCTCTTGTTCAGATAAAATTTTGAAACTGAACTAGATGATGAGCACTTTCATAAAATCATACGACTGTACTTATGAAGATAACATTGAAAACATCATCAGGTTTTTAAAAATTTAACTCAAACGACATTTGTCGTGTGCTGCTTACACGTTTTCGTTATCAATATCAACCCCCACATTCAATGTCAACATTGCGTTACGTTCCGAAGTCGTAATGCGAATTTCGACACACGCAAAACGCCAAATCAAGTTACGTTCATCTGCTTTGGTATTTCCAGAATAAGACAGCGGAATCCACATCATCCACAAGCACGCACTGATTCAAGAAAAAAGACAATCTTTGTATTGATCACGTACATGGACGGCACTTTCACCAGATACATACTTGTAAAAATGGAATTCACATCCGGGCGAGAGCAAAAGCGTAAGTGACAGACATCCTTAAAGTTACTTAATTGCTTTTCTTCGAAATTGAATGGAAAAAGAATTGAACCATTTGTCTGCAGTGTCTGTCAGAATTCAATTATCGCACCTTTCAGACACCGAACTGTGCTTTTCCATCCTTCCGTTTAGGGCGATGTTGAATTGAATAAAATATTTTTGTGAGTGATAATGAAATCAATGGCAGATGCTGTATTCCCGCAGGTCTTCGATATCTGCATGGAGAAGGCAATGTCCGACGACGGAAAGCCATTCTCTGTGGGAGCTGGTGTCATGTCACGAGAAGGACATTAACTCGAATAGTGGCGTCGTTGGGAGTAATTGACACCCTGTGTAGGGTCGACATTTCTGAGCTCAAACGTGAACTCTTAAGGACATTGTTTCACTAGGTTCGTGCAATGCAGCAACGTACGTGTTGGGCTGTTTTTATTTCGGAGACAATATTGTGGCGTGTGAGAAGTTTCTGAATCAGATCACAGATGACAAAAGCAGCCATAAAACTGATACGGACCATCGACAGCATATGTCATCAGTCCATCTACTTATCACTCATCAAGCAAATACTGAATGTATGTGGTAGGAGGAGGAAATGAAAGTTTTTCTGGCATTTAATGAATCTATGAGTTGTAGGGTTGGATGCCCAAAGTGTTGGCGAACTAATGTAGTTTCGAAAGAATTATTTTTACAAAAGAGATGGTGACCGTCATCAAAAAAAAAAAAAACAGGAATGGAATTTAGTCTTAATTGATAGAAAGCACTTTAAGTAGATACTAGATTGAGAAGTATTAAGGCGGCATTGTTACCACAGTTGAAATCACTCACAATTCCATTGTTTCCGAGTTCATGTGAAGAGCTCCTAATCTTGCCCATAAGTGGTGCAGAGAGCTCAAAATTAATCCCTCAAATCTGTCCTTTTACTATTAACTGGAGAGGAAAGACTTAATTACCATCTGCGATTGGAAGGGGAGCAAGTTAGCACTCCCCTAGGCAAGGATGATATATTTAAACATAAAATTTCCACATAAAGTGGAATATCTTCATAAGAATTACACTACCATTAAATGGAGTTTTCATCTAAAACGCTCTTAAGATTATTCGTCTCAAAAAGGTTTGTTTGTACCTGACAAGAACTGTCCATTACGAGGGATTGTAAATTTGTAAATCGATTGAAAATATTTGAAGCACTAACAGGAGTTCATAGTTTTTTACTTTTAACTTAATGTTTTATTTTACTTCCTCAAAACATCTAACATTCTTCATTAAATTTTACTTTGAATCAACTCTCTTTGTTTTTATAAATGACCTGGATTGATATAGCTGTGTGCACACAAAACGATCGATTCAATTGTGTGTTGATCAATTGAGTTTAAGTTAAGTTTATTTTTTAAAGTAGCCCATTCTAGTCTTAACTTTAAACTACATTATGCATCTAACCTTTATATCAATCAAATGAAAAAAATAAACTTTGGTAGTATATATTATTTCTATCTTTCGGTTGAATGAGTTTTGAAAGATATTTGCACGTACGGTATACTATGTTTTATGGAAAATAATGTACTGGATATCTTTCAAAGAACTCGTAAACGTACTTAAATCCATCCAAATCCTTACAAACATTGTGAGCGTTGAAGACTCATCGGCATCCATGCATAAATTGTTAGAGAAACATATGTTAGCTTCCGAAAATGACTCCGATATGGTCGTGAATTAAAAGAGTATTCAAAGAATATTTGCACAATACTGAGCAACGGTTGTATCTAAATTTTTAATATTTTGTACTGTCTACACACATTTTATTAAATACACGGTTAACTTAATTACAACGTGTACACGATTATAAATACATGAAAAAGGGGGCTGTAAAATCTGTCACACGAGTTACTCAAATTCAATGCTGATTCGCAATTCGGTCATTCCCTCTCAGCTTTTTAGGGTTAACCCCGGAACAGTGGTGTGGCATTTCCCGGAAAGGTGGAGAAAAATTGTGTTTCAGTTTTACTGGAAATGAAATTCAATGTTCTTCAATGCGAGTGAGATCGAATTTATGTTTAAAATGGCAAAGTCAGTTATATAATTAAAATTAATTAAAATATTATAATTGTGCCCTTTCTGCGATAACCTCACATCTTCATTTTCCATGGAATTGAGCTTTTTATATAACAATACTGGGAACCTCTTCCAAAATATGTAGGAAAAAAAAAATTAATGGTCAAATGCAACAACAAACATATTTTAAAGTTAATTCTTTTCTCGTAATTACATTCATGTTGTTGCGAGTGTGTTTATTGTGTGAGTGTGCTTATTCTCTGACCAGCACTGTATATTCAAATGGTAATGCAAACTTTTACCAATGTCAAATATATGAAATAAACGTTACGTAGACATAACGTAACAGTAATTACAACAGGACAGGATTCTGAAATTGCCCTTGGTAGATCTACCTATCTATCTAAATATTGAATGTTTTACAATTGAAATTGTTTTCGAAGTTTAATAATCAGCAGGGCACTTGGATGCAAGAGGATTGTTTTATCTTAAGAAATATGAACTTCCAGGAATAATGGTTGTATGCTACACAGATTCGAATTACTAAACTTCATCAGAATATAAGCTATGTGAACAAAGGTTTTCATAAAATGAAACTGATGGTCGTTTCAAGTGAAAAACAAAACGAACACTTTCGAACACATAAAATGAATAATTTTATTTATATCCACACAAAGTGGAATGCAGAACATGAATGTTAAAGTTCCATCTGGCCTGCTCAAAAGATTTTTATATTCACTGATTGCAGTGGCAACTTTAATTACTTCTCAATAAACATTCTCAGCCTTTTGTCATATTTCGTTAACCTCAACTAAAACGAATTTTTTTTGTCAACCGAGGGAGAGTAGTTATAGCTTTATAGCTTCTCTTATACAGACCTGTACACACGATGTCAACCGGTTAAACTTAACAAAGAAAGGAATACATCTGCTCATATCTTCACATCAAACACACTCCAGAAATTGTATTTAACTTTCACAAAAGACGTTTTCTGCTTTCCGTGGAAAATTAAAAATTAGATTTTAAAGCACTGGAGTCACACAAAACAGAAGTAAAGTAACAAAATACATATGCGGTAAGCGAAATATAAAATGTTCTTTTAATTTTATCCTTTTAAGCTGGCACGTTACTGCAACGGACACTCTGTACCGTGTACTGCAGCAAATTGAAACGACAATCAGTCTGAGTAAACGATGCATGTGTACATTTGAGTACCTATCCAGAGCAGGTAATTGGTTTTCAGGAGCTTGCGATGAAAAACTCCATACCGAAAGAATGCAATATCTAGACCATTTGGATTTTTTACGAATCACATAGATGATGACTAACAGGGGTCGGAGAAAGGCACACAATTTTGCTCGTTTATTAGTTTTGAATGTTTTGTCGTTGGCTACATCCAGACTATTCGGATTTCTTAGCAAATTACATTACTTCACAGGGTCATAGTAAGTCACCAAATGTTTTATAGCCTATTACTTTTGAATGCTATGTCTATGCCTACCTCGCATTTCGGACCGATACAAAAAGTTGTGAAGATGGAGACTAATTGCAACAAAAGTATTTTATCCTCCCCGCTTGATGAATTCCATTTGACAACCCCATCAAAATGCGATTAAACCAAAACATCAATCGACATTCTAGTACATCATCGAGGTAAAAACGTGTTCATATTTACTGTCTAAGGTTAATGCTTCACGCGACACGAGTATAATCGACAGCAAACGACTTCTAATTACCCCATGGCCTAGATAATAAGTTTTCTTAGCTCGTAAATGGTAGAAAATAATGCCAAACAAAATAAGAAATAATCGAGAAAAAAGTACGCGTATCTTTTACAGCTGCACATCATTCCGTGGTAATGGCGTATGGAAGTTATGAACTCTTTAACGATCCCACCCACTCCCATACTCGTTGGGGAATGGAAAAGTGCCATGTGGCGCAGCCCTAAAACCGTGACAGAATATTTCGCGGTCCTTTTTTTTTTTGGTAAATAATTCAGTTCGTGCGCACCTGAAGGATAACACGATTAAGTCAGTGTACCAATGGAAGAGAACGAGCGGGTGGCTGGATTCATAATCCGAAAAGTTACAGGGACAAATTTTTGTTGTTCTTTATTTATTTTTCTTTACTTTTAAAGGTGGAATACATATTCCCACCTGTGCACACGTGTTGGATATGCTTTCCACAGAAATATCATAATCTATTCAATTCGACTCAAAAAACATTATGTTTATGTTAAGCACAGTGACATGAGAGATGAAATACTGATCGCTTATGCCATTTCTCAAAATAATGTGAGGTGGTCTTTTAAAAACGAACAAGACATGAAACGGATTTCTCTTCATTCAAGTGACTCAAATTAACTCCAACACACGTGCTTATGTTTTTTTTTTACCATAGGGTGACATTTATCAAATAGTTTCTTTTGTCGATTAGTTTTTTTGAAAGAACCTCTTCTGAGTCTCAATTTGACTCAAGACGAAAAGTAATTAAATTTTTCAAGAAGGAGCACTTAATCTCCTTTCAATATTCCTTTCGGAATTCGCTAGTACGTACTTTAAAATGCACTTAAGAATACAACCAAATGACTCTTCTTCAGAAAAGACGTTGCTCTGAATGCAAGTAACAAGTAACAATGCCATCGACAGCAAGGTATAATAAGCAACGTAGTTCTTAAGAAAAAGAACTGTTTTCCAACGAAGCACTCCTTACAACCCCATTCAGCTTAACAACTTCCCACATTTTGTTAGTTACCGTTGTGTCTTTTGAATAAACATATCCAATTTCAAAAACTAACAGAAAGTCTTTTTAACACTTACCGACACGCTGTACACATGTGCCTTTTTAGTTGTTCATTCGCTTCGCTTCGAAATATAACATCCGATTGTAGCGTGCTATTGAATTTATGCATCAACGACGTCATGAAAAGGAAAAGCAATCAGCTTGAGAGGTCCTTTTGAAGACATTCGTTGCTACTCGAAGGACCATTACAACCTCCGTTTCAATTGTACGTCAAGCTAACAAACGAAAGCAGTCTTTCGGACTCATGCGAATGAATTGTGCTTTCCTTTCGGGTTCCCCGATTCAGCATACAAAATAAATGAGTTCCAATTATAAAAGAAACATCTGACCCTTGCGGGAGAATGCCTTCCGGCAATGATGAAATGTATTTTTATCCTTCATTTGTTGCCACAAGTGATGGGCGGTTTGTGGTTGGAGAAAAAAAACCTTTAGCAATAAAATAAGACGAGTTTTGATCATGACGGTTGAGAGGTCAACATCTCTACGGAAAATGGACGTGATTCTGAGCAAAATGGTCATCGCTGGTGGTACAACAATAGGGAAGAAATCATTTTGGGTGAAGATTGACCAGCAAGGAGTAACTCAACAACTTATGACAGAAGGTCAAGGATATACAGATGATTTCTTTGTTCATTTAAAAGCTGATGAATTTGCTAGACAAAGATAGGACAGCGATTCGGAGAAAAAGTCTATTGTTTCCAAGATGGAATTGAGATGAAAAATAAAATTCCTGTCTTCTTCAATCATGCCGCCAGCTCAGTAACAGGTAATGAAATTGATCATAAAGCGTGTAAGTTGACTAGTTTTATAGTTAACTAGAAACACTGACTATATTTTAATGTTGTTTTTTTTGTTTATCCTACCCAACAACCATTATAAGCCCATTGCCTCAAAATATACTTTTTACCGATAAAATGCTGTTTTTAAACATGCCCATTTACTGCCAGCGACGTTCATAAGAAGACATTCGATGAACATTTGTGCAGCCCCAAAAACTTTATAAAAACTTTTACAACGCCAAAGGCAACCTCAAAAAAAAAAAAAATTTGGCAGCACCAAAGACTTAAAAAAAAGGTGTGCAGTCCCAAAGACCTTAATTAAAATATGTGTGCAGCCCTGAAGACTTCAACTAAATAAATTAATTTTTGGCTCAATCGAATGCCATCGGTTCGGCACTGTGTTTTTTGAGTTAGCTCAAGTCACAATATAAATATTTCCAAGCACAGTTACAGATCTCTTTACGGTCACCCCTCTATAAGGAACACCTATGTTAACGGACGATTTTTTTGGTCCCCAGCATAAGGAAAAGTATACATCTCAACCACTTCACAATGGACCCCCTCTATACCGGACAATTTTAGTGGTCCTAAGAGTGTCCGCTATAGGGAACTTTCACCGTATTAATATCTTGACATGAATTTCTATATTCAAATTCATTTTCAAGATTCGTTTAACTCAACTCTCAAAAATCAGCTTTAAGGTTAATCATAACAACGTACCGCAAACAGAAGATGAATTTTATGGGAAATTTCTGTTGCTATTCAATACGATATTACCCCATCTCTATTGGGTCTGACCTATAAGTGTGCTACGATTGACTTAAAGTGTGTGTAACATAGCCACCTGTGCCGTAAAGTGGCCATAAATTCCGAGAAATACTCCTCACTTTATCCCAGGGATGTGTTCGACACATCGTAGCTAGGTCATGTGAAACACGTCGTAAGATGGGGGTAATTGCCTGCGATGTGATGCCATTCGACAGCTATTAATGGAACATGTACACACTCCTGCTGTGTCATTGAGTCGTATTCTCAATTTCATCGTAATGTGAGCAACTTAGTTTCAGTTACAGAGATGATGCTATTTATTTACCTTCGACAGGATTATGAGTGCTTAAGTGCGTCCCTTCAAAAAATCAAATGTCGACTTTGAAGTTATTAAAGTAGATAATCTGACAAATTGGCTTTGACCTCATCAGTGACGGAATCAATCAAAATTTACGTCATGTCTTGTGAGAGTGTTTTTCTCTTCTTTTTTTTTCCATCTCATCTCATTCCCAAGCTCCGTTGCCAGCAATCATGGCCAGAAGCAATCAGGAAACTGAATAAGAAAAAAGGAAATTCTGTTTCCTTCCTTTGAGCACAGACACACACTTAAAACAACTTCAATTGAATTCATCACTTTTATGTGAGAGATTTCGAGTGAAAAGGTCTACCTGACGTCAGTAATTTTGTTAGTCACTGATAGATGTGTTTTTTTTTTTCGTCGAGGGGGGGATGTCTGTTGGTGTGCTATAATAGATAATCGATTGATGTATCTGCAAGCAATTTGTCAGTGCTGCGGAATCTATTAATTTTGCACTTAAAGATGCCTTCCTGGCTCTCCCAGAATCATGGTAGCGTATACGTTATTTATTCCATGAAATTGTGAATCGGAGGCGGCATCGGAATAATACATTTGTCGACGGGACCTTTTCTGTGTCTGTCAGATAAGGGAACTGAAAAGAAATTACTCGTCATCAGGGCGTATGTGGAACAAATTGTTCTAAGAAACCACAACCGACTGACAGTGGGATCAGTCACAACGTGGTCGATACTTTAAAAGTCATTGCCAAACTTTTTGTCGCCATATCGGGAATCATAACATGCTTTTGAGAGCTATATGGCTTATTTTTTGTCATACTCTTCCTAGCTCATAACAAAAAAAAGTTAATATTTTTAAAAAAATAAACCTCTATTTTTGAAGGCTCCCAGTAGACTGAGCATCATTTATTATCCATTTTTCCTTACCTATATTTTTAAACTAGCTTAACCCTACACTTCGCAGTGTAGCAGATCTGATACAACTCAATTCTTACTTCTTTCATAAGCTCTGGATCACAATTGAACTCTGTTAAGCTTTGTAGATAATCTGCTTCATATATTTAGAAGGGAATAATCATGCCAATTTACGTAGATCGTGTCGGGGGCATTCGTACTAGCTTATATAATAATTTCGTGTCAGTAGGATGAGATTTGGTTCTTCTCCTTCTTTTTGCGGCGCTACAGTCCGGGATGGACCTGGGCCTCCTTTAGCAACCTCCTCCATTGAGCACGATCCCGTGCCAGCTGCTTCCAGTGATGCACACCGAGTTGGTTCAGGTCTTTCTACCTGTGTACGCCACCTTAGACGCGGGCTTCCTCTGCTCCGTTGTCCCATAGGTTCGGAGTCGAAGATTCTTTGGGCCGGAGCTGTGCTGTCCATTCGCTCTACATGACCTAACTACCGTAGGCGTTGGATCCGTAGACGCCTGACCAGGCGCATGCCGCCGTACAGCCTGTACAGTTCGTGATTGAACCTTCTCCTCCAGCAACTATCTATGCAAACAGGGCTAAAGATCGTACGCAGAACTTTACTCTCAAAAAGGCCAATTGCTTCTTCATCCGCTTTTGACAAAGGGCATGTCTCCACGCCATAGAGCAGGACTGGGATGACCAGGGTGTTATATAAAGCCATCCTGGTTTTGCCAGAGAGGGCTCTATTACTCAATTGCCTCTTGAGCCCAAAGAAACAGTGATTGGCAAGAGTTATTCTGCGTTTGATCTCGTTACTGATATCATTCGTACTTGTTTACCGTGGAGCCGAGGTAGACGAAGTCCTTGACCACCTCAAAGTTTATGCTGCTTATTGTGACGCTCTGTCCGAGTCGTCGATATTGTGCGTCCTTTCGTGTAGACAGCATATACTTTGTTTGAGATTTGGTTCAATGTGTGTCATGAAAATAGAGATAAATTTTACCTCGTTCGTCAATAAAAAACTTAAATTTTTAAATGAAATTTGTTGCAATTTTTTATTACTTGTTAGTTATCTAGATTGGCTTAGTATTTTGTGAATACCTATTTTCTTATTAACAGTGAAACGTATAGTTTCCAAAAAATAACTAAAAAGGTTGTGTAATATTGTAAGCATACAGGAATCGGCTACACAAGCCTATACGCTCGCGTTTGTTCATGAACAAAACACTATTCTTGTCTTTAACTCTTTATTCAAAATCACTTTAGTTTACTTAACTTACAACAAGATCATTCTCAACACTATAACATTTGTCAGGACTGCTACACATTAGACTACAAGATCGTCTGTTCGAATGTCTTACACCACTTTTCGTGTTCGAAGGTGTCTTTCTTCCTGTCACATCCTAATACTATTTATACATCATTCTTCCACCTCAATTATTTGCATAGCCTATTACTTTTTTTTTGTATACATCCTTACATTATTTACATTATTTAGGTAATACCACTCACTCCATATCCAGAGGTGGTGATATTTCCTATTTAGGTACACAATACATACGGGTTTGCCCGATTCATCAATATTAATTAAAAGTCTGCAATTACGAATAAATTTCTAGAAACATAATTTAAGAGAAATAACTCTTGGTAATTATCAGATCGACTATCGTAAAACATCTTCATTAATCTGAAAATCTATTTTTATCCTTATCTGCACCTGAAGTATATAAGCTTTTTAGCGACTCGCACAGATTTCAACTTAAAAAATTTCAATTCTAAAGAGGTACCTCATGAACGTGCCAATGCAACGTCCAACGAACAAAATCCTCTTATACTCACAAAGCACACATCAAACCAAAGCAAGATTAAAAAAATATTTTGCTTACCTTGTATGGAGAGAGATGAGAGGTGCAAAAAAACAAATTTTTCAAAAGCAATCAAATTAACGCCCAGTGGCATGTGGGAATACGCTCACTACAAGGATATTGAATTAAAAGTTATGACTTTAGCTGCAACGTACTTTGCCATTTCAGTTGGAAAAAGAGCAGTCTGGGAATGATTAAAATTGTGCATGAAATAGAGACGAGGATTTTTTGTGTGAATTTCTGCTTTGAGCTCTTTAACAACTTTTCAACAAGTGTCTGTGTTTCACCGAGGTTGATCTCTTTACCTAGCCATCGTGCACTGGGGCAAAACGCATAAAAAAATGGAGAAAAAATCAAAAAATGAAATGAATGAAATGAAAATGGTTTACACGTTTTCGGTTAGGTAACATATCAGTGCATCGGAAAATCACAGATTTTGTCATTTGTATGCTCTACCACCTTTTGGTACGGATTTGAAGTTGCAGTATTATTACGATTACGAAAGTGGTTTTTAAAAGTGAAAAACGTCTTAATTTCAAAAGCTGTATTTTTGTTAAAAATTGAGCTAGAACATTGCCCACACATGGAATCGAAAGCTTAGAGTGTGTAGTTTAGTTATAAACCATAAAAATGTTCGTTTGATTATGTTTTAAATTTATTTACTTATTTATTTGATGTTTATATAAAGGTTCAATGAAATGAAATATGTATTTTGCGAAACCTTCAGGTTTAACATAAAAAGTGAAGTGTACTTCTAAAGCTAACATTTTTATGTTTATTTCAAAACCGTAAGCTTGAAGTAGGTTTCCACATCGAGATATTTGTATTTTCGTATAGTCCAACTAGATATGTAATATATTTTAAAAAGATCGCCTGCGCACTCTTTTGCCTTTTTCAATTTCTCTTCATGATTTTTTTTCCAGATTTGTAGGCATTCTGCCCCACTGTGCATCGGTTCATTACCAAACACACAAGCCATGGAAAATCTGATTTTTCATCTTTGCAGTGCATTCACGATGATATTTTATTTGCATCGTTTAAAGAAATACCCAATGGCATTTATTTATTTACATAATGTAAAGGCCAGAACTAAAAGGAATGGGAAAAAAAACAAGGTCAACGTTCGAATAACACTGCCTGAGATTTATTTAAGGTCTTTTTGCACATTTTGTGTGTCTTATTTAGTTCATTGCATTACCAGATTTGGGGACTTCAGAAAAATCATACGGTCATATGACCAAATTTGAAAGACAGAAAATTTAAAGTATAAATATTCTTGAACTACATAAATGGAATGGAACTAGAACAAAAAGCTACGATTTCAGCGACTAAAATAGTTACAGTCAGAGCAAGATATTATAAAAAAAAAATCTGTCTATCTGGTGCTGAAGTATCTATAGTAAATTATTTTAAATTGTTTGTAAGACCGAAACAACAACTATTGATTTCATCCTCTTGTATATTCTGTAAAAAAAAACAAACCAATTTGAAATTCTATAAATTGTGATTGTAACAAAAAAAGCCATTACAGTGAAAAATAAATTATGTTTTAGCAATAAAGTGTCGGTTCCACATAAAAAAATAACTGCGGGCAATTCAAAACAAATTCGAAACACCAACCAAAGAATTATTTATTCCCCTAAATCATGACCACAAACAAATTGTAGTCTGAAATTTATGGGACCAATTTATACTGAATTGTTTCAGAAAAATGAATTCAACACGTTTTTTTTTTTTTTGATTGATTGAACTTTAGGTTGCGGACATAGAGGATATAAGCGTAGCTGCAATATCTCCACTATTTTGATTTTTTTTATCTATTCATCACTTGACAAACAATTTGTCACAATATTTTTGTTTGATAAAACAATATGAAAAGACTTAGGGTGGCATCAAAATTGAATTTCGATAGTCAGAACAGTCAACAAAAAGAATTTGTAAATTTAAAGCCATGCCAATTGATTGATGCTATTTTTAATTGAGCGAAATGTATATGCGTATATATTTTTTTTACACACCAATTTAGATTAAGACACCTCTTTCCAAAACAGGCGTTTAATTCATACCAAACGAAGCACAAAAATAGGTGCCCAATAATTTCTCGTTTACTTACTAAAATGATGTAATACAACATCGACGAGGATGGGATACAATAATTACATTTCTAGTAAAGTTGTGACCTAAAACTTCCGCATACAAAATCCCAAAACAACCAACATTTGACTATCATAAACAAACATATTTCCCTGAAGTCCGTTTGTTGTTAGTAACCATGAAAATAAAACTTCTACTCTGTCAACAATTTCCTCCAAAATACGACTAGGATTTTCGTAAAGCTGCATGACTGAGTCCCTTAAGTGCTTGGTCAATTGACCAAGCCCAACTCCTGATAATTTCTTTCTGCTTCACAGTTTTGATTAACAGGTGGCTAAGCTCATAATGTTTATATTGACACTGGATAAATAAAATTTATTCGGAAAATCTATTTACTAAGCTTCAGTGAATATTTATTCTGCGTGTCTATCAACACCAACAATTACATACCACGATTCATTTGGATCTATCGATTTTTTTCACGTCGGGTGTCGCTTGGAAATTAGTCCCTTGAGGATACGTGCGGTGACTTTATTGTAATCAGTACCATAAACTGGAAGGAGAACAACCGGACGTTTGATGGATGGAGTCAACATCGCTACATGACCAGGTTTTTATTTGGTTTTATTTGGTAACTCAAGGGAAACATTTTGGAGTGAGCCCAAATTTTATCATCAATTTTGTTGAAGTTCCTTTTTCGTTCAATAACACATTCTCCTTTAATTTTAAATCATTTTTTTGTTGTATATTCTAACTCAACTACCCCATTGACTAAATGATTCTTTTTATCACAATCAACTGCAGACGAAGGCAAACACCGACGCCGAGTATTCTTTTTCTAAATGCATGCGGCATATCTGCTCCTTCGCAGTACTCACATTTAACAGGAGAAAGAAAAAGAGGAATTTTTATTACCACAACAGATGTTACTATTAACGTTTTCCCTTCTAGTGCAGACGGAATTCATTTCGAACACTCTTAGTAAACTACCAAGAAAGACACGACCTTCCTGACCTTCTGCCACCTTTTCTATTTATTTTCAAATAACGTTGGATTAATGTCATCTAAATGTCAGAAGCGTGATGGATGATTGCTCATTTTTCAAGGAACCAGAACCACCGATTGGGTTGGCGTTTCAAGCAGACACTCCTGGCTCCTTGATTAATGATAACGACCTGCCAATGATGTGATCAATTTAACTTCTATCAGAGAAGACCCCGATGAAAAACAGTCATCAGCAATGACACAAACGTCCTGTCTGGGCTGGTAGACGTGTGCACCACCTTGCCAGATATTTGGGAGTTCACAAAAAAACCATAAAGCTATCAAAGTGACATACCAAACTGTTGTATTTGGACAAGGTTAAAACATAAAATGCATAGGGGCACTTCACACCAAGCGTATAGGACAAGAAAAAAAAAGGCGTAATACGTAGCTCAAAAAAACAACAGCTTTTTTTCAAGATTATAAAAAAAAGTTTGACTACTTTTTTCTGAATTAAAACAAATGCCAATTAAACCAATTAAGTTTGTGCGAATAGCTTGGAATTCGTCTATCGGATCAAGTTGTAATCCAAAATAAATGATTCTAAAAGAGTCCAATTAATTAAAAAAGTGACATTTTGGTATTTTGCACTAAGGAACAAATAACTGTTTTATAATTTAATTTGCTTGCAGCAGCCACATTCATGATCAATAGTTTCCCACTTAGCAGTTTTCAGTTTGCAATTCATTTGAATGACATTTTTCACATCATTAAATCTAGTCGATTCCAAAGAAAATTCATTGAATACTAAAAACGGGAAAACGTGCTTTGCTTTTCAGTAAAACGAGTTACCATAACAAATGCACAACATTTATTTAGTTAGTTTTAATTGGAATGTTGGGTTGCTTATTAAATCATGCGGACATTGCCATTTCTTTCATTCTCAAAAATATTTAAAAAAAAAACATTGAGTATCTCCACTTCAAATTGAAATGCATGAAGTTTTTTTTTCGTTCTGAACTTCAGATGTTGTGCCAAGCATGTGCCGACAGACCTAAAGTTCGCTGATTTACTGATACATATTACCTTTAAAATCATTTAAAATACTGAACATTTTGTCTAGACTAATGAAAGATTTTGTTGAAATAGAGGCAACCTTCCGGGTGAATGCAACTCCCAGACGATGAATTAAACTATAAACATAAAAGAACAAAAAACTAGCAAAAACTCAATTGAAAAGGAATTAAATGAGTTTTTCCAGCAATTTTAAATGAATTTAAGTAAATTAACAGCATGGATTCGCATGAAGAGTGTAATTGATAGCAAAAAGTTTTCTAACCCTTTTTATCCACCTAACCGAAGGTGTCATATCAAAAATTAAGAGTCAACACCAGACTTACCTTTAAAATCGACCTAAATCTCATTTATCCCTAGCAGTTTGAAAAGGATATTAACGATAAATAATTTATTTTATATTTAATCAAGATTCTTAGAATAGGACATTACGCATTCCCGTGTTTCGCTCTCTTCTACGTCATAAGGGACCCCCAAAGAGAGCCTAAATTCATAGAATGAAGTAGAGTCGAGTCAAGGAAATTACGTCCGAAGAGAGTTACTGCGTAACATGGTATTCTATAAATCCTGATATATAATCTCTTCTAACTTTTGCGGAAATGTCAACATTTATTTTGCCCGTCATGTTTGCAAGGCTTCGTTACAATCAAAGAAAAGAGTAGCAAGAAACTACCAAACATTCCTCCATCAAATATCATCTTTGGAAACTTATATACAGACGCACTTCCGCACTTCAAGCTGCAGAAAATTCCAAGAACTAAATTCTGTTCAACGTTCTGCGGATATCCTCTTCGTTGTGCACGCAGACTTCTATCGCACGTGTGGAGTTCCGTTTCCTTTGATGGCACTGCCCTCAAGCCTTTCACGGATTTCCCCCTTAAACCACATTAAAGAGAGTGTGTGCAATTGTCGTTATGTAAGATAGCCAACTTGCAGAGAGTTAATTCGTTGTGCACGCAGAAAGGTGCATCTGTCTAGACGATCCCTTCGTGTTTCTTATGACACACAGGAATGAGTACTGTGTGCAAGGACTCACTGATCCTACGTATATAAGTGTACTTGTTGAAAAGTGGATTTACGAGCAGTACCACAGGCAGTGTGAACGAATGGAAGCAGATTATTGATAGGATGAGACTTTTCGATGTACGCTGCCAGGGGTCCTCGAATGGGAATTGTATAACTTGCTGCACGGATGGGATTCTATTGATCTGAACAGTATATGAGCTGGAAGGGGAGTGTTGAGATGGAAATCAGTAGTCAAATAGAAGCTCTCCGGTTCATTTTCAGAAGGCTCTTTATGTTCTTCCCTACCCATTATCTCGATTTGAACGGGGGGGGGTTTCGTCATTGGTGAAACTTGATCGCTCTCCGATCTTAACATTGAAAGCTTGCAACATTGTCTTTCCGCTGAATACTTTCTTCATATCCCCACAAATTCACCACACGTAGTTGCTTACAAACAAAATGGTCTCGTGGGATCGAGCTGTCAAAATCGCATTGTCACATTATCACCAAGGAAGAACAATAAGCTAAAGACTTAACATAGAAACATAAAAAGGACCTGGATCTACTCTTGCGCCGGGGTCTTGGGATATCGTCGGGCATAGGTACGGGGAATGCACTCATAGGGCGTGCGTTGTACATTCCTCCTGAGTGCACTCCCCTTGGAATTTTAGGTTTTTCGTGATGCCCCCTTTGGTTTGTCTTTCCCTCTTTTCTTTTCAGAATTCATTCAAGGCTCACGCAACAAATTTAAAGTTTTTTATGAAACGAAGTATATGAATCGAGTTATTCGAAACCCGATTTGTATGTGTTATTAATAGTGTTATTGCGCACAAAAAAAAGCTGCAGGTTCTGATATTTTTTTTGAATAGAGTCATTAAACCCCTACCTAAAAATGCTATCCAGTTATATCGTCCTTATTTACCAGTTGTCTTCAGCATGGATACTTTCCAAAAAATGGAAGATTGCCAAAATCATTCTAATACCAAAGCCTACTCTGCCTCTGATGATAGCGTCTAGGTATCGACCAATTAGCTTACTAAGCTGTTTGGGTAACCTTTTTAAAATTGTTGATAATGTTATGTATAAGACACAGTAAAGTAATAGAAATTAAAAAGAAATCAAAATCATTTAAGAGCGTAAACCTACTGAATCAATTACAGTGAACAGTAGGTGTTGCCTGGCATTGTGAAGACATGCAATATGCCATGATGGTGAGGTGATTTTATCGAGCCGACCACCCGATTATGCCACCTACACATGTTCTTTTAATTTTTTTTTTTTAATTTATTTCTTCCTTCTACACACTCTTGCTCCTTGAATTAGGTAACGATACTGCAAATCATACAAAATATTGTAAATAACTTAATTTACATTAAAGAAATAGAAAATTTTAACAAGAATGCGGTACGAGTTTCTTTCCCGACTTTAACAGAGCTCTTGAACAACGTCTGTCTATTATTCCCACCTCATTTATCAACTCTCTGATGCCACGTTGCTGTGATAACAAGGCGGATCGTCATCATAAACTTTGCATGACCTAACACACAACCGGATACCTTCAGTACTCAAATTCAAAAGACGTTAACACCCGCTGAACTTGTGTACTTAAAATTAACTTTGCTTTTAATTTAAAATTCTCCTTCTTCCTTGCAGCCCACGTGACACGGGTAAGTAGTTTTCTAATTAAAAGTCAACAAATCATCATCAAGTGAATGAGTTTAATGGATGTGTGTTTATCTGCCAGGATTTTGTATTCTTTCAACAATGACTACTTTCTACGTGCCACACAAAATGTTTCTTTGCTTCCTCACACTCATGTTACACCACCCTTGGAGATAAATTCTTTTCACTCGTTGATGAGTTGAGCATTGCAGTCAACAAGTAACGGAGTTTCAAAGAAAATTACAAAGAGAAATTCATAAAGTAGTTTTAAGTACATGAAAGTAGTACAAGTCAGCTGTTATGAAATAAGTTGGCTTTTGTCACATTTTGGTGTCACATTTCTAGGTGGCACTAAAATGAACACGAAATTTCAGACTGCAGCACGTACTCGTATTTGAACTTTTTAAGAGATGTTTGAATAGTTCCCATTAAGTTTTGTCTGATTTACATAGTTACATGCGAATGCAGTGTTCACAGTCATTGATATTTTCAATTTTGAAAAAGGTAATACAGTAAAATTAAAAATACAGTCGAAATCCCTCTAACTCCAATTTTTTCGTCATATTTTGGCATTCCCTTCAATTTTCCATACAAAATCCATCCTCTAAGTCGAATGCCCTCGTAAGTCAAAAAGGGCGTTAAATTTGTTTATTTCGACGATCGGCATCTGTTCAGAGCATATGAGGCCGTGAACATGAAAAATACTTCTCCGACAACTGTAAAACAATACAAATACAGGTACACCAGCATACACCCCTCCCATAAATAATATTTAAGGCTATTGATTTCATAACTTAATTAATTTATCTCATATGTAAATTAATTTCAATTGAAACTAAGAATTCAGTTTAACACAATTCAATAATTCTTTTAATATGGTTGCGTAAAAGGGAGAAAATGACTACACATAGGGATGTGTACAACTTACCAAAAGCAATGAACAAAATTATTAACTCCGAAAGAAATGAAATTTATCCCACAATTTATTTTCGTAAGGGAACAGACAGAAAAAGAGAAATTCTTTATATGGAATACCTTAAATTTGTTTTCTGTTTTAAACGACGGTATGTGAGATCCCAGAGACTTAAATTTGTACGTAAGTTAATCGAATTAAATTAAGACAAATGGAAGAAAAATTTCTAGGCAAAAAATGTTGGGCCTTGGGAAAGGAAACAATATTTTCTCGTTAGCTGGTGATGTTTCACTCAGTTGTGGTCTTTAGTGACAAACTGTAGAGATGACAGCGTGCTGAATACAAAAAAACCCACAGTGAAATTACAGTTTTAAACTAAAATCAATGGCTTGCTCTGACAAAAGATTGTATTCATTTAAAACTCTACTGCAAAGCACTGGCGAAAGGATATGGAAAGAACATCACTGCTAAGACATCCTAGTCAGCTTAGGGCTAAATTTACCAAATCAGCATCAAAAGTGTTTGGTAAAAGTAAATGTAGAACATCCAAATTAAAATTTGTACAAATTTGTACGTGTTCTTTATTCGCAAAGTAACACATTTCAATAAATGAAGAGTGGCATGTTACTGAACCGATATTTCAACCCACAGTCCTTGGGTACAGAAAATGGCTTCTAATTTCCCCTGACCCCGACCAAAGCTGGGTGGTCATGATATATAACTAAGTTGTCGTATTGCCATGGCTTCTTGTAATCCCGATAAATTACTGCTGGCAATGGTAACAATGGTAATGAGAAGCATGCTCTCAATAAACGAGCAGAACCCAAAAGGATAATAATTTGAACAACAACGGAAAACGAGATAAAAAAATTATTTTCAGAAAGCAAATTGAAGACCTAATTCCATGGGCAAGCAACACTGAGCACAACGAATGCTGTCGAGGGTTGTAAACAGGTAATGATTTTCAAGAATCCTCAATTGTGCCACGTGGAGGGGGAATTTAGACTTAATTTTTTTATTAAAATTCTGCATTTGAAGAAAGAAAAACAAGTTTGAAAAATGGACTTAGATCTGTAGACAATGGTATTTTCAAAATAGACTCCACAAATTGTGTGGTCGGTTGTGGAGTGGGCATGTTGTCAGCGGTCAGGTCTTTGTGGTTATTCCAGGTATCTGACAAACTATTCCACATTTAGTGTGGTGTTGTGCGCTATTAATTATGTAATACTGAGAATGTCTTATTAATGTCATCTGTTTTATGACCAAGTTTATAATTTGATTAGTGTGCATGTGCGCTCAACAAAGCTGGTTAGATCTTTTTGTTCTGTTTAGACTTTCATAATAAGTAATGAATATACAAATTTTTCAAGGCGAACATCCTTGAAGTTTTTGTTTACATTTATCTAAAACATAAATTTTGATTTAATAATTCCTTTCTTACTAGGCTGTGCATCCTTCAATTGTTAATTGCAGACAAGACAAATTTTATTTCCCAGTCCACAACATAAGCATTCTGTATAGCAAATTATATTCAATTCGGTGGAGACATTGAAAACTTAAACTCCATACAAACTAAAGGCAACAAGCCTTCCAAATTTATGAACAATAATCTTGCTTAAATATATTTTAACATTCAAAAACATATAAAAAGTTATAGAGCGCAGTGATGGAGGCAGTGATTGGAATGTTGGAGCTGTTGAATGTTATTTTAGGTTACACTTTCATTGTTGGTGCAAAAACTGTTTTCGAAAACTATCAATAGTAAAAAAAAAGGGAAATTAAATCTTAATTGAAGTTACACATTAAGTCAAAAAAGAGGGTGTTTTATATGCACTTTAAAAATAGGGTCTATGCCCTTAACCACCAAAACAGCTTCACAACAGTTCGACCAATTTGGATTTTATTTAAGACATGGATTTATCTCACGGCGTTCGTTTAATTCCTAGTACAACTGTGTGACTACGACCGACTAGCTAGATCGAGTGGGAGTGCGTGTTAATTAAGAGCAAGTGCTACAAGTGACGTATTTAGCCAGCCCTTGAGTAATGAGTTGGAGAAAACAAATTTTCGACCCTACCACTGCAACATAACAAACAACTTGACTACGATACCAAACAAGACACATGGGTCCTCCAGGACTACAACTTTTCACAAAACATCTCTACCGCCGACCGCTGTAAACTTCGTCTCCTCTCAACCACTGACACAGGGAAGTGTTTCCGCCCACCCCAAATGGAATGCTATGCAAAAATGTATCTTGAATTTTGTGACAAATTCGAATTCCCATTATAGGCTTATCGTTCATGACATCGACAACAACAACAAATAGGAATGGTCTCCAAATGGCAATCACCATCGATCATATCGCCGAACAATCAAACAACAGACCCCCTTCTCTACTCAACAGGATGAGATGATATAAAATATTTAAAAAAATTCATCTAACAATAACTGAGCCTAGAAATGGAAGTCATAAGATACTACTTTATGGGATACATAAATTTCAGTTACACGCCAAGTGAAGAGATGCTGTGGGTACTGGGGATTATATCCGAGACAGCGATGAGGAAACTGGAGAATATTTATAGCAGTTGTGCTGCAGCCTTGATGCCCATTATCTTTGGGTTACCCGAGTGCGAGAAGACAATAACGATTCTTCTAAGATAAATTTCAACGAAGCACTTAACCAGTGCGGGACGAATACGGCCAGCGACTGAGACGTCGGTCGTAGGGGATACCACAGGACTCTACTCTCTCGTGTTCTCTCTCTGGTGGAGGGGAAGCGATGTGAGCTTTTTCGAAGATGGCGAAAGGTATGAGGCTTGCTCAAAGCAACTGGTGGCGCAGTTTGAAATCTAGTGGCCTATGAAAGTGCATCACTTCCTCCAACGCACTCCAGGTGTTTTTTTTTTTTTAATTAAAGGTTCAACTCTTTTATCTCGAAAAATGATGGTGGTAGTGGGTAGTTGCGGTCTGATATGTTTCGAGGTAAAATGAAATCAAAAGCTGTTTAATGTGTGTGGTGCGTTTGAGTCGGGTAGTTTGAGGTGGGAGAAATGGAATTGGAATTTTTTCTCGTTTGGCTCATTTTCAATTCAATAAATTCTTATCTGTTGGAATTGGGGTATGCGTTTCACGGCCAATGGTATCTGGTGTAAGTTTTAGAAATTGAAACGTATGTACGGGTACAGGGATTTCATTTGAAACTTAAAGTGCAATCAAGGAGAAAATGTTTCTCCATGTTCCTTATCTTGCTTATTACTACCGGCTTAACGTTGCGAATTGAAAAAGGTTTGACCCTGGAAAAATTGTGCATCCGGCCTTTTTTTTTTTTAGAAAAAGAAATACGAAAAGTTTCTATAGATTTTGGTGATTTACTGAACAGTGTAGAAAAATATAAAAGTTGATTTAATTTTTAGTCACTTTCATAGACCAAACAAAAAATGTTTAAAGTTACTTAACGATATTTATTAATTTTGACTTTCACGGCACTTTATAAAGTCAACTTAGAAACAAATTCAACGTTGGAAGGATTGGTCCGGACCACCATCGAAAAGAATGGGAAACAATGGACTCAAACTGACTTTAAAATAAATTCTCTCAATACGCATTCACCACTTAATTCCGAGTTAAGATTTATTGAGCAACACATAGACACAATAAGAGACTTTTCAAGAAAATAGTTAAGGCATTTAATAATAAGTCTGCTGTTTAAAAGAACAATATCTTTATATATTAAAATCTTGTGCAACTAAGTTGGTTCGGAAATATCTCCGGAAATACTAAAAGAATGATTGAAAAGCTTGCATCACCTTTTGTAGCTTGGCACAACTTAGAAGATAGGATAGGTTTTAATTTTGATTAATAACCACGATTTTAGGGTCAATTTTAAGCGTTTGTTGATTCCATTAGTTACTAATAGATAGCAGTATAATTTAATTCACTCGAGAAAGCTATTTAGCATTCAATATTAACTTTTTTAATCAAATTAGTTGCGAATTTAGCTTCTAACTCCAATCAGGAAAAATTAAATTTGTATGTATTCAATTAAGTACTTTTTACATTCCTAATTTGTTATAAACTTGCAGCAATAATAAGAAATTATTAATTGAATTCGCTTTGTTTTATTGGAACGAAACAATTAAATTCTATTTTGCCTAAAGCCACACACTCGTTCGTCCCCTTACACTCAAAAAAAAAAAAACAAAAAAAAAACAACTTATCACAAATACGCCCTCCATAACATCCTCGATTTTTCTCAAAATTAAATTCCATTGAAACGTATAAATGTCAAACGCAAGATGGAATGCGAATAGACCATATCTGAAGGCAACCGATACATAAATTGATTCGATTTCAATTTTCTTGCGAATGGGTTAAAACGCCATTGTCGGGCAAACAATTGAATCCAATTCACAAGCCAAACACAATTCTTCGACGTGTTTGTAGAGTCTCAATACATCCGCCTGCGAGGTACGTGCACCAAGATGCTACACGACATGCGTTCACCTCAAATTAATTTTAATTGAATTCCACACAATCGGAAAGTGTCTACTTCTCTGTCAGCGATGGTGTTAGCTAAACACAACTTTAGATCCTATCCTGATATCTTTGCTCTTTCGCTGAAAAAAAAAAAACTGCTGCTCAACGTAATTAAATCGCATCGAACATTAATTAAAATTGATTTTCCCGATTCGAGTGGTGTTATTCTATCAAGACACAACCGGGGGGTGTAGATGGCTGGCGTGCGAAGCTAATTTCAAGAAAATACAATTTATTATAACTGACTTAAATGTACCCGTAAGTTTTGCTTAATGATGACATCGCCAATTTGCGTTGGGTACTCTGTTTCGGGTGTCGTTGATTGAGGAGGCGTTGGAAAGTTATTTACGAGACATTTTTTTTTGTAAATTTAGTAATTTGTTGGAATTACATGTTTTGTATGGCTTAGTGATTGATTATCCAGTTTGACACTATTTGCGTCGAAATCAATCGTTGCTATTGCTTGCTTCTTCTTAAAAATAAGCCCAAGAAGTTGTCAAGGCTTTGAGAAATGACAGAAATATGGTGGACACCAATGTAAATCATCAGACACTTGTATGTGTGATCTTAAAAAGAAATTTGAAATATATTGCAATAAGAAAATCTTCTAGGTACTCGAAATTTTCATTTAAAAAATAGTTTTGCTTATGAGATTTTGCTAAAAAAGAGATTTCCTCATATTAATCAACACACACAACAATCTTGCGCATCAACCTTTACCACTCTGAACATTGGTCCTGGTGATGCATCCCACATAAAATCTTAATTGACTCGAAAGATATTCAGATATTGTGAGCTATGTGCAAGTGAATTTATTCCGCAATTTTCTCTGCCCCTAATGGATCCGTTCCCTAGTTGCCTAAGTTATCTCTTTCGTACACAGGTTAAATGTGTTTCCTTTTCAGGTTAGATGTGTTGTAACATTCATTTGTTACTAATCCTTGGAGCTAATATTGGGCTTTGGATTTGAAGGTTCCAACATAGACTACAAATTCTATAAATTTTTCTTATTGAATTGAAATTTGTTAAAAAATGTTTAGCATTTTAATTCAGCTTAATGATTTTGGTAGCTAGGTAGTTAGGTAGTGTTAGTGCCCGTCGTCATTGCAGCTTGTATTTCTTTCTGTTCAGCTTGTAATATAGAAAGGGGGAAAAGTTAATGTCTCTCCACCAATTTGCTAAAGGTCAAAAAAAAATATGCATTTCCACGAGAATTTTATTTGAAGATGGCGGTTTAATGGCAATAAGTTGAATAATTACTATCAGCCAAATAAGCATTGCTTGATGTAATTTATACCCCTGCGTGTTTTACAGCATTCAATTTCAAGTTAGTAATTTATTTTTTAATGTTGACTTTTAGGACTTAAAAGGTTAGCTGTGATAAGCTCAAAGATTCAAAGTGCCCCGAAGAAATAAGTTTGCTACCGATAAGTTTACTACATTTTGAGCAACAAAATGGGCGATCTCTCGCCCAGCCCTTTAGTGTTGTAAAGTCTTCACTATTGCTTGAATTATAATCAATCGATTACCTCTTATAACTTATTTTGAACCAAAATTCAACTCAAATCATTTTGATTATATGCACGATAATTATAGCTCATTCACATTACGACGTTACTTCGTTTCCACTTCAATTCATTTATACTCAACAAATCAATGAAAATATTAGTTAATTAATTAATCACGATAAAAATGTAAGAAAAACTTAAAGTTTAAATCATTAGATGACTGCACCATATAAATAAGAAAAAAAAATCCTAACCGAGTTCACTTCATCCGTCTGGCTTAGGAATTTCTTTTTCACTACAAACATGTTTTATGGCGTTTTTATTTCATCTTCGACGGCGGTTTTTAAAAGTTCTTTTTATCATTTTTTTATCACATTAAAGTTTGACTTCAAATTACATCAGCATCTCCTTAAACAATTTTGCGCTCAGATAACAAATCTGCTACTTCGATTTCTTAAACTTTTTTTTCTCTATATAAAGTTTATGAGCTCTTATGAGTAACAAGATTTTTAATTCATAATTTTATTTCAAAACATAAAATACGTAAGGTTACTATGATCGAATTCTAAAAGTTTTATCAATTGGCTTGGAAAGTTTTCTTTTGTTTTAATTCAAGAGGAGTTGGGAAAATTACATAAACATAAAGATCTTGAAGCAAAAATCAAAGCCGCCTTTTACTAAAAAATAAAGTATTACTTGCACTTGTTTAGAATTTGCTATTTTCTTCCTCGCACCTTAAACGAAGTAAACTTATATTTTCCACAGCATCTATAAATTATAGAAGCACGTGAACTTAGTTTCCGTTTTTAATGAATCGATGCTTTAAGATGTTTCTTTTTTTTAACCAAATAGAGACCACGGCATTTAATTGTTTGTCTATCAATTATTTTCCTTTATGATGACAGCTGGCAATAGCTAAATATTTTTATTAATTTTTTTTTTCATAATAAAACTTTCCTTATTATGCAGAACCCAGCGTTTAGGCATTAAAACTCTTTTAATAGACTTCCAACGACTTCCTTTTTATGCATAAAAGCTTGTGTCTATCCACAACCAATTGGTTTACTGGGTTAAGTCTTCAAAGTCCCAAAATAATCCTACGTGACATGAATCGTAGACGATAATAACTTTAGCGTGTCGTAAATCTCTTTAAGCAAATCCCACCCATCCATCAATGGGATCAAAGGAAAACGTTTGACTTAGGGTCTTCTTGGATTTTCAAGCAGTAAAACTCTTAACCTCCAACACTTGTGTTGAAAAAAAATCCTTTCTTAAGAACCAACCAACCATTTTAACTCCTTAATGATGTCCAATGACGTCCTCGGTGTCATAACATGACGAACATATCCCGCACGGACCATACTTATACATAATTTTAATTGGACATGGCTGACTGTTTAGCAAGCACACATGCCACCTACCACACTTAGTTGCTACTAATTTCCTTGTGCAGAAAATAATAATGTCCAAAAATTAAGGCCAGGTGCCATCATGGTTTTCCATTAAGCCTCCAGCTCTAGCTACTAAGTACAATTTTCTTTTTATTTATTCCTCTTTGTTGCATTTCCCTCAAGAATACTCATTTACCGAGGCAGTCATTAGTGAGCCACATAGAAAGAGATGCAAAGTGGAGAAATTTTAACATAATTACGAGCATCCTCGCATCGTGGCGTCGAACGTTTCATGGAGTTGACTTTGCTGAGGAGTTTTTGTCAGGCAGGCGTAAATTGATTTGTTTTCTAAATTATCGGTTAATTATTTCCATAGACTGTGAGTGTTTGTATGCGTTTGTATACTAAATACCCACTTTTTGTTTCAATGTTGTTCATGCAAATGGGTTTCCAAAAGTTTATGAAAGAACACATCACCGGATTTGACAAAAGTTTAGAAGACTAGTTTTCAGCATCATCTGGGTGTAACAACGGCTTTTATTTAAATGCTCCAAATTAAGACCAGACTTCCTAGAAGCATTGAGATGAATCTACTGTCCAATTTCATCCGCCTTATGAATAACAGCAGCCCTCTGGATACTTGTATGATAATCAAAAAGGGTTAGAGACCTCTTTCAGCCATCTCTCAAGCGTCGTTCATAAAATTGAATCGCATTAGCTCAACTCCCAAAACGTTGTCAATCCCTTTTAAGCAAATAATCCCAAAGTACCATTGCTAATTCTCAAAACAAACCAAAGAAGAAAAAAAAATTAAGAGAAAAAATTGCAACCCTTATCACCGCGCGTCTGAAACAAAACCAAAAAGGATAAGAAAATGGAATTTTTCATCGTTAAAAGGACGCACAAGATTGAAAATTCCCATGGCAATTTTGGTGGGTCTATAAAAAGAAGAGAGCGAGAGAGAAAAAGCTTACCAGAAATCCCTTGTAAATAATCTTTAAATCGCCGCTAGATCCTTTTTCCGGGAAAGGACACACAAATTTCTTTCCATTATTAAGGTTCTCTATGCTCATCGACCAAATGCTAAAGATGGGGGAGTCACTGTGGCCGCACACAAACACAAAAACTAAAATGTCAGTGTTAAACAAGGACTTTTTAGTAATGCAGGTTTAAGAAGTAACAAGTCAAGCTCTTTTCATGGAAAAAGTTGGGAAGGGGACGTTCCCACAAAAACTATTTATTTTTTTCAACTTGGAGTCGGGAAAAGTTTCCTGAAATACGAGCAGTGAGAATTTTAATAAGCTTATTAAATAAAAATTTGCACTTAGCATATATTTCGATGTGTTTGCACTCTTTGTTGATTCTTGGATTCTGGCACAGCAAAGAGGAGCTCATAACTAGCCGTATAAACAAAGACCGATACACAAAAACATAACAACTCGTGGTGCGATTTAATGAATTGACAATTGTGAAAATTCATGGTGTACATTGAATTATTTTTTCTCCCCCTACGTGTAGATGAACAATCACTGCATACCAGAGTATCCATATGGTAGTCCAATCACACCCACGCTGATACTTTGTTGCTTACAAAATTCCATTCACAATGAAAAACAGAACAATGGCATATATTCATAATGTAAACAACAAAAAAGCAACAAGATTTGCTGCCAGGCAACGTAAAGTTATCGTAAGAAAGGAGCACTCAGTTCCGATTTTAAAGGTCAAAGCAATCTGTGTGGTACAAAGGGGCGAGACAATCTTATAGACTACCGATAGTAGGTAACATCCACGTGAAAGTATTGACTACTTCTTCTGAGACAATAATGAAATAATAATATCATTAATTTTATCCCTTTTCCAGAAGGAATGTACAGAACGATTTCCGTGGGTACTTTACTTAATGCTTAAATATACTACATCCCACAGCTGTCAGTCATGAAGATCTAGACATTCATTTGTTCATTTTGTGAGAAAAATCAAATGTCTCATCCAGCAATTCAATTCATTGAACTCATACGATTCTCGCTCAGATGCCATTGATCCTTTATGACATGAGAATGCCTCCTTCCACCCTTATTAAGTTCGCAACTAAATCCCCTGTCAAACCCGCTGACAATCGAGTACAATGACACCCAACATATTCAGTCCACAAAGAAAATGAGAAAACTCAAATTAATAACGACTCATAAAATCTGTCATCATAAAGCATATCATCATCATACGAAGGATCAAATCGAAAATAAATTGAAATTCAATGCGGCGATTTAATTGTGCATAAAGAGTAGGACTAAGAAGCAATTATTTGCCACCCAATCTTTTGCCAACTAATTTGAAGTGAATTGACCTTGCGTTTGGTTTGGTTGCCAAGGCAAATACTAATTATGACCAGTGAATGTAAATTTTGTGAAATGAATGTATGGACTAAGATTCCTTTTTTTTTTCGAACGAAATGTTCTGCTAATTAAGTTGGAATGACAACAGTCACAAAGTTCATTAAGAACATTACAAAGAACCTTCCTCCTACTTAATTGTAGCTTGACTATTAGTACAGATGATGATATCTCTGCTTGATATCACATTGTGTTTAAGCCAAGCTAGCGCTTCCTTAATCGCCAAGATATTCGCCTTACGGACGAAGTAAAAGATCCCGAATATTCTTGGTGGACTAGGAGACATCTGATACAGATAAATAAGTGGTCTTAAATCGGATTTTAGAAAAAAGTTACCACAGTTTTACTGTAATTACGTCAGAATCTTTTAAGTTGTCAGATGAAAATTCATGTTGTACAGGAACAACACTGCACATGAAAGGGTTGATAAACTATACCTTTTTATTTCACCTCATCACATTTCATTCAGTTTCAGTAAATTAATTATTTACTGAAACTTACATATTTCACTTTATTGCTTACTGTACTTAATTATTTATTTTCCTTAGTTTTTACATTCGCAAAAAAACAAATATTACATTTCACAATGTGACAGTTTTTTCTTGAATCATTTTAGAATATAAATCAACTGATGACTGACATATGCCTGACTTAGAAGGCCGATGAGTTGGATCCGTTGAATATTTTATGACGATTGGTAAATTCATTGGGGATTTCTCTGGCTTTAGGAAGGAGAAGAATTTTAGCTTCTTAGAAATTATGATGATTTCGTAACGGTTGTGAAGACCTTAAAAAAAAAACAGGCTTATTTTAAAAATGCGGAGATTGATAACAGTCACGACCTGTGAATTTAATATCACAATGAAGAAAATTGTGAGGTATTCTTGTAACATCACAGCATCACGTTCAATCACTTTCAGACACGTGGCATTATTAGAAGATATCTGGACTGAGAAAATTGAAAGAATCGTTGCATGTCGTGATTAAACAAGAAAATGAAATGAGGACTTAGGCACCGTTCTAACAATTCGATTAAAGAAAAATCCACAATCTATTCCTTTTAGTGCCTACGTGCGTGGTACTCGTTGAATCGCAGGCGCTTACTGAAATGTGAGTATTGAATGTGAATTGCCTTAATCAGCGAAAGACAGTCGGGAGATGAAAATCCAATTTAATTAGCTCAATCATTTTAGGGAAATTGCTTAGCTTCTGTAAATGTTTTTGGAGTTATTTTTAAAAACTATATAATTTGTTTATTAATTCAAATTGAGGTTTTTCCCATAGCTTAAAATAGTCTTTCAAATGAAGAATATGATAATGTGACGATGCTTAAAGACGCGTAACACTTTTGACACTTGTAAGCTTTTAAACTCTGGACTCCAGCGACTGTCTAGATGCTGAAAAATGTTAGGCGTCAATAAAAAGTTCACACATTTTAAGTATCAGAGTTGTAAAGGAATGCAATTATGAACAATCCCTCGATTATTTAAACTAAAAGATTACATTCAGTTTTATCACTTCCAGACTGTGACTTTAAATTATTCAATAATCATTTAGTTTACACCAAGAAGACTGCAAACAAATTTTTGAACATATTGCAAAAAGTGATTGCAATCTTTGAGTCCTCAAACATTCTTGGTAATTATTTCCAACCACTTATAAGAATTGAATTGCAGTTTTGCAATCATTTGCAGTCTTTGAATTCGTTGGCATTTTCAGATTTTAAAGAATGCAAGGACTCTAACCAATTGAAACTTGCAAGTGTTTGCAAATGTATGCTTGTGATTTCAAAAAAAATATTCAAGCAAAAAAGTATACATTGAAATGTATACATGCATGTATGCATTTTGAAACAATGCAAACAATTGAATGCTGTTAGATGATTAAGTGAAAAATTATTGCAATCTTTTAAAGTCACCGACCGAAGTCTGTGAAGATTGCATTCACAAAAGCTAACAGCTCGATTTTGATGGAGCAAACACACAAATTTGCATATCTTCTCTCTTCAAAGTTAGGCGTTAAGCTCCAAGTAATCATTAAATCTTCAGGATGTTGAATTTAACAAATCTTCCGACTGATGAAGAACACCAAAAACAAATCGTTTCACTTTTTCCCTCTCATCTTGATTTATTTTACAAATCTCTATCGCTTATTGCCTGAAACTACTAACCGTGTCAAGATTCAAATATGACAACATATTTTTATTCCCACGTCACGCACGGTAGATTGCATCCCCTCAAAAAAAAAAAAAGATGAGCACAGCACATGTCCTTGTCAAAATGTGTCTGTTTATCTACATATTGAAAAATTTAAATATTCAAATCGCGAATGGAATCTCCACATCATTCGCTGAGTGTTTTTCAGATAGCCCTTTAAAATATTCCTTTTCTGCCAAAAATTGATCCTTTCACGGATAGTCTCATTCGGTGGAAAGGAAAAATAAAAAAATCCATGAATAAAAAAGTCCAAAAAAGAGTACGCATTAGGAACACTTCAGTTGAGTTCAGTCCAATTTACATATTTATGAACTACAGTAACATCATACACAAAATCATTATCGGTGAGATAATGACATGATAATTGTTATGTTGTAGTAGTTTTATTCTTTTCTGTTTTGGTTTGTGGTTGTCGTCCACAATGCTCAAACCAAGTTGGTTCTGGGCTTTTAATGGAAATTTAATAATCGGGTGCTGTAAACTAATTGAAACTTTATGGAATTGATTAAAATTGTCTATTGTTTTGTTGCGATTGCAGTGTAAAACCAAACATTTAATGAACTGATGATTTAAGTAAATATTTGCAAATAAATAACAACTTGTTGCAAACTTATTGGTTTTAAGATTATATTGATACTGATAGCACTGCTGTTAACTGGTCGAAAACTTAATTCTTGAACAACGTTGCGAAATATAAAAACTTATTATGAGTGTTGCTTAGCCCAAGCAATGAATATTTAAAAAGAAGTCGTGGTATCAGCCATTTCGGCTATGTCAATTGGCCACTTTGGAGCTGCTGTTAAGGGCCGATAGTATGCCAACAGTCCGAAAAGGATTCAAACACTTAAGGTCAATATCATTTAAGCAATCTGTAAGCTACAGCCTAAAACCAGCAGTCTTGGCAAATTTAAATGACAGAATGCGCTACTGCAATACAGCCATCCAGCCGATACAGCCACTTGAACCACTTTTTGTTCCATAATTAATGGGAATGTTTGGTCTTACTAATGAAGCCATAATAATTTTATTAAGTTTTTAAAAAGAATCAAATTTTCAATGAAACATTGCTCTGCACGTGAAGAGCAGTGAGTTTTTGGTGCGCGGTAAGTGGTTGGCTTTCACAATACTCGGATTTGAATTGGACAAACGAAGTAGCTTTTGGTTTTACAATGAAAATTCAATTATCGGGAGCTATAAATTAATTGAAAGCTAATGAAATCGATTTAAATTTTATGTAATTGCAATGCAAGCTAAGTGTTTAATTCAGTTTATATATTTAACAGTTATTGGCAAATAAATTACAACTAAATAGCTGCAGGCATTTTTCGATTAGCATGGAAAATTTATAAACAAATTTTCAATGCACATTTGCTCTGTGCCTTGTTTGTGCCTGTGTCTTCAATAAAGATAAAAGGAATATGTAGTTCTTAAATTCCTCTCAACAACATGACAAAACAACAACAAAAAATACCCACAGAAAGACTTATTTTACCCAAAGCAAAGGTTTCCATCAAACTGCATCAATGAAAGAACCCTGAGAAATAACCATGAGCTTTAAAAACTACGCAAACAGCGATGAAAATGATGAACAGAAAGAACAGAAACATTTTCAGAGGAAACTATTTATCGCTAACCTCCTTAACGGAATGAAGAGAGAATTTCTATGAAAGCACCGGGTACTCTCAATCTCTGGCGGTCAAAAATTATTCTTTGCAGTTAAGTAATTTCCGACTTGCCTTTTATTATTTATAGCTCCCTAGAAAAGTTAAAAGAAAATATGAAGTACCATCTATGGAATTTTTATCTATGGAAATAACTACCCCGGATTTTGTCTCTCAATAAGCGAAGTGTTCATAGAAAGTTTAAAAGCAAATTCTTGTCCTTCCAAGCCAGATTACTGGAAGACTTCGTTCTGTGAAAAACTTAATAATTAGATGATCTCCCGATGGTGGCGATCCACTAATTAAAAAATGTTTAGAACCATCTAGCCCGCAACTTTTAAAGCACATGGACTAATGAGCTTAAATGACACGTGTAGGAGAGAAGAAGGCTAGCTGAAGTGAATAAAATGGTATTCATGTGAAAAGAAAATTGGTGTCGAGCTTGTGCGAAGACTAAAAGTTATGCAGCGCTGTATGCAAGTTTACAGACGAGACAAACGTGCAGAATTTATTGAAATTTCGGCACGTCAATTGCTGCCAAAATCAGAATTATCGATACGTTATCTAAGAGTAAGAAATGTGAGTTGGTCCCTTTTTCTCCAGTCGACTTGGGGTTAAATAGATCAGATTCAGATAAAAACATTTTTTGTAGGTTTTGAGCAAAATGAAAACAAATCACGACATGCATGTCGAAAATTCGGGCGTACATTTTAACACTTCAACAAATTTTGAGTCTCCGTTGTGTGCCGAAATTCCAATGGCTGATACCGGGATTCATGCCAAGAAGTCTGCAACCAAAATAAAAGTTCTTAAGTCGATAGTCCATTGGCAGCTCCCTGTTCTGTCCGACTGTCAAAATACGATAACGATAAAAATCCACTTGTCAATAAAGCACTCATTTGTTTGAAAGACTTAATGGAGATCACCTGAAAAACTTCTTGATAAGGTTTCTTAAAACTTTCACACAACTTTTTCCCCCATTTTTACCCTGCAAGTCCTCATGATGACAAAGGACTTAATCAATTCAACATAATAAAGTGATGTCTTGTTTTTGCTTGAAACTGCCTCAGCTTTATTATTCCAATCATCATCCATCTCCACATTCCTTCACGTAACACTTCACCATTCAAAATTAAGTACTTAAAAGTTTCTTTGGCTGGCAGCAAAAGACACTACTTACACACGACTTAAGTATTTCAGCTGTCAATTTGGAAAGGATATTTACTTTTTTTACTGACAGCGATGTCAATACTTAAGCTTTTCAATGTTTTTCAACAGCAGTTAGAAATCTGATGGAGTAAGAATAAAACATCAGCTGTATTTTTTTTTATATTTTCGCAGCAATTAGAAATGAAACTTTGTTTCTTAACACGATAATCCGAGAGAGTAGGTATAATACGATTGTTTTTTTTATTTTCTTTGTTTTCATGACGGGCATTTAAGAAAAAAAAAAGATGCTGTTGCTTTATTTGTAAGAGAAATGATGGCCATAGAAAAAGTTTCAATGAAGAATTTAGAATTTTTTTCTCTCGTCCAACTTGTGGGGCGTAAAATATTGTTCAACATTTCCCTTAATCCAGGTTAGCTTAAAACGAAAACGCTTTTCGAGGTATCTCGTGAAAGAAATTTATGAGGTGAATTAACTTTAAATAAAATTTATTGTTGCACATAAAAGTTTTTAAAACCTTATTTTTTCTTTTGCCCCAACTACAATTTTGCTTGACGTTTTTGAATAACAACAAAATGGAATCGATGAAAGCAAATGATCAATCGCAGACTAAATTCCAACCATTACAGTCGAGGACTGATAAAGCTTACCTAGTCATGCATTTTTAACAGATTTTCGCAAAAAGACCAAAGCTGGTGATGGACAATAAGCTACTACAGCCGCGTAATGGAAAGGCAATCGCATCGTATTCCATTAATACAAAGCCTGGTTGATACGCCAGAAGCTACGAGAGCATAAGCAGACCGAATGGAATAGACCGGACAATACTACGGGGATTTCAAGGCTGTTGTTTATTTAATCGAAAAAGAAAACTAAACCTTGATTTAATTATTTCATAGTGACTGTATCTCAACTTTAATTCAAAATCATTTTGTAGTCAATGCTCAACTCCATTGAACTTTTGAAGATTTCCACCAGCTTCTTAAATGATTGTACTAGGATGTGACTAATCCTTTATATTCTTTCTTTCTTAGCAAACATTTTTTCTTAAGGCTTCCCAATTTTCTTGCTCTTCAACGAGTAAGGACTACAAAATTTTGCAATAATCTTGATTTTGACTCCATTTTTTAAATTATTTTTTACAAACTCAGAGAAAATTCAAATTTATTAAGACTAAATATCATATCTCTGTATGTAAATTGTGGGGTGTACATATGTATAAAAAAGAAAATAAATATCTATTAAAGAAAAAAAAATTAAGACTTATAATTATTCCAAAGTATGGTTGCTCTTCAGAGATATCTGAAATCGACACAAAAAAAAAACACCCGAAATGTTTTCAAATTTCTTTTCTATATTATTTAACGCTTCTTTTTTCTATCTAGTTTTAATCTTAAATTTCTACGAATTAAATATTAGCTTTATTTATTATTTACCGCACATATGCGATATAATTGAGACCAACGTTCGCATTGCAAATCTTCTATATCTTGATATTTTTTTCTAGTTTTTCATTTCAATTTTGTACAAACTTAAATAAAATACGAATGCAAATAAGTTCGAAGCAATGCAAAGTCAACAAAATGCACTTGATGAACTTTTGTCGTGTTCTCCGTGTCCACTTTTCAGTGATTGTTCGGATTACTTGCTTAACATTACATCCTCAATGTAATTATTTTTCGTTCTGGTTCTTTGTTGACATAAAATTCACCTCTGAAACATTTATTTCATGGATTACAAAGAACATCAATGCACTTCACGAACTACTTCCAGTGTAGGCTAGTAAATTGAAAAGATTACAACTTCTACCTTTAAGTTCAAAAATAAATTTTTAGTAGATTCACACTTTTTTTATCGATAATTTTATATCGGATTTTCTGGATGGGACTATGAAGAAATGAACGTCTATGTTTCTCGCCTTTTTGAGAAGATGTAGTAAAATCACTGAGATGTAACTCTCATAATTTTATGTTATCGACTATAATTACTTCGGAAATTTAATAATCTTATATCGGCAAGCCTGACCAAATCTAAGTCGGCCACATTATGCTAACTCATGTGCTACAATGTTTTTATTATATGTAAAATTGAAATGTAATGTAGTTTTATAAAATCTTAATAAAACAATACATACATACATACAACGTCTATGACTTGAAATGCACTGATTTTGGTTCATTTTAAATCATCGCCAATTAATCGCCTCATGCCATCAACTCATCCCTTTACCGGAATTTCAGACAAAAATTACTTCCTGCCACGTGAGCGAGGATTTCGTTCTCGAAAATTATTTTAACAAGATACACACTCGTTTCCCATAATATATAACAAAGGCACATAATAAGATTTCCCTCAGTTAAGTTAAGGAGCAAAATAAGGAGATAAGTGTACCCCCCACCGCCCCTAAATTCGCAAACAATATACTGGCAATTCTTTCTCATCCCATTTTTTTTTTTGCGAACTCAACTTTTGATTGATTGTAAAATTTCGTCAAAGTTGATTGAAGAAACATACGGGCTCCTTAATAACTCGTGGCAGCAGGCAGACTGTGCCCCATAAAATTTTTGTTTATTTTTATGCGAAATATCCTTTTTCAGGATTCGCAGCGGTGTGTGAAGGAGGGTGGTATGAGCACACGGCAGGGGCAGCCTATTTGCGGTAGACTTTTACGGTTTTATTAAATTGACGTAGATTCTTGTGAATTAGGTTCGACGCATTGTTTCTGGCTGCGGTACACACATGTTTCGGGTGGGATGGTATTTCGAAGCATTGTAAGGAAATAATTTATTTTTTTATTTCTAATAATAACCATCTGGAGTCACATAAAGAGCACGTTTGCCAGCACACCTTTATTCCGTATTTGCCATTCGCATTTTGACTCTGAGAGGCTTGAAAGCAAGTGAACTAAGGTGGCATTAACGATGCGGGGAACCAATTTCTTTTAGCTAACTTTCGAGTTCATTTAGTGCGAAAATGATTTTGCTCCGTTTGGTGTATTGCTTGACACAAACTGGTTACATAGATAAAAAAAAACTGTCAGCGGCTGTCCTTCGTCTTCATTTGCAGAGCTCGCTTTTTCCTAAATAAACTCACTTATCCGCTTCTAAAATTTTTACTTTTCTGTATTGCCGGACACTCCCATCCCTTAAGAAATGTTTTATATTTTAGTTTTAAGTTTTTCACTTTGTAGTCAACGTTATTATAATTGCTACGTACTAAAAAAGATATAAATCTTATTGTACGATCCTTTTATAAAGTAAAATAAATAAATAAAATGAAATGAAAAAATTGAAAAATGAATCTGAACTCAATGGCGGAAAGGTTTATGTAGCATCTGTCAAATTGGCTGCTAAATCCACAACACAAACAATTTACATATCTACTATTTATTGTTAAAATCTCGATTGTAAAAATCTAGACTTATATAATATAAGAAAACCAATACAAGACTGCAAATCCTACACGAATATCAACTGTGGTCTTTTAGCTACAAAATTATCATCAAATGTCATCGTATTTTTAGTATTTGCGTGTCAAATATCAACAGCATATATTTTTTATATGTTTGGCTTCTCCCATCCACGAAGCTTCAACTTTTAGAGGCGTAAGACTTTTTTCCTGAAATACTTCCAATTCTTATTATGAATAATAAAATGTACTCCCCTTTCTTTTTTATTCTTTGTGTATATTGGTCCTTTATACATGAACGATGTAATAGGGGACATAGACGTGTGCCACACGAGGCTAAGTGTGACGTGTGTGGCCTGGTGCGCACACCGATTGTGGGCGGAGCCTTTGGTGTGCAGTAAATCAACACGCAGATTTACATTTTTGCAATCAATTTTTAAATTGCAAATCAAATCAAGGTCAAGGCTAGAGATTTATTGGTCCGCTGAAAAAATAATGATTTACCGTGGTAAAGTAATTGTTGAGAAGAATACAGATTTTAAGGAAAATTTATTTTTTTGGCTTCGTTGTTTTAAAAACTATGGAGACCAATGCTTTTTCTACTTATTTTTTTTTTTTGTTGGAATAGAAGAAAGTCAGATGGATGCTAACATTATTGTCTAACTATACATAGTGTGAATGCTTTCCTCCCAAATAGATTAACTCAGCGTTGCGACACTAACGAGCACTACGTGGCGTTCGAAGCAAACAAAACCTCCAACGTTTCGAATGAATTATAACTCATCTGTGCCTCACGCTTCATGATAAAAAAAATTGATAAAGAAATTATCCAAATTTACTAGATATTTCAATCCAGACAGTTGTAAATAAACTTGGAAATTAAAGAAAACAAATTAAGATAAATAAATAACTAACCATCTCTATTACAGCAGTCGTATACGACCATAGCCACATTTCATTTTTACCGAATTTAAACTAAAGTCGACAATAAGTAAATCATATTTCTGAATGGGAACAGTAGTATAAATTGATTTTATTGTGTTTAATTAAGGACATGATGGTGTAAATAACAGAAATCTTTGAAGAGCTTATTGTTGCAGCCTAAATGCCTCTTTTGATTCTTTCAAACTGAATTGATACTCACAAAATTTAGTTTAATTGATCAAATATGAGGAGAGTCGATGTAAGAGTAGAACAAAAAGACGAATAGCAACGAAGGCGATTTTATGTCTAGAAAAAATACAAGTTGACTTTATTAAATTATTAAATTATGAATAAGCAAATATACTCGACCGTATCTCATTAAAATAGGAGAATGGAATTGACCTAAAACTCATAAAAATTAGGAACAGGATTTTTATTAGTTTTTTTTTTTTCATGTGACGGCAATCTCATAAAGCGCATAAAAGTCCTTTTAAACATTCTCTTTTATTCGTCCACGAAAACCCTGGAAACAACTTTGGAGAGAAAATTCTTTTTACCTCCCTTAGTTCACAAGTCCCCACTCTCCCAGATTATCAACAAAACACAAATAAATTTTAACTTTTATTTAACTTTATATTATTCTCGAACAAGAGCTAACACACACATAGTTCATTCAAAATACAGAAAAAAAAATATTATAAAACGAAAAAAAAAAAGAAAATACAACCACCTCCAGCACCGATTTAGACCTCGCAATGCCGCCAAATGACCGTCACCAACGTCAGAAGGAATGCCAGCAGGCCCTGGCGTATGTTGATCTCACTAGCTGCACACATAAGATTCTCGTATTGCCTGCAATTGCTGAAGTGCTTCTCCTCGGACAACATCCTTGCGGTGTCTCGGGCGAACTTCGCTGAGTTTTTGTAACATTTGTAGCGAGCGCTATTGTATATGCAATTCTCGTAAGCATGTCGGGAGCTGGAAAAGAAGTAGGATATTTTATTATAAAAGTAACAGCTAGTTCGAGTTGAGTGTTGTGTATTCAAATTTTGATTTATTAATCGGAAGAGGACTTTACTTTTCGCCTACCCCAAAGAAAAATCTCAAACTTTTTCCTTTCGTGTAAAATTACCTAACGGGCACGATAGAAATAGTTTTTTTTCTGAGGAAATTAGATTTTGTGAGAAGGTTAGAAGTAGTTAAAGTTTGTTTTTACGTGGTTTTTAACTTGAATTGAGAGTGTTTGAAACAAGTTAGACGCTTACGGTTTTGTTTTTCGAAAAAAATTTTCATTTGCCCTGTTTTACTTTTTACGTAGCTTTTTTTTTAATGCAATTATATACCATTTCGATTTTGAAGGTTAAAAAAGGTCTTTGCACGCAATTGAACACCCCATAAACTAAAATAATTAAAGTACTGAGAAAGCAGCCAAAAAATGTGATCATAATGGTACATTTTTGAGGTTTTGAGGCTAAGATATCGAAAAAAATGTTGGGCGCAAAATTGAGAACATATTGATTGTTCTTTGTTTTGCTCATTATTTTTTAAGCTTTTAGGTTTTCCGTTTTATATTATATACCGTTCTTTTCGTCTCTGAATGTTGTAATAAAGTGCAAAAATTTTGAACTTACCTCATTCCATTTTTTTCTATGAAACATGAAACAAAAAACATGTACTCATTTGTGCACCTCACTGTTTATTCATGCAAAATAGAGGTTTCATTGTAAATTTTTTTTTTTAACTTTACCCTTTCGGATACATAGCTGCAAAGTAAAAAAAAATGTTTCTTGAGATTAAAACGACTGAAAATTAAATTTTATTATTACAGTCTAACTCCCCTATAATGAACGTCTATATAATACAGTTCTCCGTATAATTAACTAATTTCAAAGACACGGTTTTCTGGTTCTATTTTAGGTGTATTTTTATCTTCTTGTATTGAATTTCCATATAGTGAATTTTTCTGTAAAATGAATAAATTTTCTAGTTGAAAACTTGAATTTCATACGTTTGTGTCGCCATATAATGCATTTCTTCATATTTTGTATTTTCTCATTTCAAAATGGTTCCACGTCTGTACAAATATCGACCGTAACGGACATTTTAACCGTTACTTGTTTGTTTGTTCGATGTCGATGTTCGATTGGGTGTAATCCAAACCAAAATACCTGATTATCTTCTTCTATAAATATTATAAAACAAAGTCGAAAAAAATGTTTGGGGAGTTTAATGTCAGGAACTACTGAACGGATTTGCATGCGGTTTTCACCAGTAGTATTGTTGGGTATCTATTATGGGTATGCACTACATTCTATAGACATTTAAGCACAACAAGTTAGCGGTATATTGAGATAAGTAAAAAAAGTCGAGAACTGACAAACTTCTAAGGCGGGCGCTGTCTAAATAGTTAAAGATACGAAAAAATAATGTACTGGGTAATTGATCGTCTCCAAAAGTTCTATAAAAAAGTCAGCGGTGGCATATGTCTATCTTTTAAGGTAGACTCACAATAACCAATTTTATGGTTCTGTAAAAATTCGAAAAACCAATCCGCCCAGTAATTTCCACACCGCTTTGTCAAAAAATCTGAAAAAATTACAAAAAATCGGCTTCCATGAGTATATTAAAAAAAAACTAATTTCAGCATTCTAGCCCCAATACTTTTGGAGCTTTTGGCCAAAAACGATAAAACGTGAATATGCGAATTTCGAAAATCTAAAAACGCAGTTTTATAGATCTCGGAGCAAGCACTAAGAAATAATAGCTATAAAAATATCGATTAGTTGGTGAAATCCGAGAAATCGCTGATTAAACGATTTTTTTAATCTATAAAATTTTGGCTGAAATCGATGCGAGTCTCAGTGGTGTTTTTCATATTCATTTCAACCCCTATTTGCTCAACTCAAATTTGCACACAACTGGCATGACGATGATCGCACAGAAACGGTGTTGTACGGATAGAGGTATATGAGATGTGAAAAATGGATATATGTATATATATATATGTATAGGTTTACATAAATGTACACATTAAAAATACAGGCAGCGATGAAAGAACGTCGTATTTTTTGTTGGAATATGATAGCCAATGGGAAAATAACATATCTGATGCGTGTTCTGTTCTACAGGAATATAACAAGGACACTTATTTACTTTAATAATTTCGTTGTGTAAAATTACTGAACCTTTGTTGCCGTGGCAAAATCACCGCAAAATATTATTGAAGAAATGTTGTACCGCAGACAACAACAACTGTCATCCGATTATGGGAACATTTATCAAAGTACATACAGTCGAATCATTCTAAGTCGAATTTTTACGGGTTAGAGGCAGTTATGGAAATTCAAGGTAGAGGGTTTCATATATATATTTTTTTTTTTGTTGAAAATCCTTTATTTTGGACTGTAATATTTGCATTGGGCGGCGTAACAGCCCGTTGAGAACCAGAGCCTAGCTTTTTCGCACCTCCACTGTGTTGTGCGCGTTATAATTTTGACACAGGTGAAGGGGACCTACTGATTAATGCCGGTTCCGAACGGCGAATTGCGAAAACTTTTCGTGCCAGAAGTACTCCAGGAGGATTGTCAGTCGTTTACCGGAGGTGGGGCTGTGAAAAATGTTTGTGGTGTTTTTTTCCCCGACTTTTCCCCTAAACTTCCAATACACGCGGTAAATAAAGCAAGAATGCATCTCAGATACCTACCTGTTTTCAGATTAAAAGCCGATTATTTGTGTGTGCGCGATGCGAATAGAGATGGCTCTCGACAACGATAATGTTCGCTCGCGATGTTCGCGTGTAGGGCCATGTTTGCAAGCTAATGCTCTCTCTTTTTTGCATAGGTAAACAACAATAAGGGCAACCACACGCTTTTTCTCCGACGTGTTTGCACTACGAGAATCAACACGAAATGAATGTTCTCGAAATGTGTTCATCGTCTAGGACCGCAATGGGAGAGTCAGATAATGCGAGTGTACGTACTTGCTACAAGTTGCGAGGGGACATTTTTTTGTCTGTTTTTTAGCCAAAGAAATAAAACTCGACTTAGAGGTTTTGAAAGTAGACTAAGGCTGGAAAGAATGTATTCGGGTAAGAGGGATTTTCGACTTAGAGAAATTCGACTGCATGTTCTGTGGAATCTTATTTCAAGTAGCCATATAACATTAAACCATGCCAAATACATGCGAGAAAAACTATCATCATTACTGATTTATTGAAGTGATTCAAAAGGAGTGTCTTCTGAAAAGGGGAAAATCGTTTATGATTTAATTATGTTATTAGTCTACAATAACAAGGGGAATATTTTCTTTTTGAATGCTACTGAAGGCAGCGGGAAGATTGCTTTTGCTGTGGGATCGTCTGGAATTGAACCCACACTTTTAGATGGCGGAGGAACTGCTAACTCTGCTTTTAAACTTCCATTAAAATTTTGTAGTGCCGATGTTTCAAGTGCTTGCAATGTTTCCAAGTAGAGTAATACTGGTTTGACGCCCCCTACTGGAATTGACAGGGGATTGTAGTTCAATAATTTAGTACGAGGCTTCAATGGTTCAAAGGCTTCAACTAAAGCAATGTTTATGCTTCACTGAAAAAGTCATACTTATGGCTGCACATAAAAAATCGTAGCTTCAAACTAATATAAGTGTTGCATACGGAAGAGGTGTTGTCTCTTTCGAATAATATGCTTCAAATAAGACCAGAAAAATTTGAAGGAAGAAATGGGAAGGTAAATTTCAGAAATATCTTTTGTTTTGGTGCCGAATATTTTAGAAATTATTGAGAAGGTATATTCGGATATTGCAAACTTATCTAATAATTCATTTGGTTTGAGGGAAGGGCTATTTTGTGGCAGACAAATAAGCAAGTCAATTAAGTTATTTATTCAATTCTTGCCAAATGTGATTCATCATCAAAAGTCCATTATTTAGTTGACCGCGTTTTAGATGTAGAAGAAGCGGTGCATTACCCCCAATTATTTCTAAATTCATTAACACTTTCTGGTATTCCATTACTGGAATACTAAAAAACTTAAGATATGCCTGCGCGAAGCCAGGACGGGTTGCTAGTTTTAAATAAAAGTTGAAAACGCATAAAAAATATCAAAATTTCTGTAAAATGAAATTTCTATATAATGAAGTTTTTTCTGGTCCCGTGTGAATTCATTATAGGGAAATTCCACTGTATATACTACCTATTTCCTTCTGAAACACACACTATTTGAACCCTTAATTTACACGTAGCGATTTGCGACTTGCTTCCGATATTTCCCCATTTGGGCGATTTAATTTGTATATAATTTTTGTTTATTTGAAAAAGCTGAGGTTTTCTACAGACTAAGCCTTATAGCCAAAGGCATTTCGCTTCAAAGCGCAATAAGGCAAAGGAACGAAGCCTTCAGCGTCTGGCTGTAACTCGCACTTGATGCACTTTATTTTTATTTTTTAACTTGTATAATGCAGGTAAATTAACATTCTAGATTGGGAAGAGTTGAATAGCTTTAATAGAGAGTAAAATTTGCAGTGTTTCTTTTTATTAGTGATGGCGCCTTTGCGTCTCGTCCCTATTTTTTCGTCTGAGTAAAGCTGTCAAAGTAAACTCAAAATTTCTTTTAACTTCAATGTTTGTCCACATATTCCACAAATTTTGAATATTTAGGAATATGTGCAAAACAAATTGTTTTTTTTTTGCTGAAATTCAAAAACGTAAAAATAATGTTACACAGCACACACACTCATTGGCTTTCCCATTTGTCAGAGACCGTTCATTGAATGTTTCAAATTTCATTTCGTTTGAAATCTAAAACTCTTTTAAACGTTGAAAGAGAAAACCTGACACCTTAAAGAAAAATACACGTAAAAATGCCTGAAACCCACTCGGAGTTCTCTTGCACAAAGGTTGAATTTTCTTTAAAGCTGAAACATTTTCAATAAATCAGAGCACAACAAACATACACCACAAAACCCAAACATTTGCCCAGTAAAAACATTTGTTGGTTCTATCGTATAGAAAATACGAAAAACCTGCAAAATAACCAGTTGAGATTTCGTGTCGAGGCCTGTTGAGTTTCGGTTCAGTGGGAACATGGCATTCATCATCATCATAAGTGGCGTAAGAGCTCACGAAGGACCAGAGCCTAGCCTAGCCCATAGGTTCAGATTCAGTAAATTTAAAAGAAGAAGAAAGAAAAGATTCAATTAATTTAAATACAAGAAGAATATGCTGTAACGCTCCTGCCACTATCACTATCAATCTTGTATTTAAATAATAAAAATTGTCATAATGTTTTTCTTTCTCCCCCGCTATCCATTTGCCCAATTCCCCAAAAGAATCAACGTCTGTCATTCCTTGTCAGTTGTTTTGATGCTAGGACTCTCTTTATTTTCTTTGAAAAATCCAAACCACTTCTACTTTGACATTTTTCCAGAAAGCCATTTTAAGCAACACACAGAAAACCCTTCATTTTGACACCCCCCACAGCGTAGAAGATTACTTTGTGTATGAGAGAATTTTGGTTAGCGACGTACTTACCAACAAAACTGCATAAATTTACCGGTGATGTTCTTTGGATGACTGTGGCCATGAAGCTCATCGGTTAAAATGTGCTGAAAATCTATTGTACAGCGTTTCCAGTCTTCCTGGATGTGAGCGAAGCATTCTTTATGCCTAAGGTAATCTGAAAAGGGAAAAAATGATATTATATTTGAGGTTAATAATGAAGGTTGTTTGAGAGAGAGTTCTTCCTACAAACTACGTCGTCGATTAGGGACATGAAATATAGTCAGAGATGAAATAAAGCGTCAGTCGATAACTGCAGGTTTGTTCTTTTCATTTGAAATTGACCGAAATGATTTACGTACCATATTAGTATTGTTTAGCAAAATCAAAATCTACGACCGTTTCACTACAAATTTTTTTTTTTCTTTACACACATGACGTAATTAAATCGACCATCTCCAATTTTTTTAGAATGAAATACAAACGAAGATGATGTGTCTGACAATACTCAGTTTGACTTTATGTAAAACGCTTTTTTTCTTTTATCGACCAGCTTCTTCATTTCGTAATTATGTATTTTTCCCCCAACAAAGCATTTTCTACATCTTTCTTTTTTTTAATGAATCACTAAGAACTAAGTCTACCTTTTTTTGTTTACTAACCTTTCATTAGATCCCTCCTATCACAAAAAATGTACTTAATTGTCTTTGTCTTGCCCGGACTTTGTTTTACCTTTCTTCTCTTCTATTCGGTTGCGATGACTCCTGCCTCATTAATAATGTAATAATGGGGTATTTTGTCCGCTGATAAAAGATTTAAAATCTTCATGATTTATAATTTTTTCTTTTTTCTTTTTTTCTAATTTGAATTACATTCGTCCAAAAACATTAATAATAGGCTTTGAAGAATATTTAATAGTAGCGGTCCAATGTGGGTTCAACTGACGCACGGCATTTGGGCTAAAAGAATGATTTTCGGAATGTCAGCTTCACTCACATCTCTAACACAAATAAGCCAATATAGATACCCAACTGAATAGCTGCCTTTTCTCCTGTCCCATCGATATGTTTGACACTATTTCACGAGTTTGATTTTAAAATTCGCAAAGCACTATCTGATATTTTCCACATAACCCGCTTCAGTCATTTGAAGGGGAAAGTTAAAGCATCACAGACGTATTCACAGACACAAAACTGTGCACGGGACAAATTGTTGTTATAAAAAATGCAGTCAAGTGAAATAAAGGAGCAAGAGAAGAGGAAGTTGAATATCTATATTGGCACGTTTATGGTCTCTAATAAGGGCAGGCTAATTTAGGAAGTCACTGTTGACAAGTTGTGACCACAAATGAGCTGACTGACTGATTCTTTTCTATTACATTGTATCAAAGTTAACCTGAAAAGTAACAACTCGACCTAAAAACGTTGCCATGGAAATAGCTGAGAAAATATGATTTTATTTTTCTTTTTTACCCACTTTACGTCAGATGCAATGGAAGATGACAGCAATTTACTCAGTTGTTGTCTGTGGTAAGAGATATCGATTGGCAAGCATAAAAACTCAATTGGTAGAATCACAAAGGTAGCATTTGGCTGCATAGACGGAATGAAAAAAAACAATTCTCTACGTTGTTTAGAGTTTGTAAAAAGTGAATTGAAAAAGACGATAGCTAGGAGAGCAGATGCGACGCTTATTTACGCGTGTACTCGTTAAAATTTAGCATAAGTTCATTCAGTAAATTTTCAGTACAAATCTCTCAATACTGTCGTATTTATGATTTTTAGTAAATTTCTAAAGATCCTCTTAGCATCGTGGTAAATATCCGCTAAGTAACTTAAAATGAAATTGTGGACAAAATAAATTATAGTTTAAAAAACGAATAACACTTATCACTTCCTTTGTGCCCAGTGACTAAATCAAAAAGTGTGAAGCACTATTTTTGCATATTGATATTTGTATTTTTCAATTTTTAGTGCGTGATTTTCAGTCTCAAAATAGCCACATAGTTATTACTGATCCATGATACAAGTCAAATTTTCTTTGTATTTTCATTAGTTTCGTAATTCTTTCTTTCACTGTCTGTTCCACACAATTTCGCTCTTTCTTTGTTGGGCTTTTATTTTCCATGCCCATTGGCTTAAACTTCATATTAAATTCTGCACATTTTTGGGTATAAGAAATTTAGCTAAACTGACATATTTTCAAATTTTAAACCAAAATTGGCCTTGGCCGTTAATTTTTGAATCAGGGAGTTATGTTGAGAACGATGAGTTTCACCCCTATTTCCAAGCCAGTCGGATCTGAGCTTTCATTCAGTAGTCTGATTGAAGTAAATGGATACGAACTATTCTTAAATCCGCCGGACGCACTGTATTACTGACATCATTTTCTCATTTTCGAACTAGTTCGTTGGAGAGGAACGTACAATTCCTTTCAACAATTCACAATTTGCTGTTGTATGGTGTGTGACTTTGTTCTTTTTTATTGCTCTGCGAGTGAGTCTGACAGTTTCTCTCTGTTAGCTGCCAATTGGTTTTTGTTTAAGATCATTCATCGCAACTACCATTTTTTTGTGAGTTTTAGGCTTCTTTTAATGCATATATCTCCGAAAAATGATTCTATTGTAATTAGAAGAGCATTTTTCCCACTGTTATTATTAGATATAACAAACATAACATACAAATTTTCCAGTAAATTACTGAAACTTATATGGATTCGTGATTCGATTCGACCGGACACATTACGAACACATTACTGACACATGGACGATTCACTTCGAACCATTGCGGAATGGGAAATTTTCGATTTCGATCGATTTCGGGAACGCTTCCATCCGGCGGATTTGGGAACAGGGGTGATTATTTTAGCGGTTTCTAATTACTTTGAGCGTTTTGCAGAGAAAAGGTCGGATGCAAATGGTCTGGCACCCACAATTTTGTAATCGTGGCAGTCTATGCTTTTATTTGATGCTACATTAAAGTGGTTACATAAAAAATTCTGATTTTGGAAAAAATAGATGTTTTCAGCAGACCATTATAACCCTCGTCCACGCCAAATCGTTGCCAGACTTACGGATTTGATATCTGTCGAAGACCTTCACGTTGATATGTAAAATTTTTTATTATACTTTCACACCCAAAATTTGCGACCTCTTGGTCTAAAAGTAGACGTAAGAAATCAGCACTGCAATAATTTTGAGCGTTTTTTAGGCAGAGCAGTACACTCTTGATGAGCAGTTGTGAGCAGTCGAGTGCAAAACAGAGTGAAGTAAATATTTAGGACAAGCAACTGGGCATAGGGGTTGGCTATTAAAATCATTCTTTATACTTCTTTTCAAGCCGGCACTTGTTACCAATCAGGTTAAGTTCATGTCACAAATAGCAATCTTTCGTATTCTCACTAGAGTTGGATAGTTCCGCAAACTGAACGAAAAAATGTACATAGTTCCCGACATGAAAACATGTCCAGTTCTGTTGAACTATAGGCATCTTTCATGTCCATAGTTCCATTCAGCATTAATTTTCAATGTATAAACAAATGAATAAACGTCCATGTATTCGCATATGTAAATGTAGCGATAACCTCATATCGTTGCTAGTTTCTTTCAGTGTTTGATAGTTCCATATTCCATGTGTTGTAGCTCCGGGGAACTATTTAAATCCGATGAACTAGCTATTTCCGAGGAACTAGTTAGATCCAGGCACTAGTTGAGATTTGGCGCAATTCTCATTAATGGAAAAAGTGCTAATGTTTAGTGTGTCGGACTGTTAAGCAGGAGTACCCGGGCTCGAATCCAGCCCGGGGAAAGAACACCACAAACAAGTTTTCACGGCCCCACCTCCAGCGAACGACTTACAACCCTCCTGGAGTAATTTTGTCATGGAAAGCTTTCGCAATCCGTCCAATAAACCGTAGGTTCCCTTCACATGTGTCTAATTATAACGCTCACAACACAGTGGAGGCGCGAAAAAGCTATGCTCTGGCCCTGTATGGGCTGTTACGCAGTTTATTTTATAAAAAGTGCAACAAAAATTACTTTTCTTTTCTACGAATTACCGTCTGTTCATATTTCTTTCTCATCTTCTCCGTATTATGTTGCAGTTTATTTGGAGTTTAAACATTGTTGTGCTTAACGATGCACATAAAAAATCCTTCCGGTAACTTTAGACGAACACAAAAAGTTACTAACGAATGACCAAGGCAAGGAGTGCATGGATTATGGCATGAAGTGTGATGTTCCTGTGCCATAGTAACAGAAACCATTAGATCATTAGAAATAATTAAGAAGCTAATTGCAGGCCTAAACGCGTTTTCTTTTATTGATTCTTAATCGAGATTTTTGTTTCCACTCTACGATAGATGAGTGCTATCAATATTGTAACCAACACGTAAATGAGCCGTTCAGTTCACAAATCTACTCAATTTTTTTGCTTTTCAATCTAAAATCAAGTGTCAAAGTATTTTGGTTCTAAACTTATTATAACTTTTTAATGAATAATAAATTTTCATATTAGGGTTTATAAAGAAGTAATAGAAGATACCTCTGATAATTTCGATTTGCAAAATACTTAAGATTTAAACTCATTTGACTACATTCGTTAATGAATCGTTGCAACGAGTGCATTGTTATCGAATCTTTATCCACTTATAGCCAGTGATTGATTTTTAATGAACTTTTAAGCGCCTTGGCTTAATGTTTTGTGCGTTTGGCTGTTAAGCCCGACGAAGTTCGAATTCAGCCCGACGAAAAAAACAATATCCACACCCACCTCCAGAGAACGACTGATAATCCGCCTGGAGTACTTTTATGATGAAAAGCTTTCGCAATTTGCCATTCGGCAATTATCATATTATATATAAATTATTCTTTTAGCAACACAAGAAATAAATTAATTCAAGTTGACAATGTTTCATCACTGACAGAGAAGTAATGGTTATGAAATAAAAAAGTTCTGCTACTTAAAGACTGTAAATTTATTCACTTTCACGTTTTCTAGTGAAATTAAATCGAATTAAAAACATTACCCTGATAGCTTGAGCAATTCTAAGTTGGCAGTATTCATGTTTTGCGATATAATATTAAATATTATAACCAAAACTGTATATGTGAAATTGTACTAGAATGAAATCTCAATAAATTCTCATATCATATCATATTCACGTCTCCTTACCAGCTTGGAATTTCCGGTCTTCACAAAATTTCCCCAAAAATCTCCGAGCACCGGCTACATTATTTTGAAATAATTGATGTTTTTCCTGTGTCAAGCAGCGCTCCGTGTAGCGGTCAAAACATCTCATACCACGTCTAAAAACTCTGAAAAGAAAAAAAAAATAATATTTCAAACAACATCTTTATAACTTCATTTAATCAATTTACTCATCAAAGTGTACAGAGAGAGTTCATTGATTCCAAATGTAATTACTTGAGACTCTGACAAAGGCAGACAGCCACAATCTTGTAATCATTAGCATTCAAACCCAATATCCTCTGATTAAGAAAATTATCAAACATTTCTCCAGGCATTCCAAATAAAAAGTAAAAGAGGGGAAATTGTTCAAGATTTTCCACAGATTAAGGTGGGCAACGAATTATGGGTTCGTCTATAAAGTCGTTCGAGAATCCCTGGATACACATTCTTATCTAAATTCCTCTACAATAGAATAGGAATGTGATGGCTTTAATTAGACTTTTAACGTCATTATCCAAGCCTTCTGCGTCTCTTCATTTCTTTTCAATAAAACATTTAATTCCTCTAACGCTCCATAGCGGTCGAAAACGATTTAAAGCGCTGCAAATCGAGTCAACTATAGAGAATGCCCGCTCTGACCACCCCCCTATCACGTAAAACCATTTATGGATGTTCCAGCATTTGCATTTGACATCAAAACTTTTCAAAATTCCAAGAATAGAGTCAAATTGCATTACCTAACTGTGTTATAAAGGGAAATTCATGGTCTTTCGGTTCGGTATTCTATTTGTTTATTTCCAACTCGAGGCACGTGACACGAAAGAAGAATTATTAAGATCTTACTTAACAAATAAATAATAAAGTGTTTTTTTATTACTCTTATTAATTTGCAGAGTTCACAGGATGAATTTATAGGTAAGGGCGATAAACTGCAGGAGCAGTGCTGCCAATTTTTGATGCAGAGCACGTGAAAATGTTTTTTTCTCATCAAAACCATCTGGTGTGTGAGATTATTTAAATATTCGAAGAAAAATTGCAGCTATGAAAAATATTTTTCAATATCCTTGGGCACACGACGCTGAATAATAAAACCGAAAAATATTTGGTTTGAACATGTCTTTATGATTTCATTCATTCAAGCTTTGTAAAGGGCTAAATTGCATTCTACAAAGTTTACTAGAATTTCTGATGCTATGGCATATGGCTTCAGCTAAAAAATAAAATACTCAATAGATTAAACGCTAGGACTTAATCATTCGTTTGAATTGCGAACCCTATAAACAACTGGGATATTTATTACAAATTGAACTTGGCTGTAATGGGTGTCCTAGTTTTTTTGGTTTGGTTGTATGTATTTTTGATTGAAATTTTTGCTTTATGGAGTTAGTCGATATGTACACTGGACGGTTCGGTTGTAAATAACATCTTTTTTATCTATGTCTTTATTATAATAATTGCATGGTCAAAATTAAACATTTTCTAATTGCTTGGATTGCTGATATTTTATAACAACAAACAAAAAATGAAACAAAAAATCTTATAGCTTTAATGGTTTCCCCTTTTCTACATACAATATTGTGCAAAACATTTCCAAATTTTTCATAATTAATAATGTTAAAAAATTAATATAACATATTTCTTCGAGAATTTTTCACGTAGTTCTCTGTTACAAAACAAAAAGAGATAGATCTTATATGTGTCGACAATTTTAAGAGAAATATTCAAAAAAAAAAAATACACAAACCATTTGCTTTTTATTTCAACTGCTTATTTTCCTCCTTTAATTTAAGGTACATATTTAGTCTTCAGTAAGCCTTTTTCTGACACTTAAAAGAAAGAGCTGATTAACTGATTATTGAATAGTAACAAATTAGATTAGTAAAAGCCGCATTCATGTTCACACTCTACTACCACAACCAAAGGAAAAGGGGAAGAGGATCATAAATTTTGGCACAATACTCTTCGACAACTATGACATCCAAGTTCCACACATTTATTGGAAATATGATCGACCGAACTCTTAATTAATGTTTGGAAATAAGATTAATTGCCGTGAAAGCAGCTTATATTTCACTTTGCTCACCACAAATCCTAAGCAAATTTATTGTAATTTGTCAAAGACACTGAGGTTTGGAGTATCCCCTTAAAACTAATCCTCCATCACCGTCCGGAAGTCTCTACAACTTTCGAATATCCTTCACCGAAAAGAACTTTTCCTTTACTTTGATCCTTCATTAATTAAATTTCAATCTCCGTAATCAATAAAGCCACATGGCTAGCGATTATTCTATTTGCCAAAATCAGTTAAAGCATATAAACAAAATTTAATTTCTCCTTCACGCATCTGTGTCGTCGAGAACAATGTGTGTAGTCTGCTGCGAAAGAAATGGGCCATTTTGTGTGTCGTATCACTTTTACCAATCGTTGATCTCATTAATACGATACCATAAACGCTCCTCTGCTCCGACGTTTATGCGTAGCAGCGACGATGTTCCTCAGGACATCAACAGCACCCCAGCAGATATTGGCTTTCCATGTATTGACATTATCTCTGTGTGGTTTCGGTTGACGGGAATATTTGGACTATGATTTCGTTTAATGGGGTGTGCCTATTTCATGAGAGACCATTTCGAAGAACTTGTTAGAGTACATTGTTTTAGTACGAACATAACTTGTAGCTCTGTAAGCGGACATGAGTGTGATTTTATGCCCCATCGTGTCGAATAATAATAGATGTCAAGTACGTATGTTTTTATTTCCAGAAGAGAAATTTTCTTATATTCTTTTTAAATCATATGACGAGAAAATATACAATTTTTTACGTATGTACAGCTAAAATTTTGTGACTTCGGAATTATTTGCATAGTCTTAGGTTGCTGAACATTTGCTTTTTGCCTAGAACTATGGAATTAGTTCAAAAATTATTCATGCATCACAAATTTTTCTTTTATAATGGAAAGATAAGAAAGAGAAAACAGCGCCCAGTAATTTAAATTTTAAAAAATGAGCAAAAACAAGAATAAATGAAATTATGGAATCAGATTTTCATAGAAAAAGTGACCTACTTGTTGATAAAGATAGATACTAGCAGGTAAGTTAACTACGATTGAGTATTTTCTGATGAGCAATCGTAACAGCTTTTAAAATTTGATTAATTTGTAAATTGGTTTAATCTTCAATCTTTGTTTCGAAAGAACTAAAGAGTACCACCGAAATGAATGGATCTTACCTCGTAATTTTATTCTTGTATAAAGATCAATAGCAGTTATTTAAGAAAAATAAGAGTCCTTTAATTTAATGTAAATTTCGATGGGGGTTGAATTCTGATCGAAAATACCAAAATTGTCAACACCAAGCAAACTCAATTTCTCTCTCTCATCTCTCTGAAATTTTCCTTAAACAGACTTCAAGACATGTGTAGTAAATAAAAAAGTCATCTGCGCGTAAAGAAAAGCAAAGAAGGACTTGAACTTGAATGACTGCCAATATGTTTGTGTTATCAGATAAACTTTGCTAAATCCTAGATCTAGGTTTGTCTAAAAAGTGATAGATAATAAGCGAAAAAAAAATCCTTTTCAAATTGAAAATCACGTGTATGATTAACAAGAGTAAAGATTTCAAGTTCATATCAAGTTGTGTATCATGAATATCGCTCACATTTTTGAAAAATAATGAAGCGAAATTCATGGCCAATCACTTCAATATTCAATCTGAGTTATTCAGCGAGAATCATGTTGCAACCACAATCAAAATAATCACTAACAGTTTTAAGAAATTGAAAAAAAGTTTGCCTTGGAAATGTTTATGATCCTGCAGGACATAATTTAAAAAAAAAGACTAAAAAGAAAAAAAAAAAATACCTATAGCTTTATGCTATTGTTACAAACTGGTAGGAGAATTAAACGTGAAATATAATGTTATAATCCCCAATTCCAATCCATTCATTTCGAACGTGTTATCCAACAATATTTAACTACCCGAACCGATACACATCACAAATAAACGAAATAAAAGCAAACAATGAAAAATTTTTTTTAAATACCATTTGTTTTTTTATACGCTGACTTCTTCCATGAATTCGGGCTTCCTTCCTCTTCATTCACTGAAAAAATTACATATTTCATCAACAAATACATATTCACATCCTTTTCAATTGAAAAATTTACAACTTAATAAAATGATGTGTTCATTTTGTTTTGCTGGGCACTTTTAATATTTCCCTTTAATAGTTGAGTGTTATATTTTAAAGCCGCAATAATCGAATCAATCTTTAGTTTTCGCATAGATTAATGCCGAAAAAAAAATTCAAATTCATAAAAGGACTGCTTTTAATTACTCTGCGGTCAAGCTTCATAATGAGCACCCCATTTTGTGGAATACCAACACAAACAATGTGTGCTTTTTTGATGCGGTAATAGAAGTCATCTGGAAAATTGCGAAATAGCTTTTGACGAAGTGATGAAGGGTTGGCTCAGAGAATGATTGCTGCGTAAACATATTCGAAAATTGCTTTAAATTATTCAAAGGACTGAAGTTCTAAAAAAAAAGATTAAGAACTTTTAGGAAGACAGAGAACATTAAAAAAGTTTCCTTTGCAAATGTAAATGAGTATATTAATGAAAGTACGTTCTTTAAAATAAACGCCCCTTGGGGAACGTGCCACCAATGGCTGACAATTAAGAGCCCATTTTGGAAACTTTGTCGTAGCAAAAACATAATCTGTTGATATGCGGTGAGAATTAAATGAAAAAGTAGAATTCATCTTCAAATATGCGTATTCTATTACAGCATCTACTACCAATGAGCCATTTGTTGAAATGTAAGCCCAAACCATAGTAAGTTCTCAATAGGTGGTGTTAAAAATAAAAGAAATAAAAAAGATGTGCCCGATGAAAAAACCTTCTAAACTTTAAATGAACAACGAAGTTTTTTTTTCTTTTGGGGGAAAAAGAATGACAAAATATGTATTCAGACTATTCTGCTTTCTAAAAGACGTGAAATCGGAACTATGAGTGTTGGGGACATGTCCAGCCACGTTCATCAGAATAATGAATTTCGGATCGAACAATACAACAACCGCCATAGAGACACTACGTTCAATGGAACGCACATCGTCGCGCATCTTTTGGAGTCACGTTCCTCAAGTCTCAGACAACCCCTAACAAAAAAATCATTCACGTAGCCAATGAGACGAATTCAAAATTCAACCAAAAAAACAACTGCCCGTGCACGGAACCATTGTTTCGGATACTGGCGCTCACTGATGATATCGCTCCAACTCCAACTAATGCCTTGAATATATTTTGTATTCAAGGCATATTGAATTTTGTAGTCCCTACTGCAAAAATCATTCAGCATATTTTAAATTAATTACATCCATCGGCTGTCATGATTTGTACAAGCAGCATCTCCACAAAAAATCGTTGGCGCATCCCAACTTTGCAGTCGGTAGACAAACTTACTTTTCCTACCTTTTGTTGTTATCAATTTCAAAACTTGTTTTATTTTAGCATCTATAGTTACCGGTTGAATTTCAGGAAAATATTTTCCACAAACACGAACTTTTAGTTCGCTGGCCGTATCGGTTTCGGGTCATAAAAATTACCTCCAAATAAAATCACTTTCCGGTTGACTAACGCCAACATCCTTTTTGCAAACAAGCCAACACATCATTCCAGGAAATCACTAAACATAAAAACAAGTGCTAATGATATGTGAGAACAAAAGTTCATTAACGTTGTTCCTATGATTAAAACAAATCACGAACTTAAGCAATTTTACAAAATTAATTAACTAAGGTCATAGCAACATGACCCGACTCCCGCGTATAACGAGAATTTTTCGATTTTTAGTGCGTGATTAAAGCGTGTTTTTTAGTTTTTTAAACTATAATTTATTTTATACTTTTTAGTCTTAAAGTAACTATGAAAAAATTACTACTGAATCATGATGCATTAAAATTTCGCTCAGTCAGTATTTTTGTTTTTTGGTTTTGATATTGCTTTTTTTTCCAAATCGTTTCAATATACGCCATTTTTGGATATCCGTCATATTGGATTAAGCATGACGTCACCTAACAAACAATCCATTGTCACGCAAATGAAACGTGTATGGAAAATTTTAGCTCAATCGGAAACCTGGAAGTGGGTCAAATTTAATTTAACAAGATTTGTTTACATATGTGACGACGAGCTATCATGAATCTGGAATTTTCATTTAGAACTCACCTTGGACAAAGCAAACACTGTACATACCTTAACATTTTAATGCAATTTTTTTTATTAAAAAAAATGTATTACCCCTGAAAACTCCATATTTCTTGTTTGTTACTCTTCTCCAGCGATTGAGCCGGTGTTTCGCGCTGATGAATTTCATAATTCATGAGGCGACCTCGTAAGCATTTCTTCGAGTTTTCAAATGTTTCGATTAACATAAATCCACTGAGGCGTGTTAAAAGAGAAGAAAAGTTTTACAGTATTCACTGCCGAGCACATCTGTTAGAATGTACATAAATTTGCTCTACCATTTTAAAAGTCAGGGACGTAGCGGTGTGCCATCAGTTAACTTGGATTGGTTTGCAAAAGGCACATCAAAACCTTTCAAACCCTGAAAAAATGTGATTTGTTAGAAAAGAAAAAATAAAAATAAATCGATAGGTTGTGGTATAAAGTTTAGCAGACCACCGTCTATTACAGAAATAGAAAAAGAAGTATGGAAAAAGAAAAAAACAGCCATTGGAAGCGATGTCAAAGTGGCTGCTACTTTATCTAAAACTTAGTTCAATACCAATGACCTCAGATATGTAGAAAAATAAATATGAAAATGATCTGAAACTTTTATTTGAATGCAACAAGAGGTTGATAAACTACTTTCACTTCAGGCACATATATTAGGTTGTCAAATAGCGCTTTGTGCATAGCCGGAAAATTCGAAAGACAAAAAGGCGGAAGGGAGATATTTGACAACCTAATATCTAATCAATACAATATATTGCTAACATATTTTACACTAGGATTATTGGTTCAAATTATTCTTTCATTTTCCCGTAAAATATTTGTTTTATTGTCTGTCTGTTTAGAAAAAATCGAATGTACAAAAGATTTCATGTTATATTAGACTCAACTTTGCTTTTGGCGATTAAAATCATAAATGCGAAAATGTCAGTCTCATCACCTAATTTTTACAACGTCTACAATAAATTCACATCTCTTCAAGACTTAAACACAATAAAAAAAATCAACTACGCAAAAGTTCACTTATATTAAATTTCAAGTTTCAATCACTTCAAATATGTGATACATGTTCCATTCGGTAATTGAAGCTCAAGTACTTACATTCACTGCACTCACGATGAAAAGCAACAGAATCATTTTTTTTTTTTTTTTCGAAAATCTAAAAATCAATTTTGTTCACTATAATAGGAAAAAAGATTTGCGCTACTTGGCCCGGTTAAGGAATTCGGTGCCACCTACACTCACGCATCCATATATTTGAGGAACTTCAGCGATGGAAAACACTTTACCTTTGAATAAAATTTGTGAGTGCTGCGAGTGTTGCTCTTTTTTGCACTCGTAAGCATACTTTTTTCACACAATCTGCCAGAGGATTCACGATATCACAGAATTTTTTAAATATCCTGCTGGTAGTGGAGCCTGAAAATTGAAAGAGAGCAAAGGCAGAGAACTCAAGTAACTTGATGATCGATGATTAAACTTTCATCGAAGTTGCTTCATTTATTATTCAACGACAGCATTTTTTTTTATTTCTGTACCCACAATTTTCGTTTCGTGTTTGTTAAATTTTAAATGATTGAGAAACAAGTCGAAGGCGCCGTTTTGCGTTGAATTATGAAGAGTGCATCGTATTTTAACCTTCTGTCGAAGATGAGTGCATTGCCCGGAGTATTCTTAGAACTGAAGAATTTAGAACCATGAAAACAAACACACATGTTGAAAAGAAAAGACATCTAAAAGTCTTCTTAAAGGACATATTATATTTCGTTTAAATGTGGACTTACGCCCCACGGTATTCGACAATCAAAAAAATATATGTATGTATGTATGTACGTGTGCGTCCTGCACAATTTATCGAGCAACAACGAGCAGATGCCGAAGGAGTTTACTAATCAAACAAAGCAACGCTTAAGGACATCAATGGTCATGAGAAGAGCGTGTACGTAGTATTGTAATTACTCATATTCACGCTGCTGGATTTAAACGCAGGGCCATATGAACAGTCGGTTTTCTCTATTCTTCCTTTTGCTTTAATTGTAGTAAACCGCCGATTTCTGAACACTTTTTTCAAATGTGTCTTCAATGATTTCTTGCGCTCTCAAATATTGGTCATTGAGATCAGATTTCACTCTTGCACAAAATTAATATCTCAATTGACTAAAATTAGCCAATCTAAGCTCCAATGCAATATCAGCAAAACTTCTATCTAATAGAATGGACTTTTCTGTTTCAAGAGTTTTTTTTTCTAACAAAAACACATAGACTTCCACAAAAATGTATGCCCGATTTATGAAAGAATTCATTATTCATTATTTTGACGAAAAGAAAGCTAATCTAAAAATGCGTTCACCCACAATTCATAAATCCCAATTGTAGAGTCGATTATTTCGCAGTTTTTGTTTTGTATGAAAGAATTAGACACTCGCTCCTAGTAGGCATAATATCTATTTCTATTGGTATCGATCTATTACAAAATTGGCTTCAACAATTTAATAAGGCTTCTCGATTTTGGTATTTATCGAGTTCAATTCCAATATTATCTAGAAAAAAGCAGTCTGTACACATAAAAAAATCACCGCCATTCAAAATCAACGTCCTGATATTTGTCAGGCTTCATATCTTCTTTGCAAACTTTTCACAAAACTTGGTAACATACTTTCTACGACTTCGTATCAATCACATTCTCAAACAAACTTTTCTTCTATGTAACCCGCAGTTTTTCACCTCTACCATAGTAACACCGCCATAAACGTTGAATGTGACGGTGTACATTTTAAAACTTTTCAGTTTTTTTTTATATTTATTATGCTATAGATTCTGTAAAATTGTATCTTGGTGCATGTAAATACTTTATTTTAATAAAAGTTTCGACATTAATGTTTCTGTTCTTGTAGGTTTATTAAACTAGTAATTTTTTTTTTTGACTTTCAAATTATGTGATTATGTGAAATTGATATTTCAATTAATATTTAAGTTTTTATAGAATTTGAGAAATAATGTTGGCGCAGAGGTAACCTAATCGAAGTGAGGTGCAGAACGAACCTTAATACCTTTTTGGAGTTTAGATTTTTGACATAAAATGCAACTGTCGGAATAAATAAAATAAAATCGAAACACCTACTTCATACAAGGATATAGGATCGATATAGGAAGCCTTCGGTTCAATCTAAAGTAAAGTACCAATCTGTATAAGCACGAAGCGAACCCGGTACATCTCTATAGTAAATATTTTCGCCTAAAGCACTGTGGCTCAATAGCCGTAGAATCATTTTATTATTTCAATGATATACTTTAGAAGGAGGAAAAAGTCCAAATTAACCTAGAAATCAGCAATATTCCACGTAGTTTTGTAGTTCCTTTAACATAGAAATCATATTCACGTTTAAATCATTTGCAGTAAACCCGAACACTACATGAGACTCCTTACAATCCAAAACTTCCCTCTAATCTTAATGGAAATGTGCATGAGCATGAAGAAAAGTCAACCAGCCTGTGAATTCCTGTCGATTGGGCATTTCATTCGCTGTTACGTAGTTTAAAGGACTTCCTGTTTTATAAAGCTTCACAAACAGAGGAAATAAATTATCAACTAAGCAGGAGTCATTTATTAAATAAAGGAACACGTTTTCAAGTGGGCTTTTGTATTGACAGAGCAAATAAATTTCTGTTTTACAATCTCAATGATTTACAATATATCTTTGATGTGCTCTTCAGAAGTGAAATATTTATGATTTCAGTTCTCTATTCTACTTTAGAAGAAGCCAATTGTTTTATTTAAAGAGTACTTTACAAACAACTCTTTTGGAGTGTTTGTATAAAATTGAATTTTTCAAACGTTACTATTAGCTCTATTGTGAAGATGCTCAATTCTTTGAACTTCTAGAAAACAAAAATATTGACTTATTGCCAGTTGTTGATAGTTACAAAAGAAAATAGTTTATTAGTTTTCATCTTCAAGCTTATATTAAAATATTGCGGAAAACGATGAAATGATCTTAAAATAGTTTCACAGTACTACCGTAATTTCACAGAGTGATGCAGTCTACTAATATTTAAATACCAATTTTGCTACTTACTTCGTAGGTCAGTAGGTTAACTTACTTCTGCTTAAATGTTTATTCATTGTCTGCTGCCAAATGTCTGGTTAATTAAATAACATAAATAAAAACTAGCAGGACCATTTGATGAAAACGAGAAACCTAAGGCCCTAAACATAAGATGGTAGATGAAACTACACATATTCATTCCAGAGTTGTATAAGAGTGCATTCATTTCGTAATGCATTTTTAGAATTTTAAGTCAGTTTCAGTTTTTTTTTTGTCAATGCAATCAAAACTAAAAAAAGACTGGCAATTAAAAAAATTTAAGTACCAATTCTTTTCAAGTAACTGAATGCTACATTCAATATTTAGCAATCATAGAATTGAATTCATTTACGCGTTTAAGTCAATTGAATTCAGCAGTAAATTCACTTTATAAAAGTTGAAATCAATGATTTCGATTTTAAATCAGCTGAAGTCCTTGAATTCAATTTTAAATCAGATGAGGTCAGTGATTTTCAAAAAACCCATTCGAATTCATTTTATGTTATGGGACTCTAATTACATTATTTGGTTATAATACAAACTCTCACGCGTCGAGATACTAAATGAAATACTAATCTGCCGTCAACAGATTAAGAAAGAAAAGGTTTATTATAGAATAATAAAGCAGAATAGTTTAAGCTCTCTAACCGAAATTTTCAAAGTGTGTTATTATTGATTTGTAATTGCCCTCGTACAGACTGCGATTGTTTTAAACTAAAACTTTAATCAAATTTAAGATTTTTAAAAATTTAATGCGTAAGTCATTGCGTTCTAAGGAATGGTGACATATTTTTTTCCCATTCATTTTCACCAAAAAGACTTCAAATTATATACGATGAATTCAATAGAATTACAATCTCAAACTATTACATTTTTTTACAACTCTGATTCGTACCAAGAGTCTCATTAAATATAGTAATTTTTTTCCAATTAAAGTCTTTCAGTTATATCGCAAGTTTATTATAGGAATATCTAGCCATTCAACTAATCATTGAGAAAGAGAACACTTTCGAAAACAAGTCTAAAATTAAATGAAATTGCTGCTTTTTTCCATGATTTAGAAAGTTTTTTTTTGCTTCAAAAGCAATTACTTTCTTCTGGCAATTGTCTTATCCTTTTTTTGTTTTTTTTTTTTTCTTTTCGAATGAAGCCTAGTTTTACATATCCAGATTTTATCAAAGGCGGTGTGGATGCCCCTAAATCTAAATAATTACTAATTAATTTTATTCTGTGACAAAACCGCTTAAAACTGCCAATCATTTTCTCAAAAAATCTGTAGATTACTTTTGTCCTTACAAAACAGCTTTATCAAAAGTATCGACTGTGATTGTGTTTATCGTAAACATAAGAATTCAAATAGCTTCAGGTCATAAAGTAAGGAAGTCCTAAAACAAACTCGATTAAAGACATTATTAGTCTCTCAAATTCATTTTGTCCATTACGTTTGCGTCTTAAAGTATATAGCAAGTGAACTGTGACTGAGATTTACGATTTTCAACCGAATGTAAATTATCCCTTTAAAAGCAGAACCTTTCAAATGCTGAAATGGGCAATGATTTGTAAAACATTAACCACTCAACTGTAAGTACAACACTAATTCAACCAGCATTTCATAACATAAACAGAATTCTTCTTCAAGTAAAAATGTGATTACGAAGGCGCTCAGCCTAACAATTTGTCAGCAGCCCTAAAAAAAAGTCTCCACATTCACTATTCTAACCGTTGACCTTGTTTTACAATGTACCTCCACATCAAGCAACACGCAAAATCTGTTTAATTTACTTTCCTTTTAATTGCCTGTCACGTCAACAACCCAGAAGAGCCACCGTTGCGCAACCACAAGCGGTGGATACACTTCCCTTTAACCCACAATTTGCGTTGCAAGAAAAGGCGAAAAAAACTTTCCCCTATATAGCCGCGAGTTGATTGTTCCTTTTCTTTCCAATTTTAGATGAAAAAGTTAAGATGGTAACAACAACAAAGTGGATCCCTGCACGTGGTATCTGCATCTTTGGTAAATATAAAAAGTAAACGAATAATCCCTTAACGGGGGTAAATGCAAATTAAGCAATTGTTGCGGGAAGAAATTGCCAGCGTAAAACTTTAGAAAAATGTTTTGTTTTACCAGCTTTAATTTAATGGAAAAACTTATTTCTCACAATGAAAAGACATCCTGCCCCCAGGCTGCCTAAGTTTCCTGCACGAAATTTAAAGGGATGCCAACGCCCCGTGGCTGAAGACAATTACGATGATAGCCCATCAAATTCCGCGAAAGTTTTTTTTTTCAATTCAAATCAATTAAATGAGACAAAACCGCCTTAGAGAATGGTTAAACGATGTTTGCCCTTCCCGCAGAGATAAATAATCGAAAATAGAACATTTATTTTGAGCACAAGTTGTCGCCAAAGAATTTTTTTTTTGTATACATCGCTGCAAATTTGTCGCAAAACAATTTACACAACTTGCTATTTTCATGATCAGTTGTTAGGGCATGGTGGACCTAAAAAAGGGACTTTCTAAGGAAAAAAGTGGGTCAAATTAAAGACGAGAGGACAAGAAATTCAAGACTCCCGTTAAGTATGATAAAGTAGACTCTATTCTTAAAAATAACGACGGAACTGGGAAGAATAAACAAAGCAATAGAAAAAGAAAGCCACAAAATGAAAACAAAATCCACCCGAAACAATCCAAAATAGTGCACAACCGTTTCTAAACTTTCCATTTGCAAAACAAATGATTTGTTTCGTCTTCTATTCCGGAGGAGTGAGTTTTGTATGCAGCGCCCAGGAATGTCGCTATGGATGTTCTAGTTTGTATCTGCATGAATATCAAAAATTTGTTTTGCTTGTTTGTTTATAAAATAGTTTTACCACTTTTAAAACAGAAAACTACCTTTTTACATTTAGAAACGCACACACATTTTTTGAAAATTCAATTGATTTGATGGTCCACTAGAAGAATTATAATAGCAGAAATTCAACATAAGCTCTTCAGTCACGTTATAGCTTGAGGCAGGTTTAGGCAAACTTAAACCACACAATAGCAAGTGGGTGCAGCAGGTGGGGACCTAAAAACGAAAACACGTTTGCGGAGGCGAAAGTTTTAAAAACAAATTTTATGCTCATGTCCATGAATTGAAAGGTGGGCCTAAGGCGCTAAATTGTTAGAGCTTTTTCGTGTTACTCAAAATTCCTACCACATCCTACGACGTAGATATTAACAAAAATAACTTGTTGCTTGACGGCATTATAAGCTCAGCAAGAAATTGATGCCGAAAAAAGAAAACAAACGTTAAAACGAACACCTTCGGTCAAAAATATTGAGGCTCAAAAGAAAGTTAACCAAATAACTTTCCTACGAGTTCGTTACGTCTAATTTAGATGACTTAACTCCGCACGTAGCATAGCATAGCAGCTGCTCCTCAAAAACCGACCCTTGCCAAGGGACCAACTTCAAAGCCTATAAAAATCATTTGCCGCGCTAATGCGTTAGTTAAATCTTCACAGGGATATTCTACCCTCAGCAATTTTCTTAATCCCGTTTACAAGGTTTCGGAAAATCCTTTTAACGTTTTAAATCTCCTCCTAAAATCGTGCGGCGACCAGCTATGCCCCAGGTGAAGGAGCAGAGTACTTAATCCCCTAAAGATGACACGAAAACAAAAAAAAAATTTAAAACAAAATTCAATTCATATACATGATCCCTCGAACGAATGTCCTTGCTTTCCAGTCCCTAAATACACCTCAAGCGCGAAAGGGTTCTTCATTCTTCGATGTACAACAACAAAGTTTTGTGTAAACTCCCACTCAAAGTAAGACCCTTTTCGCGTGACAGAAAATAAACAACCCCAAGAAAGACACATGTGCGAACGCGTCTTGGCCGTACGATAGAACGCCGAACAATAAAAGGACAAAAATAAATCATTCATTCCAAAGGTTTTAAATTCACCGAGAAATGCTTTCCAATCAATCAAAACGCTTGTCACGCGAGTCCTTGTAAAAAGGCGACAACACTGAATGCCCCATTCATATGACTCCTGTCCGTTTTCCGGAACCACTTAGAATCCCAAATCTCGTAAAGACTGAAAAATGGACGGAACAGAGATAATCCTTGAAATATTTTGGCAACACAACACAGCAGAATGTAAATCAGGATTAGGGAAGAGGCTCAGTTTTCACTTTCCACAAGCGAATAGATTACCCAAGCGAATAGGTTTCTGGTAGCTTACGTGCACTTAGAGACTATTTCGTCCTCGTTAACTGCGATTTTCGTTGTCTTCAGGAACTCCATGAGGTGAGGCGGAAGGTCTTTAAAGCACATGTCGACCATTTTTTGAGTTTCACCACAAGAAACAGCCGGCGGGAGGGTAATCGCGTTACGTTCGGTGGAAGAGTCAATTAAATCGAACTGCGACTCGGCACTGGGCATCAAAATGAAGAGGAGGCAAATTAAAGTTATGTACCCAAATCGCGGTTGACAGGACATCGTGTGGGCGAACAACGAACGAGATGCAATTGAATTTCGAAATTTACCTTGAGCCACACGCAACACAACCGATTCCACGCGACTGGACGAAAGGGACTTCTTCGTGCTTTATGCAGGACAGCCGAACGGAAGCACAATTCACGAAAGACTGTTATCAGATTATTTAAAGTATAGTCATCATGTGACTGCTTCATCTCGGAGAGAGGTTTCGAAGACGGGGTAATCATCGTGGGGAAGATTTTTGAAGAAGGCAAATGTATGTTCGAAAGCTTTTCTTTTCGAACTTCGAATGCCAATGGCACGTGCTGCTTCAAATCAGAGGGATGCTGGATTACCGGCTGCAGTCTTATTGTTTACAGAAGTATATTCAGGCAGATGTTGATGTGACGCAAGCTAGCAGAATGAACTTTCAATTCCTGCTTACACGAGCGAGTAATTTCGCCATATAGGCAGTCAAAGAAAAAAAACTGGATAACCGCTTTTCTGTTGCCTCTAATTGGAGCTATGGGCACGGGATAAAAGTGAAAAAAATAACTAGCTGAAATGTTTAAAGTTATGTATTAACTTTAAACATTTCAGATGTATGCTTTAAGTGACGCTCCACAGCTTAAGTGAGATTAACAACATTGTTAAAACGACTTTGAATTAACATTTATTTTGGGGTAGCATCAGGTCGATAATTATGGCACGGTATGTGCTAAGTACGAACATAAAAAATAAAATTTAGTTAAATATTGTCCCCATCACGACTTCCGAGGCGGTCAGGAAGGCGACCGCTCGGCAGACCCAGGATAAAATGGCTGGACCAAGTCCAAAATCTCGGCTGGTTATGCTTGGGCATACCTCTTGATGAGTTCAATTGATGAACACAGAAAAAATAGTTGAGGAATGGCTTATTTTTGTACACCTTGACAAATGAATGATCATCTACTCTAATCAGGCTTTAATTTGTGGGAGTATTTTGATAGGCAGGTCCATAAACAGAAGATTACAAGGAAAATATCTTCGAAGTCGATTCTAGTGTGTCACAAGTATAAAATTCCAGCGGAATTAAATTTAACTAAATTTTATTTACCATGTCCGTACTTAATAACACAATTTTTCCACTCTATCATTTTCATTATTAAGTGCTTTGAAGTATTAGCAATGAAGTGTGCCACATGTCAATTCCGATGCAATGAATTACTTTCATTTTTCGTAAATGAAATACGTTTTAATGGCATCAGACAGAAACTTTGCAAAAATTAAAAGTCTATATTGTATTAAGGGAAGAAAGGATCCTTGTTGACCCATTTTTTTCTTGATACCGGGTGGTATCTTTAAGAAAACATTGTTGTACTAATATTTTTGTTTGGTACTGTATATTTTGTCTTAACAGGGATTTTTCTTAGCTTTTAGTACATGTGTATAGAGTTAATTATATAGATTAATTTGACCACCAGATATTGTATTCGGTTAGATCGTAATTATTTTTGATCTTAACTAAGAAATTTATATCCAAATATTTAATTTAATTTATGAACTCAAAATATTACTAAAAACATTACACACTAGTGGTTGTAAAAAAGGTAAGCTTGGATCGGATTCTCTACAGTTTGATAAGCTAATTAAAGTAAATTTAGGAAGTAGTTTTAACATTTGGATAAAAAAAAGAAGAAAACAAGTGTTTTATGTTTTAATTCACTATGAATAGAGATCAAATCTACAAATTACTTAATTTTTTTACACTTTTAATATTTTTGTCGAAAGTATTTAACTACTTTTTTCAAAATAAATTAACCAAATATGCGTTGATACTTTCAACAGGACTTGAATAAATTCAAGGGGAAAAAAATGGCTTTATGTAGGTCTAGCGATAGTAGTAAAATAATAACCAGAAATTTAAGTATGACAATTGTGGTCTTTGGCAGATTTAACCCTAGACACTTCTCGAAATACTATATTACGTTGGTGCCACCTTGAAAGGAGAATTGAGCAATTTTATTTCAAATTCAAAAAAATCGCCTTAAGTAACTACTGAAAAATACTTCAATCTCAAATTTAAATTCATCTTCGATTTCCAAATTACTGAGTCGTTCAAATCAATCTATAATCTTGGTAAAACGTATTCTAAAAATAATTGTAATTCCTAATTAGTAGTTTCTATTCATGCGAAAAAGTTTCAAGGTATGTCTGCACGTCATTTATATTTTTGCCAACCGATTTCTTATTTTGACAACTAACAAGAAAGAAAAAAACATTTATATTAGCTAAACAAACAACCAAAATATAAACAAATATTATTTGTTTATTATTCAATTCCCAATTCGTACAACCAAATGTCATCTACTTCCAATTCGACTTGGCATCATTCCCAATAGTTTTCTTTTTCTTGTCGCAGTGGTGCCCAACCTGATGCGGCCGGTGTTTTTGTTGGGCGACGTGTCATTTAGTTCTTCATTTAATCGGTGGAGTTGAAAAGTCGAAACGAAATTTTTTTTTTCCAAAAGAAAAAAACGGCAAAACGTGGAAAACACCCATTGGACGAATGCTTTCAACGGGCAGGAGGCATTAAAACAAGCTAATAACTTTCTCAAACTGTCTACATCGGGCAGTGAAAAGCAGAAAAATGAATCGTCCCATGAAGCTGCTTAATCGCAAGGCAGCTGGCTACAGCAGTCTAATCACATTCGCTGTCCTGCTGATTGCTTGGTTGGCCGGTTTCGCTTCGCGTCTCTTTGCTGTGATTCGTTTTGAAAGTATCATCCATGAGTTCGATCCGTGGTTTAACTACCGCGCAACAGCGTATATGGTCCAGCATGGCTACTATAAATTTCTCAACTGGTTCGATGAGCGCGCTTGGTATCCACTTGGTCGGATAGTCGGTGGAACAGTGTATCCCGGACTGATGATCACTTCTGGAGGGATTCACTACGTTCTGCACGCGCTGAATATTCCGGTGCACATCCGCGACATTTGTGTGTTCCTCGCTCCCGTGTTCAGTGGCCTTACATCGATTTCTACCTACCTACTGACGAAGGAGCTGTGGTCACCTGGTGCGGGTCTGTTCGCTGCCAGTTTCATTGCTATCGTTCCGGGCTACATCAGTCGTTCTGTGGCGGGATCGTACGACAATGAAGGAATCGCTATTTTCGCGCTACAGTTTACGTACTTCTTGTGGGTAAAATCGGTGAAGACCGGATCGGTGTTCTGGTCGGCGATGACTGCCCTATCTTACTTCTACATGGTGTCTGCCTGGGGTGGCTACGTGTTCATCATCAACCTGATCCCGCTGCATGTGTTCGTCCTACTCATCATGGGAAGGTACTCACCGCGATTGCTCACCAGCTACACGACGTTCTACATCCTCGGTCTGCTGTTCTCCATGCAGATTCCCTTCGTTGGCTTCCAGCCCATCAGAACCAGCGAACACATGGCGGCTATGGGCGTGTTCGTGCTGCTGCTGGCCGTGGGGGTATTGAAGCACTTGCAGACGATTCTCTCGAAGACCGAGTTCAAACGGCTGTTTATTGTGGGTGCCCTCGTGGCAGCGGGAGTTGTTTTCTTAGCCGTGGTTCTGCTCACCATGATGGGCGTCGTGGCGCCGTGGAGTGGACGCTTCTACTCGCTGTGGGACACTGGCTACGCCAAAATCCACATTCCCATCATTGCTTCGGTTTCGGAACATCAACCGACGACGTGGTTCTCTTTCTTCTTCGATCTGCATATCTTGGTTTGTGCGTTCCCCGTGGGAGTGTGGTACTGCATCAAGAAGATCAACGACGAGCGAGTGTTTGTGGTCCTGTACGCCATCAGCGCGGTGTACTTCGCCGGTGTGATGGTGCGCCTGATGTTAACGTTGACCCCTGTGGTCTGCATGTTGGCTGGAATCGCATTCTCCTGCTTGCTTGAAGTATTCCTAAAAGAAGACAACACACCCAACAAGACAACTGAAGAAGCCGAAGACACATCCGTGGAAAAGAAGAACATGTATGATAAGGTGAGTGTTAACGCTCTGCGCGGAGTAATTTTGGTAAACTCTTCATCGATGTCTTATTTTCAGGCTGGAAAGTTGAAGCACAGGCCAAAGCACGATTCTGCACATGAGGGTGCGACTGGTATTAGTGCGAATCTGAAGAGTGTTGTTATCCTCGCCATTCTGATGTTTTTGATGATGTTCGCTGTTCACTGCACCTGGGTAACGAGTAACGCGTACTCAAGTCCGTCAATTGTGTTGGCGTTCCACAACAGTCAAGACGGGTGAGTTCATTGACCGCAATGCGATCGGTTAGTAAACATTCCGCGGCCCACACACGTTTTCGTGGAGCTTAGAGCATGGGTCTCGAATAGGGTGCAAGTAACAAAGATTCCGTTGGAATATTTTTCAGGTTGTTATGACGAAACACGTTCGCCATTTAATAGTTTGACGTAAAATTGTGTTCGTGTAAGGATAGTGCATGTTCCGCTGGCAAACAACAGAAAACCACTGTAAAACGTACACAGCTGTGTACGAGAAAGTTCCTAAGAGCCTCTTGTTTACATTAAAACTTCTATGAACACATAATTGTTTTCGTATTCCGAAGCAAATGCAGAACCAATCGCTATTTAGCACTCAGTCTGCTGACACACCTGCGGCTAAGCTTGTATATGAGTCGTAATAAATAAGAGTTCTATTTCCAGGCAAATGCGCTCGGAGCACTAAAACCAAAATTAAAATGAATGGGATAAGTAAGAGATTCGACTTTCATCTAGCATAACGATCCATTGCCGTTATGTTTACTCAGCTGCATCACAGCACCTTACTTAACTGACATCGAAGCTTATTACGAGTTTGTTTTACTTAACTTCGGTCTTTAAGACAACGCCCAGCGATGCGTTGTTTATTTAGCCCCTCAGCTGCCTACATTTTTCAGAATCGATGTTGGCTGATATTTTGTTGTGAACAAAAAGGTGCTTAAACGGCCAACATTTGTGCAATTATATCAACTAAAAGTTTTTGATTTTCAACTATACACATCTGTTGTTCTTTTACAGACGTGTTTTCATCTGCTGTCTGATAACAAAATACAAACAAAATACATTCCAATGATGTTTTTTAAGATGCAATATTGATATCTATCGTGCACTGAATTGGCAAACAGAAGTAGTTTATGAGACCGCAGACTTACAACTCGTTCTGATTTAGTTCATATTTCAATCATTCATTTTATTTATTCAATTGCACATCTGGTTCCTAACATGTGATCTAATATAATAGTTAAATTTACGTATGATCTCAAAAAATATTGCCTCCTCATCATAACCATCAGCACTACAGGCGCATCTAATTAAAAAAAAAACTATTCTATGTGGTCACACCTAGATAAAACAAAAAACACACCTCTTAGTCTTACAAGTCCCATTTCCCACAAGAGCAATTGTGTTTAATTTAATAGGATGCAACAAGTATAATTCAAGTACATCACAATAGATTCTTTAAAAAAGTGTCACAGCACAACGCTTGGCATGCAGCTGATTTGATTAAATTGCTGTTTCTTCTTTTATTAATTGAGAAGGTTTCGCATATGTTCGATGAGTATTTGCATTGAATTATTTTTCCAGTGAAGTAACTAAAGTGATTAGTGCAACACCTTCACCTCTATTGCCCAGTATTTCCACTAAACATATAAATTAAGTTCATGTATTTTAGTTGAGCACGCCATTCGTAAATTATCGTAGAATTAGGTTGTCTTTTTCTTTATCTCTTACTACTTTTAATTCGTCAACCTTATCGTTTGAAGGTGTAATTGCTTACTCAAAGTCATGTTGCTGCATTTTTAAAAAATATTTTATCGCCTTATGTTTATAAAATGAAGGAGAGATAAGAAACGACACAGGAACACGTACAAAATGATTTTAAAGTATTACTTAAATTATGCATGGAGTAGAGAGAACAAGTTTCTACAGTTAAGTTTATTTTAAGGCCGACAGCATAGTTAGTTTTAACTTCAAAATGTAGATTCGATGACTATCGGGGTCACAGTGTTGATGAACTGCGAACATTATTGTTAGCTTAGATATATTAGGTGTAGAAAAAAGTTGTTCATTATTTTCATATGAAATTGAAGGCTTTATTTAGTATATCAGCCGTTCAGAATACAATTCGTTTAACTCCATAAAATAAAAATTTGATAAAATAATTTACACCCACCTCAGAAATGCACTTCGTTTTATTCAAATAGTTGTCGTTTAATGGTGGCAATCTTTATTATTCAGGAAAGTAATTGTAAATAAAGAAAGTTATTACGATGCCAAGTCCTTTGACATTTAAATCTAGAACATTTCAAAAGGCAGAGTTAAAGGGGAGTTTGTTTTTTTAATGTATTTTTATTTTGATTTCATTGAATTACTTGCATACTGGATAACTAAATTAAAACTATATTAAATCGAGGAGTTCGGTTGGTAGGTTCTTATGCATCCACCTATAGTTCGGGCTTAGCGCCAAGTAACCTGTTCCAGTCTATCACGAACAATTTTGCTTCTTAATACGATTTCCGATTTCCTACGCCTACAATTTGAGCAAAGATAAGTCATAATTTGTATTTATCATGTAATTTCAAGGATACATTTATTGCTTTAAACTTTTGATATTCGCGTACACTGAATGTGTACGTGTCTAAGAAAACTTAGTAGTTTATACCTAATCTTTACTCATTTTAGTTGTTCCGGAAAATATTTGGTTGTTCCGAAATAAGTTACTTGACATCGTAGGTTGCAGGGTCGCGTTAGTTTCATTCACGATTTGTATAACATCATTGCTAAGAATGAAAATTTTGTGGCCAAGAGTTTTAAAATTAAATTTTTTCTTTTCTTTTCTTTCCCTTTAGTTCCCGAAATATTCTCGATGACTTCCGTGAGGCATACTATTGGCTTTCTCAAAACACCGCCGATGATGCTCGAATCATGTCCTGGTGGGATTACGGGTATCAGATAGCGGGGATGGCGAATCGAACGACGTTAGTAGACAATAATACTTGGAACAATAGTCATATAGCACTTGTCGGCAAGGCGATGTCATCAACCGAAGAGAAATCCTATGAGATAATGACTTCCCTGGATGTGGATTACGTACTGGTGATCTTTGGTGGAGTCATCGGATACTCTGGTGATGATATCAACAAATTCTTGTGGATGGTTCGTATTGCTGAGGGTGAACACCCAAAAGACATTAGAGAAAGTGACTACTTTACCGATCGTGGCGAGTTCCGTGTTGACTCCGAAGGTGCTCCAGCCTTATTGAATTGCCTGATGTACAAATTGAGTTACTATCGTTTCGGTGAATTAAAATTGGATTATAGGTAAGTCTGAAAACATCAAAAATCAGTTCCAAATTAACTTGTGTTGTTTCTTTTCTACAACAGAGGTCCAGCAGGTTACGATAGAACTCGAAATGCTGTGATTGGCAACAAAGATTTCGATCTCACTTATTTAGAAGAGGCCTACACGTCAGAACATTGGTTGGTGCGCATTTACCGGGTGAAGAAACCATATGAGTTTAATCGCCCAGCGTTAAAGTCCAACGAAAGGATGGTGTCGTCTGGAAATTATGTTTCTCGAAAGGTACACAAGTTTTTATAAAACCACTTGCCTTAGTTTTAATTTTTATCACTTATTTTCCTCTTTAGAACTCAAAGAGAAGGAAAGGTTACATAAAGAACCGACCGACTGTTGTTAAAGGCAAGCGGACACGCAAGTAGAGGAAAAGTATAAAAAAAATGAGTGAGAACGGCAACTATCACAATAACAAAATTTTAAAAGAAGATAGAAGATGCTCTTGAAAATGAACACCTAAAATTTAATTCTAATTAAATTTAGTTATACACTATGATTGTATTTTTGTTTATAGTTTTTAACGGATAAAAAATTATTTTCTATAAAAATCTACGTCCGTCTATTTACACCACCACTTTAACACATCTCGTTTTTATTATTTTTTTTTTTTTAACTTTTGCTTCCTCGTTTAATGTTGGGTAGCGCAGTTCATGCATTATACAACCATTCAATAAATTTCTAGAAACTAATTAGCAATATGATTTGATTATTTTTTGTTTTTCCCAATCCGTAACAAGAATAATTGTAATTAATTTTTCTTGAACTAGTTATCTTTTACTGTATTTTTATTTTTTCTTTCTAAGCAAATCCGAAATACTTTTAAAATGAATTACTAAAAAAAAAATACAAAATGGAAAATACAAATGTAACTTTTAATTGTTTTGTTGAATAGAAAAAAATGAAAACGTAAATAAAGTGAATGCCTGCACTTTTTTTAAGAAAATAAAAACTAATGAAGAGTATTTGTTACACTTTTTTTTCCTCCGAATGTTATTCATGGATATTAGCTATTGACGAAAATTAATCTAAAGCGGGTGACTAAAATGGGTGACAAATTGGGGGCTAGTGACCGACATAACTATTATTATCTACAATATATTGTCATAATTGTTATAGGAGCTATATCTAGCGTTAACTATCAAACACTTCTGTAAAAGAAAACAGCCCAGTTTGGGAACAGAGGTTCAAATTCAAAATGGATAAACATCATCTACTGCCTCGTACGAAGCCAGGTTTTAAAGACCCAAATATGTTGATAACTAAATTCAATGTTGCTTATTTTTAATTTAATGGTAAATTTTTTTAACTATATATTATTCAACACACAGGAAATAGGGCAAATGTTAGCTTATACAACCCAGTATAGAAAGAATGGAAAAAGTCGCAAGGATAGTAAGAGATTAGGGGTAGTTGCTTGGGCCATGATCTTAGTGCAGTTCCTAAATATATTTATAGGTAAGATTAAAGGTTTTTTGCATCCTATTTGATTGAAGAGCTAAGCGCTTGTACTGCCTTTCATGATACAGTTATAAATTTGCTTTGCTCCGATCTATGATCTTTCGTTCGATTTAAAAAAAAAAAGGCATGAACGTTTTTAGTGGTTAACATTAAGATTTTTTCAAAAATTACATTTTAACCTTGAAGCGGAATAAGAAGATTACGCCCTTCAAGACGTGCACAAAAAAAAATCGGCTAGCGGACTCAACGGCAGGCATGTCAATACCGGAATTAATGGAAATAAGCTCTGTGGACCCAGATAGAACGAACTGTACGGAGTGTAGCACCTATAGAAAAATAAGTTGAAAAAACTATTAAAGAGCTTATCAGCATGGTTCTGTCATATGCAGAAAGATGATGAAATGGTAATTTAATCAATCAAAATCGTTTTGCGCGGTTTCGGTTTGGATGAAACTTTTTATTTTCCTAATCCCCGAAAGTGAGGGATGAGTGTACCTATCAACGAATCATGTTCAAATATAACTACGTTTCAATGAGTTTCTTAATACACATACCTAAAGACGCAATATTCCTCCAACGGATGAAACTATAATCTAATAATCTACCTGTTCATTAGGTGCAACAAGTTTAACAAAACACATATCCCCTTTCAACAAAGTATTTTCATCAAATACCAAATGTTTTGCTTTTTATTTTTCTTTTTCCTTCAATAATAATAAACACATAATACTTTTTCTTTGCAATCGCAAAGCTAGTGCACCCAAAATTAATTGTTTCTATTATTTTTTTTTAAGTTGAAAATGTGAAACAATAACAAAATAATAAAGCAAGATAAGGATTTATCATCAGGACGATAACAAGGATAAATGTTTCATTTCATTTCATTTTTTTTTTCATTTGCTAAAGGCTCTAGAATTTAGGAGAGATACATATGGATATACAAAGCCAGAACACATTTAAAACTTTTATTGTGGCTACGTGTTTAAGTATTTTTGTAAATTCTCGCACGATGGTGTGTTTATGTTTTGCGCTTTTCTAAATAGATCACGATCTCCAAAGGCCCGAGCTTTAGCTAACAGTCCGTCTCCTGGAAGAAGAATAAAATAAATTAGTACGCCGTCATCGAAATGGATGTTGGGAAACTTACTATAATTCCGTTCTCTACTGCAAGAATGTTTTAGATGATTTAGAAAATCTTCTTCCACTGACGCCTCTAATCTTCCGACAGATCCTTGATACTCAGAGTAGAAATTGTCCTTGACGTAGTAGGGTATTTTCAATGCGTTTGTTTCTCTCCTCACAGAGTACTTACTATTGTTATAGAAATGGAATTTATGAATTATATCAAACATGGGGATATTTAGTGACTTACTGTGATTGCTGGAGGCTATAGATCGGATCCGAAATGAAAAAAGATGACATCATGCTAAGTCCGATTAAAAGCAAAATGGGTAGAAGGTTGATCAGCGCAGATGAACTTGATTGGCTCTGTTAAAAGAACATTAAAAAAAAATTGCTAAATCATTTCAATCAATTTCAATTTTTGTTTCAATTTTTTGTTCTAACAAAATATGTATCATCTTTTTATCCGCGACCCTGTTAGCATTTTTTCGCATTTATAATTCCACATCCAATGTTAGCGAACGATCTGGAATTTGTCGAACGAAATTTTTGTCTTCTTCTAGCTCTATTCACGCAAGGGGTGGACCCCATACTCCATCAGCATGCTTCGCTATGTAGCTCGACCTTTTGCCAGCAAAATGAAAGTTAATTTTTTACCAGGTGGCAAATGTTACTCATCTAAGCGGTTGTAAAATTCTTAAACGAATAAAAATAGCAATAAAAGAATTACTACATAAAAAGTCTAGGTTTACAGCAATCTCTTGTAACTTCTAATAAGAGACATCAAATCGAATAGATATATTTCATCACCAAAAAAGTTCAATGGCGGTGGACGAACCCATCATTATATAATTTCAACATTTTAAACAATATTTTGGTCTTCCCACAGAGGGTTGGTTATAAATTATTATCGTCCTGTAATCATTGTACACTTTAACCACCATGGCGTGTAATGCTCCACAAACGTCAACGACCATAATTTCAGGAGTTAATTTAAGAAAACTACTACCACCTATTTTTTTGGTAGTAGGTCAAAACATAGAACTAAGTACGCACTTACAATCAATCACCCAATGATTACAACCAATCTTCATTTTTATTTGTCCAATCACATTGTCCTGCTCATTAATTTGCTATTCATTTCGAAATGTCGGTTACAATTTACTTCGACAAAGTAATCAAAATGGAGGTTTGGGGCCGTCGCAAGCAATCAGCGTCGTAACAAGGCAATGGAAAGTACAAAAATTTAGGGTTTTGTTGCGCGTATAGTCTGGGAGAAAAGTTAATGGATAGAATAGTAGAGCACACTGATTGGCCAATTGCTCTTCGCTTGAACACTCTTTTGAAATGCTTATTTCATTCGTAGACCAACTAAGAAAAGCTAACATAACCTTACACCAGTTCTTAGACTTTTGCAATAAAAATCTTAATGGATACTGACCTCTCTTTCACCTCGTTGCGCTTCTGCACGTTGACGTCTTTGTCTATGAACATTTTGCTGTGGAATACCACCACCAAAGAACATATTAAATAGATCCTCAGCCGTAACATCGCCTTGGAAACCACGAGCATATCCAAAATCGTTTGTATAATATGTTCTTCCCATGCCCGATCCAGTGTTGCCGCCACCTCCACACGGATTAAATGGCTCATTGATGCCATGTAAATCGTATGTTTTCCTCTTTTCAGGATCTGTAAGGATTGCTGCCGCATTACCAACCGCTTTAAATGCTTCAACTGAACCGGGTGCCTTATTCTTATCAGGATGTAATTGTAAGGCAAGTTTCTTGTAGGCTTTTTTAATCTCAGAATCAGTTGCTTCTTTCGTCACACCCAAAACCTGATAGTAATCTTTACATCTGCAAAGATAAGAAAAATAAATTATAGATTTATTGGCTATGTGAATAAGGTTGTGAACGGAAGAGCACACAATATTTTCTTATCTTTGATGAAATTATACACCTTTGAATACCAAGTGCTGATAAATAATTGTTGCTATAGTCACTTCGAGGAATACAATGTTGTTTGGGGAATGTAGTGAAAATTTAGTTTTCATATTTGAGCATAAGCATGAACCAAAATAAAGAAAAAAAAATAATTTAGAAAAGGAATTCCCTGACGAACTAGCCCAAAGCAAACCATCACAAAATTGCGCATTTGAAGTTATCAACTACTTTGTCTACCGTAATTTCACAATAGAAAATAACCTGTATACACGCCACAAAATGCAGACTAATTTTTTCAACTCCCTAGTTTTTAGTAATCAAGAATAAAAACCCTAGTGTGCTTCTACAAATTTTAATCGTCACAGTTCTGGTCTGCAGCGTTTAGGCATGTTTAAATGCGAATAAAAGTTCCTTCAGACTGAACGACAAGGACGTCTGCGAAATAAGTGGGACGAAAAGGTTGACAAGGGCCTTTATAAGCTTTAACTTCGCAGCGTAAGGCAGTTTGCGAGCACCATAGCTTAATCGTTAACGCGTCGGACTGATAAGCGAGAGTACCTGGGTTCGAATGCGGCTCGGGAAAATAACTCCACAAACATTTTTCACGGCCCCACCCCCAGCGAACGACTGACGACCTTCCTGGAGTACTTCTGTCATGGAAAGCTTTCGCAATTCGCTCTTCGGAACCGGCATTAAACAGTAGATCACCTCCACATGTGTCAAAGTATATCGCGCACAAGTGCAGGCGAGAAGAAGCTAGGCATTGGCCCTGTATGGGCTGTTACGTCGACTATTTATTTTTTTATTTTTTTTTATACAAAGTTTATTGGGGCATAAATCTTTGATTTGACTACATTTTAGAAACTTCTCCATTAAAAAAAAAAAGTCTGGAGATAAGAATTAAATATAAAACAAAAGCTACTTAAGACGTAGGGAACACATTGATTAAAAAACCAAGAAATAAAACAAACCCTCAATCCCATAAAAAAAACTGCTAATAAGATTTAAGGAAATGAAATGTTTCCCATTGAATAAATTTCTCACTAAAGTCCTACGTTCATTGACGCAGCGGAATGCAAGAGATCGTTAACCTTTTTGCCTGGCAACGTTATTTCCAGAAATAATCATTTTCATTATTCAAATTACTATTGGTGGATACGTAGATGATACATTTGTTATAAGTTATCATCAAACTGTGAAACCCTACCGCACTGCCCCCTAAAATTTTAATAAAAATCCTAAGGTCTTCTACTTCAGCTTTGTCTGTTTTGCCATACTTTTCGATTTTTCTTTTTTTGTTGAATGGATTTGCATAATTCACCTCGGTCGTAATTTATCAATACGTTGGCAGTTTCTCGTGTTCTTTTAGTTCGAACTAACCACATTAATTTTTCTAAATTTTTTAATCGACAAGTAGAAATTTGTATAGCAAGTTAAAACTCTATGATGAGCAGAGCAGGAAACTAAACCGTCTGAACTTAAGTGAACCGTTAGAACGGACGATGATGTCTTGGCTAGGAACTATGAATATAAACGTGTTTATTTCTATCACAAAAGAAATCCACTTCCTTCTGTAAGATGAAGAGAAAGAAAGCAATTGTGCGCATTTTACGAACATTCGGTTCTGTCGGCGAGGAAGGTGAATGAAGAAGACATAACTGTGAACTTTATGAGCTGTCCAAAATCCAAAAATCCGTCGACTACAATGGCTCAGCCACATCGAGCGCATGGACACAAGCGCTCCAGCTAGGTGTGTTTAAAACCGAACCCCCTGGCTCGAGGAGAAGAGGTAGACCGAACCTCAGGTATAGAGACCAAGCGGTCTTCCAGATTGCAAGCAGCCTGCCCGGGGCCGTCAATGTTGGAAAGCAACTTTAGCTCAGGCGCAGATCCTTCACGGCAGTTTCTTTTATAGTGGTCCGTGTATTTCCGAATCACTGCTCTAAGAAGCTATCATCGGTGTTTGCTACAAATTCCACTTTTGTAAGGTTTATTGTGACTCTAATAAACCGTACATCAGTTGGTTCTGCAGTAAGCAAAGGCGGAAACGAGCAACGATAACTTACATCAAGTGTCTTGGGAGTCACCTAAATAAAAAAAAGTATCCAAAGTAACCGAACACACATAACTAAAACAAATGGCAAACCACAACAATTTCATAATTTTTTCCTGTGATTTTACTATTTCATCGCCTACAGCAAACCTCCGGAATGAGCCATAAAAGCGAACAACTAACTCGTCAATCATTATCTCGAATTCGTTTCACATCTGCTAACTTGGACACATGTTCCGTCGGATTACAAAATAATCAGTAATCAATATTCAAATCATGGCCTTTATAAATCGCAAGGTAAAATTTGGAGCACGACAAGTATGAATCACGTCACTCGCAAATCATAAAAAAAACTTACTTTTTGATTTTCTTTACGGCCTCCAATTGATCGGACGTGTAATCCGGTTCCGAATCCTTTTTGATATCAGCGAGTATATCTAAAATAAACAAAACACAATTCGAATAAAGGTTATCTTCTTTTTTCGTGCTGCACTATTTACCCTTTGCCCGTTGGGTTGGAAATAGTTTTTCCGCTTTCAAAAGGAATTTCTCAGCTTTTTCGATTTTTCCTTCTTTAATGGCATTAATTGCGATCTCAATGCAACGATTCGCCTCATCCTTGTTACCTTCCATTTGATGAGTTAATCTAAAGAAATTTTTTTCGTTTTGTTAGTTTACTCTGTTTTTTTCTTTGCATACGAATTTTCATTTGAATTTTGCACCAGAATGAGGCAATTGGGTAAAACCTGGGAATTTGCTTAAATATGGAAATAGATTCATTTCTTACCAAATAAAAGGCTAATGCGTAAATGCTTCTAGTAAAATATACACGAAATTATACTTGTGAATAGGACTAAAAAAAGTTTTAGTTTGTTTTTCCTATTAGATACGTATCATTACGATTTTCCTAATAATTGATTAAACTCCTCAATAAGTGGAAAGTGAAAATTACCCTACGAGAAGAAAATTTTCTGACAGATTTTCTATTGACAGATATTACACGTCAGGGTGAAGGCATTCAGTTAAATTCATTATAGACTGATTTGTTCATGGAGTATGCTACCCACCAAATAATGCTATGCCCTTAGAAATTTTTTTATTTTAATTAACAACAAAATAGAATCAAAGAAACATCGCATTAACAGTAGAGGTATACTTAAAGACACATTTTAACCATTTCAAAGGTGATGATTTCTAATTAGAAATGTTCCACTCGCAATAAAACATACGGGAGATCTTTGTGACGTATATGGCAGTATTATCAAGAATTTTTGAATCAAATTAAAGATATTAAGAACCCACCAGCGATGTAACATTCCACCGACCAAATTCGTTGGCCATATCCATTTAATTTTGGGAGCCCAGAAGTTGGTTGGCAGCACAATGGGCCTAGATTTGGCCTAAGTGTACCAAATTTTCAAAATGTACTTAATAATATTAGAAGAACCTACTAAACAAGAAATCAGTTGGCGAACTTCCCAAGCTATGAAAACGTAGTCACAAATTTTAAGCACTCGAAGAAGAAATTAATCAAAAATGTCAAAACATACTTAGGATACAAGTAAATTAGTTACTTTTTAACTAACAACATATTAAAAAATTATTAATAACAAAATTTCAAGAGCACTAGCAGAAACAGCAAATTAATACAATTTTTTTTTAATCTAATCTCTCAGGAAAATATTGCGCACCTCTTTGCGATAAATCAACTGCGCCCAACTTCAGCGCGTAAACTTCTGACATTGCATTTTCGGCTTTGTGTAAGAAAAGAAAGACTTCTGCTAGTTGGAAAAAGGAAATTTCTTGTTGGATTATTCATAAGAAAAGTGTTGAAAATGCCAGATTACCTTGGATCCGATCAGCGTCGCGTTAAGGGTGAAGAAAAGGAAGAGAAGGAAATTAAATCTTTGGACGAAGGAGACATTGAACTACTCAAAACCTACGGTCAGAGTCAGTATCACAAAGCGATCAAAACTATCGAGGAGGACATCCACAAAGCCATCAAGCAGGTCAATGAGTTGACTGGGATTAAAGAAAGCGACACAGGTCTTGCTCCACCAGCTCTATGGGACTTGGCTGCCGATAAGCAAACCCTCCAGAACGAGCAGCCTCTTCAAGTGGCCCGGTGCACAAAGATCATCAACGCTGACTCAGACGACCCGAAGTACATCATCAATGTGAAGCAGTTTGCCAAGTTCGTTGTGGACCTGGCGGATTCCGTGGCCACCACCGACATCGAGGAAGGAATGCGTGTCGGCGTCGACAGGAACAAGTATCAGATTCACATCCCACTTCCGCCGAAAATCGATCCAACAGTGACAATGATGCAGGTGGAGGACAAGCCCGATGTGACGTACAGTGACGTCGGTGGCTGCAAGGAGCAGATTGAGAAACTGCGCGAGGTTGTGGAGACCCCTCTACTGCACCCCGAGAAGTTCGTAAATCTGGGCATTGAGCCGCCAAAGGGAGTTCTACTGTTCGGCCCTCCTGGCACAGGAAAGACTTTGTGTGCTCGTGCGGTCGCCAACCGCACGGACGCCTGTTTCATTCGTGTCATCGGATCGGAACTGGTCCAAAAGTACGTCGGCGAGGGCGCTCGTATGGTGAGAGAGCTCTTCGAGATGGCCAGGTCAAAGAAAGCCTGCCTGATTTTCTTTGATGAAATCGATGCCATCGGCGGTGCCCGTTTCGACGATGGTGCTGGCGGAGACAACGAAGTCCAGAGAACTATGCTTGAGCTTATCAACCAGTTGGACGGCTTCGATCCCAGAGGAAACATCAAGGTTCTCATGGCGACCAACAGACCCGACACTTTGGACCCGGCGCTCATGCGACCTGGTCGCTTGGATCGTAAGGTCGAGTTCGGTCTGCCCGATCTGGAGGGCCGGACACACATTTTCAGGATCCACGCCCGGTCGATGTCTGTGGAGCGAGACATTCGTTTCGAACTGCTCGCCCGCTTGTGCCCCAACTCAACTGGAGCTGAGATTCGGTCTGTATGCACAGAGGCCGGTATGTTTGCGATTCGCGCTCGCCGGAAGGTGGCCACAGAGAAGGATTTCCTGGAAGCTGTTAACAAGGTCATCAAGAGCTACGCTAAGTTCAGTGCCACTCCTCGGTACATGACTTATAATTAAGTTAAGCGATTTTAAATCAGAGTGCATTTTTTTTTTGTTAATCGAATAATATTCTAAATAAAAGTAATTTAATAAACAAGTGATTGATTCTACGTAGTCGTTGTGGGTTTTAATTGGATCATGCTAAATTGGCAGCCACAAGAAGTTGAAGAGAAATTTTTGGTTGACATCTAGAGTTGAATGAACCAAGATTACAACGTTGAGAACTAAACGGGTGTTGTGGGGATTTCATGTTTGAACTTCTCGACATGGTATTCGAAGTCAAATACCGATTTTAGAATACAGACGAAACATGATGATTATAATTTTATTCCAGTCTAATCCATAAATTGAACAGGTTGTTGTAGGTAATAAAAACATTGGGGGTTTAAAAAGAAGTCCTTTTTAATTTACTCGGAAATTTGAATTTTGTTTGGAGCCATAGATCACTTCATAGTGGCTGGAATATTTAAGATAACCTAAAGTTTGCACTACAGAGCAAGTGGCATACAACCACATAGAAGAACTTACGAAAAAGCTACGGAGAAGTGCATATGCGCTATTATTATGTCGGCAGTGTCCAGCCGAAATACTACGACAGCGCTATTTTGGCTTTGTAGAGTCGCGATATGGCATACTTTCCGGAGTAGCGCAACACAGGTCACTACCCTTGTAAGTACACACGATTATGTAAAACTAGTTTACCAGATGGAACTTGGGCATCGACATAACGTCCGTCAATTCATCACTGAAGCATATTTATAAACTAGAAATTCTAATTAATCCTGACGGGAACAACACCAACATCACTCCGACGCAACAAAACCTCAACATAATTTCAGTTTCTGTTATCACACCAATCACAACAAACAATTTGCACTAGAGGGTAATGTAAAGTATTGTTTCCTCTAAGTTTTTTATTCAGTACAGATAATAAATTAATAAAAAACAAATACCATTCTTTTGCTGCGTTAAATAAATATCTACCAATTTTCCATTTTTTTGGAACAAAAAAAAACGGATGGTCTCCTCCAATCGAAAAGAATTCTGAAGCTTACATTTTTTTTTCTATTATAAATCCTGGAAGTAAATCACTGTTACAATTGTTTTGTTGATTGGCTTGTGTAAGACATTCGGTTGGTAAGTGTTCTATTCACTGTGTCTGCAGATTTCTGTGCCCCATGTCCACATCACATATAAATCGCAGGTTTGTTTTGTTCTAGACTTTTGCTCTAGTCTATGATTGTATCTCAGTTTCAGGAATTTCATAGAGTGTTTAAAATCATTCTTGATACCCGTTCTTCCAGAGGAGATTGCTTTGATTCATCTTAAAGATCCAGCTTTGGTTTAGATTTGTGTTATTGAATCCACAAGGGCCTATGAGCGGCATCTGAATTCCTTTCTTAGCTAGTATGTCCGCCTTCTTCTTGTCGTGCTTTGATTTTCTGACACCCAGATCTTTTTTAATCCGCCGTTTGCTGCCAGTATGTTTAAAATGTTGTGCTTTTAAAAGTCTAATTAAGGAATAGGCTTAGGGTCTTTGTAGGGCAATGGATTGTTGCGATGTTTATAGCGCCACATGAATGCAATATTCGATGCCTGTACGTTAAGGTTTCAATTTTAATAAAGAAGACAATCTTAATAACAAATCACTACCAATGACCAATGCTTTAGATAAATTTCAATCGAAATACCGAGCAATTATTTTTAGGCTGATTTAGATTCAAGGTCTATCCAAATTCTTAAAGAAAATTTTCGAAAGCCTCCGTTTGTATATGAAAGACTCTAAGTTATTATTAGTTAACCTAACCCTAGTTAATTAGTTGTGATAAAACCAAGAAAGGTGGATATGTTGCATTCATAAGTTAAATTCTAGGAAACGGGCTCTGCGTAATACCGACTTGGTAAGAGAAAATTTCTCGACGGCAATGAAGAGTTTATTTAATAAAGTCTTTGGGGCTACTGCAGTTGAAACTGCTCATTACCTTAAACCGCACAAGGCCAACAATTTTTCGAAACAGAATGAAAAGTCTTAATGATTTCGATAGCTACTTTGTAGACCACAGGGTTTTAAAGTATAATATCAAAAAGATTGGGTTCAGATGGTGACCCGTTGAAGACATATTAGAAATTATTTTTTGTTGCTGTTCCTGAGGGTAAATTTGCAATTGAAATCATTTTAAGACTAAGGCGATTTAAAGTCCATTAACCTTCCGTGTTAGTGTTTGCAATATATATATGTTTTCCTTATTTAATTCAATGAATTTGACGATAGGTTTGTAAATGCTAGAAACATCGAGTTGACTTCAAGTAACACGATGCCTGCACTTGAAGCTCTATGCAAATCTATTGTCCTGCCAGTAACGCAGCCGCGCTGAATTAGCAGCAGGTATATTTTTTTTTAATTCACCATCGATAAGTACATCACCACCCAGACGTACAAGATCCAATTCACCTTGTTTAGACATTCCATTGGCAAGCAGAAGAAAATAAACAGAAATCCTCGGACACCTAAGCAGGACCCTCAATTCAGAACCTTTTACATGTACAAAACATCTTTCAAACACCCCTCAAATGTCACCACGTTTCGAATTGAAATTCTATGTCAAACCTTGCTCGTGAAAAAAAAAACAAAATTCTTTCTTTCTTAAAACGTTATTTTTATTGCTACCACAATCAAGTGGTAAAAATATAAAACTCCAATAGTAACATCACACAGCTTATCGCTTCCTGCGCAAGTGTAGACGGTTCTTGCGCTTCCAGGCAGCGCGGCGTGATCCTCCAACGGTCTGTGAGTACCTGTAGCCCTTGCCGATGCCACGGGAGCTCTTGCCGGCCGAGGTGAGACCACGCAATTCACGGTGCTTGTGCACGTGCTTGCAGATCCAGTTGATCTTGGGATCGCGACGCACAGCGTTGTGGTGGGTGTCGATCAGGATAATCTCGAAGTATTTGTACGAAGCATCCTGGGCAACCCAGTAGGAGTTGAGTACCCTCAAACCTCCCAATCTACGGCCAACACGTTCCTGGAAAGAGAAAACAGACAACTTTTAGCTTCTGGTCATCCACAAATAGAAGCGCATCACTTTTGGTGCACTTTCAGACATCTAAGGAAGGTTGAGATATGGTCAGCATTGTTAGTTTTGACATGATCTGTGTTCTCATCAGTTAAAAAAGGGTACATGCAGGTGCGGGGGGCACACTTACACATTTTTTTTTTTTTTTTTTTTGTATTAACTCACCTCAGCAATGGACTGCAGTCCACGGTATGGCTTCAATTCGTTGACACCATGGCTCTTGGGCTTGCCATAGGTGCAGCCCTTTGGCACTGGGCGTTTGCGACCACCACGACGCACACGGATTCTGTAGATGACGTAGCCCTGCTTTGCGCGGTATCCCAAGCGACGAGCCTTGTCCGGGCGGGTTGGCCTTGGAGAGCGGTGCAATTTTGTCAACTGACGATATTGCCACACGCGAATGCGAAGCAAGTAGCGCATAACATCGCTCTGCTTCTTGCGGTAGAGTTCTTGCATATAACGATACGCACCCATATTTGCGACCTTTCACGGCGATAGACCTAGTAACAAACGTTTTTTGGAAGGTTAATTGATATTTTATCAATAACTGTCACATCATCGGTCTATCGTTTTACGGATATTCAACCGACGTCTTGTGGAAGTCATTTTTCTTATTTTATTCTAGAAATAGATGCATTAGCTTTAAAAAAAAATTTGTATCTCTTCGAAGGAGGATAGAGAATCCAAAAAAATGGATGAAATCGTGTTTTATATTTCAGTTAGCCAAATCGACATTATTGTCTTCCGAATGGTGCACGGCCAGATAAAAATTATCATCACTTAAAACACAATTTCACATTTATACAAGAATTCGATATCTAAAGAAGTTAACAAGTTTCCAATTTTTTGATGTAGTCAAACTTACCTCTGAGGGGAGATTTCGCCTGAAAGGATAAAAATTCCGGATTAGTTGAATTATCAATAAAACAATTGTACATGTTGTGTAGAAATGAATAATTTGAATAGTTTTCAATCGAATGTTTCAAAAAAGAACATGGGATTTATTAGATAAATGTGAATTTAAAAGTAGTTGGTTGATGATCTTACACACCTTCACTTCACGAAGTTTAAGTGAAAAAGAAAGGAAACCGCTGAAGTAGAGAACGAGTAGACATGCCGCAAAGATGGCCGCTTAACAGATGTCAAATGTTGGTTGTGGTGGAAGCACATGGTTAGGTGAAGGGTATTATTACATTAAATAGAAATATATAGATTTTCCATTAAGAAATTCTAATTTATTTTCGTTGCTGCGGCAGATGTTTGAAGTTTAAGTGCTCACTGGCGCTTTGGTTATTATATAAGTGAATGCTTAAATCAGTTTAAGTCGATGGCCGCTGTTTTCATAAAAAGAAAATAGATTCCAATTTTTGGAGAGTGGACGACAATCTGAGATTGAGATTGATTGAGAGCTTGATTAAGTGTTGTTTGGTTTAGGTTGTGCTTGTTAACTTAATGTTACTGTCTCATCCGTAGCAAGGTCCCCACAGACTTGAATTTTTCCTGTGAAAACAAAGGAAAATATGGCAGATGTCCAACCTTTCTTCAGCCAAAAATTTGTGCTGTGTGGATGAGTGTTACGACTTTACGAAAATTTTCTTAAATCTAAATTGGCCATTGGAATGTTCATAGTGCTGCTGTTGTCGATTTATTCAAAAGTTCTTTTTTTGTAATTCTTTTTAATTTTGAAAGGAACAGGGGAGAACAGGGAAGCAATATTTTCTAATTTGAAAAAACCCATTTGGATCAATAAAAAATAATATATTTACTCAAGTAAGCACTGCATTTTTCTTAGAAACGAAGCATCGAAAGAGAAAAAAATTTACTGTATGCATAATCGAAATTGATACTAAAAAAACGCAAATTTCGTTTGCTCGATTCGATTGGGAATTATTTCTTGTTCAGTTAATTTACCTCGAGTTTTGCCTCAACTCAAACTAATAGTAGCCATTAGACGAATACACATGTTCTTATTGTTGATTAATTTTGTTAATTCCAAACAAAAAAACAACAATTTCATGGCAAGAAATCTGTCTAAACAAATATTAGATTTTCCTTCAATTTATTGTCCTGCATTTCTTAACTCATCCCCATCATAGACACCAACCAGTGCAATCGAGTCTCGAGTGGCAAACAATTATGACATTTCTAACAATTTGACAGCTGCATGCACTTCGCTTCGCCATAGTAAATATTTTCTCTAACGTCGTTTACGAATAGAAAGGATAAAAAATCAAAAGGGAAAAAACGCTTTTCACAAAAAAAAAAGTTGCAATGGGCACTGACGTAATTAAATCCTACGACTCTCTACAACAAGAGCTCGATCGCGCTAAACACACCCTTGTAAGTCTAAATGATAATATCAGACGCATCATAGGCCGCGACCCAAAGGAGACTAATTTAAGGTTAGTGCAATTTGTCGCCCGACCAGAGAGAAGAAAAAACCCGCAAAATTCGATAATTTCTCACAAACCCCCCAATTTTCCCTTTCAGAGGTGACAGAAAGCGTCAGCTAAGCGACAACCGTCGCAATGAAGCACCCAATGATCGATCGAGAAATCGGGACGGTAGTCCCCCTCCGGCAAAACGTCGCGTTCAGGACGCCAAATCTGTGTTCAGTCGATTATCCGGCCCGCCGCCCGTCACTCCGCCCTCGCGTGACGACGAACCGGTCAAACCGCGTATTTTCTCGCGTGTGATAAGAGAGCTGCCCTCCCGCCAGGAGATCGTCACAGCCCAGGGCCCCGACGCTGAATCGAGAGCTCGCAATCGTCGCATGTTCGGTTCCCTGCTAGGGACTCTGCACAAATTTTGCCAGGAGGAGTCACGTCTGAAGAAGAAGGAAGAACAGAAGGCCATGATCGAAAAGAAGGTCGAGGAGCAGGAGATCCAGGAGCGGGCAAACCTGAAGAAGGAACGCGAGAATTTATTCATGGACCGCAAACGCAAGCAGTTGGAGATTCGCAAGCTCGAGCTGAAAATGTACCGGTTGAGAGACTTCGAGGTATGGGAGAGGAACAAGAAGGAATTGGTTAACTTCATCCGTACCAAATCAAAACCTCACATCCACTTCCGACCCAAGGTGCTCAACAAGAAGACAGAGAAGCTCCTGGCCGAGAACCGAGTTGCCGTCGAGAAGGAAATCGAGAAGAAGCGCGCCGCTGTCAACGAGGAGATACTCGAGATCGAGAACCGCTACAAATTACGCGATGACACCGAGGAGGCGAAGCCGCACAACAACGGCTCCTCACAGCATCCAACGAAGCACGATCGCCAGAAAGGAAACGGCGAGAACGATGACGAGGAAGAAGAGGAGGAGGAGGAAGAGGAGGCCGTTGAACAAATCGACAGCGATCACGAGGAGAGAGAAGTCAGCCGCATCATTAGCAGTAACAATAATCTCGAAGAGTTGTCGTCTATACAAATTAAAATTCAGAATGGTAGGTAATTGTGATTGGTCTGTGGGGTGTGTGTCTATCTGCAGTTACATGCACGTCGAACACTTCGGTTTTTTGGTGTTCAGGTCCAACTTTGGTGGTGGTGGTTTAGTTTGGTTTAGAAAACAACACCGCGTCGCAACACTTGGCTTTTTGCTGAAACCCAAAAAGTGTACAACCCCATTTTATCAAACTTCACAGGAAGTTGTACAAATTTCCTGTTTTCCAAGTTAGTGGTGTAGTTCTAATGAAATTGTTCATGTAAAACCGTAGTTTTAATAGAATGGGGATTCCCAGTTTTAGGATCGTCGATATGCGGTCTTTTTAGAAAACTTGGAGTCATACATTTTTGGGGTTTCACTGATGGCGCACATTCGAGATAAGAGTTTTAATTTTTGGTTTCCCTCTATCAAAAGAGTATTGTGCCCCCTCTAATATTTTCGTTCGGCAAAACAGTTGGGTTTTCCAATTCGGGAGTCTTACAGCAAAATTATTTTACGATAAATTAGCGTGACCCTTTCTGTTGCTGTCGTCATTATTATTTCTGTTGTGGTGACAGTTTTATAAAGCAATTTTACTCTTTTGTAATAAGTTTCTATCCCACAAGATGGCTTCAATTATGTTTAGAACTTTCACTGGCTACTCTGGGCAATTTTTCCCGCTCCCATTTCATTGAATGCCAAACAAAATGTATGGGAGTTTAGCTGCGTGCAAGGACTTAGTTTTAAGGTCTGCTTCAGCACTTTTTTAGCCCGAATTGGACAGCTTTTCATGCTTAAACGATTGGAGATAAAATTTAGAGAAATTCTGTTCATTGCTTTTGGCTCAAAAGAGCCTATACCTCACTTGGACAGCCGCTCGCTCTGCTTGACAGAGGCTACGACTGTCACGTGCAAAATGTAGGAAACAAACATTTGCACCTCGAACACGATATGTACAAGAAGGGTCAGTATAGACGTTTTTGATCCAATACGTCAAAACCTGCATTTGCGCCGTTCAAAAATTAGTTTGTAAACTGGGGTACGTTGGGCATTAGCGGCGGCAGTGTCAGCAAATTTGTTTCCTGGGATTCCGACATAGCTTGTAATCCACATTAATTTATTTTTTGTGAAGGAATTGCATGTGATAGCCCGTGATACTATTTATAACTTTAGAGGTGTAAGTGGTGTTTGTTGTCTCATTGATTTATATCACGCACTAGCTACTGAAGCTCACTGCATGCTACAAAAACTCGTTTACTCAAATTTTCAGCTTATATTTAGCGTCTTACCTAAACATTTTAATCGACTGTGTAAAACTGGTTCTTACTAAATGCTTTTTCGAACTGTTAAGAATGTAGAATATGTGATTAAAGTTTTAGCTAACGAATTGTTTAAAACACTCTTAATTTTAACACCTCAAAATGCTTAAAAAATAACTGACTGTAATTCCCACATTGTAAAAAATTAATATTTGTAGAGTTTTTTTTTTCTATGTTGCTTTCCAAGTCACAGTCATATCACAAGTCACATTCAAGCCAAGTCTTGCTGAATTCTGATGGTCTACGTTTCAAGATTTCATTTTTGCTTGCGATTTCAAGTTCTCAAAGTACAGGAGAAAGACAGCTACTGTTTCGCTGTATGATTTGTTGATTTGAAAAAAAAAAAAGAAAAACTTTTTTAGACAGCGCTCTTTTCTGTAGTTTGCAAGCACTTAATCTGTTTGGTTTTACATATTTTTCCATTGTTTTTTCTATAATATTGTTCCTTTTATCTTCAGTAGTTCTTTTTTCACTTATATTATTAATCTACACACATTTTTTTCTGACAAAGGACAGAGCTTATCCCGCTAAATACTTGAATGTCGTACGTATCAGGTTTTTGAGACAAATACTAATGCGTCTTTTTGGCATATGTAGCGTACTCGTTTAGAAATTGTATATTAAAGGGATTTCCATATTTTAAATGATTCCACTTCACCAAATCGGCCCATGCAATTTAATTGATTTCATTTTAAAAGTTCAAACAAAATTAATTAAAATTTTTTTTCTCAGAAATAAAATCCTTTCAACATATTTTTCATTGCAGACATCAAACAAGAAGACATAGATCCAACCGAGCTAGAAACAGACGCATCCAACGAAAGGATTTTAGTTAGCAGCGTTGTTGTGCCGAATAAGGAAATGAAACGATCATCTGATTGATATCATCGAAATGGTGAAGTAAAATCGCGACGATGACCAAATGTATAATGTAAATCCTAATCGGAGATTTTTCACCATTGATTTAGTATTTTACAAAAAACAAAAAAAAAAATAATAATAAACTGTATAATTGAATTGCTATTTAAAAAGAGTAAACGATTAAAGAAAAAAAAAAAAAAAACGGAAACGAATAGAAAGCCTTAAACATTCTACTTAATTATTTTTTTAATGATTTTTCTTGCAACGAATATGGCTGACGGGTTAAGAAAGATTCCTTGCCTGTGTCTTTTCTGAGGTGCTTTACAACGGAGACGTGAATAAAAATTTGGGAGAAAAAAAAACTTTCTTTTTTGAATCCCAAAAATCATACTCCTTGAATCATCGCTCCTCAACAGCCTAATGAGGAAGCCAGAAGCCCCAAAAATAGGGACTCAAATTCATTTTTTTGCCGAAATATTACAGAAAAGTTGAAATTGTGAAATCGTTTAGCGCGACTTACATTTTTGTTTTCCATTTTATTTGTATCTTTGAAGTACTACCCAACATCGACGCCTTTGATGGGATTCTTAAGGATTCCTCCAGCTGCCGTTGTGTTTCTTGCCCCAGACTTGACTTTTTCTCTTTCTCAAATCACAGTTGAGTTGGAGTTCACTTTTTTAACCTCGACCCAACCACGTCGCGTGCAGGAAGATCTTCGAGTTTCTCCGGCTTCCATTTGCATTCCGGGTAATTTGTTGTTGGGAGGGAGCTTTATCTTTTACGTTAGAAAGGTAGTTGTTAGTTTTTATTGCAGCTACAAATTACACCTTTTAGAATTTAAAATCATGGATTTTACATTAACTGCCACAATGTCAACCAAAAGCATTAAAATAAGAAACACAGATTTTCATAAGAAATAAATAATTTTTTTCCACAAAATGTTTATAAAACTATTGTATTTTCTAGAGCAGCCATATTTATCGACAATATTCTTTAATATTTTTCGCATAAACCTAATTTTTTCAAAAAAGGTTATCAAAGAATCCAAATTTCTTGGCTCTTACTATTTTAGTGTGTCCATACGTCAATAAAATAAAGATAAAATTTTTATGATCGTTTATCCAAAGCGGTCACCAAACGACTATCGAACCTTCTTCTACGTACGATTCTCCTCTGGCAGAAATGGTTTTTTTCGTTAAACGCATCTGAAAGACCAGCATCGTTCTCAACTTAACTTAGCCTTAAAGCCTCTATGGACGACTCCCAACTCACTCCAGAACTCAAAAATTTCGATTGACTAAAGTATTGAAAGCAGTTAAAAAGTACTGCAGTTAATTAACTTTTAGTCAATTGACTGTTTTCATTGACTGCTAGTAAAAAAATTAGTACTGATTGCTGACCGTTTTTTTTTTTTCAGTTAAACTACTTTTGTATGTTAAAATACTTTAGAAAAATTGTCTTTTTATTTAATTAACTGCAGTACTAGAAGGACTGCAGTTTTTACAACTCCGCTCCATAGACATCTCCTATCAGTCCTTTTACTCGGAGCAATTAATGTGTCAACCCCTAATAATTGAACAAGGCTTAGTTTTTGAAGTAAGTTTTTGAGAAACGATGACATTTATTTGAGTTTAAACAGGTCAGTAGTTGGATGTTTGTACTAATATAATATAAAGTAGCCAAAGTATCCTTAAATATGTTTGTGGACAAATGCAGTGATTTCTGTGAAATTTATTTAATTGTTTATTGCAAGTAAACAATTTAATTTAAATATTCATATCTAGCGTCCTTGTACATCTTTCAAAATGTTAGAAACAGAGAAAAAAAAAAATAAACGCCTTCACTACTACTTTCCCCATATTTGGTGAATACGAAGATCCATGATAGCCTGCTCTAATTAATCGCAGGTGTTTAACAACATGTCACTTAAAAAATGTTTGCGTACATACATGTAGACCATCTTCCCGATAACCAGGACACACGAACTTTCCGGACTCCATAAATATTCATAACAGAAAACAATGAAACTTAGCACTAAATAATTGGCTTCTGTAAACACAAATTAAATATGTAAATGTGTCATAAAATTAATAGCTGTCCACTGACACATTCCGCCGACTTCTGGTGAGAGAGCAGCATTCATCTCTAATTTAGTGGCTCTATGCGCTCGGTCGCAGTCGTAAAGTCAGAACGTTGAGGCAAAGAACTAAAACCAAACCTCCCACACCCGTGGGATTCAATAGAGACCTCGTTAGCAGCTACGCATTGTCCGTTCCCGAGGAGTCCACGACCACGACGACCGAACGAGAGAAAGAGCGAATTTAATTTTTGGAAAAATTGCCAAAGTTAATTAAAAACTTTTGCTAACCGTCCGACTACAACGTCTGACGATGGCGACGATGACGATGACGATGACGTCGACAACAACGTTCACGATGTGCCGATATGTGGCGCGCTGTGTCTGTCTACCAACGTCTGGACTAAGGGCAAACTTAATTCCAGATACAAAGTGGATGATAAATTCTAAACGCATATTACAATCGCGAGCACAGAGGATGTGTACAGGACATTTGTATGTGTATTCATATGTAGACCGTTGCCACTGATGCTTTTGTAGCCCATCTCTGCAGACCACATTTAGAAGCGTTACAACAAAGCGTATTCCAGAGATTCGGCAGGAACTGGCAACTATCCTAGTCGGTTGCACCATCCTTATCATTATTATGCCGACAATGCATGCGAACATATGACGGGGATAGAATTGAAGTAATATGGAGATATACGAACATGGGGCTGAAAGGGAGTAACAATTTTCCGCATATTCCGGTTGCAAATTGGCAGAAATAATTGAACTTTTAAGAGCACTGTAGCGAAGGTTCTGGAAATGGTACATTAATCCAGATGGCCCTATTTGAATGGGCTGAATCTATTTTTGTCTGCTTTTTAATAAAGTCCTGGTGAATTTGCCGGAGTTAAAGCCATTTGAATTTTAGAATTTCAAGTGATTTTGAAAGGACATTTGGGATGTGATTTGGAGGTTGTGTCTGGAGTGTGAAAAATTCGATTAAAAAATATTCGCAGCTGTGACAACGTTTTAACGATTAGACAATGAAAATTTATTAGGAAGAGTCGGAAGGGTTTTGAAAGATTTGGCTTAAAGCAGATTCCTGACGCTAATAAAAACATATCCTTTCGAAAAAATAGTAGTGCAAAGATAAAACTTTCAGCTTGCATTATATTTTGTTTAAACATGAACTCTACCTACCTACCTAACATGAACTCTTTCTTTGCAGCCATTTTTCGTGACAGATAAAGTATTCGTTCGCACAGCATTCACAATGCTAAATTTCAGTTGCAGTTTTTCGTTCAGAACTTCTGCCAACTTTTAATGAATACTACCATACAATGTTTTCAAAACAGAAAAAAAGAGGTTAAGGAGACCCTCACAGAATGGTCGCAAATTGGTGAAAAACAAATTTATCAAAATTAATCCAGAATAGATGTCTCGACTAGCGGCACGTTGTTCTACACGTCTGTGCAATTGCTAGCATAAAGTGGGACATTTGCAACCTAAGATAATACAGGACTTGCTGTGTATGAAGCAATGCATAAACTAAAATATATGTTATCTACAAAAAAGATCCAACAACATTAACGTCACAATAGACAACTAAAACTTCGAGGTTGCTTCGAGCTTCGAAATATATTACGGCAATGACACGACGGCGTAGAAAGAAGAAGAATGACTCTAGCCTTCGGGCTTACACAGTAGCTGGGAAATAAAGCCCTTCAAGAACCAAGTTATGTATACATGTCTCAGTCCTTCTTTAAAGCGCAGACGTCTGCAATTTTAAATGGAGACTAAAAGATTCTTGATCGCTTCGAGAGGAAAATCCCTCGAATTATTTTCCGGCGCCGTTGGCTCGATCGGTTAGTGCGTCGGACTGTTGAGCGAGAGTACCCGGGTTCGAATCCAGATCGGCGAAAAAAAAAACACCACAAACATTTTTCACGGCCCCACCTCCAGCGAACGACTGACAACCTTCCTGGAGTACTTCTGTCATGAAAAGCTTTCGCAATTCGCCGTTCGGAACCGGCATTAAACAGTAGGTCCCCTCCACATGTGACATGTGAAAATTATAACGCGCACAACACAGTGGAGGCGCGAAAAAGCTAGGCTCTGGCTCTCAACGGGCTGTTACGCCGCCACGTACGTATATTCAAGTAAATACCCGAAAGCGGAGTGGCATTCAATAATGCTGCTCGCTACATTTTCAACCGGCATCGTTTTCTCTTTTACTTCTCCAAAAACATTGCTGGTCTATCTTTCGATAACATTCTTAGTTCCGCTTTATCACAATGTTGCATAGTTTAATTTAAATACGTCTAACCCTAAACTCATAGAACAGAATAACGTTCATCTATTGGGATCGGCAGATCATAATACCACGCTTTTCGTATTTTGCCAAACGAACGCCAAGTTTTTGTAAACACAATCCGGATTTGGAACGCCCTCCCTCGCAATATCAACGAAGTCAGTAATAAATCGAAATTTAAAATCAGAATTAAAAATACATTTATCCAGTTTGAATTAACTTTTTCTCCATTCATATAACATGCTGTACATTATTTATAACATTTTCCCTTTTTTAATATGTTGCTTTTTTAGTTTAGCTTATCACAGCTTATTAAAAAAAGATTATCTTAATGTAGCTTACACTGTCTGCTTAAATGGAATAAAATAAAAAAATAAAAAATGAAAATAAAAATAAACTCTCATGACCATTAATTTTTTTCAATAATATTTTATTATTTGGTCATGCTGCTCAACCTGTAATAACTTACTAAGATGATTCACTTCAGCGGTTGATAGAATTAAAGATATGACAGATACTGCAAAAAAATGCCGATCCGATAATGGAAAATCTTTTATTAGTGAATTCAATGGTTCGACTTTACTGATTACCCTTAGCTGAAACCCCTGGTAGGTTGAGCTTAATCTCTTTTATTGATTTTATAATTTATTTATATTTCAATAAAGTTTAATAATAATAATAATAATAATTACTCTTATCCTCGCCCCACTATTAGTAAATACAAGTATGCATATGTGGTTGTTTACTTAATAAAACGATTACGATTGTAAATTATGCACACCACAATGTATTTATAATTTCGTATAACTTTTTTATGAAGTGAAGTTAGCTGCAGAGGTAAGGTGGCTTTACATATATGGATCAAACAGTTTTTGTTAAACCAGATAGCGAGGTCCATAAAAAAAATCGGTGCAAGTGATAAGTAGGACGCCTCTCTTCCCTCTTTTTGGGCGACTCCATTATTTAAAGCTGATTGTATGAAAAAAAAATTTATTTCCCGAAAAGCTTTTTCACCACATCAGGAATATTTCTACCATTAAGTGTCACATTTTCATATTCAAAAGGTAAGCCTCTCGTAAGCCCTTTGGGTCAGACTGAAAATATTTTCTTTTAACTGATCTAAAATTATATGCAAATATTTTATTGGCCTTTTGATAAACCATTACTCATTGAATTTAAATTTTTAGTAATGTGGGTCATTGGTATAGGGTACATCAGCATTGAAATTGAGTCTTGCAGCAAAGTGGAGGAGATTTTACAATATCTTCTGCATATCGCTCTACTTTTGTTTTGTTTTTTTTTTTCTTCAGGATAACGCTTGTCAAATGGATACTAGTGAAAAGTTATAACATCGACCAAGTCACGGAAAAAAGAAACACAAACTTTGAGTTTCAACAAGAGAATGCATTTTTCACGATATGCGAATAATAAGTAATGGAACCGATTGGAGATTAAAGCGAAGTCACAGTCATTCACAGACTTCAGCGACTAGGATGAATGGAAAGAAAAACAGTTGTTTGAACGAAGAATTAAGATATGCGAGAAGAGTCTGTTCGATGGGGTGAATCTTCTTTGACGTCCTAAATCTATAAACATCGGAAAATATTGTGACGTTAAATGGTTCATGAAATCTATCTCACCGTCAAGAGTATTCTTCTTCGTGGTTGATGGATGTCGTCTACTTTGAAACTAGTGACCACTTCTTTTTTTCAATGGACAACTTGATAGGGTGCTCTGCAAATTGCTTCAACGACATGTCAATCGTTTTCGCATGTGGTTGTCGTTTAAATGACCATCAGGACTTTATCGTCCTTATATTCCATGTAATTGATTAACTTGAGGGCGCAGAAAAATGAAAACACGTAATTATTTGTTCATTAAGCCTGAGTATCGGAACGAATTACCATTACAATGTACGTAGTACGTACGCATGTGTGTGGACACACAATAACCCTCTTTTTCATGCAAGTTGAGCTCCTTTCTCGTTGCAGCGTGTGCATGTACACATACATTATACATTGCCACAGCACCTACCATAACACTATCATTATCCTTAATTAAAAAACAACAAAGCCTTTACTGTATCATATTCATTGTCGCACACATTCAAAGCCAAGTATAGGGCTAATTGTTGTGTGAATGCACACAGTACTGTCTGACCTGGTGTGCACCGGGGCCGGTGTGTATTGTAATTACCCCGATCTTTCCATCAAAGTAGAATCAGCAGGCGGGTTAATTGTTAGGGATGTCATTATAAATGAATAATATCAGCTCACTGCAGCTACTAGCTACGTACTACTACCTCGTTTTTTCTCGGTGGCCCTGTACTTTCGAAGGATAATGAACGTGCTGGTGTATGGAAACGATTTAATTTTGCTTGCTTACGGGCAATTTAAACGAATTTCCTTTAACGAAACATACGAGCTACCACCACTCATTCACATGCGAATATGTAGGTGAAAGCCTCATTATGACAAATAGCCCAACCAACAGAACAAAAAATGTCCTTTTGCTCAAAACAGTTCATCTGTCGAGAAACCACAACCAAAAAAACAAAAAAAAGCGTAAAAAAGCACCGGAGGAGTATTATTTCAGGATTAAAGATAATTAAAAAACAGTTGTGTTGAAAAAAATGCACTGATAAAAATATTAATTCGTTAGGTTAATTAGCGCAGCATTTATGGAAATTAGCCTTCTGCCCTGTGTACTGTGGGTGGCATCCCTGCGAGAGTCCTTGCAGAGGGATAGATTGTGAGAGAGCTTCTCTTTTGTTTCCTAAAACCTCGATCAATCGATTGGTGATTTAATTATGAAAGTTCAGTTAAACAGAGATGAGGTGTGGCCAGTAGACTGCATACGCAGTCAATTGACCTCTGCTAACCGGGTGCTTCCTGATATAACTGTTTCAATTATTTAATTTCAACTTAATTAGTGAACCATTACGGGGAATTGATTCGGCTTCGTTGTTGAATTGATGGTGATGCGATGGAAATTAATGTGATTATACAGGTGAAAAAAAGTTTTTTTTTCAAAATATTATTTTCTGGTGTAAGTTTCATCTTCTAATTAACGGTGGTAACAGTTCTTAGCAATATAAGCAATCGAGTTCAATTGGGAATTAATTAGATTTTTTCTATTTTCTCTAATTATATATTTTTTAATTATAAATCAATTAAGCGGGATTGAGATGAATTATTCTTTTTATTTGCTCTTTTTGTCTTACACGATTTATTAACTCATCGGGTCACATGTGAACAAATCTCGAAAGTTAAATTTGAGCCACTTCCCGGTTTCCGATCAGCTGAAATTTCTCATACGCTTTTCATTTGCGTGACATTGCATTGTTAGCTAGGCGACGTCATTCTTATTTTGTCGTCGGAATTATGCAAGTGGTGGGGTGGAAACTGCTGTCGATTTGAAAAAATAGCCACAAGCTAGTAGAAACATATTTTAAGACAGTGGTATAAGATTAAAAGCCTTAAAAAATTCCGCTTTTTAATGATCTACCAAACATTCGATTTATTAAATTTGAAACTATGAAGGAAAAGTAAACCGGTTTTTCGTCAACTGAACAGCATCTTAGTTATGACTTGAAATCGCAACTTAAACTGAGCATAAATCACCTGTCAGAGCTATAAATTGGGTTATAGCTGGTAAAGGTTTTGCCAATTTGAAAAAAAAAAACTTTTTAAAAGAACGCCCCATTTAAGGCGCATTTAAAAGAAAAGTCAACAGATATCAAGCAGCGTTCAAGAAACTTAAACGACTACCATCCCCCACTTGATCGTACAAGAAAACTGCATTAAGTTAACAACGTCTGACTTTTATAGCTCGAACATCAACAGCACCCTAAACGAAAGTTTTTTTTTTTAAATTGTTTTCCAATAAATCCGCCATCAACTTTTGAATACTTTAATTCTTTACACCAAATCGTCCGCACACTCAAAGTGTTCATGGTTGGCGAGAGGGGAAGGCTTTTGACATGAGGGCTGTTTTGCTGATGCATTTTTGTTTTTTATGCACACACATTAACCACACACACATGGAAACATGTGAACCCTCACCGCTGTCACTCACCGAATACGTTGCGGCTAGCCATACAATTCAATAGAAATCCACCAGAATGGTTTTAAGGATAAAAACGAATTGAAATGAACTGAAACGTTATCGACTGACTGCGCTTGGGGGTGGGCGAGCACGAAGCGAGAATTTTTTTTTATGTGATGCGGAGGGATGGGAATTCTTGTCAGTTAATTACTGGGTATGTGGTTAGTTGACCCGATTTTTACACGCCACCTCGGGTTAGGTTAATTTTCAGCTTGTGAATTTTGTTGCTGGGTTATGGATGGGGCTGATGTTGGCGCAGGAAGTGACAACGATATTTATTAGATAGGAGATATAGGAGATAGGATATAGGAGGATATAATAGCAGAAATATACTTTCTTTGTATTGTTGTAGGAAGTGAAGTTGGTTATTGGTGGTTGCAGCTTAATTCCGCAAATCAAGGTTTAGGGTTCGCTCCAACCCGAATACTATGTGTTCAGTTCACGACAGAGCAACAACTACATCGGGATATTATAAGGTGCACCATGACAACTGGGTCCTGTCAACCAACCCAAACGCAAAGTTGTAGTTCAGCAGGGTGCAATTCGAATGCTAAACAATAACACTCCTCAATGCTCTTTGTGTCGATAGGAATCAATTCCACCCATATCTCAGCAGGTTTGCCTGTTGAAAAACTTTTATCGACATCTCAAAGAAAATCTGCAGACGTCACATCACATTCTTTATTCCACACATCGAGTCTGTGTGTCCTCACCAACCAACTGAAACATATGTCTCTCCGGCACGTGCTGATCCACTTCACTTGCTGTCTGTCATCCTTTTTGATTTTCCCCGCATAATAAAAGGGATACTCCAACCACAGTAGCAACCGAACAGGAAAAGGAATCCCACCTTAGAACAAAAGACGATGTTTACACCCCATTACAAGCGATTCTTCCGAATCGGTTCCTACAGACAGGTTGCCACAAGAGCGTCGAATCGATAAACGATTTCCTCATGCAAATACCCCCACGCCTAATTTAGGCGTTCCTGGTAAATTTTAATCAGAATCCAATATTTTCTTCGATTTTGCCGTGGGTTTTTCCGTTTTTTGAATTTTTTTTCTACTCTCTCAGGAGAGGAAGGAAATAATGCTTCCGTCGGTTATAGTTGTACGAGTGTTTCATCCCCGGAAATGAGAAATGTAAATCTGGCCCCATCGCCCTGCCCGATTCCATCACCCCATGGGGTGCCGGCAGCAGTCTAAAGAGTGAGCACCGCACCATCGCAGAGGGATAAGTTTCGTGACCGGAAAATGTTATAACCTTCCACGGTTTGTCCTTTTGACAAAGATCAAGGCACAACACTGGCAAATCATCCACCGAAAGCGGAGCCCATCTGCTCTCGCTCGTCCTACGCCTTCGATCGGATCGTCCTGCGGAAGTGATGAAAATTCCCATCGGATGTGAATTGAATAGGCAAATGATTTCTCTCCAATGTAACGAGATTCACCTGTCGACGACTCGAAGGTAGTTGCGAAAGACATAGTTGAGAGCGAGAGAGAGAGAAAGTGAGTTCATCTCTTACCCGGTCTTCCTCGACCTTTCTTCCTTTCGCATCCCTTCCGGCAGTTACTCGTCGCCTTCATCGTCGTCATTGTCGATGTCGCCATCGTCAACATGCTGAAGTAGGTATTTGTTTTCCGAAGGACTGATGTTACACATCAGGATGTGCTGCTTCTGCACATCTTAAAGGATGTTTTGGTATTGCTGCCGTTGCAGTGGCGCTGCCAGTGCATTATGTTGCTGTTGTTTGGGTGGGATGAAGGGAGAGGAGGGTTTCCCTTTTGGGGGTTTTGATTTATATTCCATTGGCATCTCGTATATTCTGGAAAGCTATTGACATTTTAGCATGCTGGCGTTTCCTTATCGGATTAACTGGTAAGGATATTCGTGATTTGACAAGCGATTTGTTACGTGGAGTTAAAGGACGATGGTAGTCGTGGTCCTTGTGTCGGGGAAAAGTTAATATTTGCTTTGGAAAATGGGGATTTAGCGGAGCAGAGGGTCACTTTGTTCGACTTTCTGAGTGCAGAACGCTTGTACTGTGATGATGGTCGTGGTTAATTTATTAGAGAGTCTCGATCCACGGGAAGTGTGCTGCTGTTAATGACTTATTTGGTGAAATTTAAGGATCAAGCTGGTAAAGTTCTTCAAATCCAGAGGAAGCTTCAGGACGTCGACTTCCGTCGGAAGTATTACATAACCATTGAAGCTGCTGAGGATGGTAGTTTGACGCTTCTTAGAAAGTTCGCTGCCATCACAGTTGTCAAGCAGATTGCTGTTATACTACAAGACTGCCCGAGGCTATCAGAAGTAATAGGCAGTTTTAGGCCAGGCCTAGACTCTGTATGGTTTGACAACCTAGCAAGCCAAAGATAGAGAGGAGAAAAATTCTGAAACGAATTCGTGCTGGCTCCTAAACGGACTTAAGAATTAAATTGTAGTTTTATTTGTTTTTTGATCAAAGGTTGGGGAAACTATTTCTCAATGTTTTTCTCATTTCAACTTAAAAAATGCAGAAAGCTTCTGCATTCCCTTCGAACAGTAGCAAACTGCAGCTTCTGGTACTAAGTTTTTTTTTTCAAATTTTCTTAGTTTAATTAATAATGTTGTAATTGTAAATATGTTAAGTTTAAGTTAGATTACATCGAAAGACATAGTTATAAGTTATTATGTTTAGCTTAGAGCGCCCGCATAGGGCCGTTAAGTTAGTTAAGTTAGTTAAGCTAGTTTTAAGCAATTTTGTCTAGCATGTAAGTTTTCTAAGAAGTTATTATTAAAAATGTGTTTAAAATGAAAATGAATGTAGCAAACTGCAGGCTTTATAGTAAGAATTAACCTGCACAAAAATTCCGCAAAAGTCAAAGGACAGTAACAGAAAGGTTCGCAGATATGTAACTGTAAAAATGATGATGTGGTTTGGATAGATGTTAAATGATTTAAAGCCGACTCTAAAATACAAAAAGGACTTTTCGTGGTCTTAAACTTACAGAGAAAACGTAAGATTAAGCTCTGTGTCGTTGCAGCTCGCCACGGATGTATACATTTATCAAAAGCAAAGAACTGAACGTACGTTCAGTATAATAAGCAAATTGAAATTTGTAAAATTCTTAATATTTTAATTTAATTTGCTAATTGCCATAAACCACCGCGAAATCCCAAACGGTTTAACCAAATTAAATGATCTCCCCACCGCCGCACAACTCAAAATCATTTCAAATACAAAATTCTTAACTTAATTAATAAATCAGAGAACCTTTCATATCAGGGAATCATCGATTATTGTTATACACCTCAAAATTCCAATTACCCGCATATAACCCCCTCAAGAGATACAAACCGTGCATCATTTGAAAGCACATCTCTTGCATTCGACACTTGCCGTCATACATATCTAACACTAATGAGCTCATTTGTTCACGCTTAAAGCCAGAGATTGAATTGCAAAATTTATGTCCGTCCCACAATCCGTTAGCACATTAATAATTTAACCGTCCTCGTTAAACCACATTACTATGATAAGCTAATTGCACTGGTCACCATAATTATTACAACATATCAATTTGCTGTCAATAAATTTATATCGATTCTCGATTGCCGAACTAAACGGACTGCGTTCTGGTCCCGGTGAAATAACACGCATCACTCATCCGTGCGGATGTCGCATAAATTATTTGGATAACCTTGTAATGAAGCGATTGTTCTAGGAGCGGGGCTAGTCGAGAGAAGATTATGCATAACAACTGCATGCGTCCATCAAAATTTCATTGGACAGGTTGTGGATGGATCAATTACCTTCTTAGCCTTGGTGAATGTGTGGGGAGTTTGAAAAGAGGGCAGAGATGGCAACAGGTTTTTGTTTTTTTTTGTTTGAAAACCAGCATAGACCAACCACTTTTTTAAAGAAAATTAAAGTTACTATTACAGCAAGCAAGTGCCTTTGTGCATAAGGGTGGGACTGATTCATTTAAAAAGTTGTTGGTTCATACTCGTTTTCTTTTGAACTAGACGACATAGGACCATTCTGTTTTTTGTGTTCGACTCAGAATGAACGTGAGCATTAACGGCCAGGTCCTAATTTAGCTCTGCGACTTACAGTTATGAAAAGAAAAATTATTTATACTTTTTTTTCTATTACTGCTTATTAAAATTTTGAGCTTGTATGCGAATTTTTCACAAACTATGGGCATGAACAATCTAACTTTAATGTACTATTATAGAACAAGTTTCCCTCTTTCTAAGTTGGTATAGTACTTTACTTTAGGTGTTGCCATTGTTTCTTAATGAATTATTTCTCCATGTTGTTTGATTTGATTTTAAATTGCCCCTACCTCCTAAACGGGATGAGATATACCCCCCGCCCATAGCAAAAGTTGTTCATTTTTGGACGCTCTATGAAAAACCATTATCACTTTTTGGCTCCAAAGCTATCTTACTCTCCCTGCAGATCAAAATAGATATTTTTCTAAACGTGCAAAAATGGATACATTGGGGTCAAGATGAACTTTTGTAATTTTCCACCGTTCTATAAATGCGATCAAAATCGCTTGTACTTCATTTTTTTGGTGATAAAATAAGGAAACAAATAACACAAAAATCATTCAAATTGGTCACCTCTCATAGTTTTTTATTTACAAAAAACCATACGACCGCCGAGTATGTATCCATCTTTCCTCGCCACTTATATTGATTTACAAAGAGAATATTAAACAATCTTTCATCGGATGACAGTCAAATGTGTATGTGAAACTCTAAAAAAGCCACAAATCGACCTTTTGTTTTTAAAAATTGTAGTAAGAAGTCTCGAGAACGCTTATCATTACTCAACTTACTCGAAAAAAACTTCACTTTCGCACTCAAACTCCACAGCAAACTCAGCTTTCAGAAAAGTGTCAGGACTTTCATTCAGAACATAGATCTAAGCCTAATATGAACCTCCACTCACATTTTCCTCCCTTAAATCCATCAAAATCACCCCTGCACTCTATGTGATGAAAAGGGACCGTGTAGAGTGCGACATTTGCCTATGGAAAAAGATACCACTCTCTTTCACTCTCTGCTGTCATACGGCTTGCATATCCCCTCGTCCATTTTTTTTTACAACAAAAAAAAAAGGTTTTAAAAGTTTAAAAATTGAATTCCAGTTCGTTAGTATTCATCCATCCTGTATGTGTGTTCCACATTTTTTTCTTTCAGGATTGCTCCTGAATCCTGCTGCATGCATGGCCAGTGTTGCTAACATCGAACAGAGCCAGAGCGTGTGGGAGACTGCAACCGACAGTTGCAAGAACACAGTTTGTTGGATCTGATTCTATTTTTAGATTTTTTTCTTCTTTTTTTTTTTGACTTTTCGTGTTTGCTAATTCCAGTTGTGCGGCGCTTTCTAAACTAAATTTTATTTTTCCATTGGTATTTCATTCCTCGTGAATTCAGAGCGCAACTGATGCGGAGGCAGTTTGGAAAAGGATTACGATGGAGGAGAAATGGATTTAAAGTTTAACAATATTTTGTCAGTTTGTAGGCTGTGGTAAATCGGGTTAAAAGGCTGTTGCCACGGAGTTGAACGGAATATTTCGTGGGAAAAAATGAGGGAGAGAAGTGTTCGCGTATATTTTAGGTTTTCGTTGAAAGTCTTTTTTCATGCAGATTGTTGTAGAAGTTTCGTAGGGTAATTCATTTTGGATTTTTCGTTTTGGAACTGACGATAGTTTGACAGATGATGAAGAAGTGTTCAGTTTGAGTTTGATTGGATCAAGGGAGGGAATTTTATAAAAAGGGAATTGAAAATTCTGTAGAATGTTGGAGTTCGGTTTTTGAAGATAGAATTTATCGAAAGCAGCTAGAGTTTAGGCTTGGAAGTTGTATTACGAACAGTTTTCAAAACGAAGAATTTCGGCTGTTTTGAGGTTTGGTCGAACTTCATTGTTTTTCAATTAGCAAGCAACGCTAAGATAATTTGCTCTATTGTTTCTTAAGAAATAAACAAACAAAAGTTTAAAAGGGGTCCAACATTTTTATAAAAAATATATAAAAGGAAGTCCCCATTTGGATTCGAAAGTAGCATCAACAACTGTACAAAAAAGCACTATCCAAATGTAAAAAAAAATAGGCGTCTTATTTCCTGGAGATCTAATTTTATACCAGCTTTTCGAGTAAATGATAGCATATTTCATAAATGGTCTGCTGTATGTTAATCACAGGTTAAGCTGACTTGTTAATATAGACCAATTAATAGTGTTAAGAAAATGTAATATAGCGGTGTGATTTAGCACCATCTTACTATGACACATTTTTGGTAATGATGTTGCCATCCTTCTCTATTCTGCCACTTGGAAATGCTGTGCTAGTGCACATTTTTGCATGAAGATTTTAGAAAAAAAAGGACCCATCAAATCTCAATCTAAGGTTCATCGATGGTTGCCGAAGCACCTTCAAGAGTGATCCTTGGAAGCAATAATAGAAACTATAATACGTAAGTTAAGGACTTCATCAACCTCTTTCAATAGAATATTTTATAAATGCTATCTCTGTTTTTTTGCGACACAAAATTTAGCCATGCAACTGTAAAACAGCTTCGGCTAAATAAAGAGGATTTACGATTCATGCGATGTCTACATTTTGGGTACACAAAATTTTCATCCCTTGCATCCCTCTTCAGCTCAATTTAAATTTATCAACTGTCACTCAAATTTTTTCAAGTACCTATTCATAACGTAGTCGGTGTCCTTAAATCTGCGCATCTTTTTCTCTTTCCTTAAAGCAAATAAGATTCTCCATGTCCCACTTACTTTTGGTAACTCAATTAAGTCAAATTTCGGTTACTGGAACTTTTGATAGAACCAACAATTCAGTAGCCTCTTCTTGACGTCCTGGGGAAAATCTATCTTAACAAAACTGCGCCCCATTTTACATCAGCGATCTTTGGCTTCACTAATCTCTCTCTGCATTTCCCACCACTAAAACTACCACCGCTACCACTACCAAGTTAGTGATTTTATTTATTTTGTTGCTTTCAAAACTCTAATTCAAACTTTACTTTTGCATTCCGGAAAGTTTCTAACATATTCATTTCATATATTCAAAACTAAGTTTCGGCACTCCTATTACATCGCCTTCTTCGTGCCACCTAGCTAGTTGCTTGACTTCGTATGGGGCATTTTCGTTGGAGCTCCAATATCGTTGCAGGTACCTGATGAAGTCTTATAAATGTTCTTTGCTGTGAGGAAACGCTGAAACAAGAATTAATTTTTGTAGATAAACTTTTGTGTTACGAAATGTTCACCAAGATTTATAGATGCGGTTGCAGTCACGCTGCAGACGGTAACACTTTATGTTAAGTGTTGCCATAGTAAAGAAAGGTCATGAGGAGTAGTTGAGGACAGAAGTTTTACGCGCGTTAGTAACGTGCAAATAATTGAACAACTTTTTGTTAAATTTGGTGGTGAATTAGAATTACAGCACTTTCGTATATTAGAAGTTTTCTTAGACGCTGTGCATTATACGGGCTTCACAAATTAAGCTCGTTTTTACATTCAATTTTAAGAAATGTGAAGGAAATTTAAAAGTAGTACGAGGAAGATCAAATAAACTGATTTTCAGGGCTGTTTGTGTGATCTGAAAGCTCTTAAAGTTATACGTACGTATGTTTTGCGGAGTATCAGTTCTAGGAGATCAAACATTTCAAATTTCAAGCTTCCTTACAATCTCCACACATCAGTATGACAGGAAATGTTTACTACACCATGGCATCACCCTTCCTGTGCCATTTTGTAGTACTGAGGAACACATTTCCCTTTCTTCCCCTTCTTTTTTGTTCTTAATAAATAAACTTTTCAGCTGGCAAATTAGAAAGAAAAGGCGAAAAGTAAAAGAAAAGGCAAAACAAAAAGTTAAAATGACAAAAATATTAAAATAATATTCATAACCGTTAGTCATATAAGACAATCAGCAACGAGGCACCAAGAACACCCGGGAAACGAACGAACGAAGTACGAAGAACCCCTTTTGTGAGTGATGTCGCCCCTTTTAGTAGCATTCTCCCTGACAGAGTATCACCTGTGCCTTTCATATGGCAAAACGTCATTTTTCAATTTCTCTCCTCAAGAAAATTCAAATTTAATTAGATACTTTGGATCCACTCCTCTCTTTTGAATGTGTGTGTGTGAATGGATAGAAGTTTGCGGAATACAGAGAATTCAGTCTCCTGATACTAGGACTTCTTCTCTGTACTCAAAACAAAGGTAATGCCATGCAGATATGACATGAAAAATTATAATTTTGTTCTTCTTCGTTCTTTTGCGAGTGGATGGCATGTATCCTGTGATTTTATATTTTTCTTTGTTGTTTTGTTGCTTCTGCAGAGCCATTGCTGAGGCTGAGATTGCAATTTGAACGCCTAGCATAAAGACGGTGAAAGTTGGGGGAACGGTGAGCAGTTTATGGGAAAAGTTTAATTAAATTTCGACATTTGACTGGGAAATTACTTTCAATCGCGTTGTCGTTTTAATAAGACAGTTTCACTGTAAATATGCCTGCAAAGTGGTGGAGGGTTTTATTTTTTGGTGACAAGTCTGTGAATGTGCGAGTTTATACTTTTTTGTTTTTGTGATCCTGGGGTTATTAGGTGAATTTTAATTTACCCTTCGCTGAGAGTGGGATCTGTTTTTCTTTGCGTTTCGACGGACGGGTAATTAATTTTGACTTTTCTGATTGCAAACAACATCACGGATGTAATGGAGTTCTAGTCGTGTTAGTCATTGCGTATTTAATTGACTACATGTTAAGTGGAATTGACCACGAGCTTTGAGGACGAAATGTTGATTGAGTCGTAAATTGCCGTATGGATCGATGTTGATGACACGGACTGGAGCGAAGTTATCCGACGAGGACGGCTTCTAAAAATGTTGTTTGTTTGTCAATAAAAAAAAAACGATTTGGTTTTTGTATTTCCGAATTCGAGTTAAATTTTCGTATGGCCTACATAAGTTGCATTTCCACCAATTAATTTTTTTATGATTTATTACACCCAAAAATGACTGCCCTTTCAAAAGTACAGTAGAATTCATGTGACAGCAACGATTGAAAAGTTTGTCATTTATTCTAGCAACGTTCTTGCATGTACATAACTATTCCAGCCAAAAGAATCTTGTAATCTAAACTAAGAAGACCGAAAAGAGGGAGATCGGACCTCCAGGACAGTGGCTCGATGATCACAGAGGGAAGATAGCTTGGTCTTCCGGACTGGCACCGAGAATCTCTTGATCATATTGTATTTCGAATCAAAAATTGCAGCCTCAAAAACCCAAAACAATTTTCGAATAACTCTCTCCACGTTTGCCCACCGAACGAGATGCCGAACACGTAATCAGTTCATCGGCTTTTCTCGAATACTCCAAAAAAAAAAAAAACGAAGTACCCCACCAATACGACAGCTTGTCCTTCAAGAGTTTATGTCAAAGGTATCCTTTACTCAGCCTTTGCTGACGTCATGCTTCCATCGTCGAGAAAAAAAAAATTAACATCGCATTTTAGCAGCAAAAAGCGAAAACGAAAACAAAAATTATTCGAAATCGAATCTCGCTGAATGCGAATTCTATTTGTAAAAGCCACAAATTCGCTTCTTTACACACACTCTCTTGTACGCCAGTCAAGACGACGTAAAAGGACTCATTTTCATATTCCACTCAGCTCCACGACCGCAATTTAATTTATTTTTCAGCATTCTCCATGCGAGCGCGCCGATGTCCTGGGCGCGTCAACGATGCCTACGTGAGGCCCTCGAATGGCCGAACGAACTTCAGAGCGTTCCTCCGATCCGAAGCGAACTTGTGTTCGTAATTTGATTATGCATACATTTACCGATTATAGCATTTGCCGTGTCTTTTTATTCGAATCCGATAAAAATGAGCCTTCAGCAGTTTATTTGGCAAAAAAGAGGGGGAAGCGGGAATGGGGACACTTATACGTTTACTGTGTGTGTTTTTTTTTTTTTCGAGGCAGAAATCATTCCGTTGACGGTTTTTTACCCATGCCGCTGTGTCGTGCATACTTGTCGTTAAGGTCGTGCTGGAGTTCATAATGATAATTTGTGGTTGATGTGCTGCTGATAGCTGGCCCAGGGGTGAATATCGAAGACCCGAGAAATCGACGAGAGGGGTTTAATTTGAGGGAATTCACTTGAAATTGAATGGTAGCTGTCAAGGAACAAGCTAAGAAGGAGGCAAGACGAGTGATTATTATGCGTCACTTGAGATATACACCCAACCTTGAATTTAATCGAGCACACTCACGTTTTTTTGGTCTACGAAAAAGATCGGGAACATCGTCGGCATGAAATTGTCAACTTTAAATGCATTTGCTGAATATCAACTCAAATTTTGTTGGGCAAAATCTAGCGCAATGCAGTTTTCCATTGTTGTGCTACTTGCTACAAAACGATGAGTTCATTGCTGACAGTTACTGAACACTTTGTAGCTTAATATTTATTGACTTTAACTAATTGATACGAAAATAGTTATTTCAGGTTATCCATATTGAGAGACATTTGATTGATTGTCTAATAGAAGTCCTCTTCCCGATTGGGCGTAAATCATCTTTTACAGGACTTTCTCTCTCTCACTTACTTTTTTTATCTCACTTTAACACCCATTTATCGTTAAGAACGATGTGCCAGACAGGCCCTTTGTTTGGGCTCACAGTAGAACGCATGTCTTTCAAAAACAGTTCAGTTTCAAAGCGATTAATGTGAGTTCTGTCCTGGAAAATGTCCTTGTTATATCGTCATCAAAAATACGCCTCGTTCACTGAATCTCTACCGACAGTTACTTGATGCCACCTAAAACAAGACAAACGCCTATCATGTAACACTACATGACCATCCCGTAGCCAAAATCAACTTTCAAATCCAACGTTCATTCACTCTCGTCGAGCAATTAATGTCAGTCCCACAGACATTCGTATACGGGCAGTCAGCTCGAATAGGATGAATCCTCTTAAGGACTCTTTAACAAATTGCCACGGAATTATTCCTCCTCACAAGTCAACGGCCAAAAAAAATCGTTTAGAAGAAAATTGGATTGCCTGCCAAATGATCAAAAAAAAAACACAAGAGCCCCATCTTTCTCTTTCCCTTCCTCACGACCCTTCTTCTACCGGATGAATTCCAAACGAGTGTCATATTCCGGAATGGCAAACGGAATAAAACTCATTTTCTACTCCTCACACACACACACAGCCACACAAAACACACGCCAACCAGACAGTGTCAGTGGGCGTGTATACACAATTGAATAGGAAACAATTTGGCCTGGCCTCTAATGTCCTCTCTGGTGAAAAGCCTTAACTACCCGAGGGTATCCTCGCATCCACCGTCAAATGCGGCACCAAACCCAATATCACTCGTAAGATTAGATGAAAACTAATGTTGTTCTTCTTCTACACAGTAAATGACCTGCCACTGGCCGTAGGGAGGAGAAGGTTCTGGCAGATGGGCGGTGGAGTAAAGGCACATGGAATCACAACTGAAGAGCGAAAATCACTACCAAAATCGTTTGTTCCAGAACGTAGTTCGTCGCTTGTAACCTCTCTCTGTCTCTCTTCTGGTCTATAGGTTGGATTCCTTACCCATACATACACACGCACTTGGGATTAGATGGCTATCACTCGCAGTCGTAGCCACTTTGGAGTTGAACTGAGTTTTAGGTCCAGTTTCTGACTACACATCGCCGGAGTAGTCCAATTTTCTGAAAGCACCTTGAACTGAAAAGAGCTCGTAGTTACCTGTTTGGGAACATCTCTCTCCTTCGTAAGGAGCTTTACAAATTTCGAACTGAGTCAAAATCCCTTTACAGTTTATCCACATCTCTCAGGTGGATGATCATTGAGCGAAACTAGGGAGTTGCTTTGTAGTTTCAGGGTAACGTTTAAATTCCATTGCCTGCCCTTCAGGAGGTCTAATAGCTTATATTAAGACTCCCATGATGAGGTATAACTGAACTTATGAAGCTCAGATTTAAAGAGATCGTCCGACTCTCATATACTCTCACATACCTAAGGCATTAAAGAGCTTCCAAATCATCTTGTTCATCGGCTGTAAACATCCCTACAGTGCCAAGGTAACCAAAAACATATCACTCAACTCATGAAGAGAGAAACTTAGAAACTCTTGAAACACACTTAAAGCACAGTCTCCCCTCCACCATAGATTTTAAAATGCAAATGAAAAAAAAAGACAAATCTATCACATTTGTTAAAATTACTCTCCTTCGCCCATGAGTTTCCTTGATTGCAACACTTCAAGAATTTGCATCCATGCCAAACGTATTTTCTATAAAGGACCAGGAAAAAAGAAAAGTTACTACCCCCAACGTGACTCACATCGTGAGTTATTGTGGTATCATTGCACTTCTATTCATTGTCACACCTCGGTTGACACTCCATCGCCTGCTGCTCAAGTGGTCCATGGGAGGAACACCAGATGTCATGGTATTGGTTACATATCTTCCTCATGTTGATTACATTCAATAGAGGGAAAAATTACAATGTCACACATTTGCACTTTGGCCAAGGCAACATCTCGTCGTTGTCGGTGGCGTTGGCGTTGGCATTCTCCTCTATCTCACCACATGTGCGGAAGAAAAGAAACTACAAAGCGAGAGAATTTGCAAAGAATAGAAAGTTTAGTTTTCAAATCGAGGTCAGCAAGGGACAATACTTCATTTTCGATTATTTTTCGAAAATGAATGCAATTCACAAGGAATCCGTGCGTCATTAATCAAATCTTGGAAATGTTTTCAATGTGTGACAAATGAAGTGCTGCCAAGTAAAGCTTCCAACGGGAAGTTCATTGGGGAAATGGTAAAAAAAAAATATGGTTGTCAGAGAATTGATTTATTTCTTTTGTTGGACAGAATGCCTTTGCGCCGAGTGACAAAGGGAAGTTTTGATAGATGACATAAAAAATGAATAAACTGTTGGCTTCTTTTAACAAATTGGTCTTAAGACTTTTGTGCAAGTTTTTTTATTGGCCCTTCTGACTTTTCATAAATTTGTAGCAAAATGGAGTTAGGTATAAAACTTTGGGCCATCGTTAGATCTGTTTATGATCATATAGGTTGTAGGTTGGTGGCCAAAACATTTACATAGTCCTTTTTTATTGTTATTAACAAATATTCTATGTTATTAACAAAACATATGTTCTGCAAAGTTGGCATTCGGAACCATGAATTTCAAACAATGCCATTGAGCATTTTTGGTACACTTACCACTCGATAAATGGTCTGCGCACTTTTTTAATCAGAGAATTGATATTCAATTTCATTTCTTTTACTGAAGTTGTGACTTATTACCAAACTTCTTATGGAAATCTGGTTTTTGAAGTGTAAATAGAATGTTTTACACGTCTTATTAACTATTATAAGGTAAATTGAAACAATTAAACACCAAGAGGAAAATACTCGACGTCCGTGTTTAGTTACTTCGGATTCAATTCTGAGCAATGTAAACATCCCCCCTAGTGTCTGCTATCCGATCGAAACAAACTGACTCATGGCTTCGAATGACATATAGACACTTCAACGGACAATGTTTTTATGATGAGTGGAATATATTTTCTTTTACTAAACATTTTCCTGATGGTCAAAACACGTTCTAAACGAATTCTAATGACTTCATCCGGTCCCTCTTCGAACAGTCCTTGAACTAGTTTTTAAGGTGCTTGCCTGTAAAACTTTTTTGCAATTAAATAAACTTAATTTAGAGAAGTTTTTATGGGTCGTCCTTCGATAATGCTGACTTTCGTTTTCAGTTTTTTTTCATCTCGGGCAGGTACATGCTCGTCACATCTGTTCGCTTTCGTGTAAAACAACTAAACATTATCTTCCCACCATTTATTAAGTGTAAAACACTTTTTTTTTTATTACTAAACACTACTACTACACTACTAACAAAAAGCCAACCGACCTTCCACAGCTTCTCTGACAGCTTCGTGAGAGATAACGAAAGGACTTAATGTAATTATTAGAATGAGCAGTGATTATTATTTCACAAGTTATCCTCTTGTTATATCTTTGGTTTTCAATTACAAATTCTTTTCAATTACATTTTTCTCTAATACTCGCGCATTAAATAAATGACATCCATGAGTTCTGTCAAAATTTACTGAAAATGCTAGACCGTAACCTGTCAGCTGTCAAACTAGCAGCATAAATGGTAACTTTTTACTGCAGAAAAAGTCAAATTTGAATCTTGCATCATTCACTACCATCATCAATTATCTAAAATTCTAAAAAAGAAAAACGTTTAAAATGAATTCTTGTAAACAAAAATTCACTGCAAAGATTCAAAGTGTTGAACTTTCTAAAGGACCGTCAAAACCCCACACAACACTCACGGATCACTTGTGGTTTCACCATAAACGAGAATCATCAGACCGTGTTTAACTGTCCGCTGTCTGCCTACCGGCCACCATCAACTGTCGCTCGTAAAACCAACAACGACTTCATTATCTCCAACCTCTTGATTACAGTCATCGACTTGCGTCATTCCTCCCATCGAGGTACACAAACACTCGATTTAAAACAACTGAATAAACAACTCCAGCATGACCTTCAGTCCCGTCAGTCAATGTCGGCACAAGTTTCAACGAAACTCATGTCATCGACAACAAAAGGATTCCACAGGACAACAACTTCGCACTTAAGTTCTGTTTGTCATCTGAGTAGTTCTGCCAAAATTAGCATTAAGCACTACGAAATGACCGCCCGCCAGCGCTGGCAGACATTGCCCGTTGACGATGACACATCGATGGCCCAGCAGCGGTTGCTGGCCAAGGTGAAGCGCGCCGGGTCAATTGCTTGATTTATTGCCAATGAATTGTTCTTTTTTTTGTCCTGAGTGTCCTTGCGGAACGGTAGCAAGCATCTGACACGATTTTATTGCCCCAGACAGGTTCTTTTCATTTTATGAAATGAATTTTGTTTAATACGAAAATCTGTGACTGGAACAGCCCCAGCCCCGGTCGTAGGCTGGGGTGGCGTTACAGTAGTAAAAATATTTATTGCGTTTCTGGTGAAATTGCGGCATAGAATGGGAATCATTTCGTTTGACTGAAATAAAAGAGAGCAAAAGGAATAAAATTCTGAGAAATTCCCTGGGCGGGGGTGGAGAGATGTTCAGTTGTTTTGGTGGGATGCGCTGATTACCCCAAAGGTTTGCTGTTTAATTTTCATCATGGAATCGCAGTAAATGAGGGATACTCCTGCATGACTTAGCTTTGAGTTCCTTTTAAATTGGACTACGTGTGTGTCTGGTGGTGCATTCATGGTGAAAGGCTCCAGAAAGTAGAGGGGTATAACTTGTTTAAAGTGGCTTTTAAGAGTGTCTTAGATCTGTGAATTGAAAGTATCCACGGGGAATAAGACATTAAAGAGACGTCTAAAGCTGTGACCTGTGAAATTTGGAGCACTGTGCTGATACGCCTGCCTGACTTATAAACGGACTCCAGATGTTTTATACTTGGCGGAACTTCTATTCAAAACAATTTTCTTTATAAGAAACTCTTGCAGAAAGGTTCGAAATATGGCAGCAGGTTGCCTTTGAACTTTCTTGTCGGTTTTTAGAGACGTGGCAATATCGTTGCCATTCCACACGGCCATGTATCCTTATTTTGAATAAGTACCTTGACCACTGAAGTTTTCTAAAAGACACTTCTATTTGGCAATAAATTTTGCTGAAAGTCTAGCTTTATTATTTTTGTAATTTGAGGTTATTCCGATTTACTTCACGCTAAAACCTATTTTCGCTTTCTTAAGGAAATCTATTCATTAACTCATTGAGTGTCAAGCCATCTACAATCTCATATACTGCCACACAAAAACATATTTCATGGCATTTAAAGTTTGTATTATTGAGTTTTCTCCAATTATAAATAGTTTTCCAATAACATTGTCTGTCTCCTCCATTCTTTTTTGCTTTCTGTTATGTCATAATCCAATCGTTATAGCATCCTTTTCTACCCCATTTACTAGTCCTTTAAGTAGGAGATTTCTGCTTCCATTTGCTTGTGGCGTTTATTGTTTGATTATTATCTGCGCTCTTGTGTTCATTATTAAGACCCCGATTATATAAGCCCCGATAAGCTTAACTTTTTCTTTCTCCTCATTATTTGTAGTAGCTCTGCATTCTTCTTGGTTGGTATTCTTAATTTGTTGGAAGTTTTGGCACAAATATTTTCCTCAAAAACTTGTTTCTTTTTTTAAATTCCTCTACAAAGATCATTTATTAGGGGTTTGTAAATCCTCGGTTTGCAACTTTTGAAGATTGGTCTGAAGCTAAATAAGATTAGAAATCATGGATACAATCTCTTTGTTGTTTGTTATGGGTACACTCAAATATATAAAGTAATTCAAGCCTTTGAATGTGTGCTACCTTATTTTTAATGAACGCAGTGTTCTTCGCGCTAAACTCCTATTCATGTACTTGGCTTTATCCAAGTTACCCACTTTTATCGTCTAGATACCGCTGGTTTCTTACAAGTATTGCCCGTTATTTATGCCGTTATTAATTCCGGCCGATGTCTTATAATCGGATTGATGTTAAAATAAAATTTAATAAGCGGCATGTAAGGTATCAACTAGCCATCTTATCTGAAGACATCCTTCAAATGTTTGCTGTAGGTTTTCACGTTGAAGGTAATACAAATATTTATTATATACTTTATTTTATTTTTTTTGACATCACCATTGCTCAGTTTGTAATACTCTCCTTTGGCAGTAATATCCTTACTAACGCTGTTTTATAAGAAATAGGTGCCAATGACGTTATTAGCCCAAAACCTTTATCCGCCAGTTATTTTTTGTGGATTCATTATCCCGTAGTGAAGCTCATCTGGTTTAGCTTCATCTTAGATACGGAAATACAGGCATTCATTCATTCCCCTTCTTTTTCCAAACTCTCTGAATCTCGGAATAAACGACGGTGATCAAAGCTCCTAAATCTGTAACAGGTGTCAAGCTTCGAAAAAGAGTTCCGGCAAGTTGAAATGTGCGGAAGATGAGCTTAAGAGTTCTCCTGTATTCTTTTACGGATAACGGGCAAGTTTAAACTGTCATGTTGAACCACCAGGGTTTGACCACCAGGTTCGCCTTTGACGAGACTGCCACCTAAGCCTAAGGCGCTCAATGTTTGATCTAACAACTAAGCCTTCGATAAACGAGCTCATCGTTTGAACAAGCTTCTTAAACGGTTAACTTGTAGTAATTTCGCCTCAGTGGTTGAATAATAAGTAACCGATTTGATACAAGTAGGAACAATATGGACGCCACAGATGAATAAAAAAGTATCCATTACCCCAGAATTAAAATAGTGATTGATTTTGTCCTTCAATCAAAGTCGATTCAATTCGAATTTAAGTGCTCGAAGTTTTTAATTCTCATAGACTGCGTCTAAGTTGTGTTCAGTTTCCACTTTACATGACCCTTAATCCAAATCACCCCTTATAAGTGTGAGTACTTCCACTCGTTGCGGATTAAAACACGCATTAAACAAAATTACATTCACACAGTTTCACGCCTTCTAAGTGCTTCCAGGTACCCTTTTAGACCCCTCAAAGCACCATAGTTAAAAGTTACAGTCCGGAAACCCGACTCATCCACCTCGTCAAAGTTCATGCGTCTGAAATTTGACTCTTCATTAGCCCCTATTGTAAGGACGAGTAGGTTTCCTCTTCGACTTCCGGTTCAAACCATTCATTCGAAATTCCCACAGCGCCTCATCCAACCAAAAAGTCACTCAGAACACTCATTTTCCAAAGAACTTCGAACAAATTACACACAAAAGTGGAAATGCCCCCACCAACACACTTTCGCATCAATTTCTCAGCCTCATCCTCAATTTTTCTCTAATTCCTTATCATCCTTGTCAACTGCCACTGGCAGCGTGTACAAATGCCTGCCACCTATCAGTAAAACGACAGCTGTAAATTGTTAACTTCCACCGAAGCCGGGCGTCTGCTTTCAGGAAGAGAACTTTTCTGAAACCCTCCAGCAGTACTCAGCACGAGACGGACGGGGAGGCTCACATCAACTGTGCGCTCCTGGAACTTTTTCATTGCCCTTCAAGCAAAGTACGAGACACAGCTCAATGCAGCAGTAGTCCCTCCTTTCCCAATTTCACTTAGTTCTTCGAAAGAAAATCACGTACCGTTTTAGAGTCCTTCGAATACGAAAACGAAATACAAAAAAAAGAGTCGGTCTCCTCCTTTTTTTTTTTTTTTTTTTGGAAAACTGTGTTGCAGTCCTTCGAATAAAACTTTTGTAAATTATTTCAAAGTTTGGTCTTTACGTCGAATTAACAAAACTGTTAAGGACATATGTGCAGCAGTAGATTGGATTTAAAATAATCTGTGAGTGTGTCAGTTTATTTCCCTCTCTTTCTTTACTGGCGGCCATCGTTGGCCTTGTGTGTGCCACAACAGAGCAGGGATGTGACAAAATTTCGAATAAAATTTTGTAACAATTTAATTAGAAAAGTTTAGACTTGGGTCTGTTGTAAATTTTTTTTTATTTAGTTTTTTGCCTTGCCTGGGATTTGAGTCTGTTAATTGGTCTTTCTGTCGGAGTTGTTTGCACATGGGCAGAGAGAAGAGTGGATTTTTGATGAAACTCACAGCAGCAATAAAGACGCATGTAATGAAGTTGCGAGGAAGGGCTTCTGCGCTGTTTAGGAGCGTTTCATTAAGTTTTTTGCTTCGAGATTTTCAGGGTCTTCGACGTCGAGCTCATTTGCCTCGGGGGTCGAAACTTCGAATTACTTTTATTTCAGTAAACTTGCAGTGGGTTTCCTTATCATGAGAAGCTTTAAGAAACAGTATTGAAGATCACACAGAACATCTTTATGGCTTATATCAAAATTTAAGTGAATGTCAAAATCCTGAGCTTAATCTCAATCTTCAATGTTTTAATCTCCCACCAGTTCCTAAAAGCCTTGTTAAAGAAATATCGACCAATACATCAAATCCTATGATTTGCTCCTATAACTCCACAGAAAGGTCCCCTTTTTGCTATCCCAAACGACAAATAAAGGGTATGGACAAAAATGATGAACTCCTCTTCTGAATAGATTCAAATTAACGTCACAGATGCCAACGTACTGTTGCGTGCCTGAAGCTGTGATTTATTACTCACACAGGACCCGCTTCGACTTCTGTCTCCACCTTTTCATTCCACCCATTCAATTGTCCTTCGCTGTCTGTTTTATAAAAAACTGAAACACTTCTTTTAGCGAACACTTAAAAGGAATTGAATGGAAGAAAAGCAAAAAAGCGGATAATTATCGAAAACAGTAGAGATGCGTTTGGAAATCGTTGGAAGTTTTTTTTCTACCTTTTTTTTTGTACTTTTCAACATGAAACTCATTTCCAAAAGTTTTTTTCTTTATCTGATCCCATGTCGAAGGGACGAGATGGACGAAGATGATAGTTTTGTTACCGTCTGTTTAATTTTTGTTTTCTACTTTTGGGAGGAAGTGTAGGGTAAGTTGGATTTGATGAGGAGATTGAAATTTTTTTTTAGAATTTAATAAAAATGTAGTTTGATCCTGAAATTTAGATATCTATGCGTTAAAAGTACGAGAAGCAGATAATAGCCAAACACTAAGACTACAAGGAGACTACACAATGAAATATGAATTTATTCAGAACTGATTCTTATAAAAGTTGTGTCGAATTGCATGAGTTTATAACTCAGCATTCGATGTATTTTATGTTGCTAGTAGCTTTGCTGTTTTCCATAAGAAAACTTACCTTTTTTGTCAGTAATTGTGAAGGAGTGATAGGAAAAATAGATAGTAAATAAAAGTGTTTTTTTCCTTTTGGTTTTCCACTTTAACGTGGCTGTTGTTTCTTTTTATTAGGCTTTAACAAAAGTAAGCTGAAGTCAACGTACGTTACAATCACAAACCTTCGAGGATAATCTGTGCTCTGCCATCTCTTAAAAAGACTTAAATGATTATGAGACATTCGCTGTCGAATTTGTTAATATTCCATCGAAGTTTACCTAAAAAATTTCTTTTTTTTGTTGACTTTAGGTATTCTCATATAGTGTAATGTCTCTCAGTGCGGTAAGTGTAACACAACCCATCGCATAAAGTACTGATAGGGTACCTGTAAAACAAACTCAGCTCCTCTATTTGTCTCCACCAGCTGCAGTTCCCTCGGGATGCTGATTGATGACCAAAGTGAATCGTCGTAAGCTGGAACTTTTATTTATTTTTTTTTTCTCGGAAAAAAAAAATACAAGAATTAATTTCGAAATGGAATCATTCAAAAGTTTTTATTTCGTCTTTCACATTCACGATTCCTTCTTTTAATTTAGGACTTTATACTCAGACAAGAGATAAAAGCGATTTTAATTCGTTCGAAAATAAGAATTAACTGAGTGGGTGGAGCAAGTTAATGGAGAATTCAATCGAATGCTTGGAGTTGTTATTCGAAGTTCTGAATGCACATTAAATGAAACTGATTCTTAAAATCCAGGAGAATGAACAGTTTTTTTTCCTTGCAAGGTTCAGGGTCTTAGCGCGACAACGTATTCGAGGACTTTTAAATTTATTTAATGGAAAGTTAATAACGAATATTGGTTCTTACACAAAACTAGTCATAGCTAAAGTTCATTGACAGGATTCATATGGCACCCAGTTTAATTTTCCTAAATTCAAATGAAGTCAGTTAATTGGATTTACATAAACCATGAACTGCGAAATTAGTTAATTTTGGCATTTCAATCGTTTGACACTTTTTTACTCGCAGCTGCACTAAATGAAACCACAAAAACCAATGGTAACATTTTTTGAGATTAACAAATAAACCAAGAGCTTGTAGCTCATAAACTTCTGGACTAATTTTGTAGATCGTGAACAATTTTTTTAAAATATGCAATTTAGATTTCCATGCAATTTTTTTTTTTTTTGGTTGTCGTTATAAATAACTGACAGAATAATTACCCTTTCAGAAGACCAAAAAAACAAATTTGTTGCCAAAATTGAAATTTGCGGTTTATAGATATAAAAAATAAAACTTATTACTCGTTCCTTTTTCAAGCACATGGTTTTAAGCCATGAAGGTAATGAATGAAAATGTTTTTCAAACTTCTCGGTGGATTTCCAATTTCTTACTTAAAAAATCAGCCACAATCGGGATCATCCCCGTCGGATAAAGGAAGTTTTCACTGACCCATTAAAGGTCTTATATTCGACTGTCTTTTAAGCGGAATGCCTCTCAATTTTTTTTTAAAAAAGGTTCTTCCTTTTTTTCCATAGCCATCGCCCACCGTGTTCAAATTATTGAGAAAAGATAAAAACAACTGCCTCAAATAATAATACTAATTGGATGTTGTCCTGGATTCAAGTACCTGACTACATCCCTTAAGCTCATTTACCGTGAAATTGATTTGGTACTCTGAAAGGAGCTCACTCTCTACTACCGGATCGCTTGGATATTCTCTCAAAGAAAACTTTTTCATTTGCGCTCACAAAATCCTTGTGTAGTGTTGAAAAAAAAAAAAACACAAACTCTTCAATAAGAAGGAATTTTTCAATCAATTACTCTCATCCCTGCTGCTGAACAAGTTGAAGGTCAACTCTGCAAAGAGGGGACCTTGCTGTATCTCAAATGAAAGCATTCAGCGCGAATCAACCATCATCATCGGAGGGAAATTATTCAAAATCCCAATCCCATCCACGTATGAACTCAGTTCTAATTTGTAAATGATTTCCCTTGCAAATCGACGGCGAGTACGAGGGAGCACCAAAAACGAAAACGAATACAAATACGAAAACGTAAACGACTTAATGGCAAAGTTAAATTGCTCACCGTCAGGATAAGAAAGGAATTTATTCCCAGGACATGCATAGCGGGCGTTTTGAGAGCTTTAGCCACCGGTGCGGTGGTTTCTGCATAATCGTGTTACTCTGTATGTAAAAGTTTTTTGGCCGGAACAAACACATTCCCTCACAATGGACCGGGGACAGAATTGTTGTGGAAGGTAAACACAAAACAAATCAGGAGATGAATCATTCATTCCGGCATATGGAGCGGTCGAGGAGCGGCATGGGAGCCTCAGACTGACTGCCTGCATTGGGAAGCCACAGTTTTATGTCACCCTGTCATGAATAATTTAACCAACTGGAAAGTTCTGTTTTGCAAACAGAATTGAAAATGTTTTCACACACAGACAGAGAGAAACGAAGCGACGGAGAGTTGCTTTTGTGAATTTTAACGAGACACAAACGTGGAGACATCGTGCTATTGGAGTCTCGTCCACGAGTCGGACAATTGTCCTTGATGGAGGGGGGAAGCTGAGTGCGCTTTGGCGAGTCTTAATTGGGGTGCTGCTCCTAAACGCTGGTGTGGTAAAGATAAAAAACTGCAGCTTAAGAACGGATTGGTTTTGATTACTAAATCAGAATGACCCTGGGGTGCAATTCCAGGTCTTGCTGGGGGAGATGAGTTGTCCCCGGTGGAGGTGTCGCACTCATCATTGGGATTTCAAGAATTCTTTTTCGAAAGGCATACTCTTTTTCTTTTCTTTCTTCTTCGTAGTCTTTGTTCTCGATATCAAGATAGGAAAAAAGAATGCTTTTCTTACTGTTCTATTTAACACAATATACTTGAAATATTACCAATAAAGTTTTAATTGAATTCAATTGAATTAATTGACAAAGTAATACAATCACAAAATTTTACAACATTATGTAGAGCATTTACAAATTAGCTACGTCAGAAGTGTGCCAATAGATTTGATCATGTAAAATGCGGTGGAATGAACCACTTTTATTTTCGAAAAATACATTTTAAAGGTACCTTTCAAAAGTTTAACAAAAATTGGAAGTCTTAATTGTGTTAAATAAAACTGGGAAAAATAAAGCCTTTTTCCCTCGGTTAAGGGAATGAAAAGTTTCGTGCAAACCGAAACCCCACAAAACGATTTATGAGCGTATGGATGTATTTTTAACAGAAAAACTATGGTGAGCCATGATTCTTTGAAGAAAATTCATTATTTCGCGCAAATCGAATTTGGGTAGATATTTGAAAATCGCGCAAAGGTGAAACCGCGTAAAACAATACTGCGCAAAAGAAGGGATGAGTTTATTTTGCTTGATATCCAGCGCTTTCTTTCAAAAATGAGTGCTGTGCCAATATTTTTCTTCGTCGCTGTGTATTTCGTTTTTGAATGTATTCTTACACTTAAAACTTATACAATCCGTCAGTATAGTCTACGATTGTTAGCCGTTGATAAACACAGTCGACACCTGTTCTTCTCAAGAGATCCCGATGTGCGTCTTCGGCAATATTTGCATTATAAGCGAGCCACAGTGAATTTAAGCAATTGACTATGAGCTCGCCATGCTGCTATTGCTAGGGAAAGGCTTAGGTTTACTCCGTTATGTTTCAACCATGTAATTCATCAAATGACGCAAAAATAAAACCAGGAAAAAAGATCCCTTGACCACGTATCGTAGATGGTAAACGCAAGAGCTCTCAAAATCACCCCAAACTATTTTCTTGACCTTGACCGCCCACAATCCGACGCTTGTTCACATCATCACCAAAACTTATTCTCAGTTCATCAGCACTTCATCACGTAAGCCACAATCAAATACTCACATCACATCATCACGTCAATGTATCCCTCAACTCCAATCAAAATAATTCCATTCCCTCCGCAAACATATTCAACTTTTATAAATAAACATGAAAGACGCACAGGATTACACGATTACACAAAATGTGTGTAATTCCAAAGCCACCAGAACTATTTCATTAAATAAGATAACAAACACATCGAGGACGGGTCTTATCTTTTCAAAATAACTTTGTGTCCCCAAAGGCACAGCTCTTTCTTGGGCCAGCTCCGCTCTCCCAGGGAGTCATTCAACTTTCATCTTATTACGTCCACGTCGAAATCAACTTAATGAACCGTATGCGCCCACCACTACATATACTCACATGAAAATCTGGGAACTCTCCTTTTCAATACGGACCCCTGTCCGACACAATTTCCGACTCTACCCCAATGCGGAATTAATAAGGCGGCCTCACCACAAAGTGGAATCCCTCAAGTCCAGGCGGCGAGCGTCAATAATTTCTTCACAGAAGGCTCAGCAGAGGACGATTTTGGCAAATAATTTACTCCAAAGCAGCGGAAAGGACGACTTCGCCCAGTCGTCCTTTCGGATAATCGTGACGGACGCAAGTCCCAATCTAATATGGATTTTTATGTGCGCTCTTATAAAAGCGCTTAATAAAATTTATTCGAATAAACGGGGTCACTTATCGCAGATAAATTGGCGAGGACTGTCAAAAACGATCGTATGTGCGTGTGTGTAGTCAAGGACCAAGGACCAAACAATGAGTCGGGAGAGAATGTGTGGCTGGGACTATGCCCGACCGCCCGCTCGCCCGCTCGCCCGCCTCCGCCGACGTTATCATTATTTGCGACTAAGAAAGAATTGACGGTTGTGTGGGGGGCTGGATAATGTGTCCTTTGGGAAATAAAGTTGATTTTTTTCGATCAATATGAGAATTAAATACCGATTCAATGATTGCAACAGGAGCGCCGAGGAGACTCTATTCTGTTTTGTTTAGTTCTATACTCGAGACTCGAAGTTTATGATTTCTTATGAATTGCTGAGCTTGGAGTTGGGGGTGGTGCTGGTGTCTGGTGTTTTGGGCATATTATGACTATTCAATGGAACCAAATGGTTATCATGATTACCGCACACTTATCAATGATAATTAATCGCCTAGAGCCATCGGGAGGCAACACGAAGGGAGACGGGGAATTCGGAGCTGTCGATTGGTATTTATTTCATTGTTTTGAATTTATCTGTTGGAAGAATGTGGTTATTATTTATGAGGGCTTTTGAGTCGAGGGGAATTTGTGTAGATCAGAATTACAATATTGCGCAGAGCCATAGTGCTCGTGGAAATACATTTCAATGTACCATCAGCCAACTTACTAGTGTTGTTACAATTTTTAAGAAAAACATTTATTATATTTCAATACTTAATACTTTATTGTATGGCATTCCTGTCTAATAATTTCGGTCATTCTTGTAGTCATAGAGCAATAAATCGTTGGCGTGCCTGTTGTTGTTGGCTGTTAAGTTTTTTTTTTCCAAAAGTTTCCAATTGGAGTTAAGTCCAGGAACTTAGGAAACCATTTTAAAACAACAACACCATTATTAGTGAACCATTCACTCTATTTCTTTTTTTGGTCTTTTTCTAAAATTACCTAAGAAGGTTTCAATCCGATTATTACCGAATTCGTGCAAAGACAAACAGCTACGAATTTGTTTATATGTTTTAATATGTTTTTGTGCTGAATTATGCAAATTGATAGTATTGGCGTAGCCCGTACGACTCCAAACACTAACGGAATTTGAAAAAGGAAATAAAACAAATGCATGTGTTTTTGGTATATCGATGCAGTGCGAACACAACCCTCCTTACGCTTACATTTTATTTTCATAAAACACGTAGAGCGTCGTATCTCTGCAGCTTTATTTTTCGAAAACCTAACTTAAATAACTTCCTTAGTTCAAAAGGAAATCTACCAAACAACAATTTGCCATTTTTAAAACAATAACTAAGAACAACTTTAAGTAAGTCTATGCAATCTGCACGATAATTGAATTCTTCAACCAGAAGTATGCATGTGGTTTTCGCAATACGTGTTGTCGCTTTTAAGTGTGCCCATAACTTCTTTAAAACGCTTCCATAACTCTATTATCCTCGTGTATAGCTTCTTCATAATGCTTCCATAACTCTATTATCCTTGTGCATAGCTTCTTCATAATACTTCCATAACTCTATTATCCTTGTGCATCGCTTCTTCATAATGCTTCCATAACCCAATTAGCCTCGTGTATAGCTTCTTCATAATACTTCCATAACCCTATTATCCTCGTGTATAGCTTCTTCATAATGCTTCCATAACTCTATTATCCTCGTGTATAGCTTCTTCATAATGCTTCCATAACCCTTTTATCCTCGTGTATGGCTTCTTCATAATGCTTCCATAGCTCTATTATCCTTGTGCATAGCTTCTTCATAATGCTTCCACAACTCTATTATCCTCGTGCATAGCTTCTTCATAATGCTTCCATAACTCTATTATCCTCGTGTAACGTCTTCATAATGCTTCCATAACCTTATTATCCTCGTGCATGGCTTCTTCATAATGCTTCTATAACTCTATTATCCTCGTGTATAGCTTCTTCATAATGCTTCCATAACCCTTTTATCCTCGTGTATAGCTTCTTCATAATGCTTCCATAGCTCTATTATCCTTGTGCATAGCTTCTTCATAATGCTTCCACAACTCTATTATCCTCGTGCATAGCTTCTTCATAATGCTTCCATAACTCTATTATCCTCGTGTAACGTCTTCATAATGCTTCCATAACCTTATTATCCTCGTGCATGGCTTCTTCATAATGCTTCTATAACTCTATTATCCTCGTGTATAGCTTCTTCATAATGCTTCCATAACCCTTTCATCCTCGTGTATAGCTTCTTCATAATGCTTCCATAACTCTATTATCCTCGTGTATAGCTTCTTCATAATGCTTCCATAACTCTGTTATCCTCGTGTATAGCTTCTTCATAATGCTTCCATAACCCTTTTATCCTCGTGTATAGCTTTTCATAATGCTTCCATAACTCTATTATCCTCGTGTATAGCTTCTTCATAATACTTCCATAACCCTTTTATCCTCGTGTATAGCTTCTTCATAATGCTTCCATAACTCTATTATCCTCGTGTATAGCTTCTTCATAATGCTTCCATAACTCTGTTATCCTCGTGTATAGCTTCTTCATAATGCTTCCATAACTCTATTATCCTCGTGTATAGCTTCTTCATAAATGCTTCCATAACTCTATTATCCTCGTGTATAGCTTCTTCATAATGCTTCCATAACCCTTTTATCCTCGTGTAAAGCTTCTTCATAATGCTTCCGTAACCCTTTTATCCTCGTGTATAGCTTCTTGATAATGCTTCCATAACTCTATTATCCTCGTGTATAGCTTCTTCATAATGCTTCCATAACTCTATTATCCTCGTGTATAGCTTCTTCATAATGCTTCCATAACTCTATTATCCTCGTGTATAGCTTCTTCATAATGCTTCCATAACCCTTTTATCCTCGCGTATAGCTTCTTCATAATGCTTCCATAACTCTATTATCCTCGTGTATAGCTTCTTCATAATGCTTCCATAACTCTATTATCCTCGTGTAATGCTTCCATAACCCTTTTATCCTCGTGTATAGCTTCTTCATAATGCTTCCATAACTCTATTATCCTCGTGTATAGCTTCTTCATAATGCTTCCATATACCCTCGTGTATAGCTTCTTCATAATGCTTCCATAACCCTTTTATCCTCGTGTAAAGCTTCTTCATAATGCTTCCATAACCCTTTTATCCTCGTGTATAGCTTCTTCATAATGCTTCCATAACTCTATTGTCCTCGTGTATAGCTTCTTCATAATGCTTCCACAACCCTTTTATCCTCGTGTATAGCTTCTTCATAATGCTTCCATAACCCTTTTATCCTCGTGTAAAGCTTCTTCATAATGCTTCCATAACTCTATTATCCTCGTGTATAGCTTCTTCATAATGCTTCCACAAGTCTATTATCCTCGTGCATAGCTTCTTCATAATGCTTCCATAACTCTATTATCCTCGTGTAAAGCTTCTTCATAATGCTTCCATAACCCTTTTATCCTCGTGTATAGCTTCTTCATAATGCTTCCATAACCCTTTTATCCTCGTGTATAGCTTCTTCATAATGCTTCCATAACTCTATTATCCTCGTGTATAGCTTCTTCATAATGCTTCCATAACTCTATTATCCTCGTGTATAGCTTCTTCATAATGCTTCCATAACTCTATTATCCTCGTGTATAGCTTCTTCATAATGCTTCCATAACTCTATTATCCTCGTGTAAAGCTTCTTCATAATGCTTCCATAACCCTTTTATCCTCGTGTATAGCTTCTTCATAATGCTTCCATAACTCTATTATCCTCGTGTATAGCTTCTTCATAATGCTTCCATAACTCTATTATCCTCGTGTAAAGCTTCTTCATAATGCTTCCATAACCCTTTTATCCTCGTGTATAGCTTCTTCATAATGCTTCCATAACCCTTTTATCCTCGTGTAAAGCTTCTTCATAATGCTTTCATAACCCTTTTATCCTCGTGTATAGCTTCTTCATAATGCTTCCATAACTCTATTATCCTTGTGCATAGCTTCTTCATAATGCTTCCATAACTCTATTATCCTCGTGTATAGCTTCTTCATAATGCTTCCATAACCCTTTTATCCTCGTGTATAGCTTCATCATAATGCTTCCATAACCCTTTTATCCTCGTGTATAGCTTCTTCATAATGCTTCCATAACTCTATTATCCTCGTGTAATGCTTCCATAACTCTATTATCCTCGTGTATAGCTTCTTCATAATGCTTCCATAACCCTTTTATCCTCGTGTAAAGCTTCTTCATAATTCTTCCATAACCCTTTTATCCTCGTGTAATGCTTCCATAACCCTTTTATCCTCGTGTATAGCTTCTTCATAATGCTTCCATAACTCTATTATCCTCGTGTATAGCTTCTTCATAATGCTTCCATAACTCTATTATCCTCGTGTATAGCTTCTTCATAATGCTTCCATAACCCTTTTATCCTCGTGTATAGCTTCTTCATAATGCTTCCATAACTCTATTATCCTCGTGTATAGCTTCTTCATAATGCTTCCATAACTCTATTATCCTCGTGTATAGCTTCTTCATAATGCTTCCATAACCCTTTTATCCTCGTGTAAAGCTTCTTCATAATGCTTCCATAACCTTATTATCCTCGTGTATAGCTTCTTCATAATGCTTCTATAACCCTATTATCCTCGTGTATAGCTTCTTCATAATGCTTCCATAACCCTTTCATCCTCGTGTATAGCTTCTTCATAATGCTTCCATAACCTTATTATCCTCGTGTATAGCTTCTTCATAATGCTTCCATAACTCTATTATCCTCGTGTATAGCCTCTTCATAATGCTTCTATAACCCTATTATCCTCGTGGATAGCTTCTTCATAATGCTTCCATAACCCTTTCATCCTCGTGTATAGCTTCTTCATAATGCTTCCATAACTCTATTATCCTCGTGTATAGCTTCTTCATATTCCATAACCCTTTCATCCTCGTGTATAGCTTCTTCATAATGCTTCCATAACCTTATTATCCTCGTGTATAGCTTCTTCATAATGCTTCCATAACTCTATTATCCTCGTGTATAGCCTCTTCATAATGCTTCTATAACCCTATTATCCTCGTGGATAGCTTCTTCATAATGCTTCCATAACCCTTTCATCCTCGTGTATAGCTTCTTCATAATGCTTCCATAACTCTATTATCCTCGTGTTTAGCTTCTTCATAATGCTTCCATAACTCTATTATCCTCGTGTATGGCTTCTTCATAACGCTCCCATAGCTCTATTATCCTTGTGCATAGCTTCTTCATAATGCTTCCATAACTCTATTATCCTCGTGCATAGCTTCTTCATAATGCTTCCATAACCCTTTTATCCTCGTGTGTAGCTTCTTCATAATGCTTCCATAACTCTATTATCCTCGTGTATAGCTTCTTCATAATGCTTCCATAACCTTATTATCCTCGTGTATAGCTTCTTCATAATACTTCAATAACCCTTTTATCCTCGTGTATAGCTTCTTCATAATGCTTCCATAACTCTATTATCCTCGTGTATAGCTTCTTCATAATGCTTCCATAACCCTTTTATCCTCGTGTAAAGCTTCTTCATAATGCTTCCATAACCCTTTTATCCTCGTGTATAGCTTCTTCATAAAACTTCCATAACCCTTTTATCCTCGTGTATAGCTTCTTCATAATGCTTCCATAACTCTATTATCCTCGTGTATAGCTTCTTCATAATGCTTCCATAACTCTATTATCCTCGTGTATAGCTTCTTCATAATGCTTCCATAACCCTTTTATCCTCGTGTAAAGCTTCTTCATAATGCTTCCATAACTCTATTATCCTCGTGTATAGCTTCTTCATAATACTTCCATAACTCTATTATCCTCGTGTATAGCTTCTTCATAATGCTTCCATAACTCTATTATCCTCGTGTATAGCTTCTTCATAATGCTTCCATAACTCTATTATCCTCGTGTATAGCTTCTTCATAATGCTTCCATAACCCTTTTATCCTCGTGTAAAGCTTCTTCATAATGCTTCCATAACCCTTTTATCCTCGTGTATAGCTTCTTCATAATGCTTCCATAACTCTATTATCCTCGTGTATAGCTTCTTCATAATGCTTCCATAACCCTTTTATCCTCGTGTAAAGCTTCTTCATAATGCTTCCATAACCCTTTTATCCTCGTGTATAGCTTCTTCATAATGCTTCCATAACCCTTTTATCCTCGTGTATAGCTTCTTCATAAAACTTCCATAACCCTTTTATCCTCGTGTATAGCTTCTTCATAATGCTTCCATAACTCTATTATCCTCGTGTATAGCTTCTTCATAATGCTTCCATAACTCTATTATCCTCGTGTATAGCTTCTTCATAATGCTTCCATAACCCTTTTATCCTCGTGTATAGCTTCTTCATAATGCTTCCATAACTCTATTATCCTCGTGTATAGCTTCTTCATAATGCTTCCATAACTCTATTATCCTCGTGTATAGCTTCTTCATAATGCTTCCATAACTCTATTATCCTCGTGTATAGCTTCTTCATAATGCTTCCATAACTCTATTATCCTCGTGTATAGCTTCTTCATAATGCTTCCACAACTCTATTATCCTCGTGTATAGCTTCTTCATAATGCTTCCATAACCCTTTTATCCTCGTGTAAAGCTTCTTCATAATGCTTCCATAACCCTTTTATCCTCGTGTATAGCTTCTTCATAATGCTTCCATAACCCTTTTATCCTCGTGTATAGCTTCTTCATAATGCTTCCATAACCCTTTTATCCTCGTGTATAGCTTCTTCATAATGCTTCCATAACCCTTTTATCCTCGTGTAAAGCTTCTTCATAATGCTTCCATAACCCTTTTATCCTCGTGTATAGCTTCTTCATAATGCTTCCATAACTCTATTATCCTCGTGTATAGCTTCTTCATAATGCTTCCATAACCCTTTTATCCTCGTGTATAGCTTCTTCATAATGCTTCCATAACTCTATTATCATCGTGTATAGCTTCTTTAATGCTTCCATAACCCTTTTATCCTCGTGTATAGCTTCTTCATAATGCTTCCATAACTCTATTATCCTCGTGTATAGCTTCTTCATAATGCTTCCATAACTCTATTATCCTCGTGTATAGCTTCTTCATAATGCTTCCATAACTCTATTATCCTCGTGTATAGCTTCTTCATAATGCTTCCATAACTCTATTATCCTCGTGTATAGCTTCTTCATAATGCTTCCATAACTCTATTATCCTCATAATGCTTGCATAACCCTGTTATCCTCGTGTAAAGCTTCTTCATAATGCTTCCATAACCCTTTTATCCTCGTGTATAGCTTCTTCATAATGCTTCCATAACCCTTTTATCCTCGTGTATAGCTTCTTCATAATGCTTCCATAACTCTATTATCCTCGTGTATAGCTTCTTCATAATGCTTCCATAACTCTATTATCCTCGTGTATAGCTTCTTCATAATGCTTCCATAACTCTATTATCCTCGTGTATAGCTTCTTCATAATGCTTCCATAACTCTATTATCCTCGTGTATAGCTTCTTCATAATGCTTCCATAACCCTTTTATCCTCGTGTAAAGCTTCTTCATAATGCTTTCATAACCCTTTTATCCTCGTGTAAAGCTTCTTCATAATGCTTCCATAACCCTTTTATCCTCGTGTATAGCTTCTTCATAATGCTTCCATAACTCTATTATCCTCGTGTATAGCTTCTTCATAATGCTTCCATAACTCTATTATCCTCGTGTATAGCTTCTTCATAATGCTTCCATAACTCTATTATCCTCGTGTATAGCTTCTTCATAATGCTTCCATAACTCTATTATCCTCGTGTATAGCTTCTTCATAAATGCTTCCATAACTCTATTATCCTCGTGTATAGCTTCTTCATAATGCTTCCATAACCCTTTTATCCTCGTGTAAAGCTTCTTCATAATGCTTCCATAACCCTTTTATCCTCGTGTATAGCTTCTTCATAATGCTTCCATAACTCTATTATCCTCGTGTATAGCTTCTTCATAATGCTTCCATAACCCTTTTATCCTCGTGTATAACTTCTTCATAATGCTTCCATAACCCTTTTATCCTCGTGTAAAGCTTCTTCATAATGCTTCCATAACTCTATTATCCTCGTGCATAGCTTCTTCATAATGCTTCCATAACTCTATTATCCTCGTGTATAGCTTCTTCATAATGCTTCCATAACTCTATTATCCTCGTGTAAAGCTTCTTCATAATGCTTCCATAACCCTTTTATCCTCATGTATAGCTTCTTCATAATGCTTCCATAACCCTTTTAACCCTTGTATAGCTTCTTCATAATGCTTCCATAACTCTATTATCCTCGTGTATAGCTTCTTCATAATGCTTCCATAACTCTATTATCCTCGTGTATAGCTTCTTCATAATGCTTCCATAACTCTATTATCCTCGTGTATAGCTTCTTCATAATGCTTCCATAACTCTATTATCCTCGTGTAAAGCTTCTTCATAATGCTTCCATAACTCTATTATTCTCGTGTATAGCTTCTTCATAATGCTTCCATAACTCTATTATCCTCGTGTAAAGCTTCTTCATAATGCTTCCATAACCCTTTTATCCTCGTGTATAGCTTCTTCATAATGCTTCCATAACTCTATTATCCTCGTGTATAGCTTCTTCATAATGCTTCCATAACCCTTTTATCCTCGTGTAAAGCTTCTTCATAATGCTTTCATAACCCTTTTATCCTCGTGTATAGCTTCTTCATAATGCTTCCATAACTCTATTATCCTCGTGTATAGCTTCTTCATAATGCTTCCATAACTCTATTATCCTCGTGTATAGCTTCTTCATAATGCTTCCATAACTCTATTATCCTCGTGTATAGCTTCTTCATAATGCTTCCATAACTCTATTATCCACGTGTATAGCTTCTTCATAATGCTTCCATAACTCTATTATCCTCGTGTATAGCTTCTTCATAATGCTTCCATAACTCTATTATCCTCGTGTATAGCTTCTTCATAATGCTTCCATAACCCTTTTATCCTCGTGTATAGCTTCTTCATAATGCTTCCATAACTCTATTATCCTCGTGTATAGCTTCTTCATAATGCTTCCATAACTCTATTATCCTCGTGTATAGCTTCTTCATAATGCTTCCATAACTCTATTATCCTCGTGTATAGCTTCTTCATAATGCTTCCATAACTCTATTATCCTCGTGTATAGCTTCTTCATAATGCTTCCATAACTCTATTATCCTCGTGTATAGCTTCTTCATAATGCTTCCATAACTCTATTATCCTCGTGTATAGCTTCTTCATAATGCTTCCATAACTCTATTATCCTCGTGTATAGCTTCTTCATAATGCTTCCATAACTCTATTATCCTCGTGTATAGCTTCTTCATAATGCTTCCATAACCCTTTTATCCTCGTGTATAGCTTCTTCATAATGCTTCCATAACTCTATTATCCTCGTGTATAGCTTCTTCATAATGCTTCCATAACCCTTTTATCCTCGTGTATAGCTTCTTCATAATGCTTCCATAACCCTTTTATCCTCGTGTAAAGCTTCTTCATAATGCTTCCATAACCCTTTTATCCTCGTGTATAGCTTCTTCATAATGCTTCCATAACCCTTTTATCCTCGTGTATAGCTTCTTCATAATGCTTCCATAACTCTATTATCCTCGTGTATAGCTTCTTCATAATGCTTCCATAACCCTTTTATCCTCGTGTAAAGCTTCTTCATAATGCTTCCATAACCCTTTTATCCTCGTGTATAGCTTCTTCATAATGCTTCCATAACTCTATTATCCTCGTGTATAGCTTCTTCATAATGCTTCCATAACCCTTTTATCCTCGTGTATAGCTGCTTCATAATGCTTCCATAACTCTATTATCCTCGTGTATAGCTTCTTTAATGCTTCCATAACCCTTTTATCCTCGTGTATAGCTTCTTCATAATGCTTCCATAACTCTATTATCCTCGTGTATAGCTTCTTCATAATGCTTCCATAACCCTTTTATCCTCGTGTATAGCTTCTTCATAATGCTTCCATAACTCTATTATCCTCGTGTATAGCTTCTTCATAATGCTTCCATAACTCTATTATCCTCGTGTATAGCTTCTTCATAATGCTTCCATAACTCTATTATCCTCGTGTATAGCTTCTTCATAATGCTTCCATAACTCTATTATCCTCGTGTATAGCTTCTTCATAATGCTTCCATAACTCTATTATCCTCGTGTATAGCTTGCATAACCCTGTTATCCTCGTGTAAAGCTTCTTCATAATGCTTCCATAACCCTTTTATCCTCGTGTATAGCTTCTTCATAATGCTTCCATAACCCTTTTATCCTCGTGTATAGCTTCTTCATAATGCTTCCATAACTCTATTATCCTCGTGTATAGCTTCTTCATAATGCTTCCATAACTCTATTATCCTCGTGTATAGCCTCTTCATAATGCTTCCATAACTCTATTATCCTCGTGTATAGCTTCTTCATAATGCTTCCATAACTCTATTATCCTCGTGTATAGCTTCTTCATAATGCTTCCATAACCCTTTTATCCTCGTGTAAAGCTTCTTCATAATGCTTTCATAACCCTTTTATCCTCGTGTAAAGCTTCTTCATAATGCTTCCATAACCCTTTTATCCTCGTGTATAGCTTCTTCATAATGCTTCCATAACTCTATTATCCTCGTGTATAGCTTCTTCATAATGCTTCCATAACTCTATTATCCTCGTGTATAGCTTCTTCATAATGCTTCCATAACTCTATTATCCTCGTGTATAGCTTCTTCATAATGCTTCCATAACTCTATTATCCTCGTGTATAGCTTCTTCATAAATGCTTCCATAACTCTATTATCCTCGTGTATAGCTTCTTCATAATGCTTCCATAACCCTTTTATCCTCGTGTAAAGCTTCTTCATAATGCTTCCATAACCCTTTTATCCTCGTGTAAAGCTTCTTCATAATGCTTCCATAACTCTATTATCCTCGTGCATAGCTTCTTCATAATGCTTCCATAACTCTATTATCCTCGTGTATAGCTTCTTCATAATGCTTCCATAACTCTATTATCCTCGTGTAAAGCTTCTTCATAATGCTTCCATAACCCTTTTATCCTCATGTATAGCTTCTTCATAATGCTTCCATAACCCTTTTATCCCTTGTATAGCTTCTTCATAATGCTTCCATAACTCTATTATCCTCGTGTATAGCTTCTTCATAATGCTTCCATAACTCTATTATCCTCGTGTATAGCTTCTTCATAATGCTTCCATAACTCTATTATCCTCGTGTATAGCTTCTTCATAATGCTTCCATAACTCTATTATCCTCGTGTAAAGCTTCTTCATAATGCTTCCATAACCCTTTTATCCTCGTGTATAGCTTCTTCATAATGCTTCCATAACTCTATTATCCTCGTGTATAGCTTCTTCATAATGCTTCCATAACCCTTTTATCCTCGTGTAAAGCTTCTTCATAATGCTTTCATAACCCTTTTATCCTCGTGTATAGCTTCTTCATAATGCTTCCATAACTCTATTATCCTCGTGTATAGCTTCTTCATAATGCTTCCATAACTCTATTATCCTCGTGTATAGCTTCTTCATAATGCTTCCATAACTCTATTATCCTCGTGTATAGCTTCTTCATAATGCTTCCATAACTCTATTATCCACGTGTATAGCTTCTTCATAATGCTTCCATAACTCTATTATCCTCGTGTATAGCTTCTTCATAAATGCTTCCATAACTCTATTATCCTCGTGTATAGCTTCTTCATAATGCTTCCATAACCCTTTTATCCTCGTGTAAAGCTTCTTCATAATGCTTCCATAACCCTTTTATCCTCGTGTATAGCTTCTTCATAATGCTTCCATAACCCTTTTATCCTCGTGTATAGCTTCTTCATAATGCTTCCATAACTCTATTATCCTCGTGTATAGCTTCTTCATAATGCTTCCATAACTCTATTATCCTCGTGTATAGCTTCTTCATAAATGCTTCCATAACTCTATTATCCTCGTGTATAGCTTCTTCATAATGCTTCCATAACCCTTTTATCCTCGTGTAAAGCTTCTTCATAATGCTTCCATAACTCTATTATCCTCGTGTATAGCTTCTTCATAATGCTTTCATAACTCTATTATCCTCGTGTATAGCTTCTTCATAATGCTTCCATAACTCTATTATCCTCGTGTATCATAATGCTTCCATAACCCTTTTATCCTCGTGTAAAGCTTCTTCATAATGCTTCCATAACCCTTTTATCCTCGTGTATAGCTTCTTCATAATGCTTCCATAGCTCTATTATCCTCGTGTATAGCTTCTTCATAATGCTTCCATAACCCTTTTATCCTCGTGTATAGCTTCTTCATAATGCTTCCATAGCTCTATTATCCTTGTGCATCGCTTCTTCATAATGCTATTATCCTCGTGTATAGCTTCTTCATAATGCTTCCATAACCTTATTATCCTCGTGTATAGCTTCTTCATATTGCTTCTATAACTCTATTATCCTCGTGTATAGCTTCTTCATAATGCTTCCATAACCCTTTTATCCTCGTGTAAAGCTTCTTCATAATGCTTCCATAACCCTTTTATCCTCGTGTATAGCTTCTTCATAATGCTTCCATAACCCTTTTATCCTCGTGTATAGCTTCTTCATAATGCTTCCATAACTCTATTATCCTCATAATGCTTCCATAACTCTATTATCCTCGTGTATAGCTTCTTCATAATGCTTCCATAACCCTTTTATCCTCGTGTAAAGCTTCTTCATAATGCTTCCATAACCCTTTTATCCTCGTGTATAGCTTCTTCATAATGCTTCCATAACTCTCTTATCCTCGTGTATAGCTTCTTCATAATGCTTCCATAACTCTATTATCCTCGTGTATAGCTTCTTCATAATGCTTCCATAACTCTATTATCCTCGTGTATAGCTTCTTCATAATGCTTCCATAACTCTATTATCCTCGTGTATAGCTTCTTCATAAATGCTTCCATAACTCTATTATCCTCGTGTATAGCTTCTTCATAATGCTTCCATAACCCTTTTATCCTCGTGTAAAGCTTCTTCATAATGCTTCCATAACCCTTTTATCCTCGTGTATAGCTTCTTCATAATGCTTCCATAACTCTATTATCCTCGTGTATAGCTTCTTCATAAATGCTTCCATAACTCTATTATCCCCGTGTATAGCTTCTTCATAATGCTTCCATAACCCTTTTATCCTCGTGTATAGCTTCTTCATAATGCTTCCATAACTCTATTATCCTCGTGTATAGCTTCTTCATAATGCTTCCATAACTCTATTATCCTCGTGTATAGCTTCTTCATAATGCTTCCATAACTCTATTATCCTCGTGTATAGCTTCTTCATAATGCTTCCATAACCCTTTTATCCTCGTGTATAGCTTCTTCATAATGCTTCCATAACTCTATTATCCTCGTGTATAGCTTCTTCATAATGCTTCCATAACTCTATTATCCTCGTGTATAGCTTCTTCATAAATGCTTCCATAACTCTATTATCCTCGTGTATAGCTTCCATAACCCTTTTATCCTCGTGTGAAGCTTCTTCATAATGCTTCCATAACCCTTTTATCCTCGTGTATAGCTTCTTCATAATACTTCCATAACCCTTTTATCCTCGTGTATAGCTTCTTCATAATGCTTCCATAACCCTATTATCCTCGTGTATAGCTTCTTCATAATGCTTCCATAACTCTATTATCCTCGTGTATAGCTTCTTCATAATGCTTCCATAACCCTTTTATCCTCGTGCAAAGCTTCTTCATAATGCTTCCATAACCCTTTTATCTTCGTGTATAGCTTCTTCATAGTGCTTCCATAACCCTTTTATCCTCGTGTATAGCTTCTTCATAATGCTTCCATAACTCTATTATCCTCGTGTATAGCTTCTTCATAATGCTTCCATAACCCTTTTATCCTCGTGTAAAGCTTCTTCATAATGCTTCCATAACCCTTTTATCCTCGTGTATAGCTTCTTCATAATGCTTCCATAACCCTTTTATCCTCGTGTATAGCTTCTTCATAATGCTTCCATAACTCTATTATCCTCGTGTATAGCTTCTTCATAATGCTTCCATAACTCTATTATCCTCGTGTATAGCTTCTTCATAATGCTTCCATAACCCTTTTATCCTCGTGTAAAGCGTCTTCATAATGCTTTCATAACCCTTTTATCCTCGTGTATAGCTTCTTCATAATGCTTCCATAACTCTATTATCCTCGTGTATAGCTTCTTCATAATGCTTCCATAACTCTATTATCCTTGTGTATAGCTTCTTCATAATGCTTCCATAACTCTATTATCCTCGTGTATAGCTTCTTCATAAATGCTTCCATAACTCTATTATCCTCGTGTATAGCTTCTTCATAATGCTTCCATAACCCTTTTATCCTCGTGTAAAGCTTCTTCATAATGCTTCCATAACCCTTTTATCCTCGTGTATAGCTTCTTCATAATGCTTCCATAACCCTTTTATCCTCGCGGATAGCTTCTTCATAATGCTTCCATAACTCTATTATCCTCGTGTATAGCTTCTTCATAAATGCTTCCATAACTCTATTATCCTCGTGTATAGCTTCTTCATAATGCTTCCATAACCCTTTTATCCTCGTGTAAAGCTTCTTCATAATGCTTCCATAACCCATTTATCCTCGTGTATAGCTTCTTCATAATGCTTCCATAACTCTATTATCCTCGTGTATAGCTTCTTCATAATGCTTCCATAACTCTATTATCCTCGTGTATAGCTTCTTCATAATGCTTCCATAACTCTATTATCCTCGTGTATAGCTTCTTCATAATGCTTCCATAACCCTTTTATCCTCGTGTATAGCTTCTTCATAATGCTTCCATAACTCTATTATCCTCGTGTATAGCTTCTTCATAATGCTTCCATAACTCTATTATCCTCGTGTATAGCTTCTTCATAAATGCTTCCATAACTCTATTATCCTCGTGTATAGCTTCTTCATAATGCTTCCATAACCCTTTTATCCTCGTGTAAAGCTTCTTCATAATGCTTCCATAACCCTTTTATCGTCGTGTATAGCTTCTTCATAATGCTTCCATAACTCTATTATGCTTCTTCATAAATGCTTCCATAACTCTATTATCCTCGTGTATAGCTTCTTCATAATGCTTCCATAACTCTATTATCCTCGTGTATAGCTTCTTCATAATGCTTCCATAACTCTATTATCCTCGTGTATAGCTTCTTCATAATGCTTCCATAACTCTATTATCCTCGTGTATAGCTTCTTCATAATGCTTCCATAACTCTATTATCCTCGTGTATAGCTTCTTCATAATGCTTCCATAACTCTATTATCCTCGTGTATAGCTTCTTCATAATGCTTCCATAACTCTATTATCCTCGTGTATAGCTTCTTCATAATGCTTCCATAACTCTATTATCCTCGTGTATAGCTTCTTCATAATGCTTCCATAACTCTATTATCCTCGTGTATAGCTTCTTCATAATGCTTCCATAACTCTATTATCCTCGTGTATAGCTTCTTCATAATGCTTCCATAACTCTATTATCCTCGTGTAAAGCTTCTTCATAATGCTTCCATAACCCTTTTATCCTCGTGTATAGCTTCTTCATAATGCTTCCATAACTCTATTATCCTCGTGTATAGCTTCTTCATAATGCTTCCATAACTCTATTATCCTCGTGTATAGCTTCTTCATAATGCTTCCATAACCCTTTTATCCTCGCGTAAAGCTTCTTCATAATGCTTCCATAACCCTTTTATCCTCGTGTATAGCTTCTTCATAATGCTTCCATAACCCTTTTATCCTCGTGTATAGCTTCTTCATAATGCTTCCATAACTCTATTATCCTCGTGTATAGCTTCTTCATAATGCTTCCATAACTCTATTATCCTCGTGTATAGCTTCTTCATAATGCTTCCATAACCCTTTTATCCTCGTGTAAAGCTTCTTCATAATGCTTCCATAACCCTTTTATCCTCGTGTATAGCTTCTTCATAACGCTTCCATAACCCTTTTATCCTCGTGTATAGCTTCTTCATAATGCTTCCATAACTCTATTATCCTCGTGTATAGCTTCTTCATAATGCTTCCATAACTCTATTATCCTCGTGTATAGCTTCTTCATAATGCTTCCATAACCCTTTTATCCTCGTGTAAAGCTTCTTCATAATGCTTCCATAACCCTTTTATCCTCGTGTAAAGCTTCTTCATAATGCTTCCATAACCCTTTTATCCTCGTGTATAGCTTCTTCATAATGCTTCCATAACTCTATTATCCTCGTGTATAGCTTCTTCATAATGCTTCCATAACTCTATTATCCTCGTGTATAGCTTCTTCATAATGCTTCCATAACTCTTTTATCCTCGTGTATAGCTTCTTCATAATGCTTCTATAACTCTATTATCCTCGTGTATAGCTTCTTCATAAATGCTTCCATAACTCTATTATCCCCGTGTGTAGCTTCTTCATAATGCTTCCATAACCCTTTTATCCTGGTGTAAAGCTTCTTCATAATGCTTCCATAACCCTTTTATCCTCGTGTATAGCTTCTTCATAATGCTTCCATAACTCTATTATCCTCGTGTATAGCTTCTTCATAATGCTTCCATAACTCTATTATCCTCGTGTATAGCTTCTTCATAATGCTTCCATAACTCTATTATCCTCGTGTATAGCTTCTTCATAATGCTTCCATAACCCTTTTATCCTCGTGTATAGCTTCTTCATAATGCTTCCATAACTCTATTATCCTCGTGTATAGCTTCTTCATAATGCTTCCATAACTCTATTATCCTCGTGTATAGCTTCTTCATAAATGCTTCCATAACTCTATTATCCTCGTGTATAGCTTCCATAACCCTTTTATCCTCGTGTAAAGCTTCTTCATAATGCTTCCATAACCCTTTTATCCTCGTGTATAGCTTCTTCATAATACTTCCATAACCCTTTTATCCTCGTGTATAGCTTCTTCATAATGCTTCCATAACTCTATTATCCTCGTGTATAGCTTCTTCATAATACTTCCATAACCCTATTATCCTCGTGTATAGCTTCTTCATAATGCTTCCATAACCCTTTTATCCTCGTGTATAGCTTCTTCATAATGCTTCCATAACTCTATTATCCTCGTGTATAGCTTCTTCATAATGCTTCCATAACTCTATTATCCTCGTGTATAGCTTCTTCATAATGCTTCCATAACTCTATTATCCTCGTGTATAGCTTCTTCATAATGCTTCCATAACTCTATTATCCTCGTGTAAAGCTTCTTCATAATGCTTCCATAACCCTTTTATCCTCGTGTATAGCTTCTTCATAATGCTTCCATAACTCTATTATCCTCGTGTATAGCTTCTTCATAATGCTTCCATAACTCTATTATCCTCGTGTATAGCTTCTTCATAATGCTTCCATAACCCTTTTATCCTCGCGTAAAGCTTCTTCATAATGCTTCCATAACCCTTTTATCCTCGTGTATAGCTTCTTCATAATGCTTCCATAACCCTTTTATCCTCGTGTATAGCTTCTTCATAATGCTTCCATAACTCTATTATCCTCGTGTATAGCTTCTTCATAATGCTTCCATAACTCTATTATCCTCGTGTATAGCTTCTTCATAATGCTTCCATAACCCTTTTATCCTCGTGTAAAGCTTCTTCATAATGCTTCCATAACCCTTTTATCCTCGTGTATAGCTTCTTCATAACGCTTCCATAACCCTTTTATCCTCGTGTATAGCTTCTTCATAATGCTTCCATAACTCTATTATCCTCGTGTATAGCTTCTTCATAATGCTTCCATAACTCTATTATCCTCGTGTATAGCTTCTTCATAATGCTTCCATAACCCTTTTATCCTCGTGTAAAGCTTCTTCATAATGCTTCCATAACCCTTTTATCCTCGTGTAAAGCTTCTTCATAATGCTTCCATAACCCTTTTATCCTCGTGTATAGCTTCTTCATAATGCTTCCATAACTCTATTATCCTCGTGTATAGCTTCTTCATAATGCTTCCATAACTCTATTATCCTCGTGTATAGCTTCTTCATAATGCTTCCATAACTCTTTTATCCTCGTGTATAGCTTCTTCATAATGCTTCCATAACTCTATTATCCTCGTGTATAGCTTCTTCATAAATGCTTCCATAACTCTATTATCCCCGTGTGTAGCTTCTTCATAATGCTTCCATAACCCTTTTATCCTGGTGTAAAGCTTCTTCATAATGCTTCCATAACCCTTTTATCCTCGTGTATAGCTTCTTCATAATGCTTCCATAACTCTATTATCCTCGTGTATAGCTTCTTCATAATGCTTCCATAACTCTATTATCCTCGTGTATAGCTTCTTCATAATGCTTCCATAACTCTATTATCCTCGTGTATAGCTTCTTCATAATGCTTCCATAACCCTTTTATCCTCGTGTATAGCTTCTTCATAATGCTTCCATAACTCTATTATCCTCGTGTATAGCTTCTTCATAATGCTTTCTTAACTCTATTATCCTCGTGTATAGCTTCTTCATAAATGCTTCCATAACTCTATTATCCTCGTGTATAGCTTCCATAACCCTTTTATCCTCGTGTAAAGCTTCTTCATAATGCTTCCATAACCCTTTTATCCTCGTGTATAGCTTCTTCATAATACTTCCATAACCCTTTTATCCTCGTGTATAGCTTCTTCATAATGCTTCCATAACTCTATTATCCTCGTGTATAGCTTCTTCATAATACTTCCATAACCCTATTATCCTCGTGTATAGCTTCTTCATAATGCTTCCATAACCCTTTTATCCTCGTGTATAGCTTCTTTATAATGCTTCCATAACTCTATTATCCTCGTGTATAGCTTCTTCATAATGCTTCCATAACTCTATTATCCTCGTGTATAGCTTCTTCATAATGCTTCCATAACTCTATTATCCTCGTGTATAGCTTCTTCATAAATGCTTCCATAACTCTATTATCCTCGTGTATAGCTTCCATAACCCTTTTATCCTCGTGTGAAGCTTCTTCATAATGCTTCCATAACCCTTTTATCCTCGTGTATAGCTTCTTCATAATACTTCCATAACCCTTTTATCCTCGTGTATAGCTTCTTCATAATGCTTCCATAACTCTATTATCCTCGTGTATAGCTTCTTCATAATGCTTCCATAACTCTATTATCCTCGTGTATAGCTTCTTCATAATGCTTCCATAACCCTTTTATCCTCGTGTAAAGCTTCTTCATAATGCTTCCATAACCCTTTTATCCTCGTGTACAGCTTCTTCATAATGCTTCCATAACCCTTTTATCCTCGTGTATAGCTTCTTCATAATGCTTCCATAACTCTATTATCCTCGTGTATAGCTTCTTCATAATGCTTCCATAACTCTATTATCCTCGTGTATAGCTTCTTCATAATGCTTCCATAACCCTTCTATCCTCGTGTAAAGCTTCTTCATAATGCTTCCATAACCCTTTTATCCTCGTGTATAGCTTCTTCATAATGCTTCCATAACCCTTTTATCCTCGTGTATAGCTTCTTCATAATGCTTCCATAACTCTATTATCCTCGTGTATAGCTTCTTCATAATGCTTCCATAACTCTATTATCCTCGTGTATAGCTTCTTCATAATGCTTCCATAACCCTTTTATCTTCGTGTAAAGCGTCTTCATAATGCTTTCATAACCCTTTTATCCTCGTGTATAGCTTCTTCATAAAGCTTCCATAACTCTATTATCCTCGTGTATAGCTTCTTCATAATGCTTCCATAACTCTATTATCCTTGTGTATAGCTTCTTCATAATGCTTCCATAACTCTATTATCCTCGTGTATAGCTTCTTCATAATGCTTCCATAACTCTATTATCCTCGTGTATAGCTTCTTCATAATGCTTCCATAACCCTTTTATCCTCGTGTAAAGCTTCTTCATAATGCTTCCATAACCCTTTTATCCTCGTGTATAGCTTCTTCATAATGCTTCCATAACCCTTTTATCCTCGTGGATAGCTTCTTCATAATGCTTCCATAACTCTATTATCCTCGTGTATAGCTTCTTCATAATGCTTCCATAACTCTATTATCCTCGTGGATAGCTTCTTCATAATGCTTCCCTTTTATCCTCGTGTAAAGCTTCTTCATAATGCTTCCATAACCCTTTTATCCTCGTGTATAGCTTCTTCATAATGCTTCCATAACTCTATTATCCTCGTGTATAGCTTCTTCATAATGCTTCCATAACTCTATTATCCTCGTGTATAGCTTCTTCATAATGCTTCCATAACTCTATTATCCTCGTGTATATCTTCTTCATAATGCTTCCATAACCCTTTTATCCTCGTGTATAGCTTCTTCATAATGCTTCCATAACTCTATTATCCTCGTGTATAGCTTCTTCATAATGCTTCCATAACTCTATTGTCCTCGTGTATAGCTTCTTCATAAATGCTTCCATAACTCTATTATCCTCGTGTATAGCTTCTTCATAATGCTTCCATAACCCTTTTATCCTCGTGTAAAGCTTCTTCATAATGCTTCCATAACCCTTTTATCGTCGTGTATAGCTTCTTCATAATGCTTCCATAACTCTATTATCCTCGTGTATAGCTTCTTCATAAATGCTTCCATAACTCTATTATCCTCGTGTATAGCTTCTTCATAATGCTTCCATAACCCTTTTATCCTAGTGTAAAGCTTCTTCATAATGCTTCCATAACCCTTTTATCCTCGTGTATAGCTTCTTCATAATGCTTCCATAACTCTATTATCCTCGTGTATAGCTTCTTCATAATGCTTCCATAACTCTATTATCCTCGTGTATAGCTTCTTCATAATGCTTCCATAACTCTATTATCCTCGTGTATAGCTTCTTCATAATGCTTCCATAACCCTTTTATCCTCGTGTATAGCTTCTTCATAATGCTTCCATAACTCTATTATCCTCGTGTATAGCTTCTTCATAATGCTTCCATAACTCTATTATCCTCGTGTATAGCTTCTTCATAATGCTTCCATAACTCTATTATCCTCGTGTATAGCTTCTTCATAATGCTTCCATAACCCTATTATCCTCGTGTAAAGCTTCTTCATAATGCTTCCATAACCCTTTTATCCTCGTGTATAGCTTCTTCATAATGCTTCCATGACCCTTTTATCCTCGTGTATAGCTTCTTCATAATGCTTCCATAACTCTATTATCCTCGTGTATAGCTTCTTCATAATGCTTCCATAACTCTATTATCCTCGTGTATAGCTTCTTCATAATGCTTCCATAACCCTTTTATCCTCGTGTAAAGCTTCTTCATAATGCTTCCATAACCCTTTTATCCTCGTGTATAGCTTCTTCATAATGCTTCCATAACTCTATTATCCTCGTGTATAGCTTCTTCATAATGCTTCCATAACTCTATTATCCCCGTGTATAGCTTCTTCATAATGCTTCCATAACCCTTTTATCTTCGTGTAAAGCTTCTTCATAATGCTTCCATAACCCTTTTATCCTCGTGTATAGCTTCTTCATAATGCTTCCATAACCCTTTTATCCTCGTGTATAGCTTCTTCATAATGCTTCCATAACTCTATTATCCTCGTGTATAGCTTCTTCATAATGCTTCCATAACTCTATTATCCTCGTGTATTGCTTCTTCATAATGCTTCCATAAGCCTTTTATCCTCGTGTATAGCTTCTTCATAATGCTTCCATAACTCTATTATCCTCGTGTAAAGCTTCTTCATAATGCTTCCATAACCCTTTTATCCTCGTGTATAGCTTCTTCATAATGCTTCCATAACTCTATTATCCTCGTGTATAGCTTCTTCATAATGCTTCCATAACTCTATTATCCTCGTGTATAGCTTCTTCATAATGCTTCCATAAGCCTTTTATCCTCGTGTATAGCTTCTTCATAATGCTTCCATAACTCTATTATCCTCGTGTAAAGCTTCTTCATAATGCTTCCATAACCCTTTTATCCTCGTGTATAGCTTCTTCATAATGCTTCCATAACCCTTTTATCCTCGTGTATAGCTTCTTCATAATGCTTCCATAACTCTATTATCCTCGTGTATAGCTTCTTCATAATGCTTCCATAACTCTATTATCCTCGTGTATAGCTTCTTCATAATGCTTCCATAACTCTATTATCCTCGTGTATAGCTTCTTCATAATGCTTTCATAACAATTTTATCCTCGTGTATACCTTCTTCATAATGCTTCCATAACTCTATTATCCTCGTGTATAGCTTCTTCATAATGCTTCCATAACTCTATTATCCTCGTGTATAGCTTCTTCATAATGCTTCCATAACTCTATTATCCTCGTGTATAGCTTCTTCATAATGCTTCCATAACCCTTTTATCCTCGTGTATAGCTTCTTCATAATGCTTCCATAACTCTATTATCCTCGTGTATAGCTTCTTCATAATGCTTCCATAACTCTATTATCCTCGTGTATAGCTTCTTCATAATGCTTCCTTTTATCCTCGTGTATAGCTTCTTCATAATGCTTCCATAACTCTATTATCCTCGTGTATAGCTTCTTCATAAATGCTTCCATAACTCTATTATCCCCGTGTAGCTTCTTCATAATGCTTCCATAACTCTATTATCCTCGTGTATAGCTTCTTCATAATGCTTCCATAACTCTATTATCCTCGTGTATAGCTTCTTCATAAATGCTTCCATAACTCTTTTATCCCCGTGTATAGCTTCTTCATAATGCTTCCATAACCCTTTTATCCTCGTGTAAAGCTTCTTCATAATGCTTCCATTACCCTTTTATCCTCGTGTATAGCTTCTTCATAATGCTTCCATAACTCTATTATCCTCGTGTATAGCTTCTTCATAATGCTTCCATAACTCTATTATCCTCGTGTAAAGCTTCTTCATAATGCTTCCATTACCCTTTTATCCTCGTGTATAGCTTCTTCATAATGCTTCCATAACTCTATTATCCTCGTGTATAGCTTCTTCATAATGCTTCCATAACTCTATTATCCTCGTGTATAGCTTCTTCATAATGCTTCCATAACTCTATTATCCTCGTGTATAGCTTCTTCATAATGCTTCCATAACTCTATTATCCTCGTGTATAGCTTCTTCATAAATGCTTCCATAACTCTATTATCCTCGTGTATAGCTTCCATAACCCTTTTATCCTCGTGTATAGCTTCTTCATAATGCTTCCATAACTCTATTATCCTCGTGTATAGCTTCTTCATAATGCTTCCATAACTCTATTATCCTCGTGTATAGCTTCTTCATAATGCTTCCATAACTCTATTATCCTCGTGTATAGCTTCTTCATAATGCTTCCATAACTCTATTATCCTCGTGTATAGCTTCTTCATAATTCTTCCATAACCCTTTTATCCTCGTGTAAAGCTTCTTCATAATGCTTCCATAACCCTTTTATCTTCGTGTATAGCTTCTTCATAATGCTTCCATAGCCCTTTTATCCTCGTGTATAGCTTCTTCATAATGCTTCCATAACTCTATTATCCTCGTGTATAGCTTCTTCATAATGCTTCCATAACTCTATTATCCTCGTGTACAGCTTCTTCATAATGCTTCCATAACCCTTTTATCCTCGTGTAAAGCTTCTTCAAAATGCTTCCATAACCCTTTTATCCTCGTGTATAGCTTCTTCATAATGCTTCCATAACTCTATTATCCTCGTGTATAGCTTCTTCATAATGCTTCCATAACTCTATTATCCTCGTGTATAGCTTCTTCATAATGCTTCCATAACCCTTTTATCCTCGTGTAAAGCTTCTTCATAATGCTTCCATAACCCTTTTATCCTCGTGTATAGCTTCTTCATAATGCTTCCATAACCCTTTTATCCTCGTGTATAGCTTCTTCATAATGCTTCCATAACTCTATTATCCTCGTGTATAGCTTCTTCATAATGCTTCCATAACTGTATTATCCTCGTGTATAGCTTCTTCATAATGCTTCCATAACCCTTTTATCCTCGTGTAAAGCTTCTTCATAATGCTTCCATAACCCTTTTATCCTCGTGTATAGCTTCTTCATAATGCTTCCATAACCCTTTTATCCTCGTGTATAGCTTCTTCATAATGCTTCCATAACTCTATTATCCTCGTGTATAGCTTCTTCATAATGCTTCCATAACTCTATTATCCTCGTGTATAGCTTCTTCAATGCGTCCATAACCCTTTTATCCTCGTGTAAAGCTTCTTCATAATGCTTTCATAACCCTTTTTATCCTCGTGTATAGCTTCTTCATAATGCTTCCATAACTCTATTATCCTCGTGTATAGCTTCTTCATAATGCTTCCATAACTCTATTATCCTCGTGTATAGCTTCTTCATAATGCTTCCATAACTCTATTATCCTCGTGTATAGCTTCTTCATAATGCTTCCATAACTCTATTATCCTCGTGTATAGCTTCTTCATAATGCTTCCATAACTCTATTATCCTCGTGTATAGCTTCTTCATAATGCTTCCATAACTCTATTATCCTCGTGTATAGCTTCTTCATAAATGCTTCCATAACTCTATTATCCTCGTGTATAGCTTCTTCATAATGCTTCCATAACCCTTTTATCCTCGTGTAAAGCTTCTTCATAATGCTTCCATAACCCTTTTATCCTCGTGTATAGCTTCTTCATAATGCTTCCATAACTCTATTATCCTCGTGTATAGCTTCTTCATAATGCTTCCATAACTCTATTATCCTCGTGTATAGCTTCTTCATAATGCTTCCATAACTCTGTTATCCTCGTGTATAGCTTCTTCATAATGCTTCCATAACCCTTTTATCCTCGTGTATAGCTTCTTCATAATGCTTCCATAACTCTATTATCCTCGTGTATAGCTTCTTCATAATGCTTCCATAACTCTATTATCCTCGTGTATAGCTTCTTCATAATGCTTCCATAACCCTTTTATCCTCGTGTATAGCTTCTTCATAATGCTTCCATAACCTTATTATCCTCGTGTATAGCTTCTTCATAATGCTTCTATAACCCTATTATCCTCGTGTATAGCTTCTTCATAATGCTTCCATAACCCTTTCATCCTCGTGTATAGCTTCTTCATAATGCTTCCATAACCTTATTATCCTCGTGTATAGCTTTTCATAATGCTTCTATAACCCTATTATCCTCGTGTATAGCTTCTTCATAATGCTTCCATAACCCTTTCATCCTCGTGTATAGCTTCTTCATAATGCTTCCATAACTCTATTATCCTCGTGTATAGCTTCTTCATATTCCATAACCCTTTTATCCTCGTGTGTAGCTTCTTCATAATGCTTCCATAACTCTATTATCCTCGTGTATAGCTTCTTCATAATGCTTCCATAACCTTATTATCCTCGTGTATAGCTTCTTCATAATACTTCAATAAACCTTTTATCCTCGTGCATAGCTTCTTCATAATGCTTCCATAACTCTATTATCCTCTTTCATAGCTTCTTCATATTGCTTCCATAAATCTATTATCCTTGTGCAACTCTATTATCCTTCTTCATAATGCTTCCATAACTCTATTATCCTCGTGCATAGCTTCTTCATAATGCTTCCATAACTCTATTATCCTCGTGCATAGCTTCTTCATAATGCTTCCATAACTCTATTATCCTTGTGCATAGCTTCTTCATAATGCTTCCATAACTCTATTATCCTTGTGCTTAGCTTCTTCATAATGCTTCCATAACTCTATTATCCTAGTGTATAGCATCTTCATAATACTTCCATAACTCTATTATCCTCGTGCATAGCTTCTTCATAATGCTTCTATAGCTCGATCATCCTCGTTCACAACTTCTTTATAATGCTTCCTTAACTCTATTATCCTCGTGCATAGCTTCTTCATAATGCTTCCATAACTCTATTATCCTCTTGCATAGCTTCTTCATAATGCTTCCATAACTCTATTATCCTTGTGCAACTCTATCATCCTTCTTCATAATGCTTCCATAACACTATTATCCTCGTGCTTCTTCATAATGCTTCCATAACTCTATTATCCTCGTGCATAGCTTCTTCATAATGCTTCCATAACTCTATTATCCTCTTGCATAGCTTCTCCATAATGCTTCCATAACTCTATTATCCTTGTGCAACTCTATTATCCTTCTTCATAATGCTTCCATAACTCTATTATCCTCGTGCATAGCTTCTTCATAATGCTTCCATAACTCTATTATCCTCTTGCATAGCTTCTTCATAATGCTTCCATAACTCTATTATCCTTGTGCAACTCTATTATCCTTCTTCATAATGCTTCCATAACTCTATTATCCTCGTGCATAGCTTCTTCATAATGCTTCTATAGCTCGATCATCCTCGTTCACAACTTCGTCATAATGCTTCCATAACACTATTATCCTAGTGTATAGCTCTTCATAATGCTTCCACAACTCTATTATCCTCTTGCATAACTACTTCATAATGCTTCCATAACTCTATTATCCTTGTGCAACTCTATTATCCTTCTTCATAATGCTTCCATAACTCTATTATCCTCGTGCATAGCTTCTTCATAATGCTTCTATAGCTCGATCATCCTCGTTCACAACTTCTTCATAATGCTTCCATAACACTATTATCCTAGTGTATAGCTCTTCATAATGCTTCCATAACTCTATTATCCTCTTGCATAGCTTCTTCATAATGCTTCCATAACTCTATTATCCTCTTGCATAGCTTCTTCATAATGCTTCCATAACTCTATTATCCTTGTGCAACTCTATTATCCTTCTTCATAATGCTTCCATAACTCTATTATCCTCGTGCATAGCTCCTTCATAATGCTTCTATAGCTCGATCATCCTCGTTCACAACTTCTTCATAATGCTTCCATAACACTATTATCCTAGTGTATAGCTCTTCATAATGCTTCCATAACTCTATTATCCTCTTGCATAGCTTCTTCATAATGCTTCCATAACTCTATTATCCTCTTGCATAGCTTCTTCATAATGCTTCCATAACTCTATTATCCTTGTGCAACTCTATTATCCTTCTTCATAATGCTTCCTTAACTCTATTATCCTCGTGCATAGGCTCTTCATAATGCTTCCATAACTCTATTATCCTTGTGCATAGCTTCTTCATAATGCTTCCATAACACTATTATCCTAGTGCACAGCTTCTTCATAATGCTTCCATAACACTATTGTCCTCGTGCATAGCTTCTTCATAATGCTTCCATAACTCTATTATCCTCGTGCATAGCTTCTTCATAATGCTTCCATAACTCTATTATCCTCTTGCATAGCTTCTTCATAATGCTTCCATAACTTTATTATCCTTGTGCAACTCTATTATCCTTCTTCATAATGCTTCCATAACTCTATTATCCTCGTGCATAGCTTCTTCATAATGCTTCTATAGCTCGATCATCCTCGTTCACAACTTCTTCATAATGCTTCCATAACACTATTATCCTAGTGTATAGCATCTTCATAATGCTTCCATAACTCTATTATCCTCGTGCATAGCTTCTTCATAATGCTTCTATAGCTCGATCATCCTCGTTCACAACTTCCTTATATAACTCTATTATCCTCGTGCATAGGCTCTTCATAATGCTTCCATAACTCTATTATCCTTGTGCATAGCTTCTTCATAATGCTTCCATAACACTATTATCCTAGTGCATAGCTTCTTCATAATGCTTCCATAACACTATTATCCTCGTGCATAGCTTCTTCATAATGCTTCCATAACTCTATTATCCTCGTGCATAGCTTCTTCATAATGCTTCTATAGCTCGATCATCCTCGTTCACAACTTCTTTATAATGCTTCCTTAACTCTATTATCCTTGTGCATAGCTTCTTCATAATGCTTCCATAACTCTATTATCCTTGTGCATAGCTTCTTCATAATGCTTCCATAACTCTATTATCCTCGTGCATAGCTTCTTCATAATGCTTCCATAACTCTATTATCCTCGTGCAACTCTATTATCCTTCTTCATAATGCTTCCATAACTCTATTATCCTCGTGCATAGCTTCTTCATAATGCTTCCATAACTCTATTATCCTTGTGCATAGCTTCTTCATAATGCTTCCATAACTCTATTATCCTTGTGCATAGCTTCTTCATAATGCTTCCATAACTCTATTATCCTCGTGCATAGCTTCTTCATAATGCTTCCATAACTCTATTATCCTCGTGCATAGCTTCTTCATAATGCTTCCATAACTCTATTATCCTCGTGCATAGCTTCTTCATAATGCTTCCATAACTCTATTATCCTCGTGCAACTCTATTATCCTTCTTCATAATGCTTCCATAACTCTATTATCCTCGTGCATAGCTTCTTCATAATGCTTCCATAACTCTATTATCCTCGTGCATAGCTTCTTCATAATGCTTCCATAACTCTATTATCCTCGTGCATAGCTTCTTCATAATGCTTCCATAACTCTATTATCCTCGTGCAACTCTATTATCCTTCTTCATAATGCTTCCATAACTCTATTATCCTCGTGCATAGCTTCTTCATAATGCTTCCATAACTCTATTATCCTCGTGCATAGCTTCTTCATAATGCTTCCATAACTCTATTATCCTTGTGCATAGCTTCTTCATAATGCTTCCATAACTCTATTATCCTCGTGCATAGCTTCTTCATAATGCTTCCATAACTCTATTATCCTCGTGCATAGCTTCTTCATAATGCTTCCATAACTCTATTATCCTCGTGCATAGCTTCTTCATAATGCTTCCATAACTCTATTATCCTTGTGCATAGCTTCTTCATAATGCTTCCATAACTCTATTATCCTCGTGCATAGCTTCTTCATAATGCTTCCATAACTCTATTATCCTTGTGCATAGCTTCTTCATAATGCTTCCATAACACTATTATCCTAGTGCATAGCTTCTTCATAATGCTTCCATAACTCTATTATCCTCGTGCAACTCTATTATCCTTCTTCATAATGCTTCCATAACTCTATTATCCTCGTGCATAGCTTCTTCATAATGCTTCCATAACTCTATTATCCTCGTGCATAGCTTCTTCATAATGCTTCCATAACTCTATTATCCTTGTGCATAGCTTCTTCATAATGCTTCCATAACTCTATTATCCTCGTGCATAGCTTCTTCATAATGCTTCCATAACTCTATTATCCTCGTGCATAGCTTCTTCATAATGCTTCCATAACTCTATTATCCTCGTGCATAGCTTCTTCATAATGCTTCTATAGCTCGATCATCCTCGTTCACAACTTCTTTATAATGCCTCCATAACACTATTATCCTAGTGTATACCTTCTTCATAATACTTCCATAACTCTATTATCCTCGTGCATAGCTTCTTAATAATGCTTCTATAGCTCGATCATCCTCGTTCACAACTTCTTTATAATACTTCCGTAACACTATTATCCTCGTGCATAGCTTCTTCATAATGCTTCCATAACTCTATTATCCTCGTGCATAGCTTCTTCATAATGCTTCTATAGCTCGATCATCCTCGTTCACAACTTCTTTATAATGCTTCCTTAACTCTATTATCCTCGTGCATAGCTTCTTCATAATGCTTCCATAACTCTATTATCCTCGTGCATAGCTTCTTCATAATGCTTCCATAACTCTATTATCCTTGTGCATAGCTTCTTCATAATGCTTCCATAACTCTATTATCCTCGTGCATAGCTTCTTCATAATGCTTCCATAACTCTATTATCCTTGTGCATAGCTTCTTCATAATGCTTCCATAACTCTATTATCCTTGTGCATAGCTTCTTCATAATGCTTCCATAACTCTATTATCCTAGTGTATAGCATCTTCATAATACTTCCATAACTCTATTATCCTCGTGCATAGCTTCTTCATAATGCTTCTATAGCGCGATCATCCTCGTTCACAACTTCTTTATAATGCTTCCTTAACTCTATTATCCTCGTGCATAGCTTCTTCATAATGCTTCCATAACTCTATTATCCTCTTGCATAGCTTCTTCATAATGCTTCCATAACTCTATTATCCTTGTGCAACTCTATTATCCTTCTTCATAATGCTTCCATAACTCTATTATCCTCGTGCATAGCTTCTTCATAATGCTTCCATAACTCTATTATCCTCGTGCATAGCTTCTTCATAATGCTTCCATAACTCTATTATCCTTGTGCATAGCTTCTTCATAATGCTTCCATAACACTATTATCCTAGTGTATAGATCTTCATAATACTTCCATAACTCTATTATCCTCGTGCATAGCTTCTTCATAATGCTTCCATAACTCTATTATCCTCGTGCATAGCTTCTTCATAATGCTTCCATAACTCTATTATCCTCTTGCATAGCTTCTTCATAATGCTTCCATAACTCTATTATCCTCGTGCATAGCTTCTTCATAATGCTTCCATAACTCTATTATCCTCTTGCATAGCTTCTTCATAATGCTTCCATAACTCTATTATCCTTGTGCATAGCTTCTTCATAATGCTTCCATAACTCTATTATCCTTGTGCATAGCTTCTTCATAATGCTTCCATAACACTATTATCCTAGTGTATAGCATCTTCATAATACTTCCATAACTCTATTATCCTCGTGCATAGCTTCTTCATAATGCTTCTATAGCTCGATCATCCTCGTTCACAACTTCTTTATAATGCTTCCTTAACTCTATTATCCTCGTGCATAGCTTCTTCATAATGCTTCCATAACTCTATTATCCTCGTGCATAGCTTCTTCATAATGCTTCCATAACTCTATTATCCTTGTGCATAGCTTCTTCATAATGCTTCCATAACTCTATTATCCTCGTGCATAGCTTCTTCATAATGCTTCCATAACTCTATTATCCTTGTGCATAGCTTCTTCATAATGCTTCCATAACTCTATTATCCTTGTGCATAGCTTCTTCATAATGCTTCCATAACACTATTATCCTAGTGTATAGCATCTTCATAATACTTCCATAACTCTATTATCCTCGTGCATAGCTTCTTCATAATGCTTCTATAGCGCGATCATCCTCGTTCACAACTTCTTTATAATGCTTCCTTAACTCTATTATCCTCGTGCATAGCTTCTTCATAATGCTTCCATAACTCTATTATCCTCTTGCATAGCTTCTTCATAATGCTTCCATAACTCTATTATCCTTGTGCAACTCTATTATCCTTCTTCATAATGCTTCCATAACTCTATTATCCTCGTGCATAGCTTCTTCATAATGCTTCCATAACTCTATTATCCTCGTGCATAGCTTCTTCATAATGCTTCCATAACTCTATTATCCTTGTGCATAGCTTCTTCATAATGCTTCCATAACTCTATTATCCTCGTGCATAGCTTCTTCATAATGCTTCCATAACTCTATTATCCTCGTGCATAGCTTCTTCATAATGCTTCCATAACTCTATTATCCTCGTGCATAGCTTCTTCATAATGCTTCCATAACTCTATTTTCCTCTTGCATAGCTTCTTCATAATGCTTCCATAACTCTATTATCCTCGTGCATAGCTTCTTCATAATGCTTCCATAACTCTATTATCCTCTTGCATAGCTTCTTCATAATGCTTCCATAACTCTATTATCCTTGTGCATAGCTTCTTCATAATGCTTCCATAACACTATTATCCTAGTGTATAGCATCTTCATAATACTTCCATAACTCTATTATCCATGTGCATAGCTTCTTCATAATGCTTCCTCTAACTCTATTATCCTCGTGCATAGCTTCTTCATAATGCTTCCATAACTCTATTATCCTTGTGCATAGCTTCTTCATAATGCTTCCTCTAACTCTATTATCCTCGTGCATAGCTTCTTCATAATGCTTCCATAACTCTATTATCCTCGTGCATAGCTTCTTCATAATGCTTCCATAACTCTATTATCCTCGTGCATAGCTTCTTCATAATGCTTCCATAACTCTATTATCCTCGTGCATAGCTTCTTCATAATGCTTCCTCTAACTCTATTATCCTCGTGCATAGCTTCTTCATAATGCTTCCATAACTCTATTATCCTTGTGCATAGCTTCTTCATAATGCTTCCATAACTCTATTATCCTCGTGCAAAGCTTCTTCATAATGCTTCCATAGCTCGATCATCCTCGTTCACAACTTCTTTATAATGCTTCCATAACTCTATTATCCTTGTGCATAGCTTCTTCATAATGCTTCCATAACTCTATTATCCTCGTGCAAAGCTTCTTCATAATGCTCGATCATCCTCGTTCACAACTTCTTTATAATGCTTCCATAACTCTATTATCCTTGTGCATAGCTTCTTCATAATGCTTCCATAACACTATTATCCTCGTGCATAGCTTCTTCATAATGCTTCCATAACTCTATTATCCTTGTGCATAGCTTCTTCATAATGCTTCCATAACTCTATTATCCTTGTGCATAGCTTCTTCATAATGCTTCCATAACACTATTATCCTAGTGTATAGCATCTTCATAATACTTCCATAACTCTATTATCCTCGTGCATAGCTTCTTCATAATGCTTCTATAGCTCGATCATCCTCGTTCACAACTTCTTCATAATGCTTCCATAACACTATTATCCTAGTGTATAGCATCTTCATAATACTTCCATAACTCTATTATCCTCGTGCATAGCTTCTTCATAATGCTTCCTCTAACTCTATTATCCTCGTGCATAGCTTCTTCATAATGCTTCCATAACTCTATTATCCTCGTGCATAGCTTCTTCATAATGCTTCCATAACTCTATTATCCTCGTGCATAGCTTCTTCATAATGCTTCCATAACTCTATTATCCTCGTGCATAGCTTCTTCATAATGCTTCCTCTAACTCTATTATCCTCGTGCATAGCTTCTTCATAATGCTTCCATAACTCTATTATCCTCGTGCATAGCTTCTTCATAATGCTTCCTCTAACTCTATTATCCTCGTGCATAGCTTCTTCATAATGCTTCCATAGCTCGATCATCCTCGTTCACAACTTCTTTATAATGCTTCCATAACTCTATTATCCTTGTGCATAGCTTCTTCATAATGCTTCCATAACTCTATTATCCTCGTGCAAAGCTTCTTCATAATGCTTCCATAGCTCGATCATCCTCGTTCACAACTTCTTTATAATGCTTCCATAACTCTATTATCCTTGTGCATAGCTTCTTCATAATGCTTCCATAACACTATTATCCTCGTGCATAGCTTCTTCATAATGCTTCCATAACTCTATTATCCTCGTGCATAGCTTCTTCATAATGCTTCCATAACACTATTATAATAGTGTATAGCATCTTCATAATGCTTCCATAACTCTATATAGTGTATAGCATCTTCATAATGCTTCCATAACTCTATGGAAGCATTATGAAGATGCTATACACTATTATAATAGTGTGCATAGCTTCTTCATAATGCTTCCATAACTCTATTATCCTCGTGCATAGCTTCTTCATAATGCTTCCTCTAACTCTATTATCCTCGTGCATAGCTTCTTCATAATGCTTCCATAACTCTATTATCCTTGTGCATAGCTTCTTCATAATGCTTCCATAACTCTATTATCCTCGTGCAAAGCTTCTTCATAATGCTTCCATAGCTCGATCATCCTCGTTCACAACTTCTTTATAATGCTTCCATAACTCTATTATCCTTGTGCATAGCTTCTTCATAATGCTTCCATAACACTATTATAATAGTGTATAGCATCTTCATAATGCTTCCATAACTCTATTATCCTCGTGCATAGCTTCTTCATAATGCTTCCATAACTCTATTATCCTCGTGCATAGCTTCTTCATAATGCTTCCTCTAACTCTATTATCCTCGTGCATAGCTTCTTCATAATGCTTCCATAACTCTATTATCCTTGTGCATAGCTTCTTCATAATGCTTCCATAACTCTATTATCCTCGTGCAAAGCTTCTTCATAATGCTTCCATAGCTCGATCATCCTCGTTCACAACTTCTTTATAATGCTTCCATAACTCTATTATCCTTGTGCATAGCTTCTTCATAATGCTTCCATAACACTATTATAATAGTGTATAGCATCTTCATAATGCTTCCATAACTCTATTATCCTCGTGCATAGCTTCTTCATAATGCTTCCATAACTCTATTATCCTCGTGCATAGCTTCTTCATAATGCTTCCATAACACTATTATAATAGTGTATAGCATCTTCATAATGCTTCCATAACTCTATTATCCTCGTGCATAGCTTCTTCATAATGCTTCCATAACTCTATTATCCTCGTGCATAGCTTCTTCATAATGCTTCCATAACTCTATTATCCTCGTGCATAGCTTCTTCATAATGCTTCCTCTAACTCTATTATCCTCGTGCATAGCTTCTTCATAATGCTTCCATAACTCTATTATCCTCGTGCATAGCTTCTTCATAATGCTTCCTCTAACTCTATTATCCTCGTGCATAGCTTCTTCATAATGCTTCCATAACACTATTATCCTAGTGTATAGATCTTCATAATACTTCCATAACTCTATTATCCTCGTGCATAGCTTCTTCATAATGCTTCTATAGCTCGATCATCCTCGTTCACAACTTCTTTATAATGCTTCCTTAACTCTATTATCCTCGTGCATAGCTTCTTCATAATGCTTCCATAACTCTATTATCCTCTTGCATAGCTTCTTCATAATGCTTCCATAACTCTATTATCCTCGTGCATAGCTTCTTCATAATGCTTCCATAACTCTATTATCCTCTTGCATAGCTTCTTCATAATGCTTCCATAACTCTATTATCCTTGTGCATAGCTTCTTCATAATGCTTCCATAACTCTATTATCCTTGTGCATAGCTTCTTCATAATGCTTCCATAACACTATTATCCTAGTGTATAGCATCTTCATAATACTTCCATAACTCTATTATCCTCGTGCATAGCTTCTTCATAATGCTTCTATAGCTCGATCATCCTCGTTCACAACTTCTTCATAATGCTTCCATAACACTATTATCCTAGTGTATAGCATCTTCATAATACTTCCATAACTCTATTATCCTCGTGCATAGCTTCTTCATAATGCTCTTATAGCTCGATCATCCTCGTTCACAACTTCTTCATAATGCTTCCATAACACTATTATCCTAGTGTATAGCATCTTCATAATACTTCCATAACTCTATTATCCATGTGCATAGCTTCTTCATAATGCTTCCTCTAACTCTATTATCCTCGTGCATAGCTTCTTCATAATGCTTCCATAACTCTATTATCCTCGTGCATAGCTTCTTCATAATGCTTCCATAACTCTATTATCCTCGTGCATAGCTTCTTCATAATGCTTCCATAACTCTATTATCCTCGTGCATAGCTTCTTCATAATGCTTCCTCTAACTCTATTATCCTCGTGCATAGCTTCTTCATAATGCTTCCATAACTCTATTATCCTTGTGCATAGCTTCTTCATAATGCTTCCATAACTCTATTATCCTCGTGCAAAGCTTCTTCATAATGCTTCCATAGCTCGATCATCCTCGTTCACAACTTCTTTATAATGCTTCCATAACTCTATTATCCTTGTGCATAGCTTCTTCATAATGCTTCCATAACTCTATTATCCTCGTGCAAAGCTTCTTCATAATGCTTCCATAGCTCGATCATCCTCGTTCACAACTTCTTTATAATGCTTCCATAACTCTATTATCCTTGTGCATAGCTTCTTCATAATGCTTCCATAACACTATTATCCTCGTGCATAGCTTCTTCATAATGCTTCCATAACTCTATTATCCTCGTGCATAGCTTCTTCATAATGCTTCCTTAACTCTATTATCCTCGTGCATAGCTTCTTCATAATGCTTCCATAACTCTATTATCCTTGTGCATAGCTTCTTCATAATGCTTCCATAACTCTATTATCCTTGTGCATAGCTTCTTCATAATGCTTCCATAACTCTATTATCCTCGTGCATAGCTTCTTCATAATGCTTCCATAACTCTATTATCCCTGTGCATAGCTTCTTCATAATGCTTCCATAATACTATTATCCTCGTGCATAGCTTCTTCATAATGCTTCCATAACTCTATTATCCTTGTGCATAGCTTCTTCATAATGCTTCCATAACTCTATTATCCTCGTGCATAGCTTCTTCTTAATGCTTCCATAACTCTATTATCCTCGTGCATAGCTTCTTCATAATGCTTCCATAACTCTATTATCCTTGCGCATAGCTTCTTCATAATGCTTCCATAACTCTATTATCCTTGTGCATAGCTTCTTCATAATGCTTCCATAACTCTATTATCCTCGTGCATAGCTTCTTCATAATGCTTCCATAACTCTATTATCCTTGTGCATAGCTTCTTCATAATGCTTCCATAACCCTATTATAATAGTGTATAGCATCTTCATAATGCTTCCATAACTCTATTATCCTTGTGCATAGCTTCTTCATAATGCTTCCTCTAACTCTATTATCCTCGTGCATAGCTTCTTCATAATGCTTCCATAACTCTATTATCCTCGTGCATAGCTTCTTCATAATGCTTCCATAACTCTATTATCCTCGTGCATAGCTTCTTCATAATGCTTCCATAACTCTATTATCCTCGTGCATAGCTTCTTCATAATGCTTCCTCTAACTCTATTATCCTCGTGCATAGCTTCTTCATAATGCTTCCATAACTCTATTATCCTCGTGCATAGCTTCTTCATAATCCTTCCATAACTCTATTATCCTTGTGCATAGCTTCTTCATAATGCTTCCACAACACTATTATCCTCGTGCATAGCTTCTTCATAATGCTTCCATAACTCTATTATCCTCGTGCATAGCTTCTTCATAATGCTTCCATAACTCTATTATCCTCGTGCATAGCTTCTTCATAATGCTTCCATAACTCTATTATCCTCGTGCATAGCTTCTTCATAATGCTTCCTCTAACTCTATTATCCTCGTGCATAGCTTCTTCATAATGCTTCCATAACTCTATTATCCTCTTGCAAAGCTTCTTCATAATGCTTCCATAGCTCGATCATCCTCGTTCACAACTTCTTTATAATGCTTCCATAACTCTATTATCCTCGTGCATAGCTTCTTCATAATGCTTCCACAACTCTATTATCCTCGTGCATAGCTTCTTCATAATGCTTCCATAACTCTATTATCCTCCTGCATAGCTTCTTCATAATGCTTCCATAACTCTATTATCCTTGTGCATAGCTTCTTCATAATGCTTCCATAACACTATTATCCTCGTGCATAGCTTCTTCATAATGCTTCCATAACTCTATTATCCTCGTGCATAGCTTCTTCATAATGCTTCCATAACTTTATTATCCTCGTGCATAGCTTCTTCATAATGCTTCTATAGCTCGATCATCCTCGTTCACAACTTCTTTATAATGCTTCCTTAACTCTATTATCCTCGTGCATAGCTTCTTCATAATGCTTCCATAACTCTATTATCCTCCTGCATAGCTTCTTCATAATGCTTCCATAACTCTATTATCCTTGTGCATAGCTTCTTCATAATGCTTCCATAACTCTATTATCCTCGTGCATAGCTTCTTCATAATGCTTCCATAACTCTATTATCCTTGTGCATAGCTTCTTCATAATGCTTCCATAACCCTATTATAATAGTGTATAGCATCTTCATAATGCTTCCATAACTCTATTATCCTCGTGCATAGCTTCTTCATAATGCTTCCATAACTCTATTATCCTCGTGCATAGCTTCTTCATAATGCTTCCATAACTCTATTATCCTTGTGCATAGCTTCTTCATAATGCTTCCATAACTCTATTATCCTTGTGCATAGCTTCTTCATAATGCTTCCATAACACTATTATAATAGTGTATAGCATCTTCATAATGCTTCCATAACTCTATTATCCTCGTGCATAGCTTCTTCATAATGCTTCCATAACTCTATTATCCTTGTGCATAGCTTCTTCATAATGCTTCCATAATACTATTATCCTCGTGCATAGCTTCTTCATAATGCTTCTATAGCTCGATCATCCTCGTTCACAACTTCTTTATTATGCTTCCTTAACTCTATTATCCTCGTGCATAGCTTCTTCTTAATGCTTCCATAACTCTATTATCCTCGTGCATAGCTTCTTCATAATGCTTCCATAACACTATTATCCTCGTGCATAGCTTCTTCATAATGCTTCACTAACTCTATTATCCTTGTGCATAGCTTCTTCATAATGCTTCCATAACTCTATTATCCTTGTGCATAGCTTCTTCATAATGCTTCCATAACACTATTATAATAGTGTATAGCATCTTCATAATGCTTCCATAACTCTATTATCCTCGTGCATAGCTTCTTCATAATGCTTCCATAACTCTATTATCCTTGTGCATAGCTTCTTCATAATGCTTCCATAACACTATTATAATAGTGTATAGCATCTTCATAATGCTTCCATAACTCTATTATCCTCGTGCATAGCTTCTTCATAATGCTTCCATAACACTATTATAATAGTGTATAGCATCTTCATAATGCTTCCATAACACTATTATCCTCGTGCATAGCTTCTTCATAATGCTTCCATAACTCTATTATCCTCGTGCATAGCTTCTTCATAATGCTTCCATAACTTTATTATCCTCGTGCATAGCTTCTTCATAATGCTTCTATAGCTCGATCATCCTCGTTCACAACTTCTTTATAATGCTTCCTTAACTCTATTATCCTCGTGCATAGCTTCTTCATAATGCTTCCATAACTCTATTATCCTCGTGCATAGCTTCTTCATAATGCTTCCATAACTCTATTATCCTTGTGCATAGCTTCTTCATAATGCTTCCATAACACTATTATAATAGTGTATAGCATCTTCATAATGCTTCCATAACTCTATTATCCTCGTGCATAGCTTCTTCATAATGCTTCCATAACTCTATTATCCTTGTGCATAGCTTCTTCATAATGCTTCCATAACACTATTATAATAGTGTATAGCATCTTCATAATGCTTCCATAACTCTATTATCCTCGTGCATAGCTTCTTCATAATGCTTCCATAACTCTATTATCCTTGTGCACAGCTTCTTCATAATGCTTCCATAACACTATTATAATAGTGTATAGCATCTTCATAATGCTTCCATAACTCTATTATCCTCGTGCATAGCTTCTTCATAATGCTTCCATAACTCTATTATCCTCGTGCATAGCTTCTTCATAATGCTTCCATAACTCTATTATCCTCGTGCATAGCTTCTTCATAATGCTTCCATAACTCTATTATCCTCGTGTATAGCTTCTTCATAATGCTTCCATAACTCTATTATCCTCGTGCATAGCTTCTTCATAATGCTTCCATAACTCTATTATCCTTGTGCATAGCTTCTTCATAATGCTTCCACAACACTATTATCCTCGTGCATAGCTTCTTCATAATGCTTCCATAACTCTATTATCCTCGTGCATAGCTTCTTCATAATGCTTCCATAACTCTATTATCCTCGTGCATAGCTTCTTCATAATGCTTCCATAACTCTATTATCCTCGTGCATAGCTTCTTCATAATGCTTCCATAGCTCGATCATCCTCGTTCACAACTTCTTTATAATGCTTCCATAACTCTATTATCCTCGTGCATAGCTTCTTCATAATGCTTCCACAACTCTATTATCCTCGTGCATAGCTTCTTCATAATGCTTCCATAACTCTATTATCCTCCTGCATAGCTTCTTCATAATGCTTCCATAACTCTATTATCCTTGTGCATAGCTTCTTCATAATGCTTCCTTAACACTATTATCCTCGTGCATAGCTTCTTCATAATGCTTCCATAACTCTATTATCCTCGTGCATAGCTTCTTCATAATGCTTCCATAACTTTATTATCCTCGTGCATAGCTTCTTCATAATGCTTCTATAGCTCGATCATCCTCGTTCACAACTTCTTTATAATGCTTCCTTAACTCTATTATCCTCGTGCATAGCTTCTTCATAATGCTTCCATAACTCTATTATCCTCCTGCATAGCTTCTTCATAATGCTTCCATAACTCTATTATCCTTGTGCATAGCTTCTTCATAATGCTTCCATAACTCTATTATCCTCGTGCATAGCTTCTTCATAATGCTTCCATAACTCTATTATCCTTGTGCATAGCTTCTTCATAATGCTTCCATAACCCTATTATAATTGTGTATAGCATCTTCATAATGCTTCCATAACTCTATTATCCTCGTGCATAGCTTCTTCATAATGCTTCCATAACTCTATTATCCTCGTGCATAGCTTCTTCATAATGCTTCCATAACTCTATTATCCTTGTGCATAGCTTCTTCATAATGCTTCCATAACTCTATTATCCTTGTGCATAGCTTCTTCATAATGCTTCCATAACACTATTATAATAGTGTATAGCATCTTCATAATGCTTCCATAACTCTATTATCCTCGTGCATAGCTTCTTCATAATGCTTCCATAACTCTATTATCCTTGTGCATAGCTTCTTCATAATGCTTCCATAATACTATTATCCTCGTGCATAGCTTCTTCATAATGCTTCTATAGCTCGATCATCCTCGTTCACAACTTCTTTATTATGCTTCCTTAACTCTATTATCCTCGTGCATAGCTTCTTCTTAATGCTTCCATAACTCTATTATCCTCGTGCTTAGCTTCTTCATAATGCTTCTATAGCTCGATCATCCTCGTTCACAACTTCTTTATTATGCTTCCTTAACTCTATTATCCTCGTGCATAGCTTCTTCATAATGCTTCCATAACTCTATTATCCTTGTGCATAGCTTCTTCATAATGCTTCCATAACTCTATTATCCTCGTGCATAGCTTCTTCATAATGCTTCCTTAACTCTATTATCCTCGTGCATAGCTTCTTCATAATGCTTCCATAACTCTATTATCCTTGTGCATAGCTTCTTCATAATGCTTCCATAACTCTATTATCCTTGTGCATAGCTTCTTCATAATGCTTCCATAACACTATTATCCTCGTGCATAGCTTCTTCATAATGCTTCCATAACTCTATTATCCTCGTGCATAGCTTCTTCATAATGCTTCCATAACTCTATTATCCTCGTGCATAGCTTCTTCATAATGCTTCCATAACTCTATTATCCTGGTGCATAGCTTCTTCATAATGCTTCCTCTAACTCTATTATCCTCGTGCATAGCTTCTTCATAAGGCTTCCATAACTCTATTATCCTCGTGCATAGCTTCTTCATAATGCTTCCATAACTCTATTATCCTCGTGCAAAGCTTCTTCATAATGCTTCCATAGCTCGATCATCCTCGTTCACAACTTCTTTATAATGCTTCCATAACTCTATTATCCTCGTGCATAGCTTCTTCATAATGCTTCCATAACTCTATTATCCTCGTGCATAGCTTCTTCATAATGCTTCCATAACTCTATTATCCTCGCGCAAAGCTTCTTCATAATGCTTCTATAGCTCGATCATCCTCGCTCACAACTTCTTTATAATGCTTCCTTAACTCTATTATCCTCGTGCATAGCTTCTTCATAATGCTTCCATAACTCTATTATCCTCCTGCATAGCTTCTTCATAATGCTTCCATAACTCTATTATCCTTGTGCATAGCTTCTTCATAATGCTTCCATAACACTATTATCCTCGTGCATAGCTTCTTCATAATGCTTCCATAACTCTATTATCCTCGTGCATAGCTTCTTCATAATGCTTCCATAACTTTATTATCCTCGTGCATAGCTTCTACATAATGCTTCTATAGCTCGATCATCCTCGTTCACAACTTCTTTATAATGCTTCCTTAACTCTATTATCCTCGTGCATAGCTTCTTCATAATGCTTCCATAACTCTATTATCCTCGTGCATAGCTTCTTCATAATGCTTCCATAACTCTATTATCCTCGTGCATAGCTTCTTCATAATGCTTCCATAACTCTATTATCCTCCTGCATAGCTTCTTCATAATGCTTCCATAACTCTATTATCCTTGTGCATAGCTTCTTCATAATGCTTCCATAATACTATTATCCTCGTGCATAGCTTCTTCATAATGCTTCCATAACTCTATTATCCTTGTGCATAGCTTCTTCATAATGCTTCCATAACACTATTATAATAGTGTATAGCATCTTCATAACGCTTCCATAACTCTATTATCCTCGTGCATAGCTTCTTCATAATGCTTCCATAACTCTATTATCCTTGTGCATAGCTTCCATAATACTATTATCCTCGTGCATAGCTTCTTCATAATGCTTCCATAACTCTATTATCCTTGTGCATAGCTTCTTCATAATGCTTCCATAACACTATTATAATAGTGTATAGCATCTTCATAATGCTTCCATAACTCTATTATCCTCGTGCATAGCTTCTTCATAATGCTTCCATAACTCTATTATCCTTGTGCATAGCTTCTTCATAATGCTTCCATAACTCTATTATCCTTGTGCATAGCTTCTTCATAATGCTTCCATAACACTATTATAATAGTGTATAGCATCTTCATAATGCTTCCATAACTCTATTATCCTTGTGCATAGCTTCTTCATAATGCTTCCATAACTCTATTATCCTCATGCATAGCTTCTTCATAATGCTTCCATAACACTATTATCCTCGTGCATAGCTTCTTCATAATGCTTCCATAACTCTATTATCCTCATGCATAGCTTCTTCATAATGCTTCCATAACTCTATTAGCCTTGTGCATAGCTTCTTCATAATGCTTCCATAACTCTATTATCATCGTGCATAGCTTCTTCATAATGCTTCCATAACTCTATTATCCTCGTGCATAGCTTCTTCATAATGCTTCCATAACTCTATTATCCTCGTGCATAGCTTCTTCATAATGCTTCTATAGCTCGATCATCCTCGTTCACAACTTCTTTATAATGCTTCCTTAACTCTATTATCCTCGTGCATAGCTTCTTCATAATGCTTCCATAACTCTATTATATTTGTGCATAGCTTCTTCATAATGCTTCCATAACTCTATTATCCTCGCGCAAAGCTTCTTCATAATGCTTCTATAGCTCGATCATCCTCGCTCACAACTTCTTTATAATGCTTACTTAACTCTATTATCCTCGTGCATAGCTTCTTCATAATGCTTCCATAACTCTATTATCATCGTGCATAGCTTCTTCATAATGCTTCCATAACTCTATTATCCTCGTGCATAGCTTCTTCATAATGCTTCCATAACTCTATTATCCTCGTGCATAGCTTCTTCATAATGCTTCCATAACACTATTCCTAGTGTATAGCATCTTCATAATACTTCCATAACTCTATTATCCTCGTGCATAGCTTCTTCATAATGCTTCTATAGCTCGATCATCCTCGTTCACAACTTCTTTATAATGCTTCCTTAACTCTATTATCCTCGTGCATAGCTTCTTCATAATGCTTCCATAACTCTATTATCCTTGTGCATAGCTTCTTCAGAATGCTTCCATAACTCTATTATCCTCGTGCATAGCTTCTTCATAGTGCTTCCATAACTCTATTATCCTCGCGCAAAGCTTCTATAGCTCGATCATCCTCGCTCACAACTTCTTTATAATGCTTCCTTAACTCTATTATCCTCGTGCATAGCTTCTTCATAATGCTTCCATAACTCTATTATCCTCGTGCATAGCTTCTTCATAATGCTTCCATAACTCTATTATCCTTGTGCATAGCTTCTTCATAATGCTTCCATAACTCTATTATCCTCGTGCATAGCTTCTTCATAATACTTCCATAACTCTATTATCCTTGTGCATAGCTTCTTCATAATGCTTCCATAACTCTATTATCCTTGTGCATAGCTTCTTCATAATGCTTCCATAACTCTATTATCCTTGTGCATAGCTTCTTCATAATGCTTCCATAACTCTATTATCCTTGTGCATAGCTTCTTCATAATGCTTCCATAACACTATTATCCTCGTGCATAGCTTCTTCATAATGCTTCCATAACTCTATTATCCTCGTGCATAGCTTCTTCATAATGCTTCCATAACTCTATTATCCTCGTGCATAGCTTCTTCATAATGCTTCCATAACTCTATTATCCTCGTGCATAGCTTCTTCATAATGCTTCCTCTAAATCTATTATCCTCGTGCATAGCTTCTTCATAATGCTTCCATAACTCTATTATCCTTGTGCATAGCTTCTTCATAATGCTTCCATAACTCTATTATCCTCGTGCAAAGCTTCTTCATAATGCTTCCATAACTCTATTATCCTCGCGCAAAGCTTCTTCATAATGCTTCTATAGCTCGATCATCCTCGCTCACAACTTCTTTATAATGCTTCCTTAACTCTATTATCCTCGTGCATAGCTTCTTCATAATGCTTCCATAACTCTATTATCCTTGTGCATAGAATCTTCATAATGCTTCCTTAACTCTATTATCCTTGTGCATAGCTTCTTCATAATGCTTCCATAACACTATTATCCTCGTGCATAGCTTCTTCATAATGCTTCCATAACTCTATTATCCTCGTGCATAGCTTCTTCATAATGCTTCCATAACTCTATTATCCTCGTTCACAACTTCTTTATAATGCTTCCTTAACTCTATTATCCTTGTGCATAGCTTCTTCATAATGCTTCCATAACACTATTATCCTCGTGCATAGCTTCTTCATAATGCTTCCATAACTCTATTATCCTCGTGCATAGCTTCTTCATAATGCTTCTATAGCTCGATCATCCTCGCTCACAACTTCTTTATAATGCTTCCTTAACTCTATTATCCTCGTGCATAGCTTCTTCATAATGCTTCTATAGCTCGATCATCCTCGTTCACAACTTCTTTATAATGCATCCTTAACTCTATTATCCTCGTGCATAGCTTCTTCATAATGCTTCCATAACTCTATTATCCTCGCGCAAAGCTTCTTCATAATGCTTCCATAATACTATTATCCTCGTGCATAGCTTCTTCATAATGCTTCCATAACTCTATTATCCTCGTGCATAGCTTCTTCATAATGCTTCCATAACTCTATTATCCTCGCGCAAAGCTTCTTCATAATGCTTCCATAGCACTATTATCCTCGTGCATAGCTTCTTCATAATGCTTCCATAACTCTATTATCCTTGTGCATAGCTTCTTCATAATGCTTCCATAACTTTATTATCCTCGTGCATAGCTTCTTCATAATGCTTCTATAGCTCGATCATCCTCGTTCACAACTTCTTTATAATGCTTCCTTAACTCTATTATCCTCGTGCATAGCTTCTCCATAATGCTTCCATAACTTTATTATCCTCGTGCATAGCTTCTTCATAATGCTTCTATAGCTCGATCATCCTCGTTCACAACTTCTTTATAATGCTTCCTTAACTCTATTATCCTCGTGCATAGCTTCTTCATAATGCTTCCATAACTCTATTATCCTTGTGCATAGCTTCTTCATAATGCTTCCATAATACTATTATCCTCGTGCATAGCTTCTTCATAATGCTTCCATAACTCTATTATCCTCGTGCATAGAATCTTGATAATGCTTCCATAACTCTATTATCCTTGTGCATAGCTTCTTCATAATGCTTCCATAACACTATTATCCTCGTGCATAGCTTCTTCATAATGCTTCCATAACTCTATTATCCTCGTGCATAGCTTCTCCATAATGCTTCCATAACTTTATTATCCTCGTGCATAGCTTCTTCATAATGCTTCTATAGCTCGATCATCCTCGTTCACAACTTCTTTATAATGCTTCCTTAACTCTATTATCCTCGTGCATAGCTTCTTCATAATGCTTCTATAACTCTATTATCCTTGTGCATAGCTTCTTCATAATGCTTCCATAATACTATTATCCTCGTGCATAGCTTCTTCATAATGCTTCCATAACTCTATTATCCTCGTGCATAGCTTCTTCATAATGCTTCCATAACTCTATTATCCTCGTGCATAGCTTCTTCATAATGCTTCCATAACTCTATTATCCTCGTGCATAGCTTCTTCATAATGCTTCCATAACTCTATTATCCTTGTGCATAGCTTCTTCATAATGCTTCCATAACACTATTATCCTCGTGCATAGCTTCTTCATAATGCTTCTATAGCTCGATCATCCTCGTTCACAACTTCTTTATTATGCTTCCTTAACTCTATTATCCTCGTGCATAGCTTCTTCATAATGCTTCCATAACTCTATTATCCTTGTGCATAGCTTCTTCATAATGCTTCCATAATACTATTATCCTCGTGCATAGCTTCTTCATAATGCTTCCATAACTCTATTATCCTTGTGCATAGCTTCTTCATAATGCTTCCATAACTCTATTATCCTTGTGCATAGCTTCTTCATAATGCTTCTATAGCTCGATCATCCTCGTTCACAACTTCTTTATTATGCTTCCTTAACTCTATTATCCTCGTGCATAGCTTCTTCTTAATGCTTCCATAACTCTATTATCCTCGTGCATAGCTTCTTCATAATGCTTCTATAGCTCGATCATCCTCGTTCACAACTTCTTTATAATGCTTCCTTAACTCTATTATCCTCGTGCATAGCTTCTTCATAATGCTTCCATAACTCTATTAGCCTCGTGCATAGCTTCTTCATAATGCTTCCATAACTCTATTATCCTTGTGCATAGCTTCTTCATAATGCTTCCATAACTCTATTATCCTCGTGCATAGCTTCTTCATAATGCTTCCATAACTCTATTATCCTCGTGCATAGCTTCTTCATAATGCTTCCATAACTCTATTATCCTCGTGCATAGCTTCTTCATAATGCTTCCATAACACTATTATCCTCGTGCATAGCTTCTTCATAATGCTTCCATAACTCTATTATCCTCGTGCATAGCTTCTCCATAATGCTTCCATAACTTTATTATCGTCGTGCATAGCTTCTTCATAATGCTTCTATAGCTCGATCATCCTCGTTCACAACTTCTTTATAATGCTTCCTTAACTCTATTATCCTCGTGCATAGCTTCTTCATAATGCTTCTATAACTCTATTATCCTTGTGCATAGCTTCTTCATAATGCTTCCATAATACTATTATCCTCGTGCATAGCTTCTTCATAATGCTTCCATAACTCTATTATCCTCGTGCATAGCTTCTTCATAATGCTTCCATAACTCTATTATCCTCGTGCATAGCTTCTTCATAATGCTTCCATAACTCTATTATCCTCGTGCATAGCTTCTTCATAATGCTTCCATAACTCTATTATCCTTGTGCATAGCTTCTTCATAATGCTTCCATAACACTATTATCCTCGTGCATAGCTTCTTCATAATGCTTCTATAGCTCGATCATCCTCGTTCACAACTTCTTTATTATGCTTCCTTAACTCTATTATCCTCGTGCATAGCTTCTTCATAATGCTTCCATAACTCTATTATCCTTGTGCATAGCTTCTTCATAATGCTTCCATAATACTATTATCCTCGTGCATAGCTTCTTCATAATGCTTCCATAACTCTATTATCCTTGTGCATAGCTTCTTCATAATGCTTCCATAACTCTATTATCCTTGTGCATAGCTTCTTCATAATGCTTCTATAGCTCGATCATCCTCGTTCACAACTTCTTTATTATGCTTCCTTAACTCTATTATCCTCGTGCATAGCTTCTTCTTAATGCTTCCATAACTCTATTATCCTCGTGCATAGCTTCTTCATAATGCTTCTATAGCTCGATCATCCTCGTTCACAACTTCTTTATAATGCTTCCTTAACTCTATTATCCTCGTGCATAGCTTCTTCATAATGCTTCCATAACTCTATTAGCCTCGTGCATAGCTTCTTCATAATGCTTCCATAACTCATTATCCTTGTGCATAGCTTCTTCATAATGCTTCCATAATACTATTATCCTCGTGCATAGCTTCTTCATAATGCTTCCATAACTCTATTATCCTTGTGCATAGCTTCTTCATAATGCTTCCATAACTCTATTATCCTTGTGCATAGCTTCTTCATAATGCTTCTATAGCTCGATCATCCTCGTTCACAACTTCTTTATTATGCTTCCTTAACTCTATTATCCTCGTGCATAGCTTCTTCTTAATGCTTCCATAACTCTATTACCCTTGTGCATAGCTTCTTCATAATGCTTCCATAATACTATTATCCTCGTGCATAGCTTCTTCATAATGCTTCCATAACTCTATTATCCTTGTGCATAGCTTCTTCATAATGCTTCCATAACTCTATTATCCTTGTGCATAGCTTCTTCATAATGCTTCTATAGCTCGATCATCCTCGTTCACAACTTCTTTATTATGCTTCCTTAACTCTATTATCCTCGTGCATAGCTTCTTCTTAATGCTTCCATAACTCTATTATCCTCGTGCATAGCTTCTTCATAATGCTTCTATAGCTCGATCATCCTCGTTCACAACTTCTTTATAATGCTTCCTTAACTCTATTATCCTCGTGCATAGCTTCTTCATAATGCTTCCATAACTCTATTAGCCTCGTGCATAGCTTCTTCATAATGCTTCCATAACTCTATTATCCTTGTGCATAGCTTCTTCATAATGCTTCCATAACTCTATTATCCTCGTGCATAGCTTCTTCATAATGCTTCCATAACTCTATTATCCTCGTGCATAGCTTCTTCATAATGCTTCCATAACTCTATTATCCTCGTGCATAGCTTCTTCATAATGCTTCCATAACTCTATTATCCTCGTGCATAGCTTCTTCATAATGCTTCCATAACTCTATTATCCTTGTGCATAGCTTCTTCATAATGCTTCCATAACTCTATTATCCTCGTGCATAGCTTCTTCATAATGCTTCCTTAACTCTATTATCCTCGTGCATAGCTTCTTCATAATACTTCCATAACTCTACTATCCTTGTGCATAGCTTCTTCATAATGCTTCCATAACTCTATTATCCTCGTGCATAGCTTCTTCATAATGCTTCCATAACTCTATTATCCTTGTGCATAGCTTCTTCATAATGCTTCCATAACTCTATTATCCTCGTGCAAAGCTTCTTCATAATGCTTCCATAGCTCGATCATCCTCGTTCACAACTTCTTTATAATGCTTCCATAACTCTATTATCCTCGTGCATAGCTTCTTCATAATGCTTCCATAACTCTATTATCCTCGTGCATAGCTTCTTCATAATGCTTCCATAACTCTATTATCCTCGCGCAAAGCTTCTTCATAATGCTTCTATAGCTCGATCATCCTCGCTCACAACTTCTTTATAATGCTTCCTTAACTCTATTATCCTCGTGCATAGCTTCTTCATAATGCTTCCATAACTCTATTATCCTTGTGCATAGAATCTTCATAATGCTTCCATAACTCTATTATCCTTGTGCATAGCTTCTTCATAATGCTTCCATAACTCTATTATCCTCGCGCAAAGCTTCTTCATAATGCTTCTATAGCTCGATCATCCTCGTTCACAACTTCTTTATAATGCTTCCTTAACTCTATTATCCTCGTGCATAGCTTCTTCATAATGCTTCCATAACTCTATTATCCTCGTGCATAGCTTCTTCATAATGCTTCCATAACTCTATTATCCTTGTGCATAGCTTCTTCATAATGCTTCCATAACTCTATTATCCTCGTGCATAGCTTCTTCATAATGCTTCCATAACTCTATTATCCTCGTGCATAGCTTCTTCATAATGCTTCCATAACTCTATTATCCTCGTGCATAGCTTCTTCATAATGCTTCCATAACTCTATTATCCTCGTGCATAGCTTCTTCATAATGCTTCCATAACTCTATTATCCTCGTGCATAGCTTCTTCATAATGCTTCCATAACTCTATTATCCTCGTGCATAGCTTCTTCATAATGCTTCCATAACTCTATTATCCTCGTGCATAGCTTCTTCATAATGCTTCCATAACTCTATTATCCTCGTGCATAGCTTCTTCATAATGCTTCCATAACTCTATTATCCTCGTGCATAGCTTCTTCATAATGCTTCCATAACTCTATTATCCTCGTGCATAGCTTCTTCATAATGCTTCCATAACTCTATTATCCTTGTGCATAGCTTCTTCATAATGCTTCCATAACACTATTATCCTCGTGCATAGCTTCTTCATAATGCTTCTATAGCTCGATCATCCTCGTTCACAACTTCTTTATTATGCTTCCTTAACTCTATTATCCTCGTGCATAGCTTCTTCATAATGCTTCCATAACTCTATTATCCTCGTGCATAGCTTCTTCATAATGCTTCCATAACTCTATTATCCTCGTGCATAGCTTCTTCATAATGCTTCCATAACTCTATTATCCTCGTGCATAGCTTCTTCATAATGCTTCCATAACTCTATTATCCTCGTGCATAGCTTCTTCATAATGCTTCCATAACTCTATTATCCTCGTGCATAGCTTCTTCATAATGCTTCCATAACTCTATTATCCTCGTGCATAGCTTCTTCATAATGCTTCCATAACTCTATTATCCTCGTGCATAGCTTCTTCATAATGCTTCCATAACTCTATTATCCTTGTGCATAGCTTCTTCATAATGCTTCCATAACTCTATTATCCTCGTGCATAGCTTCTTCATAATGCTTCCTTAACTCTATTATCCTCTGCATAGCTTCTTCATAATACTTCCATAACTCTACTATCCTTGTGCATAGCTTCTTCATAATGCTTCCATAACTCTATTATCCTCGTGCATAGCTTCTTCATAATGCTTCCATAACTCTATTATCCTTGTGCATAGCTTCTTCATAATGCTTCCATAACTCTATTATCCTCGTGCATAGCTTCTTCATAATGCTTCCATAACTCTATTATCCTTGTGCATAGCTTCTTCATAATGCTTCCATAACTCTATTATCCTTGTGCATAGCTTCTTCATAATGCTTCCATAACTCTATTATCCTCGTGCATAGCTTCTTCATAATGCTTCCTTAACTCTATTATCCTCGTGCATAGCTTCTTCATAATACTTCCATAACTCTACTATCCTTGTGCATAGCTTCTTCATAATGCTTCCATAACTCTATTATCCTCGTGCATAGCTTCTTCATAATGCTTCCATAACTCTATTATCCTCGTGCATAGCTTCTTCATAATGCTTCCATAACTCTATTATCCTCGTGCATAGCTTCTTCATAATGCTTCCATAACTCTATTATCCTCGTGCAAAGCTTCTTCATAATGCTTCCATAGCTCGATCATCCTCGTTCACAACTTCTTTATAATGCTTCCATAACTCTATTATCCTTGTGCATAGCTTCTTCATAATGCTTCCATAACTCTATTATCCTCGTGCATAGCGTCTTCATAATGCTTCCATAACTCTATTATCCTCGCGCAAAGCTTCTTCATAATGCTTCTATAGCTCGATCATCCTCGCTCACAACTTCTTTATAATGCTTCCTTAACTCTATTATCCTCGTGCATAGCTTCTTCATAATGCTTCCATAACTCTATTATCCTTGTGCATAGAATCTTCATAATGCTTCCATAACACTATTATCCTCGTGCATAGCTTCTTCATAATGCTTCCATAACTCTATTATCCTCGTGCATAGCTTCTTCATAATGCTTCCATAACTCTATTATCCTCGTGCATAGCTTCTTCATAATGCTTCCATAACTTTATTATCCTCGTGCATAGCTTCTTCATAATGCTTCTATAGCTCGATCATCCTCGTTCACAACTTCTTTATAATGCTTCCTTAACTCTATTATCCTCGTGCATAGCTTCTTCATAATGCTTCCATAACTCTATTATCCTTGTGCATAGCTTCTTCATAATGCTTCCATAACTCTATTATCCTCGTGCATAGCTTCTTCATAATGCTTCCATAACTCCATTATCCTTGTGCATAGCTTCTTCATAATGCTTCCATAACACTATTATCCTCGTTCATAGCTTCTTCATAATGCTTCCATAACTCTATTATCCTTGTGCATAGCTTCTTCATAATGCTTCCATAACTTTATTATCCTCGTGCAAAGCTTCTTCATAATGCTTCTATGGCTCGATCATCCTCGTTCACAAATTCTTTATAATGCTTCCTTAACTCTATTATCCTCGTGCATAGCTTCTTCATAATGCTTCCATAACTCTATTATCCTCGTGCATAGCTTCTTCATAATGCTTCCATAACTCTATTATCCTCGTGCATAGCTTCTTCATAATGCTTCCATAACTCTATTATCCTCGTGCATAGCTTCTTCATAATGCTTCCATAACTCTATTATCCTTGTGCATAGCTTCTTCATAATGCTTCCATAACACTATTATCCTCGTGCATAGCTTCTTCATAATGCTTCCATAACTCTATTATCCTTGTGCATAGCTTCTTCATAATGCTTCCATAGCTTTATTATCCTTGTGCATAGCTTCTTCATAATGCTTCCATAATACTATTATCCTCGTGCATAGCTTCTTCTTAATGCTTCCATAACTCTATTACCCTTGTGCATAGCTTCTTCATAATGCTTCCATAATACTATTATCCTCGTGCATAGCTTCTTCATAATGCTTCCATAACTCTATTATCCTTGTGCATAGCTTCTTCATAATGCTTCCATAACTCTATTATCCTCGTGCATAGCTTCTTCATAATGCTTCTATAGCTCGATCATCCTCGTTCACAACTTCTTTATTATGCTTCCTTAACTCTATTATCCTCGTGCATAGCTTCTTCTTAATGCTTCCATAACTCTATTATCCTCGTGCATAGCTTCTTCATAATGCTTCCATAACTCTATTATCCTCGTGCATAGCTTCTTCATAATGCTTCCATAACTTTATTATCCTCGTGCATAGCTTCTTCATAATGCTTCTATAGCTCGATCATCCTCGTTCACAACTTCTTTATAATGCTTCCTTAACTCTATTATCCTCGTGCATAGCTTCTTCATAATGCTTCCATAACTCTATTATCCTTGTGCATAGCTTCTTCATAATGCTTCTATAACTCTATTATCCTCGTGCATAGCTTCTTCATAATGCTTCCATAACACTATTATCCTCGTGCATAGCTTCTTCATAATGCTTCCATAACTCTATTATCCTTGTGCATAGCTTCTTCATAATGCTTCCATAACACTATTATCCTCGTTCATAGCTTCTTCATAATGCTTCCATAACTCTATTATCCTTGTGCATAGCTTCTTCATAATGCTTCCATAACTTTATTATCCTCGTGCATAGCTTCTTCATAATGCTTCTATAGCTCGATCATCCTCGTTCACAACTTCTTTATAATGCTTCCTTAACTCTATTATCCCCGTGCATAGCTTCTTCATAATGCTTCCATAACTCTATTATCCTCGTGCATAGCTTCTTCATAATGCTTCCATAACTCTATTATCCTCGTGCATAGCTTCTTCATAATGCTTCCATAACTCTATTATCCTCGTGCATAGCTTCTTCATAATGCTTCCATAACTCTATTATCCTTGTGCATAGCTTCGTCATAATGCTTCCATAACACTATTATCCTCGTGCATAGCTTCTTCATAATGCTTCCATAACTCTATTATCCTTGTGCATAGCTTCTTCATAATGCTTCCATAACTTTATTATCCTCGTGCATAGCTTCTTCATAATGCTTCTATAGCTCGATCATCCTCGTTCACAACTTCTTTATAATGCTTCCTTAACTCTATTATCCTCGTGCATAGCTTCTTCATAATGCTTCCATAACTCTATTATCCTCGTGCATAGCTTCTTCATAATGCTTCCATAACTCTATTATCCTCGTGCATAGCTTCTTCATAATGCTTCCATAACTCTATTATCCTCGTGCATAGCTTCTTCATAATGCTTCCATAATACTATTATCCTCGTGCATAGCTTCTTCATAATGCTTCCATAACTCTATTATCCTTGTGCATAGCTTCTTCATAATGCTTCCATAATACTATTATCCTCGTGCATAGCTTCTTCTTAATGCTTCTATAGCTCGATCATCCTCGTTCACAACTTCTTTATTATGCTTCCTTAACTCTATTATCCTCGTGCATAGCTTCTTCATAATGCTTCCATAATACTATTATCCTCGTGCATAGCTTCTTCTTAATGCTTCCATAACTCTATTGCCCTTGTGCATAGCTTCTTCATAATGCTTCCATAATACTATTATCCTCGTGCATAGCTTCTTCATAATGCTTCCATAACTCTATTATCCTTGTGCATAGCTTCTTCATAATGCTTCCATAATACTATTATCCTCGTGCATAGCTTCTTCTTAATGCTTCCATAACTCTATTGCCCTTGTGCATAGCTTCTTCATAATGCTTCCATAATACTATTATCCTCGTGCATAGCTTCTTCATAATGCTTCCATAACTCTATTATCCTCGTGCATAGCTTCTTCATAATGCTTCTATAGCTCGATCATCCTCGTTCACAACTTCTTTATAATGCTTCCTTAACTCTATTATCCTCGTGCATAGCTTCTTCATAATGCTTCCATAACTCTATTATCCTCGTGCATAGCTTCTTCATAATGCTTCCATAACTCTATTATCCTCGTGCATAGCTTCTTCATAATGCTTTCATAACCCTTTTATCCTCGTGTATAGCTTCTTCATAATGCTTCCATAACTCTATTATCCTCGTGTATAGCTTCTTCATAATGCTTCCATAACTCTATTATCCTTGTGTATAGCTTCTTCATAATGCTTCCATAATACTATTATCCTCGTGCATAGCTTCTTCTTAATGCTTCTATAGCTCGATCATCCTCGTTCACAACTTCTTTATTATGCTTCCTTAACTCTATTATCCTCGTGCATAGCTTCTTCATAATGCTTCCATAATACTATTATCCTCGTGCATAGCTTCTTCTTAATGCTTCCATAACTCTATTGCCCTTGTGCATAGCTTCTTCATAATGCTTCCATAATACTATTATCCTCGTGCATAGCTTCTTCATAATGCTTCTATAGCTCGATCATCCTCGTTCACAACTTCTTTATTATGCTTCCTTAACTCTATTATCCTCGTGCATAGCTTCTTCTTAATGCTTCCATAACTCTATTATCCTCGTGCATAGCTTCTGCATAATGCTTTTATAGCTCGATCATCCTCGTTCACTACTTCTTTATAATGCTTCCTTAACTCTATTATCCTCGTGCATAGCTTCTTCATAATGCTTCCATAACTCTATTATCCTCGTGCATAGCTTCTTCATAATGCTTCCATAACTCTATTATCCTTGTGCATAGCTTCTTCATAATGCTTCCATAACTCTATTATCCTCGTGCATAGCTTCTTCATAATGCTTCCATAACTCTATTATCCTCGTGCATAGCTTCTTCATAATGCTTCCATAACTCTATTATCCTCGTGCATAGCTTCTTCATAATGCTTCCATAACTATATTATCCTCGTGCATAGCTTCTTCATAATGCTTCCATAACTCTATTATCCTTGTGCATAGCTTCTTCATAATGCTTCCATAACTCTATTATCCTCGTGCATAGCTTCTTCATAATGCTTCCATAACTCTATTATCCTCGTGCATAGCTTCTTCATAATGCTTCCATAACTCTACTATCCTTGTGCATAGCTTCTTCATAATGCTTCCATAACTCTATTATCCTTGTGCATAGCTTCTTCATAATGCTTCCATAACACTATTATCCTCGTGCATAGCTTCTTCATAATGCTTCCATAACTCTATTATCCTCGTGCATAGCTTCTTCATAATGCTTCCATAACTCTATTATCCTCGTGCATAGCTTCTTCATAATGCTTCTATAGCTCGATCATCCTCGTTCACAACTTCTTTATAATGCTTCCTTAACTCTACTATCCTCGTGCATAGCTTCTTCATAATGCTTCCATAACTCTATTATCCTTGTGCATAGCTTCTTCATAATGCTTCCATAACTCTATTATCCTTGTGCATAGCTTCTTTATAATGCTTCCATAACTCTATTATCCTTGTGCAAAGCTTCTTCATAATGCTTCTATAGCTCGATCATCCTCGTTCACAACTTCTTTATAATGCTTCCTTAACTCTACTATCCTCGTGCATAGCTTCTTCATAATGCTTCCATAACTCTATTATCCTTGTGCATAGCTTCTTCATAATGCTTCCATAACTCTATTATCCTCGTGCAAAGCTTCTTCATAATGCTTCTATAGCTCGATCATCCTCGTTCACAACTTCTCTATTATGCTTCCATAACTCTATTATCCTCGTGCATAGCTTCTTCTTAATGCTTCCATAACTCTATTATCCTCGTGCAAAGCTTCTTCATAATGCTTCCATAGCTCGATCATCCTCGTTCACAACTTCTTTATAATGCTTCCATAACTCTATTATCCTTGTGCATAGCTTCTTCATAATGCTTCCATAACTCTATTATCCTTGTGCATAGCTTCTTTATAATGCTTCCATAATACTATTATCCTCGTGCATAGCTTCTTCATAATGCTTCCATAACTCTATTATCCTTGTGCATAGCTTCTTCATAATGCTTCCATAACTCTATTATCATCGTGCAAAGCTTCTTCATAATGCTTCTATAGCTCGATCATCCTCGTTCACAACTTCTCTATTATGCTTCCATAACTCTATTATCCTCGTGCATAGCTTCTTCTTAATGCTTCCATAACTCTATTATCCTCGTGCATAGCTTCTTCATAATGCTTCCATAACTCTATTATCCTTGTGCATAGCTTCTTCATAATGCTTCCATAATACTATTATCCTCGTGCATAGCTTCTTCATAATGCTTCCATAACTCTATTATCCTTGTGCATAGCTTCTTCATAATGCTTCCATAACTCTATTATCCTTGTGCATAGCTTCTTCATAATGCTTCCATAACTCTATTATCCTCGTGCAAAGCTTCTTCATAATGCTTCCATAACTCTATTATCCTTGTGCATAGCTTCTTCATAATGCTTCCATAACTCTATTATCCTTGTGCATAGCTTCTTCATAATGCTTCCATAACTCTATTATCCTTGTGCATAGCTTCTTCATAATGCTTCCATAACTCTATTATCCTCGTGCATAGCTTCTTCTTAATGCTTCCATAACTCTATTATCCTCGTGCATAGCTTCTTCATAATGCTTCCATAACTCTATTATCCTTGTGCATAGCTTCTTCATAATGCTTCCATAACTCTATTATCATCGTGCAAAGCTTCTTCATAATGCTTCTATAGCTCGATCATCCTCGTTCACAACTTCTTTATTATGCTTCCTTAACTCTATTTTCCTCGTGCATAGCTTCTTCTTAATGCTTCCATAACTCTATTATCCTCGTGCATAGCTTCTTCATAATGCTTCCATAACTCTATTATCCTTGTGCATAGCTTCTTCATAATGCTTCCATAACTCTATTATCCTTGTGCATAGCTTCTTCATAATGCTTCCATAACTCTATTATCCTTGTGCATAGCTTCTTCATAATGCTTCCATAACTCTATTATCCTCGTGCATAGCTTCTTCATAATGCTTCCATAACTCTATTATCCTTGTGCATAGCTTCTTCATAATGCTTCCATAATACTATTATCCTCGTGCATAGCTTCTTCATAATGCTTCCATAATACTATTATCCTCGTGCATAGCTTCTTCATAATGCTTCCATAACTCTATTATCCTTGTGCATAGCTTCTTCATAATGCTTCCATAACTCTATTATCCTTGTGCATAGCTTCTTCATAATGCTTCCATAACTCTATTATCCTCGTGCAAAGCTTCTTCATAATGCTTCCATAGCTCGATCATCCTCGTTCACAACTTCTTTATAATGCTTCCATAACACTATTATCCTCGTGCATAGCTTCTTCATAATGCTTCCATAACTCTATTATCCTTGTGCATAGCTTCTTCATAATGCTTCCATAACACTATTATCCTCGTGCATAGCTTCTTCATAATGCTTCCATAACTCTATTATCCTCGTGCATAGCTTCTTCATAATGCTTCCATCATCATCATCATTTTCTTAGCCCGCATGTTCCACTAAAGGGGTTGCGGGGGCAGTGCACGCAAAAGAGATCTCCAGGCATCCCGATCCTCCGCCGCCGACTCTAACTCCTCGGCGGGTATGCCCAAGCGTAACCAGGCGAGCTTTTGGACTTGGTCCAACCATCTCATCCTGGGTCTACCGAGCGGTCGCCTACCTGACGGAGTCGCATTCAAGGCACGCCTCGGAAGTCGTACTGCAGGGGACATGCGTGCCACGTGGCCATACCAACGAAGTATGGATCTTTCCGTTCGGAGAAGAAGCTGCTCAACGTTTAGCTCTCCCCGTACTGTCGTGTTCCTCACCCTATCTCGGCGAGTAACTCCTACAACAGCACGCAGAAATCTCATCTCGGCAGCTTGTATTCGCGATCTTATTCTTTCGGTCATTACCCAAATCTCATGACCATAGGTGAGAGTTGGAACAAATACCGAATTGAACACCGATAACTTGGCTTTCACCCCAAGCTCGGCCTTCCTGATGACAGACCTTCCAAGCTGTTTCAAAATTGACCCAGCTTGGCCAATCCTACAGGAAAGCTCAGTATTGCTCCTCCCATCACTCGTGAAAAAGACCCCGAGATACTTAAACTTCTCCACCTGTTTCAATGGAACTCCGCTGACCTGCAGAGTGCATTGCACAGGCGTTCTAGAAATGACCATCACCTCGGATTTGTCCACGTTAACCTTCATCCCAGCATCAGTACAGACGGCCACAAACCTATCCAGCGCACGCTGGAGTTTCGTCTGTGAGGATGTGAGGATAACTAAGTCATCTGCAAAAAGCAGGTGACTTACCCTCAGCTCCCCCAGTGTCAAACATTCTTCACCACGGCTGCGTTGTAACATCCAATCCATGTATATAATGAAAAGGAGAGGTGACAAGACGCACCCTTGGCGAAGTCCAACGCCCACAGTAAAAGGTGTTGATTTACTGCCGTTAATCCGAACACAGCTGCTACAGTTTGTGTATAGGGACTGAATGGCCCTCAACAGAGACCCATTAATCCCATACTCCTGCAGAACACTCCAGAGTTTTCCTCGAGGCACTCGGTCATACGCCTTTTCCAGGTCAACAAAGCAACTGTAGACCGGTTTGGCATATTCCCACGCCTTCTCGAGTACCATTCTTAGAGTGAAAAGCTGGTCGGTAGTACTTCTGCCGGGTCGAAAGCCGCACTGTTCGTCCCCCAACCTGGATTCGACCATAGCTCTAGAACGCGCCTCCAACACCTTCGCATAGACTTTACCGGGGAGACTTAAGAGAGATATGCCCCTATAATTCGAGCAGTCTCTCTTATCCCCTTTTTTAAAAAGAGGGAGAATCACCCCAGTTTGCCAATCTTCCGGCGTCTCGCCACATTCCCAGGCCACCTTAATGACACGAGAGAGCCATAGAACTCCCTCTCTACCCATCGCCTTCAGCATTTCTGGCCGGATTTCATCCACACCGGCGGATTTGCCGACTTTAAGCGACTCAATCGCCAAAGTGACTTCCTCCACCGTTGGACAATTCTCCGCCCTACTGACGACGACAGGTCTGCCACCTTCAGTGCCCTGTTCGGGATTGAGCAACTCCGAAAAGTGCTCGCTCCATCTGCGTAAGATGTCTGCCTCATTGGAAAGCAACACCCCATCTTTGGATTTAACTCCTTCGATGATGTTGAATTTCCTTCCTCTGAGGCGGCGGATGGTTTGCCAGAACACCTTATTTGCAGATCTATGATCGCTTTCCAACTTCTCGCCGAACTCCTTCCAGGCCTGCTCTTTAGCTGCTCGCACAGCCATCTTGCAAGTTCTTCGCGCCTCAGTGTACCGGTCACGAGAAGCAGAGTCCCCCAAGAGAATCCAATCCCTATAGGTCATCTTCTTCTCTCTGATGGCTTCTTGGACTCCAGGTGATTTAAACCACGCTGTCCTTTTCTCACCACCAGCCGCCACACCAAGCCGCTTCTCTCCACAAACATCACGTGCAGAGGCAATAACTGCTGTTGAGAACAGTTGCCATTCTTCCTCTACATGTGACGGAACAGTTGGAATTTGTAAAAACCTTTCGGCCATGCGCCGTGAGAAACTTCGCCGCACCTCACTGTCCTGTAGCTTCTCCCACCGTATGCGAGTAACCACTCTTGGTTTCCGCCTTGGCAGAAGAGGTACTTTGTCAGTAAGATGCAGCGTACACAGCACCAGGTGTACGCTGCTTCCATAACTCTATTATCCTCGTGCATAGCTTCTTCATAATGCTTCCATAACTCTATTATCCTCGTGCATAGCTTCTTCATAATGCTTCCATAACTCTATTATCCTTGTGCATAGCTTCTTTATAATGCTTCCATAATACTATTATCCTCGTGCATAGCTTCTTCATAATGCTTCCATAACTCTATTATCCTTGTGCATAGCTTCTTCATAATGCTTCCATAACTCTATTATCATCGTGCAAAGCTTCTTCATAATGCTTCTATAGCTCGATCATCCTCGTTCACAACTTCTCTATTATGCTTCCATAACTCTATTATCCTCGTGCATAGCTTCTTCTTAATGCTTCCATAACTCTATTATCCTCGTGCATAGCTTCTTCATAATGCTTCCATAACTCTATTATCCTTGTGCATAGCTTCTTCATAATGCTTCCATAATACTATTATCCCCGTGCATAGCTTCTTCATAATGCTTCCATAACTCTATTATCCTTGTGCATAGCTTCTTCATAATGCTTCCATAACTCTATTATCCTTGTGCATAGCTTCTTCATAATGCTTCCATAATACTATTATCCCCGTGCATAGCTTCTTCATAATGCTTCCATAACTCTATTATCCTTGTGCATAGCTTCTTCATAATGCTTCCATAACTCTATTATCCTCGTGCATAGCTTCTTCATAATGCTTCCATAACTCTATTATCCTTGTGCATAGCTTCTTCATAATGCTTCCATAATACTATTATCCTCGTGCATAGCTTCTTCATAATGCTTCCATAACTCTATTATCCTTGTGCATAGCTTCTTCATAATGCTTCCATAACTCTATTATCCTTGTGCATAGCTTCTTCATAATGCTTCCATAACTCTATTATCCTCGTGCAAAGCTTCTTCATAATGCTTCTATAGCTCGATCATCCTCGTTCACAACTTCTTTATTATGCTTCCTTAACTCTATTTTCCTCGTGCATAGCTTCTTCTTAATGCTTCCATAACTCTATTATCCTCGTGCATAGCTTCTTCATAATGCTTCCATAACTCTATTATCCTTGTGCATAGCTTCTTCATAACGCTTCCATAACTCTATTATCCTTGTGCATAGCTTCTTCATAATGCTTCCATAACTCTATTATCCTCGTGCATAGCTTCTTCATAATGCTTCCATAACTCTATTATCCTTGTGCATAGCTTCTTCATAATGCTTCCATAATACTATTATCCTCGTGCATAGCTTCTTCATAATGCTTCCATAATACTATTATCCTCGTGCATAGCTTCTTCATAATGCTTCCATAACTCTATTATCCTTGTGCATAGCTTCTTCATAATGCTTCCATAACTCTATTATCCTTGTGCATAGCTTCTTCATAATGCTTCCATAACTCTATTATCATCGTGCAAAGCTTCTTCATAATGCTTCCATAACTCTATTATCCTTGTGCATAGCTTCTTCATAATGCTTCCATAACTCTATTATCATCGTGCATAGCTTCTTTATAATGCTTCCATAATACTATTATCCTCGTGCATAGCTTCTTCATAATGCTTCCATAACTCTATTATCCTTGTGCATAGCTTCTTCATAATGCTTCCATAACTCTATTATCATCGTGCAAAGCTTCTTCATAATGCTTCCATAACTCTATTATCCTTGTGCATAGCTTCTTCATAATGCTTCCATAACTCTATTATCATCGTGCAAAGCTTCTTCATAATGCTTCTATAGCTCGATCATCCTCGTTCACAACTTCTCTATTATGCTTCCATAACTCTATTATCCTCGTGCATAGCTTCTTCTTAATGCTTCCATAACTCTATTATCCTCGTGCATAGCTTCTTCATAATGCTTCCATAACTCTATTATCCTTGTGCATAGCTTCTTTATAATGCTTCCATAATACTATTATCCTCGTGCATAGCTTCTTCATAATGCTTCCATAACTCTATTATCCTTGTGCATAGCTTCTTCATAATGCTTCCATAACTCTATTATCATCGTGCAAAGCTTCTTCATAATGCTTCTATAGCTCGATCATCCTCGTTCACAACTTCTCTATTATGCTTCCATAACTCTATTATCCTCGTGCATAGCTTCTTCTTAATGCTTCCATAACTCTATTATCCTCGTGCAAAGCTTCTTCATAATGCTTCTATAGCTCGATCATCCTCGTTCACAACTTCTTTATTATGCTTCCTTAACTCTATTTTCCTCGTGCATAGCTTCTTCTTAATGCTTCCATAACTCTATTATCCTCGTGCATAGCTTCTTCATAATGCTTCCATAACTCTATTATCCTTGTGCATAGCTTCTTCATAATGCTTCCATAACTCTATTATCCTTGTGCATAGCTTCTTCATAATGCTTCCATAACTCTATTATCCTCGTGCTTAGCTTCTTCATAATGCTTCCATAACTCTATTATCCTCGTGCATAGCTTCTTCATAATGCTTCTATAGCTCGATCATCCTCGTTCACAACTTCTCTATTATGCTTCCATAACTCTATTATCCTCGTGCATAGCTTCTTCTTAATGCTTCCATAACTCTATTATCCTCGTTCATAGCTTCTTCATAATGCTTCCATAACTCTATTATCCTTGTGCATAGCTTCTTCATAATGCTTCCATAACTCTATTATCCTTGTGCATAGCTTCTTCATAATGCTTCCATAACTCTATTATCCTCGTGCAAAGCTTCTTCATAATGCTTCTATAGCTCGATCATCCTCGTTCACAACTTCTTTATTATGCTTCCTTAACTCTATTTTCCTCGTGCATAGCTTCTTCTTAATGCTTCCATAACTCTATTATCCTCGTGCATAGCTTCTTCATAATGCTTCCATAACTCTATTATCCTTGTGCATAGCTTCTTCATAATGCTTCCATAACTCTATTATCCTTGTGCATAGCTTCTTCATAATGCTTCCATAACTCTATTATCCTCGTGCATAGCTTCTTCATAATGCTTCCATAACTCTATTATCCTTGTGCATAGCTTCTTCATAATGCTTCCATAATACTATTATCCTCGTGCATAGCTTCTTCATAATGCTTCCATAACTCTATTATCCTTGTGCATAGCTTCTTCATAATGTTTCCATAACTCTATTATCCTCGTGCAAAGCTTCTTCATAATGCTTCCATAGCTCGATCATCCTCGTTCACAACTTCTTTATTATGCTTCCTTAACTCTATTTTCCTCGTGCATAGCTTCTTCTTAATGCTTCCATAACTCTATTATCCTCGTGCATAGCTTCTTCATAATGCTTCCATAACTCTATTATCCTTGTGCATAGCTTCTTCATAATGCTTCCATAACTCTATTATCCTTGTGCATAGCTTCTTCATAATGTTTCCATAACTCTATTATCCTCGTGCAAAGCTTCTTCATAATGCTTTATCCTTTTGCCATAACCCTTTTATCCTCGTGCATAGCTTCTTCATAATGCTTCCATAACTCTATTATCCTTGTGCATAGCTTCTTCATAATGTTTCCATAACTCTATTATCCTCGTGCAAAGCTTCTTCATAATGCTTCCATAGCTCGATCATCCTCGTTCACAACTTCTTTATTATGCTTCCTTAACTCTATTTTCCTCGTGCATAGCTTCTTCTTAATGCTTCCATAACTCTATTATCCTCGTGCATAGCTTCTTCATAATGCTTCCATAACTCTATTATCCTTGTGCATAGCTTCTTCATAATGCTTCCATAACTCTATTATCCTCGTGCATAGCTTCTTCATAATGCTTCCATAACTCTATTATCCTTGTGCATAGCTTCTTCATAATGCTTCCATAACTCTATTATCCTCGTGCAAAGCTTCTTCATAATGCTTCTATAGCTCGATCATCCTCGTTCACAACTTCTTTATTATGCTTCCTTAACTCTATTTTCCTCGTGCATAGCTTCTTCTTAATGCTTCCATAACTCTATTATCCTCGTGCATAGCTTCTTCATAATGCTTCCATAACTCTATTATCCTTGTGCATAGCTTCTTCATAATGCTTCCATAACTCTATTATCCTCGTGCATAGCTTCTTCATAATGCTTCCATAACTCTATTATCCTCGTGCAAAGCTTCTTCATAATGCTTCTATAGCTCGATCATCCTCGTTCACAACTTCTTTATTATGCTTCCTTAACTCTATTTTCCTCGTGCATAGCTTCTTCTTAATGCTTCCATAACTCTATTATCCTTGTGCATAGCTTCTTCATAATGCTTCCATAACTCTATTATCCTTGTGCATAGCTTCTTCATAATGCTTCCATAACACTATTATCCTCGTGCATAGCTTCTTCATAATGCTTCCATAACTCTATTATCCTCGTGCATAGCTTCTTCATAATGCTTCCATAACTCTATTATCCTCGTGCATAGCTTCTTCATAATGCTTCTATAGCTCGATCATCCTCGTTCACAACTTCTTTATAATGCTTCCTTAACTCTATTATCCTCGTGCATAGCTTCTTCATAATGCTTCCATAACTTTATTATATTTGTGCATAGCTTCTTCATAATGCTTCCATAACTCTATTATCCTCGCGCAAAGCTTCTTCATAATGCTTCTATAGCTCGATCATCCTCGCTCACAACTTCTTTATAATGCTTCCTTAACTCTATTATCCTCGTGCATAGCTTCTTCATAATGCTTCCATAACTCTATTATCCTTGTGCATAGCTTCTTCATAATGCTTCCATAACTCTATTATCCTCGTGCATAGCTTCTTCATAATGCTTCCATAACTCTATTATCCTCGTGCATAGCTTCTTCATAATGCTTCCATAACACTATTATCCTCGTGCAAAGCTTCTTCATAATGCTTCTATAGCTCGATCATCCTCGTTCACAACTTCTTTATAATGCTTCCTTAACTCTATTATCCTCGTGCATAGCTTCTTCATAATGCTTCCATAACTCTATTATCCTTGTGCATAGCTTCTTCATAATGCTTCCATAACTCTATTATCCTTGTGCATAGCTTCTTCATAATGCTTCCATAACACTATTATCCTCGTGCATAGCTTCTTCATAATGCTTCCATAACTCTATTATCCTTGTGCATAGCTTCTTCATAATGCTTCCATAACTCTATTATCCTTGTGCATAGCTTCTTCATAATGCTTCCATAACACTATTATCCTCGTGCATAGCTTCTTCATAATGCTTCCATAACTCTATTATCCTCGTGCATAGCTTCTTCATAATGCTTCCATAACTCTATTATCCTCGTGCATAGCTTCTTCATAATGCTTCTATAGCTCGATCATCCTCGTTCACAACTTCTTTATAATGCTTCCTTAACTCTATTATCCTCGTGCATAGCTTCTTCATAATGCTTCCATAACTCTATTATATTTGTGCATAGCTTCTTCATAATGCTTCCATAACTCTATTGTCCTCGTGCATAGCTTCTTCATAATGCTTCTATAGCTCGATCATCCTCGTTCACAACTTCTTTATAATGCTTCCTTAACTCTATTATCCTCGTGAATAGCTTCTTCATAATGCTTCCATAACTCTATTATCATCGTGCATAGCTTCTTCATAATGCTTCCATAACTCTATTATCCTCGTGCATAGCTTCTTCATAATGCTTCCATAACTCTATTATCCTCGTGCATAGCTTCTTCATAATGCTTCCATAACTCTATTATCCTCGTGCATAGCTTCTTCATAGTGCTTCCATAACTCTATTATCCTCGCGCAAAGCTTCTTCATAATGCTTCTATAGCTCGATCATCCTCGCTCACAACTTCTTTATAATGCTTCCTTAACTCTATTATCCTCGTGCATAGCTTCTTCATAATGCTTCCATAACTCTATTATCATCGTGCATAGCTTCTTCATAATGCTTCCATAACTCTATTATCATCGTGAATAGCTTCTTCATAATGCTTCCATAACTCTATTATCCTCGTGCATAGCTTCTTCATAATGCTTCCATAACTCTATTATCCTCGTGCATAGCTTCTTCATAATGCTTCCATAACTCTATTATCCTTGTGCATAGCTTCTTCGTAATGCTTCCATAACTCTATTATCCTTGTGCATAGCTTCTTCATAATGCTTCTATAGCTCGATCATCCTCGTTCACAACTTCTTTATAATGGTTCCATAACTCTATTATCCTCGTGCATCGCTTCTTCATAATGCTTCCATAACGCTATTATCCTCGTGTACAGCTTCTTCATAATGCTTCCATAACTCTATTATCCTCGTGCTTAGCTTCTTCATAATGCTTCCATAACTCTATTATCCTCGTGCATCGCTTCTTCATAATGCTTCCATAACTCTATTATCCTCGTGCAAAGCTTCTTCATAATGCTTCCATAACTCTATTATCCTCGTGCATAGCTTCTTCATAATGCTTCCATAACCCTATTATCCTCGTGTATAGCTTCTTCATAATGCTTCCATAACTCTATTATCATCGTTCACAACTTCTTTATAATGCTTCCATAACCCTATTATCCTCGTGTACAGCTTCTTCATAATGCTTCCATAACTCTATTATCATCGTGCTTAGCTTCTTCATAATGCTTCCATACTTCTATTATCCTCGTGCATCGCTTCTTCATAATGCTTCCATAACTCTATTATCATCGTTCACAACTTCTTTATAATGGTTCCATAACCCTATTATCCTCGTGTACAGCTTCTTCATAATGCTTCCATAACTCTATTATCCTCGTGTACAGCTTCTTCATAATGCTTCCTTAACTCTATTATCCTCGTGCATAGCTTCTTCATAATGCTTCCATAACCCTATTATCCTCGTGTATAGCTTCTTCATAACTCTATTATCATCGTTCACAACTTCTTTATAATGCTTCCATAACTCTATTATCATCGTGCATAGCTTCTTCATAATGCTTCCATAACTCTATTATCCTCGTGTACAGCTTCTTCATAATGCTTCCATAACTCTATTATCCTCGTGTACAGCTTCTTCATAATGCTTCCATAACTCTATTATCCTCGTGTACAGCTTCTTCATAATGCTTCCATAACTCTATTATCATCGTGCTTAGCTTCTTCATAATGCTTCCATACTTCTATTATCCTCGTGCATCGCTTCTTCATAATGCTTCCATAACTCTATTATCCTCGTGTACAGCTTCTTCATAATGCTTCCATAACTCTATTATCCTCGTGTATAGCTTCTTCATAATGCTTCCATAACCCTATTATCCTCGTGTATAGCTTCTTCATAATGCTTCCATAACTCTATTATCATCGTTCACAACTTCTTCATAATGCTTCCATAACTCTATTATCCTCGTGCATAGCTTCTTCATAATGCTTCTATAGCTCGATCATCCTCGTTCACAACTTCTTTATAATGCTTCCTTAACTCTATTATCCTCGTGCATAGCTTCTTCATAATGCTTCCATAACTCTATTATCCTTGTGCATAGCTTCTTCATAATGCTTTCATAACTCTATTATCCTTGTGCATAGCTTCTTCATAATGCTTCCATAATACTATTATCCTCGTGCATAGCTTCTTCATAATGCTTCCATAACTCTATTATCCTTGTGCATAGCTTCTTCATAATGCTTCCATAACTCTATTATCCTCGTGCAAAGCTTCTTCATAGTGCTTCCATAACTCTATTATCCTCGTGCATAGCTTCTTCATAATGCTTCCATAACTCTATTATCCTTGTGCATAGCTTCTTCATAATGCTTCCATAACTCTATTATCCTCGTGCATAGCTTCTTCATAATGCTTCTATAGCTCGATCATCCTCGTTCACAACTTCTTTATAATGCTTCCTTAACTCTATTATCCTCGTGCATAGCTTCTTCATAATGCTTCCATAACTCTATTATCCTTGTGCATAGCTTCTTCATAATGCTTTCATAACTCTATTATCCTTGTGCATAGCTTCTTCATAATGCTTCCATAATACTATTATCCTCGTGCATAGCTTCTTCATAATGCTTCCATAACCCTATTATCCTCGTGTATAGCTTCTTCATAATGCTTCCATAACTCTATTATCATCGTTCACAACTTCTTTATAATGCTTCCATAACTCTATTATCCTCGTGCATAGCTTCTTCATAATGCTTCTATAGCTCGATCATCCTCGTTCACAACTTCTTTATAATGCTTCCTTAACTCTATTATCCTCGTGCATAGCTTCTTCATAATGCTTCCATAACTCTATTATCCTTGTGCATAGCTTCTTCATAATGCTTCCATAACTCTATTATCCTTGTGCATAGCTTCTTCATAATGCTTCCATAACACTATTATCCTCGTGCATAGCTTCTTCATAATGCTTCCATAACTCTATTATCCTCATGCATAGCTTCTTCATAATGCTTCCATAACTCTATTATCCTTGTGCATAGCTTCTTCATAATGCTTCCATAACTCTATTATCCTCGTGCATAGCTTCTTCATAATACTTCCATAACTCTATTATCCTTGTGCATAGCTTCTTCATAATGCTTCCATAACTCTATTATCCTCGTGCATAGCTTCTTCATAATGCTTCCATAACTCTATTATCCTCGTGCATAGCTTCTTCATAATACTTCCATAACTCTATTATCCTTGTGCATAGCTTCTTCATAATGCTTCCATAACTCTATTATCCTTGTGCATAGCTTCTTCATAATGCTTCCATAACTCTATTATCCTTGTGCATAGCTTCTTCATAATGCTTCCATAACTCTATTATCCTTGTGCATAGCTTCTTCATAATGCTTCCATAACTCTATTATCCTCATGCATAGCTTCTTCATAATGCTTCCATAACACTATTATCCTCGTGCATAGCTTCTTCATAATGCTTCCATAACTCTATTATCCTCATGCATAGCTTCTTCATAATGCTTCCATAACTCTATTAGCCTTGTGCATAGCTTCTTCATAATGCTTCCATAACTCTATTATCATCGTGCATAGCTTCTTCATAATGCTTCCATAACTCTATTATCCTCGTGCATAGCTTCTTCATAATGCTTCCATAACTCTATTATCCTCGTGCATAGCTTCTTCATAATGCTTCCATAACTCTATTATCCTCGTGCATAGCTTCTTCATAATGCTTCCATAACTCTATTATCCTCGTGCATAGCTTCTTCATAGTGCTTCCATAACTCTATTATCCTCGCGCAAAGCTTCTTCATAATGCTTCTATAGCTCGATCATCCTCGCTCACAACTTCTTTATAATGCTTCCTTAACTCTATTATCCTCGTGCATAGCTTCTTCATAATGCTTCCATAACTCTATTATCATCGTGCATAGCTTCTTCATAATGCTTCCATAACTCTATTATCATCGTGCATAGCTTCTTCATAATGCTTCCATAACTCTATTATCCTCGTGCATAGCTTCTTCATAATGCTTCCATAACTCTATTATCCTCGTGCATAGCTTCTTCATAATGCTTCCATAACTCTATTATCCTTGTGCATAGCTTCTTCGTAATGCTTCCATAACTCTATTATCCTTGTGCATAGCTTCTTCATAATGCTTCCATAACACTATTCCTAGTGTATAGCATCTTCATAATACTTCCATAACTCTATTATCCTCGTGCATAGCTTCTTCATAATGCTTCTATAGCTCGATCATCCTCGTTCACAACTTCTTTATAATGGTTCCATAACTCTATTATCCTCGTGCATAGCTTCTTCATAATGCTTCCATAACGCTATTATCCTCGTGTACAGCTTCTTCATAATGCTTCCATAACTCTATTATCCTCGTGCTTAGCTTCTTCATAATGCTTCCATAACTCTATTATCCTCGTGCATCGCTTCTTCATAATGCTTCCATAACTCTATTATCCTCGTGCAAAGCTTCTTCATAATGCTTCCATAACTCTATTATCCTCGTGCATAGCTTCTTCATAATGCTTCCATAACCCTATTATCCTCGTGTATAGCTTCTTCATAATGCTTCCATAACTCTATTATCATCGTTCACAACTTCTTTATAATGCTTCCATAACCCTATTATCCTCGTGTACAGCTTCTTCATAATGCTTCCATAACTCTATTATCATCGTGCTTAGCTTCTTCATAATGCTTCCATACTTCTATTATCCTCGTGCATCGCTTCTTCATAATGCTTCCATAACTCTATTATCATCGTTCACAACTTCTTTATAATGGTTCCATAACCCTATTATCCTCGTGTACAGCTTCTTCATAATGCTTCCATAACTCTATTATCCTCGTGTACAGCTTCTTCATAATGCTTCCTTAACTCTATTATCCTCGTGCATAGCTTCTTCATAATGCTTCCATAACCCTATTATCCTCGTGTATAGCTTCTTCATAACTCTATTATCATCGTTCACAACTTCTTTATAATGCTTCCATAACCCTATTATCCTCGTGTACAGCTTCTTCATAATGCTTCCATAACTCTATTATCATCGTGCTTAGCTTCTTCATAATGCTTCCATACTTCTATTATCCTCGTGCATCGCTTCTTCATAATGCTTCCATAACTCTATTATCATCGTTCACAACTTCTTTATAATGGTTCCATAACCCTATTATCCTCGTGTACAGCTTCTTCATAATGCTTCCATAACTCTATTATCCTCGTGTACAGCTTCTTCATAATGCTTCCTTAACTCTATTATCCTCGTGCATAGCTTCTTCATAATGCTTCCATAACTCTATTATCCTCGTGCATAGCTTCTTCATAGTGCTTCCATAACTCTATTATCCTCGCGCAAAGCTTCTTCATAATGCTTCTATAGCTCGATCATCCTCGCTCACAACTTCTTTATAATGCTTCCTTAACTCTATTATCCTCGTGCATAGCTTCTTCATAATGCTTCCATAACTCTATTATCATCGTGCATAGCTTCTTCATAATGCTTCCATAACTCTATTATCATCGTGCATAGCTTCTTCATAATGCTTCCATAACTCTATTATCCTCGTGCATAGCTTCTTCATAATGCTTCCATAACTCTATTATCCTCGTGCATAGCTTCTTCATAATGCTTCCATAACTCTATTATCCTTGTGCATAGCTTCTTCGTAATGCTTCCATAACTCTATTATCCTTGTGCATAGCTTCTTCATAATGCTTCCATAACACTATTCCTAGTGTATAGCATCTTCATAATACTTCCATAACTCTATTATCCTCGTGCATAGCTTCTTCATAATGCTTCTATAGCTCGATCATCCTCGTTCACAACTTCTTTATAATGGTTCCATAACTCTATTATCCTCGTGCATCGCTTCTTCATAATGCTTCCATAACGCTATTATCCTCGTGTACAGCTTCTTCATAATGCTTCCATAACTCTATTATCCTCGTGCTTAGCTTCTTCATAATGCTTCCATAACTCTATTATCCTCGTGTACAGCTTCTTCATAATGCTTCCATAACTCTATTATCATCGTTCACAACTTCTTTATAATGCTTCCATAACCCTATTATCCTCGTGTACAGCTTCTTCATAATGCTTCCATAACTCTATTATCATCGTGCTTAGCTTCTTCATAATGCTTCCATACTTCTATTATCCTCGTGCATCGCTTCTTCATAATGCTTCCATAACTCTATTATCATCGTTCACAACTTCTTTATAATGGTTCCATAACCCTATTATCCTCGTGTACAGCTTCTTCATAATGCTTCCATAACTCTATTATCCTCGTGTACAGCTTCTTCATAATGCTTCCTTAACTCTATTATCCTCGTGCATAGCTTCTTCATAATGCTTCCATAACTCTATTATCCTCGTGTACAGCTTCTTCATAATGCTTCCATAACTCTATTATCCTCGTGTACAGCTTCTTCATAATGCTTCCATAACTCTATTATCCTCGTGTACAGCTTCTTCATAATGCTTCCATAACTCTATTATCATCGTGCTTAGCTTCTTCATAATGCTTCCATACTTCTATTATCCTCGTGCATCGCTTCTTCATAATGCTTCCATAACTCTATTATCCTCGTGTACAGCTTCTTCATAATGCTTCCATAACTCTATTATCCTCGTGCATAGCTTCTTCATAATGCTTCCATAACCCTATTATCCTCGTGTATAGCTTCTTCATAATGCTTCCATAACTCTATTATCATCGTTCACAACTTCTTTATAATGCTTCCATAACTCTATTATCCTCGTGCATAGCTTCTTCATAATGCTTCTATAGCTCGATCATCCTCGTTCACAACTTCTTTATAATGCTTCCTTAACTCTATTATCCTCGTGCATAGCTTCTTCATAATGCTTCCATAACTCTATTGTCCTTGTGCATAGCTTCTTCATAATGCTTTCATAACTCTATTATCCTTGTGCATAGCTTCTTCATAATGCTTCCATAATACTATTATCCTCGTGCATAGCTTCTTCATAATGCTTCCATAACTCTATTATCCTTGTGCATAGCTTCTTCATAATGCTTCCATAACTCTATTATCCTCGTGCAAAGCTTCTTCATAGTGCTTCCATAACTCTATTATCCTCGTGCATAGCTTCTTCATAATGCTTCCATAACTCTATTATCCTTGTGCATAGCTTCTTCATAATGCTTCCATAACTCTATTATCCTCGTGCATAGCTTCTTCATAATGCTTCTATAGCTCGATCATCCTCGTTCACAACTTCTTTATAATGCTTCCTTAACTCTATTATCCTCGTGCATAGCTTCTTCATAATGCTTCCATAACTCTATTATCCTTGTGCATAGCTTCTTCATAATGCTTTCATAACTCTATTATCCTTGTGCATAGCTTCTTCATAATGCTTCCATAATACTATTATCCTCGTGCATAGCTTCTTCATAATGCTTCCATAACCCTATTATCCTCGTGTATAGCTTCTTCATAATGCTTCCATAACTCTATTATCATCGTTCACAACTTCTTTATAATGCTTCCATAACTCTATTATCCTCGTGCATAGCTTCTTCATAATGCTTCTATAGCTCGATCATCCTCGTTCACAACTTCTTTATAATGCTTCCTTAACTCTATTATCCTCGTGCATAGCTTCTTCATAATGCTTCCATAACTCTATTATCCTTGTGCATAGCTTCTTCATAATGCTTCCATAACTCTATTATCCTTGTGCATAGCTTCTTCATAATGCTTCCATAACACTATTATCCTCGTGCATAGCTTCTTCATAATGCTTCCATAACTCTATTATCCTCATGCATAGCTTCTTCATAATGCTTCCATAACTCTATTATCCTTGTGCATAGCTTCTTCATAATGCTTCCATAACTCTATTATCCTCGTGCATAGCTTCTTCATAATACTTCCATAACTCTATTATCCTTGTGCATAGCTTCTTCATAATGCTTCCATAACTCTATTATCCTCGTGCATAGCTTCTTCATAATGCTTCCATAACTCTATTATCCTCGTGCATAGCTTCTTCATAATACTTCCATAACTCTATTATCCTTGTGCATAGCTTCTTCATAATGCTTCCATAACTCTATTATCCTTGTGCATAGCTTCTTCATAATGCTTCCATAACTCTATTATCCTTGTGCATAGCTTCTTCATAATGCTTCCATAACTCTATTATCCTTGTGCATAGCTTCTTCATAATGCTTCCATAACTCTATTATCCTCATGCATAGCTTCTTCATAATGCTTCCATAACACTATTATCCTCGTGCATAGCTTCTTCATAATGCTTCCA